>CM054057.1:275449276-276786283 GCA_028641055.1 Alopecurus myosuroides | reverse complement strand
AGTCAAGTTCCACCAACCAAGTCTACGCTTCCAGTTGGTTCTCCACGCTTCCTCTTCTTGCTGATGCTCCGGGGATCAATTCCTGGTTTTAGATGTCTAACCTTCTCCAGCTTAGCTTCTAACTCTTTATCAGTAAATGATTCTGGCCGCTCGTTCTTGACGAAATTTTTACCTTGAAGGTCTGTCTTTCCCTGCCACAAGTGGTCATGGGGGAGGAAACGATGGTGCCCAATGTAGCACAATTTGTTGGTTATGGGCATTGACAGAGGATCTTTGTCACAATGCAGGCATGCAGCATAGCGTTGAGTGGTACGCCCAGACATAGTGCCACAAGCTGGGTAGTCGTGTATGCACCAGAGTACCGCAGCACGAAGGTCAAACATTTCCCTAGAAAATGAATCATAAGTCCACACACCCTTCCAAAGGTCCTGCAAATCTTCAAGTAACGACTGAATGAAAAGACCAAAGTCCTTTCCAGGACTTGATTTTCCAGGGATTAGCAAGCAAAGCATGTAGTATGATGGATCACTGAACTCCTCTGGTGAATGGTTGTACGACACGACAAACACAGGCCACATGATGTAGCTTGTGGTCATGGTTCCATAGGGATTGAATCCATCACAGGCAATGCAGAGCCTTATGTTTCTAGGATCGCCCGCAAATGTTTTGAATTTATCGTCGAAATCCTTCCACGCTGCACCATCAGCCGGATGAGTCAATATGTCCTTTCCAGGCTTCCTCTTTAACGCATGCCACTGCATGTTCTCTGCTGTTTTCCTTGAACCAAACAATCTCTTCAGTCTCGGTGCCAAAGTAAAATAACGCAACACTTTAACATCAGATCTCTTTCTCTCCGGATACTTCCACCTCGATGCTTGACACTCTGGGCAGTTGTCCTTATCAGCATAATCCCCTCTGAAAAGTATGCAGTTGTTTGGGCACACATGTATGTTGTCATATGAAAGACCCAGCTCCTTCATATAAGCTTTTGCTTCTCTATATGATTTTGGCAGTGTATTGCCGTCCGGAAGTGCCTTGGCAAATATACGCATCCAAGCATCAAAAGCAGCGTTGCTGACTCGGTAATATGATTTGTGATGAAGTAGCTTTATCATTAATGCCAGCCTACCGACGTGTTTATTTCCCGAGTAAAGCGGACGCTCTGACTCTGCCAACAATTTTTCAAATACTTTATCATACCCACCTTCGACCTCAGTTTATGTTCCTTCATGGGTTGTTGCTCCCGTGAGGTCTTTCAACATTGCTTCCATTTCACCGGCTTCTCTATCTTCCTCATCTTCGTCATCCTCCATATCCATATTATGATTCCCATGACCGGCATTATCATCCTCATCACCACCATTGCCATCATTATGTGGAGGATCTTCAATAATCACGACATCACTGGCTCTCCATGATGTATCCACCGAAGGTAGGTACTGGAAAATTTGTGGATCTGTAAGTGCCGGATCATCACTCCAAAATGCCGCATCTTCATATTTAGGCAACTCGTGCATGGGCATCTAACACGACAATTATCGCCGTTTCTCTCCTTGACTAAGCTTAAGAACTCTTTGATTCCATCAACATATGGAGGGTTACATGGTCTACCACTTGAAATCCAACGCCTATTTAAAGAAATAAACAAGCTATTATTGGATTTGTCTGAAACGGGGTACTCATTTTTTATAACAGGCTACTCAATTTGCAGAACAAACTAATCGAGTTTAACGAACATCAAATCACTAACCATGAACAAACTAATAACAGACCATGAGCAAACTAATCAATTGGCAGAACAATTAACAGTTCTAGGTATTCTTACTTTCTTAGAAAGTAGCACAAGGATGTGAGGGTTCTTTACCTTGGCTTGCGGAGGCGGCCGGAAGGGGAGCCCCAACTAGTCGAACAGTACAAGCGTGCGCGGGGAATGCGGCCGAAAGGGGAGCATCGGCGATGTAAGCCGTGGAGGGCGGGCGAGGAGACGGCGACCGCCGAGGGGGGCGGTGGTGGGGGCGGCAGGATGAGCCTCTGGCGGCTTGCACGGCCCCAGAAAAAAAGACGGAAGAGGTGAGCTCCATGGAGAACACCGTACGCCGCCGCCGCCGCCACAACCAAGGGTGGAGAGAACTGGATCTAGTTTCTGAACCTGATTTTGGTCTGAGCAGTGATGGGTCCCACATTCCAGCCCCTCTAGCTCCGCATGCTGGCAAGGCGGCAACGGGATTTTCGTGGGTTCTCCATGTGTTCCCTTTGGCCCCATATGTCTGCCACAGGTTGATTTTCGTTGGACTTTATTCTCCACTTCAGTTAATAGCCGAACAGACGCGGAGAGAGAGCACTATGTCCCCTTCCAGTGAGAGAAAACCCGCCGTTTTTCTCCACGGGGAGAAAACCGCCGCCGCCGCCGCCGTTATTTTTCACAAGCCGCGAGGTTCTTCAAGTTCCCTTCTCCTTTCTTTTTCCTCCGCGCGCATGGATAGCGCGAGGAGAGTGAATCTCACATTTTCGCGTGCATGCATGCAGCGGTCCGTGTGGCCAAATCCACCGTTGGGGTCATCATCGGCGAAGACGGAAAGGGTCAGCAAAACACCGGCGACGATGCTCTTCAGCATCGGTAAGCACCCTCTTCATCCGCGGTCATCATCGGTTTGAATCTGCTTGGGTTTTTTTGCCGGTCATGGCGGATGAACAGTACAAGTAGTACTACTACCTCCGTTCCATAAACTAGCTTGCTAGAAAGGCTTACCAGAATGGAGGGGAGTACTAATTAGTACTAGTATTTTGCAGGGGGTTTTGCAGATTGTGCTGATTTAGTACTATTAAGCATTGTTGATCTTTCCTAATTAATTGCCAAATTTAGGAGTGATTATCTTGATCAATCGTCACTTGTGTAGGTAGTATTTATGTAGATCATTAGTGATGTTATTTGTGTAGTTGTATCATGGATTCTGTTCTAATTAATACGCTTGTTTTTTGTGTTTAAAAATCAGGAATGGCTCAAAACCTATGTCAGTTCTGTTTTCATGAACCTGACATGGGTCTCGCCGATAGTGAACTGCCATTATTGAATTTTAGAGTGATGATGAGGGTGTCTAACGAAATTTGTCATCAAGCGGCAGTAAGTATCGTTGACACTACAATTATGTTGTTCCTGAGCTTTTGATTTGTTGACGAATATATGTGTACTTATTCTATTAAATTGTATATATGTGTACTATGTAGGATCTGCCTTGTTCTTTCCATAAGCGTATAGATCAATTTGCTGTTGGTCCACATAAGGCATGGATTGTTTGCAATGTCAATGAATACCACTTCTACGTGGAATGTGGGCCTGGAATGACTTATATATGTTGACCATATTGGACAACATTTTGTCAAGCTTATGACATTCAACCGAACGATCTTGTGAGGTTTGATTATGATGATCTATTCGGTATGTTTGACATTCGAGTAACTAATGCAAACAATGAGGTCAAAGCTTGGGTTCTAGGCCCTGGTATGTAATTGCACGTTTTCTTGTTTTCCTTACATATTAATTTACTAGCTAGTTAATATATATGTTTCAAACTTTCCAAGATGGCCTTGGTTATGTAATTGCACATTCACGTGGTTTTCCCTTTGCGATCAGAGTGTCGTCCTATCGTACCATCTTGCAAGATGAAACTATAGAAGAGCCTATTTAAGTACCCATGTGAGGTCAGTGGTTCTGAAATGAATGCGATAACCTGGGCTATTTACAAGCAGAATAAGATGGACCTGGAAAATGGGGAGCATATTATAGTCCCTCAGTTCTTTGTGCACAGGGTACAGGATCAAGAAGAAATTAATGAGTTGGTCAGTTAATTACATGATCATTCTTTACTGCTTAATTTGAAAAAATGTCATTTAGCTATCTATGCATTTCTGATATCAGTCTTAAATGTACTTTGCTCAGGATGTCCCTTTGAAATGCATAAATGGGTATATACTTCCAAGAGATGGGCAATCTCGTATATGCATGAAAGCTGGTGCGGACAACGAAGTGTTGGGTTCATATCACATTGATGAAGAAGAAGAACCTTATTACTTCAAGTTCACTGAGGGCTGGTCTGAATTCGCTTCTCAATCACGATTGCATATAGATGATCTCATCGTCATACAGGTAAAGGTGACGAAGGACTATATCAGGCTGGTCGTAGAGGTTGTCAGTGACGATGCAGACGGCGAGGTCCAATCACAGGAGGACGATGGGGGCAGTGAACTTGGCAGTGTAGTTGGTGAGAACTTCTGAGTAATTTTAGAGAATGATAACAAACTTGTGTTGTTGTTTTATCAGCTAGTTTGGTGGTCAGAACTTGTGTTAAATTGTTTAATTAATTAGGATGTATATTCCTCGTGTATACATGTAGTAGTACCAGAAATGCTGTCTTTTGTTGTCCTACCAAAACTATCTCATATAACCTTGTAGTAGTACCAGAAATGTTGTCTTTTGTTGTCCTACCAAACTATCTCATGAGAACTGTTGTTGCAAACTATCTCCTTTGTAGTGATTACTTTCAAACGTACTCAAAATATTCCTGAGCATTCTTAAGAAACAAATTATTTAGATAAACTATAAAATTAGTAAACACAACTTAAACATAGTTCGACACAAATCTGCGATAAACTTGCCAGTGCACACACAACAGGTCTTAAACTGAAAGAAATGGATAGCAGGTAACCTGGGACAAGCCCCAAACACACTCACGCAGGAGCAATGGAGCTTAATTTGAAGCCCCGCTCTCGTAGGAACGCCCCTTTCTTGGCCAGTTCGAGTTCCCTGCGGAGGAGAACAATTTCCCTGTCTTTCAGCTCAATCTTGTTTTCGAGGAATGAGACCGTGCTCAGTAGGTCGACGTTTTGCATCAGCTTCTGATTCAGATCATGGCATATTTCCGACGCCTCCCTTTCTGCCTCCTGATAGCAGGCAATAGCTGCTTTAGCCTTGCAACCATTCTCCCTACACTCCTCTTCCAGATTCTCTAACTCCTTGTCCAGTTCTGCCAAATGGGTCTTGAGCGAATCGAGGACGCCCACCGGCCCCAACAGCGAAGGCGATCCGGTGCGGACACTGGAACCACCGGCGCTGCACGAAGGGGAACTAGATGTTGAAATAAATCCAAAGGAATTGAAAAGGTGGAATAGAAATGAAGGAAGAAGAACTGTTTTCGCTTGGAGGAGAAGAACTATTTTCGCTTCGAGGAGAAGAAACAAATACCTTGTTGCAGCAGAAGACGACATCGTCGGTGGCGACGAGCAGAAAGGCACGACCGAGCGGCAGAGGAACAACTGATTTCGCTTCGAGGAGAAGAACTGCTGGTTTCTGGGGAAGAAATGCACAAACGAGCAGAGGGAGGAGAAAACCCTAATTAATAGAGCGGGGTGAGGGAGATGAAGAGGGGGGAGGGTAGAAGACGAGGAATCCACCCACGAACCCACGCACGCAGCGGTACGTTGGCATGAACTGCACGCACGCAGCGGTACGTTGGCACGTACGCAACGGACGTGCGTTGCCACGTAGGTCATATTCATTGTGTGTACGTGCACAACCGGCGCGGATTCTCTGACTAACCTCTGGCCGAACTTCTCCTTGACTTTGAGTCATTGACAGCTGGATCCCACGTCTCATGGGATGCATCCACGACCAATGCATGCAAGAAAGCTGCGTGCAGAGTAGACTTATTTCTAATTTAACTCATGGGAGCCTCTCCTTTTAATTTTTTGTACGTTCAAAAAACAAAATCTGAAAAAACAAAATTTGCCAAGAACGCAAACTATATGTGAACATAGGGGAGTACTTCAATATATGTTCGATCACAAACTTCAACATTGGATGACAGTACACACTTAGTCTTAATTAAACTGAAATAAAATCATAACACAAATACTACCTGGGACAAGCCCCAAACACGCTCACGCAGGAGCAAATCGATTTAGATCTAGCCAGGCTCCCCTGCTTCCTTGGCCAGCACTTCGATCTCGCCGCGGATGAGATCAGCTTCCTGGTCTTGCATCTGAATCTTTTTCTAGAGTTGTTCCGTCTTCCTACCCAAGTCATGGTGGACCGGCAGAATCTCAGCCATGCTTGTCCGACTTCGTGGGTTGAAACCACGACTACGAGTCTTGTGGCTCAGAGCTGCTGGAGCATGGATAGAGGAGTTACCATAAGTGGTTTGGGGGATTAACACTACACCTAACAGACCTATGGTTTATGGTGCAGAGGCGGTTCTTCCGAGTGATATTATTCATGACTCGCCCCGAGTAGCAGCTTATGTTGAGGTGGAAAACGAGAAGACCCGGCAAGAGGCTGTGGACATGTTAGAAGAGCACAGAGAGCAAGCTTTGGATAGATCAGCTATATATCAACAAGATTTGAGGCGATACCACAGCCGGCGAGTCAAAACCCGGGTCTTCCAGGAAGGGGACCTGGTACTGCGCTTAGTACAATCAAAGGAAGGAAAGCACAAGTTATCTCCACCATGGGAAGGCCCGTTCATCATAAGCCGTAATTTGCATAATGGATCATACTACTTAATAGACGCAAGGGAAGAGTCGGACACTATCAATGACACCGCCCATACCACTTCATCTATGCAAGAACGGGAAAGACCATGGAACGTAGCTCAGCTACGTCCTTACTACACTTAGCATAGGCTAGGTTTATGTAACACCCGGGGGATTTTTTTCCCCAAATAGAATTCTGGTTGTTTTTCTTTTTGCATAGCATTGCATCATATGCATTGCACCTTGTTTTCAAACCAATTTAAATTCAAACATGTCCCAAATGGTTTCAAATAAAATTGCAAACAAATCATTTTGGGAATTGGGAATAATTACAAATGGTTGGTTTTTCAAATTGGTATTAAATAAACCCCTAATTTGAATTCAAGTTTGCAAATTCAATAATTTGTGAAATTGAAATTTTCAAAAAAAAAATAGCATGCAACTGGGCATTTGCAATAATGAAACCATAAAAATTAACCCCCATAATTTTTGTAACCCCAAAACCCTTCTATTTCTCCCTCTTTTTCATTTTCTACCAAAAAAAAAGGAGAGAAAAGAATAAAAAAACCAGCAGGGGGAGGCAGGCCAGCCCAAAACGAGCCAAGCCCACCTACTACCCCTGCCTTGCAGCCCAGCAGCCCAACCACGTCTTCTTCTCCGTACGGACGTACAGGAGGTGGACGTCACCCTCCCCCACCATGGATCCCCACCTCCCACCTGCTCCCTCTCCACCCTCCTTATCTACCCCCTCCTCCAAGCCCAAACCCTAACCCTACCTGCTCCCTCTCTTTCCCTCTCCGCCGCCATCTCCCTCCCTCTCTTCCTTCTCTCTGTTTTCCTATACCACCGAGAGCAATGGCCGGATACTGAAGTTCTTCACCGCGCCGCCGCCATGGAGCACCAGGAGGCACGCGGAGCGCGGGAATGGAACCCCCTTGGAGTCCCCTCCGTCCTCGACACCGCGGCGGGACCAGGGACGTCCCAGATCATCGGGGACGGGACCTTCTTCCTCCTCCTCCGTTCGGCAAGGTTCAGGAACCTGCAGGACATCGCTGCCCTCTTCTGAACCGCACCACGACGCCCCCGAGCCTCTCTTCTTCGACTACAACCCCAAGGTGAGCACCACATCTGGGACTAGCTCCCCTGTCCTCCCCTTGCTCTGGATGCATGCCGTCGAGCCGCACCGCGGTGATCACCGTGGTTACGTTTAACTGAATCGAGCGCTCGACTCTTCAAGTTTCGGTTTCAGTTAACCGCGAAAGGTCACCTCTTCTACTGTCAGATCCGTATACCCTCACAAAGCAGACAACAGCCCAGTGGCTAAGGCCTTGTTTGCTTCCCCGGAGACCCAGGTTGGAGTCCCCCTGGAAGCAAAAGCCACCCCTTTTTCCTCCATTTTCCTTTTATTTCTCGAAATCCAGAAAAACAGAGCTGAATCTTTATTTGTAAAATCCATAACAAATTGAAAATTGCTCCAATTTCAATGATTCAAGTTTCTATGGATTCAGAATCTTGTTCTCTTTCTATTAGTCACAAAGTTGCAACATGTTTCTGTAATAATTTTTGCACTAAATAATTAAATACAGAAATGGCTATTAAAATTTGAAACTTTGGAAATTCATAACTTGAGTTCTGTTCACCCAAATTGAGCAAACTTGGGCTCTAAAAATTTGTCTTAACAAACTCTACACATTGGTATTTTATTTAGTCACAATTGAATTAAATTTGAACATGTTTCCTTCTGTTTACTAAAAGGGGCAGAATAAAAATGCCTATGAAAAATTGCATAATAAATTCAATAATGATCCAAAAATTATGTTTAATAGCTCAAAATGTTCAGTGAAACATTTGCTACATGTTTTCAACCTTTTCAATACAATTTGTTCACTGTTTTTCCTAATTAAAATTGGAGTAATAATTCAATACTTTAATTACACCTTTTAAATTGCAAAATTCATAACTTGGGCAATTCAAATCCAATTCCAACATGTAAAATATGTTTTCATTGCAAAAGTGACTAAGCTTTCCAAATATAAACTTTGTTTTCTATTTTGGATAATTTAAATTGCTGAAAACAACTATTTCTTAATTAAGGCATATAAAATTGTCAATTTGATAACTTGCTCATCTAAAATCCAAATTCAACAAATGAAATATGTATTCCATCTAAAATTTTGTGTTATTTCCAAATATGAATTTTGTTAACTGTTTTGAACATTTAAAATTGGTGAAAACAACAAATGTTTGTTTAAATCATTTAAAATGCCAAAGTTCATAACTTAATAAATAAAATTCCAAACTTGGTAAACAACATATCAAACTGAAACTATTGTTGTTTTCTTATTGTTTTCATCATCCATGCATCATTCTAATCAACTTTCACATGATGGTTATTTGTAGATCATTTAATTCAACATTAATTCATGGGCTTTTCCATATGCAATCCAAATTGCATATGGGCCCATTTAAATATGTTTACCATGTCAACTAGTTATCTTTGATGCATCCTTAAACTTGTCATGCATCCATATCTTGATCATGCTGGATCTTTTGCCGTAGAAGTAATTGTTGCATCCGGTGTTTGTTCTAGTTCGTTGCTTCTTCGCGGATAGGACGTTGAGATGATGTGAGCAACGACAAGTTCGGATGTACCTCTACTTGCTGGATATCAGGCAAGTATACTCACTTGCTACCTATGGCTGCCTTTCATCACTTGTTACCGATTCTTTCCGTTGTACTTATGCTAGCCTTATGATTCGATGCTTGTGTCTCGATCCTATCATATGTTTACCTTGCAACCATGATATAGCCTTCCTTCCACTTCCTATTACCTGTTGTTTTTTTACCCCGTTGGCCCTCGTGTCGTAGTTGCATGCTTAGTGTTGTTTGCGCTCAAGTCTTGCTGTCCGTCTTATCACCTGTTTAGTTTGATAGTTGGGTTTCAACTTAATCAACAACATGTTAATGTTTTGGGTAATAATAATTTGATGATAAGGCACCGGCAGGAGGCCAGGCGTGGTTTTGAGGCCTGCTAGTGTCGACCTTAATTAGGAAAAGGGTCTTGTCCTCCGATCCATGATGAGCGCGCTAACCGCATGTGGGAAGCGAGTATGGGCGCCCCCCGCAACTTTGATTCGATTCGCATCTCGTCCAAATCGCCTCATTTAGTTCGGGTTTTCCATTTGCCGCATGCATATGCAGGTGCGAACCCTTGGCTCCAGGGTGGAACTTTTGTAGTCGGCATTTAGGGAGACACGTTCTTAGAGTGCTATGAGGGTCCCCTTTTCTTCGTGGGGCTTGATTAGCCGTGCGCTTAATTGCACGGTTTTCTTTGGGCTTGATGAGAAAAAGAGTTGGGTTGTGTTGAGTGCCTCGCTTGGTGGAAGTGCATTTCCATCTGGCGGGTCATTCTTACGTGTACGGCCAAATTGGTGCATCCCTGCAGGGTTAAATCTTCTCGAGAAACCGTGTTGTCCGCGGTTATGGATGACTTGGTGAAAGTGCTGGCTAACAAGTACTCAGACAACTTACACTTAACGATGATAACTTGACTAGTAACTAGCACAATGCCCGTGCGTTGCAACGGTTCTATCACATCTACCTCCAGGAACACTCTACCATGACGAGGCCTCTGACTCAATAATAATTATCAGTAATTAAGCTACATGTATAAAATTGATTGCTAGCACCTAACCGAGGATCATTGTACTTCTGATGGCCTTGATTTAACTCCAAGTCTAGAGCCAAATTCGGTATTAGTATAAATTTTGATGTTGAGCCATGAGCTGGCTTGGATTTGGATATGTTTTGATAAATTAGTGATAAATGTGGCATCATGTACACCGAATCTTGTTAAATTTGTTATTTTGTTTAGATAAAAGTTAAATTTGTTATTTACTTTTGTACTTAAAGGTTGGATCTTTATGATTTAATTGTAATAGGTTCACTGAAAAAATTTACAATATAGATATATTGTACTGATATAACCATCTGACAGAAAATACATCAAGGAATTCCGATGGGAAAAAGTAAGAAAGATCTGAGTACCTATTAGTGATTTGGGAGCTGCTAATTCCTTCTAGGACTACTAATCTCCTAATTACTACACCACTTCTGAGCAAGCTTAGTTAGTCTAACGAGATGTGTTACAGTGATTGGAGAGGTACCTTGTTAAATTTCAGGTACCTCCCCCGTTGAATATTTTGGACTGTTGATTAAAAGCTCAATTAAGTTTATTAAGTTTAGTCTCTGAAGGATCTTGCTCGTCTCTTTTAGAACTCCGGCCGATGTTTCCAGTGACCTCACCGACCGTCATAGTCGGCACTCAGCACCCAGCTTCGCCATCCAGAAGGTGAGACAAAATCAAAGCACACGCTCCTGGCCCGTGCTACGAGTCTATGATCCACTGCGCGCATGTCATGCATCGTCCAAGCTCTCCTCAAGGTCGATGTGAGCGACATGGTCTACGGGCGGTAAGGTCGACGGAGGAGACGCCCAAGCGTGGCGGTGCTTCATCCGTATCACCGGCGCAGGCGTCTCTCACTGCTGAAAGGGCTAGGGACGCGATCTGTACCCGCTGTTGAACGTTCTCCACGGGCACGACGAGCTCCCGCGGCTCGTAGCCAACTGGCCCTGCTGTGCAACGCCGACTCGCTCGCTCGCTGTCCGCTTCCACAACCAAGGCCATGGCGTGGCGAGGTTCTGGACACAACTGTCTCTGAGGGCCTCGTCAAGTTCTTCCTCTATCGCGAGTGCTTTGACGGTCCGACCTCGGCGGCAATGCAACCGAGATTGACGCGGGATACCACGAGCGAGGGCAAAACGGGAAACACCGAAAATATTTTGTACGTGACAAAGTTTGTACCTGATATCGTTTGACGTCATACATTTCGGTACAGAGGGAGTAGCACTTACATCTGATAGCAACATGAAGAGATGGAGTTCAATAGCTTCACCAAAGAAGTGCAAAGTGGAGCAATAACAAAACCTCCTTGTTTCATCCAGCACCACACTTAATTAAACAATGATTACTCGCAATATAACGAATGATACTATAAACTCACAGGGAAGCACGTGTGTTCTTCCACTTCTATCCTCTAGCTGCCAAAGTTACGATCTAGATCTGGACAGGAACTGGCCATGCAAATCTGTGGACGGTGACCATGATGGAGAAACTCAAGACCTGTTGCATCGGATGCCTATCTGGTTCAACTCGTCCGTGTAGTCCTTGCCAACACCTAGGCGCAGACCACTTTCATGGAGTAGGGGACATATGAAATCTAAGATCCAGCTGCCTAGCTGAAGTCCGTTGGTGTGCGTTGCCTGCCTAGCTGAGGTTGCGAGCCTCACGCCACCAAGTCATGTGTATCCGGCACACCAGAAAGGCTGTAGCACTTGCCGGGGGCGGATGGCCAGGGACCATCAGCTTACGCGGATAGGGTGGTGGTGATCTGGGATGCGCTCCATGGGGGCAGTTGAAGGCTTGGAGTTTTTGTCCGTGTGCTCGGCGCCCCAGCCATGGAGTTCTGTCCGCGTGCCCGGCCAGACCACCGGCAGTTCAAACCGGCGAGCCGACAGCGTTCGCGACTTGATTAGT
The DNA here is from genome assembly GCA_028641055.1 of Alopecurus myosuroides. NCBI lineage: Eukaryota > Viridiplantae > Streptophyta > Magnoliopsida > Poales > Poaceae > Alopecurus > Alopecurus myosuroides. Next base: position 276,774,162 of record CM054057.1, on the reverse strand, counting down.
AAAAAGGAAGGCACCATATTATTTTGCTAATAAACTTGGTTTGTACAGGCCTCCATAGGACCATCCGACCATGGTTGCCGATAGTCAAGAGCTCGAGACGAACAGAGCGGGCTTCAAACAGGAACACTCGTGCAATCCGTCAAATCTTGATGACAAACGATAGATTTAGCGGGGACAAATCGTCCAACGATAGATTGGGCAATAGGAAGAGCCTGGACCAAGTTGTAGGCGGATAAGTGCAAGTCCTGGTTAGGGGTTTGATTGCAACCGGACTCTTCGTATTCTAGTTGGATACGGTTTGTGGTGCTATCATTAGGTAACTCACGATGCGAACAATTGGGCGTACGAACGGATGCGACGGTCGTACGAAGCAACAAAAAAAGGATGAAATTAGATAGGTAGATAGATCCAATAGGTATAACTTACCGATGGCAAGGTAGGTAATTTATGTCAACTTCAAGGTTAGTTTCAATGACCTACCAAACCAAACCAAGGAAGCCTTAACGCCTTTATTATGAGGTATAGATATAGATTACCTCCACCATAAAAATGAATGTCACCTTAATCAACAGTGTGAGTTTCCTTGGGTTGCTTCCTTAGTAGGGGGTGACACTGGATGGGTATTGTTTGGTGAGTAGTTGTAGTTGGTTCTGATATGCTATCTTATCCCTTTCTTTTAGCCGGATGTTGTAGCGCGTCTCTGTAGTTAGCTAGTGCAGCCCGCTGTCGCCTCCTTGCAATAATCCCTTCCTTTCCGTTGTACCCAAAGTATTTGTATCTTGTGATGATTGGTTACGCTGGTATCTTGTGAGTATGCTATATCCACTTGCCAGTACTTAACCGTACTGACCCACGAATCCATTTCGTGGCTGCATATTCCACATTGCAGTCAACAGGTTTGAAGTCTAACGACGTTAGCTTGGGAATCCCTCCGGCTTGGCCTGGGCAGGGATTGGACGCCATCGGTTATCTTCAGGACTCTTAGTCCAATTTGTATCTTGTTCGTAGTCAGACACTGTTGTTTCTTCCGCTGTCATTTGGATCTTTGTATTGTATCAGTTGTATCGTTGACTCATTTGAGTCGTCTTGTATATATCTTTTCTGTTGTTGTTGCGGAATATTCGTGAACTGTTGTAATGTTATCACCAGTGGCAACCTGGAATCGGTTATTATGTGGATTTTGGCGAAAATGCTGAAATCTGCATAGTGCCCGATCTCGGGGCGTCACAAATGGTATCAGAGCATGGTTTCCGATTCCCGATATTGTTTCGATACGAATGGTTATCGAAGCAACGGGTCCGCAAAGCCTGTAGGATAACCTCGCTAACGGTCGTGTTTCTAGAGTGTCAAAAACGATTTGTGCAAAACCTGTTTTGGAAACATCTCAATAGGATTCTTGTTTTCTCCTTATCTCTATTCTATTTCTCCTCCTATCCTATTTGTTTTGGAGTCTACTCTCGTACCTATCTTTCAAAGTGTTAGGATCCTACGTGGGTTGGACGTTCTCTTAGCCTTTAAACCTAATAGGTTCGATCTTCGGAAGGCTCTCAATGGAAGAACATCGTCGTCACTCCGAGCAAGAATCTCTTGTTAGTGGTGTCGAGAAGCCCTTGTTAGTGGCGTCGAGGAGATCAACTGGAAGCATGAAGAATCGATAGTTGAACTTCTTTCTCCTCCCGGGTTAGTGGGTGGATTGCGAGGGCGCAATCCCTTGTTAGTGGTGTCGTCTGTAACACCCGGGGGATTTTTTTTCCCCAAATAGAATTCTGGTTGTTTTTCTTTTTGCATAGCATTGCATCATATGCATTGCACCTTGTTTTCAAACCAATTTAAATTCAAACATGTCCCAAATGGTTTCAAATAAAATTGCAAACAAATCATTTTGGGAATTGGGAATAATTACAAATGGTTGGTTTTTCAAATTGGTATTAAATAAACCCCTAATTTGAATTCAAGTTTGCAAATTCAATAATTTGTGAAATTGAAATTTTCAAAAACAAAATAGCATGCAACTGGGCATTTGCAATAATGAAACCATAAAAATTAACCCCCATAATTTTTGTAACCCCAAAACCCTTCTATTTCTCCCTCTTTTTCATCCTCTACCAAAAAAAAAGGAGAGAAAACAATAAAAAAACCAGCAGGGGGAGGCAGGCCAGCCCAAAACGAGCCAAGCCCACCTACTACCCCTGCCTTGCAGCCCAGCAGCCCAACCACGTCTTCTTCTCTGTACGGACGTACAGGAGGTGGACGTCACCCTCCCCCACCATGGATCCCCACCTCCCACCTGCTCCCTCTCCCCCCTCCTTATCTACCCCCTCCTCCAAGACCAAACCCTAACCCTACCTGCTCCCTCTCTTTCCCTCTCCGCCGCAATCTCCCTCCCTCTCTTCCTTCTCTCTGTTTTCCTATACCACCGAGAGCAATGGCCGGATACTGAAGTTCTTCACCGCGCCGCCGCCATGGAGCACCAGGAGGCACGCGGAGCGTGGGAATGGAACCCCCTTGGAGTCCCCTCCGTCCTCGACACCGCGGCGGGACCAGGGACGTCCCAGATCCTCGGGGACGGGACCTTCTTCCTCCTCCTCCGTTCGGCAAGGTTCAGGAACCTGCAGGACATCGCTGCCCTCTTCTGAACCGCACCACGACGCCCCCGAGCCTCTCTTCTTCGACTACAACCCCAAGGTGAGCACCACATCTGGGACTAGCTCCCCTGTCCTCCCCTTGCTCTGGATGCATGCCGTCGAGCCGCACCGCGGTGATCACCGTGGTTACGTTTAACTGAATCGAGCGCTCGACTCTTCAAGTTTCGGATTCAGTTAACCGCGAAAGGTCACCTCTTCTACTGTCAGATCCGTATACCCTCACAAAGCAGACAACAGCCCAGTGGCTAAGGCCTTGTGTGCTTCCCCGGAGACCCAAGTTCGAGTCCCCCTGGAAGCAAAAGCCACCCTTTTTTCCTCCATTTTCCTTTTATTTCTCGAAATCCAGAAAAACAGAGCTGAATCTTTATTTGTAAAATCCATAACAAATTGAAAATTGCTCCAATTTCAATGATTCAAGTTTCTATGGATTCAGAATCTTGTGCTCTTTCTATTAGTCACAAAGTTGCAACATGTTTCTGTAATAATTTTTGCACTAAATAATTGAATACAGAAATGGGTATTAAAATTTGAAACTTTGGAAATTCATAACTTGAGTTCTGTTCACCCAAATTGAGCAAAATTGGGCTCTCAAAAAATTTGTCTTAACAAACTCTACACATTGGTATTTTATTTGGTCACAATTGAATTAAATTTGAACATGTTTCCTTCTGTTTACTAAAAGGGGCAGAATAAAAATGCCTATGAAAAATTGCATAATAAATTCAATAATGATCCAAAAATTATGTTTAATAGCTCAAAATGTTCAGTGAAACATTTGCTAAATGTTTTCAACCTTTTCAATACAATTTGTTCACTGTTTTTCCTAATTAAAATTGGAGTAATAATTCAATACTTTAATTACACCTTTTAAATTGCAAAATTCATAACTTGGGCAATTCAAATCCAATTCCAACATGTAAAATATGTTTTCATTGCAAAAGTGAATAAGCTTTCCAAATATAAACTTTGTTTTCTATTTTGAATAATTTAAATTGCTGAAAACAACTATTTCTTAATTAAGGCATATAAAATTGTCAATTTGATAACTTGCTCATCTAAAATCCAAATTCAACAAATGAATTATGTATTCCATCTAAAATTTTGTGTTCTTTCCAAATATGAATTTTGTTAACTGTTTTGAACATTTAAAATTGGTGAAAACAACAAATGTTTGTTTAAATCATTTAAAATGCCAAAGTTCATAACTTAATAAATAAAATTCCAAACTTGGTAAACAACATATCAAACTGAAACTATTGTTGTTTTCTTATTGTTTTCATCATCCATGCATCATTCTAATCAACTTTCACATGATGGTTATTTGTAGATCATTTAATTCAACATTAATTCATGGACTTTTCCATATGCAATCCAAATTGCACATGGGCCCATTTAAATATGTTTACCATGTCAACTAGTTATCTTTGATGCATCCTTAAACTTGTCATGCATCCATATCTTGATCATGCTGGATCTTTTGCCGTAGAAGTAATTGTTGCATCCGGTGTTTGTTCTAGTTCGTTGCTTCTTCGCGGATAGGACGTTGAGATGATGTGAGCAACGACAAGTTCGGATGTACCTCTACTTGCTGGATATCAGGCAAGTATACTCACTTGCTACCTATGGCTGCCTTTCATCACTTGTTACCGATTCTTTCCGTTGTACTTATGCTAGCCTTATGATTCGATGCTTGTGTCTCGATCCTATCATATGTTTACCTTGCAACCATGATATAGCCTTCCTTCCACTTCCTATTACCTGTTGTTTGTTTACCCCGTTGGCCCTCGTGTCGTAGTTGCATGCTTAGTGTTGTTTGCGCTCAAGTCTTGCTGTCCGTCTTATCACCTGTTTAGTTTGATAGTTGGGTTTCAACTTAATCAACAACATGTTAATGTTTTGGGTAATAATAATTTGATGATAAGGCACCGGCAGGAGGCCCGGCATGGTTTTGAGGCCTGCTAGTGTCGACCTTAATTAGGAAAAGGGTCTTGTCCTCCGATCCATGATGAGCGCGCTAACCGCATCTGGGAAGCGAGTATGGGCGCCCCCCGCAACTTTGATTTGATTCGCATCTCGTCCAAATAGCCTCATTTAGTTCGGGTTTTCCATTTTCCGCATGCATATGCAGGTGCGAACCCTTGGCGCCAGGGTGGAACTTTTGTAGTCGGCATTTAGGGAGACACGTTCTTAGAGTGCTATGAGGGTCCCCTTTTCTTCGTGGGGCTTGATTAGCCGTGCGCTCAATTGCACGGGGTTCTTTGGGCTTGATGCGAAGAAGAGTTGGGTTGTGTTGAGTGCCTCGCTTGGTGGAAGTGCATTTCCATCTGGCGGGTCATTCTTACGTGTACGGCCAAATTGGTGCATCCCTGCAGGGTTAAATCTTCTCGAGAAGCCGTGTTGTCCGCGGTTATGGATGACTTGGTGAAAGTGCTGGCTAACAAGTACTCAGACAACTTACACTTAACGATGATAACTTGACTAGTAATATAGATTACCTCCACCATAAATATGAATGTCACCTTAATCAACAGTGTGAGTTTCCTTGGGTTGCTTCCTTAGAAGGGGGTGACACTGGATGGGTATTGTTTGGTGAGTAGTTGTAGTTGGTTCTGATACGCTATCTTATCCCTTTCTTTTAGCCGGATGTTGTAGCGCGTCTCTGTAGTTAGTTAGTGCAGCCCGCTGCCGCCTCCTTGCAATAATCCCTTCCTTTCCGTTGTACCCAAAGTATTTGTATCTTGTGATGATTGGTTACGCTGGTATCTTGTGAGTATGGTATATCCACTTGCCAGTACTTAACCGTACTGACCCACGAATCCATTTCGTGGCTGCATATTCCACATTGCAGTCAACAGGTTTGAAGTCTGACGACGTTAGCTTGGGAATCCCTCCGTCTTGGCCTGGGCAGGGATTGGACGCCATCGGTTATCTTCAGGACTCTTAGTCCAATTTGTATCTTGTCCGTAGTCGGACACTGTTGTTTCTTCCGCTGTCATTTGGATCTTTGTATTGTATCAGTTGTATCGTTGACTCATTTGAGCAGTCTTGTATATATCTTTTCTGTTGTTGTTGCGGAATATTCGTGAACTGTTGTAATGTTATCACCAGTGGCAACCTGGAATCGGTTATTATGTGGATTTTGGCGGAAATGCTGAAATCTGCATAGTGCCCGATCTTGGGGCGTCACAGTTTACAAGTTGAATTGCACGATGTAAACAGGCAGCAGGTTTCAGACGCACTCTTTTCCTATCCAGGGTACCTAAGGGGACTGGAGGGTTTTTAATGCGGCGGCTTGCTGACCTAATCTTTCTCATATCAATAAAGAGATGGTTAAACTATGATATTATTTGTTTTCTATTTTCTTTCTATTAGTCCGTTTTAAAGTCTTTTATGTCTTATTCTACTCCATATCAGGTAAGTATTTATGGTTTAGTTATAATACAGTAGGTTTAAAATTTCATAGATTGCATATATAGGTCTTGGGGGCTGATTGCTTGAATAGCACAGCTATAATTTCAAGACCCGACCACGATGCCATTAGGTTATAAGGACCGATTACTTGCAATAAGTACGGTTACAATCTTATAACCGGACAATAGAGCCAAAACTTCCTTGATCTTTTTTGCTTAAGCTCGATGTGACTCGCAACAAAGTGGCGTGATTGCTAGCCTATAAAACCAATCAGTCATGATGCCCATGGGGACTTGCCTGACCCTGTTTTTATAGAGTTATAAGCAACATTGAGTATCCACGCGAAAGCCGACTTACAGCAAAGGGGGTCAAAAGGGTCATCAAAACCACAAGTTATGCAGAGTAAAAGGCGATAGCCAGAAACTCCCAATGTATTAGGCATAGCTTCAAAATTTATATGTGTAGCTATATGTTTTGGGCATTGGCAAAAACAGGGAGCCTTTTTCTTAAAGCTACAAATCCCTAAAACTCGTAGATTTGGATCTTGGGGACTTGGGAATTTGAGAAAAACAGCAAACGGTCTAGCTATTGAGCTTAAAACCCAAAAATCTGAGTCTCGGGGACTTGGGGACTTAAGAAACAAAAGTTCACCAGGTCAACAAATCCAAAGACCCGGAAACCGACTCTCACAGATCTGGAAAAGAAGAAAGTGCAGAAAAGCGAAATTATCCAAGTTTAAGGCTGAAAAGGGCATATCAAGGTGGATGGCCAAAAGGGCCATCAAAGCCATAAAAGTTTAAGTGTGTTACAAACCAAGGGAATAGTATTAAAAGTGCACAGGCGCACTATTAAACAAATAATTGTATCAGGCATATTACAACATGCCTATTGGCCGAATGAGTGTTTGTGGACAAACTTTACTCTGCATTCATAGCCGAGTCTTCAGCAGCAGTCTTGGTAGCCGGATCTTCAGTTTTTCTTCTGTAGCCTTCCCTGCCTCCGTATCCGGATCAACCACGGTATCAGCGCGAGCTGGAGGAGGGATGACTGGAGTGGATGATGCTGGCACAGAGCCGGCCTCGGCCTTCCTCTTGGCAACTTCCTCCTTCCACCGGGCTAGCATATCAAAGGGAGCAGGAAAATCAGAAGGTACCAGCTTATCTTCAGCGTTGTACGAGGGGTAAGCTTGTTCACGTCAAGTTTATCGGCTATCAAGCTTGCCGAGTGACGTATCTGAGCATGGATAGCTTTGTAGTCCTCTGCTGAGAATCGAGAGCCGTCTGTGTTGAATTCGGGGAACCCATTCACAAGCGTTGCCGGCTCAAGCCTAGGAAAGTAGGCTTTGGTCAACGCAAGGCCACGGGTCACCCCAACCCGGCACGCTGAGCGCTTCCAGTGGTCGATCCAAGCAGGGACCGTTGAGCACACATCGAGCATTTGGGATACACCGCCATAACCACCAGGCCACCTCACGGCTTCAAGGGTCCACTTGGTCCCCGCAGAAAATTGCCGGATAACCGCCTTCAAGGTCTTCAATTTCTTTATATCATCTTCATCATCAACTTTGTCACCCGGACCTGCAGAATAAAGAGAAAAGCAAAGTGGTAAGGTCCGGGTCATAGACCCTATCAAATGAGAAACCCGAGTCATAGTCAGGAAGTTAAGTTCCTTTACCAATTATGGAGCTGTATGTATCGGCAACAGAGGTCGATAATTTCTTCAGTAAACCCTCAACATGGTGGAGCTTTTTCTTGTATTTCTTGCAATCCTTGGAAAGGTCCTTCACCTCGACCTCCAGCTCCTTTCTAAGTTTGGTCTCAACTTGGAGGAGTTCGTTGGTTTTCGTCAACATCTCCTCCGTCCGGGTCATATAAGCCTGAAAAATAGACAAGGAGATATTAGTCAGCTGCAGCGTAAAAACCGAGTATGGAAGGTTATATAGCTATGGAAGTACCAAGTAAACTATGTATAGTTCACCCGGAACTTGGGGACCAGGTGAGTATGCAAATAATATCGGTAAAGTTACCTGATGCTCGGCTGCTAGGGATTCGAGAATATCTTTTTCATTGGATTTCAGAGAAAAAAGTTCATCTATCATCCCTTCAAAGTCAAGGCCACTCAGATTTGGCCTGGAGGAGCTAGGGTTCTGGTTACCCGGTGGCGGGGTTTTTTCCTGCTTCATTGGGTCGACTCTGGCTGCCTGGGTGTTAGGAGCAGGGGCAGCCCTCTATGTTCCCAGAAACTTGACATCAGCGTCAGCCGATTGATGTGTTGGCAGGGGGAACCCGGTTTCTGGGACAATGGGGTCATTCAGCTCTTCCTCTTCACCGCCAGATGCGGGCTTGGTAGCACTCTCCTGGTCTTCCATGGCCGGGTTATCAACGTGCATATCCTCCGGGTCACTAAGTGTAACCTTGGCTCTGAGAAAGAAAAGGAAAAAGTTAGTAAGTAATAGACGGAAGACAAGGAAAATAAAGGCATATTGGTTAATAAGGGTAGCGAGTTACCCGGTATTCACGACGAAGTCGGCTGGGAGATCATTGCTGGACCCGGAAGATGCTGATAAAGAATCCGGAAGTGAGACCCGTAGTTGTCCGGCTAAGGGATGATTTGGAGATGGAAATTTTCGAGGTATATGGGTTTGATAAGTTGGAGGAGTACCAGTTCGACGAGCGGGCGACATGGGGATACCCGGGTTAAGAGGATCGCCACCCGGAGAGGTCCGGTTTGCCCGTCGTTTGGCTGGAGTTGATTCCTTCAGAGATGGTGAAGTGGTTAGATGCCTGTTAAGTTCGCACATATTGGCATAGGAGTATGGCTTGGAGGTCATGGAAGAGTATGGCACCTTGAAAACAACTCTCCTGCTCTTCCTCTTCGCCCCAACCTCAGCCTCCGGCTCTGCTTCACTCTCTTCTGACTGAGTGTCGTCCTTGTCCTCTAGCGCTGGTGAGTGAGGAGCATTGTCGGAAGGAGGAGAAGTTTGGTCTAATAAGCTAACGAAGTAATTATTGAGCAGAGACCCGGAATTACCTTCATCGCTATCAGTCGGCTCTTCCTCCTCCTCCGAGTTTTCAGAAGGTGAGTGTGGCGCCCCGAGATCGGGCACTATGCATATTTCAGCATTCCCGCCAAAATCCACATAATAACCGATTCCAGGTTTCCACTTGTGATAACATTACAACAGTTCACGAATATTCCGCAACAACAACAGAAAAGATATATACAAGAGGACTCAAACGAGTCAAGGATACAACCGATACAATACAAAGATCCAAATAACAGCGGAAGAAACAACATAGCGTCCGTCTACGGACAAGATACAAATTGGACTAAGAGTCCTGAAGATAACCGAGAGCGTCCAATCCCTGCCCAGGCCAAGCCGGAGGGATTCCCAAGCTAACGTCGTCAGACTTCAAACCTGTTGACTGCAATGTGGAATATGCAGCCACGCAAAAGGATTCGTGGGTCAGTACGGTTAAGTACTATCAAGTGGATAAACCATACTCACAAGATACCGGCGTAACCAGTCATCACAAGATACAAATACTTTGGGTTCAACGGAAAGGAAGGGATTATTGCAAATAAGCGGCAGCGGGCTGCACTAACCAACTACAGAGACTCACTACCACATCCGGCTAAAAGAGGAGGATAAGATAGCGTATCATAACCAACTACAACTACTCACCAAACAATACCCATCCAATGTCACCCCCTACTAAGGAAGCAACCCAAGGATAACTCACACTATTGGATTAATGATGGATCAAGTTATCGTGTCAATAAGACTATTACTATTCAAGTATCATTAGTTAGGTGTAAGTTGTTCTGAGTACTTGTTAGCCAGTACTTTCACCAAGTCAACCATAACCGCGGAAAACACGGCTTCTCGAGAAGATTTAACCCTGCAGGGATGCACCAATTTGGTCGTACACGTAAGAATAACCCGCCAGACGGGGGATCAACCCACCAAGCGAGGTACTCAACACAACCCAACCCTTCTTCGCATCAAGCCCAAAGAACCCCGTGCAATTGAGCGCACGGCTAATCAAGCCCCACGAAGAAAAGGGGACCCTCATAGCACTCTAAGAACGTGTCTCCCTAAATGCCGACTACAAAAGTTCCACCCTGGCCTGGGTTCGCAAGATCATGCATGCGGCAAATGGAAAACCCGAACTAAATGAGGCGATTTGGACGAGATGCGAATCGAATCAAATTGAGGGGGGCGCCCATACTCGCTTCCCACATGCGGTTAGTGCGCTCATCATGGATCAGTAGACAAGACCCTTTTCCTAGTTAGGGTCGACACTAGAAGGCTTCAAAACCACGCCGGGCCTCCTGCCAGTGCCTTATCATCAAATTATTATTACCCAAAACATTAACAGGTTGTTGATTGAATTGAAACCCAACTATCAACTAAACAGGTGATACGACGAAGGATAACAAGACTAGAGCACAAACAAATCTAAGCATGCAACTACGACACGAGGGCCAACAAGGTAAACAAGCAACAGTTAATACGAAGTGGAAGGAAAGGCTATATCAGGGCTGCAAGGTAACATATGATAGGATCGAGACACAAGCATCGAATCAAAAGGCTACAATAAGAACAACGGGAAGAATCGGTAACAAGTGATGAAAGGTATCCATTTGGCAGCAAGTGAGTATACTTGCCTGAGATCCAGCAAGTAGAGGTACATCCGCAGAACTTGTCGTTGCTCACATCATCCCAACGTCCTATCCGCGAAGAAGCAACGAACCTCGAACAAACACCGGATGCAAAAATTACTACTACGACAAAAGATCCAGCATGATCCTATTTTATATGCATGGCATGGCAAGATGCAACAGGGGAAACAACTTAAGCAATTTAATCGGAACCGGAGTCCGGAGAAATAGGAATTGGTTCAAGTTGTTTATCTAACCATCAATTTAAATGTTGTTTAGCATGGAAAACAGTAAATAGGTGAGTTAGCAATATTAAATGGAATAGGGCAACAATTGAATTAAATACCCCAACACATTCCATATTTATTTATTAGGTGAACATACATAACACTACTACAAATGCAACATGCAAGGTGCAAACATGAACATGGATGGCATGAACAGATTAAGTGCATTTTTCTGGTACGAAAACATATTTATTTGTTGGATTTGGAATTAAAATGAGCAAGTTATCAAATTAGCAATTTTAATGCATTAATTAAGAAATAGTTGTTTTCAGCAATTTAAATTATTCAAAACAGAAAACAAAGTTCATATTTGCAAAGTTTAGAGAATTTTGATTGGAAAACATATTTTACTTTTCAAATTTGGAGTTAAAATGAATTAGTTATGATTCATGCAATTAAACCAATTTAAATTGAGCCGGAAGCCCAACATTTAATTTAGGAGGTTCGAGTTATTTATCTACCCACAAAAATGCAATGCAACACATGAATGAGATGCCATTTTAATTATAGTTGATACGTTATAGAAAATAGGGCATAGGTATAGGGGTTTGGGTTTGGGGTGCACACGTGTGGAGAGGATCTTTGTGTTCGACGCCGGAAAGAGGAGATCTTCGGGGCAACGCCGGTGCCTTCAGGACGTGGAGGAAGTAGACGAAGAATGGGAAGTAGACAAAGTCGTCGATGTCGTGGAAGTAGTCGACGTAGTCATAGTAGAGGAAGTAGTCGAAGTAGTCGTTCTCGTTCCGTAGCCGAGGTAGTCGTTCACGTCATCGGTGGTCGTTGTCGATCTTTTCATCGAAGTCCGAAGAGGAAGTAGATGTTCGTTCTCAAACCACACGATCATCGTCGTCGACGTAGTCGTTCAACATCCGGAGCCGGTGTAGTCGTAGTAGTCGTGGGCGAGCCGCTACCGCATCGTCTTCGGGGTCGGAGGTGATCGTGACGGTCCCGGTCTTCGGGCGCGCACGAAGGCGGCCAACGCAAAACGGACATGACAAAGATCTTGGCGCATAGGGGTGCACGGTCATCGACGTTCGAAGCGGTGGTGTTGAGGCACTTGTTTGGGTCACGGACTCCATGGTGCGAGTGGTCTTCAAGGTGTCATACCCCTTGCGCACGTTGCATCGAACACGTGGCGGGCGAACACCATCAAAGGAGAGGCCGGAGGCGCACGGGGCTGCGGCCGCGGGAGGAGGCGCCGGTGGAGGGGCGAGCTCGGAGGAGGTGGACGGGGCGCCACGGCCGTCGGGGGGAGGGGCGCTGCGAGGACGGGGCAGCTCGCCGGAGGCAGCGGCGTCCGGGAGGGAGGTCGTCCGCGGCGGCGGTCGTGGTGGTGGCAGCGGCCGCCGCGAGGAGCAGCACGGCCGGCCCGGGGATGCTGCAAGGCGGAGGTGGTCGGGGAGGAGGGGCTGCCGGCGACGGGACGAGGTGGAGGAGGAGCTCCGGCGGGGCGCCGGCCGCGCGAGCGTGCGTAGGAGAGGAGGGGCGCCGGAAGGAGGGTGGCCGGAGGTGAGCTCGAGAGGGAGAGGGGAGGCCACGGCCGGCGGACGGGAGGAGCGAGGAGGAGGTAGGCTCGATGGGAGGAGGACGCAGCGAGCGGGAGGCAGAGGAGGGCGATGGGATCGAGCGGGCTGGGAGACGCAGCGAGCGGGGGGGGGGGGATCGAGCGATGCGTGCGTTTCCTGGATAAGAGGTGGAGGGACCTCTTCGCGAATAGGAGAAAGGCGGGAGGCAAATTGCGAGGGAAAGAAATTATTTAGGGTTTGGGGAGAGGGAGTTCGGTGGGGGGGGGGGGCGGTTGGGCCTAGTTGGGCCGAAAAAATGGGCAGGTTGCCCCTCTCTCTCTCACAACTCTATTTTTTTTCTGTGGGTTGGTTTTATTATTTTCCAGAAACTGTGTTGGCACTATTAAAAGAAAATATTTTTGTTTTGCATCAAACAAATTTTAGAAAGTCAAGAGTTGATGAAATTAAACATTTTGCAAGTTTCAAATGCGCGATGATGTATGAGGATGCCATGCGATGCGAAAAGAAAAACAACGATCAATTCTATTTGGGGAAAAACCCCGGACGTTACAGACGACACCACTAACAAGGGATTGCGCCCTCGCAATCCACCTACTAACCCGGGAGGGGAAAGAAGTTCGACTATCGATTCTTTATGCTTCCAGTTGATCCTTCGACACCACTAACAAGGGCTTCTCGACACCACTAACAAGAGATTCTTGCTCGGGCTGATGACGATGTTCTTCGACCAGGAATCTTTCGATGATCGAACCTATTAGGTTAAAGGCTCGGAAAACGTCCACCCACGTAGGATCCTAAAACTTTGAAAGATTGAGAGGGAGAGAGACTCCAAAACAAATAAGATGGGAGGGGAAATAGAATAGAGATAAGGAGAAAACAAGAATCCTATTGAGATGTTTTCAAAATAGTTTAGCAGAACTAGTTTTTGACACTCTAGAAACAACGACCGTTAGCGAGGTTATCCTACAGGCTTTGCGGACCCGTTTCTTCGATAACCATTCGTATCGAAACAATATCGGGAATCGGAAACCATGCTCTGATACCATTTGTGGCGCCCCGAGATCGGGCACTATGCAGATTTCAGCATTCCCGCCAAAATCCACATAATAACCGATTCCAGGTTGCCACTTGTGATAACATTACAACAGTTCACGAATATTCCGCAACAACAACAGAAAAGATATATACAAGAGGACTCAAACGAGTCAAGGATACAACTGATACAATACAAAGATCCAAATAACAGCGGAAGAAACAACATAGCGTCCGTCTACGGACAAGATACAAATTGGACTAAGAGTCCTGAAGATAACTGAGAGCGTCCAATCCCTGCCCAGGCCAAGCCGGAGGGATTCCCAAGCTAACGTCGTCAGACTTCAAACCTGTTGACTGCAATGTGGAATATGCAGCCACGAAAAAGGATTCATGGGTCAGTACGGTTAAGTACTGTCAAGTGGATAAACCATACTCACAAGATACCGGCGTAACCAGTCATCACAAGATACAAATATGTTGGGTTCAACGGAAAGGAAGGGATTATTGCAAATAAGCGGCATCGGGCTGCACTAACCAACTACAGAGACTCACTACCACATCCGGCTAAAAGAGGGGGATAAGATAGCGTATCGTAACCAACTACAACTACTCACCAAACAATACCCATCCAATGTCACCCCCTACTAAGGAAGCAACCCAAGGATAACTCACACTGTTGGATTAATGATGGATCAAGTTATCGTGTCAATAAGACTATTACTATTCAAGTATCATTAGTTAGGTGTAAGTTGTTCTGAGTACTTGTTAGCCAGTACTTTCACCAAGTCAACCATAACCGCGGAAAACACGGCTTCTCGAGAAGATTTAACCCTGCAGGGATGCACCAATTTGGCCGTACACGTAAGAATAACCCGCCAGACGGGGGATCAACCCACCAAGCGAGGTACTCAACACAACCCAACCCTTCTTCGCATCAAGCCCAAAGAACCCCGTGCAATTGAGCGCACGGCTAATCAAGCCCCACGAAGAAAAGGGGACCCTCATAGCACTCTAAGAACGTGTCTCCCTAAATGCCGACTACAAAAGTTCCACCCTGGCCTGGGTTCGCAAGATCATGCCTGCGGCAAATGGAAAACCCGAACTAAATGAGGCGATTTGGACGAGATGCGAATCGAATCAAATTGAGGGGGCGCCCATACTCGCTTCCCACATGCGGTTAGTGCGCTCATCATGGATCAGTAGACAAGACCCTTTTCCTAGTTAGGGTCGACACTAGCAGGCTTCAAAACCAAGCCGGGCCTCCTGCCGGTGCCTTATCATCAAATTATTATTACCCAAAACATTAACAGGTTGTTGATTGAATTGAAACCCAACTATCAACTAAACAGGTGATACGACAAAGGATAACAAGACTCGAGCACAAACAAATCTAAGCATGCAACTACGATACGAGGGCCAACAAGTTAAACAAGCAACAGTTAATAGGAAGTGGAAGGAAAGGCTATATCAGGGCTGCAAGGTAACATATGATAGGATCGAGACACAAGCATCGAATCAAAAGGCTACAATAAGAACAACGGGAAGAATCGGTAACAAGTGATGAAAGGTAGCCATTTGGCAGCAAGTGAGTATACTTGCCTGAGATCCAGCAAGTAGAGGTACATCCGCAGAACTTGTCGTTGCTCGCATCATCTCAACGTCCTATCCGCGAAGAAGCAACGAACCTCGAACAAACACCGGATGCAACAATTACTACTACGGCAAAAGATCCAGCGGCGTCCGAGAGGGAGGTCGTCATCGGCGGCGGTCGTGGTGGTGGCAGCGGCCGCCGCGACGAGCAGCACGGCCGGCCCGGGGATGCTGCAAGGCGGAGGTGGTCAGGGAGGAGGGGCTGCCGGCGACGGGACGAGGTGGAGGAGGAGCTCCGGCGCGGCGCCGGCCGCGCGAGCGTGCGTAGGAGAGGAGGGGCGCCGGAAGGAGGGTGGCCGGAGGTGAGCTCGAGGGGGAGAGGGGAGGCCACGTCCGGCGGACGGGAGGAGCGAGGAGGAGGCGGGCTCGATGGGAGGAGGACGCAGCGAGCGGGAGGCAGAGGAGGGCGATGGGATCGAGCAGGGTGGGAGACGCAGCGAGCGGGGGGGGGGGGGATCGAGCGATGCGTGCGTTTCCTGGATAAGAGGTGGAGGGACCTCTTCGCGAATAGGAGAAACGGCGGGGGGTAAATTGCGAGGGAAAGAAATTATTTAGGTTTTGGGGAGAGGGAGTTCGGTGGGGGGGGGCGGTTGGGCCGAAAAAATGGGCAGGTTGCCCCTCTCTCTCTCTCTCTCACAACTCTATTTTTTTTTTTTCTGTGGGTTGGTTTTATTATTTTCCAGAAACTGTGTTGGCACTATTAAAAGAAAATATTTTTGTTTTGCATCAAACAAATTTTAGAAAGTCAAGAGTTGATGAAATTAAACATTTTGCAAGTTTCAAATGCGCGATGATGTATGAGGATGCCATGCGATGCGAAAAGAAAAACAACGATCAATTCTATTTGGGGAAAAACCCCGAACGTTACAGTGAGGATTGACAATCTTCCAAAATGCGTCAGTTTCCTGAGTAAAAAACCCAGAGATAAAAGTTAGTATCCATACATAAGAAGTGTCAGTCAGAATAAAGAGTGATAGCCGGTTCTTACTGGAGGAGCCGGCTTAGAGCGTGTAAAAGGGGCAAGCCCGGCGATGCTCTTGATAACATCAACTCTCTCAGCCAAGAAAGTCTTCATGATTTTATTTACATATGCGGCCGGGTAAGTTTTCTCCGAGTATCAGAGAGAGTCGGTGTCGTGCCCGGAGTAATCGCACATAAGCTTGGGCCGAATGCTGTTTGGCTGGATCCGGCAGCTGACCCAGGTTTTTATCAGGTTAAGCCCAATAAGTCCTTGGGCCAAAAACACAGCAAGTTTGTGGAGAAGAGGCTGCATAGACTGTCTATCGGCCTTGGATGCGAAAGAGTTTAGGTTATCGGAAATAGAAAGGATATCATCAGAGAAACCCGGCAAAGGCTTCTCGCCGGGTAAGGATGTGTCTCGGCAGTAGAAAAATGTCTTCTGCCAGTGCTTCACATGAGAGTGAAGACTAAGAGTCGGCATCAGAGAGTTTTTACGCCTCTGAATCAAGACCCCTCCACAGACTAGGAGGGCCCCGTCCGTGCTCTCTTGGCAGGGTTTGCATTGGAACAATTCTAAGAATAAAGCAAGGTTTGGAGAAATGCATAGATAGGCTTCACAGAGGACTATCAAGTGGCAAATGTTCAGCATAGAGTTTGGGCCGATATCAAATACCCGGAGTTTATAGTGGTCCAGAAGATCCCGGAAGAAAGGGTGACCCGGGGGGCGGAAACCCCGGATCACGTGCTCGAGGAAGACGACTACCTCATCCGACCTTGGGGAAGGCCGGGTCTCCTCACCCGGCGTCCTCCATTGGATGTCCGACTCAGCGGGCAGGACACCTGACTCGGCCAGCTCGTCAAGTTTGGCCTTGGTAACAGTCGATTTCGCCCAATTGGCGGAAATCGACTGGCCCGGCTTTTGCTTTCCAGCCGGGTTTTTGCCCTTCAGTTTAGCACTAACCTTGGGAGCCATGGAGCGTAGATCTAGATGGAGGTAAAATGGGAGTAAGTAAAGGCCGAGAAATTCGAGGAGCGCAACTAATTGATACAGCAGGAAAAGGGAAAGGTAAAACAACTAAGTGTTTGCAAGGGATGTGATGGGGGGATAGTAACCCGGTAGGCCCACTTCAAGATATAATCCGGCCCGAGGTGTGCTGAGCGATATCCGGCTAGGGGTAAAGAGATTACCGGAAGGCCCAAAGGCTTGTGAGATTCGTAACCCGGATTGTGGGCTGCGATAAGGAAAGTTAGGGTTTGTATGTGGAGTTCGAGTAGGACTCAAGATGTGCCTTGAAGGGCAAGTTAGGGGTGTACGGGTACTTTATAAACCGGCCCCTAGGTTTAGTTTGCCAGAGATTCAAGTTATAGTTGTAGTACCTATTATCGAGTATCCAGCATAATTCATATTGAGATCCGGCGAGTTATTTTCCGGTTCTTAGATTGCTTTCCGCCATGTCTTCCTTCGAGCTAAACCCTCTCCCGAATACCTGTGTCGACTTGCCCCAAGATCAGTTACCCCCGGTAACATCTGCCGTGATTATCCCACGACAGTTGGCGCCCACCGTGGGGCCTGCGTCCAAAGGTGTTTACATCACGGGAGAAGCTCGGAAGAGCATGAAGAACCTCATCGTCGGAGAAATCTACGTCAACAGCAAAGGAGAGAAGATGGTAGACGATTCTGGCTGGGGGCCAGAGTCGGATCACCTCGAAACCGGATCCATCGTGACAATTGGCAGCGTCAACGTCTTCGTCGGTATGGTATGTACTTCCAGTTCGAATTGTGATAATATTGGATCTGATTCTGTGTCAGGAGAAGACACGTATGTCCGATCGGAAAAAGAAGAGTCGATTGGAACAACGGGTCAGATAGAGAGGGAGGATGAAACCGAGTCTATACGGGATTTGTCGGAGGATCGATATGAAAGGGAAGACAGCGAGGAAGAACAATACGAATCTACACCGGGCATCATGCGCCGGGTTGCAGTTTATGCGGCTCCCGCGACCAATCTCAATCAAGAAAACGCGGCCGCGGCGCCAGTCGGGGCGGCTCAGGCAGTGGCCCAGCAGCAAGGTGCAGTTGACCCGGTCTTGGTCCAGGTCGATGGAGAGTCGGCATCAGTCACCAGTCGCCCAGCAGACGAGGAGCGACACGCAAATATGTTTGGGTTCCAAGCAAACCGGACACCGGGGGCGGGCCCCTCGAATCCGCGCCACCCGGCTCTGTTTGATAATAATTTGATCTTGGACCCCACAGTCTTGGCCACAGTTATTACCCCAGAAAACGCGGCAGAGCGCGTAAGAGACCTGGACGTGGCTCGTCGTGCATTGGAGCAGCAAAGAAGGCAAGTGGAAGCGGAAAGGCAGGGGATGGTCGCGCGGCAGCGCGAATTGGATGACCGAGAGACCCGGCTCCGGGAGGAAACGACAAGGATGCACCAAAGGCACCGAACTATGCTGCCGGCAACAGGAGGGGTTATTAACCCGACGGCCCTGGTGTTCACGCCTCAAGATCAGCCGATTCCACCGGCGAACCAAGGGACCATACCGCGACCGTCAACGGGAGCACATCCGGTAAACGCGCCAGCCGGGTTACCTTTGCCACAGACGGGGGTGACAGCCGGCAATACCATGCCGCCACCACCATCACGATTCCACACACCAGCAGGTCATTACAACAATCCCATGGACAACGTGTACGCAGCAACGCTCGCATTAAACCAGATTCCTGTGGGAGATTCGCCTCATGCGGAAGGAACCCGACGAGCAATCGATCTGTTACACACCGCGGTAGCACAGCAAGCCAATTATCCGGATCATAGAAGCGGAATGCATGGGACGCCGTACGTCAGTCAGCAACAGGGTAATGTCCAAGCTAGTGCGGCACGACGAAGGGAAGAGCAGCAGCAAGTGCCGCCTCCACCGCGCATCCAGACAGTACCAGTAGTATCAGCAGCGCAGGCGGTGGTGGACAGTTCCAGGGCCAGAAGAGCCGGGGCCGGATCTGCTGGGCACGAATTGCCGGTGGCGCCGCACCTCGAGGCACCCCCAGCCGGGTCACGCGCCTCCCGAGTAAGACCACCCCCAACCACCCTGGCGGGACCCAAGTGCCTCTCGGACGATATCAGAGCAGAACCTTACCCGGAGAAGTTCAAAGAACCGGGGAAAGTAGTAAATTATGAGCCAACAATGGATCCAGAAACGTGGCTGAGCAGCTACGAGATGGCGATGTCAATTCGCAACGCATCCGAGAACCTCCAAGCCAAATTCATGTACTTAATGATGTCAGAAGGAGCAGCAAAGTTATGGTTCACCAATTTACCGGAAAAGTCGATCAAATCGTGGGAGGAGCTAAAGACCGCGTTTATCAAGCACTTTCATGGAACATGCAGAAAGTTATTTACTATTGATGATTTAGAAAGATGCGTTCAGAAGAAAGGAGAGTCAGCACGCAGCTGGGTGCGCCGGGTTATGGAGATACTCCACTCGTCTACAGATATCCAGCCTAAGGACGCGCTACAAGCTATGGCAAAAACATGTAAGTATGTTCCTTTAGTGCAAAAGCTAACTCGCATGAAATCTAGTAGGAATGCAGCGGAGGTTACGATGGGAGAGTTAATGGATGCGTGCAACAAACATGCTGCAACGGATACCACAGAGGAGGAAGTTGATGACAAGAAGGCAAAAGCGAACACAAGTAGCAGTGGGAAAACCGGCAATGTATCGGCGCCAAACAATAATGGAAACAGCCAGAACAAACGACCGTTTGAAGGGAATTCCGAGTTTGTAGCCAACACGGAGGCCGGGTCTTCAAGACCTAGATCCGAAGGAAATTTTAATGCTGGAAATCACAATGGGGGACACTACCAAGGACCACCAAGACCAAGCAACAGTTGGGACATATTTAGGATGGCATGCCCGAAGCATAGCAGGAACGGCAAGCCGGCCAATCATTCATTGGAGCAATGTGCCGACTTACAAAGGTGGAAGAACGAGGAAGTGAACAGAGCCATGCGAGGTGCAGGCCGAGGAGGAGGCCCGGGCCTAGGTGGAAATTTGGGCAACGGACCGCCCCCAGCTGGCAACCCGCCAGCTGGAAGTCAAGGCAACAATCAAGGAGGAGCGGGAGGTTTTCAAGCTAACCCCAAACAGCTGGGTCAGTATCATGTGCACACTACGGGAGGCTCTAACAAGGATAAGAAGATACTGAAACAAGCAGTCAATTCGGTCTCTTCCGCTGTTCCAAGATATTTGAGGTGGTCAGAACAAGAGGTAACATGGAGCAGGAAGGATCACCCGGACAGAGTTGATCACCCGGGAGTCTTAGCTTTGGTAGTGGCACCACAGGTCAACGGCTACGAGCTGAAAAAGGTCTTGATGGATGGAGGAAGTAGTATCAATATCCTGTACTGGGAAACTTTTCTGCGTATGGGCTTAAAGGAATCGCAGCTGCAAAAGAGTACAACAGTTTTTCACGGGATAGTGCCGGGCCATTCGGCATGCCCCGAAGGAAAGGTGGCACTGGAAGTAGCTTTTGGAGAGTCAAAGGACAATTACCGAGTCGAGTGGCTTACCTTTGAAGTAGTAAAGTTGCGCAGTCCTTATCATGCATTGTTTGGAAGGCCGGCTTATGCCAAGTTCATGGCGAGACCGTGTTATGTGTACCTACAGCTGAAAATCCCGGGTCCTAAGAAGACCATTACAATACACGGAAATCGAGATATAGCAGCTGAATGTGATGAGGGAGATGCGGCAATGGCCGAGCAAGCCTGCAGGAAGGAAGAACTCAAACATTACCGTTCTCAGGTAGACCTAGAAGAGAGGACAACGTCAAAAAAGCCAACTCCCGAGGGGGACAAAGCAAAAATTAGGACAGAACAAAACCCTAAGATGGTAGGCTTCATCAGGAGCGATCCTTCCAAAACTCCTAGCAGGGAAGAAGAAGACGTACCGCCATCCGCAGCTGATCACGCTTCAAGGACGATATACCCGGATTGGCTAGCAAATCCGGTACTCATTATGAAAGGGCCTAGCAAGTGGAGAATGTGCATCGGCCGTACCAACGTGGGGCCGACTCTCGAGAATAACTAAAGCAGTGTAATGGGCGGCAGGTTTCATACGCACTCTTTTCCTATCCAGGGTACCTAAGGGGACTGGAAGGTTTTTAATGAGGCGGCCTGCTGATTCAAAAAAGAAATTTTTATCAATAAAAGAAGATGGTCTCGAGTCTTATCATGGTCTGTGCTTCAGTTACAAGTAAGTAATGCTTGTTATTATCAATACGTCAATGTCATCAAAATACGTCACGTGCATATAGGTCTTCGGGGATTAGTGTGCTTAAATAAGTAATCACAAACCCGGAGACCCGGCCTCGATGCCTATGAGTTATGAGGGCTGATTACTCGAAAAAACGGGTACGGCTGCAATCTTATAACCGGACAAAGGAGCCAAATTTCTTGATTATTCTTACTTAAGCTCGATGTGACTCGCGCTAAAGTGGCATGCTCTGTTCACTTACGATTACAATCAAACTATGCAGCCCAATGGGACTTGCTTGACCCTGTTTTTCGTATAGATGTAACAGCATGGTATCCACGCGAAAGCCGGCTTACAGTACAAGATAATCAAAAGGGTCATCTAAACCACAAGTCCATGCAGAGTATAAGGCTCAAATAGCCGGAAACTCAACAAGTATTAAGCATGACTTCAGTATTTATGTGAACAGCTATTGGTCTTCAGCTTGGTAAGGAGCAGTTTGTCATCTGAGAAAGGCCACGCCCCCTTAGCTCGTACTTTGGGTCATGGGGACTGGGGACTTCGAGACAGAAACAAACTACTTAACTACTAAAGCTCGTAAACCTTAGTTTCCGAATCTTGGGGACTTAAAGAATGGTCCGTCTATCAAAACCTACGATACTCGGTTAGCCGGGTCTCAAAAGGGAATCAGAAGCAAGAGTTCAAAGTATCGAGAATAAGCTTACATGTAACACAAGGATCGAGATTATCAAAAGCCGGGAGAGGCAAAGAGTTATCATAAAATTAACAAGCGCAAAGTCTTAATATCAGTATCAGTGTTGCACAGGCGCACCGCTAAAAGTCATATCAGTCTCGAGAAACGCAAAAACATTAGGTATCATCCTACTCGGCATCCCGGGAGTGGTTCTCCGGGTCTTCGTCTTGGACTTGCTCCTTGGCTTTGCCAGCAGTTTTACTCGGACTCTTCACGTCAGGACGGACAGGCGGAGGAACGGCTGGTGTTGAGGTAGACGGCTTTACGCCTAGTTCGGCCTCTCTCTTCGCAGCCTCTTCTTTCCTCCTGGCCAGGTCAGTCGACCACTTTTCCAGCATATCAAAAGGAGGGGGTGCCTCCACCAGAATAACCTTGCCCTCAGAGTCATATGAGCTCATAATTGTGTTTAGATCCATTTTATCTGCCAAAGTTGTGGCCGAGTGACGTACCGAAGATTGTATAGCTTTGAAGTCCTGGGGTTTAAACTTAGACCCGTCAGCCTTGAATTCCGGGAACCCGGATACTACCTTGGCCGGGTCAAGCTTAGGAAAATAAGCCTTCGCCAGCGTCAAAGCCCGGGTCATCCCAATCCGGCAAGACGAACGCTTCAATATTTCAATCCATCCAGGCGCTGTGGACAAGGCCTGCATGAGATTTTCTTCGCCCGGGTATACCTCCGAAGGCCACTTTATAGCATCCAGCAAAAGTTTCGTGCCGGCAAAAAATGTCCGGAGCACAGTCTTCAGAGTTTTAGCCTGAGTAACGGTGTTCTCCTCCGGAGCAGCAAGGTTAGCACCTGCAATCGAAACACACAAAAGCATATCAGTAATATTGGTTATTACAGCGGCAAGATAGAGATACGCAAGTTAATCGCAAATAGCACACTTACTTAGCAAGATACGGTAAGTGTCCGTAATCTGAGTCGACAGGTTATTCAGCGAGGACTGGGCAGCGTTGTATTTGTTCTTGTATTTGGAGACATCTTTTTTCAAAGTCTTTATCTCCGCTTCGAGGGTTTCCCTGCGCTTTGTTTCCGCAAGCAAGAGCTGCTCAGTTTTAAGTAATGTTTCATCCGACTGAGTTATCTCCGCCTGCAAAGAATGAGTGCAACTGTAAGCCGGATATCGCGAGAATATTTCCTTCTGAGAAAATGATTACAGAAAATTATTATGCGAAGTACCGAGAATAATTACAGAAAATTATGCTCGGAACTTGGGGACTGGATGTATAGTAAGAAGTGTCAAATAAGATTACCTGATGTGCTGCAGCCATACGCTCTAGGACATTTCCTTCCGAAGCTTTCATGGCGAGAAGAGCGCTCATTAGCTGGTTAAAATCAGCGTTATCCGAGTTAGATGACTCGGGTACCTGGAAAGTGGGAAAAGGAGCTTTTCTTGTAACAGGAGGTGGCACCCGGGTCATCCGAATGTCGGAGTCTGGTCCCCCTCCCGCGCTCGAAGCTGCTCCCTTCTCCTTCTCGCCTGCGTGCGAAGCGATTGGATACCCGGCGTCATGCCTAGCTGGCTCCGGTGGCGACGCTTGCTCGTCGCCAGCTGTGGTGAAGGCATCATCAGCCGGCTCGTTCTCGACCCGGACCTTAGCCTCGGTGTCCTCCTGGTCGCTAGTAACAACCGTGGCTCTGAAGAAGGTGCGAAGGTACAATTAATCTTTGGTTATGAAAAAAGGCGATAAAAGCTCGGTATAATATCAGGAAAAGGCGCTTACCCGGTGTTCACCGGGAAGTCCGAAGGAAAGCCGCTGCTAGATCCGGAAGATACTGAAAAATGCCAAGCAAGGTTTGAGATTATGTTGCGAAGGAATGTCCGGAAAGGGTTTTTATTTACGATATAAATACCAGAGTGTCGAGCCGGGGGCGATGAAGTGCCCGGGTTAAGGCCCTCGTTGCCTGGATGGTTCCGGGTTACTCGGCGCCTAGTCGTGGGTGGCTCCTTCATTTATGATCAAAAGGGGTGAAGGTGGGGTTAGCCCCGGAATGACGTTATGGGAACAAAAATTAAAGTGCAAGGGAGTGAAATAAAAACCTGGAGGGCGATCCTCTGGGATTTCCTTTTGGATCCAGCTTTGGTGGCCGGCTCCGGCTCGTCCTCCTCGCTGGCGGACTCTTCCCAGCCATCTGTCTCTTCTTCCTCGTCTTGGTCCTCTCGTTCTGAAAGGTATTGAAGATATAGCATAAGGAAAAGGAGGAGACAGGATATAATGTGTGCAAGGGGGTTAAGTATGCACCTTCGTCCGAATTAACGGCGTCATCTTCATCCTCCGCGTCTCCAGAATTGGGAGGAGTATCGATTGTCCAAAAGTCATTATCGGCCTGAGGTGAAGATGCCAGGGTAATGGTTAATATTGAGTCATGAAAAGCGGATAAAGGTAAGCTTGTTAAAATCCAAAATCAAGAGGTAGAAAGCTTACATCGGGGGCGGGGTTCTCGAGTGTAAAAGGTTCTAACCCGGCTATGTTCCGGATTACCTCGAGCTTCTCTGTTAAAAAACCCTTGATCGTCTTGTTCATGTCATTAGGGGCAAAGGTGCTGGCAGAGTATCGGATCGGGTCCGTGGTTTGACCCGAATATTCACACATCAGCTTCTCACGAATGGAGTTTGGCTGGATGCGGAAGTTAACCCAGGTCTTCACCAAGTTTAGACCGATGAGGCCTCGGGCTGATAAGATGGAGATCTTAGCCAACGAAGGCAAGATCGCCTCCCTGTCCGAGTCAGAGGCGAAGGCATTGAAAGATTCGGAAATGTCAAGCTGACCCTCCGAGTAACCCGGCAACTTCTTCTCGCCGGGTGGGGAGGTGTCCTGGCAGTAGAAGTATGAGAGCTGCCAGTGCTTTACATGAGAATTGAGAGTGAGGGGAGGCATCAAGGAATTCTTGCGGCGCTGGATAGAAACCCCGCCGCAAGTAAGGAGTGCGCCGTCGCCGCTTTCGCGGCACGGCTTGCACTGAAAGAGTTCAACAAAGAGAGCCAGACTTGGCGGAGTGCACAAGTAAGACTCGGAAAGAACGATAAAGTGGGTGATGTTCAGAACGGAGTTTGGGCCTATATCGAAAATACGGAGGTTGTAGTGATCTAGGACGTCACGAAAGAAAGGGTGACCCGGGGGCCTGAAGCCTCGGGTCACGTGTTCGACGAAACATATTACCTCATCCGTTGCTGGAGAAGGCCGGGTTTCGTTGCCTGGTACTCTCCAGTGGATAGATTCCTGGGGAGGAAGGATTCCAAGCTCGACCAACTCCTCCAGTTTGGCCTTGGTAACGGAGGATCTCCCCCAATTGGCTGAAATGGAGTTAGTGGATTTAGTTTTAGCCGGCTGTTTCCCCTGCCTCTTGGGTGCCATGGGGTTGACCTGTTAAAACATCAAAGGGAAGGAGGTGAGAAGCGAAAACTCGGAAATTAATGAATAGTCAGTTACCGGTAACTTAAAAATGATCCGGGTATTGCCTTGCCGGATCAAGTGTGATCTGTCCGGGTATCGCATGTTGTTACGGAAGCTGTGAAGTTTTTCCGTAAAGTAAGTGTCTGGGGAAGGTAGAAGGATACCCTTATGTCTATTATCAGCAAGTGAGCCGGAGAAGTGGAATTTTCCGGATGATAAGGACAAGGGCGGAAATTTTTGGTGGCCCGAGCCCAGATGGGAAATCCAATCTCTGTATTTAAGGCCAATCTAATGATACTTAGTGGTAGGGGAGTGAGATAAGCTGCGCATCCTATCTATGGGAGTGGTTATGGTAAACACTAGTAAGTCAATTCGGCAGGGCCCGAGAAATTGCAGGCGACTCGATTCAGATCTGATCTAAGGAAAAGCTAAGAGATTGCAAGGTTGGGCTGGAGGATATCAAGAGCTTACCGGAGGAGGTTGAAGTAGGGATTTGCGGAGACAGATGGCGCAAGATTGATGCCCTTTCGCGATTTCCGGCCGGCGAATCGGGGGCTTGGTGGTGGATTTGGGAGCTGGAGTGGGTTGCACGGTGGCGGAGCGCAAGCGACGGCGGATGGGCTCCGGCGATGTGCGTAGGGCTTCCGTGGTGGCACTCCGCGAACTCGAGCTTGAGGAGAAGAGGAGTGGGGGAAATGAGCCGTTAGGGTTGAGTTTGCTCCTTGGGGTCTATTTATAATAGCCCGGGTGGAAAAGCCTAACCTAACGGGCGAAACCCGGGAGGTGCGGAGTAATGGTTGGCTATTTTGAAATTTGAAAGACGCGCCTTATGCATAAATCGATATAATCCAGAGTAAAAGGAAGGGGAAATTTCTTTCCTAGTATCAGCGACAGTTATCGAGGAAGATGTGAAATCATCGAGTTTCCTATTAAGACTCAAGTCTGGAAGATTAGGGGGAAGCCGGGTTGCTACCTGATCCCCTTGGTGCTAATCCCAGCCGTTTGTCAGCATATTGTATCTTGATCTTCATGTGTTCTTGTATCCAATATTTCTGCAGGGAATAACCAGCACTTCGAAGAGTAAATCTTGGAAGCCCAGGCTATTCTGGGGACTACTGATGGGGGGATAGTAACCCGGTAGGCCCACTTCAAGATATAATCCGGCCCGAGGTGTGCTGAGCGATATCCGGCTAGGGGTAAAGAGATTACCGGAAGGCCCAAAGGCTTGTGAGATTCGTAACCCGGATTGTGGGCTGCGATAAGGAAAGTTAGGGTTTGTATGTGGAGTTCGAGTAGGACTCAAGATGTGCCTTGAAGGGCAAGTTAGGGGTGTACGGGTACTTTATAAACCGGCCCCTAGGTTTAGTTTGCCAGAGATTCAAGTTATAGTTGTAGTACCTATTATCGAGTATCCAGCATAATTCATATTGAGATCCGGCGAGTTATTTTCCGGTTCTTAGATTGCTTTCCGCCATGTCTTCCTTCGAGCTAAACCCTCTCCCGAATACCTGTGTCGACTTGCCCCAAGATCAGTTACCCCCGGTAACATCTGCCGTGATTATCCCACGACAGGATGCGGAAAATGGATCTAGCTAAGAACGAGTGCGGAAAAGTATGAGATTGAAAATTGCGAGAGCGCATATAGCTAACGGAGCAGTGGCTTTGAACTACGAGTGAAATTCGAGCTAAAATGCTAGCACAAGATTGGAAAGAAAGGAGATCTAGATCTAATGGCACAAGGTGCTTACCGGGGTGGTCCGCTGGTGGAGATGCGCGGCGGCGGCGATTCGGGAACGATGGCGATCCGCTGGCGGAGGCGGCCCGTCTCGAGAGCCCTGGCGGCGCGGACGAAGGTGTGAGTACGAGCATTGACGGAGGCGCGGGCGGCGACCGGCAGCGTCCCTGCGGGTACTGGCGCAGCTCTAGCGGACGCGGGCTTGATTGTGGGCTCATGGGCGCGGAGGCGGAGCGAGAGGAAGAAGGAGAAGAGGAAATGGCCGTTGAGATTTAGGGTTGACCCCAAGGACCAATTTATAGGCGCGGGGAAAAACTTAGGGTTTGGGCGGTCAGTGAGAAATTTTCAGAAGAGATTGATCCGGCCCGGATATTTGGGGATAGGTATCGAGGTAATCGTTGCGAGATATCCGGTTAAAGATTGAGATAGATTTTAGGTGTATTACTCGGATTGACGGGTAGGGATACGAATGCCAGGTCTTGTCACGTTTCTTTGGAGTGTTGACCCGGGAAATGATGCCCTGGCTCGGGGAAAACCGGGTTATTATATGGACCACCCAAAGAGTAGGCCTGGCTATAGTTAAAAGCGCTCTAACCGGTATACTATGAATTCGAATGTTTATTGTTTTGCAGGGAATAGCGTGCGCTTCATGGTTGATCCCAAGATGCCCAAGCTATTCTGGGGACTACTGTTGGAGGGATGGTAACCCGGTAGGCTCATGCCTAGGTGAAACTCGGCCCGAAGGAAATCGCACAAGACCCGGCCCAAGGTGGAGGAGTTTTTAGAAGGCCCAAAAGGGAGTGTATGTCTTCTAACTCGTATCTTGGGGGTCACGATTAGGAGACCTAGGGTTGTGTGTGGATTCCGCGTAGGATTCCGGGTGTGCCTTGTATAGGAAGCCAGGGAGCCGGGTAATAGATAAACCGGCTACTGGGACAGAGAGACCAGAAGAGTTTTAATCAGATTTTTGAGTATTCTTGTAGTACGAGAGCTGATAGTTGTAACCCTAGATCGGAGACTCGGCGACATTGCAGCCCGAGCTACCGGATCACCTGATAACATGATTTCCCCTGAGCTAAACCCTCTCCCAAACACCAGAGTCGATTTTCCCCAAAGTAAGTTACCCCCGGTAACGTCTGCCGTGATTATCCCACGACAATGCTGGTAGCAGCCCTCAAAGCTCTCTGCTTCTGCTCCAGCTCGAGTGCATAATATTTCATCTCCCGCTTGGAATTCGCGAAGATCTCTTTCGCGGTCCTGGCTATGTCCTGGTTCCGGATTTCGATCTGCCCCATGGTGTCCTTGGCATCTAGAAACTGCCTCGAAAGGAAAGTGTGGTCCAGGACTGAACCAGGTTTCTCAGTGGAACAACCGACCCTCTAGGAACTTTTGTAAGAAGATGCATGAAAAAATCCAAAAGGTGGAATCAAAAAGTACGTTGAAACAAATACCCGGCTGCTAGGGAATCCTCGGTCCTCCTCTTCTTAGACGCATGGGAGATCGGTGAATACGACATCGTTGGTGAGAAGTAGAGGAGGAAGCGAACTGATTTCGGCGTGGGGATCGAGAGGGGGAAGAAGAGATAAAATGCAGGCGTGTGAAAGTGGCGATATTAACTCAGTTGCAACTGCACTGCTGACACGCGTGTGGAAGTGGAGACGGAAAACTGCATTCACTCCTCCCACACGTGGGATTAGCCCACCTTTTCAGCATGTACTATACGTTGTATTGGCAGCTTGGCACGTTCAAGTTGCGTTGGCATTTAGGCACACTCGAGGGGTACGTACATGGACGACATTCGAAAGAACAACACATGGTATGCCAAGGGACTAGGGTTTTTCCGGAGAGGGGCTCCGGAGTGTCTGAATGCCACCACAACATATGGTATGCAATATCATGTGTGTTAGAGTGTGGCATGGGTCTTGGATGCCAAATATTCACTCACCCTCTATGTTAGGGCTTCACCGGTGTCGGATTCTCTCTAGCGGGTTCCACGACTACTTAGAGCCCAAAACTCCCGGATCTGACAGAACGGGCGAAATTTTGCCAAGAGGTTGTCCCTACCATTGACTTGGGTGTTCCTTGGGCCTAATATAACACAAGCAAGCAATTGGTTCGACCATGCTACCCCTTCCGGCTCACATAGAGGGCCAGAACGGCAGTTCCGTCTTTTTTCCCAAGGGGCTATGGTTTCTCCGAAGAGGGGCTCTGGAGCGTCTGAATGCCAGCACATATACCATATCATGTGTGATATATATGGAGTGTGGCAAGTGTCTTGGATGACCAAGATTCCGTCATTCTCTTTGTTAGGGCTTCATCGGTGTCGGGTTCTCTCTAGCGGGTTCCAGGACTACTTAGAGCCGAAACTCCCGGATCTGGCGAAACGGGGGAAATCTTGCCAAGAAGTGGCCCCTACAATTTACTTTGGTATTCCTTGGATCTAACCTAACACAATCAAGCAATCGGTTCCACTTTTCTACCCCCTTCCGGCTCAATACGCGGGAGGCTAGAACGGCGGTTCCGTCTTTTTCCCCAACGAGGCTAGGGTTTCCCGGAGAGGGACTTCGGAGCGTCTGAATGCCACCACATTACATGGTATGCGATATCATGTGTGTTAGAGTGTGGAATGGGTCTTGGATTCCAAATATTCCCTCAGGGCTTCACCTGCGTCGAATTCTCTCTACCGGGTTCCACGACTACTTAGAGCCCGAAACTCCCGGATCTGACAGAACGGGGGAAATCTTGCCAAGAGGTGGTCCCTAAGATTTTATTTGGTGTTCCTTGGACCTAAAATAAGACAACCAAGCAATCAGTTCCACTTTGCTACCCCCTTCCGGTTCATGTACGCGCAGAGGCTAGAACGGCGGTTTCGTCTTTTTCCCCAAAGGGCTAGGGTTTCCCCGGAGAGGGACTTCGGAGCGTATGAATGCCACCACAGCACATGGTATGCCATACCATATGTGTTAGAGTGTGGCATGGGTCTTGGATGCCAAACATTCCCTCACTCTCTCTGTTAGGGATTCATAGGCGTCGGATTCTCTCTAGCGGGTTCCACGACTACTTAGAACCCGAAACTCCCGGATTTGACAGAACGGCGTAAATCTTGCCAAGAGGTTGGCCCCACCATTGACTTGGGTGTTACTTTGGCCTAATATAACACAACCAATAAAATGGTTCCACCTTGCTACCCCCTTCCGGCTCACGTAGAGGGGCCAGAACGGCAGTTCCGTCTTTTTCACCAAGGGGCTATGGTTTCTTCGAAGGGAGGCTCCGAAGCGTCTGAATGCCAGAACGTGGTATGCCATACCATGTGTGTTGCCATACCATGTGTGATATGGAGTGTGGCCAGTGTCTTGGATGACCAATATTCCCTCATTCTCTTTGTTAGGGCTTCATCGGCGTCGGGTTCTCTCTGCGGGTTCCAGGACTACTTAGAGCCGAAACTCCCGGATCTGGAGGAACGGGGGAAATCTTGCCAAGAGGTGGCCCCTACCATAGACTTTGGTGTTCCTTGGACCTAACCTAACACAATAAATAAATTGGTTCCACTTTGCTACCCCCTTCCGGCTCATGTACGCGCGCGGAGAGGCCAGAATGGTGGTTCCGTCTTTTTCCCCAACGGGGCTAGGGTTTCCCCAGAGAGGGACTCCGGAGCTTATGAATGACACCACAGCACATGGTATGCCATACCATATGTTTAGAGTGTGTAATGGGTATTGGATGCCAAACATTCCCTCACTCTCTGTGTTAGGGCTTCAGCGGCGTCGGATTCTCTCTAGCGGGTTCCACGATTACCTAGAGCCCAAGACTCCCAGATCTGACAGATCGAGGGAAATCTTGCCAAGAGGTTTGCCGTACCATTGACTTGGGTGTTCCTTGGGCCTAATATAACACAACCAAGCAATTGGTTCCACCTTGTTACCCCCTTCCGGCTCACGTAGAGGGGCCAGAACGGTAGTTCCGTCTTTTTCCCCAAGGGGCTATGGTTTCTCTGAAGAGGGGCTCCGGAGCGTCTGAATGCCAGCACATGGTATTCCATACCATGTGTGTTTCCATACCATGTTTGATATGGAGTTTGGAAAGTTTCTTGGATGACCAAGATTCTCCCATTCTCTTTGTTAGGGCTTCATCGGTGTCGGGTTCTCTCTTGCGGGTTTCAGGACTACTTAGAGCCGAAACTCCCGGATCTGGCGGAATGGGGGAAATCTTGCCAAGAGGTGTACCCTACCATTTACTTTGGTGTTCCTTGGACCTAACCTAACACAACCAACAATCGGTTCCACTTTGCTAGCCTCTTCCGGCTCATGTACGCGGAGAGGCTAAAACGGTGGTTCCATCTTTTTCCCCAACGAGGCTAGGTTTTCCCCGGAGAGGGACTCCGGAGCGCATGAATGCCACCACAACACATGGTATGCCATACCATATGTGTTAGAGTGTGGCATGGGTATTGGATGCCAAAAATTCCCTCACTCTCTGTGTTAGGGCTTCACCGGCGTCGGATTCTCTCTAGCGGGTTCTACGACTACTTAGAGCCCGAAACCCCCGGATCTGACAGAATGAGGGAAATCTTGACAAGAGGTTGGCCCTACCATTGACTTGGGTGTTCCTTGGGCCTAATACAACACAACCAAGAAATTGGTTCCACCTTGCTACCCCTTTCCGGCTCACGTAGAGGGGCCAGAACGACAGTTCCGTCTTTTTCCCCAAGGGGCTATGGTTTCTCCGAAGAGGGGCTCCGGAGCGTCTGAATGCCCGCACATGGTATGTCATACCATGTGTGTTGCCATACCATGTATGATATGTAGTGTTGAAAGTGTCTTGGATGACCAAGATTCCCTCATTCTCTTTGTTAGGGCTTCATCGGCGTCGGGTTCTCTCTGGCAGGTTTTAGGCCTACTTAGAGCCGAAACTCCCGGATCTGGCGGAATGGGAGGAATCTTGCCAAGAGGTGGCCCCTACCATTTACTTTGGTGTTACTTGGACCTAACCTAACAGAACCAAGCAATCGGTTCCACTTTTCTACCCCCTTCTGGCTCATGTACGCGGAGAGGCTAGAACGGTGGTTCCGTCTTTTTCCCCAACGGGGCTAGGGTTTCCCCGGAGAGGGACTTCGGAGCATATGAATACCACCACATCACATGGTATGCCATACCATATGTGTTAGACTGTCGCATGGGTATTGTATTCCAAACATTCCCTCACTCTCTGTGTTAGGGCTTCACCGGCGTCGGATTCTCTCTAGCGGGTTCTACGACTACTTAGAGCCCGAAACTCCCGGATCTGACAGAAAGAGGGAAATCTTGCCAAGATGTTGGCACTAACACTGGCTTAGGTGTTTCTTGGGACTTATAAAACTCTACCAAGAAATTGGTTCCACCTTGCTACCCCCTTCCAGCTCACGTAGAGGGGGCAGAACGGTAGTTCCGTCTTTTTCCCCGAGGGGCTATTGTTTTTCTCCGAAGAGGGGCACCGGAGCGTCTGAATGCAAGCACATGGTATTCCATACCATGTGTGTTTACATACCATGTGTGATATTGAGTGTGGAAAGTGTCTTGGATGACCAAGATTCCCTCATTCTCTTTGTTAGGGCTTCATCGGCGTCGGGTTCTCTCTGGCGTGTTCCATGACTACTTAGAGCCGAAACTCCCGGATCTGGCGTAACGGGGGAAATCTTGCCAAGAGGTTGCCCCTAACATTGAATTTGGTGTTCCTTGGACCTAACCTAACACAATCTATAAATCGGTTCCACTTTGCTATCCCCTTCCGGCTCATGTACGCGCGCAGAGAGGCCAGAACGGTGGTCCGTCTTTTTCCCCAACGGGGCTAGGGTTTCCCCGGAGAGGGACTCTGGAGCGTATGAATGCCACCACAAAACATGGTATGCCATACCATATGTTTTAGAGTGTGGCATGATATTGGATGCCAAACATTCCCTCACTCTCTATGTTAGGGCTTCACCGGCATCAGATTCTCTCTAGCGGGTTCCACGACTACTTAGAGCCCAAAACTCCCGGATCTGACAGAACGAGGGAAATCTTGCCAAGAGGTTGGCCCTACCACTGACTTGGGTGTTCCTTGGGCCTAATACAACACAACAAGCAATTGGTTCCACCTTGCTACCCCGTTTCGGCTCACTTAGAGGGGCCAGAACGGCAGTTCCGTCTTTTTCCCCAAGGGGCTATGGTTTCACCGAAGAGGGGCTCCGGAGCGTCTGAATGTTAGCACATGGTATGCCATACCATGTGTGATATGGAGTGTGGAAAATTTCTTGGATGACCAAGATTCCCTCATTCTCTTTGTTAGGGCTTCATCGGCGTCGGGTTCTCTCTGGCGGGTTTCAGGACTACTTAGAGCCGAAACTCCTGGATCTGGCGGAACGGGGGAAATCTTGCCAAGAGGTGGCCCCTACCATAGACTTTGGTGTTACTTGGACCTAACCTAACACAATAAATAAATCGGTTCCACTTTGCTACCCCCTTCCGGCTCATGTACGCGCGCGGAGAGGCCAGAATGGTGGTTCCGTCTTTTTCCCCAACGGGGCTAAGGTTTCCCGAGAGAGGGACTCCGGAGCGTATGAATGACACCACAGAACATGGTATGACATACCATATGTTTAGAGTGTGTAATGGGTATTGGATGCCAAACATTCCCTCACTCTCTGTGTTAGGGCTTCAGCGGCGTCGGATTCTCTCTAGCGGGTTCCACGATTACTTAGAGCCCAAGACTCCCAGATCTGACAGATCGAGGGAAATCTTGCCAAGAGGTTGGCCGTACCATTGACTTGGGTGTTCCTTGGGCCTAATATAACACAACCAAGCAATTTGTTCCACCTTGTTACCCCCTTCCGGCTCACGTAGAGGGGCCAGAACGGTAGTTCCGTCTTTTTCCCCAAGGGGCTATGGTTTCTCCGAAGAGGGGCTCCGGAGCGTCTGAATGCCAGCACATGGTATTCCATACCATGTGTGTTTCCATACCATGTTTGATATGGAGTTTGGAAAGTTTCTTGGATGACCAAGATTCTCCCATTCTCTTTGTTAGGGCTTCATCGGTGTCGGGTTCTCTCTTGCGGGTTTCAGGACTACTTAGAGCCGAAACTCCCGGATCTGGCGGAATGGGGGAAATCTTGCCAAGAGGTGTACCCTACCATTTACTTTGGTGTTCCGTGGACCTAACCTAACACAACCAACAATCGGTTCCACTTTGCTAGCCTCTTCCGGCTCATGTACGCGGAGAGGCTAAAACGGTGGTTCCATCTTTTTCCCCAACGGGGCTAGGTTTTCCCCGTAGAGGGACTCCGGAGCGCATGAATGCCACCACAACACATGGTATGCCATACGATATGTGTTAGAGTGTGGAATGGGTATTGGATTCCAAAACTTCCCTCACTCTCTGTGCTAGGGCTTCACCGGCGTCGGATTCTCTCTAGCGGGTTCCACGACTACTTAGAGCCCCAAACCCTCGGATTTGACAGAATGAGGGAAATCTTGCCAAGAGGTTGGCCCTACCATTGACTTGGGTGTTCCTTGGGCCTAATACAACACAACCAAGCAATTGGTTCCACCTTGCTACCCCTTTCCGGCTCACGTAGAGGGGCCAGAACGACAGTTCCGTCTTTTTCCCCAAGGGGCTATGGTTTCTCTGAAGAGGGGCTCTGGAGCGTCTGAATGCCCGCACATGGTATGTCATACCATGTGTGTTGCCATACCATGTATGATATGTAGTGTGGAAAGTGTCTTGGATGACCAAGATTCCCTCATTCTCTTTGTTAGGGCTTCATCGGCGTCGGGTTCTCTCTGGCAGGTTTTAGGCCTACTTAGAGCCGAAACTCCCGGATCTGGCGGAATGGGGGGAATCTTGCCAAGAGTTGGCCCCTACCATTTACTTTGGTGTTACTTGGACCTAACCTAACACAACCAAGCAATCGGTTCCACTTTTCTACCCCCTTCCGGCTCATGTACGCGGAGAGGCTAGAACGGTGGTTCCGTCTTTTTCCCCAAGGGGGCTAGGGTTTCCCCGGAGAGGGACTTCGGAGCGTATGAATACCACCACATCACATGGTATGCCATACCATATGTGTTAGACTGTGGCATGGGTATTGTATTCCAAACATTCCCTCACTCTCTGTGTTAGGGCTTCACCGGCGTCAGATTCTCTCTAGCGGGTTCTACGACTACTTAGAGCCCGAAACTCCCGGATCTGACAGAACGAGGGAAATCTTGCCAAGATGTTGGCACTAACATTGGCTTGGGTGTTTCTTGGGCCTTATAAAACTCTACCAAGAAATTGCTTCCACCTTGCTACCCCCTTCCAGCTCACTTAGAGGGGGTAGAACGGTAGTTCCGTCTTTTTCCCCAAGGGGCTATTGTTTTTCTCCGAAGAGGGGCACCGGAGCGTCTGAATGCAAGCACATGGTATTCCATACCATGTGTGTTTCCATACCATGTGTGATATTGAGTGTGGAAAGTGTCTTGGATGACCAAGATTCCCTCATTCTCTTTGTTAGGGCTTCATCGGCGTCGGGTTCTCTCTGGCGGGTTCCATGACTACTTAGAGCCGAAACTCCCGGATCTGGCGTAACGGGGGAAATCTTGCCAAGAGGTGGCCCCTAACATTGACTTTGGTGTTCCTTGGACCTAACCTAACACAATCTATAAATCGATTCCACTTTGCTATCCCCTTCCGGCTCATGTACGCGCGCTTTTTCCCCAACGGGGCTAGGGTTTCCCCGGAGAGGGACTCCGGAGCGTATGAATGACACCACAAAACATGGTATGCCATACCATATGTTTTAGAGTGTGGAATGATATTGGATGCCAAACATTCCCTCACTCTCTATGTTAGGGCTTCACCGGCATCAGATTCTCTCTAGCGGGTTCCACGACTAATTAGAGCCCAAAACTCCCGGATCTGACAGAACGAGGGAAATCTTGCCAAGAGGTTGGCCCTACCACTGACTTGGGTGTTCCTTGGGCCTAATACAACACAACCAAGCAATTGGTTCCACCTTGCTACCCCCTTCCGGCTCACTTAGAGGGGCCAGAACGGCAGTTCCGTCTTTTTCCCGAAGGGGCTATGGTTTCACCGAAGAGGGGCTTCGGAGCATCTGAATGCCAGCACATGGTATGCCATACCATGTGTGTTGCCATACCATGTGTGATATGGAGTGTGGAAAATGTCTTGGATGACCAAGATTCCCTCATTCTCTTTGTTAGGGCTTCATCGGCGTCGGGTTCTCTCTGGCGGGTTTCAGGACTACTTAGAGCCGAAACTCCCGGATCTGGCCGAACGGGGGAAATCTTGCCAAGAGGTGGCCGCTACCATTTACTTTGGTGTTACTTGGACCTAACCTAACACAACCAAGCAATCGTTTCCACTTTGCTACCCACTTCCGGCTCATGTACGGGGAGAGGCCAGAACGACGGTACCGTCTTTTTCCCCAACGGGGCTAGAGTTACCCCGGAGAGGGACTCTGGAGCGTATGAATGCCACCACAGCACATGGTATGCCATACCATATGTGTTAGAGTGTGTCATGGGTATTGTATTCTAAACATTCCCTCACTCTCTGTGTTGGGGCTTCACCGGCATCGGATTCTCTCTAGCGGGTTCCACGACTACATAGAGCCCGAAAGTCCCGGATTTGAAAAACGATGGAAATCTAGCCAAGAGGTTGGCCCTACCATTGAATTGGGTATTACTTGGGCCTAATAAAACACAACCAAGCAATTGGTTCGACCTTGCTACTCCCTTCCGGCTCACGTAGAGGGGCCAGAACGGCAATTCCGTCTTTTTCCCCAAGGGGCTATGGTTTCTCCGAAGAGGGGCTCCGGAGCGTCTGAATGCCAGCACATGGTATGCGATACCATGTGTGTTTCCATAAAATGTGTTATATGGAGTGTGTCAAGTGTCTTGGATGACCAAGATTCCCTCATTATTTTTGTTAGGGCTTCATCGACGTCAGGTTCTCTCTGGCGGGTTCCAGGACGACTTAGAGCCGAAACTCCCGGATCTGGCGGAACGGGGGAAATCTTGCCAAGAGGTGGCACCTACCATTGACTTTGGTGTTTCTTGTAGATAACCTAACACAACCAAGAAATCGGTTCCACTTTGCTACCCTTTTCCGGATCATGTACGCGCGCGGAGAGGCCAGAACGACGGTTCCGTCTTTTTCCCCAACGGGGCTAGGGTTTCCCCGGAGAGGGACTCTGGAGCGTATGAATTGCACCACAGCACATGGTATGCCATACCATATGTGTTAGAGTGTCGCATGGGTATTTTATGCCAAACATTCCCTCACTCTCTGTGTTGGGGCTTCACCGGCATCGGATTCTCTCTAGCGGGTTCCACGACTACATAGAGCCCGAAACTCCCGGATTTGACAAAACGAGGGAAATCTTGCCAAGAGGTTGGCCCTACTATTGACTTGGGTATTACTTGGGCCTAATAAAACACAACCAAGAAATTTGTTCCA
This sequence comes from Alopecurus myosuroides, assembly GCA_028641055.1. Taxonomy (NCBI): domain Eukaryota; kingdom Viridiplantae; phylum Streptophyta; class Magnoliopsida; order Poales; family Poaceae; genus Alopecurus; species Alopecurus myosuroides. Next base: position 276,736,375 of record CM054057.1, on the reverse strand, counting down.
CCTTGCTACCCCTTCCGGCTCACGTAGAGGGGCCAAAACGGCAGTTCCGTCTTTTTCCCCAAGGGGCTATGGTTTCTCCGAAGAGGGGCTCCAGAGCGTATGAATGCCACCACATAACATGGTATGCGATATCATGTTTGTTAGATTGTGGCATGGGTCTTGGATTCCAAATATTTCCTCACTCTATGTGTTAGGGCTTCACCAGCGTCGGATTCTCTCTAGCGGGTTCCACGACTACATAGAGCCCGAAACTCTCGGATCTGACAGAACGGGGGAAATCTTGCCAAGAGGTGGGCCCTAACATTGTATTTTCTTTTTCTTGGACCTAACCTAACACAACCAAGCAATCGGTTCCACTTTTCTACCCCCTTCCGACTCATGTACGCGGAAAGGCTAGAACGGCGGTTCCGTCTTTTTCCCCAACGGGGCTAGGCTTTCCACGGAGAGGGACTTCGGAGCGTATGAATTCCACCACAACACATGGTATGCCATACCATATGTGTTATAGTGTAGCATGGGTCTTGGATGCCAAACATTCCCTCACTCTCTGTGTTAGGCTTCACCGGAGTCAGATTCTCTCTAGCGGGTTCCACGACTACTTAGAGCCCGAAACTCTCGGATCTGACAGAATGAGGGAAATATTGCAAAGAGGTTGGCCCTACCGTTGACTTGGGTGTTTCTTGGGACAAATAAAAAACAACCAAAAGATTGGTTCCACCTTTCTACCCCCTTCCGGCTCACGTAGAGGGGCCAGAACAACAGTTTCGTCTTTTTCCCCAAGGGGCTATGGTTTCTCCGAAGAGGGGCTCCGAAGCGTCTGAATGCCAGCACATGGTATGCCATACCATGTGTGTTGCCATACCATGTGTGATATGGAGTGTGTAACGTGTCTTGGCCGATGACAAAGATTCCCTCATTCTCTTTGTTAGGGCTTCAACGGCGTCGGGTTCTCTCTGGCGGGTTCCAGGACTACTTAGAGCCGAAACTCCCGGATCTGGCGGAATAGGGGAAATATTGCCAACAGGTGGCCCCTACCATTGACTTTGGTGTTCCTTGGACCTAACAAAACACAACCAAGCAATCGGTTCCACTTTTCTACCCCTTCCGGCTCATGTACGCGGAGAGGCTAGAACGGCGGTTCCGTCTTTTTCCCCAACGGGGCTAGGGTTTCCCCGGAGAGGGACTCCGGAGCGTATGAATGCCACCACAGCACATGGTATGCCATACCATATGTGTTAGAGTGTGGCATGGGTATTGGATGCCAAACATTCCCTCACTCTCTATGTTAGGGCTTCACCATCGTCGGATTCTCTCTAGCGGGTTCCATGACTACTTAGAGCTCGAAACTCCCAGATCTGACAGAACGAGGGAAATCTTGCCAAGAGGTTGGCCCTACCATTGACTTGGGTGTTCTTTGGGAATAATACAACACAACCAAGCAATTGGTTCCACCTTGCTACCCCCTTCCGGCTCACATAGAGGGGCCAGAACGGCAGTTCCGTCTTTTCCCCCAAGGGGCTATGGTTTCTCCAAAGAGGGGCTCTGGAGCGTCTGAATGCTAGCACATGGTATGCCATACCATGTGTGTTGCCATACCATGTGTGATATGGAGTGTGGAAAGTGAAAGTACACAAAGGTCAACTAGAGGGGCGGTGAATAGGTGACCTACAAATTTTAAGCCATTTTCAATTTTAGTGGGGGCTTTGGAAAGTTAATAACTTGGTTATCTAGATGTGCAACTAAGTAGACACCCTATATGACAAATAACCAGTAGCAACGGAAGTAAATGCAAGGCAAAAGATAACCACAAGTGGAAAACACGGAGACAAGGATATGTTTCCCGTAGTTCCTTCTTAAAAGAAGTACGTCTATGTTGGAGAGGTGGGGAGCCACCTAGGCGCTCCTCAATAGCACGGATGTGCACACCTTGTTCTCCTTGAGCTTCTTCGGTGAGGGAGATTCTAGTTTCCACTATGAGGTCGACTTGAAGGCGTTGACCAAACCTTTACACGTGGTTGAGGCTACTTCACAAGTGAGATGGAGGCTCTCAACAATCCGAAGCTTCTTGCTACAAGGTGGAAGCTACAAGCACTAGGGTTTCCCTTGGATGACAAAGCAACCAAGAGATTACAAGATCCCAAGAGGTATGGTGTGGGAATACAATTTTTGGCTTGGTATAAAGGTAGATCTAGTACTCCTCCATGAGATCCTTGAAGGGCATCGAGTTTGGTTGGAGGAGGAGGGAGATCGGGGCGTTTTGAGCTCTTCAACAATGGAGGAGAGAGAGGAATGGACGAACTAGCTATCTAGAGGAAGAAGACAACTATTTATAGGCTCCTCCAATTTCTGACCATTGCAGTGTGCCAAGGCCGGAATATTCCGGTGTTAGTACCGGAAATTTCCGGTGTACCCTGGCCGGATATTTGAAAAGTCCGGGGGGAGGATATTTGAATATTTCGGGGGCGGAAAATTCCGCCCAATATTCCGCCCCCCATCTCTGTGCGCGGGCAGCATCACTGCGCCAAAAAACGGCTAAGGACCAGGCCGGAAATTTGAATAATACGGGGGTCGGATATTTGAATAATCCGGGGCCGGAAATTTCCGGCCAATAATCCGCTCCCATCTCTGCGCGCGGGCATCTGAGAAATCTCCAAAATCCGCTAAGGACCAGAGGGCCGGAAATTTGCCCCGGAATATTCCGGGCAAATATCCGCCCCAGCTTCTGTGTGCGGGCAGTAGGAGACGTACTTAGTCGTTTCGAAGTGGCCAGTGTGGCCGGAATATTCCGGTGCAAGGGCCGGATATTCCGCCCCATATGCACCGGAAATTCCGGGGTAATAGATGAAAATCCGGTGACCGTAGATATATTTTGAGAACTCCTCTTTGAACTTTTGAGTATATTTATCACTAATCATCCGAGAGGCCAGCTGCATACACTAAAACAATATTGTTAGATAGATGATACCCGCGTTGTTATCATCCCCAAAATTATTAGAGGGATCATGAGCTTTCAATCTCCCCCTTTTTGGTGAGTGATGACAACACGGGTATTTGCATAGGGATAAACTAACAATATGATGGAGAGTTAAACAACACAGATAGCATATATAGGAGACATGCCTCCTAATAATAATAGTTCACACAAACAAATCCACGAATAACGAGCACGATGAGACGAAGTTCGAAAAGACGCACGAAAAAAAACCATAAAGAACGAAACCCACCCTAGCAAATTCCCGAGATCACTAGATCTTCTCCCCCTTTGGCATCAGGATACCAAAAAGAGAAAAGAGAGCAGTATGTCCCATGGAGCAAACTCTAGGCCTGGGCATCTTCTTCTTCCTCCTCGCTGGCATACACAATGTCCTCATCATCATCCACTCCCAGATCCCAGTCGACGTCGCGGTTGTTCCAGTTCTTGTATGGAATCCTGTCACGAAGAGGAGCTGGCACATTGGGAATGTTGAGGGCATTCATGATGGTGCGCTGATTCTCTTGGATGTTGCGGCGCTCAACATAGGCATTGTAGTTATCCTTGTGGATGCACACATTCATGCACATCACCTTCTCAATGGCATGAGCGAGCCATGAGCGCTTCTTGGTGCCTGGAGGAGGTGGACGCATGCGAGGATCACGGTGACCCTGACCCGTGGCACCAACGTCATGAGCAGCCTGCTGAGTGTGGGCGGCCTTCTTATACAGCCTGACATCCTTGTGTTCATCACAGTCTAACTCCAGATCATCACGGAGATCAGCAGGATAGCGAGACTTGATGAGCTTCATAATGTATGGAGCATATGGGGGCACCTTGCGGTGGAAGAGAGCAAAGTGGATCTCGTTGAAGATGAAATCCATCACATCAATCATGTGACGCTCAGTATCTGTCATGTCGCCCTCAGTGAAGGTCAGGTAGGAGTGGTACATGAGGTTAACCAGCCACCACAAATCTCATCATTATTACCAGCGCTCAGGGCAATAGTCTCTCTGAACATACGCAGCAGGATGTCATAAATGGGGAAGAGACCCTTCGCAGAGCCCACAACACCAGTAGAACCATACAGCTCAGCCAGCCGGTTCTTCTCATACTCCATCCCATGAACGTGCATCCGAGAACCCTGAGGACTGTTGAGACCAGCAAAGGGGTACCCAAGCTCGGCAGCAAAGTCATGGAAGTTAGCGGTGAGCAGGTAAGGGCCAGACATCCAGGACATCCCAATATCTTCAGACTCATCAAAGACCAGAGTGGAGAAGAACTGCTGGATGAAATTTGTAACATCCCAAGTATGAAAAATAGCCATTAGAATGTTTGCTCTCTGTTATTTTATGTTTTGCATCATGACATCATGTTCATTGCATTTGTTTTGCTTGTTTTCCATTTGTTTTCCTCTATTTTCCTTTGTTTTCTATTTGAATTTCAAATCAAATTTCAAACCTTCTGTTTCATACTTGTGATGTTACAATTTCCAAAATGATATTTCAAATCAAAACAATCAATTGTTTCCATTAAAGTTGTGATTTCAAAACTGTTGATTTGTTTCTAATCAAAAATTCATCTAATACCAAACCATTTTCAAATTCAATTATATTTCCAAAACAGCAACCTTTTGAAAATTATGAAAATGACAAAACACTTCCATCATTTGTTTCCATTAAACTAAGGTTCAAACTAATTAAATTATTGCTTTCAATATTTCACTTAATATTCAAAATTCATTCAAATTGCATTCAAAATTCAATTACATCTTCCAAGCAGCAACCATGTTGAATTTATGAGAATTACAAAACTTTTCCAATCATTTTTGTTTCAAATCAACTTGAGGGTCCAAACTAATTAAATGTTTCTTTTTAATAAACACTTCATCTCAAAATTCATTCAAATTTCAACCAAATTACAAACAGCAAAATATTTTGAAATATTTGAAAACCAAAACATGCACATGTTGCTGTTACAATAAAGAATTGATTACAAAATTATCCCTAAGATTTTCTAACCCCAAAGAACTAGTTTTCTTCCTTTTCCAAATCAGCAAAAAAAAAAAACAGAAAAATTAAAAAGAGAAACAGAGAGATAGGGGCAGGCCCAGCCCACCTCTCCTCAGGCCTGCTAACCCCCTCCCCGTTATCTTATTCCTCGTACGGCTCGATCAGAAGCTGTACACGTCGACAGAGAGGTGCAGCGAACGGTGCAGCACCTCCCCCTCCTCCTTTTAACCCCTAGGGTTCCTCCCTTCCCCACTAACCCTACCCTCTCCCTCCTTCTCCCTCTCCCCGCCTCCATTCCCTCTTCCTTCCACCTCCCTCTACCTCTCTGTAACTCTGAAACCCCACCGAGCACCTCCTTCCTCCCTCCGGCGATCGCCGGCGATCCGGCCACCTTCCGGCCAGGCTAGGGCTGGGGATGGAAACCCCTAGCCACCAGCTTCCCCCTCAACCCCTCGGCGCGGACGGGGAAGGGCCGAGGCGCCGCCGCCGTCCTCCTCTTGTCGCCGGTCGCCACCTGCTCCGCCCTGACCTGCTCCTCCCTCTGAACCTCCCTCGGTGAGCTCCCTCTTCCCCTCGCCTCTCTCCCCCCTCTATTTTCACGCACGGTCGCAGCAGCAGCATGCCCGCACACGCCCGTCCGCATCGCCCCCCACGCGAGCGCAGCAGCACAGCGATCCCCGCCGGCGACCATCTGCTCTGTCAGTTCAGCGAACTGAAATTCTCTTTCAGTTTCAGTAACAAGCACGATCTACACCTTAACCCCCCCGCGCAACCCCTTCTGTCACGAGACTCGCAACAGCCCAATTGGTAACAGAACCACACGCTCTCACAGGAGGTCTGGGGTTCGAGTCCCCCTCCCGCAAAATTAAACCACACTTTTTATTTATTTTGTTTGGTTACAGAAACTTGTCAGAAATCACAGAACAGGTCCCTGCTAATCTATTCTAGGTCCCTGTATTATTTTTCCTAAGTCCCTAGCTAATAGATAAAATGGCAGAATAATACTTAAACTTCACAATTGCATAAATAATTCATTTCAACTCCAAATTCAAATTTTTAAATATGTTTTCAATAGCAAATTAAATTCTCTACCTAAATATAAAATTTGTTTACTGTTTTGAATATTTTAAATTGGTGAAATATTTGAATCCTTGTTTAATTCACTTAAACTTGCAAAATTCATAACTTGGGCATAAAAATTCCAAATTCAACAAACTAAATATGTTTTCCATTCAATTTTTCATGAACTTTGCAAATATCAACTTTGTGTTCTGTTTTGAATAATTTAAATTGCTGAAAACAACTGTTTCTTGATTAATGCCTTTAAAATTGCCAAATTAATAACTTGCTCATTTTAAATCCATTTTTAACAAATAAAATATGTGTTCCATGCTAAATTAAACCACCTTTCCAAATATAAACTTTGTTTCATGTTTTGAATAACTAAAATTGGTTAAATAATTTAAACCTTGTTTAAATCATTTAAAATTGCTAAATTCATAACTTCATTTAATCATTGTTTAAATCATTTAAAATTGCCCAAATTAATTTCTTTTTGAACATATAAAATATGTTTTCAAACCATAAGAGTATAAAATTTTCAAATATGAACTTCATTTAATGTTTTGTACAAATAAAAAATTCAAATAATTTCACACTTGAATTAAATTCATTTAAATCTTGTTTAAACTTGTTTAATTCAGAAGTAAATTTTTCTAAATCCTTTTTCAACAAGTGAAACATGTAATCCACCTAAAAATTTGTGTTCTTTTCAAATATAATCTTTGTTGTCTACTTTGAACAATTAAAATTGGTGAAAACAATAAATGCTTGTGTAACACTTTAAGGAACCAAAATTCCATAACTTAATAACTAAAATCCTAACCTTGGTAAACCTTATTTCAAATTGTTCCTATTGTTGTTTTCTTTCTGTTTTCCCCATCCATGCATCATGCTAAACCACTTTCACCTGTTGATTAGCTGTAGATCATTTAATCCAACCATAATTCATGGGCTTTCCATATGCAGCCCCACTTGCATGTGGGTCCATTTAATTTGTGTTACCATGTCAACTAGTTTATTTCTATGCATCAATTAAGTGGTCATGCATCATCCCATGTTTGTGCACTATGCCATCTTATTGATTGTTTGTCTCTCTGCGTTGTTTGTTTGCTTCTTCTCGAATGGACGACGACGTTGAGACCGACGATACTTACGACACCCCTTCTGAGGATCTAGCCCAGTACCAGGCTGCTGAGCTTGCAGGCAAATATTCACTCACATGAACTACTGTGTTCCTTTCAACATTGGTTACCGATACTTTCCGTTGTCTATTCTGCTAGCCCTATGAATCGTTGCTTCTGTTACGAACCTATCACATGTGATCCTTAACCCTGATATAGCCTCAGCTCCGTACCTATCACCCCGTTGCTTGTTGCCCGTGTCTTACTAGCATGCTTAGGGTTGTTTCTGCTCGAGTCTGCTACCCGTTACTTTCTGTTACTATATTTCTATTATGTTCTGGGCTCGATGTTAAACAATCAACCTGTTAATGTTTGAGGTAATAATAATTTGCTGATAAGGCACCGGCAGGAGGCCCGGCGTGGTTTTGAGGCCTGCTAGTGTCGACCCTAATTAGGAAAAGGGTCTTGTCTACTGATCCATGATGAGCGCACTAACCGCATGTAGGAAGCGTGTATGGGCGCCCCCCTCAACTTGATTCGATTCGCATCTCGTCCAAATCGCCTCATTTAGTTCGGGTTTTCCATTTGCCGCACGCATATGCAGGTACGAACCCGAGGCCAGGGTGGAAACTTTTGTAGTCGGCATTTAGGGAGACACGTTCTTAGAGTGCTATGAGGGTCCCCTTTTCTTCGTGGGGCTTGATTAGCCGTGCGCTCAATTGCACTGGGTTCTTTGGGCTTGATGCGAAGAAGAGTTGAGTTGTGTTGAGTGCCTCGCTTGGTGGAAGTGCATTTCCTATCTGGCGGGGTATTCTTACGTGTACGGCCAAATTGGTGCACCCCTGCAGGGTAAATCTTCTCGAGAAGCCGTGTTTTCTGCGGTTATGGATGACTTGGTGAAAGTACTGGCTAACAAGTACTCAGAACAACTTACATCTAACTAATGATAACTTGACTAGTAATAGTCTTATTGACACAATAACTTGAACCATCATTAATCCAACTATGTGAGTTATCCTCGGATTGCTTCTTTGGATAAGGGGCGAGATCCAGGATGGGTTTGTTTGGTGGTTAGATATAGTTGGTTACGATACGCTATCTTATCTCTTTTCTGTTAGCCGGAAGTTGTAGTATGTTTCTGTAGTTGGTTAGAGCAGCCAGCTGCCACATCTTTTGTATCACCCTTTCTTCCGTTGAACCCAGAGCATCTGTGCTTGATGTTGTGGGGTACACTTTGGTGAATTGTGAGTCTTGCTTGCCAGTACGTTTATGTACTGACCCCTTTGGGGCTGTGGTTTCCGCAGACTACGCTTACGAGGATCCCCGTGATGGCTACTACGTGGAGTATGACGAGGCTGCTGACGAGTAGATAGCGGACCCGGGCAGGATCCGAGATTCGTGGATGGGCTCCGTATTTTCGTTTCCGGCCTCTTAGGCCTATTTGGATCTTGTCTGTACTCAGACGTGTTGAATGCTTCCGCTGTGTTGTAATGATGAATTGTTGGGACATGTGTCCTCTGGATGATTGTATTTGCTATCTCTGCTCTAGTGAGAGCTATTTGCAACTTATTTCAATCTTTTGTGTCTTAGAGATCTGTTGTGATATCACTTGTTCAAATGTCGTTGACGTACCATGTGTGTATGTTTTGAAGTACGTCAATGGAAGTATCTGGATTTCTATGGGATGGTTTGCGCAGACGATGAATAGTAGCTAATGGTTGTCACACGTTTACGTGTTGGTCTGCTCATATTGAGATGCGGGTGCCGGTATGCCCCGTAAGCCATTTATCTACTGTTTAACGGACTGTGAGTATCCTCTAGAAGTCCGGGTGCGACAAAAGTGATGTTGTAGGAGCATTGGGTCTCCATGAGGTGACGCAGACCCAGAAGTTCAGCCAGCTGGACAGAGTTGTTGAAGTATGCGGGATTGGCAGCCATGTGTGCAAAATTGATAAACTTCATGGGGGAAAACTGGCTTGCTCATCACAGTGTACACCTGCTTGAAGAGAGTCTCCTGCTCAACGTGCCAGAAGCAGGAGTCAATGGTTGGGTCTTGAGGACCCTCAGTGTACCAAGCCTTGGCCCGCCATTCCTTGAACTCAGAGGTAGACATGGTGGCCAAGTTGAGAGCCGTCTTCCCCTGCTGCTTATTGGCCTTGCGAGCTGCCCTGGAAGAATCACGATTACGGGCATATTCCTTTTCAGCATCCCTTTCACGACGGCGACTCTCCGCCTCATCCACTAAAGTGCCTTCATCATGTTCCCTCAAGTGTCGGTTCCTCTTGCGCGAGCTATTCACCTTAGGAGGCCTAGAGGTTGAACCATCTGCGAGAAAAGCAGGAGAAAATGCAAAGAAAACAAACAGAAAACGATCAAAACGGTGGCTCACAACTTGTGGAAGTGGAATAGTGGATCTCAGTTAGAGATTCAGGGCAGGCCGGATATTCCGGTCTGGGGCGGAAATTCTGGAGATGCGGAAATTCCGGCCTCAGGTGAAATGTCCTGGGGGAGAAAATTCCGGTCCTGGGGCTGAAATTTCCGTCCCTCGAGATTTCGCACCAGATCTAAATCTAGGGCCTGCCACGAATCTAAAACAACGAGATAGTGCAATGAGGGGAACACTAGGGGATGTGTGCTACTAGTATATGGACGTTCCTCTCAAAAGAACAAGGAATATCAAAGAACATGAGATCAAATCATCCGGTAACCCTAGATTGTTGAGAAAACGAAGCACATATCGGGATCCATGGTGGAGGAAGGGATGTGCGGTCTCTTGATCCGCAAAAATTAACCGGAGGATGAAGAGGGGAGGCAAGGGGGCTTCCCGGACGTCTCGGAGGCGGCGGCTGCAGTTGTGGGCGGAGTGGAGGCGAGGGGTGGGGGAACAGTTAAGAACTGCCCCTCCCGTCGCCTATTTATAGCCCCCAGCCGCGCAGACTGGATTATTCCGTTATTAGGACCGGAATATTACGGGGGCTGGAGATTTGGGCTGGAATATCCGGCCCAAATATCCGGTGTGCCTTCTGCGAGCGGGCACGCTGGATATTTGGGGGAATTTTCTGGTCCATATCGAGCCCCGTTAATTTCCGGGGCTTAGGACACGGAATATTCCGGCCCCCCGGATATTTGCGCCGGAAATTTCCGCCCCAAATTTCCGGGGTGCCTTCTGTGAGCGGGAACCTTGGAAATGGGTGAAAAATTCTGAGGCAAATGTCTGGAGGCCGGACTTTTCCGGTCCCTAGGCCGGAATTTCCGGGGTTCCCGTGCCTTCCGAGGTTTTTGTGGAAAAATGATACAAGAAGTGAGCCTCCAAAACAAAACATCAATCAAAGACGATGAACAGACAACAACACGAACAAAAAGCAAAACTCAATACAAAGAGAAATGGTGGTGGCCGAAGCCACCGTGTTTGAGTGTATACCAAGGAGCCGCGAAGATGTATCTTGGGCCCAAAAGTATGACTCACGTTTAAGCACAATAAGTCACAAAATGACTAGATATGCGTGAAGTTTTGATTGTTTTGCGCATAATAGGTGGAGTGTTGGTTCATGAATTGAAATACGCTCCCCGTATGTCCATGCCTACATCTATAATAGATAGCACATAAAGTGAAGGTAATTATGCAAGGGTTCAAGAGAAGTTAGACACATCGATAACATTTAGTTCATTCCTCAAACCCCAAAATCTTTGTTCATCAAGGGCCTTCGTGAACATGTCCGCGAGTTGATCCTTGGTTGGCACAGAGGAATGATCGATATCACCCTTCTCAACATGATCCCGAATGAAATGATGTCGTATCTCAATGTGCTTCATCTTGGAGTGAATAACGGGATTGTAGGCGATCTTGATAGCACTCTCATTATTGCAAAAGAGGGGAACTTTGTCGAAGTCGATGCCATAATCTCTCAATGTTTGCCGCATCCACAGTAATTGAGCACAACAACTAGCCGCGGAGATGTATTCGGCCTCGGGGGTAGAGAGGGCGATGCAATTTTTCTTCTTGGAAGACCAACATACCAACGAGCGACCAAGAAATTGACAACCTCCGGATGTAGATTTCCTATCCGTCTTCTCGCTCGCATAGTCCGCATCCGAATACCCAATGAGCTGAAAGCTTGAACCCTTGGGATACCAAAGACCAAAGTTTGGGGTATGAACTAAATATCGAAAGATGCGCTTAACCGCTTCAAAAATGACTTTATCTCGGAGAGGCTTGAAACCTTGCACATCTACCTACGCTATACATGATATCGGGTCTAGATGCACAAAGGTAGAGCAAAGATCTAGTCATGGAGAGGTATACCTTTTGATCTACCTCTTAACCATTTGGGTTGGGTTTCAAGTCAATAGTCGTGGACATGGGAGTCTTCATAGGCTTGGCGTCATGCATGTTGAAACGCTTGAGCATATCTTGAGTATACTTGGCTTGCTTGATGAACGTGCCTTTGGGGTGTTGCTTGATCTCGAAGCCAAGAAAATACTCCAATTCGCCCATCATAGACATCTCGAATTTATCTGTCATAAGCTTGCAAAACTCATCATTGAATGCAACGTTAGTAGACCCAAAAATGATATCATCCACATAGAGTTGACATATGAACAAGTCACCTCCAACCTTTTTGGTAAAAAGGGTGGGATCGATTAAACCAACATTGAACCCACAATCTACCAAAAACTCTTTAAGGTGCTCGTACCACGCATGTGGAGCTTGTTTAAGTCCATAGGGTGCCTTATCGAGTTTGTAGACATAATCGGGGTGGTTGGGATCCTCGAAATCCGGAGGTTGCTTGACATAGACCAACTCGTGGATGGGATCATTTAAAAATGCACTTTTAACATCCATTTGTTATAGTTTGAAGTTATGATTAGAAGCATATGCAAGCAAGATACAAATTGATTCAAGACGAGCTACGGGAGCGAAAGTTTCACCGAAATCGATGCCTTCGACTTGAGAGAAACCTTAAGCTACCAATATCGCCTTGTTGCGAATGACGATGCCATCCTTGTATTGCCTGTTCTTGAAGATCCACTTGGTGTCGATGACGTTCTTACAATCTTTGGGTCTTGGCACCAATTTCCACACTTTGTTGCGCTCGAAGTTGTTGAGTTCATCGTGCATAGCTTCAAGCCAATCTTGATCTTCAAGAGCTTCATAGACCTTCTTGGGCTCAATATGAGAGACGAAAGCATGAGCCTTGCTAAAATCCGCCAATTGCCTCCTTGTGATGACCCTTCCACGAACTTGTCCAAGAATCATGTCCTCCGTGTGACCGGAACAAGCAACATTATCTAGCCTTCTCTTCGCCCCACGAGCTAGCATCTCCTCCAAAGTTTCCTTGGATAGCACTTGATCATCACTTTCATCATCGGAGTCTTCTCCACCTTGATTTTGTTCATCAACGGGAGGTGGATCCCTTATGTGTCGAGTTGTATCATCACCATGAGTATCTTGTTCTTGTCCTTCATTGTGAGCTTGGCCTTCATCATGAGCTTGGCCTTGAGTGTTAGCATGGCCTTGATTGATCGAATGATCTTGATCGTTAGCTTGGCCTTGATTTGAAGCATGAGGGCTTGGTGCATCTTGTTGGGTAGATTGAGTATCAATGGGTGTAGTCAATGGATCCACTTGAGTGGAGCATAGTCCTTCTCCCTCCGTCATCCGGTAACCCTCAATGGGGATTATTTCACCAACCCCCATTCTTCTTATGACGATGGGAGGAATTTCATCTCCTACAACACCATGATCTATACGGCCCCCTTGGGACCCATTCTCCTCATCAAACACCACATCGATAGCTTCTTCACCTTGTTCGGTGGACTTGTTGTAGACTCTATAGGCGTGAGCATTTGTGGCATAACCAACAAGGATGCCCTCATAAGACTTAGTCTCAAATTTCGACAAGCGTTTTCCTCTCTTACGAATGAAGCACTTGCACCCAAAGACCTTGAAGTATGAAACATCCGGCTTCTTGCCCGTGAGAATCTCATAAGGGGTCTTGTTCAAGATCTTGCGAAGATACAATCGGTTGCTAGTGTGACAAGTGGTGGAGACGGCATCGGCCCAAAAGTTATAAGGAGAAGAGAACTCCGCAATCATAGTCCGAGCCGCATCCATTAGTGTCCGATTCTTTCTCTCCGCCACACCATTTTGTTGAGGGGTGTAGGTAGTGGAATATTGATGAGCAATTCCTTCCTCGCTAAGAAATACCTCCACGGTGTAGTTCTTGAACTGGGAGCCATTGTCACTTCGGATAGCCATGATGCTTGTATTATGTTGGCCTTCCACCAAAGTGATGAACTCGATGACCCGCTTTTGAGTCTCACTCTTACTCTTGAAGAAGTACACCCAAAAATATCTTGAATAGTCATCCACAATCACCAAGCAATACTTTTTTCCTCCAATACTATCATATGATAGGGGACCAAATAGGTCCAAGTGAATGAGCTCGAGGATCCTTGAGGTGGTGATGTTGGTCTTGGTGGGGGTGAGCTTCTCCATGTTGCTTTCCAAGAACGCAAGAGCTACACACACGATCATTGGCAAACTTAGCATTCGTTAGTCCTAGAAAGTCTACTTTAAGAGTCGTCTCCCAAGTGATAATCACATTCTCTTTATTAAAGAACGAGGTAAAACCAATTTTAGCAAGTTGAAGAACCGAGATGAGATTATAGCCAAGGGACTCGAGAAGGAGGACATCCTCAATTGACATGTCATTTGAGATTGCCACCTTGCCTCGTCCCAATACCTTTAGTTCAGAGTTATCACCAACAGTGACGCAATTGATATGAGGTAATGGAGGATGAAGATCGCTGATTGCGTCATTGCTTCCGGTCATATGTTGGGATGCACCACTATCCACCGTCCATTTGCTCGAACCGGAAGAACTTCCCTACAAAAGATTAGTGTCTTGATTTAGGTACCCATCGTTGAATGGGTCCTCTTTTGTTAGCGACAAGGGTCTTTGGAACCCAAATACTCCAATGATAATCATCACCATTAGAAGTACCAACATATTTAGCATACACATGACCATTTCTATATTTCATAAGAACATAAGATGGGTTGTATTTTCCAGCAAAGTCATTATGAGTGGTGCTCCCCCTAGAGGTGTCACCACCCACAATGGTGTTGGTCTCCTTTTCCTTGGTCACCTCTCCCTCTTTCACAAATATTACTTCTTGTGAGGAAGAGGTGACTTTCTTCTTGTTCTTCTTCTTGTACTTCTTCTTTGACTTGGGTACATAGCCAAGTCCCTCCTTCCCATTTGTGACTTGTTGAGGGGCCACATTATTGAGATTCTTCTCACTTCCTACAAGATTAGTTGCACTACAAGAGATGATAGGCAATGTATTCATGCAAGTATATGAGGATGACATAGCTTGCTTGTTTGATTGTTGAGCTACGAGATTGTCATGGGACTTGGTTAGCTTGTCATGAATTTCTTTAAGAGACATGAACTCCTTATTTAGTTTTTCATGACTAGTAACTAATTCCTCGTGAACAATTCCTAGCTTCAATTCTTCATGTTCAAGAGTTTTAATGACAGCAAGAGATTGTGCATTATCATTCCTAAGCTTAGAGACACTCATGGCAAAGTTTTCTTCAAGACTAGATAATTTCTCCTCAAGAGAGGCACGAATGGAATTCTCATTCTCAAGAGCCTTTTCAAGCTCTTTGTCATTGCAAGTGTGACCTCCATGGCTTTCTCATGTCATGATAATTTCCACCTTTTCATCTACAAGAGAGTTAGCCTCATCAAGTTTCCGTAAGAGGGCATTCACTTTCTCATTAGTCTCAACTTTGAGGCTAGCTAGCCAAATGCCTAACTCTTTGGCCTCACTATCCTCCTCACAAACATTCTCAACACAATCCAATAATGAAGGAGGGTTAGTGATAATGGTCTTAGAGTTAGGAGAGCATACCGAAGTGGCTTTTGCCATAAGACATGTAGGTCGGGTAGCCACAATCTCATTGGGGGATTCGAATAGAGAGATCGATGGAGATGACGCGGTGGCAACGGCCACGTGGGACACTCCTACCACTTCATCTTCTCCTTCATTTCCGGAGATATACGTTTCTAGAACCGCCCCTTCTTGAACGTAGAGTGTCCTTGGCACTCTTCTAGCGAAGTTCTTGTTTTTTGGAGCCTTGTCCTTGATTTTGCGAACAAGCTTGCCTTCATTTTCTTCTCTTGGCTCAAAGGGGCACTCCTTCACGAAATGGTTTGCGCTACCATAGTTGTAGCATGTCCTCGGACGCTCCCCCTTCTTCTTGTAGTTCTTGTTTCATGGAGGTCTTGGAGAGCCGGCCTTGTGAGCTTCCCCTCTCTTCCAATATCCATGCATAGCGAGAGCGATGCACTTGTGAGCTCCCGTATAGGTGTCTTCATAGTCTTCCTCATCATCATCATCTTCTTCACTTTCATCAACTCGAGCCATTGCCTTTGACTTCAAAGGGAGGTTGGGTGACTTTCCCATCCCTCTAGAGCGAGCTAGAGCATCATCCGCACTCTTGTGTGATAGAGATATGGTGATGAACTCACTAAGAACACCAATGGAGTTGAGAGTGTTGTAGTCCGCTCTTGTCTGGATGCTAGTGGAGAGATTCTTCTCAAAGGGTGTAATGGCCTTGACAAATTTCCTCTTTATCCACTCGTCGGAGATCTCTTCCTTTCCAAAGTCTCTCAATTGATTGGCGAGAGTGACAACTCTTCTATAGAGCTCTTCGGGAGTCTCATCCTCTTGCATAACGAAGTTCTCGGAGTTTTCAATGGCCACATCATACTTGGAAGATTGTATGTTAGCATTTCCTTGAAACAAGGTGTCAAGTTTTGTGACGCCCCGAGATCGGGCACTATGCAGATTTCAGCATTCCCGCCAAATCCGCATAATAACCGATTCCAGGTTGCCACTTATGATAACATTACAACAGTTCACGAATATTCCACAATTACAACAGAAACAGATAGATACAAGATGACTCGAACGGGTCAAGGATACAACTGATACCATACAAAGATCCAAATAACAGCGGAAGAAACAACATATCGTCCGTCTACGAACAAGATACAAATTGGACTAAGAGTCCTGAAGATAACCGAGAGCGTCCAATCCCTGCCCAGGCCAAGCCGGAGGGATTCCCAAGCTAACGTCGTCAGACTTCAAACCTGTTGACTGCAATGTTGAATATGCAGCCACGAAAAAGATTCGTGGGTCAGTACGGTTAAGTACTGGCAAGTGGATAAACCATACTCACAAGATACCGGCGTAGCCAGTCATCACAAGATACAAATACTTTGGGATCAACGGAAAGGAAGGGGTTATTGCAAATAAGCGACAGCGGGCTGCACCAACCAACTACAGAGAGATACTACAACTTCCGGCTAACAGAAAGAAGATAAGATCGAGTATTGTAACCAACTGAAAGATAACTTCAAACAAACCCATCCTGGATCTCGCCCCTTTATCCAAAGAAGCAATCCGAGGATAACTCACGCAGTTGAATTAATGATGGTTCAGATTATTGTGTCAATAAGCCTATTACTAGTCAAGTTGTTAATCATTGGGTGTAAGATTGTTAATCATTAGGTTTAAGTTGTCCTGAGTACTTGTTAGCCAGTACTTTCACCAAGTAATCCATAACCGCGGAAAACACGGCTTCTCGAGTAGATTATCCCTGCAGGGTTGCACCAATTTGGCCGTACACGCAAGAATAACCCGCCAGACGGGGGATCAACCCACCAAGCGAGGTACTCTACACAACTCAACTCTTCTTCGCATCAAGCCCAAAGCACCTTGGGCGCACGGCTAATCGAGCCCAGAAGAAAATGGACCCTCATAGCACTCTAAGAACGTGTCCTCCTATATGCCGACTACGAAAGTTCCACCCGGGATCCAAGGGCTCGCAAGATCATGCATGCAGCAAATGGAAAACCCGAACTAAATGAGGCGATTTGGACGAGATGCGAATCGAGTCAAATTGAGGGGGGCGCCCATACTCGCTTCCCACATGCGGGTAGTGCGCTCGTCATGGATCAGTAGACAAGACCCTTTTCCTATTAGGGTCGACACTAGCAGGCCTCAAAACCACAAGGGCCTCCTGCCGGTGCCTTATCATCAAATTATTATTTAGCAATAACATTAGCATGATTGATTGATTAAACATCGAACCCCAGAACATAATGAAATAGTAACAGAAAGTAACGGGTAACAGACTCGAGCAAAACAACCTAGGCATGCTAGTAAGACACGGGCACAAGCAATGGTTATAGGTGTGGAGGTGAGGCAATATCAGGGTTAAAGGATTCATGTGATAGGTTCGTAACAGAAACAACTACTACTAAGGCTAGCATAAAAGAACAACGGAAAGTATCGGTAACAAGTGATGAAAAGCAGCCATTTGGCAGCAAGTGAGTATACTTGCCTGAGATCCCGCAAGGTAGCAGAACTTGTCGTTGCTCACATCATCTCAACGTCCTATCCGGGAAGAAGCAACGAACCTCGAACAAACACCGGATGCAACAATTACTACTACGGCAAAAGATCCAGCATGATCAAGATATGGATGCATGACAGGTTTAAAGATGCATCAAGGTAAACTAGTTGACAAGATAAACAGATTTAAATGGACCCATATGCAATTTGAGTTGCATATGAAAAGCCCATGAATTATGGTTGAAACAATTGTTTTACAACTAACCAATAGGTGAAAGTGGATTAGCATGATGCATGGATGAGGAAAACAACAAAATAACAACAATAGAACCAGCTGGAAATAAGGTTTACCAATTTTAGAAATTTATTTATTAAGTTAGAGAATTTTAGTTCCTTAAGGGTGTCACACAAACAATTGTTGTTTTCATCAAGTTAAAGTGTTCAAAACAAATAACAAAATTTATATTTGAAGAGAACATCAAATTTTAGTTGGATTACATGTTTCAAATATTGAAATTTGGAATTAGGATAATTTAATTATGAATTAAACAATATTAAACAAGTTTTAAATGGATTTAAAACAACAATTTAAAACAAGTTTTAATTTAATTGAAGTTTTATTTGTTCAAAACATAAATTCAAACTCACATTTGAAAAGTTCACACTTTGATGGTTTGAAAACATATTTTGCATGTTCAAAATTATTTTATTTTGAGCAAGTTATGATTTTATCAAATTTAAATGAATTAAACAAGTATTAAATTATTTAGGCAATTTAAATTATTCAAATCATGAAACAAAATTTATATTTGAAAAGGTTATTCAAAATGGTATGGAAAACATATTTTATTTGCCTTATTTGGAATTAGTATGAATTATTTATGAATTGTTGCAAATTACAATTGAATTATTTGAATTCAAATTTAAATTGCATTTGGAAATTTCAAAACAGGAAACAAATGATACCAAAAGATAGACAATTTAATTTAGACTAGCACACATATTTTATTTTTGTAATTTGGAGTTATAAAACAATTTTTATTTGCATTTTTGGTTATAGGGGCCAATCTGTTAATTAGAAGGGGTTAGATTTAAAACAGAAGGTTTAAGAGCATTTTGTTACCGCACTGTTGTCTACCCCTAGCCACTGCCCGTGGGCCAGGGGGGCCAGCGTGGCGCTGTGTGGCGGTGGTGTGGCCGCAAGGGTCTATGACGGGTGGGGCCTGCTGCGCGCGATGGGAAATTGCAAAAAGGGGGTGTGCGCCCGCGGGGTCTCGAACCCGGGACGCCTCGCTGCACGGAAGCGGACTGAACCACTGCGGTACTCTGAACTTTTGTGATACAACGTAAACTGACAGAAGAAAAGGTAGTGCACGGGGTTAACTGAACTTTAGAACAGCTTGCTCGCTGAACCTGCTGCACTGGGCAGTGATCGCCGGCGGGAGACTGGACAACTGCGGTGCGGTGGAGGGGTGCAGTGCGTGGGCGTGCTTGGGTGTAGCGTGCGGGTACGTACAGGAGAGATAGGGAGGAGGAAGGGGTATGGAGCTCACCTGCGGCTGCTCCTCGTAGTCGTTCAGAAGTCGAGGCAGAAACGGAGGGAGTTTCCGGCGACGGCGCGGACTCCGCGGCCCCTCCCAGCAAACGGCGATGAGCCGAGGTGGGAGCTGGGACGTCCAGGTTTCCATTCCCGCCCGCGGATGCTCCTCGAGGTGATCAGGTCGGTGGGGGGTGACGGGGGAACAGTGGTGCTCGGGCTCGGTTGGGTTCAGAGAATGCGAGGATGTTCAGAGAGAGGGAGGGAGGTGGAAGAGACGGCGGCGCAGGAGGATGGTGCTAGGGTTACAGAGGGTAGGGTTTAGGCAGAGGGTGGAGGTGGTGGATGCTTTTTATCGGGGAGGGAGCTAGGTACGGCAGTGATCTGAAGGGGGAGGAGGTTGATCGAATGGTTCTGTGGCTGTTCGTACAGGAGGGGAGGAAGACGACAGAAAGGAGTTGGTGGGCCAGAAAGAGAGAAAAAGGGAATGGGCTTTGGGGAAAAAGAGGATGGGGGGCTGCCCTCTCTCCTTTGCTATTTTCTTTTCCTTTTCCCCCTTTTTTTTTGTAAGAGATAAAAGGAGAGAGGTAGCAAGAGGGTTTGGGGTTTCTATTTATTTTATAAACAAATGTTATTAATTTGCAAAACAGCACATACAAGTAATGTTAACATTAACTTCAAAATTTAGGATATTAATTGATTTCTAATTTGTTAGTTGAATTTCAAAATAAGGTTGGGGTGTTTATTTGATAATTAGATTTTTATTAATTTGCAAAACAA
This sequence comes from Alopecurus myosuroides, assembly GCA_028641055.1. Taxonomy (NCBI): domain Eukaryota; kingdom Viridiplantae; phylum Streptophyta; class Magnoliopsida; order Poales; family Poaceae; genus Alopecurus; species Alopecurus myosuroides. Next base: position 276,716,458 of record CM054057.1, on the reverse strand, counting down.
CAACAACAAGGTAGTTAAAAAGTAATTTCAACAACTTGAAATTATTAATTGGATATTAAATTGTTAGGTGATTTTTCAAATAGGGTTTGGTTGGAATTTTGGATTTAAACAAATTTTATTTAATAAGCAACAAGCAATTATACAAACATTATTGAAATTAGTTTGTTTGCCAAATTTTAATTTTCAAACCCATATTGAAATATGATAAATAAGATTGATTTGATTTGAATTTTTTGGAATTTGCCATTAGGGTTTTAATAACAGGGAAAACTTTACTTAGCAGGCAATTTGAAATAAATTCAACTTCAACTTATTGAAAACAATTTGAGTTGCAATTTTCAATTGAAATTTTTAGACACGTGTGAAGGTTTAAATTGTTTTGAATTTTTCAGTTGTGATGCAAACATGGTGCAATGCAATATGATGCATGTGATGCAAGCAAAAAAAGAAAACAAACACTTCCTATTAGGGTAACACCCCAGGTGTTACAGACGACACCACTAACAAGGGATTGCGCCCTCGCAATCCACCTGCTAACCCGGGAGGGGAAAGAAGTTCGATTATCGATTCTTCGTGCTTCCAGTGGGTCTCCTCGACACCACTAACAAGGGATTCTTGCTCGGAGTGACGACGATGTTCTTCCACCAGGAATCTTCCAATGATCAAACCTATTAGGTTAAAGGCTCAGAAAACGTCCACCCACGTAGGATCCTAACACTTTGAAAGATAGACAAGGGGGGAGACTCCAAAACAAATAAGATGGGAGGGGAAATGGAATTAGGGATAAGGAGAAAAAAAGAATCCTATTGAGATGTTTTTCCAAAATAGTTTAGCAGCAATAGTTTTTGACACTCTAGAAACAACGACCGTTAGCGAGGTTATCCTACAGGCTTTGCGGACCCGTTGCTTCGATAACCATTCGTATCGAAACAATCTCGGGAATCGGAACCAAGGCTCTGATACCATTTGTGACGCCCCGAGATCGGGGACTATGCAGATTTCAGCATTCCCGCCAAATCCGCATAATAACCGATTCCAGGTTGCCACTTATGATAACATTACAACAGTTCACGAATATTCCACAATTACAACAGAAACAGATAGATACAAGATGACTCGAACGGGTCAAGGATACAACTGATACCATACAAAGATATAAATAACAGCGGAAGAAACAACATATCGTCCGTCTACGGACAAGATACAAATTGGACTAAGAGTCTTGAAGATAACCGAGAGCGTCCAATCCCTGCCCAGGCCAAGCCGGAGGGATTCCCAAGCTAACGTCATCAGACTTCAAACCTGTTGACTGCAATGTGGAATATGCAGCCACGAAAAAGATTCGTGGGTCAGTACGGTTAAGTACTGGCAAGTGGATAAACCATACTCACAAGATACCGGCGTAGCCAGTCATCACAAGATACAAATACTTTGGGATCAACGGAAAGGAAGGGGTTATTGCAAATAAGCGACAGCGGGCTGCACCAACCAACTACAGAGAGATACTACAACTTCCGGCTAACAGAAAGAAGATAAGATCGAGTATTGTAACCAACTGAAAGATAACTTCAAACAAACCCATCCTGGATCTCGCCCCTTTATCCAAAGAAGCAATCCGAGGATAACTCACGCAGTTGAATTAATGATGGTTCAGATTATTGTGTCAATAAGCCTATTACTAGTCAAGTTGTTAATCATTGGGTGTAAGATTGTTAATCATTAGGTTTAAGTTGTCCTGAGTACTTGTTAGCCAGTACTTTCACCAAGTAATCCATAACCGCGGAAAACACGGCTTCTCGAGAAGATTATCCCTGCAGGGTTGCACCAATTTGGCCGTACACGCAAGAATAACCCGCCAGACGGGGGATCAACCCACCAAGCGAGGTACTCTACACAACTCAACTCTTCTTCGCATCAAGCCCAAAGCACCTTGGGCGCACGGCTAATCGAGCCCAGAAGAAAATGGACCCTCATAGCACTCTAAGAACGTGTCCTCCTATATGCCGACTACGAAAGTTCCACCCGGGATCCAAGGGCTCGCAAGATCAAGCATGCAGCAAATGGAAAACCCGAACTAAATGAGGCGATTTGGACGAGATGCGAATCGAGTCAAATTGAGGGGGGCGCCCATACTCGCTTCCCACATGCGGGTAGTGCGCTCATCATGGATCAGTAGACAAGACCCTTTTCCTATTAGGGTCGACACTAGCAGGCCTCAAAACCACAAGGGCCTCCTGCCGGTGCCTTATCATCAAATTATTATTTAGCAATAACATTAGCATGATTGATTGATTAAACATCGAGCCCCCAGAACATAATGAAATAGTAACAGAAAGTAACGGGTAACAGACTCGAGCAAAACAACCTAAGCATGCTAGTAAGACACGGGCACAAGCAATGGTTATAGGTGTGGAGGTGAGGCAATATCAGGGTTAAAGGATTCATGTGATAGGTTCGTAACAGAAACAACTACTACTAAGGCTAGCAGAAAAGAACAACGGAAAGTATCGGTAACAAGTGATGAAAAGCAGCCATTTGGCAGCAAGTGAGTATACTTGCCTGAGATCCCGCAAGGTAGCAGAACTTGCCGTTGCTCACATCATCTCAACGTCCTATCCGAGAAGAAGCAACGAACCTCGAACAAACACCGGATGCAACAATTACTACTACGGCAAAAGATCCAGCATGATCAAGATATGGATGCATGACAGGTTTAAAGATGCATCAAGGTAAACTAGTTGACAAAATAAACAGATTTAAATGGACCCATATGCAATTTGAGTTGCATATGAAAAGCCCATGAATTATGGTTGAAACAATTGTTTTACAACTAACCAATAGGTGAAAGTGGATTAGCATGATGCATGGATGAGGAAAACAACAAAATAACAACAATAGAACCAGTTGGAAATAAGGTTTACCAATTTTAGAAATTTATTTATTAAGTTAGAGAATTTTAGTTCCTTAAGGGTGTCACACAAACAATTGTTGTTTTCATCAAGTTAAAGTGTTCAAAATAAAATAACAAAATTTATATTTGAAGAGAACATCAAATTTTAGTTGGATTACATGTTTCAAATATTGAAATTTGGAATTAGGATAATTTAATTATGAATTAAACAATATTAAACAAGTTTTAAATGGAATTAAAACAAGTTTGAATTTAATTGAAGGTTTATTTGTTCAAAACATAAATTCAAACTCACATTTGAAAAGTTCACACTTTGATGGTTTGAAAACATATTTTGCATGTTCAAAATTATTTTATTTTGAGCAAGTTATGATTTTATCAAATTTAAATGAATTAAACAAGTATTAAATTATTTAGGCAATTTAAATTACTCAAATCATGAAACAAAATTTGTATTTGAAAAGGTTATTCAAAATGGTATGGAAAACATATTTTATTTGCCTTATTTGGAATTAGTATGAATTATTTATGAATTGTTGCAAATTACAATTGAATTATTTGAATTCAAATTTAAATTGCATTTGGAAATTTCAAAACAGGAAACAAATGATACCAAAAGATAGACAATTTAATTTATACTAGCACACATATTTTATTTTTGTAATTTGGAGTTATAAAACAATTTTTATTTGCATTTTTGGTTATATGGGCCAATCTGTTAATTAGAAGGGGTTAGTTTTAAAACAGAAGGTTTAAAAGCATTTTGTTACCGCACTGTTGTCTACCCCTAGCCACTGCCCGTGGGCCAGGGGGGCCTGCGTGGCGCTGTGTGGCGCTGGTGTGGCAGCAAGGGTCTGTGCGGTGCGGTGGAGGGGTGCAGTGCGTGGGCGTGCTTGGGTGTAGCGTGCGGGTACGTACAGGAGAGATAGGGAGGAGGAAGGGGTATGGAGCGCACCTGCGGCTGCTCGTCGTAGTCGTTCAGAAGTCGAGGCAGAAACGGAGGGAGTTTCCGGCGACGGCGCGGACTCCGCGGCCCCTCCCAGCAAACGGCGATGAGCCAAGGTGGGAGCTGGGATGTCCAGGTTTCCATTCCCGCCCGCGGATGCTCCTCGAGGTGATCAGGTCGGTGGGGGGTGACGGGGGAACAGTGGTGCTCGGGCTCGGTTGGGTTCAGAGAATGCGAGGATGTTCAGAGAGAGGGAGGGAGGTGGAATGTCGCACCCGGACTTCTAGGGGATACTCATCGGGCCGAACTGAATAGTAGATGCTTGGATTACGGGGCTTATCTGCTCCCGCATCCTCTTACGAGTAGGCCAGCACTTATGTGCGACAACCAAACTCTACTATCCACCGTCGATGTAAACTATCCTGTAGAAATCAGGACACTTCCATTGACGTACTTCAAACCATACACACATGGTACGTCAACGGCGTTTAACAAGTGATATCACAACAGATCTCTACGACACAAAAGATTGAAATAAGTTGCAAATAGCTCTCATTAGAGCAGAGATAGAAAATACACTCATTCAGAGGACACATGTCCCAACAATACATCATTACATCACAGCGGAAGCATTCAACATGTCTGAGTACAGACAAGAACCAAATAGGCCTAAGAGGCCGGAAACGAACAGACGGAGCCCATCCACGAAGTCTCGGATCCTGCCCGGGTCCGCTATCTACTCGTCAGCAGTCTCGTCGTCATACTCCACTTAGTAGTCACCATGTAGATCTTCAGAAACATCGTCTGCGGAAACCACAGCCCCAAAGGGGTCAGTACATAAACGTACTGGCAAGCAAGACTCACAGTTCACCAAAGTGTAACCCGTCAACACCAAGCACAGATGCTTTGGGTTCAACGGAAGAAAGGGGATATAAAAGATGCTGCAACTGGCTGCTCTAACCAACTACAGAAAATACTACCACTTCCGGCTAACAGAAAGGAGATAAGATCAAGTATTGTAACCAACCTATAACTAACTCCAAACAAACCCATCCTGGATCTCGCCCCTTATCCAAAGAAGCAATCCGAGGATAACTCACACAGTTGAAATTAATGATGGTTCAAATTATTGTGTCAATAAGCCTATTACTAGTCAAGTTGTTAATCATTGGGTGTAAGGTTGTTAATCATTAGGTTTAAGTTGTCCTGAGTACTTGTTAGCCAGTACTTTCACCAAGTAATCCATAATCGCGGAAAACACGGCTTCTCGAGAAGATTTATCCCTGCAGGGTTGCACCAATTTGGCCGTACACGCAAGAATAACCCGCCAGATGGAAATGCACTTCCACCAAGCGGGGCACTCTACACAACTCAACTCTTCTTCGCATCAAGCCCAAAGAACCTTGGGCGCACGGCTAATCGAGCCCAGAAGAAAATGGACCCTCATAGCACTCTAAGAACGTGTCCCCCTATATGCCGACTACAAAAGTTCCACCCTGGCCTGGGCTCGCAAAAACATGCATGCGGCAAATGGAAAACACGAACTAAATGAGGCGATTTGGACAAGATGCAAATCGAATCAAATTGAGGGGGGCGCCCATACTCGCTTCCCACATGCGGTTAGTGCGCTCATCATGGATCAGTAGACAAGACCCTTTTCCTATTAGGGTCGACACTAGCAGGCCTCAAAACCACAAAGGGCCTCCTGCCTGTGCCTTATCATCAATTTATTATTTAACAATAACATTAGCATGATTGATTGATTGATTAAACATCGAGCCCCCGGAACATAAAAGAGTAGTAACAGAAAGTAACGGGTAACAGACTCGAGCAAAACAACCTAAGCATGCTAGTAAGACACTGGCTCAACCAAAGGGTGATAGGAGTGGAGGTGAGGCAATATCAAGGTTAAGGGATTCATGTGATGGGTTCGTAACAGAAACAACTACTACTAAGGCTAGCAGGAAAGAACAACGAAGAGTATCGGTAACCAAGGTTGAAAGGAACACAGTGGATCATGTGAGTGATAACTTGCCTGCAAACCCAGTAGCCTGGTACTGAGCTAACTCCGAGAAGGGGTGTCGTAAGTATCGTCGGTCTCAACGTCGTCGTTTATCCGAGAAGAAGCAAACAGACAAGGCAGAAAGATAGACAATCAATATCATGGCATAGTGCACAATCATGGGATGATGCATGATAGTTTAATTGATGCATCCAAGAATAAACTAGTTGACAAGATAACATAACATGATTAAATGGACCCACATGCAATTGGATTGCATATGGAAAGCCCATGAATTATGGTTGAATTAATTGTTTTACAACTAAGCAACATGTGAAAGTGGATTAGCATGATGCATGGATGAGGAAAACAACAAAATAACAACAATAGAGCAAATAGAAATAAGGTTTACCAAGTTTGGAAATTCAGTTATTAAGTTAGGAAATTTTGGTTCCTTAAAGGGGTCACACAAGCATTTGTTGTTTTCATCAAGTTTAATTGTTCAAAATAGATAACAAAGTTTATATTTGAAAAGAACACAAGATTTTGGGTGGATTACATGTTTCACTTGTTGAAAAAGGATTTCAAATAAATTATTTATGAATTAAACAAGTTTAAGCAAGAAGTAAATGAATTTAATTCAAACATGAACTTATTTGAATTTTTATTTGTTCAAAACATTGAGTGAAGTTCATATTTGAAAAGGTTGTGCTTTTATGGCTTGAAAACATATTTTATATGTCCCAAAAGAATTCAATTTGATCAAGTTATGAATTTAACAATATTAAATGATTTAAACAAGGTTTAAATCATTTAACCAATTTTAATTATTCAAAACATGAAACAAATTTTATATTTGGAAAGGTGGTTTAATTTTGCATGGAAAACATATTTCATTTGTTGAAATTGGATTTAAAATGAGCAAGTTATTATTTTGGCAATATTAAATGCAATAAAGAAGAAACAGTTGTTTTCAGCAATTTAAATTATTCAAAACAGAAAACAAAATTTATATTTGGAAAGTACATGAAAAGTTGATTGGAAAACATATTTAGTTTGTGGAATTTGGAATTTTTATGAACAAGTTATGAATTTTGCAAGTTTAAGTGAATTTGACAAGTTTTCAAATATTGCACCAATTTAAAATATTCAAAACAGTAAACAAATTTTATATTTGGATAGAACATTTAATTTGGGACAGAAAACATATTTAAAAAGTTAAAATTGGAGTTAAAATGATTTTCTTATGCAATTTACAAGATTTGGGGTGAATCTGCCATTTTTACCTTATTAGGGACTTAGGAAAAATATTTCGGGGGTCTAGAAATAATTACCAGGGGCCTAGCTGTGATTACTGAGAAGGTGAGGTAGCAAAACATTGCAAAATAAAATGTTTGTTTTATTGTGGGAGGGGGGGTTCGATCCCCCCACCTCCTGCTGCGCTCAAGGGTGCCTAACCATTGGGGTATTGGTCTGTTTGTGGACAAAGAGGGGAACTCGGGGGAGTAAAGGTGTGGCTGGCGGGTGTAACTGAACTAAAACGGAACAAAAGAGCAGAAAAGAGTGGGGGGTGCGGGACTTGAACCCGAGAGCTGTGGGTTCGCTGCGCGCTCTCCCTACCAGCAGGCTGCTGCGCTGGTTTTTGAAACTATACGGGTGGATTGGTTTTTGAGTATAACACATCGCTGTAACCTGAACTGCAAGCGAACGCACTGCAGCGGTTAATCCCTGACGTAGAACACGCACGAACCAGGCAGCCATGGCACAACTGGCCAGAAGAAATTGAGGCGCATACAACAGGGAATCGAGAGGGGAGGTAGCAGAATGGAACGGGGGAGTTACCCTCTTCGCAGGGGTGCCCGCGGCACGGCCGGGGAGTGGCGGAGACGGCGGCGGCGTGCTCCGGCGAGTGGAGGTCGGGGCAGAAGAAGCGGGGGCAATCTCCTCCTCTCGATGGCGGCGGTGGTGGAGACAGGAGGGAGGAGGATGCGTGCGGCTAGGGTTAGGGTTTCCTAGGGGGTTAGGAGGTAGATAAGTAGGGGGGATGGGAGCAGCACGTCCCTGTCACCATTGGTGACGCCAGCAAACGTACGGAGGTTGGGGGAGATGGAAAACGGGCTGCAGCGACTTGGGGCTCTCCTGTGAGTTCTTTTTGCTTTTTATTATTATTATTTTTTTGTTTTATTTTTTTTTTGCTGCAAGAGAAATAGGAAGGAATTGGTAGGTTTTGAGTTGCAAAAAATTTGGGAAAAATTATGGTGAGTTAATTAGGTCAAGGCCTACCAAATGTCAACTTTGGTTTTTCAAAAACATTTGAATTATAGTGTTGTGTTGTAAATTGGTTTGAATTTGGGTAATTTGATAATTGAATGATTAATGATGAAAACAATGTTTTTATTAGGGTGGCCCCTATTGATTAAATTAGAACAATCACTTGATTTGTTTGGTAATTTCAAAATGTTCAAATTAGGTGTTGTTGATGATTTGCTTTGAATTAGAAACCACATTGGAAAAATTAATTAATGGAAATAAAAGCACCATTTTATTAATTGATCAATGTGGAATGATATGAAAGCAAATTGGTTGTTTTTATTTGAGATTTTTAGTTAAAAGGTTGTAACAGAGCAAGTATGAAAACAAAGCATTTGAAATCGTTTGAGTTTCATTGTGAAAACAATTAAGAACATATGCCAAACAAATAGTAAACAAGGAAAACAAGGAAATAAATATGATGCCATGATGCAAAACATAAAATAACAGAGAGCAAACATTCTAAAGGCTATTTTTCAGACTTGGGATGTTACATGGAAGAGAAGGCGGCGCAGGAGGATGGTGCTAGGGTTACAGAGGGTAGGGTTTAGGCAGAGGGTGGAGGTGGTGGATGCTTTTTATCGGGGAGGGGGCTAGGTACGGCAGTGATCTGAAGGGGGAGGAGGTTGATCGAATGGTTCTGTGGCTGTTCGTACAGGAGGGGAGGAAGACGACAGAAAGGAGTTGGTGGGCCAGAAAGAGAGAAAAAGGGAATGGGCTTTGGGGAAAAAGAGGATGGGGGGGCTGCCCTCTCTCCTTTGCTATTTTCTTTTCCTTTTCCCCCTTTTTTTGTAAGAGATAAAAGGAGAGAGGTAGCAAGAGGGTTTGGGGTTTCTATTTATTTTATAAACAAATGTTGTTAATTTGCAAAACAGCACATACAAGTAATGTTAACATTAACTTCAAAATTTAGGATATTAATTGATTTCTAATTTGTTAGTTTAATTTCAAAATAAGGTTGGGGTGTTTATTTGATAATTAGATTTTTATTAATTTGCAAAACAACAACAACAAGGTAGTTAAAAAGTAATTTCAACAACTTGAAATTATTAATTGGATATTAAATTGTTAGGTGATTTTTCAAATAGGGTTTGGTTGGAATTTTGGATTTAAACAAATTTTATTTAATAAGCAACAAGCAATTATACAAACATTATTGAAATTAGTTTGTTTGCCAAATTTTAATTTTCAAACCCATATTGAAATATGATAAATAAGATTGATTTGATTTGAATTTTTTGGAATTTGCCATTAGGGTTTTAATAACAGGGAAAACTTTACTTAGCAGGCAATTTGAAATAAATTCAACTTCAACTTATTGAAAACAATTTGAGTTGCAATTTTCAATTGAAATTTTTAGACATGTGTGAAGGTTTAAATTGTTTTGAATTTTTCAGTTGTGATGCAAACATGGTGCAATGCAATATGATGCATGTGATGCAAGCAAAAAAAGAAAACAAACACTTCCTATTAGGGTAACACCCCAGGTGTTACAAGTTTGTCCCAAGCTTCCTTGGCGGTCTTGCAACCATGAATGTGAGTGAGATGCTCCCTTGAGAGAGCCTTCTGGATGATAACGAGTGCAGTCTTGTTGAGTTGAGATTCCACGTCCTCCCTTGGTGTCAAGTTTCTTGGGTCATGCGGATGAAACCCATGAATCACACTCCTCCACAATGCGGTGCATGATCCAGAAATATGTGACTCCATTTCCAACTTCCAAGAAGAGAATTCATTAGTGTTAAGCATGGGAGGAAGTCCAACATTAAGAATGTGTGGCATGGAAACAATTGGGTGAATGATGTCATAATTTTAAGGAGGTGGAACCTGTGCGTGGACCCTGGAACCATTAGCCGTTTGAGTCTTGGAGCCACCAGAACTCTCCTTTTCCTTGGCTTTAGCCTTTTGTATGGCTTTAGCCTTAGCTTTGGCAATGTCCTCCTCAATTTGGGAATCGTCCGGAATCGTTTCCTCTTCCAAACTATCCTCATCGGAGACGTGGGGAGAGTTCAATGGCCCCTTAGGTTTACCCATCATGTTCACCAACATCTTCTTGATGGAGGAAACCTCCGAGCCTACACTAGAGCTAACCTTGGACAATTGGGTTTGGATAGTACAAACTGTTATCTCTAGGTTAGCTATAGTGTCTGCCATTTTGGAGAGCTCCTCCTTAGAAGATTCGGGATCATCTCCGTTGACCATGATACTCTTAGGCGGTTAAGCCCGATAAAAGAGCCGAGGCTCTGATACCAATTGAAAGTACACAAAGATCAACTAGAGGGGGGGGCTGAATAGGTGACCTACAAATTTTAAGCCATTTTCAATTTTAGTGGGGGCTTTGGAAAGTTAATAACTTGGTTATCTAGATGTGCAACTAAGTAGACACCCTATATGACAAATAACGAGTAGCAACGGAAGTAAATGCAAGGCACAAGATAACCACAAGTGGAAAACACGGTGACAAGGATATGTTTCCCGTAGTTCCTTCTTAAAAGAAGTACGTCTACGTTGGATAGGTGGGGAGCCACCTAGGCGCTACTCAATAGCACGGATGTGCACACGTTGTTCTCCTTGAGCTTCTCCGGTGAGGGAGATTCTCGTTTCCACTATGAGGTTGACTTGAAGGCGTTGACCAAACCTTTACACGTGGTTGAGGCTACTCCACAAGTGAGATGCAGGCTCTCAACAATCCGAAGCTTCTTGCTACAAGGTGGAAGCTATAAGCACTAGGGTTTCCCTTGGATGACAAAGAAACCAAGAGATTACAAGATCCCAAGAGGTATGGTGTGAGAATACAATTTTTGGCTTGGCAGAAAGGTAGATCTAGTCCTCCTCCATGAGATCCTTGAAGGGCATCGAGTTTGGTTGGAGGAGGAGGGAGATCGGGGCGTTTTGAGCTCTTCAACAATGGAGGAGAGAGAAGAATGGATGAACTAGCTATCTAGAGGAAGAAGACATCTATTTATAGGCTCCTCCAATTTCTGACCGTTGGAGTGTGCCAGGGCTGGAATATTACGGTGTTAGTACCGGAAATTTCCGGTGCACCCTGGCCGGATATTTGAAAAGTCCGGGGGGGAGGGCGGAAATTTGAATATTCCGGGGGCGGAAAATTCCGCCCCCCATCTCTGTGCGCGGGCAGCATCACCGCGCCAAAAAACTGCTAAGGACCAGGCCGGATATTTGAATAATCCGGGGGGCGGATATTTGAATAATCCGGGGCCGGAAATTTCCGGCCAATAATCCGCCCACATCTCTGCGCGCGGGCATCTGAGAAATCTCCAAAATCTGCTAAGGACCAGACGACCGGAAATTTGCCCCGGAATATTCCGGGCAAATATCCGCCCCAGCTTCTGTGCACGGGCAGTAGGAGACGTACTTAGTCGTTTCGAAGTGGCCAGTGTGGCTGGAATATTCCGGTGCAAGGGCCGGATATTCCGCCCCATTTTCACCGGAAATTCCGGGGTAGTAGATGAAAAATCCGGTGACAGTAGATATATTTTTCAGAACTCCTCTTTGAACTTTTGAGTACATTTATCACTAATCTTCCGAGAGGCCAGCTGCATACACTAAAACAATATTGTTAGATAGATGATACCCGCGTTGTTATCATTACCAAAATTATTAGAGGGATCATGAGCTTTCAGCAAGTGTCTTGGATGACCAAGATTCCCTCATTCTCTTTGTTAGGGCTTCATCGGCGTCGGGTTCTCTCTGGTGGGTTCTAGGACTACTTAGAGCCAAAACTCCCAGATCTGGCGGAACGGGGGAAATCTTACCAAGAGGTGGCCCCTACCATTTACTTTGGTGTTTCTTGGAGATAACCTAACACAACCAAGAAATCGGTTCCACTTTGCTACCCCCTTCCATATCATGAACGCGCGCGGAGAGGCCAGAACGGCGGTTCCGTCTTTTTCCCCAACGGGGCTAGGGTTTCCCCGGAGAGGGACTCTGGAGTGTATCAATGCCACCACAGCACATGGTATGCCTTACTATATGTGTTAGAGTGTGGAATGGGTATTGGATTCCAAACATTCCCTCACTCTCTGTGTTAGGGCTTCACCGGCATCGGATTCTCTCTAGCGGGTTCCACGACTACTTAGAGCCCGAAACTCCCAGATCTGACAAAACGAGGGAAATATTGCCAAGAGGGTGGCCCTACCATTGACTTGGGTGTTCCTTGGGCCTAATAAAACACAACCAAGCAATTGGTTCCACATTGCTACCCCCTTTCGGCTCACGTAGAGGGGCCAGAACGGCAGTTCCGTCTTTTTCCCCAAGGGGCTATGGTTTCTCCGAAGAGGAGCTCCGGAGCGTCTGAATGTCACCACATCACATGGTATGCGATATCATGTGTGTTAGAGTGTGGAACGGATCTTGGATTCCAAATATTCCCTCACTCTTTGTGTTAGGGCTTCACCAGCGTCGGATTCTCTCTAGCGGGTTCGACGACTACTTAGAGCCCAAAACTCCCGGATCTGACAGAACGGGGGAAATCTTGCCAAGAGGTGGGCCCTAACATTTTATTTGGTTTTTCTTGGACCTAACCTAAAACAACCAAGCAATAAGTTCCACTTTTATACCACCTTCCGGCTCATGTACGCGGAGAGGCTAGAACGGCGGTTCCGTCTTTTTCCCCAACGGGGCTAGAGTTACCCCAGAGAGGGACTCTGGAGCGTATGAATGCCACCACAGCAGATGGTATGCCATACCATATGTGTTAGAGTGTGGCATGGGTATTGTATGCTAAACATTCCCTCACTCTCTGTGTTGGGGCTTCACCGGCATCGGATTCTCTCTAGCGGGTTCCACGACTACATAGATCCCGAAACTCCCGGATTTGACAAAACAATGGAAATCTAGCCAAGAGGTTGGCCCTACCATTGACTTGGGTATTACTTGGTCCTAATAAAACACAACCAAGCAATTGGTTCGACCTTGCTACCCCCTTCCGGCTCACGTAGAGGGGCCAGAACGGCAGTTCCGTCTTTTTTCCCAAGGGGCTATGGTTTCTCCGAAGAGGGGCTCCGGAGCGTCTGAATGCCAGCACATGGTATGAGATACCATGTGTGTTTCCATAAAATGTGTGATATGGATTGTGTCAAGTGTCTTGGATGACCAAGATTCCCTCATTCTTTTTGTTAGGGCTTCATCGACGTCGGGTTCTCTCTAGCGGGTTCCAGGACGACTTAGAGCCGAAACTCCCGGATCTGGTGGAACGGGGGAAATCTTGCCAAGAGGTGGCACCTACCATTGACTTTGGTGTTTCTTGGACATATCCTAACACAACCAAGAAATCGGTTCCACTTTGCTACCTTTTTCGGATCATGTACGCGCGCGGAGAGGCCAGAACGACGGTTCCGTCTTTTTCCCCAACGGGGCTAGGGTTTCCCTGGAGAGGGACTCTGGAGCGTATGAATTCCACCACAGCACATGGTATGCCATACCATATGTGTTATATTGTGGCATGGGTATGTTATGCCAAACTTTCCCTCACTCTCTGTGTTGGGGCTTCACCAGCATCGGATTCTCTCTAGCGGGTTCCACGACTACATAGAGCCCGAAACTCCCGGATTTGACAAAACGAGGGAAATCTTGCCAAGAGGTTGGCCCTACCATTGACTTGGGTATACTTGGGCCTAATAAAACACAACCAAGAAATTGGTTCCACCTTGCTACCCCTTCCGGCTCACGTAGAGGGGCCATAACGGCAGTTCCGTCTTTTTCCCCAAGGGGCTATGGTTTCACCGAAGAGGGGCTCCAGAGCGTCTGAATGCCACCACATAACATGGTATGCGATATCATGTTTGTTAGATTGTGTCATGGGTCTTGGATTCCAAATATTTCCTCACTCTATGTGTTAGGGCTTCACCAGCGTCGGATTCTCTCTAGCGGGTTCCACGACTACATAGAGCCCGAAACTCCCGGATCTGACAAAACGGGAGAAATCTTGCCAAGAGGTGGGCCATAACATTGTATTTGGTTTTTCTTGGACCTAACCTAACACAACCAAGCAATCGGTTCCACTTTTCTACCCCCTTCCGGCTCATGTACGCGGAGAGGCTAGAACGACGGTTCCGTTTTTTTCCCCAACGGGGCTAGGCTTTCCCCGGAGAGGGACTTTGGAGCGTATGAATGCCACCACAGCACATGGTATGCCATACCATATGTGTTATAGTGTAGCATGGGTCTCGGATGCCAAACATTCCCTCACTCTCTGTGTTAGGGCTTCACCGGAGTCGGATTCTCTCTAGCGGGTTCCACGACTACTTAGAGCCCGAAACTCCCAGATCTGACAAAACGAGGGAAATCTTGCCAAGAGGGTGGCCCTACCATTGACTTGGGTGTTCCTTGGGCCTAATAAAACACAACCAAGAAATTGGTTCCACATTGCTACCCCCTTTCGGCTCACGTAGAGGGGCCAGAACGGCAGTTCCGTCTTTTTCCCCAAGGGGCTATGGTTTCTCCGAAGAGGGGCTCCGGAGCGTCTGAATGCCACCACATCACATGGTATGCGATATCATGTGTGATATGGAGTGTGGAATGTGTCTTGGATGACCAATATTCCCTCATTCTCTTTGTTAGGGCTTCATCGGCGTCGGGTTCTCTCTGGCGGGTTCCAGGACTACTTAGAGCCAAAACTCCCGGATCTGGCGGAACGGGGGAAATCTTGCCAAGAGGTGGCCCCTACCATTGACTTTGGTGTTCCTTGGAACTAACCTAACAAACCCAATCAATCAGTTCCACTTTGCTACCCCCTTCCGGCTCATGTACGCGGAGAAGCTAGAACGGCGGTTCCGTCTTTTTCCCCAACGGGGTTAGGGTTTCCCAGAGAGGGACTCCGGAGCGTATGAATGTCACCACAGCACATGGTATGCCATACCATATGTGTTAGAGTGTGGCATGGGCATTGGATTCCATACATTCCCTCACTCTCTGTGTTAGGGCTTCACCGGCGTCAGATTCTCTCTAGCGGGTTCCACGACTACTTAGAGCTCGAAACTACCGGATCTGACAGAACGAAGGAAATCGTGCCAAGAGGTTCGCACTACCATTGACTTGGGTGTTCCTCGGGCCTAATAAAACACAACCAATAAATTGTTTCCACCTTTCTACCCCGTTCCGGCTCACGTAGAGGGTCGAGAACGGCAGTTCCGTCTTTTTCCCCAAGGGGCTATGGTTTCTCCGAAGAGGGGCTCCGGAGCGTCTGAATTCCAGCACATGGGATGCCATACACTGTGTGTTTCCATACCATGTGATATATGGAGTGTGTAAAGTGTCTTGGATGACCAAGATTCCCTCATTCTCTTTGTTAGGGCTTCATCGGCGTCGGGTTCTCTCTGGCGGGTTCCAGGACTACTTAGAGCCGAAACTCCCGGATCTGGCGGAACGGGGGAAATATTGCCAGGTGGTGGCCCCTACAGTTTACTTTGGTGTTCCTTGGACCTAAACTAACACAACCATGAAATCGGTTCCACTTTGCTACCCCCTTCCGGCTCATGTACGCGCGCGGAGAGGCCATAACGGCGGTTCCGTCTTTTTCCCCAACGGGGCTAGGGTTTCCCCGAAGAGGGACTCCAGAGCGTATGAATGCCACCACAGCACATGGTATTCCATACCATATATGTTATAGTTTGTAATGGGTATTGGATTCAAAACATTCCCTCACTCTCTGTGTTAGGGTTTCACCGGCGTCGGATTCTCTCTAGCGGGTTCCACGACTACTTAGAACCCGAAACTCCCGGATCTGATAGAACGAGGGAAATCTTGCCAAGAGGTTGGCCCTACCATTGACTTGGGTGTTCCTTGGGAATAATACAACACAACCAAGCAATTGGTTCCACCTTTCTACCCCCTTCCGTCTCACGTAGAGGGGCTAGAACGACAGTACCGTCTTTTTCCCCAAGGGGCTATGGTTTCTCCGAGGAGGGGCTCCGGAGCGTCCGAATGCCAGCACATGGTATTCCATACCATGTGTTTTGCCATACCATGTGTGATATGGAGTGTGGCAAGTGTCTTGGATAACCAAGATTGCCTCATTCTCTTTGTTAGGGCTTCATCGGCGTCGGGTTCTCTCTGGCGAGTTCCAGGACTAATTAGAGCCAAAACTCCCGGATCTGGCGGAACAGGGGAGATCTTTCCAAGAGGTGGCCCCTACCATTGACTTTGGTGTTCCTTGTACATAACCTAACACAACCAAGAAATAGGTTTCTCTTTGCTACCCCCTTCCGGATCATGTACGCGCGCGGAGAGGCCAGAACGGCGGTTCCGTCTTTTTCCCCAACGGGGCTAGGGTTTCCCCGGAGAGGGACTCCAGAGCGTATGAATTCCACCACAACACATGATATTCCATACCATATGTGTTAAAGTGTGGAATGGGTATTTGATGCCAAACATTCCCTCACTCTCTGTGTTAGGGCTTCACCGGCGTTCGATTCTCTCTAGCGGGTTCCACGACTACTTAGAGCCCGAAACTCCTGGATCTGACAAAACGAGGGAAATATTTCCAAGAGGTTGACCCTACCATTGACTTGGGTGTTCCTTGGGCCTAATAAAACACAACCAAGCAATTGGTTCCACCTTTCTACCCCCTTCCGGCTCATGTAGAGGGGCCAGAACGACAGTTCCGTCTTTTTCCCCAAGGGACTATGGTTTCTCCGAAGAGGGGCTCCGAAGCAACTATATGCCAGCACATGGTTCCATACCATGTGTGATATGGAGTGTGGAAAGTATCTTGGATGACCAAGATTCCCTCATTCTCTTTGTTAGGGCTTCATCGGCGTCGGGTTCTCTTGGGCGGGTTCGAGGACTACTTAGAGCCGAAACTCCCGGATCTGGCGGAACAGGGGAAATCTTGCCAAGAGGTGGACCCTACCATTGACTTTGGTGTTCCTTGGACCTAACCTAAGACAACCAAGAAATTGGTTCCACTTTGCTACCCCCTTCCGGCTCATGTACGCCCGCGGAGAGGCTAGAACGCCGGTTCCGTCTTTTTCCATAACGTGGCTAGGGTTTCCCCGGAGAGGGACTCCGGATCGTATGAATGCCACCACAGAACATGGTATTCCATACCATATGTGTTAGAGTGTGGCATGGGTATTGGATGCCAAACATTCCCTCACTCTCTGTGTTAGGGCTTCACCGGCGTCGGATTCTCTCTAGAGGGTTCCACGACTACTTAGAGCCCGAAACTCCCGGATCTGACAAAACGAGGGAAATCTTTCCAAGACGTTGGCCCTACCATTGACTTGGGAGTTCCTTGGGCCTAATAAAACACAACCAAGAAATTGGTTCCACCTTTCTACCCCCTTCCGGCTCACGTAGAGGGGCCAGAACTACAGTTACGTCTTTTCCCCCAAGGGGCTATGGTTTCTCAGAAGAGGGGCTCCGAAGCAACTGAATGCCAGCACATGGTATTACATACCATGTGTGTTTCCATACCATGTGTGTTGCCATACCATGTGTTATATGGATTGTGGAAAGTATCTTGGATGACCAATATTCCCTCATTCTCTTTGTTAGGGCTTCATCGGCGTCGGGTTCTCTTTGGCGGGTTCGAGGACTACTTAGAGCCAAAACTCCCGGATCTGGCGGAACAGGGGAAATCTTGCCAAGAGGTGGACCCTACCATTGACTTTGGTGTTCCTTGGACCTAACCTAAGACAACCAAGAAATCGGTTCCACTTTGCTACCCCCTTCCGGCTCATGTACGCGCGCGGAGAGGCCAAAACGGCGGTTCCGTCTTTTTCCCCAACGGGGCTAGGGTTTCCCCGGAGAGGGACTCCGGATCGTATGAATGCCACCACAGCACATGGTATGCCATACCATATGTGTTAGAGTATGGCATGGGTATTGGATGCCAAACATTCCCTCACTCTTTGTGTTAGGGCTTCACCGGCGTCGGATTCTCTCTAGAGGGTTCCACGACTACTTAGAGCCCGAAACTCCCGGATCTGACAGAACGAGGGAAAATCTTGCCAAGACGTTGGCCCTACCATTGAACTGGGTGTTCCTTGGGCCTAATACAACACAACCAAGCAATTGGTTCCACCTGGCTACCCCTTCCGGCTCAGGTAGAGGGGCTAGAACGGCAGTTCCGTCTTTATCCCCAAGGGGCTATGGTTTCTCAAAAGGGGCTCCGGAGCGTATGAATGCCAGCACATGGTATGCCATACCATGTGTGTTGCCATACCATGTGTGATATGGAGTGTGAAAAGTGTCTTGGATGACCAAGATTCCCTCATTCTCTTTGTTAGGGCTTCATCAGCGTCGGGTTCTCTATGGCGAGTTCCAGGACTACTTAGAGCCGAAACTCCTGGATCTGGAAGAACGGGTGAAATATTTCCAATAGGTGGCCCCTACCATTTACTTTGGTGTTCCTTGGACATAACCTAACACAACCAAGAAATCGGTTCCACTTTGCTACCCCCTTCCGGCTCATGTACGCGCGTCGAGAGGCCAGAACGGCAGTTCCGTCTTTTTCCCCAACGGGGCTAGGGTTTCCCCGGAGAGGGACTCCGGAGCGTATGAATGCCACCACAGCACATGGTATGCCATACCATATGTGTTAGAGTTTGGAATGGGTATTGGATGCCAAACATTCCCTCACTCTCTGTGTTAGCGCTTCACTGGCGTCAGATTCTCTCTAGCGGATTCCACGACTACTTAGAGCCCGAAACTCCCGGATCTGACAAAACGAGGGATATATTTCCAAGAGGTTGGCCCTAACATTGACTTGGGTGTTCCTTGGGCCTAATAAAACACAACCAAGCAATTGGTTCCACCTTGATACCCCTTTCGGCTCACGTAGAGGGGCCAGAACAGCAGTTCCGTCTTTTTCCCCAAGGGGCTATTATTTCTCTGAAGAGGGGCTCCGGAGCGTCTGAATGCCAGCACATGGTATTCCATACCATTTGTGTTGTCATACCATGTGTGATATGTAGTGTGGAAAGTGCCTTGGATGACCAAGATTCCCTCATTCCCTTTGTTAGGGCTTCATCGGCGTTGGGTTCTCTCTGGCGGGTTCCAGGACTACTTAGAGCCGAAACTCCCGGATCTGGCGGAACAGGGGAAATCTTGCCAAGAGGTGGACCCTACCATTGACTTTGGTTTTCCTTGGACCTAAACTAACAAAACCAAGAAATCGGTTCCACTTTGCTACCCCCATCCGGCTCAGGTACGCGCGTGGAGAGGCCAGAACGGTGGTTCCGTCTTTTTCCCCAACGGGGCTAGGGTTTCCCAGAGAGGGACTCTGGATCGTAGGAATGACACCACAGCACATGGTATGCCATACCATATGTGTTATAGTGTGGCATGGGTATTGGATGACAAACATTCCCTCACTCTCTGTGTTAGGGCTTCACCGGTGTCGGATTCTCTCTAGCGGGTTCCACGACTAGTTAGAGCCTGAACCTCCCCGATCTGACAGAACGAGGGAAATCTTGCCAAGACGTTGGCCCTACCATTGAATTGGGTGTTCCTTGGGCCTAATACAACACAACCAAGAAATTGGTTCAACCTTGCTAGCCACTTCCGGCTCACGTAGAGGGGCCAGAACGGCAGTTCCGTCTTTTTCCCCAAGGGCTATGGTTTCTCCGAAGAGGGGCTCTGGAGCGTCTGAATGCCAGCACATGGTATGCCATACCATGTGTGTTGCCATTATATGGAGTGTGGCAAGTGTCTTGGCTGACCAAGATTCCCTCATTCTCTTTGTTAGGGCTTCATCGGCGTCGGGTTCTCTCTGGCGGGTTCCAGGACTACTTAGAGCCGAAACTCCCGGTTCTGGCAGAACGAGGGAAATCATGCCAAGAGGTGGCCCCTACCATTGACTTTGTGTTCCTTGGACATAACCTAACACAACCACGAAATCAGTTCCACTTTGCTACCCCCTTCCGGCTCATGTACGCGCGTGGAGAGGCCAGAACGGTGGTTCCGTCTTTTCCCCAACGGGGCTAGGGTTTCCCCGGAGAGGGACTCCGGAGCGTATGAATGCCACCACAGAACATGGTATGCCATACCATATGTGTTAGAGTTTGGAATGGGTATTGGATGCCAAACATTCCCTCACTCTCTGTGTTAGGGCTTCACTGGTGTCAGATTCTCTCTAGCGGATTCCACGACTACTTAGAGCCCGAAACTCCCGGATCTGACAAAACGAGGGATATATTTCCAAGAGGTTGGCCCTAACATTGACTTGGGTGTTCCTTGGGCCTAATAAAACACAACCAAGAAATTGGTTCCACCTTGATACCCCTTTCGGCTCACGTAGAGGGGCCAGAACAGCAGTTCCGTCTTTTTCCCCAAGGGGCTATGGTTTCTCCGAAGAGGGGCTCCGGAGCGTCTGAATGCCAGCACATGGTATTCCATACCATTTGTGTTGTCATACCATGTGTGATATGTAGTGTGGAAAGTGTCTTGGATGACCAAGATTCCCTCATTCCCTTTGTTAGGGCTTCATCGACGTCGGGTTCTCTCTGGCGGGTTCCAGGACTACTTAGAGCCAAAACTCCCGGATCTGGCGGAACGGGGGAAATCTTGCCAAGAGGTGGACCCTACCATTGACTTTGGTTTTCCTTGGACCTAACCTAACAAAACCAAGAAATCGGTTCCACTTTGCTACCCCCATCCGGCTTAGGTACGCACGCAGAGAGGCCAGAACGGTGGTTGCGTCTTTTTCCCCAACGGGGCTAGGGTTTCCCAGAGAGGGACTCCGGATCGTATGAATGACACCACAGCACATGGTATGCCATACCATATGTGTTATAGTGTGGCATGGGTATTGGATGACAAACATTCCCTCACTCTCTGTGTTAGGGCTTGACCGGTGTCGGATTCTCTCTAGCGGGTTCCACGACTAGTTAGAGCCTGAACCTCCCCGATCTGACAGGAACGAGGGAAATCTTGCCAAGACATTGGCCCTACCATTGAATTGGGTGTTCCTTGGGCCTAATAGAACAAAACCAAGAAATTGGTTCAACCTTGCTAGCCACTTCCGGCTCACGTAGAGGGGCCAGAACGGCAGTTCCGTCTTTTTCCCCAAGGGCTATGGTTTCTCCGAAGAGGGGCTCTGGAGCGTCTGAATGCCAGCACATGGTATGCCATACCATGTGTGTTGCCATACCATGTGTGATATGGAGTGTGGCAAGTGTCTTGGCTGACCAATATTCCCTCATTCTCTTTGTTAGGGCTTCATCGGCGTCGGGTTCTCTCTGGCGGGTTCCAGGACTACTTAGAGCCGAAACTCCCGGTTCTGGCAGAACAGGGGAAATCATGCCAAGAGGTGGCCCCTACCATTTACTTTGTGTTCCTTGGACATAACCTAACACAACCAAGAAATCAGTTCCACTTTGCTACCCCCTTTCGGCTCAAGTACGCGCGTGGAGAGGCCAGAACGGTGGTTCCGTCTTTTCCCCAACAGGGCTAGGGTTTCCCCGGAGAGGGACTCCGGAGCGTATGAATGCCACCACAGCACATGGTAGGCCATAACATATGTGTTAGAGTGTGTCATGGGTCTTGGCTGACCAAGATTCCCTCATTCTCTTTGTTAGGGCTTCACCGGCATCAGATTCTCTCTAGCGGGTTCCACGACTACTTAGAGCCCGAAACTCCCGGATCTGACAGAACAGGGGAAATATTGCCAAGAGGTTGTCCCTACCATTGACTTGGGTGTTCCTTGGGTGTAACAGCCCAAGTATGAAAACCTACCACTTAGAATGTTTGATTTCCTGTTTGATTAAAGTATTGCATCATGGCATCATTTTACTCCCTTGTTTGCATTTGTTTACTATTTGTTTGCACCTGTTTTTATTTGTTTTCACAATGAAACTCAAACAATTTCAAATGCTTTGTTTTCTTACTTTCTCTGTTACAACCTTTTAAATAAAAATCTCAAGTAAAAACAACCAATTGTTTTCATTTTATTCCATAAGGAATCAAGTAATAAAATGGTGCTTTTATTTCAATTAATTAATTCCCAATTGTTTCCAAATTCAAAGCAATCACTAAACATCACCTCTTTTGAAATTATAAAAATCACCAAAACAAATCTACTCACTTGTTTTCCAATTAAAGTTGTTTGGGTCACCCTATTTAAAATTGTGGTTTCAATAATCATTTTTAATACTCAAATCATCCAAATATGAATTAATTTCAAACAGCACTCAATTGGAATTATGAAATTGCCCACAACAATCTAACCTTTTGTTCTAAGCTAAAATAGGGTTCACCCTATTGAAAGTTGGTTTCATTTATAAGCACCTAATAATCAATTTAACCCCAATTTGAATTAACTACAAACAGTATTTTAAAATTTGAACTTTTGGAAAATAAAAGTTAGCATTTTGTTTGCTATTAACCTAACTAACTTAACCTAATTTTTCTAACATTTTTACTAACTCAAAAACTTATCTTTTCCTTCCTTTTGGTTTTCTACAAAAAAAAATAAAACAAACAGAAATTGTAAAAAGAAAACTGTTTAGAGGGGGGAGAAAACGAAGCCCAGCCCACTTTCCCTAGCTGGCCCGGTACCCCTTTCCTTATTGTCGCTTTCTTCCTCCTCGCGCTGACGTCAACCGTACGAACCCCTCACCCACCGTCGATCATCCTCTCCCCCTCCTCGATGCTTGCCGTACGAGATCACTCCCCACCATAAAGCATCCACGCCCCCCTCTGCCTGCCCTAAACCCTAGAGCCTAGTTCCCTTCCTTCGCAGCCGCCATCGCCTCTCCTCACATGCCGACACCATCACCATGGCCACCGTGAGCTCGAGCTCGGTGCCCCGGTGATCCCCACCATCCCCACCTCCTACGTCGCGCCAGAAGCAGCGCGACTCTTTCCTCCGACGATTCCCGCCAGGAGCCGGACCCGGGAGTGCCCAGGAGCGCCGCGCCATCCTCGAACATTCGCCGTCCGTCCGTGCGGAGAGCCTCCCGGACGTCATCTTCCTCTCCTTCCACCGGGCGCCTTCGTCGTCATCGAGCCGTGCTGCTGCGCCATCCGCCTCCTGGTGAGCAGACAAACCCCCTAGACAACATCTCTGTCCCTCTCTACTCGTGTATGCACGGAGCCGTCGCCGCACAGCCCCGTCCGTCTCGCCGCCGGGCCGCCCATGCCGCTCTCGTGCATCCACAGGATCTCCTCGGGTCGCTACGCCCACCCGTGTATGCACCTGCTGGGCCGCACCACGACCTCCTGCACGTCTCCACGGTGGTCCTGCAAGACCACGCACACTCCAGTGCACAAGAGCAGCAGCACCGGCCGGCGATCATCGTTGCATCCGCGTTCGTCAGTCAGAGTTTCGGTGCCTCTGTTCCGTCAGGTTCAGAGATCAGCGAAATTCAGTTAACGGGCGTAGGTCTACGATATCTTCCGTCAGTCTACTGTTGTATCACAACCAGCGCATCACCGCAGTGGTGTTGTTCCCTTGCGCGCAGCGAGCGATCCAGGGATCGATCCCCCGCGGGAGCACTGCCGCCCCTTTTTGCGATTTATTCGCGCGACCCCCCCAGGCCCACCTGTCATGGGCCTTGTGTGCTCTGTCATCTCCTAGCCCGTGCCACGCCAGTGCCCAGTGGCCACGCTGGCCCCGTGGCCCACCCTGCAGTGGTTGTGGCTAGCTGCTGCACGGTGCAAAATGTTTAAAACGTTTTCTGTTAATTTCCAAATACTTTTAAATGGCAGAATTAAACACAAAAACTAAAACTTGAATAACGTTTAATCTACAAGTCCAACAAATACAAGTTGTATATGTTTATTGTTCCAAATTTAATTGTCTATCCAATTATTCCAATTGTGTACTGTTTTGAAATTCCCCAAATGCGTTTAAAATTCAAATTTGAATAATTCAAATGCAAATTTCTAAATTCCATAACTAATTCATTATTAATCCAATAAATGCAAATAAAATATGTTTTCCATACCATTTCACCTCACCTTTGCAAATATAATTTTTGTTTCCTCGTTTGAATAATTTAAATTGCCTAAATAATTTAATCCTTGTTTAATTCAATTAAATTTGATAAAATAATAACTTGATCAATATAAAATATTTTTGAACATGCAAAATATGTTTTCAAACTAGAAAAGTATGAACTTTTCAAATGTGAATTTGAATTTATGTTTTGAACAAATAAAATTCAATTAAAATTCATGCGTATTTTAAATTCAATTAAAACTTGTTTAATATTGTTTAAGTCATAATAAACTCATCCTAATTCCTATTTCAATATTTGAAACATGTAATCCAACTAAAATTTGATGTTCTTTTCAAATATAAACTTTGTTATTTGTTTTGAACACTATAACTTGATGAAAACAACAATTACTTGTGTGACATCAATGAGGAACCAAAAATTCTTAACATGATAACTAAAATCCCACACTTGGTAACTTCCTTTCCTTTGCATCTATTGTTGTTCACTTCTTGTTATCATCATGCATGCATCATGCTAACAACTTCCACATGATAATTAAATTGTAGATCATTTGTTTCCACTTAATTCATGGACTCTTGCCATATGCAATCCAATTGCATATGGGTCCATTTAAATTGTGTTATCATGTTAGCTAGTTTATTTTGATGCAACCATTAACTTGACATGCATCATCCCATGATTGTGCACTATGCCATGATGTTGATTGTCTACCTTTTCTGCATTGTCTGTTTGCTTCTTCCCGGATACACGACGACGTTGAGACCGACGATACTTAAGACATCCCTTCTAAGGAGTTAGCTCAGTACCAGGCTACTGGGTTTGCAGGCAAGTTATCACTCACATGAACCATTGTGTTCCTTTCAACATTGGTTACCGATACTTTCCGTTGTCTATTTCTGCTAAGCCATAGTAGTAGTTGTTTCTGTTACGAACCTATCACATGAATCCCTTAACCCTGATATTGCCACACCACCCCTCCTACAACCCTATTGTTTGAGCCAGTGTCTTACTAGCATGCTTAGGTTGTTTTGCTCGAGTCTGTTACCCGTTACTTTCAGTTACTATATTTTTATTATGTTCTGGGGGCTCGATGTTTAATCAATCAATCATGCTAATGTTATTGCTAAATAATAATTTGATGATAAGGCACCGGCAGGAGGCCCTTTGTGGTTTTGAGGCCTGCTAGTGTCGACCCTAATAGGAAAAGGGTCTTGTCTACCGATCCATGATGAGCGCACTAACCGCATGTGGGAAGCGAGTATGGGCGCCCCCATCAATTTGATTCGATTCGCATCTCGTCCAAATCGCCTCATTTAGTTCGTGTTTTCCAATTGCCGCATGCATGTTTTTGCGAGCCCAGGCCAGGGTGGAACTTTCGTAGTCGGCATATAGGAGGACACGTTCTTAGAGTGCTATGAGGGTCCATTTTCTTCTGGGCTCGATTAGCCGTGCGCCCAAGGTGCTTTGGGCTTGATGCGAAGAAGAGTTGAGTTGTGTTGAGTGCCCCGCTTGGTGGAAGGGCCTTTCCATCTGGCGGGTTATTCATACGTGTACGGCCAAATTGGTGCAACCCTGTAGGGATAAATCTTCTCGAGAAGCCGTGTTTTCCGCGGTTATGGACTACTTGGTGAAAGAACTGGCTAACAAGTACTCAGGAAAACTTAAACCTAATGATTAACAACCTTACACCCAATGATTAACAACTTGACTAGTAATAGGCTTATTGACACAATAATCTGAACCATCATTTATTTCAACTGTGTGAGTTATCCTCGGATTGCTTCTTTGGATAAGGGGCGAGATCCAGGATGGGTTTGTTTGAGGTTAGTTGATAGGTTGGTTACGATACGCGATCTTATCTCCTTTCTGATAGCCGGAGGTGGTAGTAACTCTGTAGTTGGTTAGAGCAGCCAGTTGCAGCATCTTTTATATCCCCTTTCCTCCGTTGAACCCAAAGCATCTGTGCTTGGTGTTGACGGGTTACACTTTGGTGAACTGTGAGTCTTGCTTGCCAGTACGTTTATGTACTGACCCCTTTGGGGCTGTGGTTT
Organism: Alopecurus myosuroides; assembly: GCA_028641055.1. Lineage (NCBI taxonomy): Eukaryota > Viridiplantae > Streptophyta > Magnoliopsida > Poales > Poaceae > Alopecurus > Alopecurus myosuroides. The sequence goes on along the minus strand of CM054057.1, from coordinate 276,690,312 downwards.
CCGCAGACCTACGTTCCGATGATCTACATGGTGGCTACTACGTGGAATATGACGAGACTGCTGACGAGTAGATAGCGGACCCGGGCAGGATCCGAGACTTCGTGGATGGGCTCCGTCTGTTCGTTTCCGGCCTCTTAGGCCTATTTGGATCTTGTCTGTACTCAGACATGTTGAATGCTTCCGCTGTGATGTAATGATGTATTGTTGGGACATGTGTCCTCTTGATGATTGTATTTGCTATCTCTGCTCTAATGAGAGCCATTTGCAACTTATTTCAATCTTTTGTGTCGTAGCGATCTGTTGTGATATCAATTGTTAAACGCCGTTGACGTACCATGTGTGTATGGTTTGAAGTACGTCAATGGAAGTATCCTGAATTCTATGGGATAGTTTGCGTCGACGCTGAACAGATAGGGGTTGGTTGTCACACATACGTGTGTTGGCCTACTCGTAAGAGGACGCGGGTGCCGGTAAGCCCCGTAATCCAATCTACTACTGTTCAACGGAACGGCGAGTATCCTCTAGAAGTTCGGGTGCGACATTGGGCCTAACATAATACAACCAAACAATTGGTTCCACCTTGCTACCCCTTTCGGCTCACGTAGAGGGGTCAGAATGGTAGTTCCGTCTTTTTCCCCAAGGGGCTATGGTTTCTCCGAAGAGGGTCTCCGAAGCGTCTGAATGCCAGCACATGGTATGTCATACCATGTGTGTTGCCATATCATGTGTGATATAGAGTGTGGCAAGTGTCTTCGATGACCAAGATTCCTTCACTCTCTGTGTTAGGGCTTCACCAGCGTCGGGTTCTCTCTGGCATGTTCCAGGACTACTTAGAGTCGAAACTCCCGGATCCGGCGGAACGGGGAAATCTTGCCAAGAGGTGGGACCTAACATCGAACTTGGTGTTCCTTGGACCTAACCTAACACAACCAAGCAATCGGTTCCACTTTGCTACCCCCTTCTGGCTCTTGTACGCGGACTAGCTAGAAAGGCGGTTCCGTCTTTTTTTCCCCAACGGGGCTAGGGTTTCCCCGGAGAGGGACTCCGGAACATATGTGTTAGAGTGTGGCATGGGTCTTGGATTCCAAACATTTCCCTCACTCTCTGTGTTACGGATTCACCAACGTCGGATTCTCTCTAGCAGGTTCCAGGACTACTTAGAGCCCGAAACTCCCAAATCTGACAAAACGTGGGGAATATTGCCAATAGGTGGGATCTACCATTCTATTGGGGTGTTCCTTGGGCCTAACCTAACACAACCAAGCAATTGGTTCCATTTTCCTACCCCCTTCCAGTTCATGTACGTAGAGAGGAGAGAACGACAGTTCCGTCTTTTTTCCCCAGCGTGTGGCTAGGGTTTCTCCGGAGAGGGGCTCCGGAGCGTCTGAATGCAACCAAAAAAAAAGGTATGACTTAACATGTGTGTTAGAGTGTGGAATGGGTATTGGATGACGAATATTCCATCACTATTTGTGTTAGGGCTTCACCGGCGTCAGATTCTCTCTTGTGGGTTCTAGGACTACTTAGAGCCCGAAACTCCCGGATCTATCGGAACGAGGGGAATCTTGCCAAGAGGTGGGACCTACCATTGCATTGGGTGTTCCTTGGTACTTACCTAGCACAACCAAGCAATTGGTTCCACTTTTCTACCCCCTTCCGGCTCACGTAGAGGGGCCAGAACGACAGCTCCGCCTTTTCCCCAACGGGGCTAGGGTTTCTCCGCATAGGGGCTCCAGAGCGTCTGAATGCTACCACAACACACGGTATGCGCCATACCATTCGTGTTAGCTAGAGTGTGGCATGTGTCTTGGATGCCCAAGATCCCCTCACTCTCCGTATTAGGGCTCACCGTCGTCAGATTCTCTCTCTAGCGGGTTCCATGACTACATTAGAGCCCCAAACTCCCGGATCTGTTGGAACGGGAGGGGCGGTTGGTGGGGTGAATCTTTCCAATAGGGTGGGCCCTACCATTGCTTTGGGTGTTCCTTGGACCTAACGTAACACAACCAAGCAATTGGTTCACTTTGGTACCCTTCCGCCTCACGTAGAGGGGCCAGAACTGCAGTTCCGTCTTCCCCCCCCCCAACGGGGCTATAGGGTTTCTCTAGAGAGCGACTCGAAGCGTCTGAATGCCACAAAATCACATGGTAGGACATAACATGTGTTTTAGAGTGTGGCATGGGTCTTGGATGCCAAAGATTCTCTCACTTTCTGTGTTAGGGCTTCACCGGCGTCATATTTTCTCTAGCGGGTTCTAGGACTACTTAGAGCCCGAAACTCCCTGATCTGTCGGAATGGGGGGAATATCACCAAGAGGTGGGCTCTACCACTGTCTTGGGTGTTCCTTGGGCCTAACCTAACACAACCAAGAAATTGGTTCCACTTTGCTATCCCCTTCCGGATCACGTAGAGGGGCCAAGGGCAGTTCGCCTTTTTCCCTAACGGGGCTAGGGTTTGTCCGGAGAGGGGCTCCAGAGCGTCTGAATGCCACCAAATCCCATGGTATTCCATACCACGTGTGTTAGAGTGTGGCATGTGTACTGCATTCCTAAGATTCCCTCACTCTCTTTGTTACGGCTTCACCGACGTCAGATTCTCTTTGGCGGGCTCCTGGACTACTTAGAGCCCGAAAGTCCCGGATTTGTCGTAACGGGGGGAACCTCACATAATATTTGTATAGATATGATAGGGTTACATCTTGTTAGTCTTAGGCGGGATTCTGACATTCCCTACTTTTGATTACATAGTCATTTGATAACCAATTGCATAGATTGTCAATTTGTTTAAGTCACTCATCATGCATCCGACGGCCAGCAATGTTTCTGTCCACGCCCACATGAACTCGCGCGCGCAGAATTTGCGTGCCCCGCCCTCCCCAAATTATGGATCAAACTTTGGCGCCTCCCTCACAGCGCGTGCGACGCCTCTTGCAAAATTTCGTACCTTCCTCTACCCCCCCGCCCCCTTTTTTCCATTGACGAAGTTTCCCTCTTTCCTCTCTTCCAACCTCGCCGCGTAGCTCTCCCACCTTGCATCCTCGCTGTGTAGCTTTCCGTCCCGCTCCCACACGTCACCGTGTAGCTTTCCGTCCCGCTCTCCCACCTCGCCGCGTAGCTCCGTCCCGGTCTAACATTCCCCCGTGCGGGTCTTCCACCTCGCCGTGTAACTCGCCGGTCGCCGCCTAGCTTTTCCACCTCGCCGTCCAGTTCTGCCACCTCGTCGTTCAGGTCTCCGTCCAGATCTTACACCTCGCCGCCAGATCTGCCACCTCGCCCCCTCGCCGTCAGCTCTGCCACGTCGCCTTCCAGGTCGCCGTCAAGATCTGCCACCTCGCTGTCCAGCTTGCAGTTTGGCCACCTCGTCACCAACCTCACCTTACATCTAGGTCTGCCACCGCCTAACTAACCTCGCGGCAACTTCCTCGTCGAGGTCTGCCACCTCGTCACTAACCTGAAGGCAACTATCTCGTCAAGGCCTGCCACCTTGACTCCTGGAGAGATGATTTCAGCCATGGCAAGCAGTAAGAAAAAGCACCTAAATCCTGAGGCGATCTCGAGATAATTATTTCAGCATGTTTGATGCTTATTCCCCGCACATTTTTGTTTATGTTTTAGTTCCTGATATTGTAAAAATTGCATGTTATGTGCTTCTTTATGTTTGATGAGTTCCTATGGTCAAAATTTGCTTATTTTGTACATAGATGCACTCATTTTACTATGTATGTTGTTAAAATTGAAATGGTAAGTAGCGTGCCTTATAAAAGTGAACGGATGGAGTAGTACAGAACAATCAACACCAGCACTATATGTCATAACATCACTCCATGAAAGAAACCCAAATCTTACTCTGTATCTTTAATGGGTTCTTATAGTATCTAGTGTGATGTTTGTAGCTTATGTTGAGCTCTTGATTTATGTTAGAACCACCTGTAAAATCCATTGACGAAACACGAATCAATAATGTCCTGAGAAACCATCCGTGGATGGGTAGTATACTAGCACGTGCTCTTGCAAGCCCGACCGTACTCTCCCCTAAAAAGAGCAAAAAGGAAAGCTCTGGATCCAAGTATGATCCTCGAGGGAAGGAAGACTTCACTGAAGAAGCTGAACCCTTACCTTCTAGCTCAACACCCTTTCATGATAGCTCAGCAGTGAAGGTGCTACTTACTTATCTCGTGTGGGACTGGTGGCCTAATTACTGCAATTACATATATGTTGTGCTACCATCCCCATTGATTTGTACATGTGAAATGTGCAGGCTAGGAAAGTCAAAGTCAAGACGACATCCGGTAGGGGGCAGATGCCTCCAGGTGGCAAGTCCTTGACTGGCAAGAAGCGTGTCCATGCTGACATATGTGACAACACATCACCTGTTACTCCGACAAGAGATAAAAATACCCAGAAGATTGCACCGGCAGTTTCCGCACCCAGAACGGATCGAACAAGGAGTGCGAGTTTGCAGAAAAAGCCCACAGATCCAGTCAGGCCACCACCACCCGGGAACAAGAAGCCATCTAAGCCCCCCAAGAAGCCATCTGACAATGAAAAGGCGGCAGATGTCGAACACAAGCAGCCAGCTGCGGTCCAAACCAAGGTGGTAGCTGTGGTAACCGAGAAGGCAGCCGCCCCGCTCGAGCTGGAAGCTCCCCAAGTCCTGCAGGAAGCTCCCCAAGTCCAGCAGGAAGCTCCCCAACTTGGCCAGCAAGAATCTTCCCAAAACAAGCAGACAGTTGCCCATGGCCATCTGGAAGCTGCCCAATACAAGGATGTAGCTGACCACCGCGAGGAGGCACACACCCAGTACGTGCAGGATCTTCTCGTTGGCCCGCTGCCAGGTTCCCAAGTCGAGCTCCCACCATTCCAACATGAGGGGCAAGGTTCCCATGTCGAGGAGGTAGATGCCCACTCCGAGGCACTGGTTTCTGAATCTGAAGATGGGCATCACTTATGCCAGGAAGGTAACATGTTGCAGAACTGTGCTATCTATTTCCAGAATTAAATCTGAAATGCAGAACACTAACTCTAGCGCTGCCACATTTTTTTAGATAATCAACCTGGAGACATCACTATAAGTGGTGGACGTGGGGTTGAAAGGGAAATCAACATGGAAAAGGGGCTGGACAGGATGTCCAGAGGAAAGAGGATCCGAATATTTATTCCTCCTAGGTGTACTAGGCCAGCTGACGGTAAGATCAGTGCCATGTATACCACTGCATGTTCAATTGCAGCCAAGGAGGTTGTCCCCGTCTTACTCCATTGGAAGCAGTACAAGAAAAGGCCCGACATATTTAAAGCCATTGCTGGCCATGTGGCTGTAAGTTTTGTAACTCTTGATTCCAGTTCTGTCCACTGCTATTCATAAAACTAAAGTATGATATTTCTTTTGTTTGAATCAAAGTTTCTGATGGACCTCGATGACCCCAATATTGTGTCCTCTCTTGAAATGCATATCCAGAGCCATACAAAGAACAGGCACCATGTTCTGAAGAAGCAGCATTGGGACAACATCAAAGATAAGAGTAAGGTTTTTCCTAAAGCTCCAACAATAGAGAAGGTTGGCGATGCTGAATGGAAAGCTTTACTAGCCAGCTGGGGCTCAGCCAAGAAGCAGGTCTGTGTCTTTGCTCACTCGAACTGCTATTGCATCAATTCTATAACCATGATTGTTGCTAATACTTCATACTTTGTTTGTGTAGACGGCATGTCTGAAAGCTGCAGCAAGTAGAGGTTGTGTCATGTACCCTGCTCATACGGGTTCTCGGAGCTATGAGATTTATTGCGACAAGGATCAAGATGCATTTCAACTGTTCAAAGCTACGCACATAAACAAGGTGGATGGAACATACCCTTCGCCTGTGAAAAAAGCAATTGTAAGCCCCCAGAATTCTTCACATCTCTGTAATCAACATTTTACTTCAATAGATTATTGTATGGCACCTTCCCTTTGTGAATTCTGCTCAAATTTCTGTCATCAGCTATTTCACCCATGATTGTCATCTTCTAGTTCATGTACATGCATTATTTAACTTGCTTGTCATCTGCTAGTTCATGTACACGCATGCTTTAACTTGTCTGCTATTTTAATCTATGTTCTGTACATGCTTGTTGTGTGCTATTTTCATCTATGTTCCTCGGATTCCTGTTTTTGCATCGTCTATGTCCCCTAAAATCTACTTTAGCTAAGATGTATGCCGCAGCGCGTGTAATCAACTATGTGTGAACTCTGAGCTTTGTTAAGTCAAAGCTGGGCAATAAAATGCCTTTTATCTACAAAAAAATCTAGTCCGGCTGCTGTTGCATATATGCTTGTACATGCAGATCCCTTGCCATTCCAACATCACCAGATACGTCTGTTGAAATATGCACTTAAGCGTGTTGTCATTTCAGCATGGTTTCCAACTATGTTTTGTACATCCTTGTCGTCAACTAATTTATCTACACTTGTCGCTAGTAATGTACATGCGTGTTTAATTGCTTGTCATCTGCTAGCTTATGTATGCTTCTCATATTATATTTCATATCAATGTTCCTTATGAGCTAGTTCAGCTGCTATCTCATCTTGTCCTTTTGCATGCTTTTTAGGTTGAAATGGAAGCAAAGATGGCGCCAACTTCGACAGGGGGCACTGTCAGGACACCTCTGTCTTCCGCCGAAGTTGTCGCTTAGGTGCTCGGGCAGGGCCAGCGAAAGCCTACGTTCCTAAAGAACATAGGCGTGGAAACGACCCGATTTAGAGCAATAAAGGTTGAGCTCCAGCGTCATCTTAACTGTGAGATAATCACGAAGCAGGAACTTGTCATGGAGCTGAAGGCAGCCAGGGATCAGGCTGATGCAGACAGGATCGCCCTCCAACAAGAACTGGATGACATTCGAAAGGAATCTGCAGAGTATACCCAGGCTCAACATAGATCCAATGCCATTCTTCAGGGGCTACTGAGTATGCCACTACCTAAGCCCCAACACAACCCTGCGGCTGGCGAACTGGGTAGCTGATATGAAACTGTTTCTCTTCGTGATGTATTTTGGTAGGTGCCCTTGGTGAGCTCTTTTGTGCCCCTTGTGAGGCTGTGAACTATGGCAGATGGCATTCGATGCCTCTGCTGGTGGCCCTTGTGAGGCAGTAAACTATTGCAGATGGCCTTTGATGCCTCTGCGGGTGGCCCTTGTGAGGCTGTAACCAGTCTTATTTGCTGCATATTTTTACGTGTGCTTTTCTGTGAAAACTAGCAGTGTTAGAAATTAAAATTCGTCCGCACCGGCTAAACGGCCTTTCGAACCACGACGGGAAAAAACGTCGATGCACGATGACGTCACGAGAGCACCTGGCGACGGATGCGATCCATTACGGATACGAGAACACGTGGTACTATATGGTAGGTTCACGAGGCGACACTATTGGATGAAAATCGCGACGGAAAATCACGTCACGGATACGTTTCAACGTGGACATGCAATGTTGGTCCACGTGCTGGCTCATGATTCGCGACGTCTTACGACGAACTAAAATGTCTCACCGTCAGACAACGTTATAAATTCGTCGATAATAAGCGTATACGTGGAACTTTATGAGAGCGCCACATGGCACATCTATAGTGCTTGAATCCGCGACGAGAAAATGAACGTCGCACGTATTATGACGTCATAAAACGGGATCGATGACGTCATAAAAGGAGGTAACGGTATTTCCAATCACGACGTTTTAAAATGTCAACAAAATGATGACGCCAGGAACGGTAGAACTGACGTAAGCGGCACCCATAACGGGTAACGGAAAGTACGATGCCACGTGTGCACACGCTGCAACGAAAAAAAACGTTGCTCCTTGTTGGGCCTTGTGTTGGGCCGGCCAGTAGCTCACGACGGAAAAATTTTCGTCACGAACTTTACGACGGATTAGTGTTTATTTAATTGTCGCAGAATCGTCCGTGACAGTCGATCAGGAACGTTCTCACTCCGTCGCGTAAACCATCGTGGATTGCCCTTAGCAACGGTTTGGAGCCCATCCGCAATGGTATTCAAACGTCACAGACCGCGCAGAATTTGGTAGTGAAAGGCAGTGGAGGCCAGGGGGCCCCACACCCATAGCTGGTGCGGCCAGGGGGGCGCGCCACCCTATGGTGTGGCCCCCCTGCTGCCCCTCTTCGACTCCTCTTCTGATGGAGGGATTATAACCCGGTAGGCCAATGCCAAGGTGTAACTCGGCCCAAAGGAAACCGTGCAAGACCCGGCTCAAGGAAAAAGAGTTTCTAGAAGGCCCAAGAAGTAGTGTAGGCCTTGTAACCTGGCTTGTGGGTTACGATAAGGAAATCTAGGGTTTGTATGCGGTGCCTGGTTAGGACTCCGAGTGTGCCTTGGATAGGAAGCCAGGGGGCCGGGTAAGATATAAACCGGCTCCTAGGGTCAGAAAGAACACGAGCTTTTACCCGATATTCGAGTTTCCCTGTAATACGAGAGTAGATATTGTAACCCTAGATCGGAGACTCGGCGACTTGATTGCCAGAGCTACCAGATCGATTGATAACATGGTTTCCCTTGAGCTAAACCCTCTCCCAAACACCGGAGTCGAATTGCCCCAAGATAAGTTACCCCCGGTAACGTCTGCCGTGATTATCCCACGACAGTTGGCGCCCACCGTGGGGCCTACGTCCAAGGGTGTTTACATCACGGGAGAAGCTCGGGAGAGCATGAAGAACCTCGTCATCGGCGAGATCTACACCAACCCCGAAGGAGAGAATATGGTGGACGATTTTGGCTGGGGGCCAGAGTCGGATTTGCTGGATGCCGGATCTATCGTCACAATTGGCCAAATCAACGTCTTCATCGGCATGGTACGTACGTCCGGTTCTATTCCTGATGATTTTGAATATGATTCCGTGTCAGGAGAAGCGACCTGCGTTCATTCGGATGGGGAAGAGTCGGTTAGGACGATCGATCCGATAGAAGAGCCCACCACAAAGAGGGAACAACCGGAGGAGCCGGCATGGACCCCGCGTGGCCGCGTCACGAGGGAAGATGATACCGAGTCTATCCTGCACCTGCTGGAGGATCGGTACGAAGAGGATATCTGTGATGAGGAAGAGTATGAATCTGCACCAGGCATCGCGCGCCAGGTCGCGGTCTACACGGCCCCTGCAACCAATCTTAATCAGGGGGACGTGACTACGGCCGCGGTCGGAGCGGCGCGAGCACTGGCTCAGCAACAAAATCCAGTTGATGGAAACCCGGTCATAGCCTGGGTTGACGGAGAGTCGGCATCAGTCACCAGCCATACCCCGGAAAGCGAATTGCAAAGAAACATGTTTGGGTTTATGACAAACAGAACGCCAGGAGCGGGGCCCTCGAATCCACGAAATCCGGCTCTGTTCAACAATAACCTGATCTTAGATCCTACGGTGCTAGCAATGGTGATCACCCCGGAAAACGTGGCGGCACGCGCTGCGGATCTGGATGTGGCCCGCCGTGCATTGGATCAGCAGAGGAGAGATATGGAAGCTGAAAGACAGGGGATAGCAGCGCGCCAGCGCGAGCTGGAAGCATTGGAGAACCGGCTCCAAGTTCAGTCGACCAGGATGCACAATCAGAGATATCAGTCGATATTACCGGCAACGGGTGGAACTATAAACCTGGCCGCACTGTTTATTACACCTCAGGATCAACCAATCCCAGCTGTGAATCAGGAAACCGGACATCAGCCTGCAACCTTGGGAGGACAGCCGGCAAACGTACAAGCCGGGTTACCCACATTGCAAACAGGGATCGTAACTGGCAATACAGCGCCACCACCACCACCGCCACGATTTCACACTCCACCAGGTCATTTCAATAACCCCATGGACAATGTATATGCAGCAACATTGGCATTGGATCGCATCCCCGTAAGAGAGTCACCCCATGCGGAGGAGACCCGGCGGGCGATAGATCTATTGCGCACATCAGTGGCTCAGCAAGCCAATTACCCGGATAACAGGAGTGGAATGCATGGAACACCGTATGTTAGTCGGCATAACGGAAATACCGGCAATATTCAGACGAGCTCAGCACGACGGAGGCCAGAGCAGCAGCAAATGCCGCCTCCTCCCCGTAGACCAGCAACACCTGCAGTATCAGCGGCGTAAGCTATCGTGGACAGTTCTCGAGCCAGGCACGCAGCAGCCGGGTCTGCGGTACGAGGGCCGGTAGCGGTTGCACCCCCCGCCGTACCTGCAGCCGGATCACATGTTTCCCGGGTGAGGCCAGTACCGGCAATTTTAGCCGGGCCCAAGTGTTTGTCGGACGCCATCAGAGCCGAGCCTTACCCGGATAAGTTCAAGGAACTGGTAAAGTGGTCAATTACGAGCCAACCATGGACCCCGAAACCTGGTTGACCAGTTATGAGATGGCCATGTCGATTCGCAATGCGTCTGAAAATCTTCAAGCCAAGTTTATGTACCTGATGATGTCGGAAGGAGCATCAAAGTTGTGGTTCAATAATCTACCTGAAAAGTCTGTCAATTCATGGAGTGAGCTGAAAACGGCCTTTGTCAAGCACTTTCATGGAATGTGCAGGAAGTTGTTTACAATCGATGATTTAGATCGATGTGTCCAGAAGAAGGGAGAGTCGGCATGCAGTTGGGTGCGCCGGGTTATGGAAATACTCCACTCGTCCACGGATATTCAACCAAAGGATGCATTACAGGCTATGGCAAAAACATGCACCCTTAGTGCAAAAGCTGACGCGCATGAAGTCCAGTCGGAATGCTTCAGAGGTTACAATGGGAGAATTGATGGACGCGTGCAACAAGAACGCCGCTACAGATACCACAGAGGAGGATGTTGATGACAAGAAAGTAAAAGCCAACGCGAGCAACAGCGGGAGACCCGGCAATGGATCTGCGCCGGGTAACAATGGAGGAAATAATGGAAACAACCAGAACAAGCGTCCGTATGAGGGAAGTTCCGAGTTTGTCGCCAACACAGAAGCCGGATTTTCCAGACCCAGAGCAGAAGGAAATTTCAACGGAGGAAACTTTAATGGAGGAAATTACCAAGGACCGCCAAGGCCGGCTAACCATATAGAGGCCTTCCGGATGCCCTGTCCGCGTCATAGCAGGAACGGCAGGCCGGCTAATCTTTCGCTGGAACAGTGCGTGGATTTACAAAGATGGAAGAATGAGGAAATACAAAAGGCAATGCGAGGTGCAGGCCGGGGAGCAGGACCGGGTCCGGGTGGTAACCCGGGCAACGGCCCACCCCCAGCAGGCAACCCAGGAGGTGGCAATCCGGGTAACAATCAGGGAGGAGCTGGAGGTTTCCAGGCTAACCCCAAGCAGTTGGGGCAGTACCACGTTGAGGGACTTCTAACAAGGATAGAAAGATACTCAAAAAGGTAGTAAACTCGGTTTCGTCAGCTGTCCCGAGGTACTTGAGATGGTCGGATCAAGAGGTAACATGGAGCAGAAGGGATCACATGGAAAGAATAGAACATCCGGGTGTCTTAGCGTTGGTGGTTGCACCACAGGTTAATGGTTATGAGTTGAAAAAGGTGCTAATGGATGGCGGAAGCAGCATCAATATCCTATATTGGGAAACTTTCCTACGCATGGGTCTCAAGGTGATGGAGGGATAATAACCCGGTAGGCCAACTCCAAGGTATAACCCGGCCCAAAGGACGCTGCGCAAGATCCGGCTAAGGATAAAGAAACTTCTGGAAGGCCCAAGTTTGTAGGCCTCGTAACCCGGATTGTGGGTTACGGTAAAGGAAAGTTAGAGTTTGTATGCGGTGTCCGGGTAGGATTCAGGGTGCGCCTTGGAGAATAAGCCAGGGGGTACGGGTGCTTTATAAACCGACCCCTAGGTCTAGTCGAGAGAGATCTAAGAACCCTAGTAGTACCAGTTGATATCGAGCATCCAGTGTATACGAGAGATCGAGTTAATATATCGAGATCGGAGACTCAGCGACTTGATTGCCGGCTACCAGATCGAGTTCCATCATGTTTTCCTCTGAGCTAAACCCTCTCCCAAGCGCCTGTGTCGTCTTGCCCCAAGATCAGTTACCCCCGGTAACGTCTGCCGTGATAATCCCACGACAGTTGGCGCCCACCGTGGGGCCTGCGTCCAAAGGTGTTTACATCACGGGAGAAGCTCGGAAGAACATGGAGAATCTTGTCGTCGGCGAGATCTACATCGACCACAAAGGAGAAAAGACGATGGACGATTCCGGCTGGGGGCCAGAGTCGGATCACCTCGAATCCGGATCCGTCGTGACAATCGGCCGGATCAGCGTCTTCATTGGTATGGTATGTACTTCCGGTTCGATCCCTGACAATTTTGGATCTGGTTCTGTGTCAGGGGAGGCCACTTCTATCCAATCAGATGAAGAAGAATCAGTTGGAACGACATATCCGGCGGAAGAACCCATCGCGAAGTGGGAACAGCCGGAGGAGCCGGCATGGACCCCGCGCGACCGGGTCGAAAGAGAGGATGATACCAAGTCTATCCTGGATCTGCTGGAAAAGCGATATGAGGAGAATAACAGCGAAGGGGAACAGCATGAATTCGCGCCAAGCATCATACGCCGAGTTGCGGTTTATACGGCTCCCGCGACCAATCTCAACCAAGAGGCCGTAACCGCGGCCGCGGCCGGGTCAGCACAAGCATTAGCCCGATAGCAGGGGCCGGCTAACGGAAACACGGTTTTGGCCCAGGTTGACGGAGAATCGGCATCAGTTACCAGTCAAGCGCCGAAAAACGAGCTGCACGCAAACACGTTCGGATTCCTAGCAAACCGGACACCAGGAGCGGGTCCTTCCAATCCACAACACCCGGCCTTGTTCGACAACAATCTGATCCTAGATCCGACGGTTCTTGCCACAGTTATCACTCCGGAGAACGCGGCGGAACGTGTTAGGGATTTGGACGTAGCCCGTCGTGCATTGGAGCAGCAGAGAAGGCAAGTAGAAGCAGAAAGGCAAGGGATGGTCACACGGCAACGTGAGCTGGATGCACTGGAAACTCGGCTCCGAGAGGAAACGACTAGAATACATCAAAGGCATCAAACTAGATTACCAGCATTGGGAGGAGTCATAAACCCGGCCGCACTATTTATCACGCATCAAGATCAGCCGATTCCAGCGGCAAATCAAGGAACCGCCCCTCAGCCGACAACCGGAGGAGCACAACCGGTAGATACGCAGGCCGGGTTACTTGCACCACAGACCGGAGTCACTGCAGGCAATACCGTACCACCGCCACCACCACCACCACCATCGCGTTTTCGCACACCAGCAGGTCATTACAACAATCCCATGGACAACGTGTACGCGGCAACGCTTGCACAAAATCAAATCCCCGTGAGAGAGTCACCCCACGCAGAGGAGACCCGGCAGGCGATAGATATGCTGCGCACCGCGGTAGCGCAACAAGTTAATTACCCGGATCACAGAAGTGGAATGCATGGGACGCCGTATGTCAGCCAATAACAAGGTAACGCTGGAAACATCCAAACAAGTTCGGTACGGCGGAGGGAAGAGCAGCAGCAAATGCCGCCTCCTCCACACATCCAGGCAGTACCAGCAGCATCAGCAGCACAGGCCATCGTGGATAGTTCCAGGGCCAGGAGAGCCGTGGCCGGGTCTGCGGCACATGGGCCACCAGCGGTACCGCAGCCAGTTGTACCCCCTGCAGGATCACATGTTTCCCGAGTAAGACCAGCTTCAACCATTCTTGCAGGGCCTAAGTGTCTTTCGGATAGCATCAGAGCTGAACCTTACCCGGAAAAGTTCAAAGAACCGGGTAAAGTGGTAAATTATGAGCCGACTATGGATCCGGAAACATGGTTGAGCAGCTATGAGATGGCCATGTCGATTCGCAATGCGTCCGAGAATCTTCAAGCCAAGTTCATGTATCTAATGATGTCAGAAGGAGCAGCAAAGTTATGGTTCGCCAATCTACCGGAAGGATCTATTAAGTCATGGGAAGAATTGAAAACTGCATTTATCAAGCACTTTCACGGGACGTGTAGAAAGTTATTCACTATTGACGACTTAGAGCGATGTGTTCAGAAGAAGGGAGAATCGGCGCGCAGCTGGGTGCGCCGGGTTATGGAAATTCTCCATTCATCTACGGATATTCAGCCCAAAGGATGCGCTGCAAGCTATGGCAAAGACCTGCAAGTACACACCCTTAGTACAAAAATTAACTCGCATGAAATCTAGTCGGAATGCTTCGGAGGTCACAATGGGAGAATTGATGGATGCATGCAACAAACATGCCGCAACGGACACTACGGAAGAGGAAACTGATGACAAAAAAGCAAAAGCAAACACAAGTAGTAATGGAAGAACTGGCAACGGATCAGCACCGGGTAACAACAGCCAGAACAAGCGTCCGTTTGAAGGAGGCTCTGAGTTTGTCGCCAATACTGAAGCTGGATCTTCCAGACCTAGGGCAGAAGGAAATTTCAATGCTGGAAATCACAATGGAGGAAACTATCAAGGGCCACCAAGGCCGGGTAATAATTGGGACATATTCAGAATGGCATGCCCGAAGCACAGCAGGAACGGTAGGCCAGCTAACCACTCCTTGGAGCAGTGCGCCGACCTACAGAGATGAAAAAATGAGGAAGTGAACAGAGCCATGCGAGGTGCAGGACGGGGAGGAGGACCGGGTCCAGGAGGAAACCCGGGCAACGGTCCACCCCCAGCCGGTAACCCGGCAGCTGGAAATCAAGGTAATAACCAAGGGGGAGCAGGAGGTTTCCAGGCTAACCCCAAACAGTTGGGTCAATATCATGTGCATACCACAGGAGGATCTAACAAGGACAAAAAGATACTGAAGCAAGCGGTCAATTCAGTTTCTTCGGCTGTCCCGAGATACCTGAGATGGTCAGAACAGGATGTAACATGGAGCAGAAGGTACCACCCGGAAAGAGTAGAACACCCGGGAGTCTTGGCATTAGTAGTCGCACCGCAGGTAAAAGGGTATGAACTGAAAAAGGTTTTGATGGATGGTGGAAGTAGCATCAATATACTGTATTGGGAAACCTTCTTACGCATGGGCCTCAAGGAGTCTCAGCTACAGAAAAGCTCAACAATTTTTCATGGATAGTGCCGGGTCATTCAGCGTGCCCCGAGGGAAAAATCGCATTGGAGGTAGCTCTTTTGGGGAATCAAGGATAAACTATCGAGATGAGTGGGCTCACCTTTTGAGGTGGTCATAATTGCCGGATCAGCGTCCTTATCACGCGTTATTCGGAAGGCCGGCTTATGCAAAATTCATGGCTAGGCCGTGTTACGTATATCTACAGCTAAAAATCCCGGGTCCCAAGAAGACCATCACCATACATGGAAATCGAGACATAGCAGCTGAATGCGATGAAGGAGACGCAGCAATGGCCGAGCAAGCCTGTAGAAAAGAGGAACTCAAGCATTACCGGTCTCAAGCAGACCCGGAGGATAGAACCACATCAAAAAGGCCGAGTACTGAAGACGAAAGAGCAAAGTCCAAGGCAGCACAAGATGCTAAGATGGTGGCTTTTATCAAGGATGGTTCCCCTAAACAATCTGCCATAGGAGAAGAAATCGCACAGCCGCTCACAACCAGCCGCGCTATGGAGACACCTCACCCGGGTTGGCTAGTAAATCCGGTACTCATCATGAAAAAGTCCAGCAAATGGAGAATGTGTATCGGTCATGTCAGCCAGGGACCGGTTCCCAAGAAGAACTAAACAATGTAACGGGCAGCAGGTTTCAGACGCGCTCTTTTCCTACCCAGGGTACCTAAGGGGACTGGAAGGTTTTTAATGAGGCGGCCTGCTGATCCAAACTTTCTCGTATCAATAAAGAGATGATTATCAAGTCCTATTTTGTTACGGCTTTTACTTCGATTACAAGTAAGTAAGTATCCATTGCCATCAATACATCAGTATCATTAAGTATGTTGAATATGTATAGGTCTCGGGGGCTGGTTGCTCAAGTAGCGCAGCCACAAACCCAAAGACCCGGCTTTGATGCCTATGAGTTATAAGGGCCGATTATTCGCAAACGAGTACGGCTGCAATCTTATAACCGGACAAAGGAGCCAATTTTTCTTGACTTTTCTTACTTAAGCTCGATGTGACTCGCACTAAAGTGGCATGATTTGCTCGCTTACGATTACAATCAGCCATGAAGCCCATTGGGACTTGTCTGACCCTGTTTTCGTATAGATGTAACAACATGGTATCCACGCGAAAGCCGGCTTACAGTAAAAGATAGTCAAAAGGGTCATCTAAACCACAAGTTATGCAGATTACAAGGCTAATAGCTGGAAACTCAACGTTTATCAAGCATAACTTCATTATCTATATGAAACAGTTCCAGGTTTCGGCTTCGCAACAACAAGTTTGTTCTCTTCGAAAAAACCACACACCACAGACTCGGAAATTCGGGCCTTGGAGACTGTGGGTTCCGAAACAGAATCAAGTTGTTTTGTCGCCAAGCTCGAAAGACCCCAATGTCCGAGTCGTGGGGACTTGGGGACTTAAAGAAAAGTCCACTTGTCAAAACTCACGATACTCGGAAATAAAGAAAGAAATGAAAAGAAAGTCGGATATCAAGAATAAGTTCAATAGTAGACAAGTACCAAGTTCATCAAAAGGCCTAGAAAGGCACGAAGTGTATCACAGAATTAAAGTGCGTTACAAGTTACGACACTAGTACCCAGGGTGCACAGGCGCACCGTCAAAAGAATACTTGTTTTAAGTAAAAACATCAGATGATTGAAGTATTTTCATGGCGTTTGCCTATTCGGCTTCTTGAGTAGGGTCCACATCTTTGCCCTTGCCCTCCGGGTCTTGCTCCTGGACTTGCTCTTTAGCTCTCCCAGCATCATCACCCGGATTCCTTGCGGAAGGACGGACAGGCGGAAGAACAGTTGGTGTAAAGGTGGCTGGCCCTGATCCTAACTCGGCCTCTCTCTTCTCAGTTGCTTCCCTCTTCCTGGCCGAATCAGCAGCCCATTTCTCCAAAATATCAAAGGGTGGGGGTGCGTCCTCCGTAACAATTTTGCCTTCAGCATCGTATGCACTCATGATAGTGTTCAAATCCATACTATCGGCCAAAGTGGTGGCCGAATGACGCACTGCGGACTGTACGGCCATGAAGTCCTTAGGTGTAAACTTGGAGCCATCTGCTTTGAATTCTGGAAACCCGGATATTACCTTTTCCGGATCAAGCTTCGGAAAGTAAGCCTTAGCTAGGGTAAAGGCCCGGGTCATACCAATCCGGCATGCCGAGCGTTTCCAGATTTCAATCCAGCCAGGCACAATGGAGCAGGCTTTGATCAGATTTTCTTCACCCGGGTATACTTCAGTAGGCCACTTCACGGCGTCCAGTATAAACTTTGTGCCGGCAAAGAAAGTCCGGAGCACAGTCTTTAAAGTTTTAGCCTTTGCAATGGCATCCTCTTCTGGGGCCGCAAGGTTGGCACCTGCAGTTGAAGCAAAGGATAGACGTATCAGTAATCCCGAGTGTCATATAATAAAGTAAAGGCATAAAGACAATCGGCAGCAAAAACTTACTAAGCAAGATCTGATAGGTATCGGTGACCTGGTCCGATAGTTTCTTCAGTGCAGTTTGAGCAGTATCGCACTTCTTTTTGTATTTAGAAACATCCTTCTTCAAGGTTTTCACGTCATCCTCAAGGGTTTCTCTCCGCTTTACCTCGGCGAGAAGAAGTTGTTCGGTCTTGAGCAAAATTTCATCAGACCGGGTCGTCTGCGCCTATAAGTAGCAAGGAACATAAGTATCAGTCGGATATCATGGCAAGCCGAGTATTGCGTAAAGTACCAAGCACAACTCCAGCAAGTCATGCTCAAAACTTGGGGACTAGGCATACACTGCGAGATATCAAGTATTATTACCTGGTACGCTGCGGCCATGCGCTCCAGAATATTGCTCTCTGAACTCTTCATAGTGAGGAGAGTGCTCATCAGTTGATCAAAAGTATCATTACCCGTGTCAGAGGACCCGGGGCCTTGGAAATTCCGAGAAGGAGTTTTCTTCTTAGCAGGGGGCGGCATCCGGGTCATCCGAATGTCGGAATCTGATGCCCCCTCTCCTGCACCCAAAGTGGCAGCTCTTTTCTTCTTGCTTGCGTGAGAGGCGATCGGATACTCGGCTTCTTGTCTGGCCGGGTTTATTGGTGACGCTTGTCCTTCGCCGCTAGACGCGGCTGTTGCCTTGTCAGCCAGGCTCCCCTTACCTGGGTCATCGGTCTTCATATCCTCTTGGTCGCTAACAACGACCGTGGCCCTATGGATAGTACGAGTGAGCAGTTAGTATACAATCAGGAAAGGGTGATGAAAGTATGATAGAGCATCGGGAAAAGGATTTTACCCGGTATTCACCGCAAAGTCCGAGGGGAACTCGTTGCTGGACCCGGGCGAAACTGAAAAGTATCAAGCGAGGTTTCGTAAGGGAATGGTTCAGGAAGATTGTTTCCTCCGAGAAAGGATAAGGTTAATACCAGCGCATCCAGCTGGAGACAATGGAATACCCGGGCTAAGAGCATCGTCACCCGGGTAATTCCGAGTTGCTCTGCGCTTGGTCATGGGCGACTCCTTCAAATACGGCCGGTGGAATAATGTCAAGTTAGCTCATGTATATCATCAAAGGAATACGAGTTGAATACAAGGAGGCGATATGAGACCTTGAAGACGATCCCTCGGGGTTTTCTCTTAGATCCGACTTTAATTGTCGGCTCCACTTCATCTTCATCACTGGCGGATTCCACCTTGCCGTCGGTTTCTTCTTCTTCGTCATTCTCCTCTTGTTCTGGAAGTCATCAAGGTTATAGTTGGAAAATGAAGGAGTTACGACGAACTTAAAGGAACCAAGTAAAACCCAGCGAGCACCTTCGTCCGAGCTAACGGCCTCTTCTTGTTCCTCTGGACTCTCGGAGCTAGGGGAAGTGTCGATCTTCCAAAAGTCATCAACAGCCTAAAATGAAAATATCAGAACAAGGGTTATCAACCCTATCAAGCGGAAAGAGCAAAGGTAAAAACGTTAAAATCGGATCTTCACCTTGGGGGCTGGGTTCTCGAGTGTGAAGGGTTCTAATCCGGCTATGTTCCGGATTACCTTTAGTTTTTCTTTCAGAAAACCCTTGATAGTTTTATTGGTGTCACCAGCCGCAAAGCTGTTGTCAGAATACCGGAGCTGGTCTGTGGTTTGCCCCGAATACTCGCACATTAACTTTGTGCGGATGGAATTGGGCTGAATCCGGAAATCGACCCAAGTTTTCACCAGGTTGAGCCCGATGAGACCTTGGGCCGCAAGAATAGTGATTTTGACTAGCAAAGGTTGAATGGCCTCCCTATCCGAGTCAGGGGCAAAGGCATTAAAATTCTCGGAGATGTCAAGAAGACCCTCTGAGTAACCCAGCAGTTTCTTTTGGCCGGGTGGGGAAGTGTCTCGGCAATAAAAATATGAAAGCTGCCAATGTTTGACGTGGGAGTTAAGGGTAAGAGGTGGCATCAGAGAATTCTTGCGGCGCTGGATAGAGACCCCGCCGCAAGCGAGAAGTGCCCCGTCGCCGCTTTCGCGGCACGGTTTGCACTGGAAAAGCTCGACGAAAAGAGCCAAACTTGGCGGAGTGCACAAGTATGACTCGGAAAGGACGATAAAATTGGAGATATTTAACACAGAATTAGGACCTATGTCAAATACACGAAGGCCATAATGGCTTAGAATGTCGCGGAAGAAGGGGTGACCCGGAGGACGAAAGCCCCGGGTCACGTGCTCTACAAAGCATATTACCTCGTCCTTTGCCGGCGTAGGCCGGGTCTCCTTACCCAGCGCTCTCCACTGGATATCCTCTTGAGGAGGGAGAACTCCCAGCTCGACCAGTTCTTCTAACTTGGTTTTGGTGACCGTAGATCGCGCCCAGTTGGCGGATATGGAGTTGGTGGTCTTGGCCTTTGCCTGCTGCTTTCCATGTTTCTTGGGAGCCATGGGTGTGACCTGCAAAACACGAGGTATAGGAGTGTGAGGAATAAGGCTCGGAAATCATAAGCTGGTCGAGTATCAGTGAGCAGTATCGAGACAGTATGAAGGTTACGTAATATCCGGGTGTTATTTTGTGAAGCAAAACTCAAGCTACCCGGGTATCAAGCATCATTATAAAAATCATGAAGGCTTATGCATTGAAAGAATGTTTGAGGGTAATGGATGGTTATACAGGTACCTATTATGAGTAAAGGGAATTGGAAAAGGGAAGATTTTCCGGATGATAGAGTCAAGGGCGGAAAAATTGGGCGGCCTGAGCCCAGGCTAAAGATTCCATTTCTAGATTCGTGGCAAAATTAGCAGTTGTGGGCGGTAGGGAAGTGAAATAAAGCCAGCATTCAATCCATTGGATGAGCTAGAGTGAATACAAGTGACTCGATTCGGCATGGCCGGGAAAATGACCGGCGGGTTGACCTAGATCTAATCTGAAGAAAATCAAGAAATTGTGGAGGCTAATTAACGGGTATGGGAGGCTTACTGGAGGAGATCGAAGTGAAGCTCGACGGAGGCAAATCGCGCAAGTTTGGTGCCCCTTTGCGATTCCCGACGGGCCGGTTGAGGGTTTGGCGGCGGATCTTGGCGGCGGTGCAGAGTGCGCGGTGGCGGAACGTAGCCGGCGGCCAATAGGTTCCGGTGATGCGCGCGGGATTTTCATGGTGGCGATCTGTGAATTTGAGCACGGAGGAAGAAAGGAAGAGGAATGGGGGAAATGAGCCGTTGGGGTTAGGGTTACCCCTGCGACCATATTTATAATGGTTCATGTGGATAAGCTTGGTTCCACGAGCGGGAGCCGGGGATTACGGAGTAACGGCTATCTGTTTGAATCGAGCGAAATACGCTTTAAGTGTTGAACGTGATATCTGGGTAGAAATAAGAAGGAGATATTCTTCATAATATCAAGATCAATTATCGAGTAAAGTGCAGGATCTTGACACTTTTATCAGGGCTTAGACCCGGAAAGCTAAGCTGGGTATTTGGAGAGGAGCCGGGTTACTATATGGCCACCGTAGAGTTGGGCCTAGCTGTTTATTGAAGCGTTTTAACCCGGCCTTCATGCGTTTGGGTATTTGATGTATTTGTAGGGAATAGCAAGCGCTTCAAGGAAGGATCCGTGAAGCCCAAGCTATTCTGGGGACTACTGATGGAGGGATAATAACCCGGTAGGCCAACTCCAAGGTATAACCCGGCCCAAAGGACGCTGCGCAAGATCCGGCTAAGGATAAAGAAACTTCTGGAAGGCCCAAGTTTGTAGGCCTCGTAACCCGGATTGTGGGTTACGGTAAAGGAAAGTTAGAGTTTGTATGCGGTGTCCGGGTAGGATTCAGGGTGCGCCTTGGAGAATAAGCCAGGGGGTACGGGTGCTTTATAAACCGACCCCTAGGTCTAGTCGAGAGAGATCTAAGAACCCTAGTAGTACCAGTTGATATCGAGCATCCAGTGTATACGAGAGATCGAGTTAATATATCGAGATCGGAGACTCGGCGACTTGATTGCCGGCTACCAGATCGAGTTCCATCATGTTTTCCTCTGAGCTAAACCCTCTCCCAAGCGCCTGTGTCATCTTGCCCCAAGATCAGTTACCCCCGGTAACGTCTGCCGTGATAATCCCACGACACAAGGAGTCCCAGTTACAGAAAAGTTCTACAGTTTTTCATGGGATTGTGCTGGGTCACTCGGCGTGCCCCGAAGGAAAGATTACATTGGAGGTCGCTTTTGGAGAATCAAAGGATAATTTCCGAGTGGAGTGGCTCATGTTCGAGGTGGTAAAGTTGCGCAGCCCCTATCATGCGTTGTTTGGAAGGCCGGCTTACGCCAAGTTCATGGCCAGGCCGTGTTACGTATACCTACAGCTAAAGATCCCGGGTCCCAAGCAAACCATCACCATACATGGGAGCCGGGTTATAGCAGCTGAGTGTGACGAAGGAGACGCGACAATGGCAGAGAAAGCTTGCAGAAAGGAAGAGCTCAAGTATTACCGGTCTCAAGTAGACCCGGATGACAGAACAACATTGAAGAGGCCGAATACGGAGCATGAGAGAGCAAAATTCAAGGCAGCACAGGACACAAAGATGGTGGCTTTTGTTGAAGGTGATCCCTCCAAGCAATTTGCTATAGGATCTAACCTAGACAGTAAGCAAGAAGAGGCACTCATTGAGTTTATTCGTGGAAATCAAGATGTTTTCGCTTGGACACCTAGTGATATGCCGGGTATCCCGACCGAGTTAGTTGAGCACAGTTTGCATGTTGATCCTAAGTCTCGGCCTGTGAAGCAGGGCCTGAGAAAAATGAACGAGGAAAGAAGGAAAGCTATAGGAGCAGAGATAGCCATGCTGCTTGCAGCCGGATTTATCATGGAGGTTTTTCACCCGGATTGGTTGGCAAATCCGGTTCTAGTAATGAAAAAGAGTAATGAGTGGAGGATGTGCATTGACTACACGAGTCTCAACAAGCACTGCCCAAAGGATCCGTTTGCTCTTCCAAGGATAGATCAGATCATAGAAGCAGTGGCTGGAAGTGACCTATTATGTTTCCTGGATGCATATTCCGGGTATCATCAGATCAAGCTCAAGAAGGAAGATTGGGAGAAAACATCGTTCATAACCCCCTTTGGAGCTTTCTGTTACAAAACCATGACTTTTGGACTAAAAATGCCGGCGCAACTTACCAGCGGTGCATTCGGAAGTGCTTTGAGGACCATATTGGACGCAATGTCCATGCCTATGTTGATGATGTGGTGATCAAGACAAGGAAGGCAGAAACATTCATTGATGACTTGAAAGAAACATTCAGGAACCTGAGAAGGTATCAGATGAAGCTTAACCCCACAAAGTGTGTATTTGGAGTCCCAGCTGGAAAATTACTCGGATTCATTGTTTCCTAGAGAGGAATCGAGGCAAACCCAGATAAAATCAAAGCTATTCAGAGTCTGAAAAAGCCGGAAAGCCTAAAGCATGTTCAAAAACTTACAGGATGCGTAGCAGCATTAAGCCGGTTCATATCCAGGCTTGGAGAGAAGGCGATACCCTTATACCGGCTCTTGAGGAAAACCAACAAATTCGTTTGGGACCAAGAGGCGGATGAGGCATTCGAGGCACTAAAGAAGAAATTATCTAAGGCGCCAGTCTTAGCAGCTCCGGGTCCTAAGGAGCCCATGTTACTATACATTGCGGCCGGGCCCCGGGCGGTTAGCGCAGTGGTTGTTGTTGAGCGTAAAGAGGATGGAAAAGATCACCCGGTACAGAGGCCGGTTTATTACGTAAGGAAGCTATTATCAGAACCAAAGCAGCGTTACCCACATTGGCAGAAGTTGGTTTTCAGGGTCTTCATGGCCAGCCGGAAATTGAAACCGTATTTTCAGGAACACCCCATAACAGTGGTTAGCTCCATACCAATGTCGGATATTATCAGAAACTCAGATGCAACAGGTAGAATAGCCAAGTGGGCCATTGAGATGGGAGATTATCACATCAACTACGAGCCCAGGTCTGCAATCAAATCTCAAGCTTTAGTCGATTTTATCAATGATTGGACTCACACAAGCATGCCTACAATGACACCAAGTTCCAAGTCTTGGGTAATGCACTTTGATGGTTCTAAGCAGTACGAGGGATCAGGAGCTGGGGTGGTACTTACATCGCCCAAAGGAGATAAGCTGAGCTACGTGTTGCAAATTCACTTTGATTGCTCCAACAACGTGGCCGAGTATGAGGCATTATTACACGGATTGAGAATAGCCAAGGAGATGAACAACAGGCGGATACGGTGCTATGGAGATTCGGATCTTGTGGTGCAGCAGGTCTCAAGAACCTGGGATAGGAAGGATGCAACTATGGCAGCATATCGCAGAGAGGTGGACAGGGTTGCCGGGTGTTTTTCCGGGTATGAGGTGGAGCATATTGACAGGCGAAAGAACGAGGCAGCAGATGCGCTCGCAAGACTCGGCTCGCGCAGAGAGCCGGTTCCACCCAATGTTTTCCTGGACGAGTTATGGCGGCCATCTGTTAAAACCGAGTCTGAAGAAGAGGTGGCTAACCAAGACCCGGATTTGGAGTTCGTGGCCATGATACGTGCCGTTCCCGAGTGGACAGAGCCGTTTCTAGCTTACCTATCACGGGGCGAGTTACCACCACAGGAAGTTTTAGCGAGGCAAATTCTGAGACGGGCAAAGGGCTATTCCATCCTCAATGAAGAGTTATATAAAAGGAGCACAGCAGGAGTCTTTTTACGCTGTGTAGCACCAGAGGAGGGCCGGCAGATTCTGAAAGAGATCCATGAAGTTGATTGTGGGCATCATGCATCCACAAGATCCCTTGTGTCCAAAGCATATCGACACGGTTTCTTCTTGCTCACGGCCTTAGCAGACGCAGAAAGCTTGGTGGCAAGGTGTGACGTATGTCAAAGGTACGCTCGCCAAACCCACGTGCCGGCTATGGAGTTGCAAACAATCCCATTAACCTGGCCGTTCGCTGTTTGGGGCATGGATATGGTGGGCCCCTTCCACATGTCACCCTGCAAGAAGACCCATCTTTTGGTGGCCATTAACAAGTTTACCAAGTGGGTTGAAGTTATGCCAGTTACCAATTGCGAAGCAATCACAGCAGTCAAGTTCTTAAAAAGGATCATCTACAGGTTTGGGTATCCTCACAGCATAATAACAGACAATGGAACCAACATGTCCCTTGGTGAGATGGAAAAATTCTGTGGGAACAATGGTATCCGGCTTGACGTAGCCTTAGTAGCCCATCCACAAGCTAATGGACAAGTGGAGAGGGAAAATCAGGAGTTACTTCGTGGACTAAAGCCACGGCTGCGAGTCCTGTGCATCAGAGCTGCTGGAGCATGGGTGGAGGAGTTGCCATCAGTGGTTTGGGGAATTAACACTACACCTAACAGATCTACTGAGATGACCCCATTTTTCATGGTTTATGGTGCAGAGGCGGTATTGCCGAGTGACATTTTTCACGACTCTCCCCGAGTGTCGGCTTACGTCGAGGTGGAGAATGAGAAGACCCGGCAGGATGCCGTGGATATGCTAGAAGAGCAAAGAGAACAAGCCTTGGAGAGATCAGCCATATATCAGCAGGATCTGAGGAGATATCATAGTCGGCGAGTCAAAACCCGGGTCTTCCAGGAAGGAGACCTGGTGTTGCGATTGGTCCAAGCAAAGGAAGGAAAACACAAGTTATCTCCACCATGGGAAGGACCGTTCATCGTAAGCCGGAATTTGCACAACGGATCATATTACTTGGTAGATGCAAGGGAAGAGTCGGATACTGTCAATGACACCGCTCACACAACCTCGTCTATGCAAGAGAGGGAAAGACCATGGAACGTGGCTCAGCTACGTCCCTACTATACCTAGACTAGACTAGGATTACAAGTGGAACCACACGATATAACAGGCAGCAGGTTTCAGACACACTCTTTTCCTATCTAGGGTACCTAAGGGGACTGGAGGGTTTTTAATGAGGCGGCTTGCTGACCTAACTTTTCTCATATCAATAAAGAGATGGTTAAACTATGATGTTGCTCCTTTCTTACGTGTTTCTTGTTAAGTTTTTATATTTCTTGTTTTTTCTTTGTGTTTTCTTATCTGTCAGGTAAGTGTTATTTGTTTGTTTATAGTACAATAGCTTTTCTAAAGGTAGGTTTTGGGGCCTTAGCAGACATAGGTCTTGGGGGCTGATTGCTTGAATAGCACAGTTGCAAACTCAAAGACCCGGCCACGATGCCATGAAGTTATAAGGACCGATTACTTGTAATAAGTACGGTTGCAATCTTATAACCGGACAATAGAGCCAAATTTTTCTTGATTTCTCTTGTTTAAGCTTGTTGTGACTCGCAAAAATGTGGCATGCTTTGCTAGCGTGTAATTACAATCAGTCATGATGCCCAATGGGACTTGCCTGACCCTGTTCTTATACAGTTATAGCAGCATTGAATATCCACGCGAAAGCCGGCTTACAACAAAGAGAATCAAAAGGGTCATCCAAACCACAAGTTATGCAGAGTACAAGGTTAACAGCCGGAAACTCGCAACATATTAAGCATAACCTCAAACCTATGTGAGTAACTCTAGGTTTTGGGGCCTTAGCAGACACAATTTGCTCTATGGAAACCACCAAACCCTTAGACTCGGAAATTCGGGTCTTGGGGACTCGGGATTTCGAAAACAGCAACAATTTGTCTAGCTATCAAGCCTAAAACCCAAAAATCCGAGTCTTGGGGACTTGGGGACTTAGAAATAAAGTCCACTTTGTCAAAAATCCCCGAGACCCGGAAACCGAGTCTCGCAAAAGGAAAAATAGCGAAAACCAGCAACGAAAAGTTCCAAAGCTAGGAAATAACGAATCCATGAGATAGGCCAGAAGGGCCACGAAAGCTATCAAGGTTTTTTAGCGTATTACAAACCTGAGGAAGCTGTATCGAAAAGTGCACAGCCGCACTATTAAAAGTAATAATTGTTTTAGAATGCCCATTGGCCGAATGAAGTGTTTGAAGCAGTAGAAGGTGAAACTTTACTCGGCATTTTTGGCCGAGTCATCGATGTTATCCTTGGCAGCCGGGTCTTCGACTTGCTCGCTGGCGGTTTTCTCGGCTCCTGCGTCCGGATCAGCAGCAGTACCGGCGCGCGCTGGAGGAGGGAGAACCGGCATAGAGGTGGTAGGCGCAGTATCGGCCTCAACTTTCTTCTTCGCAGCTTCTTCCTTGCTCTGGGCAGCTTCCGCCTTCCACCGTGCCATCATGTCATAAGGCTTAGGCAAATCCGACTTAATTGGCTTGTCTTCGGCATCGTAAGGAGGAACGATGTTGCTTAAATCCAGACTATCGGCGATCAAGCTCGCCGAGTGACGCACCTCAGTATTGATGGCCTTGAACTTCTTACCAGAAAATTTGGAGCCGTCTTGGTTGCATTCGGGAAACCCGCCAACGAGCTTTGTCGGCTCAAGTTTGGGAAAAGTAGGCCTTGGCCAGAGCGAGCCCCCGGGTTACTCCAACCCGGCACGACGAGCGCTTCCAATGGCCGATCCACTCGGGGATGGTGGAACATGCGTCAAGCAAAGTGTTCAAATCACCATACCCGGTACCCGGCCACTTGATAGCTTGCAAAATCCATTTGGTGTCGGCACAGAGTTGCCGGATTACGGCCTTCAAGGTCTTCAACTTCTCGATATCATCTTCATCTGGGACTGCCTCACCCGGCCCTGCAGAGTAACAGAAAGGTTAAAGCAAGAAATTCCGAGTTTTTTGCGGAATAAGAAATCCGGGTTATAGTTAATCAGTTAGAAGTTATTACCAAGCAGCATGCGATAAGTATCGGCAATTTGGGCCGACAGTTTCTTCAGTTCACCCTCAGCAAGTTGGGACCTCTTCTTATACTCTTTCACGTTTTCTCAATTTTCTCAGCATCAGCTTCCAGCGCTTCACGCAGCTTTGTCTCCATCTCGAGGAGCTTGTTGGTTTTAGCCAACACTTCCTCAGATTGGGCCACGTAAGCCTGCGAGAAAAGAAAAAGGAATGTCAGTCAGAAAAAAGATAAATCCGGGTGTGATAAACTATAGCGTTATAAAGTACCAAGCAAACTATGCATAGTTCACTCGGAACTTGGGGACTAGGTGAATATACAAGCAGTATTGGTTCACTTACCTGGTGCTTTGCTGCCATGGCTTCCAAAATCCCCTTTTCATCGGTTTTTAAGGTATAGAGAGCACCTAGCATCTCGTCAAAGCTCAGATCATCAAGTTTTACCCCGGAGGAGCTGGGGGCCTGGTTACTCGGAGGAGCCCCTTCCGGCTTGGGGGGGGGGGGACACCCGGGTCGCCTGAGTATCGGGAGTGGGATCACCCCTCCTCGCGCCCAGGACCTCGATGTCATCACCTCCGGGTCCGAGTGAGGGAATAGGATACTCGGCCTCCTGCTCGGCCGGGTCTTTCAGCAGGACTTCTTCTTCTTCAGCGTCGCCAGCCGCAACCTTCACAGTATCTACCGGCTCTTCCATCGCCGGGTTATCCATGTCCATATCGTCCGGGTCACTGGTTGTGACCTTGGCTCTGAGGAAAATAAAAGGAGTAGTTAGTACATGATATATGAAATTTACGGTAAGAATTAGCGTACTGAGTAGCAAGAAAGATAGCTTACCCGACGTTCACCACAAAGTCTGGTGGAAGTTCATTGCTAGACCTGGAGGAGGCTGTCAAGGGGTCCGAAAGTGAGACCCGGAATTGTCCAGCTAGTGGATGTTTGGGAGAAGGATGTTTTTTAGGAGAATTGGAAGGATGGGTCTGGGGAATACCGGCACGGCGAGCTTGGGACGAAGGGATACCCGGGTTGAGAGGGTCATCACCCGGGAGTTCCGGGTTACCCTGCGCTTGACTGGAGTAGGTTCCTTCAAGTGTGGCGAACCGGACAAGTGTTGGTTAAGCTCGCACATGTTAGCGTATGAATATGGTTTGGAGGCAACATAAGAGTAAGGAACCTTGAATACAACTGTCCGGGCCTTCCTCTTAGCTCCAACTTCGACGTCTAGCTCAGCCTCGCTTTCGTCCGACTGAGTCTCCTCCTTATCCTCTAACCCTGGAAAGCATAGCATATTGTCGGAAAAGGAAAACAAGTTGGGATAAAAGCCAACAGAAAGAAAAATGAGTAAGACTCGGACGTTACCCTCGTCTGTATTAACCGGCTCCTTGTCCTCTTCCGAGTTTTCGGAAGGAGGGGGGTCTCGATCTTCCAGAAAGCGTTATCTTCCTGATATAAAGGTACAGTGATAAAAGTTAGTGATTGTATCCGAAAAATATCGGATAAAGAGTAAGGGTCGGATCTTACTGCTGGAGCCGGGTTATCCCGCGTGTAGGGGTCCAGGCCGGCTATAGTCCGGATCACTTCCATTTTCTCGGTCAGGAAGTTTTTGATAATCTTGTTCACGTCCGCGGCCGGGTAATTCCTCAGCGAGTAACGAAGGGAATCCGTGACGTGCCCAGAGTAATCACACATGAGTTTGGGCCGTACGGCGTTGGGTTGGATCCGAAAGGTTACCTAGGTTTTGACTAAGTTAAGCCCAAGAAGGCCTTGGGCCGAGAGTACAGCAAGCTTGGTGAGGAGGGGCTGGATAGATTGGCGATCCGACTCAGAGGCATAGGAGCTAAGATTGTCGGAGAGAGTGAGGAGATCTTTGGAAAAACCCGGCAACGTCTTTTCGCCGAGTGAGGAGGTGTCCTGGTAGTAAAAATAGGTCTTTTGCCAGTGTTTGACGTGGGAGTTAAGACTCAGAGTCGGCATTAGTGAATTCTTCCGCCTCTGGATAGATACCGGCCCCTCCGCAAACCAGGAGAGCCCCGTCGCCGCTTTCGCGGCACGGTTTGCATTGGAAAAGTTCAAAAAAGAGTGCGAGATTTGGAGGAATGCATAGATAAGACTCGCACAAGACAATAAAGTGGGTGATATTCAGTATGGAATTAGGGCCGATGTCAAACACTCGGAGCCCGTAGTGGTTGAGTAGCTCTCGAAAGAAAGGGTGACCCGGGGGGCGGAAACTTCGGATCACATGCTCTACAAAAACTATTACCTCATCAATACCCGGAGAGGGCCGGGTCTCTTCCCCAGGGACACGCCAGTGGATGTCCTCCCGGGCGGGCAAGACGCCCGACTCTGCCAGTTCGTCCAGCTTGGCCTTAGTCACGGTCGATCTCGCCCAATTGGCAGAGATCGATTGACTCGGCTTCGCCTTGTTGGCCGGCCGTTTGCCCTTCGTTTTCGTGCTGGCCTTAGGAGCCATGGACGTAATCTAGAAAGGAGACAAAGCGCAGAAGGTAAACAAAATGAGACCCGGAAATGACAGATTATCCGACTTAGAGAATAACACCAACAAGAAATTCATGGCTGACTGGATCTAGGCGGAAAAATTTATGGGGAAATTTGCGATTGTAGATATTAAAGGAGCGCTGTGCAGTGCGCAATTAGATCTATGCCAGGCGTTGGCTATGGAATTACGGGGTGCGGAGTGTTCAACTAACAAGAAGCAAGAAAGGCATCTATGGGCGGAACTAGATCCAATCTAATCGAGTGAAATTGAAAGTGAAATCCATGGAGTAAGGTGGATTACCGGTGGGATCGAGGAGGAGAACGCAGCGGCGGTGGATGGCGCAACGACGGTGATCCCTTGGGCTCTCCCGTGAGCCGCTCGAGGGCGCGGCGGCGGAGGTCAACGGTGGGGCCGCGGGGACGGATGCGGCGCTAGGACGGATGTGGCTTGTCTCCGGTGCTGCGCTCGTGGACGGCGCGGCGGCGTAGGCTCGATCTCGAAAAAGAGGGTGCCGAGAAGAGGTGGAAATGAAGAGATTGGGGGAAATGGAGTGCTGGCTCTAGGGTTACCCCTGGGACGCCTATTTATAGGTGCGGGGTGGAAAGCCCCAGGTTTAAGCGGCAGGAGCGAAATTTTTGGGGAAAAAATACTCAACCGGATTTTTTGGGATGAGCATTGAAGGCCCCGTTACGAGATATCCGGAAAAGATTGAAACAGATTATAAGCGCGATATTCGGACTGACAGGCGAGTGATGCGAGTCCGGGTCTTGTGTGCTTTCTCGGAGTGTTAACCCGGGAAAGTAATACTAGGTTCGGGGAAAAGTCGGGTTACTATATGGACCACCTGCGGAGTTAGGCCTAGCTATTATCAAAGCATTCTAACCCGGTATTTTATGAACTTAAATATTTATTATTTTGCAGGGAATAGCATGTGCTTCATGGTTGATCCCGCGAAGCCCGAGCTATTCTGGGGACTACTGATGGAGGGATCATAACCCGGTAGGCCAATGCCAAGGTGTAACTCGGCCCAAAGGAAACCGCGCAAGACCCGGCTCAAGGAAAAAGAGTTTCTAGAAGGCCCAAGAAGTAGTGTAGGCCTCGTAACCCGGCTTGTGGGTTACGATAAGGAAATCTAGGGTTTGTATGCGGTGACCGGGTAGGACTCCGAGTGTGCCTTGGATAGGAAGCCAGGGGGCCGGGTAAGATATAAACCGGCTCCTAGGGTCAGAAAGAACACGAGCTTTTACCCGATATTCGAGTTTCCCTGTAATACGAGAGTAGATATTGTAACCCTAGATCGGAGACTCGGCGACTTGATTGCCAGAGCTACCAGATCGATTGATAACATGGTTTCCCATGAGCTAAACCCTCTCCCAAACACCAGAGTCGAATTTCCCCAAGATAAGTTACCCCCGGTAACGTCTGCCGTGATTATCCCACGACATCTTCGGTCTTCTGGATGCTTCCGGGGAAATAGGACTTCCGGGGGCTTCGAATTTTCCAATTCCGGGAATATTTCCAGCACAACTTTTCTGAAACTAAAAACAACAGAAAATAGGGAACTGGCTCTGTGGCATCTTGTTAATAGGTTAGTCCGGAAAATCGATAAAAATGACATAAAGAAGGGAGAAAACATGTAGCAATTCTCAGGCGTCCTACCTTAAGGAAATGAACCGAACCATCCTTTAGTAGACTAAGTTTGAATGAGTCTCCATCTCCGCCTACATATGAGAGTGGGAGTGGGAGGTCTAGGTTTAGCTCAGAGGAAAGGAGTGAAAGCGCTGTCCCGAGGGGACAAGAGAACATCGTTTCTGAGCGGCTTCTACCTTTTTTATTTGGAACGAACCGATGGTAAGCATAAACAAACCAAGCAAGCAACTCGCGAAAATCGCAAGTTGCAGAGATGATAACCATGAAAAGCAAGATCCCGTTCTGTGACGCCCCGAGATCGGGCACTATGTAGATTTCAGCATTCCCGCCAAATCCGCATAATAACCGATTCCAGGTTGCCATTTATGATAACATTACAATAGTTCCCGAATAATCCACAATTACAACAGAAACAGATAGATACAAGATGACTCAACGAGCCGGGGTTACAACTGATACATTACAAAGATCCAAAATAACAGCGGAAGAAACAACATATCGTCCGTCTACGGACAAGATCCAAATTGGACTAAGAGTCCTAAAGATAACCGAGAGCGTCCAATCCCTGCCCAGGCCAAGCCGGAGGGATTCCCAAGCTAACGTCGTCAGACTTCAAACCTGTTGACTGCAAGTTGGAATTTGCAGCCACGAAAGAGATTCGTGGGTCAGTACGGTTAAGTACTGGCAAGGGGGATAAAACCCATACTCACAAGATACCGGCGTAGCCAGTCATCACAAGATACAAATACTTTAGGATCAATGGAAAGGAAAGGGTTATTGCAAATAAACGACAGCAGG
The DNA here is from genome assembly GCA_028641055.1 of Alopecurus myosuroides. Lineage (NCBI taxonomy): Eukaryota > Viridiplantae > Streptophyta > Magnoliopsida > Poales > Poaceae > Alopecurus > Alopecurus myosuroides. Next base: position 276,658,042 of record CM054057.1, on the reverse strand, counting down.
CTGCACTAACCAACTACGGAGAGATACTACAACTTCCGGCTATCAGAAAGGAGATAAGATCGAGTATTGTAACCAACTGGAAGTAACTCCAAACAAACCCATCCTGGATCTCGCCCCTTATCCGAAGAAGCAATCCGAGGATAAAACACACAGTGGTATTAGAGGTGAATCAAGTTATTGTGTGAAGAAACCTATTACTAGTCAAGTTATTAATCATTGGGTGTAACAGGTTTGATCATTATGTTTAAGTTGTCCTGAGTACTTGTTAGCCAGTACTTTCACCAAGTAATCCATAACCGCGGAAAACACGGCTTCTCGAGAAGATTATCCCTGCAGGGTTGCACCAATTTAGCCGTACACGCAAGAATAACCCGCCAGATGGGGAGCTAACCCACCAAGCGAGGTACTCTACACAACTCAACTCTTCTTCGCATCAAGCCCAAAGAACCTTGGGCGCACGGCTAATCGAGCCCAGAAGAAAATGGACCCTCATAGCACTCTAAGAACGTGTCCCCCTATATGCCGACTACGAAAGTTCCACCCGGGATCCAAGGGCTCGCAAGATCATGCATGCAGCAAATGGAAAACCCGAACTAAATGAGGCGATTTGGACGAGATGCGAATCGAGTCAAATTGAGGGGGGCGCCCATACTCGCTTCCCACATGCGGGTAGTGCGCTCATCATGGATCAGTAGACAAGACCCTTTTCCTATTAGGGTCGACACTAGCAGGCCTCAAAACCACAAAGGGCCTCCTGCCGGTGCCTTATCATCAAATTTATTATTTAACAATAACAGTAGCATGATTGATTGATTGATTAAACATCGAGCCCCCAGAACATAATGAAGTAAGCATATAAAGTAACGGGTAACCGACTCGAGCAAAACAACCCTAAGCATGCTAGTAAGACACGGGCAACAAGCAATGGTTATAGGTATGGGGGTGAGGCAATATCCAGGTTAAGGGATTCATGTGATGGGTTCGTAACAGAAACAACTACTACTAAGGCTAGCAGAAAAGAACAACGGAAAGTATCGGTAACAAGTGATGAAAGGCAGCCATATGGCAGCAAGTGAGTATACTTGCCTGAGATCCCGCAAGGTAGCAGAACTTGTCGTTGCTCACATCATCTCAACATCCTATCCGGAAAGAAGCAACGAACCTCGAACAAACACCGGATGCAACAATTACTACTACGGCTAAAGAACCAGCATGATCTAGAGATGGATGCATGACAATTTAATTGATGCATAGAAATAAACTAGTTGACCAGATAAACAGATTTAAATGGACCCATATGCAATTTGAGTTGCACATGAAAAGGCCCATGAATTATGGTTGAAACAATTGTTTTCCAACTAATCAACAGGTGTAGGTGGATTAGCATGATGCATGGATGAGGAAAACAACAAAATAACAACAATAGAATCAATTGGAAATAAGGTTTAACCATTATGAAATTCACTTATTAAGTTTTGGAATTTTTGGTTACTTAAGGGTGTCACACAAGCATTTGGTTGTTTTCATCAAGTTAAATTGTTCAAAACTGATAGCAAAGTTTATATTTGAAAAGAACATCAAATTTTAGTTGGATTACATGTTTCAAATATTGAAATTGGAGTTTGGATAATTTAATTATGAATTAAACAATATTAAACAAGTTTTAATTGAATTTAATTCAAGTTTGCATATTATTTGAATTTTATTTGTTCAAAACATAAATTCAAATTCATATTTGAAAAGTTCACACTTTGATGGTTTGAAAACATATTTTGCATGTTCAAAATTATTTTATTTTGAGCAAGTTATTATTTTGGCAATTTTAAATTGCATTAAATAAGAGGTGAAACAATTATTCAAATTAAAGGTTGCAAACCAGAAAACAAAGTTGATATCCAAGTGTGGCATTTGATTTTGGATGAAAAACATGTTTTGAATAGTTAATTTGGAGCAACCATTTGAAAGTTATTAATTATGCCATTTAATTAACCAATTTAAGGATTATTAAATAACATTAATTTTAATTGCCCAAAATGCAAAACAAAGTTGATAAACAGAAAGTACATTGAATTTGGACTGAGAAACATATTTGATTTGAGTTAATTGAATTAATTATGAATTAATTATGGAATTAACCAAATTGGAAAAGAATTGTTTGAGTTTGAAATTTGAAACAATTTGAATTGCCCAAAACAGAAAAACAAATTGCATATTTGAAGAGTTCATGAAATTTTGATGGGGGTGCATATAAAGTTTGTATTAATTGGGTGTATGGTTTGAAAGTTATGAGTTTTTGAAGTTTTAGGCTTATTTGCAAAAGACCAGGGACCTGTTTGTGAGGGAAAGTGCTGCCAGGGGCTGGTGTGCGAAAACAGAGGACAGAAAAAAGAAGTGCACCTCGCAGAGCTACCCCAGGCCCTATGACGCGTGGGCCAGGGCCAGGCTGGCAGCCACACGGGCGCGGCGAACTCCACGCGGCAACCACGGTCTATGACCAGTGGGCCCGTGCGTGCGGGTAAAGGCAGAAAAAGGGGATGCTTTCCCCAGGGATCGAACACGGGGCCTCCAGGGGCGCGCGGGATGGCACTACCGCTGCGCTATTGCTGAGTTGCTGATGGGAGGCGAAACTGAAGAAGGAAGTGTTCTATTTCCGCGGCTGTAACTGAATTTGTTTCGCAGCGATCTGAACCTGACGGTCCAAACCTGCAACGCTATCGGACACGGAAACGGAGGACCGGACAGCGATCACCACGGCTCGATGGCCGATCGCAGAGCACGACGGGAGGAGGGAAGGGGAGGCCCTAGGGCGAGAGGGACCTCACCTTGGTCTGCTCAACGCAGAAGCAGTAGAGTTGCGAGGAAGGTGGCGTTGGTGTCGTTCGGTGGGGGGTGTCGCCGGCGGAGGGAAAACGTCGATGGCGGCTTCGACTCGGGCCCCCTCCCGCCTCCGCGTCTTCGGCGAAGATGAAGGCCAGGCCACGGGGGCTCCATTCCCGTGGCTGGCTTGGCCCGAGGAGGATCATGGCGAGGGGATGGTGGCCGTAGTTCTGTAGGTGGTGTTCGGTGGTTTCCTGACAGGGGGTGCAGAGTTCAGTAGCAGCAGGATCTAGACGAAGGGGAAGATGGGGTTGGAGGCGCAGGAGGAGGAAGGAGTAGGCTAGGGTTAGGCTAGGTAGGTAGGTGGGTACTTAAGGACGGGGATGCCAGGTACGGCAGCTCATCCATGGGGTGGAGGATCGATCGGATGGTTGTTCTGGTTCTGTCGTACAGTTGAGGAAGATGACAAACAGAGAGAGGGGGTGGGCCAGAAAGGTAAAAGGGCTTGGGAGAGAAGAAAGAAAGGAGTGGGCTTTGGGAAAAAAAAGAGGATGGGGCTGCCCTCTCTCCTTTTTTTTTTGCTTTAGATTTTTCCTATTAGTTGATTTTTGTAAAGAATAAAAGAGGGATAGAAAAGGGTTAGGGTTTAATTTTTTTAGGACTTATTTGTGATGATTCCAAAACAAATAATTAAGGCAAAAGTTAAACATTGTTTCACAAATTTGGATATTTAATTTGGTTCAAAGGTTTTAGGTGAAATTCAAACAATGTTTGATTTGGGAAATTTTGGAAATAGGCAAATTCCATTTAATAAGTTCAAACCCTTATGCAAACATTATTGAAGAAATTTGTTTTGCAAGAATTTAATTTTTAAACCTCAATTTTGGATCATAACAACTATGATTTTATTTGAAGTTCAATTTGCCATTAGGGTTTTGATAACATGGAAAATTTTAGTAACAGACTAGTTGATTAAAACAAATTCAACCAGTGGAGAAACAATTGAGGGGTTTTGGGTTGAAAGTTTGAAATTGGGAGTTTTTGAGCAAGGGTGAAAGTTTAAATTGTTTTGAAATTTTCAGTTGTGATGCAACATGGTGCAATGCAATGTGATGCATATGATGCAAGCAAAAACAAACAGGTAACACCCCAGGTGTTACAGACGACACCACTAACAAGGGATTGCGCCCTCGCAATCCACCTGCTAACCCGGGAGGGGAAAGAAGTTCGACTATCGATTCTTCGTGCTTCCAGTTGATCTCCTCGACACCACTAACAAGGGCTTCTCGACACCACTAACAAGGGATTCTTGCTGGGAGTGATGACGATATTCTTCCACCAGGAATCTTCCGATGATCGAACCTATTAGGTTAAGGGCTCGGAAAACGTCCACCCACGTAGGATCCTAGAACTTTGGAAGGTAGACAAGAGGGGGAGACTCCAAAACAAATAGGATTGGGAGGGGAAAATAGAATGGGGATAAGGAGAAAAATCCAGAATCCTATTGAGATGTTTTCCAAAATAGTTTAGCAGAAATAGTTTTTGACACTCTAGAAACAACGACCATTAGCTAGGTTATCCTACAGGCTTTGCGGACCCGTTGCTTCGATAACCATTCGTATCGAAACAATCTCGGGAATCGGAACCAAGGCTCTGATACCATTTGTGACGCCCCGAGATCGGGCACTATGCAGATTTCAGCATTCCCGCCAAATCCGCATAATAACCGATTCCAGGTTGCCATTTATGATAACATTACAATAGTTCCCGAATAATCCACAATTACAACAGAAACAGATAGATACAAGATGACTCAACGAGCCGGGGTTACAACTGATACATTACAAAGATCCAAAATAACAGCGGAAGAAACAACATATCGTCCGTCTACGGACAAGATCCAAATTGGACTAAGAGTCCTGAAGATAACCGAGAGCGTCCAATCCCTGCCCAGGCCAAGCCGGAGGGATTCCCAAGCTAACATCGTCAGACTTCAAACCTGTTGACTGCAAGTTGGAATTTGCAGCCACGAAAGAGATTCGTGGGTCAGTACGGTTAAGTACTGGCAAGGGGGATAAAACCCATACTCACAAGATACCGGCGTAGCCAGTCATCACAAGATACAAATACTTTAGGATCAATGGAAAGGAAAGGGTTATTGCAAATAAACGACAGCAGGCTGCACTAACCAACTACGGAGAGATACTACAACTTCCGGCTATCAGAAAGGAGATAAGATCTAGTATTGTAACCAACTGGAAGTAACTCCAAACAAACCCATCCTGGATCTCGCCCCTTATCCGAAGAAGCAATCCGAGGATAAAACACACAGTGGTATTAGAGGTGAATCAATTTATTGTGTGAAGAAACCTATTACTAGTCAAGTTATTAATCATTGGGTGTAACAGGTTTGATCATTATGTTTAAGTTGTCCTGAGTACTTGTTAGCCAGTACTTTCACCAAGTAATCCATAACCGCGGAAAACACGGCTTCTCGAGAAGATTATCCCTGCAGGGTTGCACCAATTTAGCCGTACACGCAAGAATAACCCGCCAGATGGGGAGCTAACCCACCAAGCGAGGTACTCTACACAACTCAACTCTTCTTCGCATCAAGCCCAAAGAACCTTGGGCGCACGGCTAATCGAGCCCAGAAGAAAATGGACCCTCATAGCACTCTAAGAACGTGTCCCCCTATATGCCGACTACGAAAGTTCCACCCGGGATCCAAGGGCTCGCAAGATCATGCATGCAGCAAATGGAAAACCCGAACTAAATGAGGCGATTTGGACGAGATGCGAATCGAGTCAAATTGAGGGGGGCGCCCATACTCGCTTCCCACATGCGGGTAGTGCGCTCATCATGGATCAGTAGACAAGACCCTTTTCCTATTAGGGTCGACACTAGCAGGCCTCAAAACCACAAAGGGCCTCCTGCCGGTGCCTTATCATCAAATTTATTATTTAACAATAACAGTAGCATGATTGATTGATTGATTAAACATCGAGCCCCCAGAACATAATGAAGTAAGCATATAAAGTAACGGGTAACCGACTCGAGCAAAACAACCCTAAGCATGCTAGTAAGACACGGGCAACAAGCAATGGTTATAGGTATGGGGGTGAGGCAATATCCAGGTTAAGGGATTCATGTGATGGGTTCGTAACAGAAACAACTACTACTAAGGCTAGCAGAAAAGAACAACGGAAAGTATCGGTAACAAGTGATGAAAGGCAGCCATATGGCAGCAAGTGAGTATACTTGCCTGAGATCCCGCAAGGTAGCAGAACTTGTCGTTGCTCACATCATCTCAACATCCTATCCGGAAAGAAGCAACGAACCTCGAACAAACACCGGATGCAACAATTACTACTACGGCTAAAGAACCAGCATGATCTAGAGATGGATGCATGACAATTTAATTGATGCATAGAAATAAACTAGTTGACCAGATAAACAGATTTAAATGGACCCATATGCAATTTGAGTTGCACATGAAAAGGCCCATGAATTATGGTTGAAACAATTGTTTTCCAACTAATCAACAGGTGTAGGTGGATTAGCATGATGCATGGATGAGGAAAACAACAAAATAACAACAATAGAATCAATTGGAAATAAGGTTTAACCATTATGAAATTCACTTATTAAGTTTTGGAATTTTTGGTTACTTAAGGGTGTTACACAAGCATTTGGTTGTTTTCATCAAGTTAAATTGTTCAAAACTGATAGCAAAGTTTATATTTGAAAAGAACATCAAATTTTAGTTGGATTACATGTTTCAAATATTGAAATTGGAGTTTGGATAATTTAATTATGAATTAAACAATATTAAACAAGTTTTAATTGAATTTAATTCAAGTTTGCATATTATTTGAATTTTATTTGTTCAAAACATAAATTCAAATTCATATTTGAAAAGTTCACACTTTGATGGTTTGAAAACATATTTTGCATGTTCAAAATTATTTTATTTTGAGCAAGTTATTATTTTGGCAATTTTAAATTGCATTAAATAAGAGGTGAAACAATTATTCAAATTAAAGGTTGCAAACCAGAAAACAAAGTTGATATCCAAGTGTGGCATTTGATTTTGGATGAAAAACATGTTTTGAATAGTTAATTTGGAGCAACCATTTGAAAGTTATTAATTATGCCATTTAATTAACCAATTTAAGGATTATTAAATAACATTAATTTTAATTGCCCAAAATGCAAAACAAAGTTGATAAACAGAAAGTACATTGAATTTGGACTGAGAAACATATTTTATTTGAGTTAATTGAATTAATTATGAATTAATTATGGAATTAACCAAATTGGAAAAGAATTGTTTGAGTTTGAAATTTGAAACAATTTGAATTGCCCAAAACAGAAAAACAAATTGGATATTTGAAGAGTTCATGAAATTTTGATGGGGGTGCATATAAAGTTTGTATTAATTGGGTGTATGGTTTGAAAGTTATGAGTTTTTGAAGTTTTAGGCTTATTTGCAAAAGACCAGGGACCTGTTTGTGAGGGAAAGTGCTGCCAGGGGCTGGTGTGCAAAAACAGAGGACAGAAAAAAGAAGTGCACCTCGCAGAGCTACCCCAGGCCCTATGACGCGTGGGCCAGGGCCAGGCTGGCAGCCACACGGGCGCGGCGAACTCCACGCGGCAACCACGGTCTATGACCAGTGGGCCCGTGCGTGCGGGTAAAGGCAGAAAAAGGGGATGCTTTCCCCGGGGATCGAACACGGGGCCTCCAGGGGCGCGCGGGATGGCACTACCGCTGCGCTACTGCTGAGTTGCTGATGGGAGGCGAAACTGAAGAAGGAAGTGTTCTATTTCCGCGGCTGTAACTGAATTTGTTTCACAGCGATCTGAACCTGACGGTCCAAACCTGCAACGCTATCGGACACGGAAACAGAGGACCGGACAGCGATCACCACGGCTCGATGGCCGGTCGCAGAGCACGACGGGAGGAGGGAAGGGGAGGCCCTAGGGCGAGAGGGACCTCACCTTGGTCTGCTCAACGCAGAAGCAGTAGAGTTGCGAGGAAGGTGGCGTTGGTGTCGTTCGGTGGGGGGTGTCGCCGGCGGAGGGAAAACGTCGATGGCGGCTTCGACTCGGGCCCCCTCCCGCCTCCGCGTCTTCGGCGAAGATGAAGGCCAGGCCACGGGGGCTCCATTCCCGTGGCTGGCTTGGCCCGAGGAGGATCATGGCGAGGGGATGGTGGCCGTAGTTCTGTAGGTGGTGTTCGGTGGTTTCCTGACAGGGGGTGCAGAGTTCAGTAGCAGCAGGAGCTAGACGAAGGGGAAGATGGGGTTGGAGGCGCAGGAGGAGGAAGGAGTAGGCTAGGGTTAGGCTAGGTAGGTAGGTGGGTACTTAAGGAGGGGGATGCCAGGTACGGCAGCTCATCCATGGGGTGGAGGATCGATCGGATGGTTGTTCTGGTTCTGTCGTACAGTTGAGGAAGATGACAAACAGAGAGAGGGGGTGGGCCAGAAAGGTAAAAGGGCTTGGGAGAGAAGAAAGAAAGGAGTGGGCTTTGGGAAAAAAAAGAGGATGGGGCTGCCCTCTCTCCTTCTTTTTTTTTGCTTTAGATTTTTCCTATTAGTTGATTTTTGTAAAGAATAAAAGAGGGATAGAAAAGGGTTAGGGTTTAATTTTTTAAGGACTTATGCCTGAGACAGGGCATGCTTTGGCATAATATCATCATGCAGCATCAGAAATTAGGGATAAGTTTATGACGTATCAAGCATCCCCAAGCTTAGTTCCTACTTGTCCTCGAGTAGGTAAGCGATAAAACAATAATTTCTGAGGTGACATGCTACTAACATAATGATCAATCTAATGTAAAAGTATATGCACGTTGAGATCATAAAAATTTAAACACATGCATGATAAATAAAACTTTAATAATAAAGCATAGCAATTACTTTGCCTCACGAAGAGTAACTCAAATAAAGGATCATGAATAATAATGCAAAGAAACGTAAACGTTTGTTTTAGGTATAGAGAAAGCATGACAAAGTGATATTTCGATAGTCCTTAAGACTGGGGCAAAACATAAATGCCAGGACACCTTCAAAGTTACAGAGGAAGACTAGAACAAATAATTTAAGAACAAATAATATCACATCATGAAGTAATTATTGATGCTTATGGGACAAATGCACATAGAACTCAGAATGGCAAAAAAAATGCTCTCTCACCTGTGCGTAAAGTTAGAAGATGGAGACTCAACATAAAAGTAAAAGAAAGGCCTTTCGCAGAGGGAAGCAGGGATCACTCATGTGCTACAACTTTTATTTTATTAAACAGAGGTATTAAAAGTTTGACACTGAGTGTCTATATTTTGGGAGATGTATGCTAATGAAAACGAATGGTAAACAGAAAATACAGTATGTCACAAGCCAACTGGATTCACAAGAGCGCCTCCCATGGTGAAGGACGCAACTGGTGTAGAAGTTCATCCCTCTTTCTCTTTTTTTACACAATTATGCTTTGACTGATAAATCAGGGGCAAAAATAGTGAAGAGAATTTGTTTGCATTAATTTGGGGCTGGGCACCCCGCTGCCAGCTCTTCTATCATTTGGATAAGTGGATGAAGCCACTAGTCTAGGGTGTGAAATCCAATGAACAAGTGAGATAAAGATTCTCTATTGACGTCCCCATGAGCAAAAACAGGAACATAAAGCAGGAGTAATTTTGAAGGTTTTAAAGGTAACACATGAGCAATTTACTTTGGAGTGGCAATTAAATACCACATGTAGTTAGGTATGGTGGACACAATGGGAAAAACTTTGGTTTAAGGGAGTTCGGATGCACGAGTAGAGCTCATACTCAGTACATGTGGAGGCTAGCAAAAGACTAGGAGCGACAAATCAACAGAGCATAAGAGCCATAATCATGCATAGCGACATAAGCATCATTAATTAAAACATAAGCAGTATCACAAGTTCAAAAACTAAGTGTTCATGGAGGCTATTCGTGACTGGTTTGTAGTCATAAACATGGTGTGAGCATGCGCCAAGTCAACCAAATAAAACATTCGAAAGAGGATAACATGTATTGATGCTTTACTATGACAAGAACAACTCATGAATCTTTAAATACATATTAAACACTCTCAGATATTTGAGGCTAATAATTCTACTCAATAACCACAAGGCTTTAAAACTAAAATACATTTAGCATGGCATGAAAAAGTCCTAGCCACAGTCTATACAAGCTTCTACTAGTATTGTTATAAATTATACTTCAAGCAGCAGTTTTCTTTCTCCGAACAAGCACCATACAAAACATGCTTTAACAAAAATACTATTTATGATAAAGCAAGAAAACATGAGAGTACTCACATAATACTACTAAAACTAACAGCTCTAATAAGAGATGCATGCAAAACAGGACCTGAATAAATGCAGCAGCCAAACAGAGACTTAGAATACAACGTATTCTCATGAAAAAGCGGAGCGTGTCACTCTCCAATAAAAGAATGCTGGGGTCCAAACAAGCAATTATGAAAGTAAAAACAAACTAAAAGAAAAGGCAAAAGAAAACAGAAAAAAAAGACGCTCCAAATAATGCACATAAGATGAGACCGAATAAAAATATAGTTTCACTAGAAGTGACCTGATAATTTGTTGATGAAGAAGGGGATGCCTTGGGCATCCCCCAGCTTAGACGATTGAGTCTTCTTGGAATTTTCTTGGATGTACGACCGGGGCATCCCCAAGCTTAGGCTTTTCACTCTTCTTGATCACATCATATCATTCGCTTGTCTTGACCCTTGAAAACTTCCTTCACATCAAAATTCTCACAATCTTCATTAGCAACGTTAGTGCAATTGAAATAATAAATTCACATGGTTCAGTTTGAACACAAGTCTAACACTCAAAAACACATTAGATACTGTCACAACTTCTTCCAAAACTCTTTTTCTCAAAAGAACACCAAAAGAAAGAGATTAAGATGCAAATGCGATAAATGGCAGAAATGTGTCAAAACATAACAGAAGGTAAAGATCGATTTTTTCAAAAATCTTCTGTTACTCAAATAAAAAAGTGGTTTTCTAATAAAGGTTGCGTATATAACTCAGGATTGAGCACAAAAAAGCTCAGGTCTTTTTGAATTTACTGTGATTTTTAACGGAATTAATAGTGGACAGCAGAAGTCTGTTTCCTGTGCAGAAATCCGAAATATAGTCTCAACTTTCCACTAGAGGCTTTACTTGGATCAACAAAAACTCAAAAGAAAAGATACAGAGCGGTTGATAAGGAAATAGAAAACACCCAGGTGCAAAGCACACCAAAGAAAACGAAAGAAAACGGGTTGAGAACAGCGAAATAAAACGGGTTGTCTCCCGGTAGCGCTTTTCTTAACGCCTTTCAGCTAGGCATAAAAAAAATCAACTCAAGTATCTTCAAGTGAAGAAGCAGCAATATCATATTTTTCTCTAATAATAGATTCAAAGGGTAGCTTCATCTTCTTTCTAGGAAAGTGTTCCAAACCTTTCTTGAGGGGAAGTTGATATTTAATACTCCCCTCTTTCATATCAATAATAGCACCAACAGTTCTAAGAAAAGGTCTTCCCAAAACAATAGGACAACAAGCATTGCATTCAATGTTCATAACAACAAAATCAACAGGGGCAAGGTTATTATTAACCATAATAAGAACATCATCAATTCTACCAAGAGGTTTCTTCTTAGCATTCAGCAAGATGAATATCCAAATAACAGTGTTCCAACGGTGGTAAATCAAGCATATTATAAAGCTTTTGAGGCGTAACAGAGATACTAGCACCAAGATAACACAAACCATTGCAATAAAAATCATTTACTTTTATCTTAATTATAGGCTCCCAACCATCATCTAATTTTCTAGGGATAGATGTCCCAAGTTTCAACTTTTCTTCTCTAACTTTCATGAGAGCATTGGTAATATGTTTAGTAAAAGTCATATTCATGGCACTAGCATTGGGACTTCTAGCAAGCTTTTGTAGAAACATAATAACTTCAGAGATATTGCAATCATCAAAATCAACATTATTATCATCAAAAGTAATGAACCATTATCTCCTACATCTTTAGAAATTTCAGCACTTTTATTAGAAGTAGTTTCAGCAGTTTGAGGCAATTTAGCACGTTTCACCAAACGAGTAGGGACTTTATTAACACCAACTACTTTACCATTGATAGTAGGAGGTTTACTAGCACTAGGAACTTCAGTTTTATCAGTGGTTGTGATAGTGCAAACTCTAGCAATATTATTCTTTTTAGCCAATTCATCTTCTCTTTCCCACCTAGCACGTAATTCAGCCATCAACCTAACATTATCATAAATTCAAACTTGAATGGAATCTAAAGTTTTACTTTGTTTAACATCTTATGGCAAGACCTTTAGTTTTAGAAAATCAACATCAATTGATAGCAAGGCTATCTACTTTAGAGGCAAGAACATCTATTTTACCAAGCTTTTCCTCAACAGATTTTTTAAAAGTAGTTTGTGTGCTAATAAATTCTTTAAGAATGTTTTCAAGATCATAGGTAGAGCTTTTATTGCTATTGTAGGAGTTGCCATAGGAATTACCATAACCATTATTAGGAGGATAAGGCTTATAATTGTTTCCACCAAAATTATTTCTATAAGCATTGTTGTTAAAATTATTATTTCTAATAAAGTTCACATCAACATGCTCTTCTAGAGCAACCAAAGAGGCTAAAGGAACATTATTAGGATCAACTTGAGCTTTACCATTAACAAGCATAGACATAATAGCATCAAGCATTTCACTTAAAGAGGAGGTTTCCTCAACGGAATTTACCTTCTTACCTTGTGGAGCTCTCTCAGTGTGCCACTCTGAATAATTTATCATCATATCATCAAGAAGCTTTGTTGCATTGCACAAAGTGATGGACATAAAGGTACCTCCAGCAGCTGAATCCAATAGGTTCCTTGAGGAGAAATTCAGCCCTGCATAAAAACATTGTATAATCATCCAAGTAGTCAGTCCATGAGTGGGACAATTCTTCACCATAGTTTTCATTCTTTCCCAAGCTTTAGCAACATGTTCATTATAAAATTGCTTAAAATTCATTATTTCACTTCTTAGGGATATAATCTTAACAGGAGGATAATATTTTCCAATGAAAGCATCTTTACACTTAGTCCATGAATCAATACTATTTCTAGCAAAGATAGCAACCATTCTTTAGCTCTTCCTCTCATAGAGAAAGGAAATAATTTTAGTTTAATAGTATCTCCATCCACATCTTTATATTTTTGCATCTCACATGGTTCAAGGTGGGCAGCAGCATCATCGGTACTAATACCAGAAAATTGTTCTTTCATCATAAGATTTAATAAAGCAGGTTTAATCTCATAGAAAGCAGCAGGTGGAGCAATAGGTGTGCAAATAAAATCATTGTTGTTTGTGCCAGTGAAGTCACACAACTTAGTATTCTCAAAGGAACTCATTTTAGCAGAATAAAAGCAAGGAAGTAAATAACAGCTATGAAGTAAACTAAATTTTTTGTGTTTTTGATATAGAGAAGCAAAACAAGACAAAAATAAAAACAAGACAATAAACAAAATAAAGAGGTTGAGAGTGAGAGACTCCCCTTGGCAGAAGACTTCCTTCTCCCCGGCAACGGTGCCACAAGAAGTCCTTGATGGTGCAGATCTTGCACTCGTTGGGATACCCCAAGAGGAGGGTGTGATGAGCACATCGGTAGGAGTTTTCCCCTTAGTTAAGAACCGAGGTTATCAATCCAGTAGGAGAAGGAGGACCTTCGGAAGGTTGATGCCACTGACGGTGGTGCTGGCGCTTCACCGATGTCAGCAACAACGTGGAACCTGCACACAAGACAACCAAAATACTTTGTCCCAACGGTACAGTGAGGTTGTCAATCTCACCGGTCTTGCTGAAAACAAAGATTAGACCTATAGTGTGGAAAAATAGTGTATGTTTGTAGTAAGTAAAGAAAGCAGGAAATTGTTGTGGTTTGTTTAACAGTGTGGAAAATGGACCGGGGTTCATAGTTTCACTAGTGGTGTCTCTCCATAAAAGATAGCATGTTGGGTGAACAAATTACAGTTGGGCAATTGAAAAATAGAGGTTGCACCGTAGTGCACAATATGACATGAAGATTACTATGATATTTAGTGCGGGCATTACAACAATATACATAGACCGACATCCATCTGCATTTATGACTAGTAGTCCACACTCAGGTTATCATCCGAACCCCCTTAGGTATTAAGTTGCAAGCAACAGATAATTGCATTAAACAAAGTGTGTAATGTAAGCAATGATTATGCACGCGGGCACTCTCACCGCTTTTTTCTCCCTAATGGAAACAACACATCCTCCCCCTTCACGTTTGGTTCACTCGAGCAAGGCAACAAGGAGGCATGAACCCACTATCGAGCATAAATACTCCCTCTTGGAGTCACTAGCAACTACTTGGCCAGAATAACCACTAGCAACAAAGAGCTTGCAAGATCAAAAATAGCATATGCAACTAAAGACTATAATCAACTTGGCATAAGGTCAAAATTCATCAGATCCGAGCAAACACAGCATAGAGAATTACATAAGATCAATCTCGATCATGATAGGCAGCTTACGAGATCTAAACATGGAGGCATATGAGGAGAAGACAACCATCTAGCTACAGCTACGAACCCGTAGTCCAAGGATGAACTACTCACGCATCACTCCGGAGGCAGGCATGGTGATGTAGAAGCCTCCGGTGATGATCTCCTCTCCAGCAGGGTGCCGGAAATAGCTTCAGAACCCCCCTGATCTGGGGTTGACAGTGACGGCGGCTGCGGAACTTTTTCGGGGATTTTGATCATGTGTTTAGGGTTTTCCATCCGGGGGGCTTAAATAGGCAAAAGGGCAAAGGCGGTGGAGGCAAGGGGGGCCCACACCCATAGCTGGCGCGGCCAAGGGGGGCGCGCCACCCTATGGTGTGGCCCCCCTGCTGCCCCTCTTCGACTCCTCTTCGGTCTTCTGGATTCTTCCGGGGAAAATAGGAATTCCGGACTTTGAATTTTCCAATTCCAAGAATATTTCCAGAACAATTTTTTTGAAACTAAAACAGTAGAAAATAGGGAACTGGCTGTCTGGCATCTTGTTAATAGGTTAGTATGGAAAACCGATAAAAATGACATAAAGAGGGGAGAAAACATGTAGCAATTGGCATAATATCATCATGGAGCATCAGAAATTAGGGATACGTTTAAGACGTATCAGGATTTCTTTGATATTTCATTGCATTTCTTGGTTTTTCCCTTCTAAGTGTTCGTTCTTAGGAAAATATCACTCATGTGGTCTTTTGTTTGTTTGATTCTTGCATTTGAGAGAGATAAGTACTACTTTCAGTTTGGTGTTTCTATCCTAAACCTTCCTATCTTAAAACCAAACTCTATCTAGCACATTTATCATTTCATTGAAATCAGGAAGTTTTGAAACAGTAGGCAGCTGGAATTTCCTGTTCAGTTCTGAACCGGAATATCCGGGTGGTACCGGAATATCTGGTTCAAACTTGAACCGGAATATCCGGGCCGACGATTTCCACTTATTCTGGAGAGGCACCGGGAAGAGGCAGTTCGTGCCCTTTCTTCCCCAACTCATCTCCTCCACCCCCAAACAATGACTCACTGATTCTTGGCCCATCGGGCCAATTCCTCCGCGGGATCTTCGATCTATTGCCCATATCTTGTTCCCCTCGTCCTCGGGAGCATTTCCATCCAAGTGTCTTCGTCCATGGATACCGGTAAAGTTCAATCTCGTTGAATCTTGGTGCCATAACCATACTATTCCATGGATTTGAGTCTTTGTTGTCAATGCTTGGTAGAAATTGCTCCCTAGGGTACCCTATGCATGCTAGAGACAATAGTTTAGATCCACATGTCAGCGATCTAGTTTTGAAATCTAGATTAGAATCAATCTTATGTTGTGTTCATGCTGTCGGAATATCCGCTTCAGTACGGAACCGGAATATCCGTATCCGTTCTAGTTTTGAACCGGAATTTCCGGTTGAGTGCAATACCATTTTATAACAGCCCTTGTTTGATCCTTGCTAGAATTATTTCTAGATCAGTCGCATGGAATCTTCCCTATTGTTTTTATGTATTATTCCTCCATTGCTTGACATATGTGCACTCATCCCTATTGATTCCTATCTATTTCTCCTTCACAGGTGGCTCTCGTCCTGACATGTTGGGTCCTCGCAAGCGTCCCTCGTACAAGGACACTAGCGATGAGAATCCCGGTGATGCTCGCCCTCCCCGGAAAGCTATTTCCAAGAAGTATGTCGCCTCGAAGCCATATAAGAAGAAGAAGGATACTAGGCCTAACTACTAGGACTGGTATTAGCACTCAGGAGTATGGTCAGATCAGGTAGAAGGATTGGTACAACACTCCACGTGATGTTACTTGTGAGGATGCTCGTTTCTGGTGTTTGGAGCAGTTCTATATCTATGCAGACATCTATTGTGACTACAGGTTCCCTATCCGTGAGATGCATCCTACCAAATATCAGATCATCAAGGACAAGGAAGAGTTTCCAGATGCAACCAGTATCATTGAGAGGTTCGGTCTCGTGAGGCTCCTAGAGACCCAGTGCCCTTACTCTGGTTTTCAGCTTTGACGTTGTTTGTTGTCTGAAGTGGATGACTCAGACTACTCCTTGTGAGATTCCTTTTCACAGATTGGCTCATGTGCTTGGTTACCGGTACATCTCTCACACTCCACTTGGTCGAGCTATGGATGAGTTGTATGCTCCAAGCTTTGCCATTGGGAAGTTGGAAGGACTTCTTCCACTCTATGATCAGCTCATGCGTATCTTCAGGTCCTTCTTGATGCCGAGTGGAGGTAACAATGATGCTCTCACCAGTCCTTTGTGCAATATTCTCATATTGGCTAAGCAATGCATTGAGGATGAGGATCCTTCTAATTCTTATACTATGGACGTCATGGAAATTATCTTCCATGAGTTGCGCAATGCCATGATTGGTGGGAACACCATACCATATGGACCTTATATCATGATGCTGATCAAGGATATGATGAAGAGGGATGTCTCTGAGTTTCCCATGGAACCTCACAAGTTCAAGAAGATGTACATCAAGAGGAAGAAGGTCGTACCTGCTGCTTCTGTTCCTTCATCTGAGGGTGGTTCCTCCATGGGGGGTGTGGCCTCTTCTAGTGCTCAGCCTGTTTCCACCACTCTGCGCAATGTCAGCAAGCTCTCCTGGTTTCAGCGCAATGTGTTATGCATGAAGGTGGACATTCACAAGGAGCAGTACGAGGCCTACCGCAGGGACACAGCTTTGGCCAGCTCTCAGAGGCAGATTCTTCACCACGTGAGTGGTTCTACTCATGATCTTCCTGATGCACTTGTTCCCCAGACTTATACTCAGTGGACTGCCGGTGACCAGACTCCTTGTGAGCGCATTGAGGAGGCTCTCCGTACCACTTCTGCTTCTTCCAGGGCTCATGTGATGATGATGAGGAGGATGAGGAGACAGACGAGGATCTGGAGAGGGAGGCTAAGGGAGCTTCTGACGCGTCTGCTGGAGAGTCGTCTGAGCATCGGATGCTTAGATCTTTGTTGGGATGCTAGCACCGCTATTTCTCTCCTTTTTTGTGTCTCGATGCCAAAGGGGGAGAAGTAGTTACTATACTACGGGGATTTGCATGGGTTCGGGCACAAGCGTATGCTTTTATCATTTATTTGGAGCTTGTGTCCATTTAGTCTTATTCGTGAACTTCTTTCGTTTTATTGTCTCGTTTAAAACTATGTGCTATGTGTTGTGAGACTATGTGACTTGTTATCATAAATTATCTATCGTATCTTATTGGTTATCATGGATTATCTATCTTATATGTTGAGGATATTATCTATTGTTGTGCTTGGATATTCTTGTTATCATCTCTTCGCACAAGGTATATATTTCTCTCTTATTCTCAACATATTGGTGATAGTGTTACCTTGGCATGTTTGTTACTTATTAGAAATTGCTCTCCGTATGATATTAAACTTTTTGCATTTGAGGCAAACAAAGATGTGCATATAGATAGGGGGAGACATTTTCATTTTGTTTCAAACATGCACTCGTCAAAGTTTTATTGCAAATCTTAGTATTGTCGTCTAACACCAAAAAGGGGGAGATTGAAAGTGCATTTCGTTTTCCCGGTGTTTTGTGTGTTAGTTAACAATACTAAGTACACTATTTATCGAGGTGTTTAGTGTGCAGGTGTTATACTTAACATCGGCATCGATCACCGAAAAGATCTATAAAGATGGGCCTAAGAGATTTGGGATAGAGAGCAACCGTATTATTTGAACCGGATTATTCAGGGGAGCCGGATATTCCAGTTAGGATGGTTTGGATGCAAATTCGGGACAGAGATGATCTGGATTATTAGAACCGGATTATTCAGGGGAACCGGATATTCCAGTTAGGATGGTTTGGATGCGAATTCGGGACAGAGATGATCTGGATTATTAGTACCAGATTATTCAAACCATACCGGTTATTCCGGTTGAGAAGTTTCTGCTCGAAGATCGGCTTAGGACTGGAGTTGTGACTCACAGAAGTGAACTGGATTATTTGAAACGGATTATTCCGGAGGAGCCGGAATATCCGATTCAGCTGCCTGCACGGTACAGTATTCAACCGGATTTTTGGTATCGGATTATTCAGAGGCTACCGGATAATCCGGTTTAAGTCAACGAACTCGAGCAGATCTGGAGACCGGATATTCCGGGTCCAAACTTGGACCGGATATTCCGGTATATTTTTTCCTTCAAAACGACTAGTTTTGAGGAGGGGGTATAAATACCCCTCCTCTTCCTCCTTGATCTCGAGTTCTTCCCCTTGGTATTCAATAGCATTTAAGAGCTCACCAAATCCGCAATAACTCCCAATCCCTCCCACCAAACTCGAAGATCTTTGGAGAATTGAAGGATAAGGCCCCGATCTACGTCTTCACCGAGCCGTTCTTTATTTCTCCCTCTCTAGATTGAGGGATCTAGCCTAAGGTTTCCTCTTGTGGAGAACCTAGGAACCTTGTTACTCTTGGTGATTCAAGATTGTTGGGAGCCCCCAATTTGGTTGTGGGTGTGCGCCCCAAGTTGTTTGTAAAGGATTCGAATCCCGCCTCAAAGGGGGTCAATAGTGGAAGGCGGACTAGGCCTTTGTGGCGGGGTTCATCGGAGAATATGGTGAGGCCTTTGTGGCGTTGAGTAGGCCTTCGTGGCGAGCTCACACCCCTCCAACGAGACGTACTCCCTTAACAAGGAGGAACTCGGGATTACATCATGTCTCCGCGTGCTTCATACCGGTTACCTCGTTCTCTTCTCCCTTTACTCATACTTGTGTTTGTGTTATCCTTGTCATATAGGCAAATTCACCGTAGTTGCATTATCTATAGAATTTACCTTTGTGTCAAGCCTAATTGTGATAGAAAAATTCAAATTGGTCGTAGCACCTACTCACCCCCCTCTAGGTGCCCATACTTTACTTTCAGTCGAGCAAGGTAAATGTGGTGGTCAGCCACCCTCTGCCGCTCTCCTTGGAAGAGCGTACACGTGGCATTAAGAGTCGAATGGTACATGTGGGTAAAGTGTACCCCCTTCAGAGATAAATCTCCTCGAGAAGCCGTGTCTACGGTTACGGACGAATGGGCAACGGATTCTGTGGTCATAGATATGGCTAAAACTTGTTGATAACGAATGAAGGATGCCTCCTCGGAGATGCCGAGAGGGGTTACCTCTTAGCATGACGTATCAGAATAACTTGAGATGGTGATCTTGAAGCACGAGGTGCTGAAATGATTTGGTGGAATCAAAATATGATGATTTCAGTAGTTGAGTAGATTTCTCATATGTTTTGAAAATACTCCCCGAGACGTGCTATTCTTCCTCGATTTGAAAAACAAAGATTTCTTTACGCAAATTAGCCTTCATAAAACCTCTTTCTGAAAATAGCAGATATATAATAGGTTAACTAAGTCTTGTTGAGTACCTCCCGTACTCAGGTTTGCTTAGTTCTGTTTCAGGTGAAGTTCTCACTCGGTGGTGTTTCAACATGGACATGGACATGGACGAGTAGTTTGGGGTTCCCAGGTAGCAGCCTGGAATCTATGGGCTGGGACGTTGCCTTATGTTGTGGCCTCTTAGGCCTTTTGGTATCTTGTAGACTAGCAACATAATTTGCCTTCAGTCGTCTGATGTAATGTTAGGTCATTTGACCTCTGTTCGTAAAGCTATACTCTAGTAATACTTGTTTTATACAGCTTCATGTCTAGAGTGCTTTGATCGGTTGTTGGTATTGAGCCCTTGGTTAAACGATTTGGCTATGCCTATGTTGATTGTCGTAGTCGAGGGGTTGTGTTTCGATGATCCATTATCCGAGCACGTCTGCCGATGTCTACTCGGCCTGGGATTGGTAAACCCAGTAACCCTCGGCATGTGTAGTACTTCATGTGACACATAGCATTTCTATTTAGCCTTGGTCCCGTTCCGACAGTTTCAGATGACTCATGGATTCTTTGATATGCATAGTTGGTTAAGACTAGTATGGATATGAGGAGAAGTAGTTCCGATATTATCCGTCCTGCGTGCCGATGATTCCGGTCTATCTGTCGTTGTGTGTTACGACCGGGACTGGTAACCCCGAAGCCCTTGTGGGTCCATGACTAGAGAACATAACACATATGTATAACTCTGGGTCCGGGATCGTGACAGGTCATGGTATCCCAGCAGGACTACCTGTAGGAAAACCTTACTGCTTGGTCGATGTTGAGTCTAGCGATTGTGAAAACTATTTTGAAACTAAAAATGAGTTTAAAAAAGCTCATTAGGATTCTTTTTGTTCCTTACCTGGTATCGCTCTAAGTCTGGGTCACCTTACCTGTTTTGATTTAAAAAGCTTTTGCTACCTCTTCTAGTCATTCAAAACCTAGGTACCTTGTTTGGCAGGATGTTTTTTACCCAATTTGACTTAGTGTTGAGTTTCTAGAGTCGTGAGTGTTCCACACTCCGTTATTTCTTGTTTGAACTGTGATATTTCCTTTCCATCATAATCTCTCAGAGTTGTGTGGATCCTACATTCCCATGTTCTAAAGTCTCAAGTCCCGAACCTCAAGATTTCCTTTCATCGAATGTATCTTTCTCTTTAGCTCAGTGTTAGAGTACGTGATGGGCCTGGGCCCGTTAGTCTTAGGGTTTGCTTAGGGGTCAAGTAAGCCTTTCTTGGGAGTCTAGTAAACCTCTCTATATATGGAGAGGAGATGTATCAATATAATCAAGAAAGAATTAAGAAGGAAAACCCTTCCCCTCATGCCCGGCCGTGGGAAAGGACACCCACGGCCGGCTCTCTCGCGTTATGGTTGCTAGGGTTTGAGCTGGAGAGAGAGAGCTGCGAGGGCGCGAGAGAGCCGGCCGTGGGGGTCCTTTCCCACGGCCGGGCAAGAGAGGAAGGGGTTTTCCTTCTTAATTCTTGCTTGATTAGATTGATACATCTCCTCTCCATATATAGAGAGATTTACTTGACTCCCAAGCAAGGTATCCTTGACCCCTAAGCAAACCCTAAGACTAACGGGCCTAGGCCCATCACGTACTCTAACACTACACCCCACCTGGACATGCAGCTCATCCTCGAGCTGCAACCTAACGACGATTCGACCCCACACAAACCTAACGCCTAAAAAAACAAGCCTTTTACATCTCGGCCTATTGTATTGACCTGAAATAAGCTAACCCGAATGAGACTCTGACTCTTTATTTTTGACTCCGAACGATAAGGCGAGAATCCTCCGCGCGCCGAACTTGTGCGTTTGTAGCCCCCTTGATCCCAAGGACACCATCGGGACCAAGGGAGCCCTCGTGGCGGCCGACGGCGGAATGCAGTTGTGCTACGCGGTGCGCTTCTGTCGGTGACACCATGTCTTCTCCCCGCCGGCGGACTTTCGATGTCGCAGACTTGGAGGTCGCCGCCCGTGGGGAAAACAGCATGCCCGCTGCCAGTGGGGGAAACCGCATGCCCAATATCCCCCACGCATCGGACGAGATCGAGGTCCGTTGCACCGCGAAGCGCAACTTGGAGGACCTGCAGCTGCAAATCACGCATCTCCCACACATGCCGACGCGCTAGGAAGCCGCGCGCAGCAGCCTGCAGCCTCACCGCCGCTGACATGTGGTCGGTAGCGATCCAAGCCGGAAGCGGTGACGGCGACGGCTGGAACTTGATCGGTTGGATGGGATTGTCATTGGACGGCGGTGGCGATGCTGGGAACGAGGTCGTTGCAGTCTCGTCGTACGACATCCCATGCTGGAACGTGATGACCGGCGCCGTGGTTGCGGCCGAGGGCAGCGGCGGCGGCCGTGCGGGGATCGGCGCCGGTGCTGTGACCATGGAGGAACCCCCCATGGAATGGCGCACCGTCGGGACCGGCGTAAGGTCCGGCGAAGCGGGAGGGCCCGCCGTACTGTTGGGATGGCGCCGGTGGTGACTGGATGTGCGGCGGCGCCCAGGCCGCCGTATAGATTGACCCGGAGAAGGACAGCGGCAGCGGGGGCTGCAGCAGCCGAGCGTCAAGTGGCGGCGACGACAGCAGCAGCGTCGGCTGCCGCGGCCCGGCAATCGCGGCGGAGGCTACCTGGTGCGGCGGCTGCCACGGCAGCCGCGCCGGCCCATAGGCGGCGACTGATGGCGCGGGCGGCGGCGGTCCGTAGGGACCGGCCAGGAAGAGGCAGATCTCTTGGACGGCGGTGGTGAGATCGCAAATTGCTCCGCGATCTGCTCAGGGGTGTAGACAACGGCGGCCGGCACGAGGAAGGCCGCAGTGGAGGAAAGCGGCGCCGTCGGTTGGGGCGGCGGCATGGTGGTGGTGCCCGGCGATGAAGACATGATCGAACAAGGGCAATCTGATACCAAATGTTATGGTTGCTAGGGTTTGAGCTGGAGAGAGAGAGCTGCGAGGGCGCGAGAGAGCCTGCCGTGGGGGTCCTTTCCCACGGCCGGGCAAGAGAGGAAGGGGTTTTCCTTCTTAATTCTTGCTTGATTATATTGATACATCTCCTCTCCATATATAGAGAGGTTTACTTGACTCCCAAGCAACGCTTACTTGACCCCTAAGCAAACCCTAAGAGCTAACGGGGCCCAGGCCCATCACGTATGCTAACACTCACATACTTTTGGGGCTATGCATGTCTTCTGGAAATATCTCGTGAATCACTACTCATAGTGTCCTTTAAGGCACTCAGATAGTAGTTACTCTTTTATCTGGCTTTTTAACCGTTGGACTTGAACCGAAGGTCCCGGAATGTGCTGAATTGTGGTGGGTTGAATCATGTGGTTTTATAACCATGTGATGCTCACGCTATCAGTATAGGATGCCGACCTTTAACCCAAGTTCTGTTTCGTTTGACCATGTGGAACATTTTCTACCTCGGGATGGCTAGGTAATCTCAACTCCAATAGCCATAGTTTTTCTCTTGGAATCAAAAGGGATCACAACAAGAATGATCATCATTAATTCCACAACTTTGTTCTTAGTTCAGCTATATCAATCTTTTAGCATGGGTTTTACAAAAGAGTATTACCCTATGCATTCACGGTGATCTCAGGATTTTCTGGAGCATGTTCCTACTCTCTAGTTGGTTTCCAAACTTCGTCCATTGTTTGGAAGCCAAGTTGCATAAGTGTGTTGGAATCCAATGCAATTTCTCTTGTGTTCCATTAAAACATTCCACCTTGGAATGTCACGAGAAAGAAACTCAATTACCTCGTTCATCTTTAGGACCAGGTCAAAGTTTTGTAATTCGAACATTAAAGAAGTTTCATTAGCTTTTGTTCCATTCTTTCCTACGATTATCACCCTCTTATATATCAAGAGGTCGTGCTGAGTTTCATGACCTTGTTGATGAAGTTATGCTCTTACGTATTTTCACTCACCCTGTCTCCAAGCTTGAATGCTTGAGAATGATAGGTCTATGCATTGATGTGTGCATGAGGTCTTCCTGGAAATTTTTATTGCTTTGAAAAATCTAAGAACATGTGTATCCTTATTAGCCCTATTAGTCACCGGTCTCTACTTGAAGTTGACTGTATAACCAAATCCGTTCATTTTGGTACACATTCTTGGTCAAAGAGCTAGGTTCCTGCCAAAGCTTTCAAGACTATATCGGTTGCTTTGAAATGCAAGATTCCTTCCGAACTCGAAGACACACCGGTAGGTTGTGATATTCTGGTCGTATCTCTAGAAGTATCACCAGTTTGTCACCTGACCGTGATGTCTAAACAAGGGGTAATTTAAACAACTCATTTCTCCAAGAAATTGTGCTAGATACCCTGGACTAGTTGGTTGAGCTTAAACAACAACTTGAACAGTTGAAAGACAAGATCTCTTCCTAACCCATTCCTTCATAATGGGATGTCTAAATCCGTTCATCTTGAAGTAGGATAGTATCTCCTTCGTGGACATGCTACGTAACAAACCTTTGATTTGGGTGGGCTATCGTCAAATGAACCTTAGATTCAAGGATTATCTTGTGGTGTTTCTACTCATGGTGTTTTGCCTAAGTACACCTTCGTGTCCTTTAGTCTGCCCAGCATTTTTCCTTGTTCTTGTATCATATGAATCCCTCTGCTTGGAGTGTTATGATAAGCGCGTTATTGAGCCCATCAATGACATTCCTAACTTCTTCAAGTTGCAAGAGGTTCATAATGAACAATTGGCACTAATGTTGGAAACTTTTGAGAATCATCTTTGTGTCATTATGAAGTATGGGTTCTGGATGTTTGAAGTAATTTACTCTGGTTCATGTGCTTATGATGAAACTTATCGCAGTGGATCCGAGTAGAGTTTTCTTGTTCCCCCGGGAATAATCTCACATCGCTCATGCATGTGTGGACTATTCTTGAGATGGTAGGTTGTTACCTTCATTTCTTGAGGAAGTTCTGCAAGCACCCAAAGCCACTGATTGATTACCCGTGAAAGAGAAGAAGTCCAAACACTTCGTTATCCTTATAATCATCATCCCAACAAGGACTCTGATGTATTCCTTTGCAGATAAACCATGTAGGTGCAACCGTCTTCCCGAGTTGCTAATACATGAGTTCTGCAATCTCGCTCATCTTCTGGAGCGTGGCATCATAGTCCATATCTTGAGATTCCAGTAAATGTATCTTGTTAGTAACCGGTGCAACATGGTTGATCAGACATGTTGAGTAAAATTCATTTCACCTAACTAGAGCTGAATCTCAAGCAGTAATGATGGTTGGTGTTTCCTCAAGGGTATTGAATTTGTTCATTTGAAAATCCGACATAGTTGGTGTTGTGGTTGACACAATTAGCCGGAAGGCCTAACTTTATAATCGTTTTAATCAACAAGAACAACCACTCTCCGTGAGGATTCTGGTGCGACTTATCCTAGGAGTTTCCCCTCACCGTTCTTCCAAAACTGAAGTTGGAGTTTTACTTGATGACCTATAGAATGATTGTCATGAGCCTGATGTCGGTATGTAGAACATCAAAGGGAACTTGGAAGTTGATCTATCTAATGTCTCTCTATCAATCCTCCACACCTAACTTCCAGTGGAAACATGTGCATCACTAGGAACCCCACCTTGTGGTGATTTGTAACCACCATTGTCCAGTTTTCTCTTTCTGGTTGATAGTAGTTTGAGTTCTAATCAACTCACACGTTATGTAACTTTGCTAGACACTTCACCCATGGGGTCTTAATCATGTGGTAAACATATTGCTACATAAAATCTACAACATGAAAAAGATTCCTTAGTCCCTTTTTGGTGCTCCAATCCCTGTTGGTTACTCATCCTTATGGTATGACCAAGAATTCCTCCTTCATTACGGTGTTCCAACATCTTTTGGTTACCCATCCTTGTGTTGTGAGGTAACATCACTATCTTCGACAAGAATCTCAATAAACTGTGATGAATGAATGAAAGTTCTTTGTCTTCTATGTACACTTGAAAGAGTTAACATGACCCTGTATCAAATATTTATCTTGGACGCATGATTCCTATGTGTTTGTGTGTTCTCTCTTGTCTATGGATACTACGTTGTGGTGTCCAAGATAATCCTTTCCATCTTGGTATTCTGTTTGAAGAAACCTAGATGTCACAAGTTGTTCAACCTTTCTTTTCCAAAATGATTTAAGGTCTTGTGCAAAGTTCATATTCTAAATCCTTACCAGAACAGTTGTCCACAAACTTGAAACTTTGAACCGTTCCCTCCATTACCTTGACGTATTTCATGCTTGCTTACTCAAAAGTTTTTTATGAACACTCTTTCCATGTGTTGGCCATGAAATACTCGATCTTCGTGCAGAACTAAATTTTCCAGAGTTGTTCCCTCTTACCCAAGGTGTAGCCGATGAATACCTCCGCAGTGCTACCGATCAACCTCTTCAAGAAGAGAACCGTGAGGTTCGAGAAGATCATTCAAACTGGTGTTCCTTCTTTCTTTCTCCTTCGGGAATCTCGGGACGAGATCTTGTAAGGGGGGGTAGATTTGTAACATCCCACTTTTTGGTAGTAAAGAGTTCAGGTGTTGTGCACATGTCATAGCATGCATGAAAATTCTCATCCAAAATTTGAATTGGAATTCAACTAAACAATTCCCAAAAATCACTTAAAGTAAACCCCCAAAATTTGAATTCAAACCATTTCCAAATTTGGCAAAAAAAATTACGTTGAGGATGGAAATTTGATAAGGTTTTCAAATCTTACTTTTGCGAAATTTTACCTTTTAAAAAAGGCCCAAAAAATATTGTTTTCTTCTCATTTTTATTAGAAAAGGACCACTTTGTAATTTCCAGGATAGTCCAAGAGTTATGGGAAAAAATTCTCTTTTGTTTCTTCCTCCTCCCGCTAGAAGGAAGCACACAACTGTGTGCCTGCACTACCGTCGACGATTCCACGTCCTGTCTGTCTGCTTGCCTCCGAGGAGAAGGGCAGAGGAGGTAGTGGTCCTCTTCCTTTCCTCCACCTCACGCCAACTCCTCTCCCTATCCATGTCTCTTCTCTGCACCGCCAGGAACCCGAAACCCTAACCCTACTGAAGCATACATCACTCACCGTCGGTGCCACCAGCACCCCCGCGCCCTGCCGCGGTCATCATCGCTCTTGCCGCTAGAAGGAAGCACACAATTGGAATGGATCTGAGGCGCCCGTAAATCATCGCCGCCATCGCCTTCTACCTCACATCTAGTCGAGCGTTGCCGCTTTGATTAGCCGTTGTCGGGCCTCCGTTCGCTTCACCGACGCCTCCATCGAGTTCCTGGTGAGCTCCTCTACACGAAGGTGCTCTCCGCCACCCACCCCTCTTTCTGTTTCGGGCCGTCCGCGTGCGCCTGCCGTCCGTCACCACGCGGATGCTCACCGGAGATGATTCCGGTGACCAATTAGTCAGCACCCGCCGCCCGAGAAATCTCCTTGAGCTTCTCTAGCTCCCCATCATGTTCGATTCGCGAGCAATCTGTCGAATTACTCGAATTGGAGTTCGACTATGAGATCGAGCTCGGGTGACATCAAAACATGCACTGTGGGTCCGTGCTGTTAGTGGGGTTTTCTTTTAAAAAACAAATAATTGGTAAAATGAATAAAATCTGACAGATGGGTCTCACCTTTAATTAATTACAGAAAATGATTTAATTTTAGAAATTGAATATCTTTTATTCCGTTATTCAAAAACATGCGAAAAATATATGGGAATGTTCAGAATATTAATTCCTATTTGAATATGACATTTTCAAACGCATTTGACAAAGTTAAAAAAATGTGAATTATTTGAATTTGAATTGATTCATTTAAAAATGGAAAAAATAATATTTTATTCAATAAATTCAGAAAATTGTAAGTTAAATGTCAAAATGCTCTTTGAAACAAATGTAACTCATTTATGATGTGTTGAGCACTTTAACTTTGTATCACTTTGAGAATTACCTGAAGTGCCCTCCGAGGTCCATTTCGGGGCTAATTTCAATAAAAATGCATAACTGCCATATGAATCCTAGAAACTTATTAAACATGTTTAGGGTTTCATCAAAGTGCATTAACTTGATCATGCATACATATTGCGCATTGCATAGATACCATGTGTTGATTGTTCCCTTTCCGGTATTTGCTTTCTATCAGTAGAATGCAACTCCGAAGAGAAGTCCAGCAATGCCATTCGACAAATACTTGATCTTAATCGACAGGTCAAGCACTTATTCTTGAAGCCTTTATCTGATTTTATGAAGGGAGGCAAGCATAACCTCTTATCTGCTCATATATCATTTTGAAGTGTTTTGAATCTCGTATATTGCATGTGTTTCAAAGTATTTATGGTCTTTAGACAAAGTTCTCCTATATTTGTTGCTTCGCCTAAATATTTCTATCCACTATTCCTAGCAGCCATAGGTTTATTTGTGCGCGCTTCGTTTAAGGTTGTGAGTCTTGCTTAGCCATGCCTAGTTGTGACCTGATCCATCTGGTTGATGAATCTAATCAATACGTGAATCTACTATGCCAGGTTTTTTCTATTTGAATTATCTTTGATAACTTGACTAATAACGGCATGGATGTGAGGCCACAATGGGTTGCGGCATTTTGTCTCGTTCATTCCCCTAGGAGCGATTTCTCGCCTTCAAAGCCAAGGATGAGCGTGCAACCACACGCGGGGCCTAACAGAGCGCGCTCGACCAACTAACTTGTTTGGCCAAGTCCATGAGTCACATAGTTTGAGATTTTCATCTGCGTGTGGTTCAGAAAACGATTTTTAGAAAAAATAGGGGTGACCGGGACAAGTGATGGACGTACATAGATCTTGATCCCGACTCACAGAACAGGTACCGTCAGGGGGTGGCCAACTCCCTGTTCATGGGGCGGCCCTGTTTGGGTTGACTCAAGGATAGGGTCGAGCAAGGTAAAGGTCGTGACCAACCACCCTCTGTCGTGCTCCTAGGAAGAGCGTACACATGGAATGAAGAGTCGGATGGTACTTTTTGGTAAAGTGTACCCCTGGAGGGATAAGTCTCCTTGAGAAGCCGTGTCCACGGTTACGGGCGTCTTGGCAGCAGATTTTGTGATCATAGAGAACTTGAACATAATAGCTAAAACTTGTTGATAACGAAGGAATGATGCCTCCTCGGAAATGCCGAGAGAGGTTACCTTTTGGCATGAGGTATCGGAATAACTTGAGATGATGATCTTTGAAGCACGAGGTGCTGAAATAATTTGGTAGAATGGAAAGATGATGATTTCAGTAGTTGAGTAGTTTTATCATATGTTTTAAAAATACTCCCTGAGACGTGCTATTCTTTCTCGATTTGAAAAACAAAAATTGATTTACGCAAATTCGCCTTCATAAAACCCTTTCTGAAATAGCAGATATGTAATAGGTTAACTAAGTCTTGTTGAGTACCTCCCGTACTCAGGTTTGCTTAATTCAGGTTCAGGTGAAGCTCTTCCTGTGTTGTTTCAACGTGGACATCGACGAGTAGTTTGGGATTCCTAGGTAGAAGCCTGGAATCTATGGGTTGGGACGTTGCCTTATATTGTGGCCTCTTAAGCCTTTTGGTATCTTGTTGACTAGCAACATAATTTGCCTTCCGTTGTCTGATGTAATGTTGGGTCATGTGACCTCTGTTTGTAAAGCTATACTCTAGTAATACTTATTTTATACAGCTTCATTCTAGAGTTACTGCTTTGATCGGTTGTTGGTTTTGAGCCCTTGGTTAAACTATTTGGCTATGCATTTGTTGATTGTCGCAGTCGAGGGGTTGTGTGACAATGCTCCATTATCCGAGAACGCCTGCCGATGTTTACTCGGCCTGGGATTGGTAAACCTAGTAACCCTCGGCATGTGTAGCACTTCCCGTGACACATAGCCTATCTGTTTAGCCTTGGTCCCGTTCCGACAGTTTCAGATGACTCATGGATTCTTTGATATGCATACTTGGTTATGACTAGCATGGACACGAGGAGCAGTAGTTCTGATGTTATCCGGCCTGCGTGCTGATGATTTCGGTCTATCTGCCATTGTGTGTTACGGCCGGGACTGATAACCCCGAAGCCCTTGTGAGTCCATGACTAGGAGCACATAACACTTATGTATAACCTTGGGTCCGAGGTCGTGACACTTTTCTTCCACGTATTTACGTGTGAAGTACCACCTGAAGGTCATTTGTTTTGCATGCGCGACACGTGTCCCCGCGCATGCGCTAGGGGCGATTCTTATGGGGCGATGTTCGCTCACCCTATGTTTCGTGATCGAACCAGGGCTAGGTGAGGTGCCAGTGTATGTCCGATGAGGTGGCGGTGCGGTGACAAATGTCGACGTGTGTGTTTGACACGTTTGGGTTGAATGGGTTTCAAGAAAATTCGTCGCGCATGAAGTGCGATTCCTACGTGGTTGGGTTCGCTGACCCTATGTTTTTTGTTTGGGCCGGCTGGCCTGGTGCCGGGCCAACTGTCATGCCACCTGTTAGGCCGGCTGTCCGTGACGTGGCATGGATGTATCACCACATCTATGACATGTGTGTGTTAGCTGCCATCTACCTTGACATGTTCTATTTAAATAATTGACTGCGTGTTCCCACTCATCCGCTTCTGCTTTCGTTTCTGGTTCTCCATGAGGTCTCAAACACCTTGCGTGCACCGATCCGATGGTGGAAGCTTCATCGTCGGGCAAGCCGCAACTAGGTCACACAACCATCTTCGGGAGAGGCAATCGACTATGAGACCGCGTATGAACGAAGTCCGAGTGGCGTCGAGGCTGGTTCGACGACGGGGGCACCGCCTTGGAACCGCGGCGGCAACGACGGTAAAAGGTCGATTATAGGGGGTGGCGATGCGACTCCAACGACCTAGGCATGCGGGAAGGTCCGGCGATGGACGGGCGGAGGATGGGGTGCGGTGGCGGGATCTACGGACGGCGGATTGTGATTGGCGGTGGCACGTAGCGGCAAGGGGCGCGGTGGGAGCGAGATGGAAGTTTCCGTGCGGCAGTTAGGCTCTGCGCTCGTGCTATGCGTTTTGCGGCAGCTCGGTGGCTTACTCAAATTTGCAACAGCCGGGGTTCAAAGTGAGGCTGTGTTGTAAAAAAATATAGGCCACATATGGATGATAGAGCAACTGTTGGAGACTTTTTCCCCAAAACTACCATATATGATATTTTTAATAGGGCATGTTGCTAGAGAATTAGAGATGCTCTAGGACACACACACACACCAGTTCAAATAGCAGCTTTTCTCACTAGGCCAGTTCTCCTAGGTACGAACGGTCATGTCCCCCGTTTTGACCGTTTTCCGAAAATGGCTTAGAAAATTTCAGAAAAATTCAAAAGAACTCGAAATGATGCAAGACCTTCGCGTGGTGTTATTATATATGTCTTAGTATCCACCAAAATAATAAACTTGGAATACGACAATTGGGTTGAAAAAGTGTTCACAGAAATGAGCTATCTCCTACGAAGATTCATGGCTTTCGGACTAAATGACGGATGTTATGGCCAGTTCCATGGCATAGTTTGTTTAAATGTGCCCATATTCCACACAAGATGCATATTGGAACAACTAACAATGTTTACGAAGAAAGTATTATTTTTCGTTGAATAAAAATACCATTTTCCATTTTCGGAGTGTCAAAAATGGGTTTTTTTGTGAAGCATCTACCAAAAACATGTTGCAAAAATTTAACAAATAAAATTATAAATCTGCTATGTCATATTTGATCTACAAATAACCAAATTCCTACAGTTCAATAGCTAAAAATACACCTCTTTCGAAAAAGACAAGTTTCTGCCGATTCCGTTGAAACTGGGCCGAAGTTGAACTACAAGTGCCTAGTAGTTTGCTCGTGATTTTTTGAAAAAAATCATTTTTAGGTACCCAAGTACATATTTCAACATAGATACACCAATAGTTCATCAAGATTAAGCACCTAGGTACGAACGGTCACGTCCCCCGTTTTGACCGTCTTCCGAAACCGGCTTAGAAAATTCCAGAAAATTCAAAAAATTACTCGAAATGATGCAAGACCTTCGCGTGGTGTTATTATATATGTCCTAGTATCAACCAAAAATAATAAACTTGGAATACGAAAACTGGGTTGAAAAATGTTCACATAAATGAGCTATCTCCTACGAAGATTCATGGCTTTCGGGCCAAATGACGGATGTTATGGCCAGTTCCATGGCATAGTTTGTTTAAATGTGCCCATATTCCACACAAAGATGCATATTGGAACAACTAACAATGTTGACGAAAAAAGTATTATTTTTTGCTGAATAAAAATACCATTTTTCATTTTCGTAGTGTCAAAAACGGGTTTTTTTTGTGAAGCATCTACCAAAAACATGTTGTAAAAATCTACCAAATAGAATTATAAAGATATTATGTCATATTT
Source organism: Alopecurus myosuroides (assembly GCA_028641055.1). Taxonomy (NCBI): domain Eukaryota; kingdom Viridiplantae; phylum Streptophyta; class Magnoliopsida; order Poales; family Poaceae; genus Alopecurus; species Alopecurus myosuroides. The sequence goes on along the minus strand of CM054057.1, from coordinate 276,625,803 downwards.
GATCTACAAATAACCAAAGTCCTACCCCTCAATAGCTCAAAATACACCTCTTTTGAAAAAGACAAATTTTTGCCCACCTCACCATAACTTTTATATATGCCGACGGCCATATAGGAGTGCATGAGATAGACCAACCTGGCAGGGCAAATATGCCGAGAGCCATGTGTCTGCCGACGGCCAAAGGAATAACACCGTCGGCAACAACCTTATATGCTGACGGCTTTGTGTATACCGACGGCCTTTTATAAACCCTCGGCATACGGCTTATATGCCGACGGCCCCGATAAAAAGCCGTCGGCACACAAAAAACCGTTGGCAACTAGGCAATTTCTACAAGTCGTATGTTCCCGGTGATCGCAAAACCAAGTACACGCCGGTTTAAACCACATATAGGCGGTGAGCAACCCGAGCAAATCAATATCAACAAAAGGACATGCAAGTTTCGAACAAAACCGCGGGACAACATCACACGGGTAACACGGAGGAGGACTCGGATCAACGGGGAGCACCTATGCTACGCTCGGTTCGCCACCACACGCATGAAGAGGGTCTTGTAGGGCAGGCCCAGTTTGAATCTAAATGGTTTTCAATTGAACAGTTTTCACATTTATTTATTTTTTTGAAATTTAAACATTTATAAATCTGAATAATTTTAAAATATGAATAATTTATAAATGAAACATTTTTTTAAAAGAACCAGCGGAAAAAGGGATAAAATCTCTAGAAACAAACACACTAAAAAATAAAAAATAAAAACTTGGTCGAAAGCTTTTAGAAGCTTTCCCAAACCCAAATAAGCAAAAACGTATGAGCCGGCCGCGAGCTAGCCAGAGAAAGCGGAGGGGCTATGCCTAAAGCCGATAAGCTAAACAATGAGCCTAGAAATTCTAGGATTTGCTGGATCAACGCCATCATCATGTAAAATGCTATGTTCAACCTGGGTGTAGGTGATTCTGCCTAGGTCAAGGACCTTCTGAATGTTGAAAAATTACGAAAAAAATAGAGCTTATACACATGTATTATGTAATAGTACAAAATTTCTTAAAGAAACAATCTTTCATTTGGCCTGTGTAAAAAAGACAAATCTATGACGTATATATACTACTAGTAGTACTGTAGCAATAAAAATTTGTCTTTTTTCGCATAGCCAACGTAAATACAAATTCGTCACGAAACTCACTTGCCACGTATTGGATTTGCATTACGTATGCATCTAATTTTTTCGGATTTTTTTGAATTTTAAAGAAGTGGTTTAAATCAACATTTAAGAAAAGAAAAATTAGGCAGGAGCATGTGCCCGCCGGTTCATTCTAGCCGCACTCCATCATCATTGCCTCTAGACATTGCATTATTTGTACTAGAAGGACCATGTGTGCTTCGCTGCGCCATTTTTTGATGATGTCATTTTCTTTTTTCATCACATGTGCATGGTAGGTTTTGGCGGGCTTGTTTCTGAGTGGCAATGCGGTAGAATTCTTCTAGTTGCCACGTTTTTATGCGTTTGGATTGTCGCCATTTAGCGTAAGGGTGGGCTACACGTGCACATAGTATGGCTCGTGTTTGTCGGGGAGGTAAATCGCAAGACAGAATAAGGGTTATACCGGTTCATATAGTGAGTTGGAACGCTCCTCCCAGTCCCAGAAATCCAGTTTCACTTACTCCTAGTCCCACAAGAGCAGATGTTGAAAATATTAGTCACTTGTATGGAAGATGGTGGTCTTACGAACGATAATATAACCCGACCTACTCACAACAGTCTCCCTCTTGTTAGTACAATGAGTGGTTGCTATAGTTACCTCCATTGTTCAAGTCGATGAAGACTCACGGTACAATGCCTTCATATTTATGGCTGAATTATCCCTCAGTTGATTCATTTCCCAACATAGTCAATATAGAGGCAGTGACCCAACGATGTAGTATATTACGAAGTGATGCCTTAGTTATAGGGTTTGGCTCAATTGGGATGGAGTTATGAGGGGCGCAGATCGGTTGCCGAAGTGGTTTTTCGTAGAGGCTGTCTCGAACAATAGTTGAGATGAAACGTGTAGGTGGAGGTGGTGTGCACATCATGTCTTAGTCGCGGTGGTTACCGGCCCTATCGATATCGCTGAAACGAGCAACAATGAAACTGGGCAAGTCGACGCGACGCCGGGGGTGACGACGGCGGACGGCATAGCGAGCTGAGCAGGCCGGACGCAATCTAAGTCGTGCACATGGAGCAAATAGCACATACCATGAGCTATCCACACCCGCACGCACAACTGTTAGCATATGCACAGACGCATGGGAGGGTTCTTTTGGCAGCGAGCGCGTGATTACGAAATTAAAAAAGTAAAACAACCCAAAATAAAATAGAACAAATGGTGATGAACATGTACAACTGTTCTAAATACGTGTCAAGCTTGGTGATGAAATGACATGTGTGATTCTATATACAAAAAATAAATCAGTGCTCTAAAAGTATATTCTTCTAATTTCAATTGTTGGTCACTGTTTTTTTCCTTGCACGGAGCACCACAAATATCATTTCAACGCGAAATTTGGCAAATATGTACAACACTTGTATATCTTTGTTATACATTATATTTTAAAAAAATTATATATTTTTACTAATTGTTAATTTTTTTTGTTTAGAGAGAAACATATCAGTCCAGAAGGCATTGTGAATTTTCACGATAGCAACTTAGCACATGCACGTGCATTTTTGTGAACAAGAAAGAGCAGCTAGCACATTTATATACAATTTTTTTGACCAAGTATATTGTTGTACATGAGGTATGCAAGATGGCGTGTGTACGTAGCTAGCTTTAGGTGGGGCAGCCGAGTGAATCTGATATGCTCTCACTGCCAGGTGGGGACAAAGCAAGGAGTAAGAATAGAGCTCAAATAGCCCTGCGTTTAGTTCTCTTAAGAGATGCACAACGTCGTCTACCGTCCAATGGAGACTGGCCCACGAGGAGCGCTCACACGGTCAATGCTGCAGCGAGTCTGGGTGATGCATCGTCATGCTTCTTGGCCCAACGCGTACCGTCCATCACGCATAGTCACTTCACTTTTTTTTTTACAATTAGTCACTTCACTCTTTTTTATTTGACAATTAATATCATATATATTTATTATTTATTGTAACAAACTGTATATGGTAGAGATACATGAGTTGACCATAGCTATTCTTTACCTAATAATAAAGGCGTTAAATCTTTCCTGGTTGGTTGGTTGGTCGGTCGGTCCGTTATCGAAACTACCCTTAAAGTTTAATAAAATTACCCACCAATACCATTAAAAATCGAATAGTTATTTTCTGTTTTTCGTTTTCGTTTTCGTTTGGTCTCCGTCTCTATTGTTTCCTACGACCCAACGTCGATCTTCAGGTCGCATGTTGTGTGCCGTGTCCACGAGAAGATTGAAGGGGATCAAGGAGCCCGACACCACAGACCAGACTTCCTCCATCCTCCAAGTTGGAGGCTCCAACCCATATAGCCACGGGAAAAACAAGGACAGACCGGCTCCTCTCGAGATCAGATCGTCCTCGAACCAGTCCGTCCCTCGCCTTGATTCCCTCCTCTCGAGATCGACGAGAGTGATCCGTGTGTGAAAGCCGAGAAATTCACCGGCGTCGGTCCGGGCAGGCCGATCTGCTATGGGACACGGGGTACCTTACCCGAAAAACAACTGAATCAATCGCGGACTGTGCATACCAAGTTCGTCGGCATGCCGGGAGGACCAGCATAATGTAGAGAAGGAGGTCAATAGATCTCTCTGGTTCGTCAGATGTGTCGCTCCATGGCAACCGCCGCGTCTCGGCGAACTTGCCGTGCCTGGCTGCCGCCCCATCATTGGCCTGGGAGGACCAGCATAATATAGAGAAGGAGGTCGATAGATCTCTCTGGTTCGTCGGACGCGTCGCTCCATGGCAACCTCTGCGTCTCGGCGACCTCACCCTGCCTAGCTGCCGCCCCCTCATTGGCCTCATCGTATCCCTCCTTCGACGGGAGAAATGGAAAAGCCAGCATGCCCCCTCACCACTTCCGATCTCCGGGTACTCCGGCATAGGAGTCCCTTTATCCGAGGCCCCCAGATTTGGCAGCCGCCAACCTCTAAATTGCAACTGTCATCAGCTCGTCATCGTCCGTTGTAGGAGTTCATGAGGGTCTATGACATATGGGGCATGGGCTCTGTATCCGGCAGCGACGTACAACAAAGAAGCACTCGATCCACCGTTTGATTTCAGCATGAGCATGCCGAGTTTACTAAAGAGGTTACATGCAAAAGGTGTACAGCTGAATTAGCTTGATTTTTTTTCAACCTGCACTATAAAAACGTACTTTGGAGATTTTTTTTAGATAAAAGGCATCAAATTCCCTACTTTAAATTAATAAAGCAAGTAGTTTAGGTTCACAAAGACGGACTTAACACATGCTGAGGGCCTACAACTTTGCCCAAATGAAATGCAGCTAAGAAGGGGGCCGGCCTCCCCAGGACAGACCGGAAACAGCAACTACGGAAGCAGCGGTTGTGGAGGCAGCAGGTCGCGGAAGATGCACTTGAGCCTAGCAGCGAACTGGAGAAGCGCCGTCTTGTCAGTTTTCTTTGCGGGATTTGCCCATACCTGCACAAACAACGACATTTTGAAGATAACGTCAGCTGGACGTTTCGGGGCAACTGCTTCAATGGCGAGCTTATTACGTGTAAGGCAGAGAGCCCAACTAAGCGCCGCAAACAGCACCCAGCTGGTGCGGCGTTGAGAGCCTAAGAGCGACTGTTGAATGGCGAAGAACTGGGGGAAAGTGGCCGGGCTCCAACTACACCCAAGTAGCTGCCTGATCACACTCCATCCCAACTTGGCCAGGGAGCACTGGAAAAATATGTGGGCTGAGTCCTCGACGTCCCCGTAGAGGGCACAGAGCCGTCGCGTCGGGTCGGAATGCCCAAAGAGTCTAGATCGAGTCGGGAGTCTATCTAGGGCGAGCTGCCAGGTGAATATTTTTACTTTGAGGGGTAAGTGTGTAGACCACAGGTCCTGGCACAAGACGATAGAGGCCCCTTGCGCAAGCTTCTGATACATCGAGGCCACCGATAAGCGGCCCGAGGGCTCAAGGGCCCAAGAGACGGAGTCCGTCCCGGTAACAAGGCCCACCTCTGCCAACTCAACGTTCAGCTCCCGCCATTGAGCCGAGCATTGTGGGGAGAAATTACGGCGGAAACGCAGCCCCTCGGGTGCGAAAGCCGCCGCAACCGACATGGAAGGTAGTTCGCAGATCTCGAATAATAAGGGAAACCTATCCCTGAGTGGCCCAACCCCAGTCCACCAATCAGCCCAGAAGAGGGTCCGCCTTCCATCCCGGACGTCAAACTTAGCACCTAACTTAAACAGCTCTTTGATCTTGTGTAGATTGTTCCAGAATTGGGATCCCCCCGTGGATCCGCAGCGAAGATGTTTGGTGCTTCAGGATATTTCGCGAGGACAATGCTCAGCCAAAGCGAGGAGTCCTCCTGGAATAGCTTCCAAACCCACTTTAGAAGCAGGGCCTTATTCATTAGTTTGGTGTTGGTCAGCCCAAGACCCCCGCAGTTTTTGGGCCGACACACCGCAGGTCAGTTAATCATGTGGCATTTTTTCTTGGAACCCGCGCCCTCCCAGAAAAATCTAGCCCGGATGGAGTCGAACTTCTCGTGTACCCCGTCTTGTAGCAAGAAGAGACCCATGACGTATGTAGGGAGCGCCTCAAGGCAGGCGTTGGACAAGATCCATCTTCCTCCCGAGGAAAGTAATCTGCCCATCCACACCTCAACCCTAGCGCCTAGCTTATTAACCAGGTAACTCTATTGTTCGATAGTAATTTTTCTGTCTGAGATAGGGAGGCCAAGATACAGAAAAGGGAAGGAGCCGAGTTTGCAGTTGAGCATATTGGCTATGCGAATCTGGTCGTCCTGGTTCTCTCCCAGAACGAAGACTTCGGATTTATGGAAGTTGATCCGGAGACCCGACATGTCCTCGAAACAAAGGAGCAGAAATTTCAGGTTGGCGATGTCGAGGTCTTTATTTTGGATCAAGATGACGGTATCGTCGGCATACTGCAGGTGTGTGAGCCCCCCGGGTATCAAGTGGGGGACCACCCCACTGATGTGACCCGCAGCACAAGCTGCGGACAATAAGGCCGAGAGGGCTTCGGCAATGAAGTTAAACAGAAGTGGGGAGAGGGGGTCCCCCTGTCGCACCCCTCTCTTGTTTTGGAAGTAGGGACCAATCTGCCCATTAATAGAGATCGCCGTTTGGCCCCCGGCGATGAGTTGCTCGATTCTATGGATAAATCCTTGGTCGTACCCTTTCCGACGAAGAACCTCCAGGAGGAAGGACCAGTTGACGCGGTCGTAGGCCTTTTCGAAGTCTAGCTTGAGCAGGATGCCTCCCAGCTTTATCACCCTGAGCTCGTGAACCACCTCATGTAAGGCAAGGGCGCCGTCGAGGATGAACCGTCCTTTGAGGAACGCGGTTTGATTTGGGCTGATCACTCGGTTAGCAATTGGGTCGAGACGCGATGCGATTGCTTTTGAGATGATCTTGAAGATGACGTTGATCAAGGAGATGGGTCTGAATTGTGAGATCTGGTCTGCGCCTTGGATTTTCGGGATCAGCGAGATGACCCCGAAAGTGATCAGCTAAAAGTGAGCAAGTGGCCTTAGGTGGCGTTCTTTTTTGCTCTATTGTTGCCGACGAGTTTCCAGAGGCGCTGGTAGATGATATGTGCTCTTTGCAGGAATTTATTGACTTCACTGTCTATTACATCACGGTGTTGGATCCGATTAAAATGTCAGTGCAAAGATCATCTCCCCGGAGTTCTCACCATACCAGCACTAGCTCTACTAAAAAACAAACATGCATGTGCTCAGGGGTACTTTCATAGATTTGTGGAGTGGAATGATGAAGTTCGAGGAACTGTGGTCACAAAGAACATGATAAACTAATACGTATGATAAGGTACAAATCATTTTTTTGTTCCAAGACATGTAACTTATTTCTAATCAGAAAAGCATGATACTTACGCAACTCATTTTTCTTCGTGCATAGACGAGCAAGACATTGCAGAGGCTGGGTGTTCCCGTTTCAAAAAAAAAAAAGAGGAATATTGTTGTCGTGTGATGAGCAGCCGCCGACGTTGTGGAGGAAGGTGATGCCATGCGTGCATGCCAACACGTTGCATGTCCGTGCACCGTTTATCGGTGGAGAAGGGCGGCAAGACCCTTGGCATGGGCGAAGACGTACAAGATGATATTCTCCTACTTTGTACTATAAAAGTACGACCAGTGCCGACCGGATCTTTGTGGCGGATCATGCCGAGCGCAACAACCATGCCCCGAAGATCTTTGAGACAATTTATGATCACAATGTCGACGCCCACCTTGCATGGGGTGCTATGTCATGCCAAGCCAACCTTCGGCATGTGCGACAAAGACAATAGCAACATATTTATATCCATCACCGAGACACCAACTAGAATATAAAAAATGTTCAAGCCATAGCAACACATCGGCATTTTGTGCTTCCGTTATAAAATTTTGTCGTAGCTTTGTGTAGTCCGAGTTTCAGTTCAAACAGTAGCCTGCACCGAAAAAAAATAAAAAAATCTCCTAATGGTGTAAAATATGCACCTTTGTTCAGAATGTAGTCTGAGTTTAAGTTCAAACATTAGAGTGCGCCAGAAATAAAAATTAGGTTTACTAGCTGCTCCTAATGGTGCAAAATATGCGGAACAAAAATATGTACTAGCTGCTTTGATATTAGTTTGCTTGGGTCATCTATATATAACATTTGTTCTTTTAGGTAGAAAGTTGGTGGAACTATGTTTGCTTGGCATTTGCTAAATATATAAGTTCAATTCAAATTTAAAAGTTCTCAACATACGGTATTGTAAGTTAATGATTACCAGGAGAAGTGGAGAACGTAACAATGATCTTTCCGATAACTTGGTAGTACTTTGTGGAATCCGAGTTTTAGTTCAAACATTCAAGTGTGACAAAATATAAATAGATGTACTAGCTGCTCGTTACAGTGTAAAATATTGACCTTCATGTGCATCTACAATTAATTCTTTTCTTATTGTTTTGGCATTAAGGACAGGGAAAATACCCATTATAGTGACAGCTTCACCGTAAGGAGAAGAAATGAATGAAAAAAATGACCAAAATTATTTTACACGAATAGACCTGGTTGCCCCCAACTTTATACCATAATCTAGTACATACTCCATGAACTTCTGGAACCATAGAACATATTCATGCTTCATGGTCCAAAAGCTGATCTTATAAGCATATTTGTTCTTTTAATGTGGTTGCATAGCTAGCCTAATTGCATGGTTATTTGTTTTTCAGGGTGATTGCTTCTACTTATGTCGAATTCGAGTTGGTAAAATATGCCTCATTCTTTGATTCCATGGGCCTTTTAAATTTTGCATATTGTGTAGGATTGCGATTAATTTGTTTCTGGTAGGTTTAGGGGGTGTGATATTTTTTCTTCTTCCGTTGCAACGCACGGGCACGTTTCCTAGTACAAAATAAAGTCTAAAAGAGACGACTAAATATTCTATGTCTTTAAACCCTTTCTTCTTTCGGAACATAATGTTATAATTTTCTGAAGACATGCGTAGAAAAATGACATAGATTCCAACAAACCAGAAACCACATATCGCTCGCACGCGCGCACCTAGGAGAAACGACCTGGACCGACGCAAAGTTTTTTCCCTAAACCGTTCCTTTAGGGTCTCGAGTAGAGAGGCGGCGCTCGTGGCGATCTACGGTTGATGAGGCGAACCAGATCGATCTTCCCTGTGATTCCTATGCTGATCTCATGAATGGATCCCCTAGTGTGTGGCTAAGGGTCGAGGAACACGGGGGAAAAGCGTTGGCAAGTGGCGCAAAGGAGAACATGAGCATGGTGGAGCTCGGCAGGATGAATATCACGACGGGGAAGGATTCTCCAGTGATTGTGGAAGACGACGAGGACTGTGATGCCGGACCATAATGGGCGCTCTCTCGGAAGGTCATGTATGACCGGCTGCTGCATATTGACACAATCTCGGGATCATTGAGGCCTTCTTGGGGAAACCCTAAGGGGCTATTTTCAGTTCAGTTGGATAGAACATGTTCGTTACGCTGGAAAGCGGACGAGAGAGGGACCAAATTTAGAACGGATTGTCGTGGATGGTGGGCAAGCATGTCGTTGTACTCGACAATTTCGAGATCAATGCTCTCCCATCAGATATTGTGTTTGGCAATGTGTTGATGTGGGCGAGAGTCCTCAATCTTCCTTTCAACCTACGAAGGGCGCCATGGGTCGACCGCATTTCCCATACGGTTGGGGAGGTTGTAAAAAAGGACACATATTCGAAGGGGTTTGCCATTTGTGCGGATCTACGTGTTAGGATCTGGGTGTAGGTAGAAAATCCTCTCCACGGACGGGGGAAAATTGATAACGCAAGGGAGGGGAAACATGAGTGGTACGATGGTTAGTATGAGAACCTTCCCTATTTTTGTTTTTCGTGTGGGAAAATTGAACATGCATTTGTCGTCTGTCCTTCACCGGCTAAGAGAGATGAGGCTAGAAATCTGCCGTACAAGGAAACACTGAGAGTTTGTTTGGATAAAAAGAAGAAATGAAAAATCATGGGTCAGCAGGCTGAGCCAAAGTGGAAAGGAAATCTAAATGCAAGTAATGAACCTATGAATCCGTTTGCAAGGGTAGCGGCGAGCTACCGCACAACAGAGGAGGGTTTTGGACATGGGAAGTTCAATACGGGCTTTAACGCTAAACCTAATGGAGGTAGAGGCAAGCAAGGAAAAGACCATGCCCAACCAAAAGTTTACCATAAGCTCCATATCGATCATGCATCTTCTGGTAGTAGGGTTGAGGATCCCTAAGGAAAGAGAGTGGCTGATGGGTCGCCGATAAAAGCTCCGGCATAGAAAAGGGACCAAAAAAGAGATGTTACCCAGGGGATGATCTCAACTTAGAGATGCTAGATGATGAACTGAAATTTGTGGAGGCTGCGGCGTGGCCCCTCCCAGAACAATGAGTTGTTTAAGCTTGAACCGTTCAAGTCTTGGGAACCATCGAGCAGTTCGTGAGCTTCGCAAGATTGTTATGTAGGAAGGTTCTTCCCTTCTTTTTGTGATGAAAACAAAAATTAGGGGGAATCGAGTGGAGAACCTGAAGAAAATTTTGGGTTTCTCGGGATGTTTTGTCGTTGATAGTGATGGGCTTAGTGGTGGCATTGTCCTGTTTTGGGCATCTGCAGTGGAACTCGAAATTGAGAACTATAGCAACTCTCATATCGATGTTTCAGTGACGCAAGGCAGTCGTTCTTGGCATCTAACTAGTTTTTACGGGGAACCATGAGTGGAGAACATACATTAAAGCTAGCGATTCCTGCATACTCTTTATCCGATTGAGCATAATGCTTGGCTGTGCCTAGAAGATTTTAACGAGACCGTCTTTGCTGAAGAACACTTTGGAGCTAATGTGAGGCCGGAGGGGCAAATGTGGGCATTTCAAGAGGTGATACATGATTCAGCCTTCCAGATTTGGGGTGGCAAGGAGTTCCTTTTACATGAGATAACAAACAACATGGGCCGCAAATGTCAAGGCTCGCCCGGATCGAGCATTTGGTAATGCTACCTTTCTAAACCTGTTTGATTGTGCAAAGGTACGGAATATTAGCTCTGTTGAATCTGATCACTACTACATGTTGGATGAGTTGAAGGCGTCTCTCTCGAGCATGAGAACCCGCGGGGAACGGCCTTTCTGTTACGAAAATGTTTGGCAGTCCCACGCAGAATATGATGACATGGTTAGAGGCCTCTGGCAAAAGGGGCCCGGACAGCGGGGACTGCAGGGTATTGTCGATTCACTTGCCTCAATTCGGGGTGAGTTGGGGGCATGGGGATCTAGGGAATTTGGAAATATGTCCAAGAAAGTTACACAACTACATAAAAGATTGGAACAACTATGGTCGGCGCCGGTCCAAGGTGGCCAAACCAACGAGGAGAAGGAAGTATCGATGCAGCTTAGGGAGACTTTGCATCAAGAGGATGCTTGGTTGCGCAACGGGAATTAAAATTTCGCCAAACTAATACGCAACCGCCAAGATCTATCTATGGAAATACAAGTGAATATAAATTCCAAGATGTAGTTTTGAGATCGCTGTAACGTCCCGACCTCGGAAGTATTTAAAGTGCTGGGTGTCACCGGTTACGCTACCCGACTGAAGGTTACCAGGGTTACCATCCCCCATGCTGAATCACATCAGCAAGCGCGGCTCGGTCATGGATCATCGGCCCACAACCCCTCAGTCATGACATAACGTCGGGCCCAACCAAGTTGCATAATAAAGAGATCAAGACTCGGAACAATCTGGCACATCACAGTCTCTACGACACAAAGCATATAGATTTCAACTCTTACCAGAGAAAATATAGCAGAATACAATTAGAGGTCACGGACCCAACATGTCAACAAGCGGAAGCGGGTATAATTGTTCTAAACAACAAGAACCAAAATATGGCCTGAGAGGCCTACAAATAAACAAGTCAGCGCCAGGTTGCTTCTAACCACCCTAGGCTGCCACCTGGAAAATGCTGACTACTCGTCGACGTCCACGAGGAAACCACCTTTGACTTCCGGGAAGTCCTTTGCGGGAATATAATAAAAATTCAACAAAGCAACGGTGAGTACATGAGGCACTCGCAAGGTTACTAGACCTATAGCTCGAATGAGGCTTTAGCAAGGCTATTTGGTAGTTGTTTTGCAGAAAGCCAGTTTTCTTTTAAAAGATACAACTTGGCAACGTCTAAAAGAAGAATTTTGAAATGAGATAGAAATTGTAACTCTTCTTCTTCAGCTTCTGAACAAGGCATCTGTCAACCCAACATCACATCCGCCACCTCAAGTTTATTGTTCAAGTTCTCTATGATCTCAGCTCCATTCCCAAGGATGTCCATAACCGTGGACATGGCTTTTCAAGAAGATTTACCCTGCAGGGGTGTACTATTTTACCCACCAGTACCATCCGGCTCCTTACCTGATCATGCATGATCACATCCTCTTTCTGGGAGGCCAGCAGAGCGGGCGCGGTTACAACCTTTGGCTTGCATGAATCTATCCCGAGGTCATTGGTGAAGCTGAAGTCCAGGTTCAGTGCCTCCGACACCCTGGACCGCGACCACCTCCTAAACACCACCACTACTAGAGATTTGCTTATAGCAGCATATCCTACCACAGGCGAACACGAAAGTCGACGCGCCTGGGCTACTTAGAGCAGGCGAACATGAGATATAAGCGTCTGGGGTAAGTCTCTTACCCCAGGCGAACAAATTACGGAAGCGACTGGGGTAAAGTTTCGCAGGGTACCCATCACCACCCCCCTGGCACTCTTCCTTTACCCCAGGCGAATAGCGTACCTGTTCGCCTCCGGTATAACACATACCCCAGGCAAAAAACGTACCTCTGCTCCTGGGGTAAGCCCTCGTTGTTGCTGCAAAAAATGAGAAAACCTTTAGGACCGGTTTTTGATACAAACCGGTTATAAAGGATCTGTCCCCTGGGCCCCCCTCCCAGCAGAAAATGGTCGCAAGGCCTTTAGGACCTGTAAGGCCTTGCGACCATTTGCTGCAGGGAGGGGGGCCCAGGGGACAGATCCTTTAGAACCGGTTTGTAACCCAAACCGGTCCTAAAGGCCTTGCGACCATTTGCTGCAGGTAGTGGGGCCCAGGGGACATATCCTTTAGAACCGGTTTGTAGCACAAACCGGTCCTAAAGGCCTCCTTTAGAACCGGTTTGTATGACAAACCGGTTCCAATGTCCTTAACTCAATGCTTTTTATTCTAAGTGGTCACCAGATCACCCGCACCCGCACCCACACGCCGCCGTCGTCTCCCACGCCAGTGTCGAGGAGGAGCAGAGCAGGTCACCGCCGCCCACTCCATCGTCGTCGTCGTTGCGGATCCAGGTCAGCCCCCCTCCCTCCCATCCCCCCTCCATCCCAGCCCACTCCCTCCCGTCGTCGTTGTGGATCCAGAGGATGCATATGCGCCTGCTCCTGGTGGCCGCGGTGCTCCTAGATTAGACGAATCTGAAATGGATTTAGTGAACCGGTTTTGTTGCCCATATGCAACAGATTAACAACAGGACCTATACAATATCTCATTGCATCACATCCTATGCATACACACTGGACTTCACTAATGATCAATTGGAGTTTATCCGTCAGCAATGTGTCAATGAGAATTACAAGACCATGAGTTTGCTGCTATCTTCAAAGAAATATCTTCAAATATGTGAACTGGATATTATCTTAATCACATTTCTACCTCCCTGATGGTGAATGAATTAAGATGGATAATAATCAGTGATAAAAGTTTCCGTAGAAACTTGTTCCATTGGTGACCAATGGTCTAAAGGGGGAAGGAATGTCAGGGAATGTAATAGGGGGGTTATTAGTGGTTTAGTAGCAGTGAGGGTATTATCGATATTTCACCTAAGATTCTGTTTCCCATGTGGCTTCACAATGCTGGCAAAGCATCGGTTTCGTCACATGATTCTGCATTTCAGGAATCCACCTACAAGTGTTGCTTTATTTTTGGATATTCCAATAAAGTAGATAGCCTTTCTGCATTTGTTTTGTGATAGGTAGGTGCTGCCATTTGTCTTTCTTTTGTGAGAGCTAAGCTCCTCTAACCTCTATGTCTACTTTCTTAATTTAATAGAACATGGCTTGCAAAGTATGTCGGTCCCGATGTGCCGAAGGACGATTCACCGGGTCTTCTTTCATGCTTCAGCTCCACGACGGTGACCTTGATTCTTTGGTAATTAACAAACGATTCTTTTTATGTTAACTTGCAACTTGTGTTCTTTCGTTTTACTATCCAGCTTAGATTGGTATGTTTCTTAACAAAAGATTCTTTTATATTTCTTTTTTAGATTGTACCATGCAATATTCGGGAAGAGTTCAACGAGTTAGTAGGCAATACCGTGGATTTCGATGTTCACAGGACCATTTACATTCTTCGAGTGAAGAAAGAAAGAAAGAATACCTACTTCTACGAGGAACAATTGCAGGCTATCATCGCCACCTATAATTTAAGCGGATGTGATTACATTCACTTCTCTATGGCAGGACCACAACCTCGTATCAAAATTGTGTATATGGGCGGGATTGCGAGCGAGGATGGCGGTAGTGAGGATGATATGGACACTGAGGATGATATGGACACTGAGGATGATATGGACACTGAGGATGATATGGACGAGGAGGACCCATGGAAACATGTGGTGGTTGCTCAAAGAGCCAATCTTAGCGAGCTTGAGAAGGACCGTGTCCTTCAGAAACTCGCCCAGATAGATAGCTACATCGGGTTCCCTTTCGTGCATCGCATCACCAACACTAATGTCTCCAATGGACATGTCATGGTATGTTTCTTAACACTTTCTTATTCCTATAGTTGCTTATGTTATAATGTGGCCGGTATGTGACATTGTGCTTTTATTCTTTCTTGAAATTGTGTGTTCTAGAAAATACCTATGGCGGTAGCGGACAGTGCTGGCATGGAGCAAGGTACCATTGGAGTACGCCGCGGAGAATCAGGAAATGTCACCGCAGTTCCGATCACCAGGGATAATGCTGATGGTCACGTCATCCTCAACTCTCAAGCATGGAGGCAGTTCCATTCCACAAGAGTTGGTATGGAGGCTGGCCGAGCTATTCTGATCACCATGAGGAATAGTGACATCCCCAACTTGGACAAGATCATGGTCATCAACTACATCAGCCCGCGCTAGATAGATGACGAGTTTGTTCAAATTAGAACAAATAATCATTTCCATCTGACTAACTACTGGATTTATTAGTATTATGGTTGTTTTCGAGACTATGTAATTTTGTTGAACTATGTGGTGATGATCGAGACTATGTGTTGATGATCGAGAATATTTCTGTTATGAAACTTAATTGTGTCATTTTGCTGTTATTCTGTCATTTTGATACTTATTTCTGTCAATTTCCTCTATTTCTGTTATTTTGGTTTCTTTTATATTTTGACACAGCAAAACCATACCCCAGGCGAACAGAATATAGTACCCCAGGCGCATCTGTACCCCAGGCGCACAGTGCTTGTTCGCCACAGGTAAAAGGCTTACCCCAGGCGCACAAGGCATATTCGCCTGGGGTATGCCAAGTTACCACAGGCGCATTTTGTAATTCGCCTGGGGTAAGCCATTACCGCTGGCGATATGGTCCCAGGCGAACCGAAATTGGCCTGTGATAGGCCTTTTTGGTTCGCATGGGGTAAGCTTTCCTCTAGTAGTGCACCGTCCTCGTTCACAGCTCGTCCATCGTCTTCACGCACACGCAAATGGAAAGCTTCAAACTAAAGGACCCCGGGCTACACCCTCACAAGTTAGTCTGTCGATAGGGAGTCCATATGTCCCACCGATGGAAGCACAATCGGTCTTGGTTCAAGATGAGGAGAACTAGCTCCTAAGGTTATGAGTGAGGCAAAACACCACCGTTCACCGATGGCAACTCAACCATGCATGTTACATTTTACTTGGAGACAACCGGTCCCCAACACATCCGGACATGACATAATATCTTCCAACAACGATCCATTCATCGTATCCAAGGCACTCAACTAAGCAGGGCTCAGCAATTAAGTAGCATATAGCAGTATCTCGGGCCACACAATAATACTAAGGATATAGGAAGGAAACAGGTACTGGTATCCGGAACAAAATGCAACTACTAGGATAGTATAGCCAAAACATTTGAATCAAATGCAATATTATGGTGGAGAAAATACTTGAGGAAAAACATAGGTCAAGAGAGATTCTCAAAGAAGTGGATTTACGCTTGCCTTGTTGATAAAAAGAAGTAGAGGTCCGTCGAAGAATTTGTGGTTGCACTTCAACTCCTCGATCTACCGAAGCACAAACAACCTCGGAAAGGAAACAACATAAAAAACAATTACAGCAGGAGCAATGTACACTCATGATGACATGACATTTTAATGCAACTAAAAGATCATGGATATGATCATCAAGTTAAATGAGTGTCCCATATAATTTTGCATTCTTTGGCATCCTCTCATATTTATCTTAGTGGAATATTATTAATTTTAATAAGACCAGTACATCAATAGTATTCCCACATGGATGAAATGATATTTTCTGTTATTACTTTAAGTTCTTTTCATTTTGGTATAGTTTCCATAATTTTAGGGTGAAGAAAATAATAAATATAAATTAATTTTTATTGCTTTCATTTCTGCCTTTTTTGTAAACAATTTAAACAGAGGTACTTTCAGTTCCAAAAGAATGGGAAATACTTGAAAACATGTGGACAATGTTTCACTGAACATTTTAAGCCATTACCCATACTTTTTGGATCATTATTGAATTTATTATGAATTTTCTTTAATCAACTCTTTTCTGCCCTTTGTAGAAAACAGAAGAAAACGCGATAAATTTTAATTCAATTGTGTTCAAATAAACTACCATTGTTTATAGTTTGTTAAGGAAAATTTTTAGAGCCCAAGTTTTCTCAATTTGGATTAACAGAGCAAAAGTTTCCGATTTTTATTCTATTTTCTGTATTTAATTATTTTGTGCAAAAAAATCAACAGAGACATTTTGCAAAATTGATATTAATAGAAAGAGCTCTTCAAAATAAAACCACTAGAATTTGAATCATTCCATTTTGACCATTTATGAATTTTTGGTGCATTTTAGAAGTAAATGCTTGAATCTGTTTTTCTGAATTTTAGCCACAGAAAACTGCGGTGAAACATTTCACCCGACGCGGAGGCTTGCCCGTGCGGCTGATCGGCGGGCCCTGTGCCAGCTTGGCGCTGACGAGGTGCGGTGGAAACCATTGTGGCTTCCAGGGCCGATGACAAGTGGGGCTGCCCGTGGGATTAAATGCCAAAAAGGGTTGGGCATAATTGCCTAAGACTAGTCACAATGAGGAGTATCATATACTAGTATCATATATATGATACTAGTCTATGTTACCATCTCCACAATGCATAGTAACATATTTGTGGTATCATATACTAGTATATTTATTAGTCTATAGACTCATTTTGTCTTGGAATACGTTATGTTACGGTATCTACCTATGATACCATTAGCACCTCTCTCCTTATTAAATGAGTGCTACATCATCTTTTTTACCTATGTGGCACTTATGATACCACCTATGTTACTTCCATTGTGACTAGTCCAAGCGGGGATTCAAACTTGGGTCTCCAGGAGAGAAACTAGGCGCATTAGCCACTGGGCCAATGCGTGGACTTTGTTATTCTTACAGATTTGCTTGTATTTCAGACTTAACCGGCGCGTTAACTGAATCTCGGTTCCGAAGACATGGACGTAACTAACTGAACCTGCTCGGCAGTGCCGGCGACGGTCAGAACCGGACACAAGACGGCGACTACGGCGCGTAAACCAACAGGGAAATGGCGGGAATCGGACGAGAAGCTCACCATGAGCCTGACCGTGTGCTTGTTGAGATAGGAGGAGGTCGGAGATGACGGCGGCGAGCTCGGATGGCCGGCGGGAAGACGAGGACGGCGCGGGCTGCTCGGGGTGCCTCGACTCGATTGCTCCCACATGGAGGAAGAAGAGGTCATGTCGATCCTCTAGGTGGTCTTCGATCTGCGCTGAGTGGCTCCGTTAGCCGGCGACGAGCTCGACGAGCTTCAGCTAGGGTTAGGTTTTGGTTGGGGAAAAATACAGAGAGGGAGCTGCGGACCAGGTGAGAGCAGGGAGAGAGCTAGGGTTTCGGGGAGGCTTTAAGCACGCCTAGAAGGCAGGTATCAATGACATGTAGAGGGGGAGGATCGAGTGGCTCCCCTTCCTTCTGCCATGGACGTACGGGAGGTTGAATAAGGACAGCAGTTTTTGCGAAAAACCCCTGGACCTTCTTTTATCCTTTTCCTTTTAGGCCTTTCTGCTTACTGTTTTCTCTTGTTTTCCCTTACTGAACAAATTCAAATTGAGGTGAGCCTTGGCAGAAAATTTTTATTTGGCATGATGAACAACCGTTAGAATTTGGGGCTCAATTGAAATAATTTTATAGAACAAAGTGGTGTAAATTCCATATCTGCAATTTATGTAATTTAATTAATTGAGGCACTTATTTGATTCAATACCTTATGATCTTTGGTGGAAAATTATTATCTACCATAAGAAAGCACTGGTAAAAATTTGAGAGCATTTTGAGAAAGTTTGTAGAACAAACTTGAATTAATTTCAAATCTGCCAGAAAAGAAAATTATTTATTAAAAATAGTTAACCACTTCCAAATTCCATGGGCTCTTGCAAGCATTCCTTATTTGGCATCAAGGGACTATGGTAATTTTTTTAGAGAAATTGGACAAAGTTTGTAAAACACACTTGTTTCGCCTTTGGTTTATTGCCGTGGAGAAAATTGTTGTTTTCAGGGCTTTAATCAATTCAATTTTTGGTTTCCTCACTTGTGTGACCCTTATTTAACATAAGAAAGACTTTTTTTTAAGTTTTTAGCTCAATTAGAGAAAATTTCCAGAAGTAACTTGTTTGAGTTATCAGTTTCTGGCAATTTTGGTATTTTTCAAATAATAAGGCATTTGTTTTTTCCAATAAAACCTTGCCAAAATATAGGTGGAGGCTTGTAATAACAAGTTAACATGCTCCACCACTTCTGTTTGAGGTTTGTTAAGTTGTGAAAATAGTTGAGTTCAAGATGGAGTGAGAATTTTGAATGTCTTTTCCTTTTATTTATTTTTGGATTTTTTCCAAAGTTTTCATAACTTCCATAAATCAATCTTGGAACTTCCTCAAAAATATGGAAGCTCACAAAATAGTTTTGTTTTGCCCTTTGAGTAATTTCAATTTAGTAGAAAATTTGCAGGGATGGAATCTGAACAATATGTTGAATATTTTTATAAGTGGTGCTGCCACCTCTTTAATTAGTTTTCAACATTTGTTTTTCATTAAACTTAGCAATTCAGTAATGAACTTTGGTTTGAAAAAAATCTGAAACCAATTTGAATAAAGCCAAATTTGCATGTCTCTCCCTTTTCTAAAACAATTGGCATTTTCTTATATATAGTTTCCAAACTATCAATTCAATTCTGGGAACTTCCTTGACAAGTATGGAAGATCAAGAAATGGTTTTCTTGGTGAGTGGATTTGTTTTCTCTTAAGGCTTGCAGCTTGATTCTTTTATTTTTAGCAATTCAATATGGATTCCATGATGCATGAAGAATGGGGAAAGTGAAAAATTTACCCGAATTTTGTAGTAGTTTTCTGTAGCAGCCTAGGGCTGTTACAATCGCGTACCAAACACTGTTGAAGCAGAAGATGTCTCGATGATGATGTCGATGAAGCATGTAGAAGATCATCACACACAAGCTTTTGGGTGAGGATGTTGCAGACTCCCCGTATCCAGCACCGTGATCAAGCAGATTTAGGGTCTCACGTGTTATCCCTCTAAGAGTATAAACACATAAGTCGGGGAAAATTTTGCAGCGCTTCTAGTAGGTACCTAACTAAATGGTTCTGTAAGGGAAGAAAAGAACATTATGCAAAAAGAAGGCTCATCATCGGAGACCCGTGTGCCGTAGGACACACCTTTGAACCAAGCTTTGATCATGGTCCGCAAAAAGCCGCTGGCACATGGCGTGTTATCAGCGATGGAGATGGTTGCAGATGGGATCACTACTATGATGATCCCTAGAGTGCCGAAATAAGAGAAATCAACTAATTATGAAGCTAAATTTTATCAATTCAAACGGAGAACCATCGCTATTGTCAGAGAAGAATTTAAAAACCAGTTTGATTCCATGATGCCTATACTTGTCCAACACATCAGAGACTCTCCATATGCACCGTTTCACGTTCCAAGCTTTGGTGGGAGTAACTCAAGTAACTTGCCACCGAGAAATGTCGAGGGCATGCCGTTCCCGATGTGAAGATTTCGCACATCACCACACCTCAGAGTAGCCCCTCCTCTGTCAAGGGCATCCCCGACATCGGTCCATCTCCAATAGAAGAGCTAGACTTCCTGAAGTTAATTAAGCGTAACATGCTACATAAATTTATTTTTCTTTCCTTTCCCGTTCGGTCGCATGGTCTAGCGTAGAACGTGTTTTTACATGCTAGTAGTACTCCATGTGTAATGCTTTCCTCGTTGGAAGAACAAGAGAGACATGTTTGAGGATGTTGCAAAGGGTTACATCAAGAAACCAACATCTGAGATGTTCCACGGCTAGCCCATTGACCCTCGCTTGTTTAAGGTTTTTGTTGCCTGCGCGTTACCGGGTCTTGAAGACGGTCCTCTTCCATATCCACTTGCCGAGGAGCCCACCATGAGAATAAAACAAAGCAAGGGTTGGCATTTGCCGTGGCAGAAAAGCCACTTCCGTTTGGACAAGATAACCCCGCATGCAACACCTGATGACGTGCCGGTCCATCGTTAGACTAGTCAACCACAACCAGCATCCATCCTTGGTCAGATCAGAGAGGAAGCAATGACGATGATTGATCATGCCAGCATCTCGGACAATGATGATGACCCTGCATGTGACATAGCCAACATGGCTCTTGACGATGATTCTCCTGCCTACCATGACTTCGGTCATATACACTTATGAATGATCTCCTAGAGATGGAACGTCCTGCTGAGTGCAAGAAGTCTCTGATGTCTCGTGGTTCCCAATAAAAGGCTCCACATGTCGCCTTCACGGAACCAATTACAAACATTATAAGCCCAAACACTGTTAAGCGGACAGTCACCATGGCCTTTCCCGAAGGTGCGCCCAGATAGGCGGCTCCGAAGAAGGCAAGGAAAAGGCCTGGTAAGAGGGGGAAAGCTGACGCCAGTCAGACAGTTGAGAAAACAGCCCCAGTTACAGATATAATTTCCAGGGGTGCGCGTAAATGCCATGTCTCCTATAAGCCGATCCTACCACCGCAAGCGCTCACATGAACACGTGGGGATATCCTGATACTGCATAATGATGTCCTGTCAATAGAGGAGAACTTAAGTAATAGAAAGATCCAATGTACCCTCTTTTCGTGGCCAAGGTGCCACAGAACTTGGGATTCGTCGATACATTCCCGGGCGATGATTTCTATCTATGATTTGAGGACATCTTTAACATGTACCATACAACATCTCCATCCTCCCTGCATCCATCTTTTTCCGCTCTGTATGGCTGCCACGGCGACAAGAGAGAAAATCCCGGGAATCGCAATAGTGAACCCCTACCACATGCAGTATACCTTCCTGTTTAGTGAAGCCGGCCGTGATCCCGCGAGGGGTTTCATGCAGAAATTCATTGTGGAAAATGCGAACAAGCCTATCATGCTCGTCCCTTGCTTTGTCAAGTAAGTCTTTCTCTAGCCACCATAATATATTTCCATCATTCTTCTTCATGCATGAAGGTTAATTTGATGATGAGATGGTCTATTCGGTTGTTTTTGCATAGAAGCCGCCACATACTTGTCGTTCTGGACCCGACGCACCTAGATATTACAATTTTGGACTCAAAGAGAGACGCGGATATTAACAACTTTACTAGAGGACACATCGTAAAAACAAACGCAATCGTAAAAACTAATATTCAACTACGTAACCCTTGCCTGCCAAAAGTACAAGGACAAAGACTAGTCGATGGATGCGTACTATGTATTTCATCACATGGACGAGTACTTTCGTGATCAAGAACAACTTCTACTGCCATCTCAATCTCGTGACCGACGCAACGACTGGGCAAACTGTGGGCCAAAAGAGCTCAGAGAAGAGTTCTATCGTATACAACAAAAACTTGCGACAATCATCTTCAACAATGTCTTCCTAGTTGACGGGAAGCTGCACGCCAATATACCGGCGAGGAAGGTGGAGTTAGATAAATGCAAAGTCCTACGGGGTGACCCTATACCATTCAAGAAGATATGTGACATTTGTTTTTATATGTCGGGGCGCGCAAGCAAGAGATGACAATGACGATGTAAATTTTCTTCCCAATTAAGTTGACTGCATCAACTTTCGAATGATCATGTTTGCTTCTCACCAATACGTGTTGGGTGTAGATGAAGATGTCGTACACCGAGTAGGCGGACTGCAAGGCACAGGTGGACCGGTTCAAGAGCGACCTCCACAAAACCGTTCAAGATTCTACCCATATTAGCTTTTGTATTGTACATCAATGATGAAACCTACTATGTGTCTATATCGATGATGAGATATGTCTGCATCTCTATCCAACTATTCGAGACTTGTATTTGATATGTATGTTGACTGTACTGTCTTAAATATATGTCTTAGTGTCTAAATACATTTCTGTTATACTGTCTAAATACAGTAAAAAACAATTAAAACATGAAAAATATAAATTCATAAAAAGATATTAGAAGCGTGTGGACAGAGGCACACACTTTCGGCCCAACAAATATCCGCGGTGTGTAATCGAGGCTTCACGCTTTAGCTCTTCGACAATACCGAAAGCGTGCGCTCGACATTGCACGCTTTCGAAAAACCAGTTACCAGAATTGTGTCCGGATCGCGCGCTTCCGGTAAATTTAACCGCAGGTAGATATTGACAGCAATTTGGGGGCACACGTTTCTGATGAGGGTTTTTCGCATGTTTCTAATATTCATTTTCTTACTGGTTGCCATCTGGACTAAAAGTCCGAACCGGTGAAAAAATCTATGAAATATATTTATATTTGAACAATACAAACACACCAATCTTATTAATGCTTCACGAAGAAAAGGATACGAAGATATTAGAATAACGGCTAATCTAAATCCAGGCCGGCCTGGTTTTAGCTTACATCGAGGCTGCGTCGCCAGCCGTTCCCTCGATGAGTAGTGTTCCCCCGAAGATATTAGAATAACGGCTAATCTGAATCCATGAAAAATATAAATTCATAAAAAGATATTAGAAGCGTGTGGACAGAGGCACACACTTTTGGCGCAACAAATATCCGCAGTGTGTAATCGAGGCCTCACGCTTTAGCTCTTCGACAATACCGAAAGCATGCGCTCGGCATTGCACGCTTTCGAAAAACCAGTAACCAGAATTGTGTCCGGATCACGCGCTTCCGGTAAACTTAACCGCAGGCAGATATTGACAGCAATTTGGGGGCACACGTTTCTGATGTGGGTTTTTCGCATGTTTCTAATATTCATTTTCTTACTGGTTGCCATCTGGACTAAAAGTACGAACCGGCAAAAAAGCTATGCAATATATTTATATTTGAACAATACAAACACACCAATCTTATTAATGCTTCACGAAGAAAAGGATACGAAGATATTAGAATAACGGCTAATCTAAATCCAGGCCGGCCTGGTTTTAGCTTACATCGAGGCTGCGTCGCCAGCCGTTCCCTCGATGAGTAGTGTTCCCTCGAAGATATTAGAATAATGGCTAATCTAAATCCATGAAAAATATAAATTCATAAAAAGATATTAGAAGCGTGTGGACATAGGCACACACTTTCGGCCCAACAAATATCCGTGGTGTGTAATCGAGGCCTGACGCTTTAGCTCTTCGACAATACCGAAAGCATGCGCTCGACATTGCACGCTTTTGAAAAACCAGTTACCAGAATTGTGTCCGGATCACGCGCTTCCGGTAAACTTAACCGCAGACAGATATTGACAGCAATCTGGGGGCACACGTTTCTGATGAGGGTTTTTCGCATGTTTCTAATATTCATTTTCTTACTGGTTGCCATCTGGACTAAAAGTCCGAACCGGTGAAAAAACCTATGCAATATATTTATATTTGAACAATACAAACACACCAATCTTATTAATGCTTCACGAAGAAAAGGATACGAATATATTAGAATAACGGCTAATCTAAATCCAGGCCGGCCTGGTTTTAGCTTACATCGAGGCTGCGTCGCCAGCCGTTCCCCCGCGCGTGTTTTTGTTTTAAAAAAATGTGCACCCAACGCGGATTCGAACCTATCGCCTCTTGGAGAGGTGGCGAAGACAACATGCTATAGTAACCAACTAGTCATGGTCTCACTTTGTTCTATAGTGAACATATATGCTACTTAATTCGAATGATTCACATCGGTTTTTTCTCTATAGACACCAAATGAGCACTATAAATAGTGTTTTCTACCAAAAAAAACTAGTGAACCGATATGCCCTTCTAAATTTTGGATTATACCGGAGCGCACTACCCTCCAGCCACATATTGAAAGAGGTGGATTTCTGCTCCATTCAAGCGATGTTGCGCTTGTTCTTACCGACGATGCATACACACAAGATGTTCTCAACAATCATAAACTTGTGGCTGGCCCGAATTTTCACTTAGCAGAGCCACCTGTTCGACTATTCGACCGACAACTACATCATCTTGTTATAATGAAAAATCTAAATCTAACCGCCCTGGATTTGCGCAGGTCTTGCACTTATTCAGACTATCAAAGTTTGGACAGCCCCATTTTTCTAGTCTAGGTGTTGCACTTATTCAAACTATCACAGTTTGGATAGCCTGTGTATATTGAAAATAATTTGTTTTCAAAACTCATTTTTCTTGTCGCGATGATCGGCAGTACTCCCTCCGGCCAGGTATTTAGGGACTAATAGAAACCACAACATGTTCTACTCGCTACGCGTTCACTCAGCAATTAGTCACGATATTCATTAATTAGTGCATTAAATAGAGGCATTTGAATCGTGTAGGCCCACAACACATGCAGGCATGCAATGGGCACGATACATGCATATTGGTTTCACAAGTGCATATGAAGAACCAATTTCACATAACCGGAAAAGAAAAAGATCGGTTTCAGAAATCAATGTGAAGAACCAGTTTCACATAACTAGAAAAAAAGAGGAGTTGGTTGCTGCCTCAGAGAGTAATTATAGGGTGCGATTAATAAGGAAATTAAATTAGAACATGTATTATTTTGTAACATGATAAAGTTACCCATCTAATACTGATAAAGTTACCCACCTAGTACCGATGGAGTGACCTAGCATATATTGATAAAGTTAACAATCTAATACCGATAAAATTACCACCACGTACTGACGAAGTTTTCCATGTGTTCATGTTATATAGTTGTACACGACGAAATCGATTTTGTTAACATATTCTATCGGTAATAGTTACCCACCAAGTATTGATGGAGTTATCCACACTGACTGATAAAGTTCCAACCTTGTCCTGGTAAATTACCCATCCAATACTAATAAAGCTTCCAACCTAATAATTATAAATAATTATAAAGTTACCCACCCACTATTGATGGAGTTACCCACCCTATATTGGTAGAGTTACCAACCTAGTAGTGATAAAGTTACCCACCCATTACATATGGAGTTACCCACCCAATACTGATAGAGTTACCAACCCAGTACCGATAAAATTATCAACCTAGCATTGGTAAAGTTATCAACCTAGTACTGATAAAGTTACCCACATAGTACTGAACGAGTTACCCACCATGTACTCACCGAAATACTTATGTATTTGCACCAGTGTTTTAGTGGATAACAAACTTGTACATGAAGCATTTATCGTCCTAGAACGGTAACTTACTTATGAAACTATGTGATAACTTCAAAACTCGGAAAAAAAATAAGAGGAACAATCAAAAGTGCATTATAGTTTCAACCAAAAATTAATCATTTCTTGGATTGGTAACTTACATACTACATCATGGTAACCTCAAAACATAAAATACTGATAAAGTTGCCCACCCAATGTTGATAAAGTTATCAACCTAATACTGATAAAGTTACCATCCAGTACTGATAAAGTTACCAACCTAGTGCTGATAGAGTTATCACTCAGTATTTATTAAGTTACCAACATATTACTAATAAGTTACCCATACTATACTGATGGAGTTATCCACCCAGTAGTGATAGAGTTACCCATGAGTTTACGTCATAGTTAGCTACCACGAATATATTAGTTACCCTACTATATCGATAATAGTTACCCATCAGTATTGATTAACTCACTCACAATGTAATGATAAAATTACCAACCTAGTACCGATAAATTTATCCACCCAATGTTCATAAAGTTTTCAACTTATTACTGATAAAGTTACCATCCAATACTGATAAAGTTACCAACCAAGTACTCATAAAGTTAACCACATAATACTGATGGAGTTATCCATCCAGTAGTGATAGAGTTACACTTGTGTTCATGCCATAGTTAGTTACCACGAAATAAATTAATTACCCTACTGTATCGGTAATAGTTACCCATCAGTACTGATTGGGTTACCCACAATGTAATGATAAAAATACCAATCTAGTACTTATAAAGTTACCCGCCCAATGTTGATAAAGTGATCAACATATTACTGATAAAGTTACTCACTCAGTATTTATTAAGTTATCAACCTATTACTGGTAATATTTCATCCAGTAGTGATAGAGTTATCATGTGTTAATTATATACGTATCCACCACGAAATTGGTTTTAGTTATCCTACTCTATGGGTAATAGTTACCCATCAACACTGATTGAGCTACCCATCTTGTACTGGTAAAGTTACTAACATAATAATGATAAAGTTACCCATCCAATATTGGTGGAGTTACCCATCCAGTAGTGAAAAACATACCAACATATTACTAATAAAGTTACCAATCTAGTAGTAATAAAGTTACACACATAATATTGATAGAGTTATCCACACCACAATGATATAATTAGCCACCCAGAACTTATGGACTTACCCACATTGTAGTGATGGGGTTACCCACCTAGTATTGGTAGAGTTACCCATGTGTTTATGGTATAGTAATACACTTGTACACGATACATTTATCATCACAAAGTGGTAGCTCACTTTTATGAAAACTATGTGGCAATTTCAAAACTTGGGAAATTCAAAAGAACAACTAAAAGTGTGATATAGGTTGAAACCGAAAATTAATTTTTACATTGGTGATAACTTACATATTACAGCCTGATATCTTAAAAATTAATGGGTGGTAACTTTTAGGTCAAAAAAAGTGTCGTCGAAACATATCAACATGGGATTTAGTTTCGAAGATCTCGTCGCGACTAGTCCAACGGTGAAAATGGAGCCTAAATCGGATAAACGGTTTGAGCTATGAAACATTTTGAATTTTTGAGTTTTGCATTTAATGCAGGATGACATCAGCAGTTTCGTAATTTAGTGCATGCATGCAAATTGGTTGGTGTGATGCGGAAACACGGGGGAAATTTAGTGAATAAAGACAAAAGAAATCCTAGTGGCCTCTAGTTAACCTTATTCTAGGCCGCCCTAGATATAGTGGTGTCCTAGAATAAATAAGCTTATCATTTAAGATGTTACATGATCCACGATAATTTCCTTATGAATATAAAGCACTCCCTTTCCATCATCAAGCACAACGTATATATATCATACATAAAACATACCACACACTGCAAGGGTTGATGGATAAACCTTATAGTACACTATTAACCTAAGGCTTTAAGCGGAGTCGACGGAGGCTTCTCAGCCCATCTGCCGCGCGCGTTAACTGTCTTCTGACGCTGACGTGTGGGTCTGGTTATTTCTTTGATGTGTGCTGCAGCTAGCTTGGCTAGGTGGCATGCTTTGCCCACACGCGTCGCGCATCGGTGTATTCAGCGGTCGTGACTCTCTCCTGGGTCCCCTGTCTCTCTCCCCTTTGTGTCTCTCTCCAATCCCACATAGTATCTCCTCTCTCTCTCTCTTCCACACAGTGACCGGACCCCGGAGGAGTGGCGAGGTTCATGGGCGCGGGGCGGAATGCATCTTGGTGGCGCAGGACTCAGGTCGCACCGGGATACTACTCACCGGTGAGTGCCCTTGCCAGATCCGGTGGGGATGGAGGCGACTCACCGTGGCGGCTCGCAACATGGGCAAGAAGGCGACTCACCCCCCAATCTCATTCTCGCCGCCGGCAGCCCTCTGCCACGAAATCTCCTGCGCGCCGCCGGAGGACACCCGTTCCACCTCCCAAACTCCTCTGCTCGGACGCTGCCCTCCCTCAACTTCCGGTTCGCTGCCGGCGTGCCACCCCTACCGCTACCGAGCCTCCTCCGACCCCAAACCACCACAAGATCACCGTGTCAGGGGCAAACACGTGGGTGCAGCAGTTCTCCTTACGGAGCAGGCCGTGGCAGCGGCGCAGACGCTCACCTTTCCGCGCCCACATCTCTCCCGAATCACGCCGGAGCTGCCCCCGGAATCACACGGCGCCGCCCCTGTCACCGCGCCCCATCCACCACGCCACCAACGTCCCTCTCCCCAGATCCAAGAGGGTATGCTATGCTCGTGGGAGAAGGCCGTCGCTGCACGGAGGCTTGCAGGGCGACGAAGGACGGCTGGCCGGAGTGCTCGGCTTTTCCCACAGCGCACTACAGCTCCGGCCGCTGCCGCGCCTAGTTCTGGTCGCAGCCATACGCTTCACGTCTTCTCTCTCCGGCACCTCATTTCCCCTCCGTGTATCATGACCATATGCCGGATGGATTGGCGCGGGTGATGTGGACGGAGGCATTGGGGCGTCGTGGCTGTGTGGTTCATGTTCGCCGCAAGGCTGGTTCTTAGGAAGGACAAACTACTTTCTCGACCTTGACCTCGAGTGGCGCAGCAAAAGGCGACTTGCCATCTACCTGCGGGTGTCCCTCCGCCATCGCTTCCTCCCTCCCTGTGGGCCGGTTGATCCTTCCCCGGCAGGTACAGTACGCCATTCTCTTACACGATATGCATAAATTGGAGAGGGACATCTCAAGTGTTGATCCGTTTGGCTCCCTCACTAAGCAATCCATTCTACCGTAATCTCCCCTCCCCATAACGACAATGCAGTTCTTAGTTCTTACTCCATGCTATTGTTGATATGTGTTTTGTCCATTGTCGATTTGTGCATTAGGTCATGAAAGAAAATACAATGTTTGATCCTGTCACCAACTGCAGATTATTATCTCACCAACTACAGATTTTTATTTATAGATTAAGTCAATGGTGTGGAGCACTTGACCTTGATTTAGTTGAACATGTGAGATTGACTAAATGCATTTACGCCACAAATTTCTCTAACGATTATGGGTGTTTGTTCAGTTAGTATCATGTCATTTTCTTACACATGATTTGCATATAGTACCTAATACAATTTTAAAAATATGTTTAGTTATTTGTCTGTAATTGATATTCTGAGAATTATCCAAAAAAACAAACTGCAATTTTTGCAACCGGGTGTTATCTACATACCTGGAGTTCAAGCAAGCAAGAGATGCTTTTTATGTTCTAGATCACTGTTTTAAGGCATGGTTGGCAAAATGGACAGAATTAGTTGAGATAACTCCTATCCCCGATAATTTGTCTCTACGCTTACAAGATTAAGTCATTCCAAATTCTGCTCGCAAATGCGAATGGTAGGCCATATCTCGCAAGTATTTACCCGTGGTCGTGCCTTTCTTTCTTGCTATATTTGTTCTTTTGCTTGCTCTATAGGCTTCTTGATATTGGTCATATTTTTGGAGATGCTCTTTGTGATACATAAATTCCGCTATTTGTCTGGCTGCATATGTGATCGGTATAGTGGCTGGCGTGTCTTCTGTTGTTACCATTCATGTACAAGGATAGCCAACTTCTAAGCGAACTCTTGGCTTTACTGATACATGGTGTGGCTTCTTTACTTGTGTTGAGTTACGGCGACCTGTGGGTTTTACCTGACTTGTTTGTATTTGTTACAGAGAAGGCAGCGGTGGATTTGTAGAGCAAAGATACCGAGGCCATTTATTCTGAAATGTTGATAGACGTCAGCTCTAGAGAGCATGTGGTTGCTTTGGTTATGGGAGCCGTGTTTTTGGAGACATGTTTTCATGTATTTTTCTCTGGATTTCACTTTGATATGCACTCTGTCTTTTTTTTAAGCGTTGCTACAGGTTTCTGGTACATATGGATCTCAAGTATATCAATTTTTATATTCCTGAGATTGTCTCTTTGCGTGATAACTACCGATTATCTTATTTAGTTATAAGTTGCCATTTCTAATGCCAGGGAATCATGTCGTATCAGGGGGCTGCATAGTTTGAATTTTAATTAAATATTTTTCTATGCATGTGTTGATCGTGTTGGTACTCTTTGCGTGATATTGGTTGTTTAGTTTTAGTTTGGAATCAACAGAGTAAGAGAATCATAGTATATAGTGACTGTGTTCGTATTGTTGTTGATTGCTTGATTGAAGCAAGCCTGGTCAGATTCATGCTAGCTGACGAATACAACAGTGTGGAATTTGGTTGTTGTTTATAGAAAGCTATGATCAATGTTAGAGACTCAGTATCATGGACTAAGATGAAAATCAGTATCATGGACTGAGATGGAAAATAAGAATGTAAGAGAACTTTGCCTTCAGCTGACAATCAAACGGTCTGTAATGGTAGTATGAACGGTCTGTCAAACTGAACAAGCTAAATCAATGGATATTTTGGATTACAACCTATTGATTTGTTCCAGGGGTCAGAATAATGCAGTGGTATGATGGACTTCAAAATTTCATCACGTCCAAAGGATTTTGTATGGATTTAAAGTTGTATATGGTAGGAGACAGCTTACCGTTATAAAAATTAAATTTGGTTAGTATAAGCTACTATTATGCTATTAGTATCTTCTGAAATAAATGCAGAGTTGGTGCTATTAGCAAGTTTAATATCATGCATACGAGCTCGGAGATCAGCCGGCCTGTTCGGGTTAATCTATTTTTGATTGCCTTTTGAGAGGATTGTCTGCACTTTAATTATTTCTTAATATGCAGAAGAATTCTTATAGATAGTATCGCCATATTATTCAGTAGGGTGTATTTCGGTCCACATGCTAGGACCGTAATCTGTGTGTGTCTATGAGTTGCTGAAAAATATTTACTGGTTAAGGTCGTAGT
This sequence comes from Alopecurus myosuroides, assembly GCA_028641055.1. NCBI lineage: Eukaryota > Viridiplantae > Streptophyta > Magnoliopsida > Poales > Poaceae > Alopecurus > Alopecurus myosuroides. The sequence goes on along the minus strand of CM054057.1, from coordinate 276,594,862 downwards.
CCATTTATTTTGGTATAACCTTGTGTGACATTACCTCGGGGTGAACATCCATCAATGACTTCCTGTTGGAAATAGCATAGGCTCATGTTCATGGTTAACTTTCTTAGAGTAGGGTTTGGTTGGTTTTTGTAACACATTTTTATGATGCCAGAATTTTTATTATACGAATATAGTTTTGCATTTGTACTGATAGGAAGCCATGGAGATGGACACCCTTCAAACACCGGTACCCTTCTTGTAGCATGGGGGACTGGAATCAGGAGCCCCAAGTTCTTAGCCTGTACATACCTGATGATGGATTTTGGTTTGTGGATGACCGGACATGATATTCCCATGCCACGAGATTGGGCTCTTGAAGGATTCGAAAGAGTCGATGTCAACCAGCTGATATAGCTCGCCTCCTCTAATGGTTGCTTACAAATTTAATAGGCAATCTTACTTTTCTTTTTCCGCAGCACCCTCTATATTTGTTAACATTATTTTCTCAGTTTTTCATAAATTTTGTGGTCCACACTTGTGGGTTTGCCATGACCTAGGAATTCTGTGGGAAACTCACCTTCCCATTATTTGAAATTAAGCAAGGTTAGGCAATAAACACCGCAATAGTATGCAAAGATCTTTTGTGCTTGTAGCCTTGGCTTGCACACTTTTTGTTGAATTGGCATCCCAATTATTTCTCTTTTATCATACAGGCTGATGAAATTGAAGCAGTTCTGGTAAACACAAAGAAAATTCCTAGCCAGTTTCTCCAAGATCTCCCAAATTGATCGCCGGGGACCCCTCCTACCGCGCCTCAGGGGTCCCCTGCGCTGGTGCCTGCTACACCGACTGCGGGGTCCCTGGAGACGGTCACGGTCTTCCCCGACACTCCCGTGGCTGATCCTGGGGCCCGCCCCCCCCCCCCGCCGTGCGAGGACGCCTCCACCTGCACCCACTAGGGCCAGTGTGAGGTTGGCCTCGAAGATGGGAGGGGAGCTGACGGTGCCGACGGTGGAGGCGGTGGCCTCTCGCCGCCGGGCGGTGCGGGACCTCGAGCCTGGTACGTCCCGGCGATCCTCCTCTCGTCCCCCGCTTCCACCTTCTCCGTCTTCCGGTTCTCGCTTCTCGGTACTAGACTCGGTCCAGCTTGATCATCTGGCCCTGGTGGCCGACGACTGCGGTATAGTGTTCCGGGGGGTGAGAGGGCCCGAGATGTGAGCAGATTGATGCGAATAGAGCGAAGGAGGTCTACGAGGGGGGCCCTTGCTGCCGCCCGCGCTCAGGTGGAGCGGGAGCGTCAGGGGCCCCCGGATCCCTCTGGACCTGAGCAGGTCCTGCAGGGGTCCGGTAGTGAAGTCCCTCCTGCGGTGACCCCTGCGGGTGCTCCTGGGGCGTCCCCCCAGCCTGGGAGGACGCGCGGGAGACCCGCCAACTCGGTGTCTCGGCCCTCGACCTCTGGTAGGGCCCGATCAGTCCCCCGTAAGGGGACAACCCCGTCAGGTTCCAGTGAGTGTTAGTCACTTCATTTGGAACATGCGGGGGTTCGGGCAGGACGGGCGGCGCCGTCAGTTAGTGGATTATCTTCGTGATGAGGACCCGGATATTGTCGGGATCCAGGAAACGATTCGACAGGAGTTTTCGATCCCGGAACTGGAAGGCTTGAGCCGCAATAAATATGCCTGGCAATGGCTTCCAGCTACGGGGAGATCGGGGGGATACTCCTTGGTGCCAAGGAGGACTCCTTTGAGGTAGACGATATGGACCGTGGGGAGTTCTTCCTGAGCATGTCCTTGACCCACAGACGGTCCCTCCTTAGGTGGGAGGTGATTGTGGTCTATGGTCCTGCGGACCATAGTAGATCCCCGGAGTTCCTTGAGGAACTCAGGGATAAGATCAACAGGTGTACCATCCCTGTAGTGGTGGCGGGAGATTTTAATCTGATCCGCTCTCCCGAGGAGAAGAGTTCGGACAATGTGGATCTCCCGAGGATGAGGCTATTCAACGACTTCATTGCGGATGTGGCCCTTATTGAGATTGAGAGAGTGGGGGCGCGCTACACCTGGTCCAACAATCAGTCGGATCCTATCCGCAGCGTGTTGGACCGTGTGCTGGTGTCAGTCGAGTGGGAAGCGGCCTTCCCGTTATGCTCTCTCCGAGCTATCACACGAGTAGGCTCGGATCACTCACCCTTGATCTTCTCATCCGGCGGGTCGGTTGCGCCTAGGCAGAACCGGTTCCACTTTGAAGATTTTTGGATTGGGCAGCCAGGCTTTGTGGAGGCGGTTCGAAGTAAGTGGGTGGCGGCGGCAGCTTCTCCACCTCGCAGATATAATGCGGTCGATGTGTGGCACTTTTGTGCCAAGAGCGTCCGCCAATTCATGCGAGGTTGGGGAGCTAACCTAGGTGCTGAGATACGCAGGAATAAAGCTGCCCTTCTTGGCCAGATCCAAGCCTTAGACATAATAGCGGATGCGGGGGGGCTTACCCCCGAGGAGTGGTCCCAGCGCTATGCCCTGGAGGCATCCCTTATGGGGATCTATAAGGGGGAGGAAACGTACTGGCGCCAGCGTAGCCGTCAGAACTGGATTCTCAAAGGGGACTCCAACACGGCGTACTTCCATGCCATAGCGAATGGTAGACGCCGGAGGTGCTCCATTCCTTTTCTGTGGGACGACGGTGCGCTCTTGGAGACGGAGGAGGCCTTGGCCTCCCATATTTACTCCTTCTATAAGGAGTTATTTTCAGCTACCCCCAGCACGGGGGTGGCGTTGGCCGAGGAGACCTGGGACCTTGGGGGCCGTGTCACTCCGGAGGAGAACACGCAGTTGCTGCTGCCATTCCTTCCAGAGGAGGTGCAGCGGGCTATGAGGGAGATGAAAGCTAACTCGGCCCCGGGGCCGGCTGGCCTGCCGGTCTCCTTTTTTCAGTCCTTTTGGGGGACTCTGCAGGACGTGATCATGCCGATGTTCCAGGAATTCTATACTGGTACCTTGGTGATGTCGCGCCTAAACTATGGGGTGGTTACGCTGATCCCGAAAGTAGTCGGGGCCACGGACGTCCGCCAGTTTAGGCCGATCACTGTGATAAATGTGATCCAGAGGTTATTCTCCAAGGTGTGTGCGATGCGCTTAGCACCAGTGGCTGAGCGGATTGTACATCCCTTGCAGTCTGCCTTTCTCAAGGGAAGATTTATCCATGATGGGATCCTTGCGCTTCATGAGATTGTGCATGAGGTCAAGGTTCGACATCACAAAGGGGTCTTTCTGAAGCTGGATTTTCAGAAAGCTTACGACCGCCTTGACTGGGGCTTTCTACGGCAGGTGCTGCGGCGTCGAGGATTTGATGCTCGATTCACCACGTGGATTATGCAGCTGGTCATGAGTGGCAATACTGCAATTAACATTAATGGGGACGTTGGTCCCTACTTTAGGTCCTCGTGTGGGGTGAGGCAGGGGGATCCTATTTCCCCCATCCTCTTTGACCTGGCGGTAGATGCTCTGGCTGCTATCTTGGATAAGGCCAGGGGTGCCGGCCACATCTCTGGGGTGGTCGGTCATCTTATACCGGGTGGAGGTATCACCCATCTGCAATATGCAGATGACACTATGGTTATGGTGGAGGGCTCGGAGTTAGACATTGTCAACCTCAAGTTCTTGTTGTTGTGTTTTGAGGCCATGTCGGGCCTCAAAATCAACTTTGACAAAAGTGAAGTTGTGGTCCTTGGGTATTCCCCGGAGGATCAACAACGGATAGCGGATAACCTCAACTGCAGGTTGACCACCTTCCCGGTGAACTACCTGGGAGTTCCGCTGAGCGACTCCAGGATTCTTATCCGGGATCTGGAGCCAACTGTAGGTAGGGTGCGGAATAAGGCAGAACCTTGGCGCGGACGCTTTACCTCCAAGGGAAGCAAGTCCATCCTAATTGGGTCCTGCCTATCTAGTGTCCCTTCGTATTTGATGGGGATTTATTCTCTGCCAGAGGGAGTCCACGCAGCTTTTGACAAGGAACTGTCGAGATTCTTCTGGCAAGACGCGGCAGGGAAACAAAAATATCACATGGTCAAATGGGCGGATGTTTGCGCCCCCAAAGACTTGGGGGGCATAGGTATCTTAGCCTCCCGTAAGATGAATGTGGTCCTAATGCTAAAGTGGGTGTGGCGCATTCTACGGGAGGAGGGGGGTCTTTGGCTCCAGCTTATTAGAGCCAAGTATCTACAGGAACGCCCGCTTCTGGCCTGTGATCGTCAGGATGGGTCGCTCTTTTGGAGGTCCATCCAGTCGCTTAAACAGGAGATCCGGAAGGGGGTGAGATTTGGCATAGGGGACGGGCGGGGGACCATGTTTTGGGTGGACCCTTGGCTTCGGGAGCGGCCTCTACAGCTAGAGTGTCCGAGACTGTTCGCGATCTCCTCGGATCCATCCCAACTAGTAGCTGCAGCGTTCCAGAATGGGAATTGGAACATCTTGTTCCGACGGTCTTTTGGACCGGCGGAGGCTGCGGAGTGGGAGGGTCTCAGGGGGGATTTGCCCGAGTCCCTTCCTGGAGGTGCGGACCAGGTTTCCTGGTCATTGACACCTTCGGGAGTGTTTTCGGTCAAGTCGGCGTATAGGGCCCAATTCTCTGGGCCGGTTAGAGCGTGGGCTACCCCCCTGTGGAAGGCCCCAATCCCGCTGAAGATAAAGATTTTCGTCTGGCAACTTCTTCGCGATAGGTTGCCCTCCGGAATTGAAGTGGCCAAGCGCCATGGTCCGGGGGACGGGGTGTGCCCGCTATGTAGGTGCCCGGAGTCCAGTACACACATTTTCTTTGTGTGTCCGGCGGCCCGGTTTTTGTGGAATTTCGCCCATGAGGCTCTGGGGCCTGGGTGGCAGGCCTCAGACCTTGGTGAGTTCCTAGAAGACCAGGCTCACGGGCCCGGAGGAGGTGTTCGCCTCTTCTGGCTGGTGTTCGCGGCTATGATGTGGTCCCTATGGACGACCCGCAATAAAATGGTGATTGAGAAGATTTTTCTACGTCGTGCGACTGACGCCTTATTTAAATGCTTGGCTTTGTTGCAGCAGTGGTCCCCGCTCTGTAGACAGCGGGACAGGGCGCGGCTTGACGACATCATCGATAGACTACTCGCCGCCGCGCGCCGCATCGCCTCCTCGTCGCCACCTTGAGGCGGCGCCCCCCCTTCCCCCCTCCAGGAGGCTCTCTAGCTTGTTCTACCCACATCACCCTCCCGCCGCCCTCTTCTTGCTTTTTTTGCCCTTTCTCGTCCTTTTTTCTCCTTTGGGCATTGTCTGTGCTGCTGCCCCAGCATGTGGTACCTGCGTTGGTTATGGTTGTAACTGCTACTTTGTATGGATGTTGTGGTTGCTTTATTTATAAAGCGGGGCGAAAGCCTAGTTCGAGAAAACATATTTGGATTGTAAATTTTTTTGTACTACACTCTTCTAAGCTTCTAGACCGTTGTACTCCATTATAAATAAGAATTGAAAGTGTAAATGAGTGATGAGACTATTTCAATTATTTGTCCATAATCTATTTTATAGTGCATCATCGGATGCTGTTAACTAGAATCCCATCATGTCACTCACCTTCTAGCTTATGCAAATTTACCGCCTCCTATCTAAATACATTAGATAATATTCTTACTCCATGTCTTCCTTGAAAATCTCAGAGTAGAAGCAATCCAGTTCACTATTTTTCAAGCCTTTTAAACCACCGGTAAACTATTTGTCTATCCCTAACCAAATTGAGAATCTAATATCTGTGAGGGATTATGAAACTGCCATGAAGAATTCCGAAGAGCTTCTAAGTATGGCTCTTGCTGGTCTCCATTATTTCCAAACGTATGACTGGTTGTTAATGACAACAATTATCCTTGGGTATATTGGATGGATGGCAATCATCATTGTACACGTGCTACAATCTTATACAATATTTCATGCTGATCTCTTAAAGACGACTCAAGTCTATCCCAAGAATACCTACATGAAAGTAAAATGGGCTGCCAAGTCTTTCTTTCGAATTTATGTCTAAAACACTGTCCGAAATATACCCATGTCGCTATTTTCTAACTTGCTCAGTTTGGATTTCCCTTAATATTTTTCTATGTGCTATATTATATGTTTTTGTTTCCATTTCTCCTAGATACTCTTATTTTCCCTAATGAAATCCAGCATAGCTGTTAAATTTACCTAAGCAGTTGATAGCATTTTGTTCAGGATATAATAATATATGTGCCTGGTCCTTATTTATTCTTATGAACCGTACAAGTTTCTACTAATTATACAAAATTAGCAAATTACATAGCTTACTATACTGCGATGTTTTCTTGGTCGAGTGAAGCTGATGTGTTTCTTTTACACTCTCTTGATTGTATCTCTTCTGGTTGTAGGTATGTCAGATATGTTTATGTTTAAAAAACATATGTTCCCAGTATAGTCAGTCCTTGGTGCTGCATGCGCAAGAGTTTAAAGACCTAGCTCTGCAATGTTCGTCGAGGGATGAATTCGTTTTCGCAATCACACAAATTCTACGTCACAAGGAGGAGACCGAGAGGATGATTTTTCCTAATATATTCTCTAAAGCCGTAAGCTCCATGGATGACCCGGCTGCTGAGGCCACTTCTACCACGAGCATATATCAGCCGTTCGATCTCACAAACAATTCATCTGGGTCATCCATTCGGCCAGTAAACAATATATTTTGTTACCGTGTGGAGGCCTCGCTGAACGTCCAACCCCAAACCTGGGTCCATGACACAGCGACCGCCGCGTGGATATGCACGTAGACGTAGGGCGTGGGACATGCGACCTCTCTACAACGTAGTGACGTACAGCCGCATCTCTTCCTCTATCCTCTCAAAGCAAATGCCGACTCCTCTATCTAGGGTTCCTACGGCCGCCGCCGCCTCCGCTCCCATCTCCACCGCTGCCACCGGTGTTGCGGCCGCCGCGCACATCTCCCTCCGCAGACGTCCCTCTTCGCGGCTGGAGCTCTTCTGCACACACGCGTAGCTCCGTCGTTCGACTTTGCCCGTCTGCATCTGACCGCGTCTTGCAATGTGCGGCCGCATTACGCCACCACTCGACGGGCTCGGCCTCCCGCTGCACCTCCGTCCTCTGCAGCGACCAGGTTCGCCACTACTCCGTAGTGACCAGCCACCGCAGCTGACCAACGGGGCCGACACATAGGTGCGCCCACGATGGAGCTCCTCTTCCACAGGCGTTCGTCTTCTCTTGATGGCCATGTCGTCACCCTGGACATGCCCCTTGGCGCATTGTCGCTCTCTCCCCATCGATGAGAGGCCGTATGACAACCCCTGTACACACCAGGATGCGCGGTTGTTCCTGACGCCGGGAGCCACATGCGCCTGGCCTTCTAAGAGGAGCTATTTTGGGGGCGATTACCGGCGACTAGGATGAGCGGAGGTGGAGGGAGGGTTCTGGTCATGATAACGGCTGACCTGATGCCGTCGTCCATGAGGAACCTGGTGCAGAGCTACTGTGCCGACCCTCCATGCTCGCGGACATGGTGAGGGAGAAGCTAAAGGCGGTGGCCGACCTTGCCAGAGGTGGGGACAATGCTGATGGAGATGGCTGAGGCGTGACTTTGGCGGTGGTGCGGGGTGGGCATCGGCCCAGGGCCTATCTACGCCAACAGATGCTGAACAACCTGGTATAGTGAGCTTAGTGTTCTTACGACGAGAGTCAACGGGCTTAGTGTTCAACCTGGTATAGTTTGAACAACTAGCTGCAAAAAATTCGAAAAATAAACTTGCACATAGGAAACAATGCGGATTTCCCTATTTTTTAACAGAAGTGGCATAGAAGAGTTAGACAAATTAAACAGACATAAATCCATCCAATGCAATCTTACGAGCACCTAAATGAAAACGGTGTACATAATATAGACCTTTAACCAATCAGCCTGTACAATTGCTTATTGATTTTCCCCTTGCATGGGTACTATGGATAGGAGTCAGAAGATGGGAATATCGAACTCCCTCCCGAATTAGACAAGGCAGCCAAATGATCCTCTTCAACTGCTATTCAGGGTCACCAAACGCCAGCTTCAGGCAGTATCTAGGTACCCAAGGTGTATATATGCCGAGTGATTGGATTCTAGATGTTTATTCAGTTTAGTATCGATGTTGCAGGGTTGTTTTTAGGTCAATGCCCAGGTAGTTTTGTAGTCGTTAGATTATTTTTTTAAGGGCACTTACATGCAACTAATAATTACGATTCAAGTCACGTAAATATCAATCCATATTTTATGGCATGTGTAACATGTTTTTTCCAAATCCCCTGAGCTTTGTATTTTACATTGCAGGTTTCACATTAGTGTCCATGAATCCCTTCTGGTGTTAGTTTTGGACCTTTTTGATTTGCTCCAATTGGTTTGGAACTGCCTGGGAATTTAGAAAGACAAGTTGAACAGGTAGTGCATATTGATGCAGGAGCTCAATGCTCAAAGGCGAGCTTAATTTCTTATGCATATCGCCCTCTATGATGAGGAGTACACCTGGTTTTGTTTATATATATCTCAGTGAAGCGAAAATAGTGCTAGCTCATCTTGCGGAGTGAAATAGTTAGTTTATTTACAAACGAAAATGTTTTGGTACCAAGTGTGAATAATCTAATTCGGTATAATATTGAGAATAATAATTTGTTTTCATGCTATATGCTTTCTAGGGAGAGCTACCTGGTTTTCATACTCATTAGAAAAAGCTTATGCATCTACATCTGTAGGTTATTATATGCATTTATGCACATGCGTGTTTGGAGCGTACAGACTAGCCATATACTTGAAAATACGTGGAAATTGATTACACCAACGAAAGTGCAGTTATTTGCATGATATTTTCTTTATATATCTACAGGAATCAGCCATATGTTACTTTGATGGTTTCTAATTCCTTTGGGTTAGAAGTATCAAATCCAAATAAAAATGTCCTCAAATCACATATAGTTTTAATAGTTTAGTTACCTTCCACAATCTCCCTTTGCCATTGTAAACAAACAATTGTAGATGAGAAAGTGGAAATAAGCATTCAAACATACATCTACTGTTTTATTTAGCACTCCTGAAGGTTTCTCTATATTTTTGATAAACAGATATGTCAATCCAATTTCTTAATTCACCACAATAGGGGCCAGTTATACATTCAGTTTTATTTTTTGAGGTTCTCAAAGACACTACTTTTGGTTCTCCCCTTGATTTATACATAGATATACTCATATAAGAATGGAGGTTGCATGTCGTGTTGTTTTAACTATAGAACAGTGTGAAGGATGTCTGTACAATACAAATTCCAGTAACAATGTTATTATGTTTGCTTTAGCATCTAGATTATAGAAGGATCTTATTTTATACTGCCTTTGCTACCTCATAGTTAGGATTATATCGTGAATGAAATTCAGTACTGTGAGATGGTCAGATGGTCTTCTGATGATATACATCCACAATATTTTTGTTTGTTTGTAGAGGATGGCAACTATTTTTTTGTAGGGTTCTAGGAATCATGAACCCGTTAATGCCTGATAGCTAACACATAACCCATATAGAGTCAGTTCTTATTGTTCTTACAGTGCCAGATCAGCCTCTTCCTCAAGTTCCTGTAGCAGAAGAAATTTTATTATTCCTTTCATCTGAATTGCCTTCTTTTGTAGTGCTCAATCATGTTGGGCAGTGGGAAGTGGTTCAATAATTTCATTGGCTGGTTCGGATTTCTGATTATATGCATCGTTCATGCTTGGTTGTTTCTCGAAGCATGTAACAATTAGTCCGAAGCGTTGCTCCTTCTGTACCAGCAACTTCTACCTAATAGCGGATGATTATGGTTTCATCTACCTAATATTTCACTTGCTGGTTCTGCTTTCTGATTATATGCATCGTTCATGCTTGGTTATTTCTGCTAATAGAACACATGAACATACTATGAGTGCTCACGCTTGCATTTGGAATATTTATGTACTGCTTTAGTTTGATACACCTGCTACTGCTGGGTTGAGCATTGTCATGGATATTTTCTTAGTGCTTCTATGTTGCTAGATCACCGATTTCTACGCTCTTTATGACCTTATGTTGCACTGATCAGTGTTGTCCTTCCGATTTGCATAGCTTTTTGTTTCATCCATTAGTACATTTACACTGAATTTTCAGTGCACAACTGCGCATGTACATTTCAGATGGGATGGTTGCCTTGCGGAAGTTTGATGCCCTTCACATTGGCTATCAGGAACTAGCAATGCAGCCTTCTAAGCCAGGGAATAATTTTCTTCTTTCTTTTGTGGAAATGGCAGAAGTACTTGGCTGGGTGTATAGGTGAGACTGTAGGGAACTTTCAGTAACTTCCAAATAGAATTACCCTTGGCAGCAATAGCTTAACATCAAAGAGGTCATTGCAAAGTCTAACAAATCATTATTGTTTTCTCTTTATACAGGCCTCCGGGAGTTGCTCATTGTTATTGGAAACAAGTCCTTTCTTCTTGGACTACGTATTGTACAAGTGTGGTGCCTCCTTAATACCAAGTTGGGTTTTCAAAGGTCAGGTATCTACTCCACACCTGGTTGTTGAGAAGTTATCAAAGGATCTTGAATAAAAGGTGTTGTAGTGGGTACAAACATATTATTTTGTCCCCCAGGCTCGAAATTATGTTGTGGTATCCTGCTTCTGATAAGCTTATTCATGAATTAGGCTCGAGTGCTTTTATTGTATGCTCTGTCGTAGACACGACAAGCAGATCTTATAATGGACCAACACCTGCTGTAACTCAAGTGATAAATGACAAGTGTCTTTGAGTCGTGTTTGCCATACTTTGTTGGTTGGTGACATGGAATACGTCTCCAAATTACTTGGGAGAAAACACCGGCTTGTGCTAACAGTTTAAGGAATAGTGCCCCAAGAATGGGAAAAGTATTTGTCCCTAAATCCTCCATGTTGAACATGCCGCCAGTTGACGGGTTGTATGAAAATTGTGAGATCTTCAATGGATGGTACCTGTAACTATGCAGGATGGTAATTAACACAATCTATTGACTTTGAGATGAAAGATGAGACCAGTTTTTCACCAAATACTTTTAAAGGAAATCAACAATTAGGGAATGAGTCTGGGTGATGTTCAGCTCCATTCATGATGAGCTGCTGGTTTTACTTTGCATACTCAATAAATTTTTGGACACTTTGGGTCGATGCTAGATATGGGAATCCACTGTTGGGTAGCTGAAATATATTAGCGCGATGTATAGTTCATACTCCGTTATTTAATAGCTATACATCACACCGTCTGACAACGTCACGCAGGTGGCGCGGCGAAGCGCGCCTATCCGTCTAGTAAATGTATACACTTTTACCTTTCTAAACCGTTGCACGTTGCACCCCGAGAGGATGATTTTTCCTAATATATAAATGTATACACTTTTACCTTTCTAAACCGTTGCACGTTGCACCCCAGATAGAGCTCTGGATTCAAGTTTCTAACTATCAATTGTCTGCCACTTTTACCATGCTGCTTAAGGCCCCCTTTTTCCTTTGGTTTACCAGATAAACATATATGGTTTTTACCAAATAAATATTAACATGCCATGTATACACCTAATTCAATCTCAGTTTCACGAAATTATTCTCTTTCTTACAACCGATAACTGCTACATAAACTGTCGAAAATTATAGTCGTACAGACTAAGAAATGTGTCAGCATGCTTTTGTATCATGCATTTCCATCTTAGCCAGATAATCAAACTGCCTGTATTTAAAGCTATCAGCCTGTCAAAAAAATCTGTAGTAACGGCTGCTCAAGTATATTATGAAAGTAGTGATGTTTGTTTCTCCCTTGAAGTGGAAAGTGTTGATCTGCTGTGTATAATCTCTATGAAGCAATGCACTTACATGACTGCATTTCATTAATAAACTGATGAAAATAGACAAGGACCCCGTCTGTCTCAGCCATCCCAAATCCATATAGTGCCCATACTCTGCAACCATATTTCTGCTGATCCTTGACGATCACATGCTGCTTTTCAGCGACCGCCTGATACATCTCAAACATCGCTTTGACATTTTTTGTTGCTTCCGCAGCCTGGGCAGACGACCGAATCACAAACATAAACAGACTGCGGGCGCCTGCAGTTCATCCATGTAGACCATGCCCTCCAATTCTACCGTAGAAACAAACTGCTGGCAGCTTGATACACTCACACAAAAATGCGAATGCATATTTCACTGACCGCACCATGCAAGTGTTGAATATATTAGCAATTTAGCACATGATTTAATTCGAAATAGCAACAGATAAATTGCGACAGTAGCAAATACAGTAATCATGCAAACGTCTAGATCTAGCACAGTAGACAGATTGATACAATCTATTGCAAGTACTAGACATACGAATTCCAGTAACATCTCATACAGATGAAAGAGAGATACGTACGATGGAGCGGTAGCGGCACCGCCGTTGCTGTTGTCCCCGGTGTCGGCCATGTCGTTGATGAAGAGGTTGCCGATGTCGGGGAAGAAATCGTCGTTGGGGAAGTGGTCGCCGTCAGCAGTCGCGCTCATGCGCTCCCCAAAAACCTGATCGCCCCTCTCCCGTACAGGATCACAAGAGGCGGGGTTCCGGAGGCCTGCTGTCCCTTCTCGCGGTGCACGCCGGAAGGAGGGATGGAGAAGACTTGAATTGGCGGCGCAGTGTTTTGGAACGGTATGACGAAGTGGCGGCTAGGGTTTACCGTATGCGCGTATTTATATGCGGGCTGGGAGAGACGTGGGCGTAACTCCACGTCTGAGTCGGTTCGGATCCACGATCCAGAAAGGAAACGGAAACGGTTTTGGAATTAACGCGTCCGTCAATTACCAAATTAAATGACTCATTAAGTTTTCCCAATCGACAAAATAAACGCTCTCGGCTCGGCTCATTCCCGCAACCCGCGGCGCGTCGTGACGTGTCGTGACGAGGCGAGGCGTGGCGAGGCGGGCGGCGGAGGAGGAGGAGCGCGCGTGTGGCACACCTCTCCTCTTGCCTTGCCTACTCATACATGAGCTAGAATGGCTCACCTTATAAGGTGCTTCCACTCTCTTCAAACTAGCAATGTGGGACTAAACTTTAGTCCCACTCACTCCACTTATTATTCATGAATGGGCCATGACAATTTCAGGATTTTTAGTGGGCTTAATGGGCTAGCCAAGTGAGCCCATATGATGGAGCCCATGTAAAATTCCAACAATCCCCCACAAAGTGTCATTAGCACATTTCATAAACTCTGTTCCAAAACATTGTTTATATACCGGTGTTAGTGGAGACTGTTAAGTTGAACTTCCACTTAGAACATCATGCTACACTAGTTCACAACTTGAATAGTGGACTACGCCTTGAACTACAAGTTTGCTGTGGTACCAGTTTCACACAACGTCTGAGCCGATACTAGGCTGCCGCAAGGCTTCCCCGCGGTTTGGAGCGTATGCGTCATACTCCGAAGGCCTTTCATGAGTTTATTAGAGAGCACCCGATTCTCATAGACTGCGACGTTTAACAGTCAGACTCATATAGGTGAGTTCCTCAGGAGATGTTCTGTAGGACACATCTCTGCTTATATAAATAAGCCACTTGGAACACATTAAGACAAATGTCAACCTACCGTACAGATCAGGAGAGTATTGCATCTTTTATGGAGTGGAATAAAATATAAGGATACTCTCCTCTCAGCCGACCAACAGCTTGTCTCCCACTTCTAATTCACGGGATCTCCGATCACATAGAGTGGGTTACCACTGTGAGCAACTCATAACGTGGGTCTCAAACCCATCTCCCTCGATGCATTATCTATCACATTCCGTGATAAACCCTTTGTGAAGGGATCTGCCAAGTTCATGGACGTTTGGATATAATCCAACGCAATAACTCCGGAGTTCTTCAATTTCCTGACAGATTTTAATCTCCTCTTCACATGTCTTGATGACTTTGCATTATCCTTAGAACTGTTCACTTTGACGATCACAGTTTGATTATCACAGTTCATTAGGATTGCGGGTATTGGTTTTTCAACCATAGGCAAGTCCATCAAGAGCTCACGAAGCCACTCTGCCTCAACAGTGGCTGTGTCTAGTGCTGCGAGTTCTGCTTCCATAGTTGACCTCGTTAAAATGGTCTGCTTGCAAGACTTCCAGGAAACAGCGCCACCACCAAGTGTAAAAACATAACCACTAGTGGCCTTAAGCTCATCAGCATCAGATATCCAATTAGAATCACTATATCCTTCCAGAACCCTCGGGTTTCCGGTATAGTGAATTCCATAGCTCGCAGTGCCTTTTAAATAGCGCATAACTCTCTCAAGCGCACGCCAATGATCATCTCCCGGATTGGAAACAAACCGGCTCAATTTGCTCACAGCAAAAGAGATGTCAGGCCTCGTGGCACTCGCCAAATACATAAGCGAGCCTATAATCTGAGAATATCTCAGTTGATCTCTAGTAATCCGTTGATTCTTTCGAAGCAACAAACTAGCATCATATGGAGTTGAAGAAGGCTTGCAGTCACTATACCCAAAGCGACTCAAGACCTTTTCCACATAGTGAGATTGAAGCAGTGTGATCCCACCATTATCATCTCTCAACAGCTTGATGTTCAAGATAACATCAGCTACTCCTAGATCCTTCATCTCAAAGCAGCGAGATAAGAAATCCTTAACTTCCTTGATTAAATCAAGATTGGTCCCAAAAATCAATATGTCATCAACGTATAGACATAGAATAACTCCCTCGCCCCCACCATGGCGATAGTACACACACTTGTCAGCTTCGTTTACAACAAAGCCTTCAGCAGTCAAAGTCCTTTCGAACTTTTCATGCCATTGCTTAGGTGCTTGCTTGAGGCCGTATAATGACTTCAATAACTTGCACACCTTGCCTTCCTGACCGGGTACTACGAAACCATCTGGCTGATCCATATAAATTTCCTCGTCCAACTCTCCATTAAGGAAAGCCGTCTTAACGTCCATTTGATGAACGAGAAGACCGTGTGAGGCAGCCAGTGATAGTAGCACACGAATAGTGGTCAGTCTAGCAACAGGTGAGTAAGTATCAAAGAAGTCTTCACCTTCTTTCTGGGTATACCCCTTGGCCACAAGCCTTGCCTTGTACTTTTCAATTGTACCATCAGGCCTAAGCTTTTTCTTGAACACCCACTTACATCCTACAGGTTTACACCCATAAGGACGATCAGTGATTTCCCAGGTTCCGTTAGCCAAGATGGAATCCATCTCGCAACGGACAGCCTCCTTCCAGTAGTCAGCATCAAGAGACGCATAGGCTTCTGAAATAGTCTTGGGTGTGTCATCCACGAGGTACACAATGAAATCATTACCAAAGGACTTTGCAGTCCTCTGTCTCTTGCTCCTTAAAGGAACTTCATTGTCATCCTCCTCGGGATTCTCAACGTGTTCTATCGAAATGGTGGATTCAGGAATCTCAGCTAATTCCTGACTAGATGAAACAGGTTTCTTCTGATTTGATGAGCTAGACATATCCTTCATAGGAAATATGTTCTCAAAGAAAGTCGCATCATTCGACTCCATAATCGTACCAACATGCATGTCGGATACCTCAGATTTTACTACCAAGAATCTATAACCAATGCTATTAAAAGCATAGCCCAGAAGAACACAATCTACGGTTTTAGGTCCAAGCTTGCGCTTCTTGGGAATTGGTATATTGACTTTCGCCAAACAACCCCAAGTACGTAGGTAGGAGAGTTTCAATCTTTTTCTTTCCCATTCCTCAAACGGAGTAATGGTTTTATTCTTTGTGGGAACTCGGTTTAGGACATGACATGCAGTCATTAGTGCCTCCCCCCACCATGCCTTGGAGAGACCCGAAGTGTCTAACATGGCGTTAACCAAATCAGACAACGTTCGGTTCTTTCTTTCAGCCACCCCATTTGACTGGGGTGAGTAGGGAGGCGTCCTCTCATGAATAATACCGTGTTCAGCACAAAAAGAATTAAACTCGTTGGAAAAATACTCTCCACCACGATCAGACCTAAGCCGTTTAATTTTACGATCAAGTTGGTTCTCAGCTTCGGCCTTATAGTTCTTGAAATAAGTTAAAGCTTCATCTTTAGATTTCAGAAGATACACATAACAATATCTAGTGGAGTCATCAATAAGTGTCATAAAATATTTCTTTCCACCTTTTGTCAATACGCCATTCATCTCACAAAGATCAGAATGTATAAGTTCTAGTGGTGCCAAGTCTCTCGCCTCCGCAGTCTTATGAGATTTGCGAGGTTGCTTAGCTTGAACACACACTTGACATTTGGAACCTTTAACAGTACTGAATTTCGGAATTAAACTCATATTTGCTAACCGCGTCATGCAACCAAAATTAATATGACATAGTCGTGAATGTCAAACATCACAATCATTATCGTGGCAAACATTATTAATAACTTTGGTGCAAATATCTGACAAGGATAAGCGGAACAAGCCTCCGCACTCATAGCCTTTACCAATAAATTGTCCATACTTGGAAATTACAACTTTATTAGACTCGAAAACCAACTTAAAACCATCTCGACATAAACGTGAGCCGCTGACGAGATTTTTATTGATGGAGGGCACATGATGAACGTTCTTCAGCCGCACGATCTTCCCCGAAGTAAACTTCAGATCGACCGTACCAACACCACGAACAGTAGCATGTGACCCGTTCCCCATCAGCACGGGGGAAGTCCCTGTGACCTGATAAGAAGAGAACATGGAAGCATCAGCACAAACATGTACATTGGCACCTGTGTCAACTAACCATTCAGGTGAATGACAAACTGAAAGAATAGTGGGAACTATACCGTACCCAGAATCCTTCATCTCAGTGTCAGCCATGACAACATTAGCGGTCTTGCCGCTGTTCTCCTGCTGCTGCAGCTCATAACGCTTAGGGCACTTTGGAGCCCAATGGGTCAGTTCACCGCAGACGTGACATGACCCCTTTCTCTTCTTGAAGTTGGTAGAGTGCGACGGCTTAAACTTGCCATCGGGCTTGCCTTTACCCTCGGATTTCTTCTTGTTATATTTAGGCTTGTTGGGCGGGTAATGTTTCTTCTGTACCACATGAGCAGAAGAACCTACCTCAGCAACCCGAGCACGTGTATCCTTTGCTCTCGCCTTCTCTTCCACATCAAGAGATCCAATGAGGTCCATTACGGGAAACTCCTGTCTCTTGTGTTTTAGAGAAGTAGCAAAGGTGCTCCATGAAGATGGAAGCTTGGCAATAATGCCTCCGGCCACAAACTTGTCCGGTAACATACACTTGAAGTGCTCAAGTTCTTTAGCGAGTGACTGTATCTCATGAGCCTGTTGAACAACAGAGCGCTCATCAGTCATCCTGTAGTCATAGAATTGCTCCATGACATACAGCTCGCTGCCAGCATCCGAGGCCCCAAATTTGGCCTCGAGTGCAGCCCACATATCCTTGCCGTTATCAAACGACATATACGGATCGACGATGGAATCATCGATAATACCGAGGAGGGCACTTTTAAACATAGTGTCCATATTCTCAAAGGCCTCCAGCTGTGCTGGATTGAGATCGCCCTCAGGCTTGCCCTTGGTGGCCGCATAGCAGCGCAAGGTTTGAAACCATAGCACTGCTCTCGTGCGCCACCTCTTATAGTCCACACCCTTGAAAGGGATTGGCCTTGTCGCCGCAATGACAGACGGCGCAGGTGCAAGAAATTGCCTATAATCAGGTTTTTGGATTGTTGAATATATTAGCAATTTAGCACATGATTTAATTCGAAATAGCAACAGATAAATTGCGACAGTAGCAAATACAGTAATCATGCAAACGTCTAGATCTAGCACAGTAGACAGATTGATACAATCTATTGCAAGTACTAGACATACGAATTCCAGTAACATCTCATACAGATGAAAGAGAGATACGTACGATGGAGCGGTAGCGGCACCGCCGTTGCTGTTGTCCCCGGTGTCGGCCATGTCGTTGATGAAGAGGTTGCCGATGTCGGGGAAGAAATCGTCGTTGGGGAAGTGGTCGCCGTCAGCAGTCGCGCTCATGCGCTCCCCAAAAACCTGATCGCCCCTCTCCCGTACAGGATCACAAGAGGCGGGGTTCCGGAGGCCTGCTGTCCCTTCTCGCGGTGCACGCCGGAAGGAGGGATGGAGAAGACTTGAATTGGCGGCGCAGTGTTTTGGAACGGTATGACGAAGTGGCGGCTAGGGTTTACCGTATGCGCGTATTTATATGCGGGCTGGGAGAGACGTGGGCGTAACTCCACGTCTGAGTCGGTTCGGATCCACGATCCAGAAAGGAAACGGAAACGGTTTTGGAATTAACGCGTCCGTCAATTACCAAATTAAATGACTCATTAAGTTTTCCCAATCGACAAAATAAACGCTCTCGGCTCATTCCCGCAACCCGCGGCGCGTCGTGACGTGTCGTGACGAGGCGTGGCGAGGCGGGCGGCGGAGGAGGAGGAGCGCGCGTGTGGCACACCTCTCCTCTTGCCTTGCCTACTCATACATGAGCTAGAATGGCTCACCTTATAAGGTGCTTCCACTCTTCAAACTAGCAATGTGGGACTAAACTTTAGTCCCACTCACTCCACTTATTATTCATGAATGGGCCATGACAATTTCAGGATTTTTAGTGGGCTTAATGGGCTAGCCAAGTGAGCCCATATGATGGAGCCCATGTAAAATTCCAACAGCAAGGACGTGAGACAGACGGCGCGGCGAAGCGCGCTAATCCGTCTAGTACATATTAGATGTAGTACTCCGTATATGATATCCTTATAGTACATAATATATATGCACCGTGACAAACATGAAAACTAATCCCTGGTGAAGCATACAACATAATGCACACACACAAACACACAAATCTTATTAATATTTTAGGAAGAAAAGGATACAAAGATATTAGAATAAGGCAACTTCTACAGTACCGATAAACCCTCCAAACGCGAACTGACAAACAAGCTGTAATCCTTATGAATATAAGGCACTCCCTTTCCTTCATCAAGCACACCATATACATCATACATAAGACATACCGTACGCTACAAGGGTTGATGGATAGACCTTGCTTTTTTATTTTTTTTCCGGAACCGTTCACTTGTGGTAGACCTCGAAGACACCTCGTGCTCCAAGTTTCTTGATGATTTTGTAGTCATTGAACCCCGCTTTCAGGAAGAGCTCACTCCAGTCTTTCTCAGTACGTTGACGGCCTCTGGTGTTGACAAGCATGAGCATGTCCATCAGAAGCTGGGCCTCATACATGACTGGACCTAGCGAAGGTCCAACCACAATATCAATGATGATCACCTTCCCTCCCTCCTCGTGTGAAGGAATGGCACTCCTACACTGAGACAAGATCTTCACACAGTCGTCGTCGCTCCAGTGGTGCAGTACAAGCTGCACACAAGAAAAAAAATGTATATGGGCGCTTCTTAGCATCGATTAGCTTCTGAATATTACTAGCTAGTGTAATATACTACTCTTTTTTTTGGTATTTTTCCTCGGTGGTGAAATGTATAAAGGATGTTGGTTTGCCATACCTTGAGCATCACCGCCTGAGACTTGGGGACGGAGTGGAACAAGTCGCCAGCAACATAGTTGACGATACCATCAGAGTGAGCTTTCTCGACCACCTTGGGAAGATCCAGCACAGTGCACTTGAGGTGCGGATGGGCCTTAGCGATGGCCCTGGCCGTGGTTCCATCGCCACCGCAGCAGTCAGTGAGAGAGTCAAGCCCCTTGAAGAGATCATGGCACTCGCGCATGATCGTGCCGATCCCTAGGTTGTCGTGGGCAGCCAGACCTTCGGTGACCAGCTCGTCGAGCTCCTTGTCCAAGAGCGCCGTGCTCTCGTCGAAGAGCGACGCGCCATGCACGTCCTCGAAGGGCGATGGCACGGGCCCCGCGATGTCCTTCTTGAACCAGTCGGCCAGCCCCAGCGCCGCCTCGGTATAGAACCGCGACGTCCCGGCCAGCACGAAGGACGTCTGGCTGTGGTGCTCGTCCGCCTCGACGCCATCCACCAGGATGCTGGACAAGGGGGTGAGCTTGAAGAGCTCCACCTCGGAGTCGTCGTTACCGCCGGCTGCAAACACGCCCGACGTGACCAGCACACGCATTAGGCGGCCGAGGAACGGTTGCTTACTTGCGGGGAGGGACAGCGCGGTCGTCAGGTCGGGCAGCGAGGTGACACCGCCGAGGTGGTGGATGGCGGTCGGGATGCCGAGCTGGACGGCGCAGCGGAGCCCCATGGACGTGAGGTAGTAGAGGCTGTGTCGCCACAGGTCAGCCTGCGCCTGCAGCAGCTCGGCGTCCGTGGGAACCTCGATAGTCGGAACTTTCTTGGCGGCCATTGCGCTCTAGTATCTCTCTTTGCTAGCTAGCTCTTCTCGGTGTGCTACTCAGTTTGTGACTTGATCTGATGCATGCATTGCATCCATCCAAAGGGTTTAAATAGAGTGCAAATGAGTACTGTATTCGTATTCAGCTGCCATACTTAATTAACCTCGCGTTCCACAGGTATACTTAATTAATTAGTCTCGCGAGGACAGCGAGGTGATGGGTCACCGCCTCACTGGATCGATCAGAATTGATTTCAGCGAGGTGATGGTACTGATTCTGTATATCATATCTTCTTCCACGTCTAGCACCGATCGTGCATCTCTGCGGTACTGTCTAGCACATGAACCAAGTGGCATGGTGCCAGAGCCATGATGGATCCGATCTCGGGTGACATACGTTTACTCAGTTTACATTAGAACGCAAGCCAAGAACACTTCGTCCACAGGTTTTCTTTACCCCAGCATAATATGTTGCTTCCTTCATGCTCCGTTCCGAAACACAATGAACTGTGCCTCCCAGTTGTATAGTCCAACTTCTCTTACCACATAAGTATATGTGAGTATAGAACGTTTCAAAAGTTGTGTAGTCAAACTTCTCTTACATATACAAATTAATAATGCCTAGCAGTTGTACGTGCACCCAATCACAACTGCGCTATGCAAATCATATGACGATACTGAGGATCCTTGGCCCAGCTAGCCCCACCTCTAACTCTTACTCAACCAACTGAACATTTGAACTATCAGATCGTACAAATCGCAAAACATATACTACTTGTGGATAGAATTTTCTGTTGTATATAATTCAGATGAATCGTGAAAAGCGCAAAATATATGATACATGATCAGAAATTTTACAGGCCCTCGATCGGTTCTTCAAGGAATAGACTAATACAAAAGTGATATATATTATCAAGTAAGCTCGATTAATACGTCATTGGGGTTGAATTTGCGAGATTAGTGGGCTTTTTTTGGTTATCTTCGGATCCACCTAGACAAATTATTTTTGAAAATAATAAAAACCATTGATGCCAAAAAAAATCTACTTATAAACAAATCGGCGCCACCCATGTTGTAGCCCCTAGGGCTTGGTGATGGTGATACCGCCCGTTTTGCTTGATCTAATCTATTTTGGGACATTGTCTCTATGTATTGTTATCCGTGGGACCTATAATGTGCAACTATGTATTGGTGTACGTAGCAGAATTTCAAATTTTCCATCCTACGTAACACACCAGATCTACTCTGCAGGTAAAGGCGTGGATAGATCTAATCGTTACCGACACGAAGCGCGGAAGTAGTGTTGATGACGATGTCGGTGATGCCTGATGAAGAGTCCCATGGCTAAGCCTAGAGGTGGGACTATTGCCGATTTCCCGTATCCCACCTTATGGATCTAGCAGAGTGAGGGTATCACGTGATACCCCTCCGAGAGATCGCACACATACGTCTGTCAAAGTCCCGGAGCGCTTCGTCGTTCAGAACTAGGCACCGCAGGTTCACTATTGAGGTGGAGAGATCCCAAAACATGGGAAAGAGAGGAAGAGATATTGGATGTAGGTCTAATCGATAAATGATCGTCATCTCCCAATTAGAAAATGCCCTAAATCAATTAGAAGGTCCCTAATCAGAAGTTCTAATCCAATTAGAAACGTTCTAATTACATGCTCTAATCCAATTAGATAGGTTCTAATTAGAGGGTCTAATCCAATTAGAGGGTCTCTAATTAGATCTCTAATTCAGAGAAAGAGGGAGGGAAAGAGAGGGAGAGAGAGAGAGAGAGAGAGAGAGAGAGAGAGAGAGAGAGAGAAGGCCAATTGTGTGTCATAAAAATAGAGGAGGGATTAAGATTATATAGTGAGACAAAGGGAGGCCTTCCATAGAGGGAGAGGTCGGTTTCCCCTCTCCCTCCTTGGTTGCACAACTCCCCTAGGGAGAATCGGATTGGACTCCTAGATGGAGTCCAATCCCTCCTCCCTTTTTCTTTTCTTTTCTTTTGCTTTTTCCACTTCTCCACCTTATTTATTTATCAAATAAATCAAGGAAAAAACCCAGGGGATGGTGATGTGCATTGTGAGACCATGGGCCCCACATGGCAGCCCCTAAAATTAGGGTTGTCCAATAGAGGAAAGTTGTCCCCCTTCGGCACTCCCCCTTATATGGAAAGTCCTCTGGAACTCTTCCAGAACCCGTGACCCCTATAGATAAAAGCATTGACCTTATCTAACGATGTCAGAAACATATTCCCGACATTCGGGGACATCTCATGTCCCTCTGCACTTGCTCTGTAAAGCACGCAAAGTATTTCTCTCTCATAGTAACTTTCCCGAAACGAGTCTGATTGACATCAGACTTATTTTTGTGATATCGTAACGATATCGACCATTAATCATTGATATTAGAAACATATTTCCAACACCCCGGGACATCTCATGTCCTCCGTAATCTCTTTTGAATAATATTCTATCACGTCGAAATTACCTGATTGATACCCTACTCTCCTCCAGACCAACCAATGCAAACAACAAACTTTGTCGCCTTAACTGTGTGACCCCTGCAGTTTCGATAACTGGTACACATGATTTGAAAACGTATTACCCAATCAATAATCAAAATCGGTACCATGGACGTTCATATTGACTCCCACAAGTTATACGAAGAAATCTGCCAAACCTGTTGGTTATTAAGTAAGTTCCTATTACTTAGCGATACCAATCAATACCCCGGGACGAGATAAATGATAATATCGTGATTGAACTCTTATCACATTATTTCCAATATCTGCTATGATTCCTCTTAATAGTTACCGTGACATAGTATCCCCATGACTAGTGTCATGTCTTTGTCTGCGCAGACTTATTTACCGATACTATTTCACCGACTGGATCTTCGATGTGTCTCGTTTTTAACTAGAGGATTAATTCCAAATTTTGAACTATCACAACGAATGAATACTTTCGTGACCACTTAGTGTTATCCTTTTCTATCACCCAGTTTACAGTGTGATATTTGACTATACCAAAGTGATCCTTACGGTAAACATCATTGAATATTCGCATGGTCTAAGGAAGCAAACAAAACAACCATTCTGTGATGATACTATTTAGCAAAACAAATCTCGTAGTATCTCAACTATTTGGGTCTACCCAACCACAATGTTGAAACAACATTGTGCTCCCATTAATATTGACAAAACAAATATCCATGACCAGGAAAACATGGTCATCTAATATTAATGATTTTGTCTGTGAGACATGACAAAGGGTTATAACCGTGTGTTTATGTTTCTACACGTGCGTATGTTTTTTCCTCGAATCTCATATTCAGTGACCATAGCAATTATAGCATAAAAACATAATACATTAATCATGAAACTGATGTATTTTATTGTCTCTTGGACATACATCCAACTGTCTCCCACTTGTACAAGAAACAATAATCTGGTTTTCTAGCTCAGCACCCAATGGAATTGCGGTGTTGATCATGGTGTAGAGTCTATCATTGGATCTGAAAGTTCAGGTCCATGTATTTTCATATCTTGGCGAATCACTTCTGCCCTTGATCACAAATGATCCTTGCGCTTTAAATGTTTCGTGCTTAAACCAAGATGACAGTATGTTGTTCACAACATTTCTGCATCTTTTGTAAAGTACCATATCCAGTTCTATGAAGAACTTAGAACAGGACATTAAACATCACACTTCCAAAGTGTATCCCATCTTACTGCTATTGTTAAAAAATTCCATCATAGTGTTAAACTTCGAATTTTTTTCTCCAAGTTTAATCATGGAATTTCTTCCATCTCATTATGCCACATTATTTACACTAAGTTGAATGGTTTTGTGATTATGCAACAAACCCTTTATTAGTTTAATAATTTATATTAATTTGTTTTTGCATTTATCGCAACTATGAAGTGTACCTTATATCCTCATAAGGTTATCTTCTCCTTGATCATCAACATGATCATATTTAGTTTATGTTCATAAGACTTAGAACATAATTCATATCTTGTTTTGTGTACATATTATGGCGTGCATGATTGATCCAATCATTCATCCGTTTTGACTATCATATGTCTCATTTTCTATTCATTTATGAATAGACATGCTTTGTATAAGTATTTTATTCAAATGAAAGCCTCTTGGTTTGCACCAAGATGCTAATTGTTGTTTCAAACTTTAGCACTATGATTTTAACATGTTTGATCAAACATAGACAAGTAATGGAAAACGAGAACCATACTCTGTCTCATGCAGGCAAGTTCTATCATAAACTTTCCATCCAAATGTTTATCACCCACTTCCAAAGTGGAAATACTTATATTGCATTGCCTTTTATTCCTTTCATCAAAACATAATTTCAATGAAACCTTTTACTATGTCAACAATATTTTCAACTAACAATACGTTGTTCACATAAAGTATTAGATATATTTTTAGCGCTCCCACTACCTTTCTTGAGTCATCAAGCCTCTTCACAATCCTTGATGATGTCAAACACTTTGATCATTTCATCTAGGTGAAGATCCCAACTTCTTAATGCCTTCTTTTAGTTCCATGAATAGATAACTAAAACTTTCATTCCCTTCTAACATATTCTAGATTGAATATTCTCACTTGCAATATCTTGTAGACAAGATATGCAGTGCTTGCCAGAATAATCCGTGTAAACGTAAAAACCATGCTATGGGAGATTAAATATCATCATAGCCATTCCATTGAACTTGTAAACAAGTCAAGCCTTCATGGATGTTTCCATCCTTTTTTTACATATCCATTATCAAAAATTTGCCCTATGCCCTTATTTAAGAAGCATAAAACTTGAAACCAAGTTCCAAACTTGACTTCCGTTTATGGATTCTATCCAGATTTTATGGTGTGTAGCCATATCTTTGGAGTTAGGGTCCATCACTGCTTCACTTATATCATAGTCTCATTATTATGAAACAATGATATTGTGATCTACTTGGTTCAGCCACTAAGCTCGATCAAAGTTTTAGATCACATGTAAGAACTTCCGTATCATTCATGATGGCAATCACCAAAATTATTTTTGGTGCTACACCACTCTGACATGATTACGAAGATCTAATATCATCAAACTATACTTTCGTCCCA
The DNA here is from genome assembly GCA_028641055.1 of Alopecurus myosuroides. Lineage (NCBI taxonomy): Eukaryota > Viridiplantae > Streptophyta > Magnoliopsida > Poales > Poaceae > Alopecurus > Alopecurus myosuroides. The sequence continues at coordinate 276,569,397 of CM054057.1, read as the reverse complement.
CTAACTTTCTAAAGAATCCATTTCTCTAGTGACAATATCTTTGTACTTGGTGATGGGAACAATTCCCTATACTCGGGACAAACATTAAAGAAGTAAACATTCATTTTATGACTTCTTATAAATATTTTACAACACAAATGAAATTTAGATGGCTTTATTTTCAATGTAAATAATTAGTCTCTAAATCATGACTTATGAAAAATGTAATGTTATTTTAACATCCTTAATCTATCCTATATAGCAAGGTTGGATTATGTCACTTGGACACTCCATAAACTCATGGTGTTCCTAGTGATCAAAGTTCTAGAATAATTCCACAACTTTCTGGATGCTCGCTAAACCTTGGAACTTAATTCCATGATAAGGTAAGGAATATATCTTGTTACAAAATGATTGTTACTAAACATATATCCTTTAGCGCTTTAATATTATTGATGTCTATATGCAGGATTCATTGTATCCAATCCACACGGTCATAAGTCAAACTTATGTCTCAGCGAGGCAACAAGTGCCAACGCTCACAACCCCAACGAGTGCCACTGAATAAAGAGAAAAATAGCAGCTTCCCTCAAAATACGTTATTTTGGCGTATAGTGGGCAATTGTACATGGATTCAATATAGCATCACCTTGCTAAAAATACTATAGCGCACTATAGCTAAAATGTAGCACACTATTTTTTCGAGTGCGCTGAATTTGACAATTCGGGTTTTACATGACAATGGTAAAATCGTCAGTCGTTATTAAAAGTACGCTAGACTGTGCGACGCTTACTATCCACCTCGATGCATGTATGCATGTAAATTCTTAGCGTGAGTGATGCTGATTGATGTCTATGCACGCTTCTATTCTTGTAGACAGTGTTGGGTCTCCAAGTGCAGAGGTTTGTAGAACAACATCAAGTTTCCCTTAAGTGTATTACCTAAGGTTTATCGAACTCAGGGAGGAAGAGGTCAAAGGTATCCCTCTCAAGCAACCCTGCAATTATGATACAAGAAGTCTCTTGTGTCCCCAACACACCTAATACAATTGTCAGTTGTATAGGTGCACTAGTTCGGCGAACAGAGAGTGAAATACAAGTAATATGAATGTTTATAAGTGATAATAGCAATCTGAAATAAAAATGACAGCAAGCAAACATGTAGCAGAATAGTTTGTAAACGGTATTTCAATGCTTAGAAACAAGTCCTAGGGATCATACTTTCACTAGTGGACACTCTCAACAATGATAACATAATTGAATGCATAAATATCATCTCTTCACTATGCTACTCTGAACTACTCTCCGGTCGAATAACAAACACCAATTCATTGCATAGGGCTATAACATGTGTAAGGCTCCCAGAACAACAGTCTAAGGACCTCCGATATGCATACATTCACGGTCCCAGATCACACCAGTCGTGAACAAGATATCAAGTTGGCATACAGATACAACATCCAGTACACGATTACATAAAGGTTTTACAACAAGGTATGGTCACATGACCAAGTCTAACACAACTGCCACGCAGGGCAGACAACTCAACAAACACAACGGAAGCAACAACACACAACATGGTAGAGACCAAGTTACGCCTTAACCTACAGGTTGTTGACCGGGAGACGAGCCTAGTTCGCAGGGCCATCAGTGCAATACTCTGCCTCGTAGAACTTTTCCTGAGACTGCTCCTCGAAGTCTGGAAAGTAGATACCAGGGACGAAACCAATATGAGTACATTTGAATGTACTCTTCAAGACATCCTTCATGAAGCTTATAGAATGCAAGTATGCTTATATGGTGGAGTGGGTAGTCTATAGGTTCACTACCCATGACGGATAAAAGATGCATCATGGTTGATTTTGACATCTCTATATCATTGTTAAAGAAGATACTTCAAAAGAAAAATAGTATAATTTTCTTTCTCTTGTAGATATTGCTTGTACAAGAGATTTTGTAAGACTTTATTTTTCTTTGCAAAACTTTTTGTAAAACAACTTCCAGCTTTTCTTCATACATACAAGTTTCTCCTTTCCGTACCTCACAGGTACAAATCCCTTTTCAAAAACATCTTCTTTGAAAACATTGACACAATACTATCTAAATGGCCATTCAAATGTCCATATCCGAGGACGCGGCTATTACGAATAGTTTAACTCTGCATAGATGTACACATCCACAAGATCCAGAACATCTGCCGTGAACAACCCCGGACTGTCTCGACAGTATGCGAACATCTGATAACTGGTCCTAACCTTCCACTATTTTTAAACTAGTGAATGACTATCTCTTCAATTGGGTTTGTTCTCCCCGGCACTGCGTCATACACAGCCATGAAAGGAGACCCAACTGTTGCGATCGAAGGGAAAATTAATCTCACACTTTGTATGCCTCGTGTTTCATAACTTGGCGACATTTCGGTTCGAGGAATCACATCCCTTATAGAAATTTGAGACAGAGCACACACTAACAAGAACAAATTTCCAGCTAAGCCCCATGCCCATGTTGGGGTAGAGTGGCAGTACGATAAAGGTTGTCCGACGAAGACTAGGTTATGTGTCATTTTTAAAACACCTTTTTCCAAAAATGACCACCTCAATCCTCCTGTGGATAAGGCTCCGCCTTTCCACCGGGTTTTCCATAAATCCATTGTTTTGCATAAGTCATATTTTTAGGTTATCCACTTAGGGACTTCATGTTACTTTATTTTTGGTGGTAATATACCATATGGTGCTCTTGTACAAAAAAAAATACCATATGGTGGCTATGGGCTTGGTAACACCAAGTTTTAACTACTGGCATGATATAAACTTATATAGTTTTAATAGTAGTAATAGCCACAATAAAAATAGTTTTGTTAACCAAAGTCTTGTAAAACTTCAGAAGTGAAAACATGCATGATAGATAATGATAAGCTTAGTATCAAGCATCGGGATGGCTTGCGTTGAAACTCTTTGTGTCCCTGGCTTTGAAGTAGCTCGAACTTGACACATAGCTCTACAACTCCTTCTTCTACATTTTCTAATGCCGTAAATAAAATAAAAGACACACAATCAGATCCAAAAGAAGGCAAACAATAATACAAACAACTCATACAGCAACAAGCTTATACTAGAGCAATCACGCAAAAGTTATCGAGAAAACTACCACACAAACACACATAGTCTAAAGGCTAGAACTAGAATACTTATGGTTGGGAAACCATATTCCACATCGTAAACATTAAAGGTTGAGTGTGTGTACCACTCTCATACCAAGACATTGAAGAAACTAAAAATAGCCTTTGGTCACAAGGGTGGGACTACTAAAGTAATAACAAACACCCAAAGCAATACCCATGCTAGTGGGTATTAACAATAGCACAAGCAAGCATCACTAAAATAAGTTTACCACTAACCCAATGCGTAGATAACAAGATAAGACTAAACATAACCATATCACTGGTACAATACTCATCCTAAAGTAATCACTCGGAAAATTCCAACTAGCAAAGCAAACCACAGATGAACAAGGTAGTTACTGACTTGATGATTTTTAACTAGGAGGACAACCTGGAACAATTTACATGGGCATGGTTTCATGGTGTCCAATGGCTTATGTTTTGGTCTCTATAGTCTATGGTTAGTAATTAAAACAAATTTGCTTAAGAAATCATATTGGAAATATTTACAGAATTTAAATTAAGTCAAAAATAGTCAAAGGAGCATCACAATTTTAAAACAAATCTAGATTAGCACAAAAATTAGTTTTGGTAGAGGATTCTGTTAGCACACATCCTAAGGTCTCCAAAACAATTTGGTTTGTCAAAATTGGATTTATAGAACTTAAATTATGTCAAAATCATAAAAAAAACATATTTGAAATTGAACAAATTTTAAATAGTCGAAATTAAATTTGGCCAGTGCTATAAGATTCTACATGTTCATGGCTTTTCAAAAATTTCAAGTTTTCTAAATTTGGAGTTGTTGTTAAAAAGTTATGATAGATCTAAGATGGAGGGCTTTTCTCCAAAACTGTCGATTTAAATTAATTCCGGAAAAAGGGGGGATGGGCGACATGGCATGTCCTGATTGGTCGGGCTTGGCTAGACTTGGCTTAAGCCGTGGCTTAAGTTTGGGCTCGGATAGGCTGGCTCCAATGGATTTGGAGCGCTGGATGAGATCGGACGATCGGAATTTAAACGGGAGGTTGGCTTACTGACAGTGGCATTCGGGCGGCCGGAGATTGGCGTTGTGCCGACGTTCCGGCGCTCGGAAAACGACGGTGTGGCACTCTGGGGATTCTTCGGCTTGATGGAGATGATGACGAGGCATGGCGCGACGAGGGGAACACGATGGTGACCATGGCGAGCTCCAAGGAGGCCTTGGTCAACGGCGATGAGAGGATGGAGGTGGTGGAGGTCCGGTGCGCCTCGGGAACAGATGTCGGCGGTGTTTTGCAGCATGAAAAAATCGGGGAGGGTATGAGGAGGTGTGTCAGGACACGGGGAACACGCTGATGCAAAGAGGGGGCGGCGCGTACTTGTTGTTCCGCCGGAAACGAGAGGAGACGGCGACTAGGGTTCGCGACTCCGGCGAGCAATTTCGCCGGCCTGGCGGCGCAATCGGGCGAGGAAAAAGTGGGGGAAATGACCGGGGGGTTGCGGGGCTATATATAGGTGGTCTCGGGCCATAAATTGTTTCTTCAGTCGCACGAAATCCGCGCGATGGAATCCTTGTCTTGCACGGGAGGAAGAAGGACGTCACGTCATTTTTTCCTTTTTTCTGTTTTTTATTTTAATTCACATCTCATGTTTTATAATTCCAAATATCCTGAAACAATTTTCTATAATCTTGTAAAAACAATATCTTTTAAATAGAAACATTTTAGAAACATTTCAACACATTTAAAATTTGGAAATTTCAAATAACATTTAATTTCAAATTTCACACATTATGTCTATTTAAAATTAGGGTTTAATAATTCATTTTGGCTTCAACAAAAATTAGGAAAAATAATATATGTTATATTGTTGACTTTAAAACACATTAATATTACTTTCATACCAAATAATATTTGTTGAACCCATTTAAATTATTTGAAGTATTGATAAACCCTATGAAATATATTTTGGTTTCATAAAATATTTTGAGGCCTAGGATGATAATCCTCTAGTTTTAAATGCCATATAAACATTTTGAAAATTATATTTGAATTGAAGATATTTTATGGAATTAGGGCTTTCTAAAAGAAATAATTAGTTTGAAAATTATTTATTTTGACACAACCTTGACGGTTTTGAAAACAAAGGCATATTTGGATTATCATTTCCAATAACATTGAAATAACACATAATATTTCCTTTGTGTTTGAGTTTTATTTGTTTTTCTTGTCCTTCTTTAATAAAGAAAACAAAAGTTTTAATTTTTTGTGATATTTGAACTTTCCAAAAAACCAGGGATCTTACAGTTGACGAGTCCTTTTTAACGGGGACCATGCCCATGCCATTGTTGGCATCCCCACTCCCTACCAAAACGCTAGCTTGTTGGGGCAAAAACCTAGCTCATTGGAGCAATGGTCAAGAAGGAGGGGCTCCAGGACCTGGAGGCGGGGCCGTCGAGTGGTATCAAAAGGAACCGCTTCCACGTGAGCTGGGACTAGGCCCAATACCTATTGATGCACGACAAGTCGGTGCCGTGGCCGGATGTTAAGCTGCCAGAGCAGTGGCATCCGAGCCCCCGGAGAGTGCTCGTGCCTCCGGTGCCAGCGTACGGCCATGCGCGGTGGAGGGATATCGTGCGGAGGCGTGCCTTCCTCCCATTCGACCTTCACGCAGACCTCTGGTTTGCCGTTGACAGCGGCCTGTAGGACCAGTGGTTTATCCCCGGGGAGGTCCCAGAGGCACGCCTCTGTTCCTTCTTCGCCGCTCTTGGGGAACCACCTGCAGCGGACGATGAGGGGATGGGGGAGGTGGACGGCCCGGAGCCAAAGGGGGAGGAGACGCAACCGGAGCCGGAGGCGGAGGAGGTGGAGCCCTTCCTGGCGCCACCGACGGAGAAGGAGGAAAACGAGCAGTTGCGCCTCGCCATAGAAGAGTACGCGATGCACGAGCTCAGCCACTTGGAGGGCCTAGCACACGCCCTCCCTGACTCCACCCAAGCCACCTACTTAGCCGCCCAACCGCAGCCGGCGCGCACGGCAGAATCCAGGGTGCCTCCGCAGCGGTCCACACCTCCAACGCACATTGGAGGGTCACCGGTGCACATGTAGGCGGCTCTGGACTACATTATCCTTGAGTAGGCTGCGAGGACGATGGCGCGGCGAGGCGCAGATGGCGAAGCCCCGGTGGATTGGGAGGCTTTTTTGTTAATATGTATAGTCTTTTGCCCGAAAACTTTTAAATTGCGCCTATATGCACCAAATGCAACTGAATTCTACTGAAATTCTGTTAAATTCATTTAACTTTTTAGGGCGTGTTGGGATGTGTCGCTCCTAAATCAGTGGTATGGCACTACTTCTGTCCGCGGACTACCCTAAACTGATCAAACGAGGACCAATTTTGGTCTGATTTAGGGGGCGCGTTGGGTTTGCCCTTAGTCCGTAGTTGGGAAAATCATGCCGCTAAGACATGAATGCCATGGTACGGGGGTGCTCTTATGTTCACATAGTTGGTTCGCACAAACTCACAACATTATATAACAGCCGCAAACATTGCGTAAATATATACCAATGTCGAATAGACATGTATGCGGTATCGAAGATCAGTAATGTTGGTGATAAACTCCTCTAAGAAGTAAGAACCATATCTAGTTTCTCTCCCTAGTCCTCGAATGAAATCTTGATTGGACGAGCAAGCATTTAGATCATTTCTAGAAGAACCCGAATAAACGAAAACCTCAAAACTGGTTTCGGGTGTTCTCCGGAGATACAATCTAAAAAAACCTCTTCCTCCTCCCACATCTCTCTCATGAACGATAGGGAGGAAACCATAGCGCCGACACTCTCCTCCCCCCTCCTCCTCCCTCGTCACCGCATGAGAACGTGCGGGTGAAGTCCGGTCCGAGGTGGCCGCGACGGGGCCTCTTCACCTCCTCCATCGATATGGGCCAGCGCGGGCCGGGGTGCTGTGCTGGCATAGGGCATGGCTGCTCGGCGGCGGTGCATAGGCCTGACGGTAGCTCGCTGAGTGGCGTGGCGGCGTTGCATGCCCGGAATTGTTGCAGCCATGGCCTAGATTTCTCCAGATCAGGCGTCGGCGGAAGCGGGTGGCACGGGATGACATGTCTTTCATTGTGTATTCAGGCAGTGCAGGCAGCGGAGTGTGTTGCTGCTTGGCCGACGAGCTCTGAGGTGTGAGTGTGACTAGTTGCACTCCGGCAACGCTCTGCGGGATAACCAAGGGAATGGCTCAAGGGTTGGCAGTGGCGCACGGCGACGTGACCGGGGGTGGCGGAGGTGGGTGGTGATGGCGCGGTCTTTGGTCAAAGGGAGGCTGACCCGGTCCTGCTTGGGCCTTGTGTGCTACAGTAGGGTAGTGGGCGCTTTACGCACCCGATCTGGGCCAACCCGGTCCTGCTTGGGCCTTGTGTGCTTCTACTGCCACGTTCGATCAGCAAACATTTTGGACGGTAGAGGAAAGACTCCTCCGGGTGACCGCGGTGCCATCAGTGCTAGATTCAGCCCCATCGAGCCTAGAATTGGCCACCAGAATGTGGGGTGCGACCGGAGAGTGGTATGAAGGTGCAGTGTGAACTTTTGTATTGCTCCTCTGCTGCTCCCTGATGCTTGGATGTCTCCCCTGCTCCGCCGCTCCACAGTGTATGGCTTCCCGTACCACGGGTTCGTGTTTGCGTATGCCGGGATGGTGGCCCTTGTGGTCGGAGCCATGGTGCTCGTAGGCAGAGTTCATGGCTCGGGTGCGGGCTGGCTGGCATAGTAATGTGGGCAGCGTGGTTTCTTGTGTTCTGCGATTAGATGGGGGTGGTACGGCTTGTACGCACCATGCATCATAGGGGGGAGTCTTTGCCGGAGTGATGACCTTGTTTGGCTGTGTTCAGGCTAGTTGGTTGATATGTATGTGTTGAAGGTATGCCCTAGAGACAATAATATTCAGATATTATTCTATCTCCAAGTTCTGAATCAAGTTTTGTCATCATTCTACAACCGCTATAACATTTGAAAAGTGAGTTTTCAAAGGGAAATATTTGTGCGGGTCTGAAGACTTAAACAAACAAGAGTTCCTATACTATGATAATATCTAGTGACAACATGATCGGAAGTTATACTTTGGATATCATCAATCAGCTTGCCGTAACCATGGATTATAACGGTGATATCTGGGTATGACCTAGAAAGTAAAATGGAACCGAGATCGTTCAAGACTAGTACTTAACTCCTCTAGACGACAGAGAGATACATTCTCTGGGCCCCCTCAGTATCACCGATGACATATCGTCTGGCCAGACATAGTGTGATATAATCACAGGGTCATCAGGGATATGGATGGAAAAAGAACGATATCGAAAAACGAGTAATATGTGTTATGAGCAAAGAGTTTGTCAGACTAGATCACATAGTCTCACCTCGTGATATGGTTGGTATTGTATAGTTAAGGAAATAAGTGCAATGAGTAACTTATAAGGCCCCTCATACATCGGGAACACACATGAGCCATCATGGACGTCCACGGTCCCGCTGTTGGTTATTGTTCGGTAAGTGTCCGAACATGTCTGTGTGTTGTCGAGCCTTTATAGGTCACACGCTTAAGCCATGCCAACCTTTTATGATAGAAATAATATGTTTTTATTGGTGTTATGAATGTTTGATGTCATTTAGATATCATAGAAACAAGTCTGGTGTCAATCGGAGTGGTTTCGGGGAAGTTATTATAAGAGAGAAATTATGTCGGTGTTTGGTATAATTTATATGATAAGCTACGGATGGCATGAGATGTCCTAGGGTGTTAGAAATGAGTTTCTAACATCGTTAGATAATATCGATGATTTTATCTTTAGGGGTAACGGGGTTTTAGAAAAGGTCCGGGGGACTTTCCTTATATGGAATTAGTGCTAGAGGGGGCCAGTTTTCTCCTTATGGGCAAAACCTAATTTTAGGGTTTGCCAAGTGGGGCCCATGATCTCACAAAGTGCACGAGATTCCATAAGTATTTTTTCCACTGTTCAAAATATCTTCCGATATCCCGATTTATCGACCGATTTATCGCTTATCGGGTGGTGACCGATAAGATAAATGAATATTCGTAGAGTTTATCAATCGAGCTTATTTATTGGTCTGACAAGCAATTTATCAGTCGATATGCCTATATATCAGCTGAGATATCGATTTTCTAGCATTGGAATCTGTGATTAAAGATACCGATCGCATAAATTTTAGTATTATTGAATATAATATATTTATATATCGCATTTAAAAAAAAAATTGTGTCGATATGGTAAATTTGTATAGAATGTGTTGGATATTTTAGTGCTGAAATCTGGAATATACAAAAAAAACTGACCGGTAAATTTGATTTATCGGCCAATAATCCTATTTATCTCTTATCTTGGTCCGACTGATAAGTTAACGATAAGCGATATCCTGAACATTGATTTTTCCCGAATTTATTGGAAAAATAAATAAGAAGGAAAAAGGTAAGGAAAAAAAAGGAGGTGGGAGGGAGTCCAATTTGATTCCTCCTAGGAGGATGGTGCGGGGAGGAGAGGGAAACCAACCCCCTCCTTTTGGCAGGAGCCCTTCTAGCTCCTACTATATAATTCCACCCCTCGTCCTATTTGGAGACACAATCAATTGAGCCTTTTGACTTCTCTCTCTCTCATAGAATTAGATATCTAATTAGAGGACATCTAGAATTAGATCTTCTAATTAGAGATCTAATTAGATCATCTCTAATTGAATAAGAGCCTTTGATTAGAAACATCTCTAATTGGACTAGAGCCTCTTCTAATCAGGTTTTTTGAGTTATACTCTCCCGATTAGACCTAGCTCTAATTGTTTTCTCTCTCATGTGTTGAGAACTTCCAATTTCATAATAGCTCTAATCACAGTTGATTAGTGCTACCAACTAGCAACGCCGAAGACTGTCTCTCTTTGTCGGTGCGGAGTCCTGGACGGTCGAGCGTTGACGGGTTGACACGAGCATACGCATGAACACCATAAGAGGGATTACACATGTGATCCTAGCGACATCCTTGCAACTAGGCCTAGTTGTGAGGATCTACGATTGTTCAGATCTCTTTTACGAATATATTGATTCCGATACCAGATGAGTCGTTTTCATGATCCTCGCATGTATTGGCAGGCCTCGTTATCTGCAAAGTGATCTTGGCGGACTTCATAGGGCAAAATTTTCAAATTCTGCAGCATAAACCAGCAGTATGTGGGCGTCATCTCCTTCATGAAGGCCCGTCATGATTATCTTCCATCCTCTGTGTTACTCTAGGCGAAAACTCTGATCCTATGGATTAGGTGGTGGTAGAAATTCAGTTGTGAGTCAAGAAAAATTAGAGAGAAGAGTTTACCTTCTGTTAGGAACCATGAAGGATCACTGGATGGAGGATGAGTAGGAGCTGGCGAACTTATCTAGGAGGAGTAGCAGGGTCTAGTGAAGGAATGTTGGGTAGCAGCGAGGTCGACCAGAACGGCTCCAGGTCTGGCCAAGACCCGATGTGACCAGCCAGGGAGGAGGATGTCATTTGGAAGGGAGGAGATGCAGGCGAAGACACTGGGGTGGATACGCACGATGTGGCGGTCCGTTAGAGCCAAGCCACACCGGAGGTGAAGGGCACCGTGGGCTACGCTATGGTTCGAGCCGCACCTGGGGAACATCGATAGAGAGAGCAGTCGGGGGGAAATGAGATGCGGGAGAACCTTGATGTTATCCAGCGGGGCCTCAACCAATGTATAACATGGCATTTTGGACATAGTTTCGAGTAAGTAGCAGGGGCATCGGGAGATGGGTTTGGTGGAAAGACGGAAAAACACCTTCCGACGTGCTTTCGATTCCACTACTCCCTCCGTCTCATATTAATTGTCTTAAACTTGGACAAAATATATTAACTTGTACAAATAAGCGCGTTCATTTTTGCCGTTTGGTTCGGTTTCGACTTATATGCGTGTAAAGACAGGTTATATAGGCTATAAGTCCAACCAAACACCCTCTGAGTCCGGCGCGGAAGGGCGGCCTCGCGCTAGATGCGATCAAAAGAACATAAACAGTCCTTTATTTCCTTCCTCAAGCACACCATGTCCATATATAAACAAACCACACTATAAACTTGCATTTCTTGTGAGAACGCTCTTCAGGGGTAGGGGTTTATTCCGGAACCCTTCACTTGTGGTAGACCTCGAAGACACCTCGTGCTCCTATTTTCTTGATTAATTTGTAGTCACTGAACCCCGCTTTCATGAAGAGCTCACGCCAGTCATTCTCATCACGTTGACGACCCCTTGTGTTCACAAGCGTGAGCATGTCCATCAGAAGCTGGGCCTCATACATTATTGGTCCTAGCGAAGGTCCAATCACAATATCTATGACGATCACCTTCCCTCCCTCCTCATGTGAAGGAATGGCACTCCTACACTGAGACAAGATCTCCACACAAACCTCGTCGCTCCAGTGGTGCAGTACAAGCTGCACAATATATGTGTGGGCTTGTTAGCTCAATTAACTTGTGAATTTTGCAAAGGATGTTCTCCCCGTTGGTTTTCCATCTATACTTCTTATAAAGCAAAACCCCACTAACATGCATTAATGATTTTTCTATCTCAACATGCAAACTATCCACATTATCCATTCTTCTAGCCAATCAATTGTCCATGCCATTTCCACTTATATTTATTAATCACTACATGCAACCTACACATTATCCATTTATTAAACTATCCTATTATTCATATTAGTAATTTAACAAATATATACTATGATCAATTGAATTTTGCATATTCACTTAGAATAATAATGTATCACATCTCTTATAATTTTTTTGTTTACAATATACTCTACTTTCTAAAACTATCCCCGCAGCAACGCGCGGGGTATTTTTCTAGTATACTATATCGATCGTACCTTGAGCATCACCGCCTGAGACTTGGGGACAGAGTGGAACAAGTCACCAGCAACATAGTTGACGACACCATCAGACGGAGCTTTCTCGATCACCTGGGGAAGATCCAGCACCGTGCACTTGACGTGCGGATGGGCCTTGGTGATGGCCCTGGCCGTGGTTCCATCGCCACCACAGCAGTCAGTAAGGGAGTCAAGCCCCTTAAAGAGATCATGGCACTCACGCATGATCGTGCCGATCCTAGGTTGTCGTGGGCAGCACAACCTTCATTGACCAGCGCGTCCAGATCCTTGTCCAAGAGCGATGTAGTCTCGTCGAAGAGCGTCGCGCCATGCACATCCTCGAAGGGCGATGGCACCGGTCCCGTGACGTCTTTCTTGAACCAGTCGGCCAGACCCAGCGCCGCCTCAGTGTAGTACGGCGATGTCGCGGCCAGCACGAAGGACGTCTGGCTGTGGTGCTCGTCCGCCTCGACGCCATCCACCAGGATGCTGGACAAGGGGGTGAGTTTGAAGAGCTCCACCTCGGAGTCGTCGTTACCGCCGGCTGCAAACACGCCCGACGTGACCAGCACACGCATTAGGCGGCCGAGGAACGGTTGCTTACTTGCGGGGAGGGACAGCGCGGTCGTCAGGTCGGGCAGCGAGATAACCCCGCCGAGGTGGTGGATGGCGGACGGGATGCCGAGCTGGACGGCGCAGCGGAGCCCCATGGACGTGAGGTAGTAGAGGCTGTGTCGCCACAGGTCAGCCTGTGCCTGCAGCAGCTCGGCGTCCGTGGGAACCTCGATGGTCGGAACTTGCTTGGTGGCCATCGCGCTCTAGTATCTCTCTTTGCTCCTCTTGGGGTGTCTTACTCAGTTTGTGACTTTGAAATGTGTATGTGTTGCATCCATTCAAGGGTTTAAATACATTGTGCTGCCCATACTTAATTAGCCTCGCCATCCACAGCTATACTTAATTAGTCTCGCGTGGGACGCGAGGTGATTGGTCACCGCCTCACCAGATCGGAATTGATGTCAGTCAAGTCCCTTCGATCCGGTGTATTGTGTATATCTTCCACGTCTAGGACTGATTGTGCATCTCTGCGGTACTGTCTAGCACATGAACCAAGTGGCATGGTGCCAGTGCCATGATGGATCTGGGCTGACATACGTTTACTCAGTTTGCATAAGAACAGTCACAGGTTTTCTGTATCACACGATAATGTATAGTCTCTCCGTTCTAAAATACTTGACTCTCAATCTCAGTTTACTCGGTTTTTGTGTAGATACACTTATTTGAGAGTCAAGTATTTCGGAACGAAGTGAGTATGTTGCTTCCTTACTCCTGCGTCCATAATTGTCGTTAAAACGAATGTATTTAGATATATTTTAGTGGCATATACATCCATTTTAGCGACAACTAATATGGGACAGAGGAAGTACATATTTGAGTATATATACAACGTTTCAGAAGTTGCGTAGTCAAACTTCTCTTATACAAATTAATATTATCTACTAGCTGTACACCAAATCATAACTGCGCTATCGTAAAGATGTCATAGCATATACTAGTCATGGATACAGTTTTCTATTGTTTATAATTCATAGGAATGAAAGAAATTCAGAGAACGCCAACTCCTGCGTCTCTTCGCTTGAGCGACACAGTGAAACCAAACCATGCCGGGGTGCGGTGAATTGCCACAACCCGTTGAGGTACCCAAGAGGAGGGTGATGTAGCGTAGTAGTAAGTATTCCCTCAGCGTTGATACCAAGATTTAATTGAACCAGTAGGACTTAGAGATCTGCAGGAGTACCAGAAAACGTGTTTTAGGCATGGACCTGCACACAACACACAAACTCATTTTGCACCAACATTTCATGAAGATTGTCAATCTACCCGTATTACGGAAATAAAGATATTAAACATATAGTGTGAAAAATAATGATGAAAGTGAAAACGGAACAAGTAAAATAGGTTGTAATCAATGTTAAGGAATTGAATAAGCACACCACAGTTTTACTAGTTGTGTCACTCAAAACATAACAAGCGAACATATTGAGTAAACAAATTGCAACCGGACAACTGATAGAATTAGAATGTCAACTAATTATGATAAGCAAAGTTGAGTGTAGTATTCATATAGGCATTACCTTAAACATACATAGACAGTTATCCAATTGCATCTATGACTAATAATCTACCTTGAGCATGCTTCTATGTTTGCCAATCGCTAGTATTAAGTTGCAAAGCAATAGATAATTGCATTAAGCACCATATATATAATGTACACAATATTCATAGTAATTAAAGACATAAACACCTTTGTTTTACCCTTAGTAGTAACAACACATTCTTGGACTTATTCGTTGCTGTCACTCGGGCCCAGAAACGAAGGAGACATGAACCTACTATCTAGCACAAAACCCTCTCTTGAAAATACATGCAATCAGTTGGCAAAAATAACTACATGGATTGGAGATCATGCAAGACCTTTAGTAAGACATGTATATGATAATAGCAACAAGATCATAGAAGAAACATAAACAAGCTGGTCATAACTTCATAGTTCATCGGATTCCTGCAAATACAACAAGTAGCAATTACATAACGGTGATCTTGATCATGTTAGGCACCTCACAAGATCTAAAAATGGTAGTATAAGGAGAAGAGACAACTATCTAGCTACTGTTATGGACCCATAGTCCAAGGATAAACTACTCACGCATCAATGTGGAGTCAATCGTGGCGATGAAGAAGCCTCCAGTGACAATTCCCTCCTCGGACGGGGTGTCCGAAACTCTACAATCCCCAAAATTAGGGTTTCGAGATCGCGACAACTCTCAATTAGTTTCGTGGAAAAAATTCATGTCCCGAAGGTTTTTGGTCAAGGAGAAACTTATAGGCGAAGAGGGGCCCCGAGGGGAGGCCTGGAGGACCCCAGGTGCCGGGAGGGAGCAGCCCCACCAGGACCCACGCCTGGGTTCTCCCCATTGGACTTTGTCTTCTATCGTTTTGAAAATTTCCCTCAATATTTTTGTGGAATTTTCTGGGAATATTTCTTTAACAATTTTCCGGAAACTAAAAAACAGTCAAAAAACATAAATTGGAATTAGGCATCTTGTCAATAGATTAGTCCCGGAAATTACCTAAAATGGCATAAAAACATATAGCAATGGTATAAAACAAGCATGGAACAATAAAATATTATAGATACGTTATGGACGTATCAGTATCCCCAAGATTAGTTTCTGCTAGTTCTCGAGTAGATAAATGATAACAGAAATAATTTTTGAACTGACATGCTACCCAGACCATCAAGATCAAATAGTAGTGTGCATGATGTAAACTGAGATGAAATGATTCAAAGAAATTGTTTATATTTTAAATTAAATGAACAATAAATAAGACGGTTAAATAAGGTAACACCTTTCATGAATGATGCTTTGGAGAAATAAAACCGGAAAATGTTCATTAGAGATGGTTTAAGTATCAAATGCAAAACCATGCAACCTTCCATTCAAGCATAAAGTAACTCTTAATAACATACAAAGGATACATCAAAGTAATACAAACATGAAAATTATGAATCAACTGTTCTGTAGTTTTACTCAAAAGGTGAGCGAGAATTTTGGGTAATGGCACCAGAATGATATGGCTAAGAAAATATTATGGGACGATTGGAATATCAATGGAATAAAATCTAACAAATATGAAAGTGATCATTAGACAACAGGAAGTCTTATAATAGAAGCTATGCAAGGAGTAGTGATTGCCACACAACGGTTGCACATAGAGCTAGAAGTGTACGAAAGCTTTCCAATGAAACTATTGGGAGTGCATCCAACCTGCTTGCTCATGAAGATCTATAAACTTTTGAGAAACCTCGTCGTTTGAATAGACAAGTAAATTTTTATAATGAAAGGATCCCCATCTCCGAACTAAAGTAATGGTACTATCATAAGTATAAGTGTGGAATAAAGGATAGTTAAACTGCCCCATCTCTCTTTATTTTTGGTGGCCTATGTGACTCTTTTATTTTGGGTCAATTATTTTCTTGCCTTGTTTCTCTTAGCTTTCCTCATTTTTACTCGTCTTCCCTCTTTAGAGGCTCGTAGGCAGCCAAGTGGGGCGTTTGTGTCTGGTCAAACTCATTTGAACATTACTTGGCCTAACCAGTGGGGTAGCTTAACCTTGTTTGACCTTATTTTAAATATCCCTGATGAGTAGCTTGCTTGACCGGATGTCCACACATGGTCGATCCGATGCTTCTTGCATTGAAGGCGCATTGTCCGGTGTTCCGCCTGAGATGCCTTTCCGGTTATGACAGGCGGTTCGGAGCCATACCCTAGAACACCGATCCATCCGCCGCAGTTTCCTCATCTCTTCCCCCGCACCGTCCACCTCCACTAGGTCCACCATCGGCACTATGCCTCGACGCCTTCTCACCCCGTACCCAATGCTAACCTCGTAGAAAATGTTGGAGTACTATTGCGAGGCAAGAGCTTGCGATGATGCCGACACGATGGCGCAAGCTCAGGTGGAGGTGAAGGGGAATGCCCATTCGCAATTTTCGGCGGAGGCGCAAACGCATTTAGAGGCTCATGCACCAATAGGTGCGGATGCGCATGCGTTGGTCCGAGCGTGAGAGCAGGTTGGCGTAGTGGAGTCGGATGCGCCGCCCAGTATCATCCCCGTACGTGGGAGGAGCTCCGCTGCCACATATAGGAGCACCACGCAGCGGAGCTATAGCACAAGGCGGAAGCCACAAACCGGTTGTTCATCGGGATAGCTCCTCCAAGACTACCTATTCGTGTAGGAGCAGTTTGAGGAGGAGCTTCATATCGAGGATGACTATACCACCGATGGCGAAGCCACCGACTCTGGCGACTCTGATGATGGGTAGACAGGCATAGCACTAATAGTGAGTATAGTAGTACTTATTTTGTATTTGTGCATGGATTTGTTTTATAGCACCATGCTTTTTTCCGTCCGCTAACGAGTAGTCGGGAGCAGTTTTCGTGCCGAAATGGGGTTTTTTGTGAAGTGTGTTGGATCTTTCAACATTATAATTTGGCCAGATGATATTCTTGTTGTGTTACATTTTAAGAATATTATAGACACAGATTGTTTTTCAGTCAAAATATTGGTAAAAAATACTTAAATTAAAATACTCGCATTAGTTTGGGAAAATTATTGCTGCCTTTAAATCAGCTTACACGGATTAAGTACACTCTACTAACAACCTCTAATGATAGATGATCAACAACTAAAAAAATCCTAGAGAAATCATATAAAAATAAAATACTGCAACGATAAGATTAGCCATCTTCTTCAGATCAATCATCTGCCTTAAGTCTCTCTTCCACTTCTTTGGTTCCTTTTTATAGGTGTATAGAAGGGGGACTTGCCTTGAGGGTTAGGAGTTCCCCTCTCAATCCGCACCCCCCTTGTGGTGGCCACATTAAGTCCCTTCCCCCAACTCGGATTGGACACCTAGTCCAATTAGGAGTCCTTCCTTGTGGGGCAGTCCTTTCCCTCCTTTTATTTTTTCCTTCCCTATTCTTTATGTTTTCCTTTTCTCTTTGAACCTAAATAAGGAAGGAGCAGGGGAGTGGGTGTTGTAACATATCTGATTTTTGGAAAGTTCAAAATCAGTAAAAATTGGAACTTTTGTTTTTTTGTTAATGCAAGTCACCAAAAAAACAAAGAAAAACAAAACACAAAAGAAATATTATATCCGTTTTCCAGAAGTAATTGGAATTAAGAATTCAAATTGCCTCTATTCCATAAACCCTAAAACCTTTTTTAAAATAAGTTTTCTTTATGAAGAGAAAATATTTCTTCTTAGAAAACACCCTTTAACAAACATGTTTTCAACTCAATTATCATCTTGAAAATGTTTATGATATTTAAAAACCATAGAATTACTATCTCTGATATTTTCTTCATGCATCCAAAAATATTTCATATTGCCTTTCAAACATTATATCAAGTAATAATCATAAAATGTTATATAAAATATTTGGTTATGAAAACAATTAAAATACTTTGAGAAAACTACATTTTCAATTGGGAAAACTTCTGATTTTTATTTGGCCAATTATTTAATTATTTTCCAATTTTAGAAAATATCATTAAGTAGATATTACTATTCTACTCATATTTTAAAAATATAAAATATAAACATGGGTTTCAAAAGTAGTATTTGACTATTATAATGTTTCTGAAATTTCATAAAACCCCATTTCTAATTATTACTAATTTTCAATTTAAAAATGGTTTTAAGTAGTATTAGTGGATTATTTATATTTTCAAAATATAAAAAATTAAATGTGTCGGAAACAACAAAATAAGGTTTCTATTTGATAGACGTTTCAGTTACAAAATTATAGAAATCTATTTGAGGTAAATTTGATAAAGAAAATAGAAGTTACTAAGTATTTAAGGAAACAGGGGAAAAAGAAGAAAAAAATGACTTCTTGTCGTCATCAAGCCCTGCCGTTCTCTCTCCCTGTCATTTCCATCCAAATCGATTCCTTTGATTCCCGACGCTTTAAGCCTCGATTCATTGCCCCCTTGATATGGTTTTAAAGCCCGTGGCTCCCTCTCCAAATCCCCCTCTACATACCCGCTGTATCGTGCCCCGTGCCTGGAGCATTTCCTCGCCGTAAAAGCTACTGTCCGCCGCTATGATTTGCAATTCCGACGAACCCAGAAGGTCCCTGCCGCCCTCGTTTGACCCCTCGTTTTCCCCTGATCTCGTGCACCTCTGTGACCACTAGGGCGATTTTTTTGTGCAATCAACTCGTCGTGCCGAGCTCGCCGGAGAAGCCACTTCCTCGGCCGCCTCGGGTAATAACCGCGCTATCAACAGAGGCCCTCACCATGCACTCCATCGCCACCTTTCGTCTCGTCATGCTACGTCCCGTCGCCTCGTCGTATTTTTTGTGCTCAAGGACCACCGGAACGCCGTCGTTGGACATTCAAGAACACAGCGCCGCCGCGCTCCATTTCTCGGCAAGAATCGCGACGCCTAGTGAGCTCTCTCCCTCCCTTATTTTCTACGTCATTAGATCCCGATCCGACCATCCGTGTTTAATCACTTAAGAGAAATGTTTTTGGCCAATCATAGTACGTCTTGTGCCACGCCCGGTCAGTAGCCACGCCAGCGCAAAGTCTACGCCCATTCAGAAATTTAAGCCAATCAGGAGTCGCCACGTGGCCGACCATTTTTTCTCATTTTTCTCCGAATAGAATTAAAAGGCAGATTTGCAGAAAAGTCCCTGCAATTTAGAACATTCATATTTTAACCATAAGGCCAAATTTAGCAAACTTGGACTTTTTGAAATACACTGAACATGTAGAAACTTTTGGCATTGGTTAAATTTAAATTTTCCTATTTCAAATTTGTTAAAATTCAAATGTGCTTGTTTGATGAATTTTGGCATAATTCAAATTCTGTAAATCCAATTTCTGCAAACCAAATATTTTTGGGATCCTTGGGATGTGTACTAACAGACCCTTAGGCCAAAAATAATTTTTGTACAATTTTAGAATTGATTTAGAATTCATATGGTCATTTGAGCAATTTTGACTTTGTATAAATTCTATAAATATTTTTAATATAGTTCCTAAAGGAAAATTGCTCCATTTGGTACCCTTGAACCAGAGAAAACATTTACTAAACCACGTGACCATACTAGAACTATTTCCAGGAAGATTTGGCCAAATTTTCACACATATGTTTCACATCATGTTACCCTTGTCTTAGAAAATATTTTGCATATATGGTTATGTGTGATGTGGATATATTGGACCAAGGCTAAGTTTTTAGTGAGGTTCAAACTTATACATTGCCAACTAGTGAACCTAAAAACACTAGTACCATTATTTTCTATCTACTTCTCAACTCCCTTATTCTTGCTTCAAGGATTCATCAAGTTAGCAAAATGGAAATCAAGACTCAAGCACAAGAAGTAACTTCATTATAAACTTGGTGGCCACATGAAGAGATACAAGATCAGTGAAGAAATTTTGAAGAGAATACTTGGACTCCACAACAACTAGAAGCAACTCAAGGAAGTGCAAATTCATGAGGAGATCAAGAAGAATACCAACCCCTTTCTCTTTCTATCTTTTCTTCTTCTTTCCTTTTTGACTTAGTGGTATATTCACATGTGACCAGGTCAACCCTTAGTTTGTGCCCATTCCCTACCTAAATCAACTAGTGAAGTGAAAACCATGGAGATTTATCAACTTCAAGGGAGGCTTCACAACAAGGAGGAAACTACAATATAAGCATGAAGATGATCTTCAAGAAAACAAGCATCTGAAGTCTTGAATCCATACAATTTGAACACTTAGCAAGTTGTTTTTGTCCAACCTTTGTCCCAAATGGAAAATCCCAAGACATTATCTAAATTTCTCATTTACTATGAAGTTAGTTGAACCAAGACCTACCTTAACCCAAAATGGAAAGACTAACTTAGATTGCACTAAAGCTTTCGATGTATATAACTAAGTGTTACACATTGTTATGTGCTACTTTAGTTGAAGAAGTGATATGATCACCCTAGGCGAACTCTTTGAACATCCTCGACAAAAATGTTTTAATAAAGTTAGATCACATCAAATTCAACCTAGTTCAACCTAAGTGTTTTCCTGGAGATTTCTTGTGGATCCATCATAGAATGAATCTTTAAAACTCAATCTTTTACCAACCCATGCCCTAGTAGCTAGCCAAAAACCTTTTTTTCATATTTCCTTTCCACTTAAATTGTATGTTATGTTCTCTTTAATTGTTTGATTAATGTTAGAATGCTTGTTTATTTGGTGTTTGTGTTTTCCATGTATAGATTGTAAGGAGAGCAACTTTGTTTTTTGAAGAGATTGAGATTTCTTCACCAACTTCAAAGGAAAGTAACACACCATCCAACTACCCATTATTTTCTAGATGCATGAAATAGTTTTGAGTAGTATGCATGATAGGAAATTTTACTAAGTTATTACTATTATTCTATGCAAAATCCTAGTAGTGTGTAGCCATCCTTTTACCTTGTTATTTTGAAGCCTTAGTACTTAGTAGATGTTTAGCCTTGCTACAAAACTGTTTTACTTGATGTTGTGAAAAAATTCTAAGTATAAACTTCAATGAACCACCTAGGTGGATTTTGTAGTGTAAGGTTGATGACAGTTGAGTGTCTCCCCGAGGGGTGTTCACTTGAGGAATGCCACACAGCAACAAAGTCATTATGATTTCCCCCAAGTTTAGATTGATTACAATGCAGCCTTTTGACATATGGGCTCTGTCTTGATCAACTAAGTTGTGAGAGTTCATACTGGGCTTGACAAGCATATGTAGCATAATTATAGGTGGAACGGGTCTTGCCATTGGGTTGAATTCTTGCTTCTAAAAGATCTCATCTCAATTCTATCATTTCCTTGATGCACTCCGGGTGTATAGGATGTTTGGTTTAATTGAAGACAAGACGTCAAAGTGCACAAACTCTGCAGATGTCAACAAACTAAGATCTTAGCCGTGTCCCCGGTTATGGACAACTTCGAGCAACTGGACAAGGATGGAAGGAAGAATCACATCACCATTTTCAATAAGTAAAAGTCCACTAAGTGAACATTAGTAGTGGTGCTTGGATCTTAGTCCAATGTTGCCACCCTTTGAAAAGAAAAAGTTTGTTTTACAAAAGAGATAGGAGAAAACTGGCTTTCTGCAAACTTAGCCAAACCTCCACTCAACCAGATAAGCATGTAGTATCAGTCTTTCCATTTATATCCACCATAGTGTTACTTTCAAATACATTAAATTGTATTGACCCCCTTGTGGCTGCATATTCCATTCTGCTGATGAATCTGAAGACGTGTGAGGATTTCGTTTAGGATCTCGGGTCTACCGCCAACATGTTTTGCCTGTGTAGCATTCCCACATTTAAATAATGCAAGAACCCTGTGTTATTGTGCTAGTCCCTGGATCAATTGATAGCACCACAGTTCAAAATGAAATATCATGCAAATTCATCAAAATCTATTACATCGCATGATCCACTCTTTACAAAATATGATTACAATTTGCATAGTCTCAGAAGACTAGCAGGAAACAGGAATTCAGCAGAAAACATAGTACAACATTGAGCCTCATCTTCTTCATGTGCCACTGGCAAAACATGTTGGTTGTAAACTCGAGATCCTGAATGAAACCTCACTCGTCTTCAGACTCATCTGCAGGATGGAATATGCAGCCACAAGGGATTCAATACAATTTAATGTATTGGCAAGTAACACTATGGTGGATATAAAATGGCAAGTCTAAACAACATGCATATCTGGCTTGGTGGAGTTTTGGCTAAGTTTGCATAAAGCCAGTTTTGCCCTATGTTTGTAAATCATTTCAAAAATAAAATGAAGAGATTTGTACAATCATTCATGGCTAAACCACCAAGAAGTTGGACAAATCATCATGGCTATACCACCATGAAGTTTGGTTGTGGCATCATGGCTAAACCACCATGTGCCCTATAAAGGGTTTCTACTATATTTTATTTCATTCAGGAAAATTGAGGAGATCCTTCTATCCATCCTTGTACAGCTACTCAAAGTCGTCCATTAACGGGGATACGGCTATGATCATAGTTTCTAACTCTGCAGAGGTTGTGCACTTTCACCCTTTATCTTCAATTATCACAAACATCTTATACACACGGAGTGCATCATGGAAAGGAGAGAATTGAGACGAGATCTTTCAGAAGCAAGAATCCAACCCACCAGCAAGACCCGTTCCACCTATAATTATTCTACATCAGCTTGTCAAGCATAGGCTAAATTCTCACAACTTAGTTGATCAAGACAGAGCCCATATGTCAAAAGGTTACACGGAAACCTACTAAACTTATAGGGATTTAGGAATCTCTTTGTTCCTGGGTGGCCATCCGCAAGTGACAACCTCAAGTGGAATAACCCTTACATAAGGGCCCTGAGGCAACACTCAACATAAACCAGTCTTTCCACTTCCACCCAGGTGGTTCATTTATTAGTTATACTTAGAATTTTCCCTCAACAACTAGTAAAACAATTTTTAACACTTCATAGCATCTACTAAGTTCTAAGACTGTAAAATAACAAGGACAAAAGAGATGGCTACACACTACTAGGATAATAGCATCGCGTAATATAACTTAGTAAAATTTCCTATCATGCATACTACTCAAAAATCAACTAATGCATATAGAAAATAATGGGTAGTTGATGGTGTGTTACTTGCCTTTGAATGTGGTGAAGAACAATCACCTCTCTTCACAAAAGAACGTTGCTCTCCGTATAATCTAACATTGGAAACACAACAACAGAATAAACAAGCATGCTAATCAAACACACAAACAAAGGAAGAAAACATACAAAGCCACAAACAAGGAAAAAGGAAGTATGTGAAAAATATTTGGTTTCAATGCACAAAAGAAAACTAAGTGATTGTAGTTAGATTTTGGCATTTGTGACTAAGGGTTGGTCTTTGATCAAAATATCCCACAAAGGTCTAATCTATTCTTGTTTTCTTCAAGTCTTCTTTTGCTTCCTTGAGTTGCTTCTGATGTCTAAGTCTTTATGCCTTCAATGGTCTTCCGTGTAGTCCTTATTGAGTTGAAGAAAATCTTCTAACGTACTATCTATGATCTAGGGACTTAGTCATATAGAGAAATAGAGGTAGTAGTGATTGTTAGAGTTCCTTTAGAAAGGACTTGTAAGATCTTCTCTTCTTCTTCATCTTCTGGGAGAATATTCCTCTTGAGTTGATGTTGGCTTCTTCTTGATCAATACTCCCATATCCCTTGAAAACCAATTCTAAGTCTTGAACTAAAACTAACTTGACACTAGTCATCTTGAAAACAAATTCTAAGTCTTGGAAAACAAATCCTAAGTCTTCACATGATTGGTCTTGAAAAATCTTCATGCTCCTTTGTAGTTTCCTCCTTGGTGTGGTGTCTTCATTGAATCTTCTAACACTTGTTGTGTTTTTATACAAACTAGGGCTGGTCTTTATCCAGCTTAGTCATAGCATAAGTTCTAAGGGAACAGAAAAGAAAGGAGAGAAAAGACTTAGAGAAAAAGGGAGATGGGGTTGGTCTTCTTGAAGCTCCTCTTGATTTTCTTCTAAGTGCTTCTACTCCTTGGAGATGCTTCTTAAGTTGCTAAGTCCTTCATTGGTCTTCTTTCTTTATGTTGAAAATCTTCAAGTCCATTGTAGCATCCTCTCCATGGCTTTTCACTAATCCAGACTTAGTGGTTTTCGAACTGAGAGGGAAAACTAGTAAAAATGACTTAGAAATATTCTAAGGGCTTTGGTTTTGGTCTCTCTGTTTTAAGTTTAGTCCTTAGCACAAATTTGCTAGAGAAAACATATTAAAAATAATTATATAAAATAAACTAAGTAAAAAAATAGTCAGCTGAGCATATAATAACCAAAACCATTTTAACTTAGATAAAAATTATTTTGGGCACAACGGACTGTTAGTACACATCATAAGGTCTCCAAAAATATTTTATTTGCAAAAATTGGACTTAGAGAATTTAAACTATGCCAAAAATCATCAAAAAAGCATATTTGAAATAGAACAAATTTTATATAGGCAATTTTAATTTCGTCCAATACTAACAGAGTCTACATGTTCAGGGCTTTTCAAAAAGTCTAATTTTGTCAAATTTGGAATTGTAGATCTAAAGTTATTCACAAAACAATATTTACAAAGATCTACAAATAAAAAGTGTGTGCACGTATCAAATTTAAGTTTCTTTGAGTCAAATGTGTTCTACACATTGTGATGATTTCAAAAAGTGCAAACTCATCTAATTTGGATTTGTGGTTCAAAAGTTATTGCAATTCTAAGTTGGGGGGTT
The DNA here is from genome assembly GCA_028641055.1 of Alopecurus myosuroides. Lineage (NCBI taxonomy): Eukaryota > Viridiplantae > Streptophyta > Magnoliopsida > Poales > Poaceae > Alopecurus > Alopecurus myosuroides. The sequence goes on along the minus strand of CM054057.1, from coordinate 276,544,472 downwards.
TCTGCAAAATTACAGGGTTGTTCTGTTTTAAAAGAAAATAGGCGATCCGGGGGATATTAAACCGAGGCTTCTGATTGGTCCATACCGTTTCGGTGTGGATCAGCGTTGCGAGCCGTTGGATCTAAAAGACGATGGACGCACGAGATTGCAAGGTAACTTATCGGTAAGTGGTTTAATTTCAGCGTTTGGATCAAGATGTGACGGGCAAGAGAGAGGGGAACTCACCGAGCGGCACTTCCTCGCCGGAGATGGTGACACGGTAGTTTTCCAGCGAGGAAAATCGATGGCGGCGACGCGGCAGACGTCCTCCGAGCAAGGGGAGACCACGGGGAAATTCTGCGTGACACAGTGAGCTCGTTGGCGCCGTCGCTCGCTCCCGTGATGACTCCATCGACGGCGCGGAGCAAGGCCCGTGGCGGTGGTCTCCGGTGGGCTCGGATAAGGATGGCGTCATCATTTTGCTGCGGAAAAATTAGGGAAAAGGGGTTAGGAGAGTGCGAGCCGGCGAGGGGAAGTTGAAGGACAAGGAAAGAGCAGCGGGGTCGAACACCGGTGACCGGAATCAGAGAAAAATGCGGCGGCTAGGGTTCATGCTCCGACGAGCTATTCCGGCAGCGTGGTCACGCGAAAAAAAATTACAAGAGGGGAAACGGAGAGGAGATCGTGGGGGTTTTATAGAGGGTCCGGGGTCTGCATCCGTGCATTGCACGCGAAGAAATCAAGGGAGCGAATCGTTCCCGAGTTGGGCTCCGTTTTCTTGTGGTAGAGGAAGAAGAGGGTGTGACGTCATAATGATGTTGTCGTGGGGCCCATCCGTCAGTGGGAAAAAAAGAGAGAAGGGGTGTGGGTTGCGAAGGTTTCTCTCGGGCTCCTAGCGGGCTAGGCTGCTGGCCCCTGTTCGCTACATGAGCGGCGATTAAAGGTTTGCTTCGTCCCTAGATGGGCTGGCTGCGAGTCCGCGTGCGCGGGAGATAGGAAGAGTGAGAGGAGTGGGCTGGACCAACGCGGCTAGCTAGGGGCATTTCTTTCTTTTTTTTGTTCTACCTTCTTTTTAATTTTTCTTTTTCCTGTTTTATTCCATTAATCATAACTTTTGATTTATTATTCCAAAATACCTCAAATTTGTTTCTAAATTTTTGTAAAAACAAACCCTTTGAAATGGAAGCATTTATGTGTTGCTTTAAACACTATTAAAACTTATATTTTCACATTATGATTAATTCACTAATAGCCATTTAATGTTATATTTAGAATGGAAAATTATTAATGGAATATATGGTTAATTAAAAATTTAGAGACACACCGTACTTGAATTATTATGTCTCATTTTCCCTAATAATGGTGGGATAACATATAACGTCTTCTTTGTGTTGGATTTCATTTGTTTTTTTTTGGTGGCTTGCATTAGCGGAAACAAAAGTTGTAAGTTTTTGTGATTTTTGCATTCCTTCAAAAGTCAGGGATGTTACAGCCTGTGGCACATTGAAATGTCATAAACGTATCCATAATTTCTGATGTTACATGTTGTTTTCATACTATATGCTACTTGTTTCCTTTACACTTTATGCCATTTTTATCGATTTTTTGAGACTAACCTATTGACAAGATGCCACAGAGTCGGTTCTTGTTTTCTGATGTTTTTAGTTTGAGAAGAGTTGTTTTATAAATATTCTCGGAATTAGACGATTCAAAGCCCGAAAGTCTTAGAAATATGTCACGCACACGGAGTCGGAGGTGACCTGGAGGGGGCCACATGGGCCCGGCGGCGCCTCCTCCCCCCTCTGGCCGCGCCTGGGGTGGTGTGGGCCCCTAGACGCCCACCGACGTTGTCATCTCGCCTATTTATACCTCTTTTGAGGTTAACCCTAGGGACCCGAGCCTTTTCCACTAAAACCATTTGCAACCGCCGTCATCGTCAAGCCTAGTTCGGGAGGGTTCTGGAGCTCTCCCCGGCACCCTGTCGGGAGGGGGGGTCATCACCGGAGAGCTCTACACCACCATGCCCGCCTCCGGAATGATGCGTGAGTATTTCATACTTGGACTATGGGTCCATAGCAGTAGCTAGATGGTTGTTCTCTCCTCTTTATGCCTCATGTTTAGATCTTGTGAGCTGCCTAAATGAATCAATATCATCTTATTGTAGTGCTACATGTTGTGTTTGCTGGGATCTGCTGAATATTGAATGCTATGTCCAATGATTATCAATCTATCATGTTCTTTCATGTGTATGTTATTTATGATCTTGCATGCTCTCCGTTGCTAGTAGATGCTCTGGCCAAGTAGATGCTTGTGACTCCAAGAGGAAGTATTTATGCTCGATAGTGGGTTCATGACTCCCTTTCACTCACGCTCGAGTGACAGAAACGTAAAAGGGTGGGGGTGTTGTTGACATTAGGGAAAAAACAACAATGTTTAAATTGTTTACATTACACACTTTGCTTACTGCAATTATCTAGCTTCTTGCAACTTAATACCCAAGGTTTGCTCGGATGACATTCTGAGGGTGGATTATTAGTCATAGATGCAGTTGGATAACAGTCTATGTATCTTGTTGTAATGCCCGCATGAATCACATAGTAATCATCCTGTCATGCATATGCACTACGGTGTAGCCTCTATATCTGTTGCCCAGCTGTAATTTGTTTACCCAGCATGCTATCTATCTGTTTTGGAGAGACACCACAAGTGAACTGTGAACCTCGGTCCATTTCTTTACACTGATATACTACCACTGCAATCTCTGTTCTTATACTGTTCCTAATGTTTTCCTTACTATTGTCGTTGTTCTCTTTTCATCTACTGCAAACAAGTATTGTTTTTTACACCATATGTTTAACCTCTTTGTTTTCAACAAAACCGGTGAGATTGACAACCTCACTGCTTCGTTGGGGCAAAGTGATTTTATTGTGTTGTGTAAGTTCCACGTGGTTGCTGAACCGGTAGTGCGCCCTGCCGCATGAGATGCATCAAACTTTGGAAGTGATTTCTTTCTTCTACTAGTCGATTCAACCTTGGTTTCTTTCTGAGGGAAACTTGCTGTTGTGCTCTTCATACCTTCCTCTTGTGGTCTCCCAACGAGTGTAAGCCCTGCACCATCAAGCACTTTTCTGGCGCCGTTGCCGGGTAGGAAGAGGATTTCTGCAAGGGGAGTCTCTCACTTCCAACCTCTTTACTTTGTTTTTTTTTGCTTAGTTTATTTTATTCTGTGTTGTTTGCTTCTCTTTATCGAAAACACAAAAAAATTAGATCTTATTCTAGTTGTTACTTTCATCGTGTTTTTAATCTTGTTAAAATGAGTACTCCTGAGAACACTAAGTTGTGTGACTTCACTAGCACAAACAACAATGATTTTATTAGCACACCTATTGCTGCACCTGCTCCTACTCCCGATTTTTATGAAATTAAGCCTGCCTTGTTGAACCTTGTTATGAGAGAGAAATGTTTTGGTGTTAGTACTGATGATGTTGCTTCCCATCTTCATAATTTTGTTGAACTATGTGAGATGCAAAAATAAAGTATGTAGACGGAGATATTATTAAACTGAAATTGTTTCCTTTCTCTTTGAGAGGAAGAGATAAAGAATGGTTGCTATCTTTGCCTAGAAATAATATTGATTCTTGGACTAAATGTAAAGATGCTTTCATTGCAAAATATTATCATCCTGCTAAGATTATATCCTTAAGAGGTAGCATTATGAATTTTAAGAAACTTGATAATGAGCATGTTGCTAAAGCTTGGGAAAGTATGGAATCTTTGGTAAAGAATTGTCCCACTCATGGACTGGCTACTTGGATGATCATCCAAACCTTTTATGCAGGTTTGAATTTTTCTTCAAGAAACCTTCTGGATTCAGCTGCTGGAGGAACCTTTATGTCCATGACTTTGGGGGCAGCAACAAAGCTTCTTGATGATATGATGGTAAATTATTCTGAATGGCACACTGAGAGATCCACCAGGTAAGAAGGTAAATTCTGTTGAAGAAACCTCCTCCTTGAGTGATAGGCTTGATGCTATTATGTCGATGCTTGGAATGGCCATGCTCCTATTGATCCAAACAATGTTCCTTTAGCCTCTTTGGTTTCTCAAGAAGAGCATGTTGATGTGAATTTCATTAAAAATAATAATTTCAACAACAATGCTTATAGGAATAATTTTGGTAGCAATAACTATAGGCCATATCCTTCTAGTAATGGTAATGGTTATGCTAACTCTTATGGTAATTCTTACAACAAAAATAAAAGTGTACCCTCTGATCTTGAAAACATGCTTAAGAATTTTATTAGTACATAAACTCGTTTAATAAATCTGTTGAGGAAAAGTTTGGCAAAATTGATGTTCTTACTTCTAAGGTTGATAGCCTTGCTCTTTATGTTGATCTTCTTAAAATAAAGGTTATGCCTCATGATATTAAAGAAAGTAAAACTCTAAATGCCAATCAAGTTAGCATTGATGACAATGTTAGGATGTTAGTTGAATTGCATGCTAGATGGGAAAGAGAAGATTAAATAGCTAGAAAGAATAATATAGCTAATGTTTGCACCATTACCACCACTAGTAAAACTGAAGCTTCTCATGCTAGTAACCTTCTACTATTAATGGTAAAGCATTTGATGTTGGAAATACTCCCACTTCTGTTGTTAAACGTTTAAAACTGCCTGAAACTACTAAAATTGTTCCTGCTAAAAGTGCTGAAATTTTTCAAAATATGGGAGACAATGGTCACATTACCTTTGATAAAAAATGATCTTGACTTTGATGATTGCAATATATCTGAAGTAATTATGTTCCTACAAAATCTTGCTAGTTGTACTAATGCTAGTGCTATGAATATGGCTTTCACAAAACATATTACAAATGCTCTCATACTAATTAGAGAAGGTGAATTAAGATGTGAAGCCCCTATCCCTAGGAAGTTAGATGATTGTTGGGAACCTGATACGTCCATTTTGCATCACTGTTTTATATTGTTATTTTTTGTTATTCATCGATATATTTCATGTTATGATGCATCAATTATGTTATTTTATCTTACTTTGCATGTTTTATAATTATTGGAGAATAAACACCGGGACCAGAAATCTGATGGAAAAAAGCACCATCGAGATACCCTATTTTAGAACTTCAGAAGAATAGGGGGACACCACATATGTCTTAGAAGTTCAGAGGAGGAGTCTAGCCAGAAGGGGAGCCAGAGGAGGGCCACCAGGGGCCCACACCATGTGGTGGTGCCCCCCTTGGCCGCGCCGCCAGGTGGTGTGGCCACCCTGGCCCACCTCTGGTCGATCCCGTTCGCGTACTTGACCCCCAGGGAACCCTAAGCCGCAGAGGATCATCAAAGAATTATTCCGCCGCCGCCTCAGGGCGGAAAACACCATGGAGAGAAAAGCTCTCCGGCAGGGAAAATCTGTCAGGGAAATTCCTCTCCGGAGAGGGGAAATCATCGCCATCGTCACCGTCATCGCAACGGGCATCATCAAGATCGTCACTGTCATCATCATCACCACCATAACCATCATCCTCATCATCCACCTTCATCCCGCTGTAACAATTAGGGGACTCTATCGTTGTTTTACATTAGATCTCTCTCCCGGTGTGGATTACTTGTTAGTAGTTGATGCTTGTGAGATTTATCGGTGTTAGCAATTTATAACCAGATTGTTATTATCCATTATATCACCTCTGATTATGATCCATATGATGTCTTGTGAGTAGTTCGTTTAGTTCTTGAGGACATGGGAGAAGTCATGATGTTAGTAGTGAAGTTATGTTGAAGTAATATCTCGTGGTTTGATATTTAAGTTGTAGTGCTATTCTTCTAGTGGTGTCATGTGAACATCGACTACATGATACTTCACCTTTATGGGCCTAGGAGGATGCATTGTGTATTTGGCTACTAATTGTGGGGTTTCTGGAGTGACAGAAACCTAAACCCCCATTAGGAAACCAATGCACGAGGGAGCATAGAATCCCGGAGTTTTAAAGTTGTGGTTAGATTTATCTTAATTACTTTTTGTATTTGTGGATGCTTACGAGGGGTATAATCACAAGTATGTATTATTCCTAGTTGGGTGGTGCATTAGCATAGGTTCACCCACACAACACTTCACGAACCAATTGATATTAATCAACCGTAGTGAAACGAAAGCACTTGACGAAATTTCCATGTGTCCTCGAGAACGTTTGGTAATCATAAGTAGAACAACCGGCTTGTCCTTTGCTCTAAAAAGGATTGGGCCACTCGCTGCAATATTATTTACTGCACTTTATTTACTCGCATTTTATTTATCAACTATATCAAAAACCTCCAAAAACCCGTTTGCTAGTGTTACAGCGAATCCTCTATCCAACCTGCTTGTCAACACCTTCTGCTCCTTGTTGGGTTCGGCACTCTTATTTATCAAAAGTACTACGATACACCCCCTATACTTGTGGGTCATCAAGACTATTTTTTGGCGCCGTTGCCGGGGAGTGAAGCGCTATTTTTAAGTGGAATTGCTAAGAGAAACTTTTACTGTGAGTGTTTTTTTTTTCGTCAGCTGTTTTATTTCATTATGGAGAATACTTTTGGTTCTCTGTTTAATTAGGGGTACTTCTACCATTAATACTAGGGTAGTAGGTAACCCGTTATCTGCTGAATTAGATCCTTATAAAATACCTATGAAAATTGTTGGGCGTGTTATGGATAACTGCTATTACGGTGATGGAACTGTCCATCCCAATGATCATTTGCTCTTTATACATGAATTATGCGAGTTATTCAGGTGTGCAGGTATTGCAATGGATCAAGTTAAAAGGAAATTATTTTCTTTATCGCTGAAAGGAAGAGCCACTGAATGGTTCAAATTACTGAAGAATGGTGAATCTATTGGATGGGAGGAAATTGTTCCTCTCTTTTATTTTAAATTATATCCTCCTAGTGAGATTCATAAAGACCGGAATTGAATCTATAATTTCTAGCCTCGTGGTGGAGAGAGTATTTCCCAAGCGTGGGGGAGAATGAAGTTATTAATGCTCAAATGTCCCGTTCATGAACTCCCTAGAAATATTGTTATCAATAGTTTTTATGCAAGGATTTCTCTTGATGATAAGGATTTATTGGATGCTTCTTGTTCTGGATCATTCACACATATGAAGGAAGAAGCTAAATGGGATCTTCTTGACCGTATTCAAGAAAACACTGAAGGATAGGAGAATGACAAAGGTAGAAAGTCTGGTATAAATTATTATTATGAATGCAATAAATCTTTTATGGGAACCAATGATTTCTGTAATGTTAGTAATGTTTGTGGTCTTGATTCTCAAATTTTTGCAAACTGTCTTATAGCTTTTGCCTCCTATCTTTATATTCCTAAAAAAGGATTATCACAAGTACCATGCACCTTATAAAGATATTGTTCCTGCTAGTAATGTAGAAGTGCATGTTGTTAATCCTGCTGTTCCTGAGCCTTGTGTTGAAAAAATGCCTTTCCCTGCTAAGGTAAAAGAACACTCTATGGTGGCTAGTGTGGTTAATAAGAGTAATAAGAAATCTATTGAACCTGATGAACAAATAACTGTTGAACCTGCTGTAGCAGTAGTGAAAGATCTTGTTTGTGGAAATATAGAGGATGAACACATTGTCTTCTGTGAGGATGTTTCTAATATTGTTTCCCATCCTCATAGACATAAGAAAACTAGTGTTCATGTGCTTTCTGTTAAGATTGGTGATCATTGCTATTATGGTTTGTGTGATACTGGTGCTAGTTCTAGTGCTATACCTTATGAGCTTTATAGAGAAATTATGCATGAAATTGGTTCTTCTGAGCTTGAAGATATTGATGTGGTTATTCAGCTTGCTAGTAGAGAAACTGTTTTTCCGATTAGTATTGTTAGAGATGTGGAAGTTTTATGTGGTAAGACTAAATATCCCACTGATTTTCTAGTACTTGGTAAGGCTGCTAGTAAACTTGTCCTATTATTTTTGGTAGACCTTTTGTCGCACCCTGATTTCTAGGGGATACTCACCGTACGAACTGGATAGCAGATGCTTGGATTATGGGGCATAACTGCTCCCACGTCCCAGCTTCCTGGTAGGCCTGCGCTTATGCGCGACAACACAAGCCCTGCTATTCCATCGTCGATGTAAACTATCCACTAGAGATCAAAGGCACTTCCGTCGACGTACTTCAAACCATACACACATGGTACGTCAACGGCGTTGAACAACTGATATCACAACAGATCTCTACGACACAAAAGATTGAAATAAGTTGCAAATGGCTCTCATTAGAGCAGAGATAGCAAATACAATCATTCAGAGGGCACCTGCCCCAACAATACATCATTACAATACAGCGGAAGCATTCAACATGTCTGAGTACAGACAAGAACCAAATAGGCCTAAGAGGCCGGAAACAAACAGACGGAGCCCATCCACGAAGTCTCGGATCCTGCCCGGGTCCGCTATCTACTCGTCAGCAGTCTCGTCGTCATACTCCACGTAGTAGCCACCATGTAGATCCTCGGAAACGTCGTCTGCGTAAACCACAGCCCCAAAGGGGTCAGTACATAAACGTACTGGCAAGCAAGACTCACAATTCACCAAAGTGTAACCCGTCAACACCAAGCACAGATGCCTTGGGTTCAACGGAAGAGAGGGGATATAAAAGATGCTGCAACTGGCTGCACTAACCAACTACAGAGATTCTACCACTTCCGGCTAACAGAAAGGAGGTAAGATCGAGGATTGTAACCAACTGAAAGATAACTGCAAACAAACCCATCCTGGATCTCGCCCCTTATCCAAAGAAGCAATCCGAGGATAACTCACACAGTTGTATTAAAGGTGAATCAAGTTATTGTGTCATCAACCTATTACTAGTCAAGTTATTAATCATAGGGTGTAACATGTTTGATCATTATGTTTAAGTTGTCCTGAGTACTTGTTAGCCAGTACTTTCACCAAGTAATCCATAACCGCGGAAAACACGGCTTCTCGAGAAGATTATCCCTGCAGGGTTGCACCAATTTGGCCGTACACTCATGAATGGCCCGCCAGATGGGAGATCACCCCACCAAGCGGGGCACTCAACACAACCAACCATTCTTCGCATCAAGCCCAAAGAACCTTGGGCGCACGGCTAATCAAGCCCAGAAGAAAATGGACCATCATAGCACTCTAAGACCGTGTCCCCCTATATGCCGACTACAAAAGTTCCACCCTGGCCTGGGCTCGCAAAAACATGCATGCGGCAAATGGAAAACACGAACTAAATGAGGCGATTTGGACGAGATGCGAATCAGGTCAAGTTGAGGGGGGCGCCCATACTCGCTTCCCAAGTGCGGGTAGTGCGCTCATCATGGATCAGTAGACAAGACCCTTTTCCTATTAGGGTCGACACTAGCAGGCTTCAAAACCTCTCATGGGCCTCCTGCCGGTGCCTTATCATCAAATTTATTATTAATAGTAACATTAGCATGATTGATTGATTAAACATCGAGCCCCCACAACGTAATAGATAGTAGCATAAAGTAACGGGTAACAGACTCGAGCAAAACAACCTAAGCATGCTAGTAAGACACGGGCTCAAACAATGGTTATAGGTATGGAGGTGAGGCAATATCAGGGTTAAAGGATACATGTGATGGGTTCGTAACAGAAACAACTACTACTAAGGCTAGCAGAAATAGACAACGGAAAGTATCGGTACCCAATGTTGAAAGGAACACAGTGGTTCATGTGAGTGATAACTTGCCTGCAAACCCAGTAGCCTGGTACTGAGCTAACTCCTTAGAAGGGATGTCGTAAGTATCGTCGGTCTCAACGTCGTCGTATATCCGGGAAGAAGCAAACAGACAATGCAGAAAAGGTAGACAATCAATATCATGGCATAGGTGCACAAACATGGGATGATGCATGTCATGTTAATAGATGCATCAAAATAAACTACTTGACAAGATAACACAATTTAATTGGACCCATATGCAATGTGAATTGCATATGGATGCAAATGGTTTAGGTTGAAGCAATGATCTACATTTGATTAACAGGTATAAGTAGTTAAACATGATGCTTGCATGATGATGATGACAAGATAACAACAAAATAACAATGATAGATGCAAAGGAAAAGGAATAAAACAAGTTTGGAAATGATTTGTTAATTTTGGAAAGTTTTGGTTACTTAGACATGTCACACAAACAATTATTGTTTTCATCAATTTAAATTGCTCAAACCAAATAACAAAGTTGATATTTGAAAAGGTTATCAAATTTTAGTTGGATTACATGTTTCACATTTTGAAATTGGACTTAGGATTATTTAATTATGAATTAAACAATATTAAACACTTTTTAATTGCATTAACAAGATTTAAATGGTTTAGGCAATTTTAATTATTCAAAACAGAAAACAAAAATTATATTTGAAAAGGTGAGATGAAATGGTATGGAAAACATATTTTATTTGCATTTATTGGATTTATAAATAATTAGTTATGGAATTTACAAATTAACATTTGAATTATTTAAATTTGAATTTTAAAAGTATTTTGAAAACTCAAAACAGAATACAAATAGGTTATTTAGAAAGATTAGGAAAATTGGATCAGAAAACATATAAAGTTCTTATTCATTGGATTTATGGATTTGAAGTTATTGATTTTTGAAGTTTTAATGCTTATTCTGCTATTTAAAAAGAAATAGGAATTCAAGAGATTCATTTATTCCTTTTTGTTACCGACACTGGTTCTAACCCCAGTCACTGCCCTGCGGGGCCTAGCCAGCGTGGCGTGTGCGGCAGGCTGGGTGGAGGCTGAGGTGGCCACGGGGGAGACTGACCCGTGGGCCCCACGTGGGTGCGCGTGAGGGAAAAAAATGGGGCAACAATTGCGCCCCGCGGGACTCGATCCCGCGACCTATCGCTTCCACGCACGGTGCGCTAGCCACTTGGGCTGGTTCAGTTTCGTGATAGAGATAGGAGCAGGTTTGATTATGAGGTTCAGTTGCTGCGCCTAGATCTGAAACTAACTGAACCTTGGTTTCAGTTTCTGTTCTGGACTCCGACGGGAACGACAGGAGGCCGGCGATCGCTGGCCACTCCTCACGGGCGCGGTCCGCGCGGTGGTCGGGATGCGTGCTGTCTCGCGCGGTGTTGCGTGCGCGTCTAGGGAGTGTGGGTGCGGAAGGAGCGAGAGGGACAGGAGAGAGGGACAGAGGCGATCACCTGCGCTCGCTGTCGTCGTTCAGTCGATGGCAGAAACGGAGGAGAAAGCCGGCGACGGCGCGGCCACCGTGGTGCATCCCGGCGAGCGACGAGGACACGGGGAAACTCCAGGGACTCCCCCGTTTCCGTTCCCGGGGAGCGGAGCCCCTCGAGGTGGACAGATGGTGGCCGCGGTGAGAGGGCAGTGGAGCTCATGGTGGTCGGGTTCAGGGTGCAGGGTTCAGAGAACAGATAGGAAACGAGGGGAAGAAAGAAATCGGCGGCAGAAGGAGGGGGAAGGAGTAGACTAGAGGTCTAGGGTTCGAGGGAATGGCTGTTTTATGGGGAGAGGAGGGTGGTACGGCAGCACATCCAGAGGGGAAGGAGGCGATCGCACGGTGGGGAAGACGACGTACAGGTGACCTCACCTCGGGGAGGAAGAAAACGACAACGAGGAAGGGTTATCGGGCCAAAAAGACAGGGAAACGGGCTGGGCTTCTTTCTCTCCCCCCTCTAACAGTTCTCTTTTTATTCTTTCTGTTTGTTTTATTATTTATTTTTTTTGCTGAAAACCAAAAGGAAGAAAAAGGAGAAATTTTGAGGGAGAAAATTATGGAAAAAATTTGGAGGAGTTACTTAGGCCAAAAACAACCAGTTGGTAACTTTTATTTTCAAAATTTTAAAGATTTGATTGCTGTTTGAAATTTAAACCAAATTGATTGAAATTTGCAATATTAGTTAATTTTAGAAAACAAAGTATTTTTCAATAGGGTTACCCCTAAGTTTTGAAATTGATTTAAAGAGTACAAATGTGTGTTGAGATTCATGGATTAAAAAGAGGTACTGATTTTGAGAATTGGTTTGAATTGGAAAATGATTTAGGAATTATTTGATTGGATTAATTGATTGAAATAAAAGCACCATTTTATTAGTTGAACATTATGGGATAATTGGAAACAAATTAAGGTTTTGATTTGGAAACAACTATTTGGATGTTGGTTTGGAATTTCAAATGGAAAACAAATTGAATCTGAAAAGGGTTTGATTATTGGATGCATTTTTATAGTAATAAAACAATAGTTTGGAATCACACTTTAATGGAAACAAATAATTGTTTTATTTTGGAATATCATTTTAGAAATTGTAACATCACAAGGATGAAAAAAAAGGTTTGAATTTTGGTTTGGAATTCAAATAGAAAACAAAGGAAAACAAATGAAAACAGTTGGAAAACAACTGAAAACAGAGGAAAACAAATGGAAAACAAACAAAACAAATGCAATCAACATGATGCCATGATGCAAAACATAAAATAACAGAGAGCAAAACATTCTAAAGGCTATTTTTCAGACTTGGGATGTTACAAAACGCCCCCCCTTGAAGGAATCGCGCCCCGAGATTCCTACTGAGAAAAGAAAAGGTCCGGAAACTTCTTGTGACACGTGAAACACATCGTGCACCTTGGATAGACGTCAGGGAATTTGCAAACCACCGAAACATTTTCAAGTAAAGGGAGAGGTTTTTGTATTGAGGGTGTATAGCTGGATAGACTTTGATGCACTTGGAGATTAGACTATCTGTAATAAAGGTGGAACAGAGTTATTGACATCAATGCAACACCAAGAATAACATCAATGTCAGAATCAGCAATATGAGAGAAGCGAGGAATATGTGGCCTCCCATTAGAACTTGATTTCTGTGTCTGAATTTGGAAGTCAACATTTGAGCTCCCGGAGAGTGAACAGAGTTTTGATTGCTTAGTGGAACCAGAATTGGGTTGTATGTTGTGGAAAAGATTGTTGACACAAAGGAATGTGATTCTCCGGTATGAAATAACACTTTAGTTGGACAAGAGTTTACGAGGAAGTTTTGATTAGACGCCGGTAGAAGAATTGAATTGGAAAACAACAACAAGATTTCAACGGACGAAAAGGATGTTGAGAAGAACAGGATATCAACATCGGGGAAAAAACGAGAACAAAACTCCTGAGGTACTACGGAAAAACCCATCCGGGCTTCTAAAGGATCAATATCTACTGCTTAAGGAATAGAGGATCTGCTTCCGGGGCTTACACGCCTCCGTTCTCAATCGTGAGTAGGCAACATGATAAATCATGTCACAACCACCTCCATTCCTATGGTCTAGTAGATATAACCATCCTAGAGAAACCAGAATACGTGAAATCCTAACTTGAAAGTTTAGATGAGAAGGGAAAAATCAACGTTGCACTTCCTTACCAGAAAAGGGAGGGAGGGTGGGGAAAAGAAGAAAAAGAACAGAATTCCTACTCTCACGTTTCATTTTTCCTATATAGCTACAAAATAGTTTCTAGACTCAACTGCGACCAGTAAAAAGGGATCCTACAGGCAGACAGGCTCTGATACCATTTGTCGCACCCTGATTTCTAGGGGATACTCACCGTACGAACTGGATAGCAGATGCTTGGATTATGGGGCATAACTGCTCCCACGTCCCAGCTTCCTGGTAGGCCTGCGCTTATGCGCGACAACACAAGCCCTGCTATTCCATCGTCGATGTAAACTATCCACTAGAGATCAAAGGCACTTCCGTCGACGTACTTCAAACCATACACACATGGTACGTCAACGGCGTTGAACAACTGATATCACAACAGATCTCTACGACACAAAAGATTGAAATAAGTTGCAAATGGCTCTCATTAGAGCAGATATAGCAAATACAATCATTCAGAGGGCACCTGCCCCAACAATACATCATTACAATACAGCGGAAGCATTCAACATGTCTGAGTACAGACAAGAACCAAATAGGCCTAAGAGGCCGGAAACAAACAGACGGAGCCCATCCACGAAGTCTCGGATCCTGCCCGGGTCCGCTATCTACTCGTCAGCAGTCTCGTCGTCATACTCCACGTAGTAGCCACCATGTAGATCCTCGGAAACGTCGTCTGCGTAAACCACAGCCCCAAAGGGGTCAGTACATAAACGTACTGGCAAGCAAGACTCACAATTCACCAAAGTGTAACCCGTCAACACCAAGCACAGATGCCTTGGGTTCAACGGAAGAGAGGGGATATAAAAGATGCTGCAACTGGCTGCACTAACCAACTACAGAGATTCTACCACTTCCGGCTAACAGAAAGGAGGTAAGATCGAGGATTGTAACCAACTGAAAGATAACTGCAAACAAACCCATCCTGGATCTCGCCCCTTATCCAAAGAAGCAATCCGAGGATAACTCACACAGTTGTATTAAAGGTGAATCAAGTTATTGTGTCATCAACCTATTACTAGTCAAGTTATTAATCATAGGGTGTAACATGTTTGATCATTATGTTTAAGTTGTCCTGAGTACTTGTTAGCCAGTACTTTCACCAAGTAATCCATAACCGCGGAAAACACGGCTTCTCGAGAAGATTATCCCTGCAGGGTTGCACCAATTTGGCCGTACACTCATGAATGGCCCGCCAGATGGGAGATCACCCCACCAAGCGGGGCACTCAACACAACCAACCATTCTTCGCATCAAGCCCAAAGAACCTTGGGCGCACGGCTAATCAAGCCCAGAAGAAAATGGACCATCATAGCACTCTAAGACCGTGTCCCCCTATATGCCGACTACAAAAGTTCCACCCTGGCCTGGGCTCGCAAAAACATGCATGCGGCAAATGGAAAACACAAACTAAATGAGGCGATTTGGACGAGATGCGAATCAGGTCAAGTTGAGGGGGGCGCCCATACTCGCTTCCCAAGTGCGGGTAGTGCGCTCATCATGGATCAGTAGACAAGACCCTTTTCCTATTAGGGTCGACACTAGCAGGCTTCAAAACCTCTCATGGGCCTCCTGCCGGTGCCTTATCATCAAATTTATTATTAATAGTAACATTAGCATGATTGATTGATTAAACATCGAGCCCCCACAACGTAATAGATAGTAGCATAAAGTAACGGGTAACAGACTCGAGCAAAACAACCTAAGCATGCTAGTAAGACACGGGCTCAAACAATGGTTATAGGTATGGAGGTGAGGCAATATCAGGGTTAAAGGATACATGTGATGGGTTCATAACAGAAACAACTACTACTAAGGCTAGCAGAAATAGACAACGGAAAGTATCGGTACCCAATGTTGAAAGGAACACAGTGGTTCATGTGAGTGATAACTTGCCTGCAAACCCAGTAGCCTGGTACTGAGCTAACTCCTTAGAAGGGATGTCGTAAGTATCGTCGGTCTCAACGTCGTCGTATATCCGGGAAGAAGCAAACAGACAATGCAGAAAAGGTAGACAATCAATATCATGGCATAGGTGCACAAACATGGGATGATGCATGTCATGTTAATAGATGCATCAAAATAAACTACTTGACAAGATAACACAATTTAATTGGACCCATATGCAATGTGAATTGCATATGGATGCAAATGGTTTAGGTTGAAGCAATGATCTACATTTGATTAACAGGTATAAGTAGTTAAACATGATGCTTGGATGATGATGATGACAAGATAACAACAAAATAACAATGATAGATGCAAAGGAAAAGGAATAAAACAAGTTTGGAAATGATTTGTTAATTTTGGAAAGTTTTGGTTACTTAGACATGTCACACAAACAATTATTGTTTTCATCAATTTAAATTGCTCAAACCAAATAACAAAGTTGATATTTGAAAAGGTTATCAAATTTTAGTTGGATTACATGTTTCACATTTTGAAATTGGACTTAGGATTATTTAATTATGAATTAAACAATATTAAACACTTTTTAATTGCATTAACAAGATTTAAATGGTTTAGGCAATTTTAATTATTCAAAACAGAAAACAAAAATTATATTTGAAAAGGTGAGATGAAATGGTATGGAAAACATATTTTATTTGCATTTATTGGATTTATAAATAATTAGTTATGGAATTTACAAATTAACATTTGAATTATTTAAATTTGAATTTTAAAAGTATTTTGAAAACTCAAAACAGAATACAAATAGGTTATTTAGAAAGATTAGGAAAATTGGATCAGAAAACATATAAAGTTCTTATTCATTGGATTTATGGATTTGAAGTTATTGATTTTTGAAGTTTTAATGCTTATTCTGCTATTTAAAAAGAAATAGGAATTCAACAGATTCATTTATTCCTTTTTGTTACCGACACTGGTTCTAACCCCAGTCACTGCCCTGCGGGGCCTAGCCAGCGTGGCGTGTGCGGCAGGCTGGGTGGAGGCTGAGGTGGCCACGGGGGAGACTGACCCGTGGGCCCCACGTGGGTGCGCGTGAGGGAAAAAAATGGGGCAACAATTGCGCCCCGCGGGACTCGATCCCGCGACCTATCGCTTCCACGCACGGTGCGCTAGCCACTTGGGCTGGTTCAGTTTCGTGATAGAGATAGGAGCAGGTTTGATTATGAGGTTCAGTTGCTGCGCCTAGATCTGAAACTAACTGAACCTTGGTTTCAGTTTCTGTTCTGGACTCCGACGGGAACGACAGGAGGCCGGCGATCGCTGGCCACTCCTCACGGGCGCGGTCCGCGCGGTGGTCGGGATGCGTGCTGTCTCGCGCGGTGTTGCGTGCGCGTCTAGGGAGTGTGGGTGCGGAAGAAGCGAGAGGGACAGGAGAGAGGGACAGAGGCGATCACCTGCGCTCGCTGTCGTCGTTCAGTCGATGGCAGAAACGGAGGAGAAAGCCGGCGACGGCGCGGCCACCGTGGTGCATCCCGGCGAGCGACGAGGACACGGGGAAACTCCAGGGACTCCCCCGTTTCCGTTCCCGGGGAGCGGAGCCCCTCGAGGTGGACAGATGGTGGCCGCGGTGAGAGGGCAGTGGAGCTCATGGTGGTCGGGTTCAGGGTGCAGGGTTCAGAGAACAGATAGGAAACGAGGGGAAGAAAGAAATCGGCGGCAGAAGGAGGGGGAAGGAGTAGACTAGAGGTCTAGGGTTCGAGGGAATGGCTGTTTTATGGGGAGAGGAGGGTGGTACGGCAGCACATCCAGAGGGGAAGGAGGCGATCGCACGGTGGGGAAGACGACGTACAGGTGACCTCACCTCGGGGAGGAAGAAAACGACAACGAGGAAGGGTTATCGGGCCAAAAAGACAGGGAAACGGGCTGGGCTTCTTTCTCTCCCCCCTCTAACAGTTCTCTTTTTATTCTTTCTGTTTGTTTTATTATTTATTTTTTTTTGCTGAAAACCAAAAGGAAGAAAAAGGAGAAATTTTGAGGGAGAAAATTATGGAAAAAATTTGGAGGAGTTACTTAGGCCAAAAACAACCAGTTGGTAACTTTTATTTTCAAAATTTTAAAGATTTGATTGCTGTTTGAAATTTAAACCAAATTGATTGAAATTTGCAATATTAGTTAATTTTAGAAAACAAAGTATTTTTCAATAGGGTTACCCCTAAGTTTTGAAATTGATTTAAAGAGTACAAATGTGTGTTGAGATTCATGGATTAAAAAGAGGTACTGATTTTGAGAATTGGTTTGAATTGGAAAATGATTTAGGAATTATTTGATTGGATTAATTGATTGAAATAAAAGCACAATTTTATTAGTTGAACATTATGGGATAATTGGAAACAAATTAAGGTTTTGATTTGGAAACAACTATTTGGATGTTGGTTTGGAATTTCAAATGGAAAACAAATTGAATCTGAAAAGGGTTTGATTATTGGATGCATTTTTATAGTAATAAAACAATAGTTTGGAATCACACTTTAATGGAAACAAATAATTGTTTTATTTTGGAATATCATTTTAGAAATTGTAACATCACAAGGATGAAACAAAAGGTTTGAATTTTGGTTTGGAATTCAAATAGAAAACAAAGGAAAACAAATGAAAACAGTTGGAAAACAACTGAAAACAGAGGAAAACAAATGGAAAACAAACAAAACAAATGCAATCAACATGATGCCATGATGCAAAACATAAAATAACAGAGAGCAAAACATTCTAAAGGCTATTTTTCAGACTTGGGATGTTACACCTTTCTTGAACACTCGTGCTATTATAGATTGTAAAAGGGATAAGATATTGACTAAATTTGATGGAAAATCTTATGAGTTTAGTTTCTCCAAATTTGCTAGAGCACCTTATGAATCTAAATTGCGTGATGAGAATTTTAAAGTTGAACAACTTGCTTTTATTGCTCTTGCTCCTAACAATGCTTTTCAGCAATATATGGAGGACCACAAGAGTGAGGTCTTTATGGAAGAAAGAAACGAGATTGACGATATTCTTCTTCGTCAACCAGTGATACTGAAGCATAATTTACCTGTGGGAGACTTGGGTACCACATTACCACCCAAGGAGGATCTTGTTTTTGATTTAAAACCTTTGCCTCATGATCCTAAATATGCTTATATTGATGATAAGAAAATATATCATGTTATTATTAGTGCTAAAATTTCAGGTGAACAAGAGGAACGATTATTTGGGAATTCTAAAGAAACACCGTGGAGCTATTGGATATACTCTTGATGATTTGAAGGGGATTTCTCCTACTATATGCCAGCATGCTATTAATATTGAACCTGATGCAAAGCCAGTTGTCAAACATCAACGTCGTTTAATTCCTAAGATGAAGGATGTGGTAAGAAATGAGGTATTAAAACTTCTTGATGCTGGTATTATTTTTCCTATTGCTGATAGTAGATGGTGAGCCCTGTGCATTGTGTCCCTAAGAAGGGAGGAATGACTGTTGTACCTAATGATAACAATAAACTCATTCCACAAATAGCAGTAGTTGGCTATAGAATGTGCATTTATTTTAGAAAGGTTAATAATGTTACTAACAAAGATCATTATCCTTTTCCCTTTATTGATCAAATGTTAGAGAGGTTGTTGATACGTCGAAAACATATCTCCTTTTCCGAACACTTTTCTTATTGTTTTCCTCTAAACTTGTGTGTTTTGGATACAACTAACATGGACTAACGCTGTTTTCAGCAGAATTACTTTGGTGTCTCGTTTTTATGCAGAAAAAATAACTTTCGGGAAAAGCCCAGAAAATAGCACATTGATGTTTTCACCCCGGAAGCCAGAAGGGGGCCAGGAGAGGGGCCAGAGAGTGGCCACACCCCCTGGCGCGGGTCCCCCTGGCCGCGCCAGCATAGGGTGTGGGCCCCCCAGGACCCCCCCTCGGACTCCCCTTTCGACTACAAGTATCCTTCAACCCTAAAACCCGAGGGGGGACGCCATATTCCACAGAAACACAACGGAGCGCCGCCGCCGTCCCGAACCTCGATTCGGGGATCAGAAGTTCCTGTTCTGGCACCCTGCCGGGACGGGGAAGTGGAGGAAATCATCGCCATCGTCATCACCAACGCCTCTCCATCGACCATCCATGTGTCCCCATCCATGTGTGAGTAATTCCCCGCTATAGGCTGGAGGGGATGGTAGGGATTGGATGAGATCGTTCTTGTAATAATGTCGTGATTGTTAGGGCATAGTGCCTAGTATCCTCTAGTAGTGCTATTGACATTGTTGCAACTTGTTATGCTTAATGCTTGCCACTTTGGGACCGAGTGCCATGATCTCATATCTGAACATGTTATTGAATCACTATGATAATTATTGTTTCTTGATCATACCTGCAAGTTGTTTACACATATTGTTGTCTGGAACCCGAGGCCCCGAAGTGATAGATATTGGGACAACCGGAGGGGATGGATACGATGTGAGGATCACATGTGTTCACGGAGTGTTAATGCTTTGCTCCAGTGTTCTATTAAAAGGAACACCTTAATTACCAGTAGTTCCCTTGAGGCCCCGCTGAAAACGGGCTGGTAGGACAAAAGATGTTGTGCAAGTTCTCATTGCGAGCACGTACGACTATTTACAGAACACATGCCTATGGTTACTTATTGCTTGGATGATTTATCATTTTTATCTGCAATGCCCCTGACATGATCATTATTAGAAATTTCT
The DNA here is from genome assembly GCA_028641055.1 of Alopecurus myosuroides. Lineage (NCBI taxonomy): Eukaryota > Viridiplantae > Streptophyta > Magnoliopsida > Poales > Poaceae > Alopecurus > Alopecurus myosuroides. The sequence continues at coordinate 276,524,382 of CM054057.1, read as the reverse complement.
TATCCATGCAATGCCCGTTCATCCATCCCTATGCCTACGGTATTTAATCCCGCTGTTTACTTCAAACACTACTGCTGCTGCTGTTTTCATTCCACTGCTGCTATTATTTCACTACTGTTACTACTATAAAACTGTTACTACTGATAAACCACTGCGAACAAAAGTACATTCAGATGCAGGTGAATTGACAACTCACTTGTTAAGTCTCACAAATATTCTTTGGCTCCCCTTGTGTCGAATCAATAAATTTGGGTTTTACTTCCCTCGAAGACTGTTGCGATCCCCTATACTTGTGGGTCATCAAGACTATTTTCTGGCGCCGTTGCCGGGGAGCATAGCTTTATTTGCAAGCTCACCGGAGAGTATTATTATCTACTACCATCATTCATCATGGTTAAGACTCGTGATGAAAATTTTCCTATATTACCATCCACTACAAGAAGAGGTACAACTCTGAACACCTCTGTTGCTCTTGATTCACCATCTGTTTTGAGTAAGTTGCTTACACCACCACATGCTACACATGCTACTTCTGCTGAATCTGAAAATACTTCTGATACTTTTGATGATGCTTCTAATGTGCTTGATGAGAGTGGTTCTCTTGGTCCTTTCTTAGATGCTACTATTGCTAAATCTAAAAATATTGCAAACACTGAAACTCCTGATAAAAACCATGTTACTCCTACCTTTTCACCTGAGTTTAGAGGGAACCCTAGTGATGATTCAGATGATGCCTATATTGAACTGAGTGATGATCTTATTGATGAAATACATGCTATGAAGGATAAAGATGTTGCTATACGTCTTATGGAAAGTCGTGTTGTTAGATATAAATTATCTCCTGATGCTAAGTTTGCCACTTCTCCTATTTATATTAGGGATAAGGATTATGATTTCTCTCTTGATTTATCTTATATATCTATTGTTGAGAAAGAACCTTTTTGTGGAACTGAAAATGAAAGTGCTATGACACATATGAATGAGCTCTCCTCTTTGAGTAGTTTATTTTCTCATGATCTTAAGAAACGTAGCTACTTTGTTGCTAAAATATTCCCTTTCTCATTAAAGGATGAAGCTAAAACTTGGTTTAACAATTTGTCTCCTGGATCTATTGATAGCCCTATTGGTTTGGTTAATGCTTTCTTTCAGAAATATTTTCCTGCTAGTGCTCAACATGCTGCTTTACAAAATATATTTAATTATAAGCAATTGGAAGAAGAGAAATTGCATGTATCTTGGGAAAGGTTCGGTTCATTAGTTAGAGCTGCACCTGGGAATAAGCTAGAAGATAATAAACTTCTTGATATATTATATAATGGACTAACTGTTGAATCTAGAACATACCTGGATAGTTGTGTGGTTGTGTTTTCAGGCAAAGAACTCCAGAAGAAGCTGAGGAATTAATGGCTAAAATAAGCCAAAATCATGATGATTGGACTATGGTTGAGCCTGAGCCGACCCCTACTCCACTACCTACACCAACACCAACACCAACACCCAAGAAGAGGGAAATGATTCAAATGATGAAGTGATTAGAGAAGCCAATAAATCTCTTAAAGAGAGGGGTATTAAATCTGAAGATGTGAAGAATCTTCCACCTATAGAAGAATTATGTAAGCCAATCCCTCACTCACCATCCATTGAGGTACACTCTATCCAATATTTTGATAGTAGAGATATTCCCTATAGAAAACCTCCTGATCAATGCTTAGATGAATTTGATAATTATGTCATTAAGCAAGATAATTTTAATATGAGAGTGCAGAACCACCTTATGGAAAACTCTAGAGCTATTAATGATTTGCATGGTATTATAGAAAGAACCTCTAATCATGTTAAAATGCTTGTTAAACATTTTCAAATGGTTCAAACTCAAATTGATCAACTTGCTAAAGTGCAAAAAGATTTGCTAGATAATTCTTCTAAAGAAAAACATGCTTATGAAATAAGAACTAGAATTGGTTTTGCTACACAAGATCATTTATATCCTGAGGGACATCCTAAAAGAATTGAACAATATTCTCAGCAAACTAATGATAATGTTATTCATACTAAGAAGAAAAAGAAGAAGAAACATAAAACTGTTGTAGAATCCTCTGAACTTGCTAAAGATCCTAATAGTATATCTATCCCCGATGCTAAAACTGAAAGTGGTAATGAACAGAATGATTCTTCTGATAAAGAAGAACCTGTAGTTGAACCTGAAAAGCAATCTAAAACTGCAAAGTACACTAAGGAAGATTTTATTACTAATGAACATGGTAATGAGAGAGAACCTTGGGTACAAAAAACAATGCCTTTCCCTGGTAAGAAACACAAATCTAAGGAAGAAGAACACTATAACAAGTTTTGTGAATGGATGAAACCTTTGTTCTTGCAAATTCCTTTAACTGATGCTATTAAATTGCCTCCTTATGCAAAATATATGAAAGATATTGTCTCTAACAAAAGGAAGATTCCTAATGAGGAAATTTCCACTATGCTTGCTAATTACTCTTTTAATGGCAAGGTTCCTGAGAAGCTTGGAGATCCTGGTATACCTACTATTCCCTGTTCTATTAAAAATAATTATGTTAGAACTGCTCTGTGTGATCTGGGGGCTAGAGTTAGTGTCATGCCTTTTACTCTCTATAAAAGACTCCTCCTAGAAAAATTGATACCAACTTATATATCTTTGCAAATGGCTAATAAGTCTACTGCTATTCCTGTGGGTATATGTGAGAATGTTCCTGTTCAAGTTGCTAATAATTGTATGATGTTAACTGACTTTGTTGTGTTGGAAATGCCTGAAGATGATAAGATGTCTATTATTCTTGGAAGACCTTTTCTTAATACTGCAGGGGCTGTTATTGATTGCAATCAAGGAAAAGTGACTTTTAATGTTAATGATAAAGATCACACTCTTTATTTTCCCAAGAAGATTGATAGACAATATGGTCTAAATTCCATCAAAAATATTGAGAATATCAAGATTGGAGAATTTTATTGTCCTATTCCAAAGCCACCCAAAGAATATGAAATCACTATGATTGGGATGATGCCTATCAAGGTTGAGGTAACATAATTATTTAGTGAGAAACAAAGTTTTGTTTCATATAATATTATTTTGGTAGCAAGACTTGATCAACCTTGTTAACAAAATGATTTTAAATGAAATGGGCAATGTTTTCACTATGTTTTCACCTTCCCCATATTGTTTTCACCATGTTTACTTCTGTTATCACATTATTACTTGAGTTCAATCATGTTTTCCACCATCCTTATGCATGTTTTCCTGATGTTTTCACTCTGATTACTGAAGTTATGCATGTTTTCACCACCCATACTTTTGTTTTCACCACTACCACCTTTGTTTTCTTTGGTTATTCTTTCATTGGAGTATCATAGAACCTCTATAGTTCTGGTTTTGGTTTTATTTTCCACGTTTTCACTTTCGTTTTCCCGGTCTTACTAATTATTAAAATTCCGGAAATACCTCAAAAATAAAGTTTCTCGAAAAATTCGAGAAAAATTATAATAAATTTTTACGTATAAAATGAGGCAGAAAGCCACCCGGGAGACCCCAGGAAGACCCACTAGGAAGGCACACCCTAGGGTGGCGCGACCTGCCCCCTGGTGGCGCCAGGCCATGGTGTGGGCCCCCTTGGCCCTCCACTTACTCTATCCACTTCCAAAGTTCCCTCCCTCACCTCCCAAACTCAACACATTTCCTAGAACCCGAGTTCTTGCTGTTCTTCCTAGAAATTTTTTGATCTCTTTTCTCAGCCCATCTTTTGTGCTGAAATTTGGTGCATTTGCTCCCTGGTATGTGACTCCTCCGATGATCCAAGTAGAATTTTATTTAGTGAAGTATTTTTTGAGGATGTTGGTACTGTAGGTGACAGCTTATGTGAGTTTGCATGCTTGATTTGAGTAGAAATAATATAGTTTTGATGTATGTTTGGCTCTCATATAAGTCCCTATGGTAGTCTCCATGTTATAGTTGCTTTAAACTAATTTTTATAATGATTGTTGAAAAATTTCAGAGATGGATAGGTTCAACTTTTGTGAGATATTTAGGAGTGATGCTCCTAGAAGGACAAGGCCATCACGCTCGTCTACTTCAGCAAGACCCTCATATAATGAAGACGTTATGGCGTCAAACTATTAATGATGCAGAAGATGACGGTATCATTTACCCATCTAGCTTTCCTTGTCACACATTTTTAAGAAATTTAGGTCTTTTAGATGATTTTCTTATGCTTGTTGAGAGAGTTTGTCTCAGAAACTTTATGGAGGATGAAAGCCCTCAGTATGCCATGCTTACAAAAGCTTTTGTTAAGAACTTTAAATTTCAGAACACTCAATATGGTCCAACTGTTGCATTCAAATTATATAGTAGTTCTGTGTCTTTGTCCTTGGAGGAATTTTGTGCTATTATAGGTATGAACGCCACCGGGACAGAAAGCAGAATCCAAGATAGACCATCAGACCTCCAGGGGATCTACCGAGAGATCACCAACGATGACGGGCGCTCATCCCAGCGTGGGATGATAAGGAACATTCAACTTCCTGCTCTTAGATACTTTACTTACTATATTGGTACTAGTATTCTTGGTAGGGAGAACACTAGTAATGTTTCTATTTATCACCTTGCTTTTATTGATGTTGCACTGAACCGTAGCACAAAGTATAACCTTGGTGCACTTGTTGCACGCCGCCTTGCCATTGTTGGGCCTATTTTTTGTGGCATTATTGCTACATGTGTCGCAGCCGCTTTGCATGTTTCCATTGATCCTAATGATGAAATTATTGCTCCGCATAGGCTTAATCTTGCTGCTATGAAATCCCATCATCTTGTCACTTCTAACTCTACTAATGAACGTTTAATATATAGAGTTTTGTATATGGATGGAGAAGAGCGGAAAGATACTTTGCCGCAGACTGTGTTATTTAAGCTTGACAGGTCACCATGGTCGCTCTCCAAGGAGCAAATATACGAGCAACTGAGCACCATGGAGTTTTACTGACAGCAGGAGAGGCGAGACGCGCCTCCCAAGGACCACAACACGCAGTACACTGGCGCATCCTCGAGCACATATCAAGGGTAGGCTTCCTCCTCGGCGTATTACGGGGACGACACCTCTTGGGTCCCTTGGTGATTGATCTCCACTTAGGCCAAAATCCTAAGCTTGGGGGAGGTATACCGACATCACACTCATTTACATATCATGTTCGGTCGGTTCTTTGTATATCCATGTTTACCGTTTCTTTCGTTTTCTTTTGTTTTCTCTTTGTTTCTTTCGTTTGTTTTCGTTTTCTTTCGCTTCTTTTGTTTTTATTGTTTTGTTTTTGCTTTCCAAAACACAAAAAGACCAAAAAAAGATTTCTATTTTTTCTCTTTGTTTCCCTCTTTAGTTTCTACATTTGGTTTGCTTAATTTTTTTTAGTTGCAATTTAATATTCAAAAACCCAAAAATATTTTTGTTTGGTTTGTTTGTTTGCTTTCTTTTGTTTTTGTTTCATTTTGAAAACCCAAAAAGATTTTTGCTTTGTTTGCTTGCTCCTTTTTTGTTCGTGCTTTAATTGAAAAACCCAAAAATATTTGTTGTTCTTCTTTGGTTTTTTTTAAGTTTGTTGCAGCGTTCAACAGTCGTCCGTGATTCCACTGGAGCTTGGTTTTCATTATATATTATTCGAGCCACAAGTGAAGAGAAATAATGACGATAACGACAATTCAAGTTGTGGTGAGAGGCTGGTATGTATTCTATTTGCTTTCATTTTTGTACATATATCCATCTATGTGAGAATGCTTAGTTTGCTCGTATAAGATATATGTGACTTAATGGCTGCTTAATAATTCATGCTCTCTCATGTTTTGTTCCAATATATTGATAGTAAATGACTTGTCATATAAATATTTGTTCGCATTGTTTTATTCATAGAAGGGTATGATATTGTGGTAGCCTCCTCTGACTATTTCATTCAAATCGACTTGGCACATGCTCACACATGCTAAGACTAAAAACAAACAGTCAATAAGCCTCGATGATCTATTTTGCCTCAGAGTTCTAGTGTCAATTTTATGCCTCGGTTGATTTTACTTTGTCGCAAACATGATTATGATAGTTGTTGCTCTCTTGATTGTCGCTCCCTGTCTATTTGCTAGCCTTCACCTGTACTGAGTATGAGCTCCACTCGTGCATACAAATCCCTGAAAACCAGAGTTTGCCAAATGTGTCCACCATACCTACCTATATGTGGTATTTGACCGCCACTCCAAGTAAATTGCTCATGTGCTACCTTTAAAACCTACTACAAATTATTCCTGTTTTGTGCCCCTGTTTTAGCTCATGAGGACGTAAATAGAGAATCTTTATCTCACTTGTTGATTGGATTTCACACCCTGGACTAGTGGCTTCATCCGCTTATCCAAATGATAGAAGAGCTGGCAGCGGGGTGCCCAGCCCCAAATTAATACACACAAATTCTATTAACTCTTTTTGCCCCTGATTTATCAGTGAAAGCATAATTGCGTAAACAAAAGATAAAGAGGGATGAACTTCTACACCAGTTGCGTCCTTCACCATGGGATCCGCTCTTGTGAATCCAGTTGACTTGTGACGTACTGTATTGTCTGTTTACTATTCGTTGACATAAGCATACACCTCTCTCAAAATGTTTTCAATACCTCTGTTTAATAAAATAAAAAGCTCTAGCACATGAGTGATCCATGCTTCCCTATGCAAAGGGTCTTTCTTTTACTTTTATGTTGAGTCTCCGCCATATTCTTTGAGCACTTTTTTTAGAGCATGATTATCATTCTTAGTGTAATGTGTTTGTCCCAAAGCACGGTTGATTGCGGTATAATTTGATGCTTTTATCTTTGATATCTTTACTTCTAGTCTTCCCTTGAACTTCAGAGGAGCCCTGGCATTTATGTTTTGCCCCACATTTAAGGGCAAGCGAGATACCACTTTGTCAGATCCTATTATGAATACTTCAATCTTGCAAATAGTTATGCTTCATGTTGTTTATTATGAATATGTTGTTATATTCTCATGGTTTGCATAGATATTAAGTGTTAGTATCTTGCATGTATCTTATCATGAGCATAATTAAGTAGTTGATCACATAGTGAGTATATTTACATCATATGAAACAAAATGTGTTTGTAAAAGTCTTTTATCGCACTCAGTTGTCACTGAATTGCTTGAGCACAAGCAATAAGCTAAGCTTGGGGGGAGTTGATGCGTCGAAAACGTATCTCCTTTTCCGAACACTTTTCTTATTGTTTTCCTCTAAACTTGCGTGTTTTGGATACAACTAACAGGGACTAACGTTGTTTTCAGCTGAATTACTTTGGTGTCTCGTTTTATGCAGAAAAATCAACTTTCGGGAAAATGCCCAGAAAAGAGCCCATTGATGTTTTCACCTCGGAAGACCCCGGAAGCCACAAGGGGGCCAGGATAGGGGCTAGAGGGTGGCCACACCCCCCCCCCCCTGGCACGGGTCCCCCCTGGCCGCGCCAGCATAGGGAGTGGGCCCCCCAGGACCCCCCTCGGACTCCCCTTTCGACTACAAGTAGCCTTCAACCCTAAAACCCGAGGGGGACGCCATATTCCATAGAAACACAACAGAGCGCCGTCACGAACCTCAATTCGAGGATCAGAAGTTCCTGTTCTGGCACCCTGCCAGGACGGTGAAGTGGAGGAGATCATCGCCATCGTCATCACCAACGCCTCTCCATCGACCATCCATGTTTCCTCCATCCATGTGTGAGTAATTCCCCGTTGTAGGATGGAGGGTATGGTAGGGATTGGATGAGATCGTTCATGTAATAATGTCGTGATTGTTAGGGAATAGTGCCTAGTATCCTCTAGTAGTGCTATTGACATTGTTGCAACTTGTTATCCTTAATGCTTGCCACTTTGGGCCCGAGTGCCATGATCTCAGATCTGAACATGTTATTGAATCACGATGATAATTATTGTTTCTTGATCATACCTGCAAGTTTTTTACACATATTGTTGTCCGGAACCCGAGGCCCCAAAGTGACAGAAATTGGGACAACCGGAGGGGATGGCTGCAATGTGAGGATCACATGTGTTCACGGAGTGTTAATGCTTTGCTCCAGTGTTCTATTAAAAGGAACACCTTAATTACCAGTAGTTCCCTTGAGGCCCCGGTGAAAACGGGATGGTAGGACAAAATATGTTGTGTAAGTTCTCATTGCGAGCACGTACGACTATTTACGGAACACATTCCTATGGTTACTTAGTGCTTGGATGCTTTATCGTATTTATCTGCAATGCCCCTGACATGATCATTATTGTAACTTTCATATCCATGTAACGCCCGTTCATCCCTCCCTATGCCTACAGTATTTAATCCCTTTGTTTACTTCAAACACTACTGATGCTGCTGTTTTCATTCCACTGCTGCTATTCTTTCACTACTGGTGCTACTATAAAACTGTTACTACTGATAAACCACTGCGAACAAAAGTACTTTTAGGTGTAGGTGAATTGACAACTCACTTGTTAAGGCTCACAAATATTCTTTGGCTCCCCATGTGTCGAATCAATAAATTTGGGTTTTACTTCCCTCGAAGACTGTTGCGATCCCCTATATTTGTGGGTCATCAGTTGTCTAAGAAAACTCATTTTTTGCTTTCTTGATGGTTATTCTTGGTTTTCTCAAATTGTTGTTAGGAAGCAAGATCAAGAGAAAACAACCTTTACTTGTCCCTATGGTACTTATGCTTATAGACGTATGCCTTTTGGTTTGTGTAATGCTCCTGCTACTTTTCAAAGATGCATGTTTGCTATTTTTCATGGTTTTTGTGAAGAAATTGTGGAAGTATTCATGGACGATTTCTCTGTCTATGGAACTTCTTTTGATAATTTTTTTCACAACCTTGATAAAGTTTTGGAGAGATGTGAGGAAACTAATCTTGTTCTTAATTGGGAGAAATGCCACTTTATGGTGAATGAATGAATTGTTCTTGGACATAAAATTTCTGAAAGAGGTATTGAAGTTGACAGAGCTTAAGTGGAAGCCATAGATAAAATGCCCTGTCCTAGGGATGTTAAAGGTATTCAGAGTGTTTTTGGTCATGCTGGTTGTTATAGGAGGTTTATTAATGATTTCTCTAAAATATTAAAGCCTCTTACTAATCTTCTTTAAAAAGATGTACCATTTGTTTTTTATGACGATTGTAAGGAAGCTTTTGAGACTTTAAAGAAGGCTTTAACTACTGGTCCTATTGTTCAACCACCTAGTTGGAACTTACCTTTTGAAATTATGTGTGATGCTAGTGATTTTGCTGTAGGTGTTGTTCTAGCACAGCGCATAGATAAGAAGTTGAATTTAATTCATTATGCTAGTAAGACTCTTGATGCTGCTCACAAGAATTATGCTACTACTGAAAAGGAGTTCTTAGATGTAGTTTTTGCATGTGATAAGTTTAGACCTTATATTGTTGACTCAAAGGTTACTATTCATACTGACCATGCTGCTATGAGATACCTTATGGAAAAGAAAGATGCTAAGCCTAGGCTTATTAGATGGGTGTTGCTTTTACAAGAGTTTGATTTGCATATTGTGGATAGGAAGGGTGCTGTAAATCCTATTGCTAATAACTTGTCTAGGTTGGAAAACATTACTTTTGACCCTATTCCTGTTAATGATAGTTTTCCAAATGAACAGTTGGCTGCAATAAAGGTAAAACCCCAAGATAGTCCACGGTATGCTGATTATGCTAACTTTATTGTTTCAAAATATTTGCCTCCAACATTTACGTCCCAACAAATAAGAAAATTCTTCTATGATTTGAGGCATTATTTTTTGGATGACCCACATTTATATAAAGGAGTAGATGGTATTATGATAAGATGTGTTCCAGATCATGAACAACATGAAATATTGAAGAAGTGCCATGGTAGTTCTTATGGAGGACATCACGCTGGAGATAGAACCGCACAGAAGGTTCTACAATCAGGTTTCTATTGGCCTACTCTCTTTAAAGATGCACGCAAATTTATTTTATCTTGTGATGTATGTCAAAGAGTTGGAAATATTTCTAGACATAATGAAATGTCTATGAGTTATTCTCTTGTCATTGAACCTTTTGATTGCTGGGGATTTGACTTTATGGGTCCTTTTCCTCCTTCGAATGGTTACACTGATATTCTTATTGTTGTTGATTATGTTATTAAGTGGGTAGAAGCTATACTTACAAAAAAGTGTTGATGGTGAGACCTCTTTAAAATGCTTAAAGATGTTATTTCCCTAGGTTTGGTGTGCCTAGATATCTTATGACTGATGGAGGTTCTCACTTTATTCATGGTGGTTTTAGAAAAACCCTTGCTAAATATGATGTTAATCATAGAATTGCCTCAGCTTATCATCCGCAAACTAGTGGGCAGGTAGAATTATCAAATAGAGAAATTAAAACTATCTTGCAAAAGACTGTTAATAAATCTAGGAAGAATTGGTCTGATAAGTTGAATGATGCTTTATGGGCTTATAGAACTGCTTATAAAAACACTATGGGTATGTCTCCCTATAAAATGGTTTGTGGAAAAGCTTGTCACTTGCCTTTAGAATTAGAACACAAAGCTTATTGGGCAGTGAAAGAACTAAATAAAGATTTTAAACTTGCTGGTAAGAAAAGAATGCTGGATTTGAATCATCTAGATGAATAGAGACGTGAAGCTTATGAAAAGGCTAAGCTCTTCAAAGAGAAAGTTAAACAATGGCATGATAAAAGAATCCTTAAAAGAGAGTTTCATGTTGGTGAGAAAGTTCTATTGTATCGGTCTCGTCTTAGATTTTTTGCAGGAAAATTACTTTCCAGATGGGAGGACCTTATATTATTGAAGAAGTGTATCGTTCGGGTGCAATCAAAATTGCTTCCCTCAAAGATAACACTACACAAGTGGTAAATGGGCAAAAGACTCAAACATTATATTTCTGGGGATTCCTACGATGAAGATGTTTATATTATTCAAGTAATGACTCCAGAGAAGTTCATTAGAGGGAAGATTCCAGAATCTGCAGAGTCTGTTTTGGAATAGGTAACAGTTCTGTTAAGAAAAAGTTCGCGGAATACCTTTCAGTTATAAATTATTGGTTTTTGGAAAATATGAAAAATATCGAGCCGAAGAAGGGTAGGAGATGGTGCCAGAGGGCACCACACCACTTGGGGGCGTGGGCCCACCCCTGGCCGCGCCACCCTATGGTGTGGGAGCCCCGGAGCCCCTCTCTGACTCGTTTTCGACCTGGACTTTCCTTTCGTTACGCATATTTTTCTCTATAACCCCCCCGGACCCCCAGAGGTCCGTATATCGTTTTCTCGTCGTGTTTCTGTTTCGAGCTGTTTCTACCAGGATCTGTTTTCAGTTTTAGAAGCATCATGACCTCCGCCAACAACAACAAGGGGAAGGAGCCAATGGAAGATGATATCCAAGGTCCCAAGCACAAGAACATGGATCAGTGCATCAAGAAAAAAGAAAAAAGTACGTCATCAAGCAGTGTTTATTCTTGTAGCGTGTAGGGACCAAGACCATCAGTTCCGGACCTTAGTCCCATCCCTTGAGTAGAGGAAGCTCTTCGGGTTGCAGATGAGTTTTGTGAACGTTATCGAGCTTTAAAGATGGAGGTAGAGATTCTTCAAGAGGAAACGACAGGTTTCGTGAGATCCTGCAACATTTTCATGCCTTTCTTGAGAAGAGTGTATCACCACCACCACCGAAGAATTGATTCGTCATTGGTATTGGCATCCCCTTGGCATGTTCCAAGATTGGGGGAGTGCCGCGGTATCACACCTTTATCTTTCACCTTTCTACCTTTTAGTAGAGTCATATCATGAGTAGAGAAAATATCATATAGGATGGTTTGCAGTATGGAAGTGTCACTCTCTAGTTGTTTATCGTTGTATCCCTCGGTTTGAGTTGCAGTAATGAAATATTAATGAGATGTTTCATCGTCTACTTGTTTCACTTTATTTTAGTTTACAATTTTGTTATATGGTTGATCTTGTTATTAGTTTTGGTATCAATGTTGGAGCTTCAATTTAATCTAGTTGGTTTTGGCAAACTTATCATTGGTCAGTAGCAACAATTCGTTGAGACTTAAGAAGAAAAGAGGGAGTTTCATGTAGATATATTATTACATGATCTTTATTTCTAGTTAGCTCATAATCTTAGTATTCTCAAGTAAGTTTGTTTGTACCTTCAAGGAAGATTGCATGATTGGCTTTATCATATAAGTTTTTGTTTGTTTTACTTCAATTCTTATGCTTGCTACCCAACCTTCCTAGCAAAAAACCTGTACTGAGAGGGAATGCTTCTCGTTCATCCAAACCTTGATCCCCAAAACCTTGACATTTTTGTCCACCATACCTACCTATATGTGGTATTTCACCGCCACTCCAAGTAAATTGCTTGCGTGCTACCTTTAAACCTTCAAAATTACACTTGTTTTGTGCCCCTGTTTTAGCTCATGAGGATGTAAATAGAGAATCTGTATCTCACTTTTTCATTGGATTTCACACCCTAGACAAGTGGCTTCATCCGCTTATCCAAATGCTAGAAGAGCTAACAGCGGGGTTCCCAGCCCCAAATAATAATACAAATTCTCTTCACTATTTTTGCCCCTGATTTATCAGTCAAAGCATAATTGTGTAAACAAAAGATAAAGAGGGATGACCTTCTATACCAGTTGCGTCCTTCAATGGGAGCCATTCTTGTGAAGTCTAGTTGGCTTGTGACATACTGTATTTTCGTTGACATGAACATACACCTCTCAAAATTAGACACTGCTCCATGGTTTGTGATTGTTGGCAGGCACCCGAGGATTCGGTTAGCCATGGTTTGTGTAAGAAAGGTTGGGGGAGTTTCAACCATTTTATACCTCTGTTTTACAAAATAAAAGCTCTAGCACATGACTGATCCATGCTTCCCTCTGCTAAGGGCCTATCTTTTCCCTTTATGTTGAGTCAGTAAACCTACTTCTTTCTGTCTTAATCAAGCATTTGAGTTGTTGTGATTCATCCATCTATATGTGTATTTACTCAATCATATTCTTTATTCTTCCTTGTTTTTATAAACGCTTTTATATGTTTGAATACCACTTTGAAAGTTACCAATGTCTGCAAAGAGACCGTTATAATTGAGCATGAAAAACTCTGCAATATAAGCTCTAGTATGAAGACTCTGATCGAAAGATAAGTACACTGTTAATTGTTCTCTGACCAAGAACGAAGTTTGCGTTTACCAACTTTGATTTACTTTTTGCACCTTTATTGTTCCTCTATTTGCTTCAAGTTTGATTATATGAGAGGAAGTTGTTGTCTAAATTGATTTGTTCTTTGTTAGATGTGATTCCTCTTGTCCGTATTTTATTTACCGACACCACACTCCATAAACATGTGGTCATGTTTACTGAGTTTAGTTTCGCTTGGGGACAAGCGAGGTCTAAGCTTGGGGGGAGTTGATACGTCCATTTTGCATCACTGTTTTATATTGTTATTTTCTGTTATTCATCGATATATTTCATGTTATGATGCATCACTTATGTTATTTTATATTATTTTGCATCCTTTATAATTATTGGAGAATAAACACCAGGACCAGAAATCTGATGGGGAAAACACCGTCGAGATACCCTATTTCAGACGTTCAGAAGAAGAGCGGGACACCAGGAGATGTCTTAGAAGTTCAGAGGAGGAGGCTAGCCAGAAGGGGAGCCAGAGAGGGCCACCAGGGGCCCACACCATGTGGCAGCGCCTCCTCCCATTGGTCACGCCGCCAGGTGGTCTGGCCACCCTGGCCCACCTCTGGTCGATCCCTTTCACGTACTTGACCCCAGGGAACCCTGATGACCCACAAGTATAGGGGGTGTATCGTACTACTTTTGATAAATAAGAGTGTCGAACCCAACGAGGAGCAGAAGGTGTTGACAAGCAGTTTCGATGAAGAAATACCTGTAAAAACTGGAAAAAAGATTTGTAGGAGTTTTTGATATTGCAGATAAATAAAGTGCGAGTAAATAAAATGCAGTAATAATAATTGCAGCGAGTGTCCCAATCCTTTTTTCTGAAAAGGACAAGCCGGTGAGTTTACTTATGATTAACAAACGTTCTCGAGGACACACGGGAGGTTTCTGTCAAGTGCTTTTGTTCCATGCAGCTGAATAACTTTGGTGTTTTGATAAGTGTTGTGTGGGTGAATCTATGCTAATGTACCGTCCCATCCAAGACTAATACATACTTGTGATTATACCCCTTGCAAGCATCCGCAACTACAAAAAAGTAATTAAGAAATGAATCTAACCACAGCTTTAAACTCCGGGATCCTACGCTCCCTCGTGTATGGTTTCCTAACGGGGGTTTAGGTTTCTGTCACTCCGGCAACCCCACAATTAGTAGCCAAATACACGATGCATTACCCTAGGACCATAAATGGTGAAGTATCATGTAGTCGACGTTCACATGACACCACTAGAATAATAACACCACAACTTAAATATCAAACATTAATATTATTCAACATTACTTCACTACTAACAACTTGACTTCTCCCATGTCCTCATGAACAACACGAACTACTCACAACACATCATATGGATCATAATCAGAGGTGATATAATGGATGATAACAATCTGGTCATAAAGTGCAAACACCGATAAATCTCACAAGCATCAACTACTAACAAGTAATCCACACCAGGAGAGAGATCTAATGAAAAACAACGATAGAGGCCCCTAATTGTTACAGCGGGATGACGGTGGATGATGAGGGTGATGGTGCTGGTGGTGATGACGATCTTGATGATTCCCGGAGCAATGACGGTGACGATGGCGGTGATTTCCCCTCTCCGGAGAGGAATTTCCCCGGCAGATTTCTCCCTGCCAGAGAGCTTTTCTCTCTCGGGTGTTTTCCGCCTCGAGGCGGCGGCAGAATAATTCTTCAAGGATGGGATGAGTCTTAGGGTTCCCTCGGGGTCAGGGGGGCCAAAGATGACCCCGGAGGTGGGCCAGGGTAGCCATACCCCTAGGTGTGGGCCCCCGGTGCCCCCCTCTAGCTCCCCTTCTGGATGTGTTCCTCCTCGGGACTTTTAGGAACCCTCGGATGTCCCCCTGCTTCTTCTGAACTTCTGAAGTATGGTATCTCGACGGTGCTTTTTCCATCAGATTTCTGGTCCCGGTGTTTATTCTCTAAAAATTATAAAAGATGCAAAATAAGATAAAATAACATAAGAGATGCATCATAACATGAAATATATCAATGAATGACAGAAAATTATGATATAAAATAGTGATGCAAAATGGACGTATCAACTCCCCCCAAGCTTAGACCTCGCTTGTCCCCAAGCGAAACTGAACTCAGAAACATGACCACAGGTTTATGGAGTGAAGAGTCGATAAATAAAATACGGACAAGAAGCATCACATTTACCTATGCACCAATCATTACAGACAACAACTTCCTCTCATATAACTTAACTTGAAACAAGTAAAGGGAGTCACAAACAAAGATACAAAAGAGAGAATCAAAATTGGTAATGGCAAACTTTGTTCTTGGTCAGAGAACATTTAATGAAATTATACTTATCTTAGGTGAATTCTTCATAACAAGGTTTATATTGTAGAGCTTAACATGTTTAATTGTAACAACTCTTTTACAGTGATTCATAGTTTTCAAAGTAATATTCATTCAGATAATAAAGCATGTGCTAAACAAAGAAGGATGGTAAAAATGATTGAATAAATCAACATATAGATGATGAGAACACAACAACTCAAATGCTTGCTGGAGACAGAAGGAAATGGGTTTACTGACTCAACATAAAAGTAAAAGATAGGCCCTTCGCAGAGGGAAGCATTGACTACTCATGTGCTAGAGCTTTTATATTAATAAACAGAGGTATAAAATGCAGACACTCCTCCCATCCATCTTACACAAACCATGGCTAACCGAATCCTCGGGTGCCTGCCAACAATCACAAACCGTGGAGGAGTGTCTAAATTTTGAGAGGTGTATATTTATGTCAGCGAATGGCAAACAGAAAATACAGTACGTCACAAGACAACTAGACTCACAAGAGCGGCTTCTATAGAAGGAGGCAAATGGTATAGAAGGTCATCCCTCTTTCTCTTTTGTTTACACAATTATGCTTTGACTGATAAATCAGGGGAAAAAGAGTAAAGAGAATTTGTATTATTATTTGGGGTTGGGCACCCCGCTGCCAGCTCTTCTAGCATTTGGATAAGCGGATGAAGCCACTAGTCCAGGTGTGTGATTCCAATCAACAAGTGAGATAAAGATTCTCTATTTGCGTCCTCATGAGCTAAAACAGGAACACAAAACAGGAGTAATTTGAAAGTTTTAAAGGTAGCACATGAGCAATTTACTTGGAGTGGCGGTGAAATACCACATGTAGGTAGGTATGGTGGACACTAATGGCAAGGTTTTGGGTCTAAGGTTTGGATGCACGAAGAGCATTCCCTCTCGGTACAAGGTTTTTGGCTAGCTAGGCTGGGCAGCAAGCATAAGAGTTGAAGGAAAACAAAGAAATATACATATGATGAAACCAATCATGCAATCTTCATTGAAAGCACAAACGATCTTAACTTGTGAATACTAAGTTTATGACCTAATAGGCAAATTCCTCTTTCATATACTAGCAATTCAAATTATTATTTATGCTGACCCAAGCTAAGTTTGCCACAACCAACTAGATTAACTTGATGATCTCTAGAGTGATACCAAATACTAATAGCAAGCTCAACCATATGACAGAAGTTGAAAACTGAAATAATGTGCATAGAAAGTAAATTATGAAACTTCTCATTAATATTTCAAACCGGCAACTCACACCAACGGATACAACGATAACCATCTAGGGAGAGATACTTCCATACTGCAAACCATCCTATATGATAACCTCTCTACTCATGATATGACTCTACTAAAAAAGTAAAAAGATGAAAGATAGTGATGTGATACCACGACACTCCCCCCAAGCTTGGAACAAGCCGAGGGGATGCCAAAACCAATGACGAATCAATTCTTCGGTGGTGGTGGTGAATCCTTCTCGATGAGCTTATCAATAGATTTCTTCAGATCTTCAATCGCGAACATAAGCATACGCATCACCTCCGTATTGCGATCAGTACAGTTTGCATGCCTGTCAGATTTTAAATCCCAACCACCAAGATTTTTCCCCCACTCTTCCTTAGGTTGTGAGCTTCCTTCATCTTCACCCACATAGAGGGAAAATCTTTATTGGGCACCTTTTTGCTCTGATAATCGTGAATTAATGTGTGGAAGTAGTTCTTGACGCCCGCAGCAGGTGTCTTCGAAGCCAGTGAGTAACGTGGAACCTTCGCTCCAGTTCTCATCTGCGCGTTCCTCCCGAGATTCAAGGGATTAGCCACCACCCCAATGCTTGCGATGGTGGTGCGTGGACGCACTCAAGGGTTTTCTTCTACATCTCCTTCAGCTCTACTCTCGATCTCCTCCTCCGGCTTCAGTTCTTGAACATCATCTTCCTTGGGTCCCTTCCCCTTGTTGTCGTTGGTGGAGACCATGATGTTTCTAAATCTGAAAACAGATCCTCGCAGAAATAGCTCGAAACAGAAACACGACGAGAAAAAGATATACGGACCTCGGGGGGTCCGGGGGATTATATAGCGCAAAGTTTCATAACGAAAGGAAAGTCCAGGTCGAAAACGAGTCGAACAGGGGCTCCGGGGCGCCCACACCTAGGGCTGACGCGGCCAGGGGTGGGCCCGCGCCACCCTATGGTGTGGAGCCTCTGGGCTCCGTCTCCCTCTCGTTTCCGGCTCATAATTTTTCATATTTTCCAAAAACATTAAAAATATAAGTCGAAAGATGTTTCGCGAACATTTTCTTACCAAAATTGATACCTATTTGGAAACTGACTCTGCAGTTTCTGAAATATGCTTCCTAACAAACTCATCTGGGATCATGGCTTGAATACAATCAACATTTGCATTATAAGGCTCTCCAGAGATATAATGCTTGAATCTTTGGCCATTCACCACTTGTGAAGAGTTGTCCTCAAGGGAAACAATTTTAATTGTCCCCGAACGATATACCTCTTCGATAACAAAAGGTCCTTCCCATCTCGAGAGTAATTTTCCTGCAAAAAATCTAAGACGAGACCTATACAATAGCACTTTATCACCAACAAGAAATTCTCTTTTAATAATTCTCTTATCATGCCACCTTTTAACTTTCTCTTTAAAGAGCTTAGCATTTTCATATGCTTCACTCCTCCATTCATATAGAGAACTTAAGTCAAGCAGCCTTTTCTCACCAGCAAGTTTAAAATCTCTATTTAGGTCTTTCACTGCCCAATAAGCTTTGTGTTCTAATTCTAGGGGCAAGTAGCAAGCTTTTCCATAAACCATTTTATATGGAGACATGCCCATGGGATTTTTGTAAGCAGTTCTATAAGCCCACAGAGCATCATTTAATTTCTTAGCCCAATTCTTCCTAGATTTGTTAACAGTCTTTTGCAAGACAGATTTGATTTCTCTATTTGACAATTCTACTTGCCCACTAGTTTGAGGATGATAGGGTGAAGCAATTCTATGATTAACATCATATTTAGCAAGAGTTTTTCTAAAACCACCATGAATAAAATGAGAACCCCCACCAGTCATAAGATATCTAGGTACACCAAACCTAGGGAAAATAATGTATTTAAGCATTTTTAACGAGGTTTCACCATCAGCACTTTTAGTAGGTATAGCTTCTACCGATTTAGTAACATAATCAACAACAACAATAATATGAGTATGGACTTTTGAAGGAGGGAAAGGACCCATAAAGTCAAAACCCCAACAATCAAACGGTTCAATAACAAGAGAATAATTCATAGGCATTTCATTACGTCTAGAAATATTTCCAACCCTTTGACATTGATCACAAGATAAAACAAATTTTCTAGCATCTTTAAAGAGAGTAGGCCAATAAAAACCTGATTGTAGAACTTTATGTGCAGTTCTATCTCCAGCGTGATGTCCTCCATAAGCACTACTATGACATTTTCTCAATATCTCTTGTTGTTCATTTTCAGGAACACATCTTCTCATAATACCATCAACACCTTCTTTATATAAGTGTGGGTCATCCCAAAAATAATGCCTCAAATCATAGAAGAAGTTTCTTCTTTGCTGAGCTGTAAAGGTAGGAGGCAAATACTTCGAAACAATAAAGTTAGCATAATCAGCATACCATGGACTCTCTTGAGAGCTCACTTTTATTGCAGCTAACTGTTCATTAGGAAAACTATCATTAACAGGAATAGGGTCATCAGGGATATTTTCTAATCTAGAAAGATTATCAGCAACAGAATTTTCAGCACCCTTCCTATCCACAATATGTAAATCAAACTCTTGTAAGAGAAGCACCCATCTAATAAGCCTAGGCTTAGCATCTTTATTTTCCATAAGTTACTTAATAGTAGCATGATCAGTATGAATAGTAACTTTAGAATCAACAATATACTGCCTAAATTTATCACAAGCAAAAACTACAGCTAGGAATTATTTCTGAGTAGTAGCATAATTCTTTTGAGCAGCATCAAGAGTTTTACTAGCATAATGAATAACATTTAACTTCTTATAACATCCCAAGTACGAAAACATCCCTAGAATGTTTGATTTCTTGTTTAATTAAAGTATTGCATCATGTCATCATATTTATTCTTTGTTTGCATTTGTTTTACTTTGTTCTCCATTTGTTTGCTTCTGTTTTACTCTGTTTTCACATTTGAAATTCAAACTTTATTCAAACATTTAATTCATACTTTTAATGTTACAACCTCTTAAATAAAAAGTTCAAATAAAAACAACCATTTTTTTCCAATTACTCCATAATTATCAACTAATAAAATGGTGGTTTTTATTTCAATTAATTACTTCCAATGTTATTTCAAATTCAAATCATTCAATTGCAAACAGTACCCACTTTTGAAATTATGAAATAACCAACACAATTGTGCTCACTTGTTTCCTTTTATACCATATGATCACCCTAATTAAATTCTTGTTTTAAATAATTCAATCAATACCCAAAATCAATTCAAATTTGAAACATTTCCAAACAGCACTTAAATTTTGAAATCTTGGAAAATAAAAATGGCCAAATGATTGCTAACACAATAAGTAAGCCACCCAAATTTTTTTCTATAATTTTCCTACCCCAACTTTCCATCTATTTCTTCCATTTTCATTTGCTACAAAAAAAACAGAAGAACAAAAAAAAATAGAAAAAAAAACGGCGCGCAGAGGGGAGCAGCAGCGCGGCCCAGCCCACTTACCTCCCGCGCTGGCCCGGTACCGCTTCGCCTCGCTCCCCCCTTTCTCTTTCCCGTACGGCAGCAGATCGAGCGGTGCCACGGCGGCAGCAGACCGCGCCGACGGCCATCCTCGATCCCCTAGCCCTATATCTACCCCCTAGGACCTCCCTAGCCTGCCCTAACCCTAGCTGCTACCTATCCCCTCGCGATCGCCACCGTCTCCTCCATCTCTGCCCCATTCCACCTCTCTCTGAACCTCACCGGAGAGCTCCGCGTATGAATCTCCGATGACCACCGCCACCTAGCATCGCCACCTGCCCACCTAGCCACCGAAATCGAACCGCCGTGCTCTCCTCTACCCCGACAACACCTCATCGAGCTCTGGGACGCACTGGATCCACGCCGCCATCCTCAACGTCGCCGCCGCCGTGTCTGCACCGGGCCTCTGCCATGATTACATCGCCGGTGAGCGTCGCCGTGCTTCTCCTCCTCCCTATCTGCCTTGCGCAACGCGCACACACCAGCACGCTAGCACGACGCACGCATCCACAGCCCGCAACCACGAGCAGCACACGGTGATCGCCGCCGTCCACCGCGCGGTTGCTGTCAAGGTTCAGAACATTTTGTTCGTCAGTTAAAAGTTCAGAAACATAACTGAACTATTTTCCTGCCGGCGTCGCGTTTAGTGACAAGAAACGCTCGCTACCGCAGCGGTAGCACTCAGCTCACGCGCTCGCTCGTGGGTTCGAGCCCCCGCGGCGCAAATCTTTTTGGGATTTATTCCCTAAGCCCGTGGCCCACCTGTCTGTGGCCGTGGTGGCCACCTGTGCTGCCACGCAGCGCCACGTTGGCCCTTGGCCCACTGGCAGTGACCTGGGCTGGGTCACTGCACGGTGACAAACGTTTTCTGCCCAAGTTTGTTTAAATCTAAGTCCTTTTTGAATTGCAGATTGGTCCTCCAATTCAAATTGCTAATAACTTTTAAATTATAACTCCAAATAATAAAAGTAAAATATGTGTGTTGATCCAAATTAAATTATCTATCCATCTAACCTATTTGTTTTCTGTTTTGAATTTTCCAAATGCATTTCAAATTTGAATTCAAACAATTCATTTGTAATTTGATAAAATCCATAACTAATTCATACTAAATCCAAATAATGCAAATAAAATATGTTTTCCATGCTATTTCAAACCACCTACTCAAATATAAATTTTGTTTCATGGTTTGAATAATTAAAATTGCTTAAATGATTTAAACCTTGTTTAAATCATTTAAATTTGATAAAATCATAGCTTGCTCAAATGAAATTATTTTTGAACATGCAAAATATGTTTTCAAACTAGAAAATATAAACTTTTATAATATGAACTTGAATTTATGTTTGGAACAAATAAAATTCAAATAATTTTCAAACTTGTTTTAAATTCATTTAAACTTTGTTTAATCTTGTTCAAGTCATAATAAATTCATCCTAACTCCTTTTTCAATATTTGAAACATGTAATCCAACTAAAATTTTGTATTCTTTTCAAGTATGAATTTTGTTATTTAATTTGCACAATTTAAATTGGTGAAAACAACAACTATTTGTGTAATCCCTTTAAGGAACCAAAAATTCCCTAACTTACTAAATAAATTTCTAAATTGGTAAACCTTATTTCCAATTGGTTCTATTGTTGTTATTTTGTTGTTTTCCTCATCCATGCATCATACTAATCCACTTTCACCTGTTGGTTAATTGGAAAACAATTGTTTCAACCAAAATTCATGGGCTTTTCATATGCAACTCAAAATTGCATGTGGGTCCATTTAATCATGTATTGTTCCCATGTCAACTATTTTATTTTGATGCATCAGTTAAATTGACATGCATCATCCCATGATTGTGCACTATGCCATGATATTGATTGTTTATATTTCTGCCTTGTTTGTTTGCTTCTTCTCGGATAGACGACGACGTTGAGACAGACGATACTTACGACACCCCTTCTGAGGATCTAGCTCAGTACCAGGCTGCTGAGTTTGCAGGCAAGTTATCACTCACATGAACCACCGTGTTCCTTTCAACATTGGTTACCGATACTTTCCGTTGTCTATTTATGCTAGCCATATGTATCGTTGCTTCTGCTACAAACCTATCACATGAATCCCTTAACCCTGATATTGCCTCACCTCCACTCCTACAACCCCATTGTTTGAGCCAGTGTCTTACTAGCATGCTTAGGTTGTTTTGCTCGAGTCTGTTACCCGTTACTTTCTGATTACTATATTGTATTATGTTCTGGGGGCTCGATGTTAATCAATCAACCTGTTAATAATAATATGCTGATAAGGCACCGGCAGGAGGCCCTATGTGGTTTTGAGGCCTGCTAGTGTCGACCCTAATAGGAAAAGGGTCTTGTCTACTGATCCATGATGAGCGCACTATCCGCATGTGGGAAGCGTGTATGGGCGCCCCCCTCAATTTGATTCGATTCGCATCTCGTCCAAATCGCCTCATTTAGTTCGTGTTTTCCATTTGCCGCATGCATGTTTTTGCGAGCCCAACGCAGGGTGGAACTTTTGTAGTCGGCATATAGGGGGACACGTTCTTAGAGTGCTATGAGGGTCCCTTTTCTTCGGGGCTCGATTAGCCGTGCGCCCAAGGTGCTTTGGGCTTGATGCGAGGAAGAGTTGAGTTGTGTTGAGTGCCCCGCTTGGTGGGAGGCATCCCATCTGGCGGGTTATTCTTACGTGTACGGCCAAATTGGTGCACCCCTGCAGGGATAAATCTTCTCGAGAAGCCGTGTTTTCCGCGGTTATGGTTGACTTGGTGATAGTACTGGCTAACAAGTACTTAGAACAACTTACACCTAACTATTGATAACTTGACTAGTAATAGACTTATCGACACAACAACTTGCTCCATTATTCATTAATCCAACTGTGTGAGTTATCCTCGGATTGCTTCTTTGGATAAGGGGCGAGGTCCGGGATGGGTTTTTTTGGTGGTTAGCTATAGTTGGTTACGATACGCTATCTTATCCTCTTTCTGTTAGCCGGAATTGGTAGAATCTCTGTAGTCGGTTAGCGCAGCCAGTTGCATCATCTTTTATATCCCCTTTCTTCCGTTGAACCCAAGGCATCTATGCTTGGTGTTGACGGGCTACACCTTGGTGAATTGTGAGTCTTGCTTGCCAGTACGTTTAGGTACTGGCCCCTTTGGGGCTGTGGTTTCCGCAGACTACGCTTACGAGGATCCCAGTGACGGCTACTACGTGGAGTTTGACGAAGCTGCTGACGAGTAGGTAGCGAAACCGGGCAGGATCCGAGGCTACGTGGATGGGCTCCGTCTTTCTTTCATTCCCGGCTTCTTAAGCCTATTTGGATTTGTCTGTACTCAGACCCTTTGAATGCTTCCGCTGAGATGTAATGATGTTATGTTGGGACATGTGTCTTCTGGATGATTGTATTTGCTATCTCTGCTCTAGTGAGAGCTATTTGCAACTTATTTCAATCTTTTGTGTCTTAGAGATATGTTGTGTTATCATTCTGTTACAAGCCGTTGACGTACCATGTGTGTATGGTATGAAGTACGTCAATGGTAGTATCCTGATTTCTATGGGATAGTTTACGTCGACGATGAACAGATAGGGGTTGGTTGTCACACATACGTGTGTTGGCCTACTCGTAAGAGGACGCGGGTGCCGGTAAGCCCCGTAATCCAATCTACTACTGTTCAACGGAACGGCGAGTATCCTTTAGAAGTCCGGGTACGACAAATGGTATCAGAGCCTGTCTGCCTGTAGGAGCCCTTTTACTGGTCGCAGTTGAGTCTAGAAACTATTTTGTAGCTATATAGGAAAAATGAAACGTGAGAGTAGGAATTCTGCCATTTTTCTTCTTTCCCCTCCCACCCACCCTTTTCTGGTAAGGAAGTGCAACGTTGTTTTCTGTTCTCACCTAAACTTTCAAGTTAGGTTTTCACGTGTTTTGGGTTCTCCGTAGTACCTCAGGAGTTTTTGGTCTCGTGTTTCCCGTTGTTGCTTCAATATCCTGTTCTTCTCAACATCCTTTCGTCTGTTGAAACCTTGTTGTTGCTTTCCACTTCAGTTCTCTACCGGCGTCTAATAAAAACTTCCCCGATCATCTGCAGATGGATCTCAGGTTCTTCCCGCAGGTGGTTCGGATGACTCATTGCGAGAGCACTGCCGGTTATCCGGAGATGCTGAGAGACATGGTCACTTATCTGGGGTTCCGTTGGGCACCAGAGTACCAGGTCTACAAGCAGCAGCGAGAGTTTGACCAGACCTACTACCAGGCTATTGTCTACATTCTGTCAGATGATGGCATGAGCGTTGTCCACCGCTACGAGGCAGTAGGTTCCACAGTGGATATGGCCGTGCAGCAGGCAGCTTATGTGAGTCTCACCGTCCTTCGTGCTGACTACTGGGGGTTTGACGATTCTATCTATCGCCACATCCCCCGGGATACATCACTTCGGAGGGAGCTCACTTCACTCTCTACGACAACTTGGATGTCTACGAGCATGATAACACCAGGCTGCACACCACCGCTCAGTTCGTGAGGCACAGTGACGCAGTTGCCACCACACTTTCTCAGGAGTTGGCCTCAGTCAGGGAGCAGCTCTACCTTGCTTTGACTCGTTTGGCGACGTACACCACAGACTTTGTTGGAGATGAGCGCTTTGCACGTTTCGATCAGCCAGTTGGTCGTCGTCTGCCAGATGCTGGAGGTTACGAGCCGATCAGAGGTCCACTCCTCAACCTCGGTGCTGGTTACACTGGGATTCCACGCTTTGGAGCACAGGGAGTCGACGCTATGTACTTCACCACACCTAGAGTCGTTCTCAGGCCACGTCAGATCTATGTGGATCGTCGTTCTACCTACTTTCGTGGGCGTGCTCCTCACCGTACCTCTCGTCGTACTACTCACCGCCGTCCTGCGTGATGAGCATGGGAGTACCGATGTATCCATTCCTAGCTATGTTTAGTTATCCTTTGGCTTTCGAACCATTTGTGGTGTGTTGGATATTCTGATGTATTTGAACATGTGATGATGTACCTGTTGGTTATCTATTCATGCGTCGGAATAATCTCTCTTGTCGGTTACCAAGTCTATCCTTTTCTGTTGTTGTGCTAAAATGCATGTCTATTCAGGATGCCGCCAACAAGGAACAACCCGCCTGAGCCACCGCCAATCACGGAGCTGTTGACTCAGATGACTCAGGTCGTGGCACAGATGGCCCAGTTTCAGACTAACCAGCACAACAACCAGAATGCTCCACGGGTCAGCATCAAGGAGTTCCTCAGTCTGGGGCCGAGAGCTTTCGTGGCAACACGCGAGCCTCTGGATGCTGATGGCTGGATCCATGAGATGGCCAGGGCTCTGGACATTGCTCACGTTGCCGAGGAAGACAAGGTCAATTATGCCACCTACCTACTGAAGGGTCAGGCAGCTACTTGGTGGGAGAACTACCAGACCATGAGAGCTGGCTACCCAATCACCTGGGGCTGTTTCAAGGATGCCTTCCTGAAGCACCACATCCCAGATGGTCTCATGAAAAGGATGCGTGAGGAGTTTTGCTCTCTCAAGCAGGGCAAGCTGGACGTCATTGGCTATCAGAATGAGTTCAATCGCCTCGCTCGATACGCTGGTGATGAGGTGTCCACTGAGGCTAAGAAGATGGCAAGGTTCCGCCGAGGTTTTAACCCGGAACTCAAGTACGCACTCACCAACATCAAGTGCAAAGACTTCGAGGAGCTCGTGAACACCGCACTCAATGAGGAAAATGGGCGCAAGGCGTTCGAGGAGTCTCGCAAGCACTCGCGTGAGGGTGGTTCCTCTTCCAACATGACCACCCCTCCGCAGAAGCGCCGCATCTGGGTGCCAAATGGTGCTGTCACTCAGGCTCCATATGCCCAAGCTTCTCCAGGCTTTGCTCCCCGCCCACCCAACCCATCTCAGATGCATAGTCAGAGGGTTCCAATGGGGCAGCCAAGGCCAGGTCCTCCTCGTGTCGTCACTTGCTTCAAATGCAAGGAGACGGGGCACTACGCTGACAAGTGCACTCAGAGGCAGCTACCTCCACCTCCTCGCCCCAACACCAACCAGGCAATGGTGCGTGCTCCCCCGGCTAAAGCCTTCAACTCCAACAACAGGCCTGTCGGGAGGACCGCGAGGGTGAATCATATCAAGGCCGACAAAGCTGAGGAAGCTGCTGACATCGTTCTCGGTATATTACCCGTAAACTCTTTTCCAGCTAAAGTGTTGTTTGATACCGGAGCATCGCATTCTTTTGTGTCAAAGATCTTTGCAACAACGTACAACCTAGTTCTGGTTCCACTAAGCAATCAAATCACCGTTCACTCTCCGGGATCTCAAATGTTGACTTCCAAGATAAGCATGGACAATCAAATCCTAATTGGAGGTCGCATATTCCTTGCTTCACTCATGTTGCTGGGAAATTCTGACATTGATGTCATCCTTGGCATGGATTGGTTGAAGACCAATGAAGCTAAAATTGACTGTGCTCAAAAGTTAATAACTCTCTCCCACCCTTCTGGCCAGATAGTCTATTCTCCATATGGACCAAGGTCTATTCAGCTATGCACATTCGATGCAAAACCTCTTCCTGCAATTGAGAATGTTCCGGTGGTTTGTGAATTCCCTGACGTCTTCCCAGAAGAATTGCCAGGAATGCCTCCGGACAGAGCAGTTGAGTTCGTGATCGAGCTTGAACCAGGTACTGCTCCAATCTCTAAGCATCCATACAAGATAGCTCCTCCTGAACTAAAATTGTTGAAGGAGCAAATCGATATGTACATGGAGAAAGGTTACATTCAACCTAGTTCCTCCGCTTGGGGTTGCCCAACTCTGTTCGTTGCCAAGAAGGATCAAACAAAGAGACTCGTGGTTGACTATCGTCCTCTCAACGAGAAAACCATCAAAAACAAGTATCCAATTCCTCGTATCGATGATCTTTTTGATCAACTTGCTGGAGCCTCAATATTCTCAAAGTTGGACTTGAGGATGGGTTACCATCAAATAAAGATCAGAAAGGAAGATATTCCAAAAATAGCTTTCACCACTCGGTACGGTCTATATGAATACACCGTCATGTCCTTTGGTCTCACCAATGCACCGGCGACGTTCTCTAGACTCATGAATTCTGTCTTCCATGAATACCTCGACAAGTTCGTTGTGGTATATCTCGATGACATTCTGGTCTACTCAAAATCCGAGGAAGAGCATGGAGAACATCTTTGTCTCACTCTAATGAAACTTCGCGAGCATCGTCTATATGCCAAATTCTCCAAATGTGAGTTCTGGATTCCAGAAGATGCCTACCTTGGTCATATCATCTCTGCCAAAGGCATAGCCATTGACCCAGAAAAGGTTAAAGCAATTGTTGATTTGAAACCTCCCAAGACGGTGAAGCAAGTTAGAAGTTTTCTTGGCTTGGCTAGCTATTGCCGTCGTTTCGTCCAAAACTTCTCCAAGATTGCCAAACCTCTCACTGATCTCACAAAGAAGGATAAGAAGTTCATTTGGACTCCACAGTGTGAGGAGAGTTTCAATCTCCTGAAGACTAAACTCACTTCTACACCAGTTCTGGTTGGCCCAGATACTACCAAACCTTTCCAGATATTCTGCGATGCATCTCTCCAAGGTCTAGGTGCAGTTCTTATGCAAGAACGTCAAGTTGTGGCTTATCCTTCACGTCAGTTGAATGCACATGAGAAAAACTATCCCACACATGATCTTGAACTTGCAGCAGTTGTGTTTGCCCTCAAGAAATGGAGACAATACTTGTTGGGTAACCGCACTGAAATCTTTTCCGATCATAAGAGTCTGAAATACATCTTCACTCAACCAGATCTGAACCTCGGGCAAAGGAGATGGATTGAAAAGATTAAAGACTTTGATCTTACCATTTCTTACACTCCAGGCAAGGCTAATGTTATGGCCGATGCTCTCAGTCGCAAGTCGTATTGCAATAATCTCATGATCATGGAAAGCCAACCTCCACTTCATGAAGAATTCCAGAAGCTGAACCTTGGTCTTGTTCCTCAAGGATATCTTGCAAGCTTGACAGCTAGTCCAACTCTCGAGGACAAGATTCGTTCTGAACAACTTCGTGATGCTGAAATCAAGAAGATTGTAGAGCAGATCAAAGAAGGCAATGATAAATTCAAGTCCTTCTCAATTGATGACAAGGGAACTGTGTTCTTCGAAGGACGCATTGCAGTTCCTCAGATTCAAAGTCTCAAAGATGTCATTCTCAAGGAGGCTCATGAAAATCCTATCTCCATCCACCCTGGAAGTACAAAGATGTACCAGGATCTCAAGACACTGTACTGGTGGCCTGGCATGAAACGTGAAATTGCTCAATACGTTTCTGAATGCGACGTTTGTTAACGTGTTAAGGCAGTCCATCAGAAAACAGCCGATCTACTCCAACCTCTGAAACTTCCTGAGTGGAAGTGGGACATGATTGAAATGGACTTCGTTACTGGTTTTCCAAAGTCCAAGAAAGGGCAACGATGCAATCTTCGTTGTTATTGATCGTCTCACTAAAGTAGCTCACTTCTTTGCTGTCAAAGAAACAATCTCAGCTAGCCAGTTAGCAGAGCTCTACACAACAAAGATTGTTCCCCTTCATGGTGTTCCATTGGAAATAAGCTCAGCTCGTGGAAGCATATTCACTTCTCATTTCTGGAAGAGTTTCCAAGAAGCATTGGGCACCAAACTTCTGTTCAGCACAGCTTATCACCCTCAGTCTCAGGGGCAAGTCGAAAGAGTCAATCAGATTCTCGAGGATATGCTCAGAGCATGTGGTCTCTCCTTTGGCATGAAATGGGAGGATTGCCTTCCATATGCTGAATTCTCCTACAACAACAGCTTCCAGGCAAGCCTAGGCATGGCACCATTTGAAGCACTCTATGGCCGCAGATGCAGGAGTCCAATCAATTGGTCTAGAGCTGGTGAACGTTCACTCTTAGGCCCTGACATTGTTAAGGAAGCCGAAGAGAAAGTTCGTATCATTCGTGACAATCTCAAGATTGCCCAGTCTCGTCAGAAGAGCTACTGTGACAGTAAGCACAGGGACATGGTCTATGCTCCTGGTGACAAAGCATATCTCCGTCTAACTCCCCTCAGTGGCACTCATCGTTTTGGTGTGAAAGGAAAGCTTGCACCAAGATACATTGGTCCTTTTAACATTCTCTCAAGGCGTGCAGAAAATGTCTATCGTCTTGAACTTCCAGAAAAACTATCCAAGGTGCACGATGTGTTTCACGTGTCACAGCTCAAGAAGTGTTTCAAAGATCCAGATCGTGCAGTTGATCATGATTCTATTGAACTGCAAGATGATCTCTCTTATGAGGAGCACCCTGTTCGTATTCTCGATGAGACCGAGCGTAAGACTCGCAACAAGAGCACCAAGTTCTTGAAAGTGCAGTGGTCCCATCATTCCGATAAAGAGGCAACGTGGGAGACCGAAGAGGATCTTCGCAAGAAGTATCCGGACCTTTTCTCTTCTCAGTAAGGAATCTCGGGGCGCGATTCCTTTAAGGGGGGGCGTTTTTTAACATCCCAAGTATGAAAACATCCCTAGAATGTTTGATTTCTTGTTTAATTAAAGTATTGCATCATGTCATCATATTTATTCTTTGTTTGCATTTGTTTTACTTTGTTCTCCATTTGTTTGCTTCTATTTTACTCTGTTTTCACATTTGAAATTCAAACTTTATTCAAACATTTAATTCATACTTGTTATGTTACAACCTCTTAAATAAAAAGTTCAAATAAAAACAACCATTTGTTTCCAATTACTCCATAATGATCAACTAATAAAATGGTGGTTTTTATTTCAATTAATTACTTCCAATGTTATTTCAAATTCAAATCATTCAATTGCAAACAGTACCCACTTTTGAAATTATGAAATAACCAACACAATTGTGCTCACTTGTTTCCTTTTATACCATATGATCACCCTAATTAAATTCTTGTTTTAAATAATTCAATCAATACCCAAAATTAATTCAAATTTGAAACATTTCCAAACATCACTTAAATTTTGAAATCTTGGAAAATAAAAATGGCCAAATGATTGCTAACACAATAAGTAAGCCACCCAAATTTTTTTCTATAATTTTCCTACCCCAACTTTCCATCTATTTCTTCCATTTTCATTTGCTAAAAAAAACAGAAGAACAAAAAAAAATAGAAAAAAACGGCGCGCAGAGGGGAGCAGCAGCGCGGCCCAGCCCACTTACCTCCCGCGCTGGCCCGGTACCGCCTCGCCTCGCTCCCCCCTTTCTCTTTCCCGTACGGCAGCAGATCGAGCGGTGCCACGGCGGCAGCAGACCGCGCCGACGGCCATCCTCGATCCCCTAGCCCTATATCTACCCCCTAGGACCTCCCTAGCCTGCCCTAACCCTAGCTGCTACCTATCCCCTCGCGATCGCCGCCGTCTCCTCCATCTCTGCCCCATTCCACCTCTCTCTGAACCTCACCGGAGAGCTCCGCGTCTGAATCTCCGATGACCACCGCCACCTAGCATCGCCACCTGCCCACCTAGCCACCGAAATCGAACCGCCGTGCTCTCCTCTACCCCGACAACACCTCATCGAGCTCTGGGACGCACTGGATCCACGCCGCCATCCTCAACGTCGCCGCCGCCGTGTCTGCACCGGGCCTCTGCCATGATTACATCGCCGGTGAGCGTCGCCGTGCTTCTCCTCCTCCCTCTCTGCCTTGCGCAACGCACACACACCAGCACGCTAGCACGGCGCACGCATCCGCAGCCCGCAACCACGAGCAGCACACGGTGATCGCCGCCGTCCACCGCGCGGTTGCTGTCAAGGTTCAGAACATTTTGTTCATCAGTTAAAAGTTCAGAAACATAACTGAACTATTTTCCTGCCGGCGTCGCGTTTACTGACAAGAAACGCTCGCTACCGCAGCGGTAGCACTCAGCTCACGCGCTCGCTCGTGGGTTCGAGCCCCCGCGGCGCAAATCTTTTTGGGATTTATTCCCTAAGCCCGTGGCCCACCTGTCTGTGGCCGTGGTGGCCACCTGTGCTGCCACGCAGCGCCACGTTGGCCCTTGGCCCACTGGCAGTGACCTGGGCTGGGTCACTGCACGGTGACAAACGTTTTCTGCCCAAGTTTGTTTAAATCTAAGTCCTTTTTGAATTGCAGATTGGTCCTCCAATTCAAATTGCTAATAACTTTTAAATTATAACTCCAAATAATAAAAGTAAAATATGTGTGTTGATCCAAATTAAATTATCTATCCATCTAACCTATTTGTTTTCTGTTTTGAATTTTCCAAATGCATTTCAAATTTGAATTCAAACAATTCATTTGTAATTTGATAAAATCCATAACTAATTCATACTAAATCCAAATAATGCAAATAAAATATGTTTTCCATGCTATTTCAAACCACCTACTCAAATATAAATTTTGTTTCATGGTTTGAATAATTAAAATTGCTTAAATGATTTAAACCTTGTTTAAATCATTTAAATTTGATAAAATCATAGCTTGCTCAAATGAAATTATTTTTGAACATGCAAAATATGTTTTCAAACTAGAAAAATATAAACTTTTCTAATATGAACTTGAATTTATGTTTGGAACAAATAAAATTCAAATAATTTTCAAACTTGTTTTAAATTCATTTAAACTTTGTTTAATCTCGTTCAAGTCATAATAAATTCATCCTAACTCCTTTTTCAATATTTGAAACATGTAATCCAACTAAAATTTTGTATTCTTTTCAAGTATGAATTTTGTTATTTAATTTGCACAATTTAAATTGGTGAAAACAACAACTATTTGTGTAATCCCTTTAAGGAACCAAAAATTCCCTAACTTAATAAATAAATTTCTAAATTGGTAAACCTTATTTCCAATTGGTTCTATTGTTGTTATTTTGTTGTTTTCCTCATCCATGCATCATACTAATCCACTTTCACCTGTTGGTTAATTGGAAAACAATTGTTTCAACCAAAATTCATGGGCTTTTCATATGCAACTCAAAATTGCATGTGGGTCCATTTAATCATGTATTGTTCCCATGTCAACTATTTTATTTTGATGCATCAGTTAAATTGACATGCATCATCCCATGATTGTGCACTATGCCATGATATTGATTGTTTATATTTCTGCCTTGTTTGTTTGCTTCTTCTCGGATAGACGACGACGTTGAGACAGACGATACTTACGACACCCCTTCTGAGGATCTAGCTCAGTACCAGGCTGCTGAGTTTGCAGGTAAGTTATCACTCACATGAACCACCGTGTTCCTTTCAACATTGGTTACCGATACTTTCCGTTGTCTATTTATGCTAGCCATATGTATCGTTGCTTCTGCTACAAACCTATCACATGAATCCCTTAACCCTGATATTGCCTCACCTCCACTCCTACAACCCCATTGTTTGAGCCAGTGTCTTACTAGCATGCTTAGGTTGTTTTGCTCGAGTCTGTTACCCGTTACTTTCTGATTACTATATTGTATTATGTTCTGGGGGCTCGATGTTAATCAATCAACCTGTTAATAATAATATGCTGATAAGGCACCGGCAGGAGGCCCTATGTGGTTTTGAGGCCTGCTAGTGTCGACCCTAATAGGAAAAGGGTCTTGTCTACTGATCCATGATGAGCGCACTATCCGCATGTGGGAAGCGTGTATGGGCGCCCCCCCTCAATTTGATTCGATTCGCATCTCGTCCAAATCGCCTCATTTAGTTCGTGTTTTCCATTTGCCGCATGCATGTTTTTGCGAGCCCAGCGCAGGGTGGAACTTTTGTAGTCGGCATATAGGGGGACACGTTCTTAGAGTGCTATGAGGGTCCCTTTTCTTCGGGGCTCGATTAGCCGTGCACCCAAGGTGCTTTGGGCTTGATGCGAGGAAGAGTTGAGTTGTGTAGAGTGCCCCGCTTGGTGGGAGGCATCCCATCTGGCGGGTTATTCTTACGTGTACGGCCAAATTGGTGCACCCCTGCAGGGATAAATCTTCTCGAGAAGCCGTGTTTTCCGCGGTTATGGTTGACTTGGTGAAAGTACTGGCTAACAAGTACTCAGAACAACTTACACCTAACTATTGATAACTTGACTAGTAATAGACTTATCGACACAACAACTTGCTCCATTATTCATTAATCCAACTGTGTGAGTTATCCTCGGATTGCTTCTTTGGATAAGGGGCGAGGTCCAGGATGGGTTTGTTTGGTGGTTAGCTATAGTTGGTTACGATACGCTATCTTATCCTCTTTCTGTTAGCCGGAATTGGTAGAATCTCTGTAGTTGGTTAGCGCAGCCAGTTGCAGCATCTTTTATATCCCCTTTCTTCCGTTGAACCCAAGGCATCTGTGCTTGGTGTTGACGGGCTACACCTTGGTGAATTGTGAGTCTTGCTTGCCAGTACGTTTAGGTACTGACCCCTTTGGGGCTGTGGTTTCCGCAGACTACGCTTACGAGGATCCCAGTGACGGCTACTACGTGGAGTTTGACGAAGCTGCTGACGAGTAGGTAGCGGAACCGGGCAGGATCCGAGGCTACGTGGATGGGCTCCATCTTTCTTTCATTCCCGGCTTCTTAAGCCTATTTGGATTTGTCTGTACTCAGACCCTTTGAATGCTTCCGCTGAGATGTAATGATGTTATGTTGGGACATGTGTCCTCTGGATGATTGTATTTGCTATCTCTGCTCTAGTGAGAGCTATTTGCAACTTATTTCAATCTTTTGTGTCTTAGAGATATGTTGTGTTATCATTCTGTTACAAGCCGTTGACGTACCATGTGTGTATGGTATGAAGTACGTCAATGGTAGTATCCTGATTTCTATGGGATAGTTTACGTCGACGATGAACAGATAGGGGTTGGTTGTCACACATACGTATGTTGGCCTACTCGTAAGAGGACGCGGGTGCCGGTAAGCCCCGTAATCCAATCTACTACTGTTCAACGGAACGGCGAGTATCCTTCAGAAGTCCGGGTGCGACACTTCTTGTCTACCCGCTGTCCAAGAACATCACCTACAGCATAAGCACTAGCATCACACATAAATTCAAATGGTAAATTCCAATCAGATGGTTGAACAATAGGGGCAGATATTAAAACCTTCTTTAAAATTTCAAAATCTTCTTTACAATCTTCATCAAAAACAAACGGTACATCTTTTTGAAGAAGATTAGTAAGAGGTTTTGATATTTTAGAGAAATATTTAATATATCTTCTATAGAAACCAGCATGACCAAGAACACTACGAATACCTTTAACATCCCTGGGACAGGGCATTTTCTCGATAGCTTCAACTTTAGCTCTATCAACTTCAATGCCTCTTTCAGAGATTTTATGTCCAAGAACAATTCCTTCATTAACCATAAAATGGCATTTCTCCCAGTTAAGAACAAGATTAGTCTCCTCACATCTCTGCAAAATTTTATCAAGATTCTGCAAACAATTATCAAAAGAAGTTCCATAGAAGGAGAAATCATCCATGAAGACTTCCACAATTTCTTCACAAAAACCATGAAAGATAGCAGACATGCATCTCTGAAAAGTATCAGGAGCATTACATAAACCAAAAGGCATACATCTATAAGGATAGGTTCCATAAGGTCAAGTGAAAGTTGTTTTCTCTTGGTCAATCTTTTTAATAGCAATTTGAGAGAACCCAGAATAACCATCAAGAAAGCAGAAATGAGTTTTCTTAGACAACCTTTCTAACATTTGATCAATAAAAGGAAAAGGATAATGATCTTTCTTAGTGACTTTGTTAACCTTCCTAAAATCAATGCACATCCTATAACCAACTACTACTCTCTGAGGAATAAGTTCATTGTTTTCATTTGGCACAACAGTCATCCCTCCTTTCTTAGGGACACGATTTACAGGACTAACCCATCTACTATCAGCAATAGGATAAATAATGCGAGCATCAAGGAGTTTCAATACCACATTTATTACCACATCCTTCATCTTAGGATTTAAACGGCGTTGATGCTCAACAACTAGATTTGCATCAGGTTCAATATTAATAGCATGCTGACAAATCATAGGAGAAATCCCCTTCAAATTATCAAGATTATAACCAATAGACCTCTATGTTTCCTCAATATCCCCAATAATCTCTCCTCTTCTTTATCAGAAAGTTGAGAACTAATAATAACAGGATATAATTTCTTATCATCAATATGAGCATATTTAAGATTATCTGGCAAAGGCTTTAAATCAAAAACAGGATCCTCCTTGGGTGGTAATGTTGTACCCAAGTCTTCCACAGGTAAATTATGTTTCAGCATTGGTGGCTGATGTAGGAAAATTTCATCAATTTCATTCCTTTCTTCCATAAATACATCACTTTCGTGGTCTTCCATGTATTGCTGCAAAGGATTGTTAGGAGCAAGAGCAATAGCAGCCAATTGTTCAACATTATAATTTTCATGAGGCAGTTCAGCTTCATAAGGTGCTTTAGCAAATTTGGAGAAATTAAATTCATAAGACTCTCCATCAAACTTTGTAAGAATTTTATCCTTTTTACAATCAATAAAAGCACCACAAGTGTTTAAGAAAGGTCTACCAAATATAACAGGACAAGTATCACTAGAAGAAGTGCCTAGTACTAGAAAATCAGCAGGATACTTAGTTTTACCACATAAGACCTCCACATCTCTAACAATACCAATTGGAGAAATAGTTTTCCTATTAGCAAGTTGAATAATTACATCAATGTCTTCAAGTTCACAAGAACCAATTTCATGCATGATTTCTTTATAAAGCTTATAAGGAATAACACTAGAGCTAGCACCAATATCACATAAACCATAATAAGAATGATCACCTATCCTAACGGATAGCACATGAACACTAGGTTTCCTAGATTTACTAGGATGAGAGACAATATTAGAAGCATCTTCACAAAATATAATGTGTCCCTCTTCTACATTTTCAGAAACAAGGTCCTTTACTATTGCTACTGTAGGTTCTATAGTTATTTGTTCCTCAGGTTCTACAGGTTTCCTTGCACTTTTATTAACCACACTAGCTAACATAGAATGTTATTTTACCTTAGCAGGTAAAGGCATTTTCTCAATATAAGGTTCGGGAACAATAGAATCAACCGTATGAACTTCTATATCTCTAGCAGGAACACAATTAACAGTATCTTTATAAGGTGCATGGTACTTGTCCCATTCCTTTTTAGGAATATCAAAGTAATAAGCAAAATACTTATATTAGTTTGCAACAACTTGAGAATCAAGACCATAAGCAACACTAACATTATGAAAATCCTCAGATGACATAAAGGTTTTAATGCATTCATAGTCATAATTTATACCTGACTTTCTACCTTTGTCATTCTCCCATGCTTCAGTGTTTTCTTGAATACGGTC
Source organism: Alopecurus myosuroides (assembly GCA_028641055.1). Taxonomy (NCBI): domain Eukaryota; kingdom Viridiplantae; phylum Streptophyta; class Magnoliopsida; order Poales; family Poaceae; genus Alopecurus; species Alopecurus myosuroides. The sequence goes on along the minus strand of CM054057.1, from coordinate 276,487,640 downwards.
AAGAATATCCCATTTAGCTTTATCCTTCATACGTGTAAATGATCCAGAACAAGAAGCATCCAATAAATCCTTATCATGAAGAGGAAACCTTGCATAGAAATTATTAATAACGATATTACTATGGAGCTCATGAATGGGGCATTTGAGCATTAGTAACTTCAGTCTCCCCCATGCTTGGGTAATACTCTCTCCGTCATGACGCCAAAAATTATATATATAATTCCGATCTCTATAGATTTCACTTGGAGGATAAAATTTAGAATAAAAGAGAGGTACAATTTCCTCCCATTCAATAGTCTGGCTATTTTTCAGCAGCTTGAACCATTCAGAGGCTCGGCCTGTCAATGATATAGAGAATAATTTCCTCTTCACTTGGCTCATTGTAATACCTTCACACTTGAACAACTCGCATAATTCATGTAAAAGGAGCAAATGATCACCAGGGTGGACATTTCCATCACCTGAATAGCAGTTATCCATAACATGTTTAACAATCTTTATAGGTATTTTATAGGGATCCATATCATCATGCAGTGGGTCACTTACTACCCTAGTAGTGGCAGCAGTGCCCACAAATAGGGACTCAAAAGGAGTTCCAAACATAGTGTAATAAAGCAGTAAACAGAAATAAAAACAACACTTACAGCAGAAGCTTCCTTTATCAATTCCACTTCCCAATAGCGCTTCACTCCCCCGCAACGGCGCTAGAAAATAGTCTTGATGACCCACAAGTATAGGGGGTGTATAGTAGTACTTTCAATAAATAAGAGTGTCGAACCCAACGAGGAGCAGAAGGTGTTGACAAGCAGTTTCGATGAAGAAATACCTGTAAAAACTGGAAAAAAGATTTGTAGGGGTTTTTGATATTGCAGTAATAATAATTTCAGAGAGTAGCCCAATCCTTTCTTCGGGAAAGGACAACCTCGTGAGTTTACTTATGCTTAACAAACGTTCTCGAGGACACACAGGAGGTTTCTGTCAAGTGCTTTTGTTCCATGCAGCCGAATAACTTTGGTGTTTTAATAAGTGTTGTGTGGGTGAATCTATGCTAATGTACCGTCCCATCCAAGACTAGTACATACTTGTGATTATACCCCTTACAAGCATCCACAACTACAAGAAAGTAATTAAGAAATAAATCTAACCACAACTTTAAACTTCGGGATCCTACGCTCTCTCGTGTAATGGTTTCCTAACGGGGGTTTAGGTTTCTGTCAATCCGGCAACCCCAAAATTAGTAGCCAAATACACGATGCATTCCCCTAGGCCCATAAATGGTGAAGTATCATGTAGTCGACGTTCACATGACACCACTAGAAGAATAACACCACAACTTAAATATCAAACATTAATATTATTCAACATTACTTCACTACTAACAACTTGACTTCTCCCATGTCCTCAAGAACAACACGAACTACTCACAACACATCATATGGATCATAATCAGAGGTGATATAATGGATGATAACAATCTGGTCCTAAAGTGCAAACACCGATAAATCTCACAAGCATCAACTACTAACAAGTAATCCACACCGGGAGAGAGATCTCATGCAAAACAACGATAGAGGCCCCTAATTGTTACAGAGGGATGACGGTGGATGATGAGGGTGATGGTTCTGGTGGTGATGATCATGATGATGACGATCTTGATAATGCCCGGAGCGATGACGGTGACGATGGCAGTGATTTCCCCTCTACGGAGAGGAATTTCCCCGGCAGATTGATCCCTACCACAGAGCTTTTCTCTCTCGGGTGTTTTCCGCCTCGAGGCGGCGGCGGAATAATTCTTCGAGGATGGGATGAGGCTTAGGGTTCCCTCGGGGTCAGGGGGCCAAAGATGACCCCCGGAGGTGGGCCAGGGTGGCCACACCCCTAGGTGGCGCGGCCAGGGGGGAGGGCGCGCCACCCCTAGGTGTGGGCCCCTGGTGGCCTCCTCTGGCTCCCCTTCTAGCTGTGTTCCTCCTCGGGACTTTTAGGAACCCCCGGATGTCCCCCTTCTTCTTCTGAACTTCTGAAATATGGTATCTCGACGGTGCTTTTTCCATCAGATTTCTGGTTCTGGTGTTTATTCTCCAAAAATTATTTAACATGCAAAATAAGATAAAATAACATAAGAGATGCATCATAACATGAAATATATCGATGAATAACAGAAAATTATGATATAAAATAGTGATGCAAAATGGATGTATCAAACCCTAAGCCCCGGAGGATCATCAAAGAATTATTCCACCGCCGCCTCGGGGTGGAAAACACCCGAGAGAGAAAAGCTCTCCGGCAGGGAGAAATCTGCCGGGGAAATTCCTCTCCAAAGAGGGGAAATCATCGTCATCGTCACCGTCATCGCTCCGGGCATCATCAAGATCGTCATCATCGTCATCATCACCACCAGCACCATCATCCTCATCATCCACCTTCTTCCCGATGTAACAATTAGGGGCATGTATCGTTGTTTTACATTAGATCTCTCTCCCGGTGTGGATTACTTGTTAGTAGTTGATGCTTATGAGATTTATCGGTGTTAGCACTTTATGACCAGATTGTTATTATCCATTATATCACCTCTGACTATTATCCATATGATGTCTTGTGAGTAGTTCGTTTAGTTCTTGAGGTCATGGAAGAAGTCATGATGTTAGTAGTGAAGTTATGTTGAAGTAATATCTCGTGGTTCGGTATTTAAGTTGTGGTGCTATTCTTCTAGTGGTGTCATATGAATGTCGAATACATGATACTTCACCTTTATGGGCCTAGGAGGATGCATTGTGTATTTGGCTACTAATTATGGGGATTCCAGAGTGACAGAAACCTAAACCCCCGTTAGGAAACCAATGCATGAGGGAGCGTAGAATCCCGGAGTTTTAAAGTTATGGTTAGATTTGTATTAATTACTTTCTTGTATTTGCAGATGCTTACGAGTGGTATGATCACAAGTATGTATTAGTCCTATTTGGGCGGCGCATTAACATAGGTTCACCCACACAACACTTCGCGAACCAATTGATATTAAGAAGCACTTGACGAAATTCCCATGTGTCCTCGAGAACGTTTGGTAATTATAAGTAGAAAAACCGGCTTGTCCTTTGCTCTAAAAAGGATTGGGCCACTCGCTGCAATATTATTTACATCACTTTATTTACTCGCATTTTATTTATCGTCTATATCAAAAACCTCCAAAAAAAACCTATTTGCTAGTGTTTACAGTGAATCCTCTATCCAACCTGCTTGTCAACACCTTCTGCTCCTCGTTGGGTTCGACACTCTTATTTATCGAGAGTACTACAATACAACCCCTATACTTGTGGGTCATCAGAACTCATCATTAAAATGAAGGTGAATGATTTTGATTGTGATGCTTTATGTGATCTTGGTGCTAGTATCTCTGATATGCCTAAGAAACTTTATGATGTGCTTGATTTGCCTCCTTTGGAACACTGTTATTTGGATATTAGTCTTATTGATAATGTTAGAAAGAAACCTTTGGCGAGTGTTGATGATGTTATTATTATTGTTAATAATAACCTTGTTCCCGTTGATTTTGTTGTTATGAATATTGAATGCAATGCTTCTTGTCTTATTGTTTTGGGAAGACCTTTTCTTAGAACTGTTGGTGTTGTTATTTATATGACAGAGGGGAATATTAAATATCAATTCCCACTCAAGAAAGTTATGGAACACTTTCCTAGGAAGATAATTAAGTTTCCTTTTGATTCTATTATTCGAACAAGTTACAATTTGGATGCTTCTTCACTTGAAAATACTTGATTCTACTTTTCTGGGCCTAGCTAAAGGGCGTTAAAGAAAAGCACTTCTTGGGAGATAACCCATGGTTTTATTTTTGTTTTGTTTTTGTCTGTTTTCTTTGAGTCAAGGGGTTGTATACTTCTGTAGCAACTCCTTTGTATCTTTATTTTCTCGCATTTTTTGTGCCAAGTAAAGTCTCTAGTGAAAGTTGAGGTTGGTTTTGGATTTCTGTTCATCGTAAAAAATTGCATAATTCACAGAAAGATCAAAATGACCTGCAAACTTGTGTGCTTCTTCCTCAGATATTTCCGAAACTTTTTATAGCTTTATGTTTTTCAATCTGAGCAACATAAGTGCCCCTAAAAAATTCTTCTTTTCAGACTATTCTGGTTTTGACAGATTCTGCCTTTTTACTTGCATTCTCTCTTTTACTATGTCGAGTGGATTTCTTTGCTCCACAAAACATCAGTGGTTGTAGATAATGTTTAAAAGTATTAATAATGCTTGTGTCCATCCAGAGCACATGAAGTTTTGATTGTGCACTAACCCTCTAATGTGAATTACATTGAGTGTGGTGTGAAGGAAGTTTTCAAGGGTCGAGAGAAGAGGGTGATATAATGTGATCAAGAAGAGTGCAAAGCCAAAGCTGTATGCCCCCGTGGTTCATCCCATAAAATTCCAAGAAGACTCAAGCGTCTAAGGTTGGGTATTCCCAAGGCATCCCCTTCTTCATCAACAATTTATCAGGTCACTTCTAGTGAAACTATATTTTTATTCGGTCACATCATATGCATTTTACTTGGAGCGTTTGTTTGTTTTTGTTTTGTTTTCTTTTGTTTTATTATGTTTTTGTTGCTGCAATAAATATGTTTATAACCCAGCATTCTTTGTGTGGGAGAGTGACACGGTCCGCTTTTTCATATGAATACTCGTTTCTTCCATGCTCGTATTCTTACTTTTTCTTCTAGCTACTGCAAATCCTTTTAGCTCCTGTTTTTCATGCATCTCTTATTCATAGCTGTTAGAGCTAGTAGATTTATGTTAGTACTCTCTTGTTTCATTGCTATATCTCTTGGAGAGTTTTTGTTCTGTATAAAATGATTGGTGTTGGAAAGCAGTAGTACAATTTTTGTGCTTATAACGGTGCAAATAGAAGCTTGTATAGACTGTGGCTAGACTTTTTAATGTCATGCTAGGTGTTATTTTAATTCTATGCTTAGTAGTTGTTATTGTAGCATGACTTGTCTCAAATAGCTGAGAGTGCTTAATGTGCCATTGAAAGAATCATGAGTTGTTTTTGTCATATTGAAGTATGAATTTGTGGTGTTCTCCTTCGAATGCTTGATTTGGTTGACTTAGCGCATGCTTAAACCAAGTTTTTGACTAAAAACCAGTCACTTATAGCCTGTATGATCATTTTGTTTTTGACTTGTAATACCCTTTATGCTTTGATTACTAATGTTTTTGTCGCTATGCATGATTATGGCCATTATTGCTCTCTTGATTTGTTGCTCCCAGTCTTTTGCTAGCCTCGACCTGTACTGAGTATGAGCTCTACTCGTGCATCCAACTCCCAAAAACCAAATTTTGCCAAATGTTTCCACCATACCTACCTACATGTGGTATTTAACCGCCACTCCAAGTAAATTTCTCATGTGCTACCTTTAAAACCTTCAAAATTATTCCTGTTTTGTGCCCCTGTTTTAGCTCATAAGGACATAAATAAAGAATTTTTATCTCACTTGTTGATTGGACTTTACACACCTGGACTAGTGGATTCATCTGCTTATCCAAATGATAGAAGAGCTGGCAGCGGGGTGCCCAGCCCCAAAATTGGTTGAAATAAAATTCTCTTCACTATTTTTGCCCCTGATTTATCGGTCAAAGCATAATTGTGTAAACAAAAGAGAAAAAGGGATGACCTTCTATACCAGATGTGTCCTTCAATGGGAGCCGCTCTTGTGAAGTCTAGTTGGCTTGGGACGTACTGTATTTTCCGTTTACCATTCGTTGACATCAGCATACACCTCTCTAAAAAAGTTTTCAATACCTCTGTTTAATAAAATAAAAAGCTCTAGCACATGAGTTAATCCCTGCTTTCCTCTGCGAAGGGCCTTTCTTTACTTTTATGTTGAGTCTCCGTCTTCTAACTTTATGCATAGTTGAGAGAGCATAGTTGCCATTTTGAGTTTAATGTGCATTGGTCCTAGAAACTATTATTAATTGATTCATGATGTGTTATTACTTGCACTCAAATTATTTGTTCTAGTCACCCACTTGAACTTTCAAGGTGTCCTGCCATTTATGTTTTGCCCCACTCTTAAGGACAAGCGAAATATTACTTTTCTATGTTTTTTTTATGCTCGAAACAAACGTATAACTTTGAAGTGCATTATTATTCATGATCTTTTATTTGTGTTACTTTTCATGGTGCAAGGTGATTGCTCAGTTTCATTGTTAGAATTATATCTATCATGCATGTGTTTAAAGTACTATGATCTCAGCGTACATATGCTTTTACTTTATGATGATCAAGTTTATGTTGGTAGCATGTCACCTGAGAAATTGTTTGTTTTTATCATTTACCTACTCGAGGACGAGTAGGAACTAAGCTTGGGGATGTTGATACGTCATAAATGTATCCATAATTTCTGATGTTCCATGTTTTTTTCATACTATATGCTACATGTTTCATTTACACTTTATGCCATTTTTATCTATTTTCTGGTACTAACCTATTGACAAGATGTCACAGAGCCAGTTCCGGTTTTCTGATGTTTTAGTTTTTAGAAAAGTTGTTCAGGAAATATTCTCGGAATTGGATGATTCGAAGCCTGGAAGTCTTAGAAATCTGTCGCGCACACGGAGTCTGGAGGGGACCCGGAGGGGGGCCACAAGGGCCCCATAGCATAGCGCGGCGCCCCCCTATGGCCGCGCCTAGGGGTGGTGTGGGCCCCTTGTCCTTCCACCGACATTGCCCTCTCGCCTATTTATACCTCTCGGGAGGTTAACCCTAGGGACCCGAGCCTTTTCCACCAAAAACATCCGCTACCGCCGTCATTGTTAACCCTAGTTCGGGAGGGTTCTGGAGCTCTCCCCGGCACCCTACCGGGAGGGGGAATCATCACCGGAGGGCTCTACACCACCATGCCCACCTCCGGAATGATGCGTGAGCAGTTCATCCTTGGACTACGGGTCCATAGCAGTAGCTAGATGGTTGTTCTCTCCTCTTTATGCCTCTTGTTTAGATCTTGTGAGATGCCTAACATGATCAAGATCATCTTATTGTAATGCTACATGTTGTGTTTGTTGGGATCCGATGAATATTGAATGCCATGTCCAATGATTATCAATCTATCATGTTCTTTCATGTGTATGTTATTTATGTTCTTGCATGCTCTGTGTTACTAGTAGATGCCCTGGCAAAGTAGATGCTTGTGACTCCAAGAGGGAGTATTTATGCTCGATAGTGGGTTCATGCCTCCCTTTCACTCACGCTCTAGTGACAGAATCATAAACGGGTGGGGGATGTGATGATGCCATTAGGGAGAAAACAACGATGTTTAAATTGTTTGCATTCTTTACATTACACTCTTTGCTTACTGCAATTATCTGTTGTTTGCAACTTAATACCCAAGGTTTGCTCGGATGACATTCTGAGGGTGGATTATTAGTCATAGATGCAGTTGGATAACAGTCTATGTATCTTGTTGTATTGTCTGCATGAATCACATAGTTATCATCATGTCATGCATATGCACTACGGTGCAGCCTTTATATCTGTCAATTGCCTAGCTGTAATTTGTTTACCCAGCATGCTATCTATCTGTTTTGGAGAGACACCACTAGTGAACTGTGGACCCCGGTCCATTTATCTACACTGATAATACAACCACTACAATCTTTGATCTCATATTGTTCCTACTAGTTTCCTTACCACTATCGTTGTTCTCTTTTTATCTACTACAAACAACTATTGTTTTCCACAACATACGTTTAACCTCTTTGTTTTCAGCAAAACCGGTGAGATTGACAACCTCACTTCTTCGTTGAGGCAAAGTGATTTGATTGTGTTGTGTAGGTTCCGTGTTGCTGTTGAACCGGTAGTGCACCCTGCCACATCAGCTGCATTAACCTTCGGAAGTGATTTCTTTCTCCTACTGGTCGATTCAACCTTGGTTTCTTTCTGAAGGAAACTTGCTGTTGTGCTCTTCATACCTTCCTCTTGGGGTCTCCCAACGAGTGCAAGCCTTGCACCATCACACATAAAGAAGATGGGCTCAATGTTGTTCTATGTTTTTCGTTGTAATAGTTTGTTTTCTGCTAGTCTTATAAGACTATGCAAGATGTAATGTTATTTTGTAAAGACTGGATCATGCAATGTAATAGATTTTGACGCATTTGCATGATATTTCATGTTGTACTGTGGTGCTAGCATTTGATCCAGGGACTAGCGCAATAACACAGGTGTTCTTACTTTATTTAAATGTGGGAACGCTACAGGTGCAGAATTCTTGTGCACCGTGGGCCTATCTAGCAGCCTCCTAATGATGGTGCGTCCATGGGGGCAGAACTGCCCCCCTCGAGCACTCCCCCCTTCTTGTTTTTTGCCTATAACTCTTCCGAAACCCATTTACCCCTATAGATAAAATCATCGACATTCTCTAATGATGTCAGAAACATATTCCTGACATCCCGGGACATCTCATGTCCCATGTAATCTCTCTGGATATTAATTCTATCAATTATCTGGATGATACCCACTTTTTCTCTGGACCATCCAATATGAACAACTAACTTTGACGCCTTAAGTGTGTGACACCTACAGGTTCAATAACTAGTAGACATGATTGGAAAACAATTTTCTTAATCAATAATCAACATCGGGACCGTGTACGTCCATATTGACTCCTAAAAGTTATACGATGAAACTCTGCTGAATCTGTTGGTTATTAAGTAAGTTCCTACTAGTTCGCGATACTAATCAATACTTCAATACGAGATGAATGATATGACCATGATTAAACTCTTTAATTACCACATCACATTATCTTTAATATCCGGTATGATTCCTTTTACTCGTTACTGTGTCATAGTATCACCATGACTAATGTCATGACTTTGTTTGCGCAGACTTATTAATAGATAACATTACACCGAGTAGATCATGGATGTATCTCTCTATTGACTATAGGTGTAATTACCAGTCTTGAACTATCACGATGAAATGAATGCCTTCGAAAATACCCAGTAATAGCCTTTTTTATCACCCAGTTTACGGTGTGATACTTGGCTACATCAAAGCAAACTTTTCAGCGAACACCACCGTACATTCTCATGGTCAAAGGAAGCAAACAAAAAAACCATCTTGTGATGATACTATCTATAGCCTTGCTGAAACAAATCTAGTAGTATCTCAACTATTTGGGTCTACCAGCCATAATGTTTAAACAACAATGTGCTCTAATTAATATTGACATAACAAATATCCATGAACAAGAAAACATGGTGATCTAATATTAACGATTTTGTCTATGAGACATGAAAAGGGTTATAACAGTGTGTTTATGTTTCTACACGTGCGTATGAGTTTTCCTCTGAATCTCATATTCAGTGACCATAATAGTTCTAGCATAAAAACATAATACATCATGAAACTAATGTATTTTATTGTCTCTTGGGAATACATCCAACACAATCCTCTCATGTACCCTAGATCTAGAAATAGTCCTCGCAACATGTTTGTCAGAGCTTCGGATTCATGCCATTGAATCGTGGAAATTCCCCCGGATAAGTGGACTGGTGATCAGGTTCTCGGGGACTAGAGTGCAATTTAGTAGAGGAATTGTCGTTCCCCCGCATTCCTCTCACCGTAAGTGGGACATAGATGTTATGTCTCGACCCTCGGTTTCTTTTGTCAACGCGGTGCCCACCGAGGCTGATCTCCTCACCCCTGGCGTCTTGGTGTGCAGAGCCGGTGAGCCAAGTTTAGTGGGGTCAGAGAGAGCGAGGTGATCAAACTCGAGAGGGAGCTCGCCCATGTCGGTGCACGTATCGTTCTTCAGGGTGTCGACGCGATGTACCGCCTCCGTGAGCTTGTCATTGCTCTCGGCGAGGTGGGCCTTGACCTCCTTTGCCACGGTCGCATGGTAGTAGGTAAAGCGCCGATCGAAATCCTGATATTTGTTCTCCTTGAGCAGATCGTACATGACCTTTGCCTTTGGAGTGAGATTCACCATGAGCTTTGTTCGCTGACGAGTAGCAAGAAGGGTAAAGTGGCTATGGCTTGGGACCTCTAGGGTAGGAATTTTTTGGAAAAGGTGGACCGTGGACCTATGGCTCTGATACTAGAATGTGAGATCTCGATTTTGGAGGCATTCTAACTAGGGATTTGTTCACGGCATCAAGCGTTTCTTTCGTCTCCAGTTAACCTCCACTGGAAGATACGTGTGTTCTATCTACTTAGACCAATAGGCAAGCCATTCCATCAAAGCCACGTGACCAGTAGTCACTTCCATATCTTAGGGCATCTCCAGTCGCGCCCCCTTGTTGTCGTTCGGACCGGCGCCCGGAGAGGCCCTTTGGGGGTTGTCCGGACGGGAAACCGGCGTAGGGGGCGTGGCTCCCCACTCGCAGCCCCAACCGGAGCCCCCCAAAAAAGATATTGAATTCAAACGATGATTTCATTCAAATTTTAGGGAATTTTACATAATTTGAATGAAATGTAAACTAAAAACGACGTGTTCACTAGTTGAACACGTCGTAGTCGCAGTCGCTGCTGTCGTTGTTGCCGGCATCCATCCAGTGGCTCAGTCCCGCCTCGTCGTCGTTGGCCGCCGGGGGGTCCAGGCCGATGAGCGGCACGCCAGACATCGCCGTCGTGACGACGATGGACCACGCACACGCCTCCGCGTTGAACATTTGCGGCGGGGTGTTGAACGACTCGAGGAAGGTCGGCCCCACGCCCTCCGCGCCGTACTCCGTCGTTGACGCCTCCTGGAGCGCCTGTAGCTGCTCGTAGAGTTTGAGGGGGCACGGCTCCGGCTTCGGCATGCGCAACGGCGACGCTGGGCAGACTAGGCGCTGCCGCCGCCGATGTGCAGACCACCAGCGCGTTCACGCGCGTGGCTCCTGCTTGACGCGTAGGTGCAGCGACGTCGACACGCGGAGCTCCATCTTCGGCACGCGCAGCGTCGACGTGGGCGTGGAGCGGCGCGAGGAGGCGCCAGCAGACGAGGAGGAGGAGTGGGAGAGAGAGGAGGAGGGCGTCACCGTTGGGCGCCTCGGGTCCCAAACTGTGGGGGCGGGCCACTGGAGGCGGGGCGAGTTCCCGGTGGCGATGTGCACCAGGACGTAGGCGAGGGAGAAATCCCTCTGCACCTAGAAGGCGTTGCCCCCGTATTTGTTGCGCTCGTTGGCGGGCGGAGCCGGCCCGTGGCTGTCCACCGGTTCCAGCACTTGTCGTGAATGCGCTTGAAGGACGCCTGGTAGCGCGCAGTGCTCGCCGGGTTCGTTGGGTCCCAGGCCGGGTCGGCGTGCTGCTCATTGGTGAGCTTGTCGTAGTAGTGCGCGAGCACCTTCGCGCCTCAGGAGGCCTCACTCACCTTTGCCGCATCCAGGATGGGAATGCAGGCGCGGCCAATGGTGAACCCGTGCCCAGCGCGCATGTCCGGCGGGCACGGGTACCAAGCGGCGAAGAGGGCGCGTGCCTGGTGCTTCAACAGAGAGCGGTGCGGGAAGCCGTTGGCGGCGAGGGGGTCCATCAGCGGAGAGAGAGAGAGGGAGAGACGACAAGGCAGCGGAGAGGGACGGTGCAGCGGTGGAGAACGGTGAGACAATGTGGCGCGGGGTGATATGTCTCTAATGTATCTATAATTTCTGATGTTCCATGTTGATATTATGCCAATTGCTACATGTTTTCTCCCTTCTTTATAGCATTTTTCCATGTTTTCCGGGACTAACCTATTAACAAGATGCCAAGTGCCAGTTCCCTGTTTTCTGATGTTTTTAGTTTCAGAAAATTTGTTCTGGAAATATTCTCGAAATTGAAAAATTCGAAGCCCGGAAGTCTTAGAAGTCCCAGAGGGTCCAGGAAATCCAGAAGAGCCCCAGAGGAGGGCCACAGGGTGGCCACACGATGGGGTGACGCGGGTCCCCCTGGTGGCACCACCTGGTGGTGTGGGCCCCCTGGCCACCCACCGACGTTGCCCTTTCGCCTATATAATCCCCCCGATGCAAAAAAAAACCCTAGAGGAATCGGCAAAATTCCATGAAACCTTCCGCAGCCGCTGTCATCGTCAACCCAAGTTTCGGGGGACACATCTTTGTTCCTGCACCCTGCCGGGTCGGGGAAGCGCCCCCGGAAGCCATCTCCATCGACTCCACTGCCATCTCCATCGCCGTTGTTGTCTCCTATGATGAGGAGGGAGTAGTTCTCCCCCGAGGCTGAGGGCTCTACCGGTAGCTATGTGGTTCATATCTCTCTCCCATGGTGTGTTCTATATGTGATCGTGAGCTTTGTAATCTAGTTAAATAAGTACATGTTACTCTTCATCTTGTGCTACTCAAGTGTTTTATTAATATGAACTTTGGATTCACCTTGTCCCGTGGTGTGAAGGTGACAGTGTGCACATCGTGTGTGTCTCCTCTATGAATTTTGGTGTTTGTCTAGTACCTTCTAGGGCGCTCATAGTGACAGCGTGGGGTTAACTGGACATGGGAATGCTTACTTTAAGGAATGCTTTTTGCAGCCCTACGCAATGATTAGTGTTCATTATCCAACCGGAAAGGGTTAAGAGTAGCATAGTGAAGAGATGATATTTAGTTATTCAATTATGTGATCATTGTTGAGAGTGTCCACTAGTGAAAGTAGGATCCCTAGGCCTTGTTTACAAGCATTGAAACACCGTTTTCCTCCTGTTTTGCTACATGTTTGCTTGCTTCCATATTTATTTCAGATTGCTATTATTACTTATAACCATCCATATTACTCACATTTCACTATCTCTTCGCTGAACTAGTGCACCTATATACCTGACAAGTATATTGGGTGTGTTGAGGACATAAGAGACTTCTTGTATCTTAATTGCAGGGTTGCTTGAGAGGGATATCTTTGACCTCTACCTCCCTGAGTTCGATAAACCTTGGGTGATCCACTTAAGGGAAACTTGCTGCTGTTCTACAAACCTCTGCACTTGGAGGCCCAACACTGTCTACAAGAATAGAAGTGTGTGTAGACATCAAGCTCTTTTATGGCGCCATTGCCGGGGAGTTAAGGTAAAAGGTACTCACATCCTCGGGTGTGAGTGCTCGAAGTTATTTCCTTTAGATTCTGCAATTATATCTTTTTGTTTCTTGTTTTTATTTTCACTAGTTAGGCTTAATGGAAAACAACAAAAATATGAGAGAGATTTATAATATTTATCTTGAGTTAGGACATGAAGTGTTTGAAGAGAAAATTAAAAAACCTATGGAACTTTATTTGCATGTGTAACAGCCCAAGTATGAAAACTACCCTATAGAATGTTTGATTTCCTGTTTAATTTAAGTATTGCATCATGTCATCATATTGTTTCCATGTTGTTTGCTTTTGTTTCTAAATTGTTGCATTTGTTTTCCACTGTTTTCACAACTCAAATTCAAACCTTACTCAAACAATGTTTTCATACTTGTTCTGTTACAACTTTTGGAATAAAAATAACAAGTGAAAACAACCAAATTGTTCCATTTTATTTCATGTTGATCAACTAATAAAATGGTGCTTTTATTTCAATTAATTAATTCCAAATTGGTTTTCAAATTCAAAGCAAAATCATCAACACCTCATCTGGAAATTATCAAATATCAAACCTTTCCAATGTGTCTAATCCAACTAATAATATGGTTCACCCTATTAAATGGTTGTTTCTATTAATTAACAAAATATTCCAATTTCAAATCAAATTCTTTCAAACAGCACCCAAGTTGAGTTATAACCACTTTATAAACATTATCAATTCAATCAACTATTTTTAATCTCTTAATTCATAGGGGTTACCCTATTACAATCCTTGTTTTCCATATTAATCAATTAATTCCCAAACTGCTTTCAAATTCAAACCAAATCACTAAATAGCACCTCTTTGAAATTAAAACTAACCAAAACCTTGTTGTGCTCTTTATTTCCAATTACATTCTTTTGATCACCCTATTTCTAATAATATTGTGCAATAACCATTTAATAATAAAATTTACTCAAACACCATCCAACTCCAAACAGCCCCAAAAATATAAATGTTTTGATCTCCAAACTTGGTTTCTGGTTGTGTTCGACCTAAAGAGGCTACCCAAATTTTTCTGTAATTTTTGGCAAACTCCAAAGCACCTATTTCTTCCATCTTCTCTTTGCTACAAAAAAAAAACAGGAGAACCAAAAATAATAAAAAAGAACCACCTAAGCCCACCTAAACCCCAGCCCACCAAACCAGCGAAGGCCCAGCCTCCCTTCTTCTTCGTACGGCTCCCCATCGGAGGGGAACACGTCGACAGAGGAGGTGATGAACGGACAGCAGCTGCCTCCCCCCCCCCCTTAAAACTCTCCACCACGAGCTCCCTGCGAACCCTAGGCCCTCCTCAGCCCTCTCCTTCCTCCTGCGCCGCCGCCCCCTTCTCCCTCCTCTGCCCCCCTTTCTCTGTATCTTTTTTTTTGGACCCGAGAGAGAGAGCAGACCACCTGCTCCGGCGAAATTCGCCGACCACGGACTTCCTCGCAACCAATTGACTACAGCAGCAGCCTCTGGGTGAGCACTCCGTCCGATTCCCGCCCTTCTCGCCTCGATTTTCTTGTTGTACATGTCGATTACCTTCCGTGCACGTTGCTGTCCGCCATGGACTCCATGGCTGCAAGCTCGTGGTCGAGCTGCTGCTACTGGACTCGGTCCACTCCTTTCGTGGATGCCCTCCCATGCACCCTGGGACCCCCTGCCACACACCTACACACCACCGCAGTCGCGTATGCCCGCCAGGAACCAGCGGAGGGACACCGATCTTAGCCTTCGTCGGACACCAGTCTGAAGATGGGATTCTGTTCGTCAATGGTTTCAGTTATCGGTGGCAGCGCACCTCAAAAAGATGTCGCAGCACAGACCTATCACCAAACACATCTAGCCCAGTGGCTGGCTCCCTCGCCCTGCTCCCAGCCGTCCCGAGGTCGAACCCCCGCAGCCGCACATTTTTGTTCTGAATTTTGGTTCGATTCCTGCTAACTGAAGATAACCTTCCTCGCAGCCCGTCCTCTGTCACAAACACAAGCCAGCCGCACTGGTTAGCAGAAGTCCAGCGCCAGCAACAGGTCAGGGGTTCGAACCCCCTGCCCACCAAAAAACCCAAACTTTTTTACTGCTGTTTGTTTGGTCACAACACTTGTCAGAAATCACCAATAGATCCCTGTTGTTCAATTCTAGCCCCTGTAAAAATACTTTTCAAGTCCCTAGATTCATGAAAATGGCAGATTTGCACCAAATGTTCTAAAATGCATAAGTAATTCATCCCAACTCCAATTTTGACTTTTTAAATATGTTTTCTGTCCCAAATTGAATGATCTATCCAAATATAAAATTTATTTACTGTTTTGAATATTTTAAATTGTTGAAATATTTGAATTCCTGTTTAAATCACTTAATTTTGCAAAATTCATAACTTGTTCATAAAAATTCCAAATTCAACAAACTAAATGTGTTTTCCAATCAACTTTTCATGTACTTTCCAAATATAAATTTTGTTTGCTGTTTTAAATAATTTAAATTGCTGAAAACAACTGTTTCTTGTTTATTGCATTTAAAATTGCCAAAATAATAACTTGCTCATTTTAAATCCAATTTCAACAAATGAAATATGTTTTCCATGCAAAATTAAACCACCTTTTCAAATATAAAATTTGTTTCATGTTTTGAATAATTAACATTGGTTAAATGATTTAAAACTTGTTTAATTCATTTAACATTGCTAAATTGATAACTTGATCAAAACAAATTCTTTTGGGACATATAAAATATGTTTTCAAACCATCAAAGTGTGAACTTTTCAAATGTGAATTTGAATTTACGATTTGAACAAATAAAATTCAAATAATATTCCAACTTGTTTTAAATTCAATTAAAACTTGTTTAATATTGTTTAAATCATAATTAAATTATCCTAACTCCTATTTCAACATGTGAAACATGTAATCCAACTAAAATTTGATGTTCTTTTCAAATATAAACTTTGTTATTTGTTTTGCACACTTTAAATTGATGAAAACAACAAATGCTTGTGTGACACCTTTAAGGAACCAAAATTTCCTAACTTAATAAATGAATTTCCAAACTTGTTAAACCTTATTTCAATTTGATTCTATTGTTGTTATTTTGCTGTTTTCCTCATCCATGCATCATGCTAATTCACTTACACAATTTGATTAGTTATAAAACAATTAATTCAACCATAATTCATGGGCTTTGCATATGCAATCCAATTGCATGTGGGTCCATTTAATCATGTTGTTATCTTGTCAACTAGTTTATTCTGTTGCATCAATTAACTGGTCATGCATCATCCCATGTTTGTGCACTATGCCATGATATTGATTGTTTATCTTTCTGCATTGTTTGTTTGCTTCTTCTCGGATAAACGACGACGTTGAGACCGACGATACTTACGACATCCCTTCTAAGGAGTTAGCTCAGTACCAGGCTTCTGGGTTTGCAGGCAAGTTATCACTCACATGAACCACTGTGTTCCTTTCAACATTGGTTACCGATACTTTCCGTTGTTCTTTTCTGCTAGCCTTAGTAGTAGTTGTTTCTGTTACGAACCTATCACATGAATCCTTTTAACCCTGATATTGCCTCACCTCCATACCTATCACCATTGCTTGTTGCCCGTGTCTTACTAGCATGCTTCGGTTGTTTTGCTCGAGTCTGTTACCCGTTACTTACTGTTACTACTTCTATTACGTTGTGGGGGCTCGATGTTTACTCAATCAATCATGCTAATGTTACTATTAATAATAAATTTGATGATAAGGCACCGGCAGGAGGCCCATGAGAGGTTTTGAAGCCTGCTAGTGTCGACCCTAATAGGAAAAGGGTCTTGTCTACTGATCCATGATGAGCGCACTAACCGCATGTGGGAAGCGAGTATGGGCGCCCCCCTCAACTTGACCTGATTCGCATCTCGTCCAAATCGCCTCATTTAGTTCGTGTTTTCCATTTGCCGCATGCATGTTTTTGCGAGCCCAGGCCAGGGTGGAACTTTCGTAGTCGGCATATAGGGGGACACGTTCTTAGAGTGCTATGAGGGTCCATTTTCTTCTGGGCTCGATTAGCCGTGCGCCCAAGGTGCTTTGGGCTTGATGCGAAGAATGGTTGGTTGTGTAGAGTACCCCGCTTGGTGGGTTAGCTTCCCATCTGGCGGGTTATTCTTGCGTGTACGGCCAAATTGGTGCAACCCTGCAGGGATAATCTTCTCGAGAAGCCGTGTTTTCCGCGGTTATGGATTACTTGGTGAAAGTACTGGCTAACAAGTACTCAGGACAACTTAAACATAATGATCAAACATGTTACACCCAATGATTAATAACTTGACTAGTAATAGGTTGATGACACAATAACTTGATTCACCGTTATTACAACTGTGTGAGTTATCCTCGGATTGCTTCTTTGGATAAGGGGCGAGATCCAGGATGGGTTTGTTTGAAGTTATCTTTCAGTTGGTTACCATCCTCGATCTTATCTCCTTTCTGTTAGCCGGCAGTTGTAGTATGTTTCTGTAGTTGTGTAGAGCAGCCAGTTGCAGCATCCTTTATATCCCCTTCCTTCCGTTGAACCCAAAGCATCTGTGCTTGGTGTTGACGGGTTACACTTTGGTGAACTGTGAGTCTTGCTTGCCAGTACGTTTATGTACTGACCCCTTTGGAGCTGTGGTTTCCGCAGACCTACGTTTCCGAGGATCTACATGGTGGCTACTACGTGGAGTATGACGAGACTGCTGACGAGTAGATAGCGGACCCGGGCAGGATCCGAGACTTCGTGGATGGGCTCCGTCTTTTCGTTTCCGGCCTCTTAGGCCTATTTGGTTCTTGTCTGGACTCAGACATGTTGAATGCTTCCGCTGTGATGTAATGATGAATTGTTGGGGCATGTGCCCTCTGAATGATTGTATTTGCTATCTCTGCTCTAATGAGAGCCATTTGCAACTTATTTCAATCTTTTGTGTCGTAGAGATCTGTTGTGATATCACTTGTTAAACGCCGTTGACGTACCATGTGTGTATGGTTTGAAGTACGTCGACGGAAGTGCATTTGATCTCTAGTGGATAGTTTACATCGACGATGGAATAGCAGGGCTTGTGTTGTCGCGCATAAGCGCAGGCCTACCAGGAAGCTGGGACGTGGGAGCAGTTATGCCCCATAATCCAAGCATCTGCTATCCAGTTCGTACGGTGAGTATCCCCTAGAAATCAGGGTGCGACAAATGGTATTAGAGCCTGTCTGCCTGTAGGATCCCTTTTTACTGGTCGCAGTTGAGTCTAGAAACTATTTTGTAGCTATATAGGAAAAATGAAACGTGAGAGTAGGAATTCTGTTCTTTTTCTTCTTTCCCCACCCACCCTCCCTTTTTCTGGTAAGGAAGTGCAACGTTGTTTTTCCCTTCTCATCAAAACTTTCAAGTTAGGATTTCACGAATTCTGGTTTCTTTAGGATGGTTATATCTACTAGACCATAGGAATGGAGGTGGTTGTGACATGATTTATCATGTTGCCTACTCATGATTGAGAACGGAGGCGTGTAAGCCCCGGAAGCAGATCCTCTATTCCTTAAGCAGTAGATATTGATCCTTTAGAAGCCCGGATGGGTTTTCCGTAGTACCTCAGGAGTTTTGTTCTCGTTTTCCCCGATGTTGATATCCTGTTCTTCTCAACATCCTTTTCGTCCGTTGAAATCTTGTTGTTGTTTTCCATTTCAGTTCTTCTACCGGCGTCTAATCAAAACTTCCTCGTAAACTCTTATCCAGTTAAAGTGTTATTCGATACCGGAGCATCACATTCCTTTGTGCCAACAATCTTTTCCACAACATACAACCCAATTCTGGTTCCACTAAGCAATCAAAACTCTGTTCACTCCCCGGGATCTCAAATGTTGACTTCCAAGATAAGTAAGAACAATCCAATTCTAATGGGAGGCCACATATTCCTCGTAACTCTCATGTTGCTAATTCTGACATTGATGTCATTCTTGGTGTTGCATTGATGTCAATAACCCTGTTCAACCATTCTAGCCAGATAATCTACTCTCCAAATGAATCAAATTCTATCCAGCTATACACCCTCCATACAAAACCTATACCTTTACTAATATTGTTCCGGTGGTTTCCAAATTCCCTGACGTCTATCCAATGTGCACGATGTGTTTCACGTGTCACAGCTCAAGAGGATCTTCCCAAGAAGTTTCCGGACCTTTTCTTTTCTCAGCAGGAATCTCGGGGCGCGATTCCTTCAAGGGGGGCGTTTTGTAACAGCCCAAGTATGAAAACTACCCTATAGAATGTTTGATTTCCTGTTTAATTTAAGTATTACATCATGTCATCATATTGTTTCCATGCTGTTTGCTTTTGTTTCTAAATTGTTGCATTTGTTTTCCACTGTTTTCACAACTCAAATTCAAACCTTACTCAAACAATGTTTTCATACTTGTTCTGTTACAACTTTTGGAATAAAAATAACAAGTGAAAACAACCAAATTGTTCCATTTTATTTCATGTTGATCAACTAATAAAATGGTGCTTTTATTTCAATTAATTAATTCCAAATTGGTTTTCAAATTCAAAGCAAAATCATCAACACCTCATCTGGAAATTATCAAATATCAAACCTTTCCAATGTGTCTAATCCAACTAATAATATGGTTCACCCTATTAAATGGTTGTTTCTATTAATTAACAAAATATTCCAATTTCAAATCAAATTCTTTCAAACAGCACCCAAGTTGAGTTATAACCACTTTATAAACATTATCAATTCAATCAACTATTTTTAATCTCTTAATTCATAGGGGTTACCCTATTACAATCCTTGTTTTCCATATTAATCAATTAATTCCCAAACTGCTTTCAAATTCAAACCAAATCACTAAATAGCACCTCTTTGAAATTAAAACTAACCAAAACCTTGTTGTGCTCTTTATTTCCAATTACATTCTTTTGATCACCCTATTTCTAATAATATTGTGCAATAACCATTTAATAATAAAATTTACTCAAACACCATCCAAATCCAAACAGCCCCAAAAAATATAAATGTTTTAATCTCCAAACTTGGTTTCTGGTTGTGTTCGACCTAAAGAGGCTACCCAAATTTTTCTGTAATTTTTGGCAAACTCCAAAGCACCTATTTCTTCCATCTTCTCTTTGCTACAAAAAAAAACAGGAGAACCAAAAATAATAAAAAAGAACCACCTAAGCCCACCTAAACCCCAGCCCACTAAACCAGCGAAGGCCCAGCCTCCCTTCTTCTTCGTACGGCTCCCCATCGGAGGGGAACACGTCGACAGAGGAGGTGATGAACGGACAGCAGCTGCCTCCCCCCCCCCCTTAAAACTCTCCACCACGAGCTCCATGCGAACCCTAGGCCCTCCTCAGCCCTCTCCTTCCTCCTGCGCCGCCGCCCCCTTCTCCCTCCTCTGCCCCCCTTTCTCTGTATCTTTTTTTTTGGACCCGAGAGAGAGAGCAGACCACCTGCTCCGGCGAAATTCGCCGACCACGGACTTCCTCGCAACCAATTGACTACAGCAGCAGCCTCTGGGTGAGCACTCCGTCCGATTCCCGCCCTTCTCGCCTCGATTTTCTTGTTGTACATGTCGATTACCTTCCGTGCACGTTGCTGTCCGCCATGGACTCCATGGCTGCAAGCTCGTGGTCGAGCTGCTGCTACTGGACTCGGTCCACTCCTTTCGTGGATGCCCTCCCATGCACCCTGGGACCCCCTGCCACACACCTACACACCACCGCAGTCGCGTATGCCCGCCAGGAACCAGCGGAGGGACACCGATCTTAGCCTTCGTCGGACACCAGTCTGAAGATGGGATTCTGTTCGTCAATGGTTTCAGTTATCGGTGGCAGCGCACCTCAAAAAGATGTCGCAGCACAGACCTATCACCAAACACATCTAGCCCAGTGGCTGGCTCCCTCGCCCTGCTCCCAGCCGTCCCGAGGTCGAACCCCCGCAGCCGCACATTTTTGTTCTGAATTTTGGTTCGATTCCTGCTAACTGAAGATAACCTTCCTCGCAGCCCGTCCTCTGTCACAAACACAAGCCAGCCGCACTGGTTAGCAGAAGTCCAGCGCCAGCAGCAGGTCAGGGGTTCGAACCCCCTGCCCACCAAAAAACCCAAACTTTTTTACTGCTGTTTGTTTGGTCACAACACTTGTCAGAAATCACCAATAGATCCCTGTTGTTCAATTCTAGCCCCTGTAAAAATACTTTTCAAGTCCCTAGATTCATGAAAATGGCAGATTTGCACCAAATGTTCTAAAATGCATAAGTAATTCATCCCAACTCCAATTTTGACTTTTTAAATATGTTTTCTGTCCCAAATTGAATGATCTATCCAAATATAAAATTTATTTACTGTTTTGAATATTTTAAATTGTTGAAATATTTGAATTCCTGTTTAAATCACTTAATTTTGCAAAATTCATAACTTGTTCATAAAAATTCCAAATTCAACAAACTAAATGTGTTTTCCAATCAACTTTTCATGTACTTTCCAAATATAAATTTTGTTTGCTGTTTTGAATAATTTAAATTGCTGAAAACAACTGTTTCTTGTTTATTGCATTTAAAATTGCCAAAATAATAACTTGCTCATTTTAAATCCAATTTCAACAAATGAAATATGTTTTCCATGCAAAATTAAACCACCTTTTCAAATATAAAATTTGTTTCATGTTTTGAATAATTAACATTGGTTAAATGATTTAAAACTTGTTTAATTCATTTAATATTGCTAAATTGATAACTTGATCAAAACAAATTCTTTTGGGACATATAAAATATGTTTTCAAACCATCAAAGTGTGAACTTTTCAAATGTGAATTTGAATTTATGATTTGAACAAATAAAATTCAAATAATATTCCAACTTGTTTTAAATTCAATTAAAACTTGTTTAATATTGTTTAAATCATAATTAAATTACCCTAACTCCTATTTCAACATGTGAAACATGTAATCCAACTAAAATTTGATGTTCTTTTCAAATATAAACTTTGTTATTTGTTTTGCACACTTTAAATTGATGAAAACAACAAATGCTTGTGTGACACCTTTAAGGAACCAAAATTTCCTAACTTAATAAATGAATTTCCAAACTTGTTAAACCTTATTTCAATTTGATTCTATTGTTGTTATTTTGCTGTTTTCCTCATCCATGCATCATGATAATTCACTTACACAATTTGATTAGTTGTAAAACAATTAATTCAACCATAATTCATGGGCTTTGCATATGCAATCCAATTGCATGTGGGTCCATTTAATCATGTTGTTATCTTGTCAACTAGTTTATTCTGTTGCATCAATTAACTGGTCATGCATCATCCCATGTTTGTGCACTATGCCATGATATTGATTGTTTATCTTTCTGCATTGTTTGTTTGCTTCTTCTCGGATAAACGACGACGTTGAGACCGACGATACTTACGACATCCCTTCTAAGGAGTTAGCTCAGTACCAGGCTACTGGGTTTGCAGGCAAGTTATCACTCACATGAAC
The DNA here is from genome assembly GCA_028641055.1 of Alopecurus myosuroides. Classification (NCBI taxonomy): domain Eukaryota; kingdom Viridiplantae; phylum Streptophyta; class Magnoliopsida; order Poales; family Poaceae; genus Alopecurus; species Alopecurus myosuroides. The sequence continues at coordinate 276,465,102 of CM054057.1, read as the reverse complement.
CACTGTGTTCCTTTCAACATTGGTTACCGATACTTTCCGTTGTTCTTTTCTGCTAGCCTTAGTAGTAGTTGTTTCTGTTACGAACCTATCACATGAATCCTTTTAACCCTGATATTGCCTCACCTCCATACCTATCACCATTGCTTGTTGCCCGTGTCTTACTAGCATGCTTAGGTTGTTTTGCTCGAGTCTGTTACCCGTTACTTACTGTTACTACTTCTATTACGTTGTGGGGGCTCGATGTTTAATCAATCAATCATGCTAATGTTACTATTAATAATAAATTTGATGATAAGGCACCGGCAGGAGGCCCATGAGAGGTTTTGAAGCCTGCTAGTGTCGACCCTAATAGGAAAAGGGTCTTGTCTACTGATCCATGATGAGCGCACTAACCGCATGTGGGAAGCGAGTATGGGCGCCCCCCTCAACTTGACCTGATTCGCATCTCGTCCAAATCGCCTCATTTAGTTCGTGTTTTCCATTTGCCGCATGCATGTTTTTGCGAGCCCAGGCCAGGGTGGAACTTTCGTAGTCGGCATATAGGGGGACACGTTCTTAGAGTGCTATGAGGGTCCATTTTCTTCTGGGCTCGATTAGCCGTGCGCCCAAGGTGCTTTGGGCTTGATGCGAAGAATGGTTGGTTGTGTAGAGTACCCCGCTTGGTGGGTTAGCTTCCCATCTGGCGGGTTATTCTTGCGTGTACGGCCAAATTGGTGCAACCCTGCAGGGATAATCTTCTCGAGAAGCCGTGTTTTCCGCGGTTATGGATTACTTGGTGAAAGTACTGGCTAACAAGTACTCAGGACAACTTAAACATAATGATCAAACATGTTACACCCAATGATTAATAACTTGACTAGTAATAGGTTGATGACACAATAACTTGATTCACCGTTATTACAACTTTGTGAGTTATCCTCGGATTGCTTCTTTGGATAAGGGGCGAGATCCAGGATGGGTTTGTTTGAAGTTATCTTTCAGTTGGTTACCATCCTCGATCTTATCTCCTTTCTGATAGCCGGCAGTTGTAGTATGTTCTGTAGTTGTGTAGAGCAGCCAGTTGCAGCATCCTTTATATCCCCTTCCTTCCGTTGAACCCAAGGCATATGTGCTTGGTGTTGACGGGTTACACTTTGGTGAACTGTGAGTCTTGCTTGCCAGTACGTTTATGTACTGACCCCTTTGGGGCTGTGGTTTCCGCAGACCTACGTTTCCGAGGATCTACATGGCGGCTACTACGTGGAGTATGACGAGACTGCTGACGAGTAGATAGCGGACCCGGGCAGGATCCGAGACTTCGTGGATGGGCTCCGTCTGTTCGTTTCCGGCCTCTTAGGCCTATTAGGTTCTTGTCTGTACTCAGACATGTTGAATGCTTCCGCTGTGATGTACTGATGTATTGTTGGGGCATGTGCCCTCTGAATGATTGTATTTGCTATCTCTGCTCTAATGAGAGCCATTTGCAAGTTATTTCAACCTTTTGTGTCGTAGAGATCTGTTGTGATATCCTTTGTTCAGAGCTGTTGACGTACCATGTGTGATTGGTATGAAGTACGTCGACAGCAGTGCCTTTGGTCTCTAGTGGATAGTTTACATCGACGATGGAATAGCAGGGCTTGTGTTGTCGCGCATAAGCGCAGGCCTACCAGGAAGCTGGGACGTGGGAGCAGTTATGCCCCATAATCCAAGCATCTGCTATCCAGTTCGTACGGTGAGTATCCCCTAGAAATCAGGGTGCGACAGCATGCTAGTGGTAATGTTATTAGTATGAACTCTTTAAACACCATTATTGCTAATGCTATGGAGAAGTCTAAGCTTGGGGAAGTTGGTTTTGATGAATATGATATTTTTAGTCCCCCAAGTTTTGAGGAGGAAATTTTCTTTGCTGATACTTTGCCTCCAATATATGATGATTATAATGATTGTGGTTTTCTAGTTCCACCTACTATGAATGATAAATTTTATTGTGATCATGATGTGCCTTCTATATATGATGTTTACAATGATGAACATGCTATTTTCATTCCACCTACTATTGAGGAGAAAATTAATTATGATTACAATATGCCTCCTATATTTAATGATTATGGTGATGAGAATAATAATGATAGCTAGTTTGTTTAATTTGCTCCCACTACTATTAATAAGAATGACTATGCTTATGTGGAGAGTATTAATTCTTTTATGCATGTGGCTCGTGATAAGAATGTTTTATGTGATAGATATATTGTTAATTTTATTCATGATGCTACTGAAAGTTATTATGAGAGAGGGAAACATGGTTTTAAGCATCTCAGCAATATGAAGTTTCCCCTCTTTATGTTGAAATTTTTGATGTTGCACTTATTTTGTGTTCCTATGCTAGCCACTTTGTGCTTCATTGACTTATTTTTCTACAAGATTATTTTTCATAGGAAGTGGGTTAGACTTAAATGTGTTTTATATTTTCTTCTTGATGCTCTCTTATTGTGCTTCAACTCTAATTTCTCATGTGAGCATCTTCTCAAATTATCAGTCCTAGCTAAAAGGCTTTAAAGAAAAGCACTTCTTGGGAGATAACCCACGTTTTTATTTTTGCATTGTTTTTCACTGTTTTCTTTGAGTCAAGGGGTTGTATACTTCTGTAGCAAATCCTTTGTATCTTTATTTTTATGTATTAGTTGAGCCAAGTAAAGCCTCTAGTGGAAAGTTGAGACTATATTTCGGATTTCTGCGCAGGAAACAGATTTCTACTGTCCACTGTTAAAATCGTATAAAATCACAGAAAATTCAAAATGACCTGAGTTTTTTTGTGCATAATCCTGGGTTATATACGCAACTTTTCTTAGTTTACCACTTTATTATTTGAGCAACAGAAGATTTTATGAAAAAATCATCTTTACCTGATGTCCTGTTTTAACAGATTTCTGCTAATAATTGCATCTTAATCTCTTTCTTTTGGTGTTCTTTTGATAAAAAGAGTTTTAAAAGAAGTTGTGACAGTAGCTAATGTGTTTATTAGTGTTAGACTTGTGTTGAAACTGAACCATGTGAATTTATTATTTCAATTGCACTAACGTTGCTAATGAAGATTGTGAGAAGTTAGGTGTGAAGGAAGTTTTCAAGGGTCAAGAGAAGAGGATGATATGATGTGATCAAGAAGAGTGAAAAGTCTAAGCTTGGGGATGCCCCGGTGGTACATCCCAGCAAATTCCAAGAAGACTCAAGCATCTGAGCTTGGGGATGCCCAAGGCATCCCCTTCTTCATCAACAATTTATTAGGTCACTTCTAGTGAAACTATATTTTTGTTCAGTCACATCTTATGTGCCTTACTTGGAGAGTCTTTTTTTCAGTTTGTTTGGTTTTCTTTGCTGTAATAAATAGTTGGATCCTAGCATATTTGTTTGGGAGAGAGACACGCTCCGCTTTTTCGTTAGAATACTCTTGTGCTTCACTTATATTTGTTGAGTATTCATGCTTAGATATTTGAGTGCTTCTAGCTCTTGTTTTGCATGCATCCTTTGTTCAGAGCTCTTAGCTTTTGTAGTTAGGTTGTTCTCATATGCGTGTTTGCTTGGAAATAGGAATGCTATTGTGATAGTTTTTATAGTGGAAAAGATTGCATGGTCTTGTAGATCACTAAACTGCTTCACTGGAATCATTGATGTTGCTTTGAGATATTAATTTGCTTAATGGATAAACGAGAAGGACTAGTAAGTAGAAACTTTTAATGGTTGGTCTAAGAAACTTGAAACTGTGTCACACTTAAATTACCAGCTGATAGAAACAATGTTATATGATTGCTACGAGTGATACATTCGGATCGGCCTTTTGATACGCGCTACGGTCGGGGTAGCCAACAGTGACTTGTCACTGCCACGGACCCTCTTGGAGTGATTTGCACTTTGCCTTGTAAGATAATTTGCTTGCTGCAATCTTTTAACTTCCGAGTCTATGTTGCGGTTCCTGGCACTTCCACCATCCATATTTGCTAGCCTCTTCGGTACTATGCATTGCCCTTTCTCACATTGAGAGTTGGTGCATACTTCACCAGTGCATCCAAATCTCGTGGGAGGACTTTGTTCTCCTACACATAAGCCCATATATTCTTCCTCAAAACAGCCACCATACCTACCTATCATGGCATTTCCATATCCATTCCGAGATATATTGCTGCACAACATCCACCTCCATTATGTTACTTGATGATGAGCTTCATGGTTATTTCTGCATACTGCTACACTGGCAGGAGCATGCAGTTAGAGACATCAGAGATATTCCATTATGAGTTATGAGTACTAAAAGTGTGATGATTCGTTGTAATATAGGATGTTGCCCTTACCGGTGAGGATATATAAAATAAAAAATGAAAAAGCACAAAAAAGGGCCAAAGGGAGAATAAAGAGAGAGGGGCGCATCACTATCCTTTATACCACACTTGTGCTTCATGTTTAGCACCAATACTTCAGTTTGGAGAGATTTTTCATATTATAATTCATTCATAACTATGTGGGGAACTTTACATTATAGAACTTGTCTTGTACATTCCAATGACGAGCCTCCTCAAATGAGCACTAGGTCTTCGTGAGCAAGCAAGTTGGATGCACCCCCACTAGTTCCATTGCAGAGCTTTCATACAATTATAGCTCTATGTGCATCCGTTGTGTGGCAATCCCTACTCCTTGCATAGCTTCGGTTGTAAGACTTTCTCTTGTCTAATGACCACTTTCATCTTTGTGAGCCTTTCTTCCATTGACCTTCCAAACCCCCCATAATGTTCTCTTAGCCATAACATCCCGGTGCCAGGGACCAACGCAGAACACTTGCTTGTTTTTAGTGCGCAAATAGTTTAATATTCAAGCATTGCATCGTGTGGAAAGCTTGACTTGATCCTAACAGAGGTTGTGAAGATCATTTGACGTACATGATATTGTTGTTCTTGAACGCTTAAATCATTTCTAATAAACTTTGCACGGTTGATAGTCTTTTAGTATTGATTCATTAAAAGTTTTGCTTCTTTCTTATTTGTTTATGCATTACTTGTTGATATCAAATATAGATCACAGCTTTAGTTCATTTGATCCTAGTTTACATGCTCTACTTTACATATTATGATCAAGATTGTGTGGTAGCATGTCACCTTAGAAATTATTTTGTTTTATCGTTTACCTACTCGAGGACGAGTAGGAACTAAGCTTGGGGATGCTTGATACGTCTCCAACGTATCTATAATTTCTGATGTTCCATGTTGATATTATGCCAATTGCTATATGTTTTCTCACTCCTTTATAGCATTTTTACACGTTTTCCGGGACTAACCTATTAACAAGATGTCAAGTGCCAATTCCCTGTTTTCTGCTATTTTTAGTTTCAGAAAAATTGTTCTGGAAATATTTTCTCGGAATTGGAAAATTCGAAGCCTGGAAGTCTTAGAAGTCCCAGAGGGTCCAGGAAGTCCCGAAGAGCCCCAGAGGGGGGCCACAGGGTGGCCACACCATGGGGTGGCGCGGGTCCCCCTGGTGGCGACACCTGGTGGTGTGGGCCCCCTGGCCACCCACCGACATTGCCCTTTCGCCTATATAATCCCCCCGATGCAAAAACCCTCGAGGAATCGGCGAAATTCCACGAAACCTTCCGCAGCCGCCGTCATCGTCAACCCAAGTTTCGGGGGACAGATCTCTGTTTTGGCACCCTGTCGGGACGGGGAAGTGCCCCCGGAAGCCATCTCCATCGACTCCACCGACATCTCCATCGCCGTTGTTGTGTCCTATGTTGAGGAGGGAGTAGTCTCCCCCGAGGCTGAGGGCTCTACCGGTAGCTATTTGGTTCATCTCTCTCTCCCATGATGTGATCTATATGTGATCGTGAGCTTTTTAATCTAGTTGAATAAGTAGATGTTACTCTTCATCTTGTGCTACTCAAGTGTTTTATTAATATGAATTTGGAGTCATCTTGTCCCGCGGTGTGAAGGTGACAGTGTGCACATCGTGTGTGTCTCCTCTATGAATTGTGGTGTTTGTCTAGTACCTTCTAGGGCGCTCATAGTGACAACGTGGGATTAACTGGACATGGGAATGCTTACTTTAAGGAATGCTTTTTGCAGCCCTACGCAATGATTAGTGTTCGTTATCCAACCGGAAAGGGTTAAGAGTAGCATAGTGAAGAGATGATATTTAGTTATTCAATTATGTGATCATTGTTGAGAGTGTCCACTAGTGAAAGTAGGATCCCTAGGACTTGTTTCCAAGCATTGAAACACCATTTTCCGTCTGTTCTGCTACATGTTTGCTTGCTGCCATATTTATTTCAGATTGCTATTATTACTTATAACCATCCATATTACTCGCATTTCACTATCTCTTCGCCGAACTAGTGCACCTATATACCTGACAAGTATATTTGGTGTGTTGGGGACACAAGAGACTTCTTGTATATTAATTGCAGGGTTGTTTGAGAGGGATATCTTTGACCTCTACCTCCCTGAGTTCGATAAAACTTGGGTGATCGACTTAAGGGAAACTTGATGTTGTCCTACAAACCTATGCACTTGGAGGCCCAACACTGTCTACAAGAATAGAAGCGTGCGTAGACATCACGGGGGGGGGGGGGCAGGCCATTTATACCCGCGGCGGTAGGCCAAAGGGCCGCCCGCATTTACTCTGGTGTCCGTGTGGGTGATGCGACTGGCCGAAAAGATGGCTCGCTGCGGCCGCCAGCGCTTTTGCGCAACTTTGGGAGAAGACGGAGACCGGGGCGCCGCTTTTATTGTGCGTGCGTCTCACTAACGGGGCGGGCCCGTGGCGTCTGCGGTGTTTTCTTCCCATCTACAGCTCCCACGAGAGCCCCTACGCGACGGAGTTGGGTTTGGCTTCCGGATGGAAATTGGGCGCGCGTCCGGACGGGAAGGCCCATTGGGGGACACGAGTGGGCGTATAGGGTCTCATCCGGACGGGAAAGTGCTTGGGGGGCTTTTGGGGGGCACCACTGCCGACTGGAGATGCTCTTATAATCACACTTTTACAAGGCCGGATTCACTGCCCTATTTTTGGTCTGAAAGCCAAAACGATAGACGTGTGCTTCTCACGGGCCTGAGCTCAGGCTCTGCCATCTTTTTATGCTCAGTCGCGCTTTTTTTAGGGTACCTCAGCACGGCGGTAATCACTAAAAATGGGAAGCCTTCCGGAAGGTCACCCCGCGCGTTGTGGGTATTCCCTTTCCCACGCGCGAACGGGAGGATGGATGAGCACGCATTTATTTCGTGATTCATTTCTTCAAAATAAAGTATCTCGTGAACCGTTTTTCGTAATTACGATCCGTTTTCATATTTGAGATCCTCACGTCGAGATCTTCAAAACTAGATCTCATGTTGATAGGTTTCGAGATTTTTTTTTGTAGACTCAGAATCAACACGGATGTACATCCAGTTACACACAGATGTACGCCCAGGTGCAGTGAACAAAGTACATCCCAAATTCCGACGTACATCCACGTGCAACACGGGTGTACGTCTAGACGGATGTACACCCAGATGCATGCGGATGTACACCCAGGCGCTTGTACACCAAGTGAAGGACCGACATACACCCAGATGGTTGTACACCCAGTGAAGGGCCGGTGTACGCCTAGGCTGATGTACGCCCAGGCGGATGTACACCCAGGTACACCGTGCGTATACTTTTCAGAACAGTGTTTGTATAATTTCAGTAGCAATTTTTTATACTTTCACATACAACATGTATACTTTCAGAACAGTGTTTGTATACTTTCAGTAGCATTTTTTTATACTTTCACATACAACATGTATACTTCCAGAAATAATGTGTGTATACTTTCAGTAACAATTTTTTTATAATTTTCAGATACAACACATGTGTACTTTTTAGATAAAGCGTCGTAGGCGTTTTGTTCGAGGCGAAGCTGAGCGGTAGTACGAGGCAACGCCGAGCCGTAGCACGTCGACCAAGGGGCACAACGACATATGTACCCTCTTCAAGATCTTTATAAATGGTTATCGAGGTGAAGCCGAGCCGTAAAAAATATCGAGGCGGAGCCGAGCATCGTGCTACCGGATATACATGGTGTACATGGTGTACACACGCGCGTGCTACCGAAAGTATAAAGTATAAACAACAGGGTGTACAAATTCTTAAAAAAAGTTTCTCGAAACCTATCAACATGGGATCTAGTTTTGAAGATCTCGACGCGAGGAGCTCAAATATGAAAACAGTTCATAATTCCGAATTGCGGTTCTGAAGATATTTCGTTTTGAAAAAAACGAATCTAAAAACAAATTCGTGCACTCCCTCTGTTCGGTTCCTCGCGTACGAGGCCGCCACCTGGCGCTCTCGCGTGAGCTCATTTTTTCCTTCAGTTTCCTTCAGAGAGGGAAGCCTTTTTCTAATCGCACCCCAACACGGCTGGTAATCTTTATTATTAAAGCGCCAGTGGTGGTGTCCGTGTTCCATGCGTGGTACGTCCTACGACCCTCCTCTGCTTGGCCTGAGAAAATCGGAGAGACCTGCGAAACCCAAAACGTAGAGAGGAGCTATGAAACCGTAGCTTCACCGTTCCACGCACACGAGCTTAAAAAACCGCCCCTCACGTCACTATTCTTGACTCGCAAACACTCCAACATGGCCTAACTTATATCTTCTTTGCTTCCGAACCGCCCATCATGCTCGTGCACAGACGCCGCCGCCCTGCCCGCCTGATTCCCGTTGTCCAAGATCGATCCTGGCGGTTTGTGTCACAGCGACTGGTTGGTGGCATCTGGGTTAATCACGCACCACCGCTTCTCCATGCGCTGATGGCTTTGTCCATGGAAGTCGGGCCATAGATGGTAGCTGGAGGCCAACTGCTCGGATCAAAAGCGTGGACTGTGGAGTACGGATCCATTACTTTCCCGACAGATTCCCGTTGATCTAGACTATCGGGACGGCGGCGCGACTAGAGGCACTACAGAGTCAGTACTTGCTCTCGCCCGTTTGGCCGCTTGACTCGTGGTTCAAGACAGAAGGCATGGTGTCGGAGGAAGGCAAGCTATCCTTCTGGTCGTGGCGACGTAAGAGTGGGCATCTTGGTTGCGTTCTGACCGGCGAACGCTCACACACCACTCCGATGCCACCTTGGGCATAAAACCCGAAACCCGAAGTCCGAACCCGAAAATCCCGAACCCGAATAGCCCGAACCCGAAAAACCCGAGCACCTATTCGGGTGTCAATTCTAAAAACCCGAATTTTATATGGGAAATTCGGTTTTATACTTCTATAACCCGAACAACCTGAATAACCCGAAGTAGATAAGTAATTTAAGCCCATTACAATGAATTAAACTCCCGCATAACCCAACAACGTGAATTAAACTCCCGCACAGCCCAACAACGCATCATTGACCACATGCCATGAAGCCTCAGTCGCTCAACTTTACGCACACAAATAGGCCACGACGTACCGAGACCCTGACCTGGCTGCCGCCTGCAGGCAGTGGCCTTCCACACACCCTGCACCCGCTCTAGCCGGAGATGACAAGGAGCTGCATCGTGTGTGCCGCCTCCCGCCGCCTACCTCGATGACGTGTTGTGGTGATATGCAGCACCCTCCGCCTACCTTGACGGCATGCTGGGGTATAGCGTAGCGCCCATTGCCTATCTTGACGGCATTCCAGTGGTACAGTGCAGCGCTCACCGCCTGTAAGGTCCCCCAAAACCACTATTCAAGGACACCTCCGATATGCATACATTCACGATCCCAGATCACACCAGTCATGAACAACATATCAAGTTGGTACACAGATACAACATCCATTACACGATTGCATAAAACACTTACAAAAGGGACATGGTCACATGACCAAGTCTAACACAACTGCCACGCAGGGCAACACACAACACACACATCGGAAGACTAAACACACAAACACGTAGTAGAGCCCAAATCACGCCTTAACCTACAGGCTGCTAGCCGGGAGACAATCCTAATTTGCAAAGCCATCAGCTCCGTACTCCTCTTCATAGATCTCCTTCTGAGACTCCTTCTCGATGTTTGGCAAGTAAATACCAGTGACGAAACCAATATAAGTACATTTGAATGTACTCAGCAAGACATCCATCATGTAGCTTACCCAAAATGCAAGTATGCATATATAGTGGAATAGGTAGGCTATACATAGGGTTCACTATCAATGATATATGTAAGACATATCATAGTTGATTTTTTTTTTAAATCTCTCTATCTTTGTTGAAGAAGATACTTCAAAAGAAAATAATATAGTTTTCTTTCTCTTGTAGATATCACATGTACAAAAGATTTTATAAACTCATTTTGTAAAAGAAGGTTTTCTCTTTGCAAAACTTCTTGTAAAACAACTTTTGGCTTTTCATCAACGGTACCTCCACGGTACAAGATTTTCCTCCTTTCCGAACTTCACAAGTCCAACTCCTTTTTGAAAACATTGACACAATGCTAGCTACATGGCCATTCAACTGTCCATATCCGAGGACGCGGCTATTCCGAAATAGTTCTACTCTGCAGAGGTGTACACAATCCACCAGATCTAGTACATCCGCTATGAACAACCACAGACTGTAACAACACTATGTAAACATCAGATAACTGATCCTAACCATCCACTATGCTCAAGCTAGTATATTACTATCTCTTCAATTGGGTTTGTTCTCCCCAGCACCATGTCACACATCTCCATGGAAGGAGACCCAACTGTCGCATCCGGAGGGAAAATTAATCCCACACTTTATATGCCTATTTGATTCATGACTGTCGGCATTTCGGTTCGAGGGAAGTCACATCCCTTATAGCAAATTGAGATAGAACACACACTAACAAGAACAAACTTCAAGTTAAGCCCCGTGCCCATGTTGGGGTAAAGTGGCAGTACGGTAAAGGTTGCCCGGCGAAGACTAGGTTATGTTTCATTTTTGTAAAAACCTCTTTTGCCCAAAAATGACCACTTCCACATTCCTCCGGTGGATACGGCTTCGCCTTTCCACCGGGTTTTCCATAAAGCCTTTGTTTTGCAAAATCATATTTTTAGGGTGTCCACTTAGGGACTAATACTTGTGATGGTAATAAATACCATATGGTGGCTATGGGCTTGGTAACACCAAGTATCAACTACTGGAATAGGTAATAGTATATATAATAGTAGTAGTAGTCACTCAAAAATAGTTTTTGGTAATCCAAGTTTTTGTAAAACTTTTAAGAAGTAAAACATTCATGATAGATAATGATAAGTGTAGTAACAACAAGCATCAGGAAGGCTTGCCTTAAAACTCTTAGTGTCCCTGGCCTTGAAGTAACTTGAACTTGACGCACAACTCCACAACTGCTTCTTCTTCTTCGTTTTCTAGCGTCGTAAAAGAATAAAAGACACACACTCAGAACAAAAAACCAAACAACTAAAATAAACAACACATAAAGCAAGCAAATTATACTAGCGCAATCACTCAAACGTTATCGAGAAATCTATCTCACATAACTCTCAGGGTAAAAACTATCGTCAGACAAACATATGGTTCAGAAAACCATATCCCACATCTTACATATCATATATGGATTGGGTGTACCACTCTCATAATAAGATATTTAAGAAGCTAAAAATAAAGCTTGTGGGTACAAAAGGTGAGGCTACTAATATAATAACAATTAATCGAAGCAATACCCATGGCAGTGGGTATTAACAACACACAAGCAATCATCATCAAACAAGTTTAGGACTAACTAATGCCTAGATAACAAGATACTACTAAGAAAAACAACAACACTAGCACATCAATAACATAACTACAATACACATGCTAAGGTAATCACTCAGAAAAATTCCAAACAACAAGCAAACACACCACAGAAGAATAGGCTAGTTACAGACTATGCTAATGTCTATTCAAAGTTATGGAATCCATCAATCATGAAAATAAACAAAAAAATCAGTAGCCCAACCAATAGTAACAAGTCATAATATATAATATAAAATACACTCATCACAAGAGATAATACCCATAACAATTAACATAAACACAGGACTGCACTAATAGCATTCTAGTATGGAAGTTCTACACAAGCATGCTATAAGAAATAATTGTATTCCACAACTAATATCAACAAGCAACTCCACAAGTCATGTCAAAATAATAGAAGTAATAACATCCTAAACATGCTAGAATGATTATACACTTATAAAATAAAAAGACAATAATACTAGAGCAACTCATAACAATCTAGTGGTGACACTAGTTCATCACTAGAGAAGCAAACATCACTACAAGGATGCTTAACTCTAAACAAGAAAGTCGTGAATATAAATACCTACTAACAGCACATACACCTTATACATGCTAGTAAGCAAAACAATAAAATAATTTCATGAAAAAATCTACTAACAAGCATCAAACCATTCTAGTAATACATGCTTTTCTAATTAATTAAATAGCAAGCAATCAAAGTGTAAAATACACAACCAGAAGCTGTGCAGTCAATACAAGACCAACTAAACACTTTAAAAAATCCAAACACTCAATGAAAATCACTCACAAATAATTTATCAAACACTAGGAAACATTCTAGTTGCAAACAATATTCTATTTAAACAAAACAATAGTGAGACACATCTTAACATGATATTCCTAAGGAATATTGTGTTAACAAATGAATCACCACTAAACATACTAGTGTTCTCAAAGAAGTACTAACCTCTTCACTTACATAAGTGAAACAAACAATCTATTTTCCTTGGTGGAAAATAAAACTCAATCATATAGTACTACATGCTATTTTCACACAAGTGTAAGGTTGGGGATTTGCATCCCTAAACTAAATTAAATGGGACCAGTGGGTTATGGGCCCACTAATACCAAGACATTTAGAGGTAACAAAGCCTCTGGTCACACATGACAAAATTAATCTAACCAAACAATCAATACAAAGCTATTCATACTAGTGAAAGCAATACTAGTGAAAACAAATACAAATCTTACACATGCTTTGCTATGAAATAAGTTGCAAGCTAACAGAGATGGAAACACCAAGATAACAGTACCAAAATGGTACTGGAATCCACTCAAACATATCACAAACCTAGGCAAAACAAACCTACCAAGATTTGGTTCACACAACAATCAAATAATAAAACTAGAAAATAACAAATGCTAGTTCTATTTCTATTAGACTTTCCAAACATGCACACACTTTCTAAGGTAGACATATTGCCAGAAAACAACCTAATAACAAGATCCAACACATCTATACATGCTAGGAAACAAGATTCAAACACTCACACACTTTATTTCCAACAAACACACACATACAAACAAAACAGAAAAGCTGATGTTTCTATTTTTGCTCACCAAAAATAATCTAGGGCTCCAAAAATTAATCCAATCTAGTATTAGATAGATCTAGTTACAAGCAAACTCATCCAAATGGATTCACCTCAAAAATCAATTTTAAACTCCTTCTAAAAATCCTAGAAAAGCCTACTGGCCTTTTACCAAAATGGATGGCATTTCCATTTGGTAACTCACCTTGATGTGAAGCCAAGTCCTAGTGATAGATCTAGTCCTAAGATATCCAAAAAAAATAGTTTGGCCATTTTGGATACAGATCCAAAAATTTATGCCACAAACATGTTTACAGAAACCTTGTGGCAAAACAGATCTTGAGACAAAAATATAGGTCAAAACTTAGATCTAAAAATTTTAGATGGTTAGATAAACATAATACTAGTGCCTTGATTTTTGGTTGAATTTATTTTGCAGTCTAGATTTTTCACAGAGCCAAAGCAAACAACACAAATTTGCACAGTTTTTAAAAGAAAAAGAAAACGGACGGGCGGGCTGGTGTTCTGCGGGCGCGGCCCAGCTAAGCGGCCGAGCGGCCCAACGCTCATCCGCGCGCACGCAACTCGCGTGAATTCTGGCCGTTCAAGCATGGCCGTCGATCTCAGATCGAATGGCCCGCGGTCTTTGTTCTTCCTCCCTCTCGTCTCCCTCTCTCTCTCCCGAGCTACTCAGAAACACGGCGGCTCGGCGGCTCACCTAGGGGCAACGGAGGGGGCTGGCGCTCGATCGGGGGAGACGTAGGGTTGCAGGGGCGTCGAGGGGCGCGAAGATCGGGCGCGGGCGCGTCCTCTGGCGGTGGCGCACGGCAAGCGCCCGTGGAGGCGTCCACGACGGCGGCGAGGTCTCCTGCAAGCACACGGTCACGAGGGAAGGTCAAAGGGGGCCAGGGAGGTACGGGGATCTCAACGGAAGCGATCACAAGAGGTGGGAGGGTGAGATTGAGGTGCTCCACCTCGGACACACGCACGGTGGCCGGTGACGGTTCAGAGGCTCGTGGATCTTGCAGAGGCCAAGGGGGGTTTGATTCTGCTCGAGGTGAGTCCAGAGGGGTGTTTAGGTCAAAGCAAACCAGGGAAAGTTGCCGAAGGCCAAGACTAGTGAAGGGGCAAGTCAACTCATGGCTCTAGGAGTGTGTAGTGGCCAAGGTATGGGCACAAGGCCCACTGTACAGTGGCAACAGGAAGTGTCCACACCTCTCTGTCCACTCCAAAGTCCTCCTCCTTTTCTCCTTCCCCAATCCTTCTAGAAGCATTCCAAGGGATCCAAGGCCAAGTCTAAACACTGGTAAACACAAGGGACAAGGTGGAATTTCGAGTCTCACACAAAAAGTGGTTGAAAACAAGTGTCAAAAAGTGTATCAGCAACTGTTTCTGAAAAATTCAGGAAATTCAGTTAAGGACTTAGAGAATTTTTTCTAAGTGTTGAAATCTTTTAAAAACATCCGAAAGTCGGCACTGTTTTCAAGGGTCAAATAAAATTCAAATTTTGTTTTCAAAGTGGGAACTTGTTAACCATGTTTTAGACTTTCAGAAACAACTTTTGAAAATAAAATTGAAATAGTTTAAGGCCATGAAAACAATGTGGGAAAAGGTGTACTTTCTGTTTTTCTCTGTTTTCCAAAAATGTTGTTTTCTGCCTTATTTTTATACCACAAAGATAACAAGCAAAAGATAATTTTTTTTAATCCAAAAACAAAACCAAGCTTATGTATTTGTAGTACATATAGCAAGGAACAATTAAAAGTCAAGAAAACATAAAATAACATTTTATAGCCTAGTGAAAACAAAGGTTGAAAACAGGTACTTGGCTATATTTTCAGGAAATAGTTTCTATAGAAAATTTAAAAGAAAACTTCCATAAATAATTTTGAAAATTTGTTTCCTTGGATCCAACAAAGTTAAAAGTTTATTTTAAGATGCAAACAAGAATGATCCAAGTCTTGGAATAAAAATCCACTCAGGTAACATTTGGGAAAATATCAGGGAAGAATTATAAAAGTGTTTTCAGAAAAAATTTGATATTGGTTATATCAAGAAACAAAACTTGTATTGAAAATATTATTAAGACCATATACACATGTTAGTTCAAACAATCATGTTGTTAAAAAAAATGTTGGCCCTAATTTTTGTCTTCTTGAGCATGGTACAAGAATCCAAAAACTGGGGTGTGACAGACCTTCCCCCCTTAAAAGAATCTCGTCACGAGATTCGCAGGCAAGAGAAAAGAGGGTATGGTAAAAACAACAATGTTAGATCATTTGTTTATAAAAACATGTGCTGGTGGTTGGTAACATTAAACACAGGTGCTTCCCCCCTTTGATTAATCTTACCAAAATTCCACCGGCAAGTTAGCTTTCTTTTCAAAGGTCTAGGTGCCATAAGCTAAACCTCGAACTTATGTTCCTCAAAACCATGATACCGATCCAGTGGTTATCCTTTAGACAATTATCTGCTTGTTTCCATTCTAATAAGATTATCACACCACTTATCTCCTTTGGGGCATAAACTCTATCATCACTATATAGATCAATCAATCGGATCTCCACCAATCTTTATTAAGCATGAGCTTTCCATTGCTCATTTTCTAACAATCCAGGAAAATCCACTATCTTCCTCTTAATCTAATATACTCCTAGAAATCGAGTCTCAAATCATTTGTCTCCCTCAAAGTCATTTCCTCAACGATCATGTTGCTAAATCTAAACCATCAAAAACATCCATCATATACCAACTCTGGGATACTTTTATAAATCCTTTCAAATTCTCCCAACTCCTATCTCATGATCAATGCTAAATCATTTTCCCCAAACAATCTCAATAGAGCGTGACAAGCTCCGAGAATATCTCATCAAGAATAATCAACCACTAGATCCACGTCATATTGATTTTTCCTAAAATCCAAAATCATCTTTTTATACCCACAAATCTCTTCCTATATCAAATCCAATATTCCTCCAATCCATCTTTAATCCAAATCAAATATCTATCCCAATACGACATGATCTTTTTACTACAATCAGCCTTTCTGCTAAAATCCAGGATAACAATCACCTAGGCAAATCATTATCATCATCCTCCCAATATTTCAAATTATTCTCAAGATACTACTCCTACTCAATCCAATCTCTTTACAAATCAAGTGTTTCCTAAACTCCAATAGTTTCCACCAATATTTCTAAACCTCAAATCATTACTTCCAGGCTACAAATTTTGTTACTGATAACTTCCAAATTTTTGGGGTCCACAACTGGTTAGCCCCAGATATTATATCATAATTCATCTCAACTAAAAGTCATGTGATCCTCGACCTTTCACTCCTAAGCTAAACCTCAAATGAGTTTTCCACCATCTCATATTCTAAAACCTGTTTCCTCCAAGATAGATACACGAGAGATCTTATTGTCTAGTAACAATCATAGCTCATTAATCCAATATTTTTTTCCAACCTTTCATCTTTCTTTCAAACAGCTATAGAACATCCTAACGCACCTTTCTCTTTGGTTTTTCGAAAAGTTGGTTAGAATTTTTTTTAACTGGTGTTAGGTGTTAAGCTAAAGCTAGATGAAGTTAGGTTAGTATTATTAATTTTAAAAGATATATTTTTCTAGTCCGACGTGACACTACTAGTGTTCCATTTACGTCGGATTTATCAGGGTATGAAGACAAACAAAACTATGGGGTCACAGGTTTGGTTCGAAAACATACCATTGGCTATGGCATGAGTCGCAGGTGCTTCTGCAACACCATCTTGGTCTCGAGGTCCACTCATCAGATTCTTGCGTTTCTTCCATGTTGGACCCTGGGTCTCTTGGGTTTCATCAGGGTGAACTAGAACATGGTTCTTCTTGGGACACTCGCGAGAAAAATGTCCTTCTTCCCTACACGCAAAGAATGTCTTGGTCCTAGGCATGAAGTTCACACGCCTCCTGGGAGGTTGCGGCATCGCAAGTAAGATACTGCGAGTCACACACGAACTAGTTTCTCTTGGCGTCACTATCTTCCTTTTGCGACTCTCTCCAGCAAGAAGGCGCTGATACTCTCTCATAAGGATAGCATTATTCTCAGCATTGGTGGTGACAAGCTGAGTCAAATGCTCCAGGGCAGCATGGGTGGCTATGTGTTCAGCACGAGCGGCTTCACGTTCTTCCTTCAGCAGAGCAAACAGTTGAGCAACTGTCGGCTCCGGTGGCGGAGGCAACTCGCTGGCCATACTGAAGAAAAGAACGGTGTAAGACGAGAGCAAACAAAAAGGTGGTTTTGTTTTGAAAACTTGTGAAACATACCGGCTCATAACGGAGATGAGAACGGTAGGTAACACAGCAACAAACAAGCGTCTAAGAAACAATCACAAACACAAACAATGACTAGCACACACATGAGACATAGTCTCAACAAGCATAATACAAACCTAGGTTTCACAAAGAAAAACCGTAAGGCTTACAACGCAACTAGCACACACATAGCTCTTAGCAGATTTCACACAACACAAACACAAACAAGCGTCTAGGTGGAAATGACACATCTCCTAACATCTTGCGGCAATCCTAAGTGCTCGAGGAAGCGCGTAGCTATTCCTCCAACTTTTCAACTCTAGCTTGGCTGGTTGCAAACTGGTATTGAAGGCTTCTCACTTGTGCACGGAGATGGGAGTCAACATACTTCATGGTCTTCCTTTGGGCCACGAGATGACGCTCGGTAGCAGAAGAAACATTCAGGCCTTTCTCCAGCTGGTCTATCTCCCTGCCTCAGAGGTCGTAATCTCCTCTAAGGTTATCAAGGGAGATCTGGGTGTTGTACAGCTGTCCCTCCATGTGCTGGAAGTGACGAGCAAAGGCAAAGTCTCCAGTGACTTCTAACGGCTTGTCATCTTCGTCGCGCCTTCCATAGTATCTATAGGGGTGCCTTCAAACTTGCGGCGAAAGAAGTTCGCGAGCTTGGCAATGGTCAGCTGCATCACTCTAAGGATACCATCCTCCCAACTGTTCTCCACCACTTCCCAAGTGATCTCTGGGGTTGACGGTGCTAGCAACAGTGCACGGATGGTATAGACCACCAACCAGGACAATTCTCGTCCATCATGGTGAATCTAGGCTCCCTTCAACTCAGGTAGTGGACGACCGATAAGGCGAGTCATCTTGATCAAATCCTCCTCAAATCGGCGGTAGAAAGGTGCATGCGACCCCAGCCGAAAGGACTTGGTGAAGACAACTGCCATCTACACAAGATTTTAGAGTAGCTTATGTTAGGTAACAATGTGCAAAATTTTAAGAATTGTCACTTAGTGTAAGTAGAGTTTTTCAAAAACACAAAGGGGATGGGATATATAGAATATTTTGGTAAATAGTCATCTCAGTGAGCTGGTTTTATTAACTTTTATCATTAGAGTACTAGCTAACGTCCATGCTAACTAAGGTCTCCTAAGGTCAGGATAGCTCAGATACCAACTCTGTAAGGTCCCCCAGAACCACTGTTCAAGGACACCTCCGATATGCATACATTCACGATCCCAGATCACACCAGTCGTGAACAACATATCAAGTTGGTACACAGATACAACATCCATTACACGATTGCATAAAACACTTACAAAAGGGACATGGTCACATGACCAAGTCTAACACAACTGCCACGCAGGGCAACACAACACACACACAGCGGAAGACTAAACACACAAACACGTAGTAGAGCCCAAGTCACGCCTTAACCTACATGCTGCTGATCGGGAGACGATCCTAGTTTGCAAAGCCATCAGCTCCGTACTCCTCTTCATAGATCTCCTTCTGAGACTCCTTCTCGATGTCTGGCAAGTAAATACCAGGGACGAAACCAATATGAGTACATT
Source organism: Alopecurus myosuroides (assembly GCA_028641055.1). Taxonomy (NCBI): domain Eukaryota; kingdom Viridiplantae; phylum Streptophyta; class Magnoliopsida; order Poales; family Poaceae; genus Alopecurus; species Alopecurus myosuroides. The sequence continues at coordinate 276,445,930 of CM054057.1, read as the reverse complement.
TGAATGTACTCGGCAAGACATCCATCATGTAGCTTACCCAAAATGCAAGTATGCATATATAGGGGAATAGTTAGGCTATACATAAGGTTCACTATCAATGATATATGTAAGACATATCATAGTTAATTTTTTTTGAAAATCTCTGTATCTTTGTTGAAGAAGATACTTCAAAAGAAAATAATATAGTTTTCTTTCTCTTATAGATATCACATGTACAAGAGGTTTTATAAACTCATTTTGTAAAAGAAGGTTTTCTCTTTGCAAAACTTCTTGTAAAACAACTTTTGGCTTTTCATCAACGGTACCTCCACGGTACAAGATTTTCCTTCTTTCCGAACTTCACAAGTCCAACTCCTTTTTGAAAACTCCTTTTTGAAAACATTGACACAATGCTAGCTACATGGTCATTCAACTGTCCATATCCGAGGATGCGGCTATTCCTAAATAGTTCTACTCTGCAGAGGTGTACACAATCCACCAGATCCAGTACATCCGCCGTGAACAACCACAGACTATAACAACAGTATGTAAACATCAGATAACTAATCCTAACCATCCACTATGCTCAAGCTAGTATATGACTATCTCTTCAATTGGGTCTGTTCTTCCCGGCACCATGTCACACATTGCCATGGCAGGAGACCCAACTGTCGCATCCGGAGGGAAAATTAATCCCACACTTTATATGCCTATTTGATTCATGACTGTCGGCATTTCGGTTCGAGGGAAGTCACATCCCTTATAGAAAATTGAGATAGAACACACACTAACAAGAACAAACTTCAAGTTAAGCCCCATGCCCATGCTGGGGTAAAGTGGCAGTACGGTAAAGGTTGCTCGGCGAAGACTAGGTTATGTGTCATTTTTGTAAAAACCTCTTTTTCCCAAAAATGACCACTTGCACATTCCTTCCGCGGATACGGCTTCGCCTTTCCACCGGGTTTTCCATAAAGCCTTTGTTTTGCAAAATCATATTTTTAGGGTGTCCACTTAGGGACTAATACTTGTGATGGTAATAAATACCATATGGTGGCTATGGGCTTGGTAACACCAAGTATCAACTACTGGAATAGGTAATAGTATATATAATAGTAGTAGTAGTCACTCAAAAATAGTTTTTGGTAATCCAAGTTTTTGTAAACCTTTTAAGAAGTAAAACATTCATGATAGATAATGATAAGTGTAGTAACAGAAAGCATCAGGATGGCTTGCCTTAAAACTCTTAGTGTCCCTGGCCTTGAAGTAACTTGAACTTGACGCACAACTCCACAACTGCTTCTTCTTCTTCTTCGTTTTCTAGCGCCGTAAAAGAATAAAAGACACACACTCAGAACAAAAAACCAAACAACTGAACTAAACAACACATACAGCAAGAAAATTATACTAGCGCAATCACTCAAACGTTATCGAGAAATCTATCTCACATAACTCTCAGGGTACAAAACTGTCGTCAGACAAACATATGGTTGAGAAAACCATATCCCACATCTTACATATCATATATGGAGTGGGTGTACAAAAGGTGAGGCTACTAAAAATATATCTGGTGGGTACAAAAGGTGAGGCTACTAAAATAATAACAATCAATCAAAGCAATACCCATGGCAGTGGGTATTAACAACACACAAGCAATCATCATCAAACAAGTTTAGGACTAACTAATGCCTAGATAACAAGATACTACTAAGCACAACAACAACACTAGAACATCAATAACATAAGTACAATATGTATGCTAAGGTAATCACTCAGACAAGTTCCAAACAACAAGCAAACACGCCACAGAAGAATAGGCTAGTTACAGACTATGCTAATGGCTATTCAAAGTTATGGAATCCATCAATCATGAGAATAAACAAACAAATCAGTAGCCCAACCAATAGTAACAAGTCATAATATATAATTTAAAAGACACTCATCACAAGAGATAATACTCCTAACAATTAACATAAACACAGGAGTGCACTAATAGCATTCTAGTATGGAAATTCTACACAAGCATGCTATAAGAAATAATTGTATTCCACAAATAATATCAACAAGAAACTCCACAAGTCATGTCATAATAACAGAAGTAATAACATCCTAAAAATTCTAGAATGATCATACACTTATAAAATAAAAAGACAATAATACTAGAGCAACTCATAACAATCTAGTGGTGACACTAGTTTATCACTAGAGAAGCAAATATCACTACAAGGATGCTTAACTCTAAAAAAGCAAGTCATGAATATAAATACCTACTAACAGAATATACACCTTATACATGCTAGTAAGCAAAACAATAAAAGAAATTCATGAAAACATCTACTAAGCAAGTATCAAACCATTCTAGTAATACATGCTTTTCTAATTAATTAAATAGCAAGCAATCAAAGTGTAAACTACACAACCAGTAGCTATGCAGTCAATACAAGACCAACTAAACACTTTAAAAATCCAAACACTCAATGAAAATCACTCACAAATAATTTATCAAACACTAGGAAACATTCTAGTTGCAAACACTATTCTATTTAAACAAAACAATAGTGAGACACCTTCCTAAGGAATATTATGTTAACAGATGAATCACCACTAAACATACTAGTGTTCTCAAAGAAGTACTAACCTCTTCACTTACATAAGTGAAACAAACAATCTATTTTCCTTGGTGGAAAATAAAACTCAATCATATAGTACTACATGCTATTTTCACACAAGTGTAAGGTTGGGGATTTGCATACCTAACCTAAATGAAATGGGACCAGTGGGTTATGGGCCCACTAATACCAAGATATATATAGGTAACAAAGCCTCTGGTCACACATTACAAAATTGATCTAACCAAACAATCAATACAAAGCTATTCATACTAGTGAAAGCAATACTAGTGAAAACAAATACAAATCTTACACATGCTTTGCTATGAAATAAGTTGCAAGCTAACAGAGATGAAAACAGCAAGATAACAGTACCAAAATGGTATTGGACTCCACTCAAACATATCACAAACCTAGGAAAAACAAACCTACCACAATTTGGTTCACACAACAATCAAATAATAAAACTAGAAAATAACAAATGCTAGTTCTATTTCTATTAGACTTTACAAACATGAAAATACTTTATAAGGTATACATATTGCAAGAAAACAACCTAATAACAAGATCCAACACATCTATACATGCTAGGAAACAAGATTCAAACACTCACACACTTTATTTCCAACAAACACACATACAAACAAAACAAAAAAGCTGCTGTTTCTAGTTTTGCTCACAAAAAATAATTTAGGTATCCAAAAATTAATCCAAGCTAGTATTAGATAGATCTAGTCACAGGAAAACTCATCCAATTGGATTCACCTCAAAAATCAATTTTAAACTCCTTCTAAAAATCCTAGAAAAGCCTACTGGCCTTTTACCAAAATGGATGGCATTTCCATTTGGTAACTCACCTTGTTGTGAGGCCAAGTCCTAGTGATATATCTAGTCCAAATCTATCCAAAACAATTTAGTTTGGCCATTTTGGATACAGATCCAAAAAGTTATGCCACACACATGTTTATAGACACCCTATGGCAAAACAGATCTTGAATACAAAAATATAGGTCAAAACTTAGATCTACAAATTTTAGATGGTTAGGAAAACATAATACTAGTGCCTTGATTTTTGGTTGAATTTATTTTGTAGTCTAGGTATTTTTCACAGAGCCAAAGCAAACAGCACAAATCTGCACAGTTTTTAAAAGAAAAAGAAAACGGACGGGCGGGTTGGTGTTCTGCGGGCACGACCCAGCTAAGCGGCCGAGCGGCCTAACGCTCATCCGCGCGCGCGCAACGCGCGGGAATTCTGGCCGTTCAAGCGTGGCCGTCGATCTCAGATCGAATGGGCCACGGTCTTTCTTCTTCCTCCCTCTCGTCTCTCTTTCTCCCGAGCTACTGAGAAACGCGGCGGCTCGGCGGCTCACCTAGGGGCAACGGAGGGGGCTGGCGCGGGCTTGGGGGAGGCGTAGGGTTGCAGGGGCATCGAGGGGTGCGAAGATCGAGCGCGGGCGCCGGCCTCTGGCGGTGGCGCACGGCAAGCGCCCGTGGTGGCGTCCACGATGGCGGCAAGGTCTCCTACAAGCACACGGTCACGAGGGAAGGTCAGAGGGGGCCAGGGAGGTACGGGGATCTCAACGGAAGAGATCCCAAGAGGTGGGAGGGTGAGATCGAGGTGCTCCACCTCGGGCACACGCACGATGGTCGGCGACGGTTCACGGGCTCGTGGAGCTTGCAGAGGCCAAGGGGGGTTTGATTCTGCTCGAGGTGAGAGTGGGGAAATATGGGGGTGTAGTGGCGCAAGGGGCACGCACGGGAGGGCTTTAACACGCGTCATTTTGGTCAAATACATGGGGTGCTCTCGGGGGCTTGTCAGGGAACGGCATGGGCGAGTCCAGAGGGGTGTTTAGGTCAAAGCAAACCAAGGAAAGTTGCCAAAGGCCAAGACCAGTGAAGGGGCAGGTTAACTCATGGCTCTAGGGGTGTGGAGAGGCCAAGGTATGGGCACAAGGCCCACTGTACAGTGGCAACAGGCAGTGTCCACACCTCTATGTCCACTCCAAAGTCCTCCTCCTTTTCTCCTTCCCCAAGCCTTCTAGAAGCATTCCAAGTGATCCAAGGTCAAGTCTAAACACTAGTAAACACAAGGGACAAGGTGGCATTTCGAGTCTCACACAAAAAGTGGTTGAAAACAAGTGTCAGAAAGTGTATCAGCAACTGTTTCTAAAAAATTCAGAAAATTCAGTTAAGGACTTAGAGAAGTTTTTCTAAGTGTTGAAATCTGTTAAAAACATCCGAAAGTTGGCACTGTTTTCAAGGGTCAAATAAAATTCAACTTTTGTTTTCAAAGTGGGAACTTGTTAACCATGTTTTAGACTTTCAGAAACAACTTCTGGAAATAAAATTGAAATAGTTTAAGGCCATGAAAACAATGTGGGAAAAGGTGTACTTTCTGTTTTTCTCTGTTTTCCAAAAATGCCTTTTTCCGTCTTATTTTTATACCACAAAGACAACAAGCAAAAGATCATTTTTATTAATCCAAAAACAAAACAAGCTTATGTATTTGTAGTACATATAGCAAGGAACGATTAAAAGTCAAGAAAACATAAAATAACATTTTATAGCCTAGTGAAAACAAAGGTAGAAAACAGGTACTTGGCTATATTTTCAGGAAATAATTTCTATAGAAAACTTAAAAGAAAACTTCCATAAATCATTTTGAAAATTTGTTTTTTTGGATCCAACAAAGTTAAAAGTTTCTTTTAAGATGCAAACAAGAATTATCCAAGTCTTGGAATAAAAATCCACTCAAGTAACATTTGGGAAATTATTAGGGAAGAATTATAAAAGTGTTTTCAGAAAAATTTGATATTGGTTTTATCAAGAAACAAAACTTGTATTGCAAATATGATTAATACCATAGACACATGTTGTTAAAAAAACTGTTGGCCCTAATTTTTGTATTCTTGAGCATAGTACAAGAATCCAAAAACTGGGGTGTGACACCGCCTCCCTGGAGTAAACGACATGTTATGATGCAGTACTGCTCTGGTGGGATCCCTATACTGCGTGTACGGGTGCAGCGCCGCGCCGTTCGATCTTCCTAAGTCTTCCTCTACTAGATATGGCTCTGATGCATTGAGGAATTTCTTTAAGTGATGCTCCTATTCGGGTGAATCGAGAAAACCCGGACCCAAATTATCGGGTACCTGAATTGTCGGTTTCTTATTATTTTGGCTAAATTTCGGGTATCATTTTTCAGAACCCGAATTTTAAAAAACCCGAATAACCCGACCCGAATTTTTCGGGTAATCCGAACGCCCCGCCTAACTCCGATGAGTCCACTCGCCGCCTGGTTTCGTTCGAAGCCTATTTGCATGCACCCGGTGAGTGTTATTCGCTTGTCTTTGCAATTCGCTCGTGTAGGAACCGATGGTCTCCCAGTCTAATGTTCCATGTTTGTGCTCTGCATGTCTGTTGGAACGACTGTTTGCATTTTTTCACATCTAATAACCAGTCGTTCCTGTAAGGCAGCGCTGAAGCTGCAATATTCATATATTCATACTCAGATCATATGTGACCAATTGCTCAATTGGATATTGTCGTGTGGTCATGGGCATTCATCATGTCAAAGAATTGGTTTTTACTTGTTTAATATCTGCCAAAATCTTTGTTCTCTGGTTATCTTCTTGCCAAACATGTGCTGATGCACCGGGAAATATAAAATATAGGATGGAAATGGATATTGTACAAGCTTTAAAAATTAGGATACTTCAAAGTCCATGAGTTACCATAGAAGGAACAGTTATTGGCAGCAAAAAAAAACAAATTTGCACCCTGTCTCGGAAAACAATATATATTGTGAAACATGTTGGTTCTAAGCGTCGTGTAAAAACAAAAAATATTTTAACATCATAGGATTCAGCTAATTTTACACTGCTCTGAATTTAAGTGGTTTGGTGTTTTGCACTTGAAATAATAGAGTCCTTTATTTCAATGTGTCAAGTAGAATCTTATTGCTAGGCCATAAGTTCCTTTTTCTGATTTCACATTTATGATGTGATCAAGTAATTGGATGACCTTCTGGGAGGTGCTGATGTGGTGCTTTCCATCACTGGTTTTTGCTGCTACTCTCCTACTGATTTCCCTTGTTCAACACTTTAATTTTCTATTAGGTTGTTTGATCATCCCTAATAATTTGTTTGAAGGTAAGGATGGCACAAACGAATTTGAAGATGTAGGACACAAAAAGAGTACCAAAGAGCTAATGTAAGATTACTTCATTGGGGAGGTGGGCTTCAACAAAATGCATAACACCCCAAGTCACGATATCACAAAATGCATAACACCCCAAGTCACGATATCAACCGTTGTTGTCACGCTGTATGCACCAAAAAGCGACAAAAAAAACAACTTTGTTGATATGCTTCTGGTTTTTCACGATTGAAGTGGCTAGAATTGATATTTGTAGATTCATAGCCGAGGTTTATCTGTGGTTCATAATAAAAAAATGTTTTTTTTGTATGTTGTCTGTTTACTATACATCATATACTTTTGGGATTTAGATCCCCTCCTTTATTCCAATAGGCAAGCTGCTATATATGGCCACATTGTTTTTTATTGGCACACCATGTAGTGCTACCTATGGCCACCATAGGTGGAGGTGGAGAAGGGGATGACCGTGTATGGTCGCAACCTATGGAGGTGGCATGGTGTGCAAGTGTCTTAGATTATATCCGTGTGTTGTTGTCATTTTGGGGTAAATATGCAAGCACGGAGAATTACTTGAGCTGTTCAAAGTACTTGCAATGTTATTTTGCAATTCTTAGATTTCATATAATGATGTTTTCTATGATAACATAACCTATTTGGGGTGATAGATATTTTAGCGGTGACAGTACATGAGGATAATTAAGGAACCTTCGTTATACTTATTGGTCGACTTCTATATGATTTTTTTGTTATTGTGATGAAAATTTACTCTACCACGAAGGGTTGAATATTTAGACATGAACCTAATGCTATTTATGCATGGCGACATGAACAATGACGTGCATTTTTCAGTTTGTAAATTTGTAGACATGACAAATGACGCAATACATAATGGGACAGGTTAACACATAGGGAGAAAGATGACACTTTTATTGTTAAAATTTGGTGTTGGAGAAAGAATGTGTGACAGACACAAAATCTGTTTGGATGCAGGAAAAACTGGTTGGAATTGAATTGGCCTGTGAATTCCAAATCCAAGCTGGAAAGGAAATGAGCGGCAATTCCAATTCTGTTGTTTGGTTATGCATAGAATTTACTGATGGAACCAAAGGGTGTGACCCAATTTCAAATCCTGTTTGGATGTACACACAATGGAATTCGATGTGTTTTTGAGTTTGGACAATATAAACATGTGTACATGCATGAAATAATTAGTATGTGTATATTTGATAAAAAGAGGTATACATGTCGGATAACATGCACACAAAAAAATAGTCCGTGCACTAGGTGATCGAGATCCAGCAGGGCTAATTAGCTGTGAATCGAGTTCATTACATTGCGGCAGACACGCAGCAAAATATAAAATCTGCAAGGAAGAACAAATAAAAAATGCATCCGCATGCGCGCATGCACTAGGATCCCTACAGGCTTTGGTCCCCAAGGAAGAACAAATACAAAAAGATGCATACGCATGCACTGTCAGAGAAGGATGCTCAGACCTGCCCATGTTCCTCTGACCCCTGTCACTATCGATGCCTACAACCGTTGTTTCCCTGTCCCCTTTCACTATCGGAGGCCATGGCTCTCGAGTCCTCGACTACGTCCCATCCGGAACCCTCGACCGCCGATGCCGGGAACGGCTCCCTGCCGCCCAGGCCGCGCGCTAGTCACACGCAGAGAAAGAGAGGAGGGAGGGGACGCACGGGAGAAGAGGAGGGATGGAACGGTCGGAGAGAGAGGACGGAGGGGTGGACGGGAGGGACACACTCACCGGCGGCGTCCGCTTCTCGGAGTCGAGGAGACGGAGCGAAGACGATCGAGGAAGCTCTCGCCTTCTTCGTTAGACGAAGCGGTACGCAGGGCGGGTGGGGGTTTGCGGGGGCAAACAATTTCCAAGCCCTTTCCGAGCTGGTTAGCTCGGAATTGTGTTGGGGGTTACGTCCGTGCGCGCGGGGATCTTCTGGAATTGGACATAATTTTCCGTACCCAATTCATTTACCACCCCAAACAACGGAATTTGGTCAGGCAATTCCAAATTGGCAATTTCAGGGTATTTTTCCTACAACCAAACAGGGGGGAAGAAAACATTCAGGTTAATAATTTTGATTTCATACATTGATTTTTTGTTTCGTGGCAAAGCACGGGCATTTAGCTAGTAGATTAGTAGGAGTGCTGACACAGCCCAAAATAGCAAGAACAAGTCTTGAGACCCTTGATGGGCCGAGCCCGCAGAGCTGCAATGTGCTCCTGACTTTACCGTACTCCCAACTTAAAAAAAAAACTGAGAGGACTTTAGCGACTCTAGCGACATCGACCGATTTGGGTGGCGGCGCGCAGGAGTAGAGCTGCGGCGACCGGCGCAGGGCAACACCGCGGAGGCGCGGAGAGGCGGTGTCGCGTCGCGGTAGCCCGTAGAGTCGGAGGGGCGTGGGCTGCCTACTGCGGCGGCCGACGAAGGCGACCCGGCCGTCCGGCCACCCCTAGAACTAGAAGTCGGCCGTGCACGGCAGGGATTTTTTTCCTTCGACTTCGAATACCCATTGTGCCCGGCCACCCCGCTGGCCGCCTCAGTCCGGGGGGCACCTCTCGCCTTCAATTGCTTGTTCCGCCGCCGCAGTGTGCGCCGAGATGCCAGGTACGAGTCTGGGCCCAAATATATCACGCGATTCGTGGTCTTGTTTCCTAAGCTGATTTCTTGGTGTCTTGTTAATGTTTGTAGGCGGGGAGAAGGAGGAGAGGGTGACTATGGAGGTCACCGACGAGATGCTCAAGACCATGGAGGTCGGTCTGGCCTTCCGGGACTATGTAAGGACATCAATTCATTTCTCTTAACGCTGGTTGGAATCTATGACTATCCCTTTATGCTTGATCCTTGCTCGAAAATTAAGAGGCTCATTGGTCAGAAGAGGGGATTGTAATAGTGCTCTTCACTTCGGTTTTATGAAAAAACTAGTTCTTTTAATTGGTCGGAAGATGGATTGGAATAGTGCTTCTTGTAAGGACTCAGTTAATCCAAAAGAGTAAGAGATGCTTGTCGATTTCGTTTAGATTACTGTGAAAAATCGATATTGTCTTAGTTTACTGCAAGAATACTGAATCATGGTTTGAAATGTACATTAGATAGTTGTGCTGAATGAGTTTATTCGTTGTTGGTCCAGTTTTTCATTTTTCAATTGCACATGTGTGTGACAGCGTATAATTCGTTTGAAATATAATGTCTGTGAACAATTATGCTAGAATATAGACAGTGATTTTGAAATATCTATGAACGAATCACTGAGCTTAGAACATAACCACAGCCACCTCTGAGCTGTGAGCTCCTAGTTCGTATTCAAAAGCTTTTGCTCTTAAAAAACATGCATATGGCTTAGATTCAGATTCAGCTGATATGTTTTCATACATCCTTTCCAGTTCATGACATATTTCGCTTTACGGACTAGTAACTTTTGTGATATACCATATTTGTATGGCAGAATGGCAGAATTAGTTCTATGGATTTCCACAGCAAGGCCACAAACTACCTTGTGACGGCCAGTGACGATGAACTACGCCTATATGACATTCAAAATGCTGTGTGAGTAACTGAGTACAAATCACTACTTAATTTTCTTCTGAATTTCATGTTGTATAATTGGGTAAAGAGTTTGATTAGATATTCTTAGTACAAAACACAATCTCCTAAGGTCTTTGCTATTTGGTTTGCTGGTTGTCCTGTTCACTTTATAATACATTAGGACATTGTGGCATTTGTTCAAGAGGCAACGGTTTGGCTTAGGCATTCACTTGGTTGTTGAAAATGATTTGTTCTACAACATAGTTGTAGAACCAATATTTAAAAGTAGTCTAATAAGTGATAATTAACTAGAGACAGAGTTTGATATGTATATGCTGAAGGCAGAACAAGGAATACACATGGTGCTGCCTTCAATACAGCTGGCGCCTCTCCTGATTTGGCCTCCCCCATGGGTATTGGGTCCAGCCTTGCATTGTCTATATGCCTGCCCCCGTGTGACTATCGTAGTGATCTTCATTAGTAGTACAGGAAATTTCCTAGTATGAGACGACTAAATGCATATAGACTATTGTAATTGTTTTTTTATTTTGGTAGTCAGTACTGTATTGGCCCATGATATGTATTTGATTTCTAACTCACTCAAAAAATTCAGATGTTTGAAGACCATCAATAGCAAAAAATATGGGGTTGAAATGGTGTGCTTCACTACTAACCCAACTCTTGTCTTGTATTCCTCAAAGAATGGCTGGGATGGTAAGTAATGTCTTGTCTTATCTTAAGAGTGATTTGAGACTTATACTGAAATAATGCACTAATGCAGAATCTCTGCGGCTGCTCTCTCTAAATGATAACCGGTTTGTAAGATATTTCAAAGGCCATCTTGACAGGTTCGTCGTATTTATGATAAATGATAGTGACATGTTTCAGTTAAGCTAATGCAAATGTAAACCTGTGATGTATGTCGTTTTCCAGGGTTGTTGCTATGTCTTTATGCTATGAGAAGGACAGTTTTCTTTCTGCTTCACTTGATCGAACTGTTCTCCTTTGGGATCTGAGGGCCGACAAAGCACAGGTACAACTATCGATACTATAAACTAGAAAATGCTATATAATAAAGCCTCTTTCTTATTGATCTCTCGTCCATTTCACTTAACAAGCTACAATTACAGTTAACCGAGCTGTTACGGATGTGGTGTCTGATTTTCTGTTCCTCTGTTAAACTAACTTCTTAATCTCCTTCTCCTTGTCAAAAAAACTTCTTAATCTCCTTCAGATGATGAGAAACCATCTTGTACCAAAATATGCCTTTTAAGTAGGAATGTTTGGATTGAATTCTCAACAATCCTGAAGTTCCCAATATTTCCTGTTCTGAGATGATGGATATTGGATTCACTGTAATCCTATTTATAAAGGCATGATGTGTATTCGCCATGGTCATTTTACTTATCTGGTTTTCTTAACATCTATACATATGTGGTGGCGTCACAGATGAAGTATTGGATAACGTGTGACTAGTAAAATGTCCCCTCCGAATTTTGCAGGGCTTACTGCGTGTGCAAGGGCGACCTGCAGTTTCATATGATGATCAGGGTTTAGTTTTTGCAGTTGCGTATGGTGGTCTCATAAGGATGTTTGATGCTCGAAAATTTGAGAAGGTAGTGGTGATTGAATGTCTTGTTTGATCTTTATTGTCCTATATACTTTTTAACTATCTTATAACATCCATAGGGGCCTTTTGATATTTTGTCCGTTGGTAATGATGATTCAGAAGCCAATGTCATAAAGTTCAGCAACGATGGAAGGCGGCTTCTATTAACCACCAAAGCAGGGGGTATTCATGTGCTAGATTCATTTCATGGCAATAATGTAAAGCCTTTAAACTACCTACTGTAAGTTAAATTAAGCAGGCCAAAGGACTTGGTAAAAACTCTCTACGTTTTTTTCTTTTCAGCTAGCAACTTACAATGTTAAGCCAGCTGTAACGAATTCAACTCTGGAGGCATCATTCAGCCCTGATGGAAACCATGTTATATCTGGTTAGAAACATTTCATGTCACCCTTTTTTATCATTGTTGCATTCTCTTTTACTAAACCAATTGACCTATTCATTATTGTTGCTGTTTTTGTTCTCACAGGCTCTGGTGATGGTAGCGTTTATGCTTGGAGTGTTAGAAGTGGAAAGAAGGTATGTAAGAACCTGGCATGTAACATTTATAGTTAAATTGTATGTTTATAGTTGCTTGATTGATATCAATGATTGTCGGACCTGCAGGTTGCACGCTGGGGGAGCACAGATAATGAGCCGCCGCTAGTTAGGTGGGCTCCAGGATCATTGATGTTCTTGACTGGATCTTCAGAACTATCCTGCTGGGTCCCAGACCTATCCAAGCTAGGATCATTTGCCGCTACTAAGTAAATCTGAGTGATACGATATCGATAATCCTTGTATTGCAAACTTTACTTCTAGCCATTTGCATAAGAGTAGTTTGGTCCGTGCCACTCCCAGCTTCCAAAACTGAGAAATGCATTGAAATGAACTGCTTGGACAAATGTAGGAGCAAACTGCAGAGTGCAGATACAGTCCCAGAATGCCATAGCCGGATACTGGTAAAGGTTGCTATAATGGCATCTTGGGCGTGTGGCATCTGTCCAAGTTGATTTTTATCAAGGCATTTCTCAGTTACGGCAATTTGGGATTGGCACAAACCTAAAATAGCCCCAACCCTTGATTTTCCTGTGTTAAGCAAAGCTCACTGCTTCTGTAGATTCTGACATGACTAATCGATGTGGCTTCTCTAGGTAGCGTGGATCATCAGACTTTTCTAGTGAAATTCAGTAATGACTAGCCTGTTTGGCATCAGCTGTTAATATGAGGAACAATAAGCCTCCGTAGAGTGTATCATTAGGTTTTCTGTATACAGTGCCTTCATAGAGTGCATGATTGTAAAGTAAGCCCACAGACGGGATAATACTGAATTGGTACTATGCACTGCTTGAAGTGGTTTTGGTGATTTATCGTGTTTTAGTGATGTGTTATGTTATGTAGCCAGCATGCTGTCAGTAGCTGATATTATTCCAATTTACCCTTTGTAGAGGCTACCAAGTATATGTTTGTTCCGGATGTGTTTGCTGATGTCTTGATGATAATACACGTGGCCTGCAAGTAAGGCCGCCATTGTTGTAGACTGGATTTTACGCTGGTGATGTTATATTTTGTGCTAATATATTTGTTAACAAAACCTTGAACACGAAGACGCATCTGAGGCCATGTAGTGATATGCTCAAGTTGCATCTTTGCTTTCACTTCAGGCATCGGTTCACAGCTGAATCTTTTTCTGTGACTAGAACTAGAATGGGACGAACAAGAGATACGATAGCTGAATGTTGGAACGGGTGTTACCTGTTCCAGTTTTTCTGCAGAAAGCGAAGGGCTCAGGGGTTGTAAAACCATTTGCTTGTTCAGTTTCTCCCTGTAAAAGAAGTTACTTCCATTTTTCCAATCAGTGTTATGCCAATGGCTCAGGGAATTGAGTGTAGCAGACTAGTCATGATCGGTGTAGCGACCGAGTATTGCGGTGGCGCGTAACACTAGCACATCATTTACCACCAAGACATACAAGAATTGCTCCTTAACAAGAGACTCATGAAACTAACACAGCATATTATAAGCACCAACACTCAGATGCAGAAACAAGCAAGAAAATCATTACAGGACTTAACCAAGTGACTGCACCTGTCGATCTTTCAGCACCCGACATGCCATCTTAATCTGTATATTATGTACAAATTCTGCTGAGCAAATGCAAGATTTTCTCCCAACGCTACCTGTTAGCTCGGCCATTTCCCGGTCTGCGTGTCATGGCCATCCTACCTTGAGCATATATCCCTTTACTCGTCGTTGCCTTTGCCCGCTTCCGTGGGTCGCGGTCTCCATGCTGCTATGCTCAGCTACAGCTAACAAGCTTGCGAGGAAACCTCTGACCTATTATCGCCATCAGCCGTCGCCTGGACTTGCGCAGCGTACTGCAGGTTCCAGAGAACCTCTTCGATGGAAGGTCTGGTCGAAGATTCGACGGATAAGCATTTGATCGTGATGGAGACCACCATCGATAACGAATCCTGTGAGGAGGTGCCGAGCACAACCGGATCCAGAACACGTTCGCGCTCTTCCTGGTTTGATATAGACACAACCTGCAGATGCATGCAAATATTTATCAGTCAGCTCATTATTTGTCTCCGGCAGTAGGACAGATCCGGGGACTATTAGCTGAAACACTAATCATGTCAGACTGTCTGAATTAGTTTCTCTATAAGCAGAATCAATGAGATGGTTCGTGCATTGAATATTTCACTTTTTATTAAATTCCCGTTAACTTGCAAAGCAAAACTTCCATAGAATATAATTCATATATTAAACAGTTCACAGTTGATTTACGAACTGTTACCATACATGGCAAAATTTCAAAGTGAAAACCAGTCATACAACCAAGAAAAAACAAACCAAGAGGGAAACGTACCAGTTCACTTAAAATAAAAGGATCTCCTTTTCTATGTAGTTTTGAGCCCATTAGTACTTCAAGTATAATACAACCAAAAGAACATACATCATCCTCCAAACTTTCCCTGCAAAAACATAGATAGACTGACATCACAATTTCGACATGGCTTATCATCAGTTTATAGAATGCTTCAACCCTATAAGCAGATTTCCTCATCTAATTTATCAAATTTGTGCAGTGGTACATGACTTCATGTGATTACAGTCAGCTATATCTGAAGTGCTGAACTCCTCATTTTGTTATTATATATACAACTAAGTATTAAAAAAAAATCTGCAAAATGTTATTCTGCAGGGACTTACAATTCTTCAGCATTATTTTGTATGTATCGCTGCCCTTCTCCTATTGCCTATAAACCAACAGAAATATCGGCATTAAAACCAAGCATGGTCTATCCTCAAAGCACCTGTAGTAACAATTAGGGGAACATGAGATGATAATTTCACTCAAATGGCAAGCCAACCTCATGTTTGTATATCTCCTCTGTGATTATGGACAAACCGTAGTCACTCAGTTTTGCCATATGGTGTTCATCAAGAAGAATACAAGAAGTTTTCAATCGATTATACAAGGAACCAGGAATTATTCCTGTATGTAAGAAATGAACAGCCCTTGCAATGCCGATCAGCACAT
Organism: Alopecurus myosuroides; assembly: GCA_028641055.1. NCBI lineage: Eukaryota > Viridiplantae > Streptophyta > Magnoliopsida > Poales > Poaceae > Alopecurus > Alopecurus myosuroides. The sequence goes on along the minus strand of CM054057.1, from coordinate 276,430,484 downwards.
GTAGTCTGTCACACCATTTCAGTGTTTTCTCAGGACTGAAGCCTGCAAGAAAGGCATGCACAAATAACATATTAAATAACTGAATTGATATCAATTCATATAACTTAATTACACATATTTAGGTGTAGTTCCTTACCAGAAAGATAATAAGACAGAGTTCCATTAGGTACATATTCATAAACAAGAAAAACCCTTTTTACACTTGATTCATCAACTGCGCTGTCGATGCAGTGCCCCAAGAGGCAAACCAAATTTGGGTGGCGAAACTTTGCAAGCAGATCTAAACGAAGCTTCAGATTTCTTATTGAATATCGCTGGTGCAGGGCCAAACATCTTATTGCAATAACGGATCCATTCTCTAGTTTTCCCTTGTATAGCTGAAGAATAAGAAAAAAAAAATGTATAAGCTGTAAAAACACAACATAAAAAAAAACTAAAATCGTATGACTGTATGAACATGTAGTTTGCGTCACTATAGAGCCGAGTAGTTATGTTGTCAGTATTTTCAACGGGACATTTATTGTGCATCTAACATATAATGCAAATTCGAAACTGAATTAACGAATCTACAAACAACACAAACCTTTCCAATGGACCCCTCGCCTAAAAATGCTGATCTTTCAAAGCACTTTGTTGCTTCTTTGAGCTCTTCTAAAGAAAATACACGATGTGTAGGCATTATTTGAGTTGCAAACTTCACAGCTTGAGATATGTACCCTGCAACGAAGAGAGGTAGAAGATGATTCAAAAGGTATGTCAGAAATTCTTCAAAACATGCAAGTAGCATCATTAGGCCATTCAGCTCAACCACATTTACAAATAGTTACAACTTACAAGGTATATGATAATGAGAGTAGATACAGGATGGAAACAAGGTAGGTGAGTTAACATGTAAATATATGTGGGTTCACATTTCTCTGTAAAAGCCATGTGAACTCTAAAAGTACTACATTTGCTTTGTATAAAGAAGAAGGCTAACCCCACAACAGAAAATCAAGTTTCACATACATTGTAATAAACTATGATAAATAACTGACCAAACCGCAAAACATGGATCCAGACATGTGAACGTCTAGTAAGACAGGGATTCCATGGACACTAAGGAGATTGCCACAGATATAAATACAGTACATATTACTCGAGAACAATCTTACTTGCATTTACAAGCAGTTCAGAGGACATTCCCGGAGTCGAATTATCTTGCATATGCTTTTGCAATAACTGTTGCTCTGCTGTAACTCTCTGGCAGTTTCTTTTGTTTGATGCGATTAATAGAAGAGAAAGAACAAGAACAACCAGTAGTATCCCAACAATAGTGACCACAAGTCCAATATCCTTGTTTGATCTTCTCTCCTTATGAGATTGTCCACAGTATTTAGTTTCGTGCTGGTGTTCAGGGTCAGCACTAAAGCAATTCCCATCGAACTTAACAACCCTGTCATTCAAATTAGCATTTAGACAAGCAGGCAGGTCACCTGTGAGGCGGTTAGTTGACAAATCCACAAAGCCCAGGGTGCTGCTGCATGTTAAACTACTCAGAAGTGACCCACTGAGCATGTTTGCTGCCAGGTTCAAATAACTGATGTTTGGGAGATCAAAGAGCTTTTCAGGAGGACTGCCCTCGAGAAAGTTGAAGGAGAGATCGAGGTGTTGAAGCCTATTCATTTGACCAAACTTTTCAGGAATTTCACCCTTGAATGAGTTCTTGCTAAGCAAGACTGTTACCAATACTGTAGGCATGTCTGGAAGCTCTCCATCTAACTCGTTGTCCCTCAGATCCAACATCTCAAGCTTATTTAAACTACTCAGAAGTGGAACCTCGCCTGAGATGTTATTGCCAGCAAGAGCTAGCTCTGTAAGCATTGTAGCTTTACCAACTGATGCTGGTATTGGCCCCTTTAACCGGTTACCCTGTAAGCGAAGGACGGTGAGGTTCGACAGCAAACCAAACCAGTCTGGCACAGTTCCATTGAAGTAGTTGCCATCCAGTGTCAGGGTGTGAAGCTTCGACATGGCCGACAGCTTCGGAGGGATCGATCCATACAGGAAATTGGAGCTCAGATCAAGCACTTGTAGCGAAGAAAGCCGGTGAATCTTGTCGGGGAGAGGGCCCCATAGGCCCAAAGACACCAAGATAACAACCCTCAAGGTAGTCAACCTTGTCAGTGTAGTAACAAATGAATCAATAACAAAGGCTTCAGAGAGGCTGACATTGGGAAAAGGATAGCCACTGAACTTCGGTGGCTTAGTGATCCTATCACCAACTATCTTGAGCTCTGTAACGTCATTCCCCTCGCACATCACGGTAACCACTGAAGTGGGCTGAGTATTGCAGGGGTCACCGCTTGGATTATTCCAGACATCTAGCTGCCTGGGGTACTCCAGCTGCTTCCTGAGCTGCTGCAGCAGCTCACTCTGTGAAGACTGCTCGCTTATTTGTAATAACATCAAACAACTTATGGACATCACAAGAATGCTTAACTGCCAAGCCATTGAAGCCCAGTTTGTGAACACGACTGTAGTATCTCTTTTCAATTGTCTGCCTTCCTATCTTGGCAAGTTGTGCAGTTCCCAATTTCCCAAGCAAAAGTTTCAGAATTTCAGCCAGTAGTGAAGATGGAGTGCAGAATGGAGAACTGCAGCGGCAAAATATAAGTAGTTTTTCTTGCTCTCAGAGTACAATTTCCTGCAGAAATTAATAATTTCAGAAAACTAGTGAGGAAAATGAAATAACGAAGGCTAAAGCCTCTAGCTTAGCTTTCCTTGCTCTCACAGTACATTTTCCACACACAAAAAATGAAAATTACAGCCTAGAGGCACTACAGGAAGGGAAGCAAATCTGTCACAACAGATCCATATTATCTGTCTAACTATGGCATAGGCAAATGCTTCGTCAAAATTATGCGTCTTATACCATAAAAAAACTATATTGGTGACGCAGCGCGGGAAATTGAAACAGTACTATTTGAAGGCGCAGGCTTGTAATAAATCTGCTGGGAGCCGACAAAGAAAATAACATACTGGGGCAACTACAGGGCAAAGCATTGAATTGCAATAACAGCAGGACTACCCGTACAGTTAACTGAACAGATTCTACTATACTTCAAATGCAAATATCTCAGGCTCGATGGTTATGTTTTTTTTCCAGTAAACCTCGCTGGTTAATCTTTGAAGGAATGAAATCCCTATTTTCGGTAAATAAAGAATGTCAAAATCCTGGAGGGATGAATAAGTAGTAAGATGCAAATCTGGGCTTTGCAAGGAAAAACTTGAGAAAACCTGCCAAGATAGGCAGCGAAATTGAAGGCAAGAAACCCGCGGCAGGGGAAAAGAAAATGCAGTAAACTCAAAATGGAAGTAGAGGCAAGGCAAGTTCGCAATTATACATGAAGCAATTCTAGTGGAAGTTTGCAGGTACAGGTAAACTCAAAATGGAAGTTTGCAGGTAGAGAGATGACAGACTCACTCTGAATACAGGTCCAAAACAAGAAAGCAGAGAGGAAATGAGGAACGCCGAGGGAAAGGGACAATGCAGAAACTTCGCTACAAATCGCACGCGCACACACCAGAAAGGGTGAGAAAATAGCGGAGCAGGGGGCGCAGGGGGAGGTAACAAGCGCTAGCAAGGACCCCAAAAAGGCGTAATATCAACTGCATTTGGACCTGCATTGCAGTGGAGCTAGAAATCTCTGACCTGAACGCCGGCTGCCGAGGGTTCTGTTTCTCCAAGAAGCACCGCCGCAGCACCCTTCTTCTTGTTCGCCGCCAAGGTCAGTAGCGGCGGCTGGCTGGCTGCTGCAGCAGCGAGAGCAGCAGCAGGAGGAGGCGAGAATTAAGGGAGGGGGGAGGCGGGGCAGGTGCGGGCGTTGCTGCTTGGAGGGTGGGGAGAAGGTCCTCCCAGCGCACATGGGATCTCTCAGCCGCTCACGCTCTCCCTTCCCCCAGCAAGCAAGCAAGAAGGGTCTGCACTGCGCGCGATTAATTGGCCGTGGACGGTGAACATGACACAGCACGGCCAACGCTTCCCCCAGCTAGGCAACCCCACCATGGAGCTGCAACGCATCGACACCATCCTCCCTCCCTCCATTGTTACTTCTTACTTGCAGTAGCGGGACTAGCAGTAGCGGGAGGAGTAAAAGCAGGAGCAGGCAACTGGCGCGCGGTAGTTGGGGTGGCAGGAAGGAGCCAAAGCCGATGAGGGAGGTGGAGGAGTGACGCGGTGCGGTGCGGTGCGCTGCGCTGTAGCAGTAAATAAACTTTTCGTCAGCAGAGGTAACCGCTTTAATATCGTTTTGACTGCGTCTTGGGGCGCGGGCAGAGACTCCAGACAGTGAAGTGAAGACAGTCTTGGATCGCGTAGCCGTAGAAGGTGGTGGATGGATTATCCGCGTCTGATCGGTCGTGGAACTTCGGCGTAAGTTTTTGGATGGGTTGATCTGACGAGCGTTGCGTTGTCCATGGTCCACCGTTTTTTTGGTTGGACGTTAAAACGAAGTTTGTCCTTTGTATTTTCTCGGCTAGTAGATGCAAATGCAGAAATGGGCCATTTCAAATGGCAGCACGTTCTTGGTTCCAAATGCGAGCATAGCGTTTTTTTTTTCATATGCACACGGACCACGGTGTATATTTCTGGTATCTCACCTACAAAAGCAGGCACACACCTGCCACCTCGCCCAACCAGGGGTGTGGTTGCTATGGGCGTGTTTGTTTGGCTCAAAACCTCTCACACGGGCCGTTACACGTCCGCACAAAACTTAAAACCCGTCTTAGGCCTGAGAGGAGCGGCCGATTCGGAGTTTCTCTCGGCCACTCTTCATGTGTTGGATGAAGTTGTTGTCTGCGATGGAACAACCCCCCTCCCCCCAAGATGCTCCACATGGACGTCTCGGGGCAAACCCTAGCATCGCCACTCCATCCAACACGTGAAGAGTGGGTTGTCTCCCACAAACGCTTTTCTTTAACGGCTTTAATCTAGGCATAAAGAAAGAATCAAATATTATCTTCTTTACCTTTTAAATCAAGGCAGGCAAAGCATATAAACATTGTATTTTTCACACACACATGGCTCAGAACTTCCTTTTTCATTTCGTTTAGCTTTACTATTTTCATCAAAGAGTTTCTGAGAAACAATCCAACCAAAATTATCCTCTAAGGCATAAAAATTTGCTAAAAGTTTAAATTGTATGGGAATATTAATTTCTTTTTCACATTCGGTTTTACCCATATATTTCATCTTCTTAGTATTCAAATTTCTCATGGTGTGTTCAATAGCAAGACCGTAACCAAACAATTTATAATGAGCAAAAACTTTCCTAGCCTCAATTAAACTCCGTAAGTAAAGTTTTCAGAACAAAGTTCTTTTCTTCTCCTCTCTTCATACTATCTAATTTAAGAACCATTTGTTTTAATATGGGATTGAGATTTACAAATCTAGCTTCTATCATAACAACTAGAGAAGTCACATCAGTTTCATAGTTATGGGTGAGTTCAACTACAGGTTTTTCATCGAGGCCATGAAACCCATTAACATGATTGAAGAAATCTTCAATGTTATTTTTTCCAATAACAAAACCACTTTCTACGTCCAGATCCTTCATAGAAAATTTAGGAAGAGATATTGTAACAAGGTAACAGAAAAAATTAAACGAAGGTATAAACAAACTAACGAAGCAAGTAAAAGACTAGAAACTAGAAAACTATTTTTTTTAGATTTTTGATATAAGGAAAAAACTAAACAAAAGTAAACTAAGAAAAAATAAAACAGAAGAGAGAAAGTGGAAGTGTGTAACTCCCCTAAATGGAACCTTAAAGTCCTCGGCAACGGCGCCAGAAAATAGTCTTGATGACCCACAAGTGTAACGGATCGCAACAGTCTTCGAGAGTAATTGTAACCCCAATTTATTGACTCAACACAAAAGGAGCTAAAGAATACCTATAAGCCATAGCGGCTGAATTGTCAATTCAGCCACACCTGAGAAGCACATAGCAAAAGATATTAGTAACACAAGGTGTAAGGAAATAGTGGATGGAGTGCTGATGTGATGATTCTCTTGCGTCCTCAACACACCTAATATGATGGTAATTGTATAGATGCACTTATTCGGCAAAGAGACAGTAAAAGTGGTGTAATATGGAGTGGAATAGGTGATTTGTGTGATCTGAAATAATAATGTTAGCAAGGTAACAAGTGACAAAAGCATGTGAAAATTGTAGCAATAATAGTAACAGATGGACCAGGGTTCATAGTTTCACTAGTGGTAACTCTCCAAAAAAAAGTGTTGTGTAAACAAATTACAGGTAGGCAATTGATAAATCTTGAGTGCATAACAATGTTATTATGACGATATGTAGTTCACGGGTTCTAACATGGTAGGCATTGCGTCAAGGCATATGGACCGCTATCCGGCTGCATCCATATCTAAAACTTCACCTCAAGAAATCTATCCAGCAAATCGCTTGGTATTAAATTGCAGCAACGAAGTGATTTATTTTTATGCAACAGACAAATGCATTAAGAACAATACGCAATATAAGCAATAATCCTCATCCATAGACAAGAACACCACTATTTTCTCCCTAGTGGTCACATCCCCCACTCGTCACGTTTCGGTCACTCGAGCACAGATGAAAAGAAGGCATCAACCCACTATCTAGCATATAAACACCCTCTTGGAGATGAATACAATTATGTGATCAAGGTAACCACACAGATCAGATAGTATTGCAAGAACACATTAAAACACTCTAAAGATATAAGTGAAGCTTCCATATAATAACATTAACAAAATAATCATAATCTCATGATTCATCGGATCCTAGCAAACACAACACATAGCATTACATTAGATGGATCTCAATCATCTAAAGCACCTCATGAGAACATTGTATTGATCATAAAGGTGGAGAGAGTACCAACTAGCTACTACTATGAACCTGTAGTCCATGGGGGAACTACTCACGGAGCATCATGGAAGTAGAACGGTCGATGGAGATGGATCCGGGGCACCTCCCCGTCTCGGCAGAGTGCTAGAACAGAGACTTCTGTCCTCCCGAATTAGGATTTTGGATGGCGGAGGAGCTCGAATGCGTTTCTGGAAAATCCTCTGGTATGCATCAGTTTTAGGTTAATGGGGTATTTATGTGAGAAGAGGCGACGGGAGGAGGTGCCGGGGGACACCAGATGACCCCCAAGGCGCGGGCTAGGGCTGACCCATGCATGGCACCCCTCTGGTGACCCTGGGAATCTTGTTAAAATAATTCCTCGTAAATTTTTAGCCCGTTCCGAGAATATTTCTTTAAAAAAAATCTGGAATATCAAACAACAGAAAACAGGAACTAGCTATGGGCATCTTGTTAACAGGTTAGTCCAGGAAAACATCCGGAAAACAAAGTAAAGCATGGGAAAACATGGTATGGAACATAAAAAATTATAGATACGTTTGGGACGTATCAGACGTCTATATTGTCGGGACTTCCGCAGACACTATCTCAAACATTTTCGAGGCTGAGCTGATGATGGTGTTGTTGCTTATGTGTTTGTTGTCATGCCCTAGATCGCACTATTATCTATCCCTATTATATATAACTTCATAAAACTGATGCGAGAAGGTATATACTAAACCACTCATATGATGAACTTGTGATGAATCACTAGCAGTTGTGGTGCTGAATTCTTGATGCACCAGTTATGTTGCTAACTACTAAGGGCATGTTTACTTTAAAAAATTGAGTCCTCATCATGAGTTTTCACACAACGAAACACCACGAAATTTGCTTCGTGAGATGACACGTGCAACCAAACACCTAGAGCGTTTTAACTTGGTCCCAACAAAACATGACTAACTAGCACTTTGTTGGTAACTAAATAGACAACACAACATGGATCGGGCGGCGTTTTTCTCAGCCAGGTCGTGTCGGGCGACGGATGCAAAATGGCCGAAACGGCTACAGGTAACCAAACATATCCTATATCTATGCAGCGGACCCTATCCGGTCACATACGAAAAATAATTAGTGCTCCAAGAAGCGGAAAGTGTTTTTGACTCCCAACACGAGTCTATTTTAAATATTAAAAAAAATCATTTTACATGCTTGAAAATATTCCAAAAAATCAGGTATATACCAATGACATATCCTACAAGCAAGAAAATCCGCAACCCAAAATTATTGGTATTATGCGCTACACAAGAATGACAAATCTGATACAGTTTGGAGGTTTGAAAATATGCGTACTCATCTCCACTTTTGTCATTTTTGTGCAGGCGAGAATATAAAGTATTTTTGTTTTTTAAATTTTGTGGTATACACCATGAGCTACACCTAGATTTTTTTCCAGTTTTTTTTTATTCATAAATATTATTTTAGATTTTGTTTTAAACCAATATCACTAGAGCTCGGGTGCACGAAATCTCAACTAACAAACCTACAAGAAACAAGAACAATCGATACATCGAAATATGCCATCTCACGTATGAATGGGAATGCTGTCGAAAATTGTTTAATCCTGATTGGAAGTCCAGTCAACCCCGTTATGGCATCTAACTGGAACCAAATCATATAAGTAATTAGTCCGGTAAACAAGTCAAAAATTAAAAATAAAAAACCAATAAAAAGAAGACCATCAAAAAAATAAGTGTGCTAGTATATCATGGACTATGCATCAACAATTATTCTTTGTCCACCATAGACAAGCGGGCTAACTCTTCAACTATTTTCCTCACTTTCTTTCATCCAATGGGATACTTTAATCAAACTAAAGGGAATATGGCTAGAACTAAAAGACCAAATCGGGAAGCTCTAGTGCCGAGTATGAGAAGTCTAGTACTCCTTCCCTTCCAAAATACACGAATTCCATTTCTCCAAAGATGGATGTATGTAGACATATTTTAGTGTATACATGTATGCATATTTGGACAAATGAAAGTTATGTATTTTGGGACCGAGTGAGTACGACACAGGTCGATGTCAAATAGGATGTAACTCCAGAAAACCATATGAAGCTCCGGTGTCAAGTTCTACAAATCTAATATGGTACAAACATAATTAGTCGATACTCTTTCTGCAACGCTTCTCCTAACACATGATTAAGTCACGAACCAACGAGACGGCGGAATCTCTTAAATTGAGTAGAGGAAAAGAGAGGCAACATAAAGATGATGATTATGATATTGTTCCCTGTTGACCAAATAAGTACAGCCAATTGTAATTTCGTTGGATTGCAATGAATTAATAAAATCGTAATATGACCATAAACATTTGATTTTGTCGTTATAGTTGAATTGTTTGTATTGTTTGATGGTAAGATCACTACAAGTGAGAAGTGGTGGCCAAAGATAATTGATGTAGGCTACCAAGCATGGTGTCATTCATCTTCCGAGACAAATTTGCCTTAGTACAGTAAACCAAAGATCGGGTTATGCATTGTGTCCTGATGCCCTGTGAATAACCGAACGTGGGTAGATAACTAGACATATCTATTGTGATTCTCGTAGCTAGTTTGGCTTTAAATACATGCATAAAACCAAACACACCCTTATTGTCGACGACAACACCACAATCGCATGTGGCAAAATAGCGATACGAGAATAGTTGATGATACAAAGACCTCGGGAGTGGCCTGATCTTACGGAAGACCCAAATGGAAAGGCATGAAAACCAAGAACACCGATAACTAGTGCGAACTAGAAGATTCATTTCCTATTAAATAAACCCACGGCCACCTCCGCAAATCAATTAACTTGAACTCACCTTAACTAGAACCACTTCAACCATGCGGCTGGTCCACCGCACCAATAGATCCCCGGGTGTTAGTTGGGAAAGATTGGGAGAACACAAACTGAATCCCAAGGGGAAAGGATGACAATTCCATAGTAGCCTTGATACGGTCCAAATACAAGAGTAATTTGGATAGCCTTGTGTAACATCCCAAGTCTGAAAAATAGCCTTTAGAATGTTTTGCTCTCTGTTATTTTATGTTTTGCATCATGGCATCATGTTGATTGCATTTGTTTTGTTTGTTTTCCAACTGTTTTCATTTGTTTTCCTTTGTTTTCTATTTGAATTTCAACTCAAATTTCAAACCTTTTGTTTCATCCTTGTGATGTTACAATTTCCAAAATGTTATTTCAAATAATAACAACCAATTTGTTCCATTTTATTCCATGTTGATCACTTATTAAAATATTGGTTTTAATCAATCAATTGTTTCCAAAATCACATTCAAAAATTCAATACATTGTATAAACAACACCCAATTGGAAAATTATGAAAATTACCAAAATAATCTAATCTATTGTTTCCATTTATTCCATGTTTGTTCAACTAATAAAATGGTGGTATTATTTCAATTAGTTAAATCCAACTTGGTTTCAAATTCAAAGCGATTCTTCAAATCAGCACCCAACTTGAGCTTATAAAAATCTCCAAATCAAATTAACTAATTCAATCACATTAAACCATAGGGTTCACCCTAATAAAAACCTTGTTTTCAATAATGTTACTTAATATTCAAAAATCACTCAAATTTGGTTTATTTTCCAAACAGCAATTTAATTTCAAACTTATTGAAAACCAAACTTGGCATTTGTTTTCTATTAACTTAATTGGCTTAACCTAATTTTTCTAAAAAAATTACTAACCTAAAAGCTACCGTTTTCTTCCAATTGGTTTTCTGCAAAAAAATAAATAGACCAAAATAATTAAAGGATCCAGAGAGAAGGGAGAGGCCCAATTTAACCCCATGCCCATTCTCCTCTTCTGACCCAGTACCCCTTCGAGGGGGCCCTTTCTTCCTCCCCCTGTCGTCATCTTCTGTACGACGCCATCCCCTCCATTCGATCACCCCCTCCTCCGTTCGATGACCGCCGTACCGAGCTCGAGTCCACGATAAAACCACCACCTACCTACCCTCTGCCCTAGCCTAGCCTACCCTAGCTCCTCCTCCCTCATCCTCGAGCGCCGCCATCTTCCCTCTCAGTCACCGGCCACCCTCTCTGTATCCCGTCACCCGAGCTCACCCTCTGTACCTCCCCGGCGATCACCGCCACCGGTGGCCCTCGCAGCGAGCTAGCGCCGGGAACGGACTCGCCCGACTGCCCTCTACACCCTCGTCCCCTCGGAGAGGGCCGGTAGACCTTGCTGCGCCGCCGCCGTCCGCTCGTGTCACCGCCGGCCTCCCTGCTCCTACCCCGACCACCTCCTCCCGATCGCTGTGAGCACCTCGCCTCCCTCGCTTCCCTCCCCTCTCGCTACCCTCCTCCTCTCCCTTCCGCCACCATCAACCACCGCCCGCACCCACGGCCACCGCGGGGACCGGCAGCGAGCAGCAGCCCGCCGATCGTTTCTCCCCGTCGACGGTTCAGCGAGCGCACGAACAGGTGCAGTTAACGTGCAGATTCAGTTAACGCCCGCAGCAATGCCTTATCCTCCCCGAGTTCCCTGTACCACCACAAACCGAACAACACCCCAATGGTTAGCACCACAATCACACAGTGGGAGGTCCCAGGGTCGAGTCCCCCCTCCCACATTAAACCAAAAACTTTTTATCTCCTTTGTTTTGGAACAGCAACTTACAGGAAATCACACCTAGGCCCCTGGCAATTATTTCTAGACCCCTGCAAAATATTTTTCTAGTCCTCAGCTATTAAAAATGGCAGATTTGCATCCAATCTTGTAAATTGCATAAGAAAATCATTTTAACTCCAATTTTAACTTTTTAAATATGTTTTCTGTCCCAAATTAAATGTTCTATCCAAATATAAAATTTGTTTACTGTTTTGAATATTTTAAATTGGTGAAACATTTGAATTCTTGTTTAAATCACTTAATTTTGCAAAATTCATAACTTGGGCATAAAAATTCCAAATGCAACAAACTAAATATGTTTTCCAATCAACTTTTCATGTACTTTCCAAATATAATTTTTTTTTTGCTGTTTTGAATAATTTAAATTGCTGAAAACAACTGTTTCTTATTTATTGCATTTAAAATTGTTAAAATAATAACTTGCTCATTTTAAATCCAATTTCAACAAATGAAATATGTTTTCCATGCAAAATTAAACCCTCTTTCCAAATATAAACTTTGTTTTCTGTTTTGAATAATTAAAATTGGTTAAATAATTTAAACCTTGTTTAATTCATTTAAAATTGGTAACTTCATAACTTGATCAAAACAAATTCTTTTGGGACATATAAAATATGTTTTCCAACCCTAAAAGTATAAACTTTTCAAATATGAATTTGGTTTAATGCTTTGAACAAATAAAAATTCAAATAAGTTCATGTTTGAATTAAATTCATTTAATTCTTGCTTAAACTTGTTTAATTCATAAATAGTTTATTTGAAATCCTTTTTCAACAAGTGAAACATGTAATCCACCTAAAATTGTGTGTTCTTTTCAAATATGAACTTTGTTATCTATTTTGAATAATTTAAATTGGTGAAAACAACAAATGCTTGTGTAACACCTTTAAGTAACCAAAATTCCAACACTTAATAAATGAATTTCTAAACTTGGTAAACCTTATTTCCAATTGGTTCTATTGTTGTTATTTTGCTGTTTTCCTCATCCATGCATCATGCTAATCCACTTTCACATGTTGCTTAGTTGTAAAACAATTATTTCAACCATAATTCATGGGCTTTCCATATGCAATCCAATTGCATATGGGTCCATTTAATCATGTTGCTATCTTGTCAACTAGTTTATTTCTGATGCATCAATTAAATTGACATGCATCATCCCATGTTTGTGCAGTATGCCATGTTATTGATTGTTTATCTTTCTGCATTGTTTGTTTGCTTCTTCTCGGATAAACGACGACGTTGAGACCGACGATACTTACGACACCCCTTCTAAGGATCTAGCTCAGTACCAGGCTACTGGGTTTTGCAGGCAAGTTATCACTCACATGAACCACTGTGTTCCTTTCAACATTGATTACCGATACTTTCCGTTGTTCTTTCTGCTAGCCTTAGTAGTAGTTGTTTCTGTTACGAACCCATCACATGAATCCCTTAACCTTGATATGGCCTCACCTCCACTCCTATCACCCCTTTGGTTGAGCCAGTGTCTTACTAGCATGCTTAGGTTGTTTTTGCTCGAGTCTGTTACCCGTTACTTTCTGTTACTACTTCATTATGTTCTGGGAGCTCGATGTTTAATCAATCAATCATGCTAATGTTGTTGTTAATAATAATTTGATGATAAGGCACCGGCAGGAGGCCCTGTGTGGTTTTGAGGCCTGCTAGTGTCGACCCTAATAGGAAAAGGGTCTTGTCTACTGATCCATGATGAGCGCACTAACCGCATGTGGGAAGCGAGTATGGGCGCCCCCCTCAATTTGATTCGATTCGCATCTCGTTCAAATCGCCTCATTTTGTTCGTGTTTTCCATTTGCCGCATGCATGTTTTTGCGAGCCCAGGCCAGGGTGGAACTTTTGTAGTCGGCATATAGGGGGACACGTTCTTAGAGTGCTATGAGGGTCCATTTTCTTCTGGGCTCGATTAGCCGTGCGCCCAAGGTTCTTTGGGCTTGATGCGAAGAAGAGTCGAGTTGTGTAGAGTGCCCCGCTTGGTGGAAGTGCATTTCCATCTGGCGGGTTATTCTTGCGTGTACGGCCAAATTGGTGCAACCCTGCAGGGATAATCTTCTCGAGAAGCCGTGTTTTCCGCGGTTATGGACTACTTGGTGAAAGTACTGGCTAACAAGTACTCAGGACAACTTAAACCTAATGTTTAACAACCTTACACCCCATGATTAACAACTTGACTAGTAATAGGCTTATTGACACAATAATTTGAACCATTATTATTTTCAACTGTGTGAGTTATCCTCGGATTGCTTCTTTGGATAAGGGGCGAGATCCAGGATGGGTTTGCTTGAAGTTATCTTTCAGTTGGTTACAATACTCGATCTTATCTCCTTTCTGTTAGCCGGAAGTGGTAGAATCTCTGTAGTTGGTTAGCGCAGCCAGTTGCAGCATCTTTTATATTCCCCTTCCTTCCGTTGAACCCAAAGCATCTGTGCTTGGTGTTGACGTGTTACACTTGGGTGAACTGTGAGTCTTGCTTGCCAGTACGTTTATGTACTGACCCCTTTGGGGATGTGGTTTCCGCAGACCTACGTTTCCGAAGATCTACATGGTGGCCACTACGTGGAGTATGACGAGACTGCTGACGAGTAGATAGCGGACCCGGGCAGGATCCGAGACTTCGTGGATGGGCTCCGTCTGTTTGTTTCCGGCCTCTTAGGCCTATTTGGTTCTTGTCTGTACTCAGACATGTTGAATGCTTCCGCTGTATTGTAATGATGTATTGTTGGGACATGTGTCCTCTGAATGATTGTATTTGCTATCTCTGCTCTAATGAGAGCCATTTGCAACTTATTTCAATCTTTTGTTTTGTAGAGATCTGTTGTGTTATCATTTGTTCAACGCCGTTGACGTACCATGTGTGAATGGTTTGAAGTACGTCAATGGAAGTATCCTGATTTCTATGGGATAGTTTACGTCGACGCTGAACAGATAGGGGTTGGTTGTCACACATACGTGTGTTGGCCTACTCGTAAGAGGACGCGGGTGCCGGTAAGCCCCGTAATCCAATCTACTACTGTTCAACGGAACGGCGAGTATCCTTTAGAAGTCCGGGTGCGACACCTTGATATGATTCTAGATACACACTAGAAGTAGCATCTGAGAGGAAAGGGGAGGAGCCACATCTCTCAAATTAGTCTCAAATCTCATCCTACCCTAATCTAGACGGAAGGGTACCTATTTATAGGTTAAGGGTCAAAGGGAGGAGTTACATGGTCATTTGGACCCTCCTCTACGTGCAGGCAGTAACTTACCCGGGAGACTCGTTCTGGCTAGGCCGGAGACTCCATTTTGAGAAGGGCGGAGACTATGGTTGCTGTGGGGCAGATATTCCGGCATGGAGAGTGCGGGGCGGAGACTTTGGAGTTTTTGGTCTTACTCCGGGCATAGTCCGGACACCTATACCGCACTTCACGCTAGTTGACAGCGCGAGGAACTTGATGATTGGCCGAAGACTATGGTGTGGTCTACGTGGCAGATACTCCAGTCTTGTCAGCACGAGTGCGTGAGTTGGATGGAGACTCCGGTATTGGTAGGTCGGAGACTCCGGTCTTGACAGCAACAGTCATCTTCTTATCTTGGTCATCTTCTCCATTCTTGTTTGGTTTGTCTCGTGCATCATCCAACACATCATTGGGACCATCTTGGAGATCACAAATGAGGATGCAAAGTAGATCCGCATGAGGTAGCGAACCGTCCACCAAGTCAATGAGATCATAGGGAGCTAAGAGCAAGGTCAACTTGTCTTGCATAGCTTTGGCTCATGCTCTCGTCATTGGTACAATGGGTGTTGTGGAAATGTTTGGTAGAATGGGTTGATCTCCGTCATCTCCCCCCCCCCCCTTCGGAAAGAGTCGTCCACGACTCGTGACCATTTTCATCACTTGGACTTCCATGGAAGGGAAATAGTTCTCGCATGTTGAAGTAGTTGTGTACAAGGTACTTGGATGGTGGAAATTCGAGCTTCTAGGCGTTATATTTGATGTGCTTCATAACCTTGAAGGGTTCGTCACGTCTTGGCTTGAGCTTTGAGTTGCGCTCTTGTGGAAAACGATCCTTGCGGAGGTGTAGTCAAACAAGGTCTCCTTCTTTGAACACATGGGCTTCTTATTCTTATTAATCTTGTTGGCATGGTGCTCGTAGTGCTTCTCAAGTGTAGCTCTTATGGACTCATGAAGTTTCTTGATGTAGTCGACGCGCTTGTCAAAATCTATGTTTACTTGCTCGTGGAGAGGCAATGGTAGGATGTCAAGAGCAATGTTGGGATTCAATCCGAAGGCGATCTCGAAAGGGCTTTGCTTTGTAGCTTTATGAAGGGATCGATTGTAGGCGAACTCGCATGAGGAATGCAATCTTCACAATTCTTGAGGTTCGTCTTGATCAATGCTGGAAGGAGTGTAGATAGTGTGTGATTCACCCCTTCGGTTTTGCCATCGGTTTGAGGGTGATAAGCGGTGGAGAATAGTGGCTTGATGCCGAGCTTGGACATCAATGTCTTCCAAAAGTAGGAGGTGAACTTCACGTCTCCATCAGACACAATTGTCTTGGGAACACCACGTAGACGAATAAATTACCTAAAAAACAAGTTGGCAATGTGTGAAGCATCGTCCGTTCTATTGCATGGAATAAATGAGCCATCTTAGAAAAGCGATCAACAACTACGGAGATAGAGTCCATGCGTGTTTTTGTGCGTGGTAATCCTAACACGAAATCCATGCTAATGTCACTCCAAGGGAGGTGTGGTGTAGGAAATTGCATATAAAGACCATGAGAGTTGGTACTTGACTAAGTTCGGAGTCATGTTGGACATCTCATTAAAAGTCGTTCCACTTGGTGCCACATTAGGCCAATAGTAGTTTGTGTAGAGCATGGCATAGGTCTTGTCTCTTCCAAAGTGTCTCATGAGGCCTCCTTCATGTGATTCCTTCAATAACAACAAGAGAAGAGAGGACTCCGGAATACACAATTTGTTAGTTTAAACAAGAATCCCTTAAGCAAGTAGAAATATACAAAATACTCTATTTGGCAAGAACTTTGCAACATAGGATCAAAGAAACCACCGGAAGGGTACACAGCTTTTATCTCATCCAAACCAACCACATTTATTTCAAGACAAGTAAGAAGGCATTCCTTGCGGGATAGTGCATCTGCAATTACATTTTCTTTACCCTTGTGTATTTGCTGACATAAGGGAAAGAGCTCAATAAATTCTACCCACTTAGCATGTCTTTTGTTAAAATTAGCTTGACTCTTCAAATATTTCAATGATTCATGATCGGAATGAATTACAAATTCTTTAGGCCAAAGACAATGTTGCAAAACTTCCAAAACTGAACCAAAGCGAAAAGCTCTTTGTCATAAATAGGATAATTGAGTCTATCACCATCTAGTTTCTCACTATGATATGCTATGGGACGTCCATTTTGCATTACAAGGCACCAATTCCTATTCCACTATCATCACACTCAGTTTTAAATGTTTTCCCAAAATCCGGTAAAACAAGCAAAGGTGCTTCGATTAAACATTTCTTGAGAGTATCAAAATATTTTTGTTGAGCATTTCCCTAAATAAACAATGCATTCTTCTTTGTAAGCTCATTTAAAAGTCAAGGAATGGTAGAAATCTTTAAACGGGGATAGAAACCGGCAAGGCCATGGAAACGCCTTATTTCACCCACGGAAGTAGGGTTAGGCCAATTTCTAGTTGCTTCAACTTTCTTTTTATCGACTTCAATTCCATTTTAAGAAACCACAAAACCGAAGAAAACAAGTTTGTTGGTAGAAAAATTGATTTGGCAAGGTTTGCAAAAAAAATTGCTTTGCGAAGAGCCAACAAGAGCTGAGAAATATGTTCAAGGTGGTTCTCCAAAGATTTTCTACATATAAGCATATCGTCAAAAGAGACAAAAACAAATTTACCAATGACACGCAAAATTTTGTTCATGAGGCGATAAATGTTGAAGGTGCATTTGAGAGACTAGAAGTATGACAAGACATTCATAGAGACAAAGTTTAGTTTTCAAGCGGTTTTCCATTCATCACCAATGCTCATGCGAATTTGATGATATCCACTTTTAAGGTTAATTTTAGAAAAAAAATAGTGGCACCACACAATTCGTCTAGCATGTCATCTAGTCTAGGAATAGGGTGTCGATACCTAACAGTGATAGCACTCGTAGGTATACAATCCATGAACATCTTTTTTCGCACAAGGATAACCGGAACGACAAAAGGGCTAAGAGATTCACGAATAAAACCTTTGTCATGGAGTGCTTGTATTTGCCGATCGATTTCCTTGGTCTCTTCGGGGTTTATGCGATAATGAGCTCGGTTTGGAAGAGGGGAACCCGGTATGAGATCAATACGGTGCTCAATGCCTTGAAGAGGAGGTAGACCTAGTTGTAGTTCTTTAGGAAATACGTCCGCAAATTTCTGCAATATAGGCAACAAAGACGGAGGAAACCTTGTTATGGAGTTAGTCTCAAGTACTTCGCCTTTGCACACAAGTACACAGTGAAGTATGGATGGGTTGTCTCGTAACTCTCGCATCTCTCATTTTGTGGCAAGTAAGGCTAAGCCTTTGGAAGCACTCATGATTTTTCCACTCATATTTGGCTTGTGGCACTCACTCTGTTTTTGGTGGATCTCTCTATCACCACTCAACTCAGTAGAATTTTTCTCTTGTTGTGTGTGTGCAAGATTGTTTGCACTGTCGGCGATCACTTGGCTTGGAGTCATAGGATGGAGCACAAAATTTGTGTTGTTCCACTTGAAGCTATAGTGGTTAGTGCATCCATCATGTATTGCACCTTTGTCAAATTGCCAAGGTCTTCCAAGTAGGAGGAGACACACGGTCATTGTCACTACATCATACTCTAGGTGTCTTCATATGGACCAATTTTGAAGGATACATTGATCATATGTTGTATCTTGAAGGTGCCGGAATCACTAAGCCATTGCACATGATAGGGGTGAGGGTGCTTCTTGTATTGCAATTGCAGCCTATCACAAAGTTCTTTTCTAGGAAAGTTATGGCAACTTCCACCATCAATGAGAACCTTGATGGACTTGTCATTTATTCTGGCTCTTGTTTGTAAGAGGTCATATCGTTGATCTTGATCTTCTTGTGGAGATGTTGTTAAAACTCTTGTAACCAATAGTGATGGGTTCTTGTCCATATTTCTTCATACAAAAAGTTAAAGTAACTTTGTGAGAGGAATAGTATCCGGCTTCACTCATGGAGTCACATTCACCATCTTGGTTGACAATCATGGTCATTTTTTGGAGCATTCGAAAGACATGTCTCAATTGCCACCACACTTGAAACAAGTTATTTGTAACATCCCATGTTTCTATCTAAGGCTAATAAAATTTCCCATGTCATTCAAGCATTATTTTCCTAAGGAAAATTGCATTTTTAAAATGGCAAAAGGAATTATTTTAAAATGGCCTTAAAATCCTGGCTATTCCAAGATGTGGTACAAAAAAACTCCTAAAAATTCAAACAAAATGTGTCGGGCTTCAAAATAGTATAAGGATCTGAACATAATTTTTTCTATATTTATTGGAACCCTAAGTGCCTCTAAAAATTACAAAAAGGTTCCGCTTTTAACATCCATGGGCCTCTTTGTAAAATTTCCAAGCTCTAGGGGTTTTCAAGAAAATTGCTCTCTTGTCTTCTTCCTCACCACGACAGGCAGGCAGCTCAGCCATGGCGCTGCCACCTCCTGTTCGACTCCTTCGCGTAGATAAGGAGCCTGAAGTGGCATCTTTTTTGACAATCAATACCATATATATTTATTGTAGCAAATAGTACATGGTAGAGATACAAGATCTGACTACGTTTATTACAAAATAAAGACTAAAAAGACAAGCAAATCTTTAAGATCGTTGGACGATTTCTTATTCCAGGAAAAAATGTTGTATTTTTCTAAAGGCAGTCATAGAACAATGGCATATATACTAAACCATAAACCTGTAAATACCAACAAGGGTTCTCGCATAATTTTAATTTTAAGCAGCAATTCAATATGACACGAACAACTCATGATTCTTTCAATGGCATATTAAACACTCTCAGCTATTTGAGACAAATCATGCTACAAAATAACTACTAGGATTTAGAATTAAAATAACATCTAGCATGACATGAAAAAAGTCTAGCCACAATTTATACAAGCTTCTAATTGCACCGTTATAAGCACGAAAACTGTAAAACTGCTTTCCAACACAAAGCATTTTATACTAAACAAAAATCTCCAAGAGATACAACAATGAAATAAGAGAGTAATAACATAACTCTACTAAAACTAACAGCTCTGAATAAGAGATGCAAGAAAAATAGGAGCTAAACAGGAATTTTGCAGCAACTAGAAGAAAAACTAGGAATGTGAGCATAACAAGTATTCAAACGAAAAAGCGGAGCGTGTCTCTCTCCCACAAAAAGAATGATAGGTTCCAACTACATTATTTAAGCAAGGAAAATAAAATAAAAACAAACAGACGCTCCAAGTAAATTTCATATGATGTGACCGAATAAACATATAGTTTCACTAGAAGTGACGTGATAAATCGTTGATGAAGAAGGGGATGCCTTGGGAATCCCAAGCCTAAACGCTTGAGTCTTCTTAGAATTTTCTAGGATGAAACACGGGGGAATCCCCAAGATTTGACCTTGCACTCTTCTTGATCGCATTATATCACCCTCTTCTCTTGACCCTTGAAAACTTCCTTCACACCACACTCAAAGTAATTCGTATAAGAGGGTTAGTGAAACAAAAACAATCCATGGGTTATGCATGGTAACAAGTTCTATTGATACTTTTAAACATTAGCTACATCCACTGATGTTTTGTGAAGCAAAGAAATCCACTTGACATAGTAAGAGAGCAAATGTAAGAAAAATGGCAGAATCTGTCAAAACCAGAACAGTCTGTAAGTAAGAATTTTTCGGGGCACTTAAATTGCTCAGATAGAAAAACATAAAGAATGAAAAGTTTCGGAATCAGCTAAGGAATAAGCACAAAAAGTTTTAGGTCATTTTGATCTTTATGTAATTTATACGATTGTTTATGGTGGACAGCAAAAATTTGTTTCATGCGCAGAAATCCAAAACCAACTCCAACTTTCGCTAGAAACTTTACTTGGCACAACTAATACATGAAAATAAAGATACAAAGGAGTTTCTACAGAAGTATAGAACTCCTTCACTCAAAGAAAACAGAGAAAAACAACGCAAAAAACAAAACCATGGGTTATCTCCCAAGAAGTGCTTTTCTTTAACGCCTTTTAGCTAGGCCCAGAAAAATGGAATCAAGTGTTTTCAAGTGAAGAAGCATCCAAATTGTAATTTTTTTAGAATAATAGAATCAAAAGGAAACTTCGTTCTATTTCTAGGAAAGTGTTTCATACCTTTCTTGAGTCGAAATTGATATTTAATATTCCCCTCTTTCATATGAATAACAGCACCAACAGTTCTAAGAAAAGGTCTTCCCAAAACAATTGGCAAGAAGCATTGAATTCAATATTCATGACAACAAAATCAACGGGGACAAGGTTATTATTAACCATAATAAGAACATCATCAACTCTCCCCAAAGGTTTCTTTCTAACATTATCAATAAGAGGAATATCCAAATAATAGTGCTCCAAAGGTGGCAAATCAAGAATATCATAAAGTTTCTTAGGCATAACACAGATACTAGCACCAAGATCACATAGAGCATTACAATAAAAACCATTCAATTTAATTTTAATGATGGGTTCCCAACCATCATCTAACTTCCTAGGGACAGAGGCTTCACACCTTAATTCATCCTTTCTAATTTGCATGAGAGCATTTGTAATATGTTTTGGGAAATCCATATTCATAGTACTTGCATGAGGACAACTAGAAAACTTCTGTAAGAACTTAATCACTTCAGTTATGTTGCAATCATCAAAGTCAAGATCATTTTTACCAAAGGTAATGGTACTATTGTCTCCCATGTTTCTAAAAATTTCAGCACTTTTATCAGGAACATTTTTAGCAATTTCAGATAGTTTTGAACTTTTAACAACATAAGTGGGAGTATTGCCAACACCTATTACTTTACCATTGATAGTAGACGGTTTAATAGCGTGAGAAGCTTCATTTTTACTAGTGGTGGTAATGGTGCAAATATTAGCTATATTATTCTTTATAGCTATTACATCTTCTCTTTCCCATCTAGCATGCAATTCAGCTAACATCCTAACAATGTCATCAATTCGAATTTGAATGGAATTAAAAGTTTTGCTTTCTTTAACATCATAAGGCATAACCTTTAGTTTCAGAAAATCAACATCAAGAGGAAGGTTATCAACTTAAGAGGCAAGAACATGAATCTTACCAAACTTTTCCTCAACAGATTTATTAAAAGCAGTTTGTGTACTAATAAAGTTCTTAAGCATGTTCTCAAGATCAGAGGGTACACTTTTATTGTTGTTGTAGGAATTACCATAGGAATTGACATAACCATTATTATTATTAGGAGGATATGGCCTATAATTGTTGCTGCCAAAATTATTCCTATAAGCATTGTTGTTGAAATTATTATTTTTAATGAAGTTCACACGAACATGCTCTTCTTGAGCAACCAAAGAGGCTAAAGGAACATTTTTTGGATCAATAGGAGCATGGACATTCACAAGCATAGACATAATAGCATCAAGTCTATCACTCAAAGAGGAGGTTTCTTCAACAGAATTTACCTTCTTACCTGTTGTAGCTCTCTCAGTGTGGCATTCAGAATAATTTACCATCCAATCACCAAGAAGCTTTGTTGCTGCCCCCAAAGTCATGGACATAAATGTTCCTCCAGAAGCTGAATCCAGAAGGTTTCTTGAAGAAAAATTCAGACCTGCACAAAAGGTTTGGATGATCATCCAAGTAGTCAGTCCATGAGTGGGACAATTCTTTACTAAAGATTTCATTATTTCCCAAGCTTTAGAAACATGCTCATTATCAATTTGCTTAAAATTCATAATGCTACTTCTTAAAGATATAATCTTAGCAGGAGGATAATATTTTCCAATGAAAGCATCTTTACATTTAGTCCAAGAATTAATACTATTTCTAGGCAAAGATAGCAACCATTCTTCATACTCTTCCTCTCAAAGAGAAAGGAAACAATTTAAGTTTAATAATATCTCCATCTACATCTTTATATTTTTGCATCTCACATAGTTTAACAAAATTATTAAGATGGGAAGCAGCATCATCAGTACTAACACCATAAAATTTCTCTCTCATAACAAGATTTAACAGGGCAGGCTTTATCTCATAAAAATTAGCACTAGGAGAAGGTGGGTCAATATGTGTGCTAATGAAATCATTGTTGTTGGTGCTAGTAAAGTCACACAACTTAGTGTTCTCAGGGGTACTCATTTTAGCAAGACTAAAAAACAGGATAAAAACAACAACTAGAGTAAGAACTAATTTTTTTATGTTTTTGATAAAGAGAAGCAAACAAGACAAAATAAAATAAACTAAGCAAAACTAAAACAAAGTAAAGAGATTGGAAGTGAGAGACTCCCCTTGCAGAAAATATCTTCCTCCCCGGCAACGGTGCCAGAAAACTTGATGGAGGTTGACGTTGGTAAACCCCAAGAGAACGGTTCTGAAGAGTGTAGCGGCAAGTTTTCCCTCATAAAAGAAACCAAGGTTGAATCGACCAGTAGGAGGACAAGCAACTTCTGAAGGTTGATGCAGTTGATGTGGTAGGGTGCACTACCGGTTCAGCAGCAACGTGGAACCTACACAAACACAATAAATTCACTTTGCCCCAACGAAGCAGTGAGGTTGTCAATCTCACCGGTTTTGCTGATAACAAAGAGGTTAAATGTATGGTGTGGAAAACAGTAGGAGAACAATATGAAAACAACAGTAGCAGTGTGAAAATAGTGGAAGCAGTGGTTGTATTACCAGTATGAGAAAATGGATAGGGGTCCACAGTTCACTAGTGGTATGTCTCCAAAAAAGATGGCTAACATGTGTGGTGAACAAATTACAGCTGGGAAATTGATAGATAAAGAAACATGCATGACATGATGATTACTATGAGATTCATGCGGGCATTATAACAAGATACATAGACCGTCATCCAACTGCATCTATGACTAATAATCCACCCTCCGAATATTATCCGAACAAACGTTGAACAATATGAAAACAACAGTAGTAGTGTGAAAACAGTGGAAGCAGTGGTTGTATTATCAGTATGAGAAAATGGACTGGGGTCCACAGTTCACTAGTGGTATGTCTCCAAAAAGATAGCTAACATGTGTGGTGAACAAATTACAGCTAGGAAATTGATAGATAAAGAAACATGCATGACATGATGATTACTATGAGATTCATGCGGGCATTATAACAAGATACTTAGACCGTCATCCAACTGCATCTATGACTAATAATCCACCCTCCGAATATCATCCGAACAAACGTTGGGTATTAAGTTGCAAGCAACAGATAATTGCAGTAAGCAAAGTGTGTAATGTAAACATTGTTGTTTTCTCCCTAATGGCAACAACACATCCTCCATCTGTCACGTTTCTGTCACTCGAGCACAGATGCAAAGGAGGCATGAACCCACTATCGAGCATATATACTCCCTCTTGGAGTCACTAGCATCTACTTGGCGAGAGCATCTACTAACAACGGAGAGCATGCAAGATCATAAATAATATACACATGAAGACAACATGATAGATTGATAATCAAGAGACATAGCATTCAAATATCATCGGATCCCAGCAAACACAACATGTTGCATTACAATAAGATGATCTCGATCATGTAGGGAAACTCACGAGATCTAAACATGAGGCATAAAGAGGAGAGAACAACCATCTAACTACTTCTATGGACCTGTAGTCCAAGGATGAACTACTCATGTATCACTCCGGAGGCGGGCATGGTGGTGTAGAGCCCTCCGGTGATGATTTTCCCTCTCGGCAGGGTACCGGGGAGAACTCCAGAACCCTCCCGATCTCGGGTTGACGATAACGGTGGTCTCAGGGTGTTTTTCGTGTAAAAGTGGTATATCTTTAGGGTTCACACATCGGGGGAAATATATAGGCGAAAGGACGATGGCGGTGGGCGCCCGAGGGGCCCACACCACCCCCAGGCGCGGCCAAGGGGGCGCGCCGCCCTATGGCGTGGACCCTCTGTGGCCTCCCTCTGGGCCTCTTCGGGACTCCGTGGAACCTTTGGGAATTCTAAGACTTCCGGGCTTCGAATTTTCCAATTCCAAGAATATTTCCAAAACAACTTTTTTGAAACTAAAAATAGCAGAAAATAGGAACTGGCTCTGTGGCATCTTGTCAATAGGTTAGTCCCGAAAAATCGATAAAAATGACATAAAGTGTAAGGAAAACATGTAGCATATGGCATGAAAACAACATGGAACATAAGAAATTAAGGATACGTTTATGACATATCAGCTGGTAACCCCGAAGCCCTTGTGGTTCCATGACTAGTAGCGCATAACACTTATCTATACGTCTGGGTCCAGGGTCTGACATTATTGAGATAGACTTGACTTGAGTTGCATTTGCCTTGGTGGTTGTGGGCACTTGTTTCTTGAAAGGTTGGGAAGATTTGTTTGATGCATTGGAGCTCTTCAGTTTCCTTTGGCAATTCTTGGTGTTTCTTGCTCCATTTAAGGCGACAAACAAGGCTTGGATGTGAAGAAGGCCTTTTGCTTTGAGTACCTGTAGTCTTCGTTTATTTGTCCTCGGCCTTGAGAGCTTGATGGACAAGGCCAACAATGGTGTCATATGATTGAAACTCAACAATCTTCTTGATGTGATAATTCAGTCCATTGAGGAAGCGGGCCATTGTTTGTTCTTGAGATTCAATCACATTTTCTCGTATCATAGAGGTCTCCATTTCCTTGCAGTACACATAAACCGTTTTCAATCCTTGTTTGTGATCTTGTATATTTTTTAAGAGATATCGCTTGTAGTGAGGAGGCACAA
Organism: Alopecurus myosuroides; assembly: GCA_028641055.1. Classification (NCBI taxonomy): domain Eukaryota; kingdom Viridiplantae; phylum Streptophyta; class Magnoliopsida; order Poales; family Poaceae; genus Alopecurus; species Alopecurus myosuroides. The sequence continues at coordinate 276,404,889 of CM054057.1, read as the reverse complement.
ATCTTGTATGCATGAATTCTCTCATCTCATTTCAAGTATTGATTGGTTGCATGTGGTTTGCTATCCTTTGGGCTTACACTTGTTCCCACCACAATAGTGTGTAACCTTCTAATTCAAGACAAGTCGTAGCCACCATTTTCTCATCACTATACTTGTGAATGCGGAAGATTGCATCAACCTTGAGAGCCCAAGAGAGGAATGCATCTATCGAAGATGTGTTGATGATGAAATCAAGCTTCACGATGCTCACTATCTTCTTATTCATGGCGATGATGTTAAGGATGATTTTGCTCATTGCGGTCATTATGGTTACGACACACATTTGCTTGAGGTTCATGTGCTTGATGAGGATGTTGGCGGTTATGATGCCTTGGGGGCCTCCTATGAGGTATTTCACCTTCCACGAAATCACTTGCACCATAGTCATTGATGGAGCTTAGAGGTGCTGGTGGAGGATGGTGTCGAAGATCTTGATGTCGAGGAGGAGGTGGAGGTGTCTCATCACGTCCTTGTCGATGTCGAGGAGGTGGTGAAGGCGGTGAGCTATCAACATACCAATTGCGGCGAGGAGCTTGCGATGATGGTGGGGTCTCATATTCCTGCAGTGAAGTCCAAAGTCTTGCATATGTTGGTGTCGATCATGATGGCGTGCTTGGTGAGGTACATGAGGATGTTCACGTTGGCAGCTTGACCTTGATGAACTACTTGTTCGATGTGATGAGGAGATGTACCATGACGGTTAGCAAGATTTGCTAAGTTAATATTGATTCTCACCATTTCATCATTGAATATTTCATCTTGATCTTGGAGACGACGTTCATAGCGCTCCAATCCATCACGCAAAATTTGGCGTAGTTGCACATGCTCGTTATGGGTGACAAAGTTGTGGTGATTGTAGATGTAGAAGGGGTATCCATTATCATCCGAACTTGCGCTTGTGAAGATATCGTCCCTATCCATCTCAAATATACACAAGTGATACCAAGATGATGTTGTGAAATGTGTCCCACTTACCAAAGTTTACCTTGAAGGTTGTATTGCAGCAAGTGGATTGCCAATGGGAGAAATGGTTCGTCACAAGGAAAATTCAAGACGAATTAAGAAAAAACAAAGGCGACAACTCACACGCTTTATGAGGATCTCAAATGGGTTAGGAAGGTGGAAGAAAATCAACTAAATTCAAAGAAAAGTTTTGTTAAAGGTGGTGAATGACCAAATCGACTATTCAAAAGAAACCAATACCACACACAGAAAGAACAAAGGAAAAACTCACGCAAGAGAACAATGTGGTTAGTGTGGCCAAAGGACGAGTGACCCTAAAATGACCTAACAAAGACCAATCTCTGATGCCACACTACTCAAGAGGGACACTAACTCGGTTGCTTGCGAGTAAGGCAACAAGATTTGCACAAAGTGTTTCACCGGCCACTCTCACCTTGCTCGCGAAGTTAAGCTTTCCTACAAAGAGAAAAGCTTGGCACCACTCTTTTTCTTTTCCTTTTTCTATTTTTATGTTTTTTATTTTAGAAGCTAATGCCAAGATTCTAGAGGATACTACACGTTCTACGCTCTCACAAGTGCAAAAACAAGCACTCTCGGTGACACTAATGCAATGCCCTGCAATCGTATGAGTTAGTTCGGTAGGATAAGTGTCGCGAAAGGAAGACGAGTTATAAAGCGGAAGCAAGTTATACCTTGGGTTAGTGTCGAGTTGCACCATCGATTTGATGAAGATGTTGGTGTTTTTGATGCGTGACATGACTCGAGGGATCCTGGTTGGAGAAACAAGACCAAAAAAAAATCGTCCAAGACAATTTTGTGAGAAAAATCAAAGTTCCACACGTTATGGGTCAATCTAGGCCGTAGACTTCGGTCTGTAGGGCGGAAACTCCGGTGGTAGGCCAAAAGGATCTGATGTTTCTCTCTGGGGAGCGGAGACCCCGATGTTATAGGGGCGTATACTCCGGTCTTCCGGTTCGTGCAGCCAAGAAATCTCAAGAACGCAAGAAACGACAGGAATTTTGGACTATTTCGGGGAAATTGTTAAAATAGAAAGGTGGTAGGGGGTCTCTAGCAACAAATCTATGGACCAAAACCACGAATAACTCAAAAAATCAATAGATTGGTCGATATCCTTTTTTGTATCCCTTTTTGGATTTTCGACATTGGGATGGGGATGAAAAAAATTTGAGGAAAAAGGGGATTGAGGGGTCAAATATGTGGCAACATGGAGGCAAAGACCTAGAGAGTGGCACGATCTCACGGAATACCCAAAGGGAAAGGAAAGAACACCAAGAACAAGTAACCGATAACTAGTGCGAACTAGAAGATTCAATGCCCGACAACTAAAACCACGGCCGCCTCCAGAAACCAATCAACTCGAACTCACCTTAATTGGAACCACTTCAACCATGCGGCTGGTCCACCGCAACAATAGATCACCAAGTGTCAGTTGGGAAAGATTGGGAGAACAACAATTGAATCCCAAGGAGAAATGACAGCAATTCCGTTGTAGTCTTGATACGGTCCAGATACAAGACTACTTGGGGTATCCTTGACATGGTTCTCGATACACACTAGAAGTAGTCTCTAAGAGGAAAGGGAAGGAGACACGGCTCTCAAATCTCATCCTACCAAAATCTGGATGAAGGGGGTACCTATTTACATGCTAAGGGTCGAAGGGAGGGATTACATGGTCATTTGAACCCTTCTCTGCGCGCAGGTAGTCACTTACCCCAGAGACTCCGATCTGGCTTGGCCGGAGACTCCGGTCTGAGAAGGGTCAGCGACTCCGGTCATTGTGGGGCGGATACTCCGGCCTGGAGGGCGCGGGGCGGAGATTCCGGAGTTTCAAGTCTCGCTCCGGGCATACTCTAGACCCCTATACCACACGTCACACTAGTCTACGGGGCGGATACCCCGGTCTTGGCAGCACCAGTGCGTGAGTTGGCTGGAGACTCCGGTGTCGGCAGGCCGGAGACTCCCGTCTTGAAATCAACATTCAAATTCTTCTCTTGGTCATTTTTGTTTGGTCCGTCTTGGGCATCATCCAGCACATCATTGACACCATCTTGGAGGTCACACCTAAGGATGAAAAGTAGACCCTCATGAGGTAGCGAACCGTTTACCAAGTCATTGAGATCATGGAGAGCTAAAAGCGAGGTCACCTTGTCTTGCATAGTTTTGGCTTGTACTCTCGTCATTGGTACATTGGGTGTTGTGGAAATCTTTGATGGAGTGGATTGAGCTGCATCAAAAGTGGTTATTGCAAATTAAATATATGAGAATTGGATCATATGGGAAGTGAGAACATGTCGTCGACATGTTGGCGGACATATTGGCTAGCGTTGTGAGTGAGTGACATGCCCACCCGGGTTCGAGCCTAGGGCTGGACCGGTGCTCACGGGGATTTCTTCCTATCAAGAAATGACACCAGGTGCCTGGGATGGTCCAGTTTTTTATCACACCGGAAGTGTGACCATACTATTGATATCCGGTGGCTGCATGGATGTCTAGAAAAGATATGGAAAAAAAAAGTAGTGATTTATATCTTAATGCTGTATTCAGTAATTAATATTTTTATGCTTCTAAAATCAGGACATGTTTGAAACTAAATTAATTAGAAATATGTGAAAGAGAAGACAACTCGTACGAGAAAATGTCGTATCTCTTTTTCCGAGAGATCCGTGTAAAAAAAATTCGTTTCTCTCTTCTCCATCTCAGCAATCATACGTGACATTGTATGACTATTGCGATCAAGTGGTTGACACACAATCGAGTAACTAAAGTCATGTCAGTCTAAATTCATGAACCTCAAGTGGTACTCTCTTCAATGGATAGACAGTCATATTGTGTCTCGTGCCTCTTTATTTTTTGTGGGTCGGCTTATATGATGCGCCGGGTGACCAAAAGTTCACATATTCTCGTCAGACTGCCATCGTCGGTCCCTCGTTCATTGTCAGTATATACGCAACGATATGCAGATCCACCGTCCACGTACGAAGTAGTAGTACTGTACACCTTATCCATGGACCATGGAAGAGCACCAGCAATCCAGCATCCTTTTGTCTTTAAAGGACGGTGCGACCGCCTTTAGAGCAAAGTGTTCATCTATCGGCCTCGCTTTTCCTTTCTCTCTTGCACCAAAAATACGAGATGACACTTTCCAAAAAAAAAACGAGATGATGTGATGGGTGTTCTCCTTGCTAGCTAGCTCACCCTCATAGGTCCATACGATGCCTTTTCCAATCATTCAGCTCATGAGTTGTAGTACTTGTCAAGATTGATCACGCACTAACGTTTTAAATTGGATTACTCCAACTCAAGCATTCTGTGATAAAGGGTATCGGGCGCCATGCATGCACGCGAAATGGTTGTAAAATTGATCATGAAGAACCCACACAGTGAATCATAACATGTATAGATCATCACCTCCTCCCGATCGATGGAGGGGTACAAAGCTTGCGGGACGTTGATCATGGGCATATGTGTCCTGCCGGGATCGGCTGCAGTGGGCGACGTGCCGTACACCGGCCGGCAGCTAGTCTCTCCCACCAGGCCATTTTCTTCAACAACAGCTTTGCATGCATGCATGTTGCATGCACCTCTCTGGAAAGTTGAAACCAAACCGATGATAGATCATTATCTACTTCCTAACGGTGGGATAGAATGCCTAGTTTGGTACTTTGGTTCCAAAGATAGTACTGTGTCGGACCCAAGGCGTTCTCCAACACAGCCACATGCCTGCACATACACATCGGACCAGCTCCTCCAGAAACGGACACCCGAGAATTCCCCGAAACAGGGCCCCTGTCGAAGAGCGGCTATTCAGGACGACGGAGCGGTGAGTAATTAGAGAAGGGAGACCACATGAGAATTCATGAATCGGGAGAATGGGGCCTCCTGCCATAGCTGGCATCGTGGATGCATCTACTTCTTCTTCCGGGTAAAGGCATCTTCAATAGTTAGCAGGGTAGCTTGTTAGTGAAAATAGCCATCTTATCGGCCAACGAGTTATCATACAATCACTCTAATACTAGAGCCAACTCCTCGGGATAGCGTTTGCCTCCCGAGTTCACATGTTCGTGGTTAAAATGGTAAATAATAAATAACGTATTTTAAAAATTCTAGAAATTTTTAGCGATGAACATATACAAGTTCTTTGCATACTTGCCAATTTTCGTGATGATGTGCTGCCCTGTGCGAAAAAATAAAACCAGTCCTCAAAAAAGTATTTTCAAAATCTCATTTTAGTTACTGATTTGTCCTTTTTATACATAGCACTACAAATACTCTCTCTCTATGTTTTACCATTTTTAGATTAAAAAATATATAGGCATGTTTTAGTGTATAGATTCATATGTATCTTACAATAAAACATGTATAGGTACGTGTAGTGTAGAAAATGGTAAAACATCTTATACTTCGATACGAATATGAAGGGAGTATTATTTTACCAAAAAAATTAGCACCTATGAAGAATGGTTCCATACTCTTGGGTGTACATACTCCAACGTGCAAGTATACCACATAAATGAACCGTTTGTACCTCTTTATAATTAACTGGGGCACCAAGGTGCCTATATATATAATGTTAATCATCAATGTTTTCAGAATTTTTCAAAATGATTTTCATTTTTTACGTTCTATTTATTCAGGCAGGAGCACGTGGAGCTGCTCGAGAGCCATTATGATTATCTGCAACTCCAGCCTATAAGTCATTGACATGTCATCTGTAGCTGCTATATACACTTATAATAGTTAACAAAAAAAAGTGAGCTATTTTATTAATGTATGGCTCGTCTTATAGTCGTACATACTCCTTACGGGCACGTGGTGCAACTGGTTATTATTGTACAACACTGACTTCTCTTCTATCTCTTATTTTCTCTCATCCAACTTAGTAAAGCTACAATATTTAAATCCTTCTGGATGATTAGGACCTAGTAATTGCTAGCCTTTGCCGATGCAAGGTTCTTAGCACGGTATCATATGAATTTTGGTTACGTGGCATAATATTTAATGATGAAAGAGAGTGATGTTGTATCTTAGCTAAGATACAACATTTGCACGTCACCATAGGAAAATAAAGGTGCTAGCCCAATCACATTATTGCATGAGCTTCAATTCATTAAATTTAGCTACAACCTCTAAGAAACAATGCATTGTCATGATCGTCTCTTAACATTTAATGGATCCTATGATAACATGATAAGAAATTAATGATGCATTGACACAGGCCAAATGTATTATATCTAAATTGTCTAATAGAAGGTGAAGAAATAAATGTGATCGCTCTATATTTCATCTTGAAGGTTGTGCACGGGCTATTGGTTAGTGGACAAACTTTACTCTTTCTTATTTTCTTATTTATGGTATTGTAACATCCCAGTGTTTGGGAAGTTATAAGGATCTAAAGTTAATATGTGTATTTGCAAAGCATGCATCTAAAAGTACGGGAAATTTTGGCGCGAAAGTTTAAACAAACCAAAGTGACCAATGTTTCACTTGACATGATGAAATAAGACTAGATCATCTGGTCAAGAGTACAATTGGAGTGATCTTTATTAGAAGTATCTTAAGAAACCAAATCATCTTGTTACACAAATCATAATTGGTTGTGACCAACATTAACTCTGAACAAGCCTAACCTCAAGTCTGTAAGTGATTTGAGAGAAATCAACTAGGTATCTCGAACTCGAAGAGGGGTGAGTATCCAAAACACAGTTGATGATCTTACTTCTGCAAGTTAGTCATGAATAACTGGATGATCTTATCAGTCCTGAAGGAGGAACCTAAACGAGGAAACAAACATTCTTCAAACCAATACTAAAACCCTGATCAATGTCTGTGATCTTTCCAAACTCTTGTCTACGTTCCTGCATGACCATGGCTACAAGAGAAGCAACCCAGGAGGGAGCCAAGATAGAAGATATCAACCGAAGGGTTGAAATCCTGGTGTTTGGTGTCATACAAGAATAATTTGAGTACAGGACCTGATCAATCTTGTAAGCAGATTATTTTTGAGGGCATAAAACACTTGAGTTTCATTAGGTTAGATTATACAGGAACAAGCTGGTAATTGACTCTAAGATATCATCAGACGAGAAGTGGCAACTGGAGACTTATTCGCAAGTACTAGAACCTGGAGTGATCGAGGTGGCATCGATATTCTAGTGAGAGAGAGTTAGACCAATATTAGAATAAAGTGGAATTTCGACATGACCTCTGGTGTTATTGGATCCGAGGGATTCAATTCAACACTTGAAACAAAAGAATGGTTGTAATTGGAATTGGAGTTCCAAATTGAATGATTTGATAATTGGAATGATTTAATATTAAATAATTTTGAAACATTTAATAAATAAACCTTAATTCAATTTAAATCCATTAATAGAAGCTATCAATAGAAAAACAATAAGTTTTATTGATGATAACACAATTGTACAAAGTCATTACAAATTACAATAAAAGGAAATTACAAAAGAATAAACTTTATTGTTAATAAAATAATAATACAAAGTCTTTACGACAATCCAATAAATAGAAATTACAAGATCTATTACAAGCTATCAATTGCAAGATGAAATTCCTAATCTAATTCTTGTAAAGTTCTAGTCTTCAAATTGATCTTTTGATCCTGCAAAATAAACAAGAAAAGCAAAGAAAAGTAAAAAGATTAGTGGGGGGTTAGTACTCTCAGCTAGGCAGTGAGATGCACTGCTAATCGCATCATCGAGTCTAGGCTTAGACAAGTTAAGCATCTGTTCAAATCAGAAAAATATCTCAGTGTAACCTCATGGGCAAGTATCAGGTAATACAAGTGGCAAGCCAAAATTAAGTACAACACCAGGATAAGATCAAATGCCAAAACCGAGTACATCTCACAGGAAATATCCTAGGCAGCATTGACAAGCACACAGCACACTCACCAGCACCCTTTGGTGCTGTCAAGACCTCTGCTGGGGTATAAATACCACATCAGCCGCAAGGGGAGGGAGTCACCTCACACTTTCCCTGTTCACAGCTCGAGTTGCACAGCTCCAGCAAGAACAGCAAGATCCACCACCAAGAAACCACAGCACCACAACTCAACTCATCCAGCAAATATCTGTGAGACGATAGATCCAGTAGTATAACAACAAGGCCAAGCCACTAGCTGGGAAAGCATATCTGGAGCAAGATTAACACAAGGCCAAGCCACCAGATGGAGAAGCATACCTGGAGCAAGGCAAAGCAAGGCCCAGCCTGGAGCTAGAGGAACAAGGCAGCAAGACTGCAGGGGAGGAAGGCCAACAAGGCAGGTTCTCAACACAATCCCAGCACCAACAATTAACAGGTGGATCTCTACACACCACTTAGCAAGAAATTGCTAAGTTATGCACAGAGGGGGGTTGGGATTTATTTCCTCAGTCTAGCATAGTGTTGCTATGCTAATAACATCACAGGGATTTAAAAAGTAGCATAGTATCTGTTCCCATCTATAAGATTTCCTCAGAACAACATCACTGGATTTGAGAGTATTAAAACAAGCATAGATCTGTTCTTATCAGTTAAATGGCAAAGAGAGGGCAAATTTACAAACCCTAGATCATACCACAGCAATGCTCATTCTGTGCATGATCAAAATCTGGGCACATCCCTAAGGAGCACCTCAAGATGTAGTCAAGCAAACCATTGAGCACTTGGGCACAAACTAGGAAATGGTTAAACAAGATGTGTTAAGTCCCAAATAACCATACACCTGAGTCAAGGCCTCAGGCTATGAATCATTGGCTTAGGGGCAAAGAAAACAAGTGCAAGCATCTGTTTTTAATTGATAAACCTCAAATAAGTAAAAGAAATCATCAGTAGTCATATGTTCTTATTATTAATGCAAAGAAGCATCAGATAAGTAAGGTATAGATTTTTAGCAAAAGGATCATGAGTCAAATAAACAGCCAAGGGCTACTGTATCATATCACACACACAGTGTTGCTGGGCACCAGATCTAAAGATCTGATACCTCAAGGCAACTGCATCAGGACATGAAAACAGTAAAGGTAAACCATTGGTTGATGGCATATCCTCTGAATAAATATTCAGAGTAACACCTACCAAAATTAAGCACACCCATAGAAAGTATTGAAGTCACATATGCTGGTAAGCTCTGTTCAATATACAACAAGCCACAGGGTTTAACCAAAGGGAGATATCCTAAGGGATCTCTTCACAGCAAAGGCACTGGGAATGAATCTCAGATAAATTTCCCATCACAAGCACCAGGAACTAGCCCAAGATGATTCCCACAAAAAATTGCATCAGATAGATAATCCCTAAGTGCAAACTAAGCCATCACAGAACCTACCCAATCCTTCACAGCCTCTGTACCAGGGATTCAATTATCCATGGGAAATTTTTTCCAAAGCCAATCCAATCATTCAACACCTCACAGAGGGACTCACAGGGGGGCATGGCATGAGCACAGGCTCGATGGCCTGGCTCCAGAGCAAAGAGAGAGAGGAGGCGGAGAACAGAGAGGTTGAAAGGAAGAGAGGGGGGTAGGAGACTCATAGGTGGTCACCATCGTGGTGACCACGGCCTTGGGCGTCGCGCAGAGGTGGGCGGCGTGGAGCCGCGGTTGCTTCCGGGGAGCCGTCCCAGCGGTCCCTCACCTCCTCAGCATCCGCAGTAGCGCCTAGGGCATCAACGGCAACACGGCAGCACACCAGTGGCACCGGAACCTCCTCGGGTGGACAGGGCTCGCCGGAGAAGGGTGGAGCGCCACGGGCCCCGAAACCCTAGGGTTAGGGTTTGCAAGCGCACGGGAGGCACAGCGGGCAGAGATCAGATCGAGGAGGAGGAGGTGGTAGTAGGCGAGTTGGCGCAATTGTTGCGACCATCCACGGCGGTGTGGGTAGCCGGAGGAGGCCGGAGGAAATCGCCGGAGGCGGCGATGAATCGCCTCTGCGTCGCCTCGCGAGGAGAGAGGGGAGGGGATAAGAACGCGGGGTGGGTGCGGGTGTGTCTGGTCTGGTCCGGCCCGACCAGACCAGTGGGTTTAACCCAACCCACTGGTGGGTTGGCCCACCTGTCAGCCTAGGGGCGTTTTAGTAATTGCTTAAAATCTTAAATAAAAGAATTAGAAAAACAATAGAAAACAATAAATAAAATTCTACAAAATTTCAAACCTTTACAAATACAACTAATTCTTGATCTAATAAAATGGTTGAATATTAAGATTAAGAAAAATAATCCAATAATGCTTATAGTCTTAAAATTATGGATACAAAATAATATCTTAATAATAAAACTTTGATAATAAGGTTAAGAAATATTCAAAACTATTTAATGTAAATTATTCTTGCAACATTAATTAGATATTTTGAGCATTTCAAAATACTCCCTAATAAATTTTTTCTGTGAAAACAATCAAATAAGTTATAAGAATAACAATGAATATTGGAAAAATAATAAATAATGCATTAAATCAGAAAAATACAAGTTATATATCAAAATGCTCCAAATGATAAATGCAACTCATCTATGATGTGTACAAAGTAATTTGACCAATTTTTATGTGCAATGCTTTGCCTAATCATTAGTTCATTTAAAATTAATAAAATAATAATTTATTCAAATATTTTCAGAAGACATTGAATGATATGTCCAATTAAAGAGAAAAGAATTTCCAATTCAAATATGCCTAAGATAAAACATTTTATCCAACTTATAAACTTGTTTCCAAAAGTATTATAAAATTCTATAATGTTTCATTATAATCAGAAATAACTGCCATAACATTATTTTCTGTATTAATAAAACCCTCATGATTTCACACCAACTAAAACCTATCATCACTAGTTATTAAGCAAAGTATTATTGATGATAGAGTTAGATGTATTAGTTCCTCATTTTTCAAATAAAATTGATGTTATTAGCTCTACACTTTATAACATAAAATCAAATGTGTTTATTATGTTTTCAGTAGTTGTTTTCCATATAATAGTGTTCTCAAGTTTAATCATGTGATAACTATTTATAACCTAAACATAATAAAAATGGTGTGGTAAGTAAAAGTGAAACCCATGTAAGTCTAAAACCAGTAATAACAACATCACCACAAATAACAAAACAATTCACCTAAAACTCTTGTGAATAAGTTGTCGTATTAAACATGGCTTACACTTGTAAGCTGGGGTATTTTTCAGGATATTTCACGATGCATCTCATTACTATGCATGTATCATGTTGCCAGTATTTCTGTAGTCCTTACCGGGACTACTTTGCTATCTTTCAGACGTCAGGATGTTCTACGTGACCCTTGACCCCGAAGACATGGAATATTATGGTCATTTCAATCTCAGGCAAGTTCATCACTTGCTCATATTCTTTGCAGTATCTCAAAACAAACTACTTGCAAAAACCCTATTGTATTATCACCTACTCTCAAAAGAATGCATGATCCTATTTTTATAATAACTAGGAAATTTGCCCGTGCGTTGCAACGGGAGAAAGAAATCTATATCGGCGAGATGGATACAAATTTCACCCCTCCCCATTGTTACCGTTATTCTATTAAATATTTTAGTAAATGCAGAATTACAAACTATTGACCCCAGTGTGTGCTTGTAAGGACAAAAATAGACGAAAAGCTTAATTAGATTTTGCATATAGAGATATATTCAACATAATACTCATATCTAGGCACATCAAATATGTTTATTATCATAGATGTGTGCATGGGTTAGTTGCTTCAACTCTCACATGTTCATCACCAGGTGTCGAAGCATGCAGTCGTTTATTCTACCGTTCTATATATTAGTATGAGCTACCATCAGAATAAGTTGTTGGAGAGCACATCTAGCATGGAATCAAACTGTGTGAGGACGAGTCTTATTCTCTGCTACCTTGAATCAAGAAAAGATTATACACTCTATTAGACACAATCTAGGAAACTGGTGTGTGGAACTTAGATTCAGGCATCCTACCTTTGTGTATAATAAAGCTGATGAGTGTGCTCATAAGAAAAAAATAGTAGATCGAATCATCTTCATACGGAATAATGGTTCAGTTGTCCACTTGGCCATAGAGTATGACGTAGAGGGCATGAGAAAATAGCAGGAAATTGCAAGTGGTGGGGTTACTTTCCTGCGTACGAGTTGAGAACGTTGAGGAAGATCGGCATTTGGCAGATTGACCAACTATCTTTACATAATAAGAAGATCAAACTGAACGCATTATAGTGTACGCCATCACACACTATACGTGTGTATACACATTTAGTATTCTTCCTTGTTTTTTCGTGCGTATAGTGAACGCCATCATACCGTTCTTTATGCATACCTATACGTGTGTATACATCTGGTCAGGTATACAGATTTGTCCTACACGAGTTCAATTTCATCGGATCCTGACGTTGTGCTTCTTGTCGCCCCTGAGGAACACCTCGCCAAAGCCGAAGGTGTTCCCACCTTTTTTTTGACACTAAAGGTGTTCCCACCTCGCCAAGCACGACGGTGTGTTCGTCAGGCGACACGCCCACCGCGACACCCTCTAGGCTTGCCACCATTATGCTCTCTGTGTTACCGTCCAAGCACCACCGCTCACGTGACGACGACCCAGGCGCGACGATGGGCTCGTCAGGCGACACCCTCCGGGCTCGCAACCATCATGCTCTCCGATCTCCGTGTTACGGTCCAAGCACCACCACACTCGTGACGACGAGCCAGGCGTGACGTACTTGTTGGGGATTTTGAGGAAATCGGTGGGTTCTTCCAGCTCGAGCTTGGCCTGGTCGCCCCGGCGACATCCTAGAAGCTGGGCACCTCACGACACCGGCTGTTGTCGGGGATGTCGATGCCGTGGTTGACCGCGCTACCGGCACCGAGTACCTGCGGAAGCTGCTCTTCTTCCTACCCGAATGGCACCAGCTGCACGTCCTGGTCCTTCATGGAGGTCCACCACGTCCTCGCCATGGACAAACTGGTCGCCCTAGGTACCAGCGCCATGCATGCCGTGCATGACCAACTTTTACTCCTGTGCGACAGGCAGCGGCCGCATGTTCTGATCCTTCACCGGGCGCAAACATGGACATGCATGGACCACATCCTCGGCATGGCCGATCTGGTCGTCCCGACCGCCGGCGCAGACCAGTACATCGCAGGTGCGAGACCAAGCAATGCCGACGAGAAGTGTCGGTCAGCAGAATGGCGAGACGACGTCAATTTCGAACCGGAGAGGGTCTTCAGACATTGCTATATCGAGTTGCGCCACTTAGGGCTAGGCAATGTCGAGCTAGGGTTTGAACAAGGAGTCCTGACATTTTTAATTATATGGGCGCCACATGGCCGAGGCCAAGGGAATTGAAGCCGGAGCGCCCATGTCGTCGCCTTGGTCTTGACCTCCGGCCGAAACCATAACCGTCGATTCTCCCGTTTGCTGCGTCCTGGCCCAACTCTTTGCTCGCTGAGCTCCCCGGTGTATCCCTGAAACCGTAGAGGCAGCCTCGAAGAGCTGTACGACCCCGATCCGCTCACCTCGCGTGGTTGTCGTGAGAACAGAGTCGTAGATCGGTTCCATCTCATATACTCTGATAATTCCACGGACAAAAAATATCAACGGAGCGAACGTGCCACGTAGATTAGGTATATATTTTGGTGGAAGGGCAAAAAGGTAAAATATCATGTTGGACCGGAAGAAGCCTTCCTCTCTTTATTATTAGGTAAAGATATGACTACTTGAATGACTACCCGAGTGGTAGTGTTCTATTTGGTGGGCGGATGGAACCATGGTAAGATGAATAGGTCAAAGGAAGGTTCCATCTGCACGGGAACGTATTACCTAGGAACTAATCACAAATGCCGTCAGAACTCGGTGCGCCGTAAATACCGCGTTAACCATGGGTCTTCTATGGGGGGAGTAAGTCAGCCGTGATACTTTTCTCGTTCGCATGTCAACGGACTAACAGAGACGTACGCTGTAGGTCTTGCGAGACTACATGCACATGGGTGGGAGCCCTTACGTCCCACGGGCTCTGGGGTCTATGAGTGTCTGCCAGGGGCGCGTAGATCTCCATCGTGAGGGGTGGAATCAGGCGTTCAACCTGCTCGCAGAAATGGGTGGGCATGCGTTGTGCGGAGAAGCACGGTTTGGCTTGGACCAACTACCGGGCCCACACCTGAGTGGGAGTGGACAGGATCTCGAGCCTGGTTGTGCAACATGGTCTTGATCGTCCATGGGTAAAGTAACGCACCTCTGCAGAGTGTAAAAGGATGTGGCATGTTACCCCCTGTTCCGGGAAGGAACTGCGAACGCTACAGGAAAGGCAACTCCATGAAGTTCTAGTCCTGTGATGGTTTGGCGGGCATAGTTTTCAGAAGTAAAAGCAACCTCTTGAAGAAAGTTTTACAAAACCTTGCATTAGCTTATGACTCTTTCAAGTCTAAAGCTGTAGTTAGTGCATCAACCACCCACTATATATCATGAACTTACTGAGTAACGCTCGTTACTCATTCTATCCCGTTTGACCCCCTGCTTAGGGTTGAAGCCCTATTGAAGTCGTCATCGAGAAGCCATCGCTGTCTAAAGGAGCTACGTGGGATGAGCTACTACTTAGTCGATAAAATAGCATCATCAACAACACTGGTGGAGGACAAGATATTAAGGGTGTAGGTAGAAACCATTCGTGGTATTAGCATTACTAGTCATAGATTAGGGCTGACCTCAGCCGTAGTGGATTAGTTCTGAGCTAGAGTTCTTCTCCAGCTTAGAGCTTCGTATTGCTTCTTCTGATGTTTCATCTGCATGAGATCTTCTTGATTCATCAAGGAGGTTCTCAAGTTTTTGTTATGATGTTTGTATCCTATAGCTTTGCTTGGACCCGCTGTGTTTCTGTTGTACCACTCTGAGAGATGTAATATTCAATGATAAGTCCTTCTTTGAGTATTATGTCACCGACTTGCGCACTACACATGCAGTGGTGTGCTGGGTCACCACAGGTGGTATCAGAGCGTAGAGACCTTAGGTTTAAAACCTTTTAGGAGATCTGTAGGTTGGTAAAGACTATAGGAAGCCATCTTATCTTAACCACACTTTCTACAACTATGATGACCATTCACTTGAGAATGATACATTCATACTTGTATAGAATTTCTTACTCAACTTGAGTAAATATACTTATCTATTTCCTTTATACCTAGGTATGAATAGCTAGAAGTTTATCAGGTATCGGTGTTATTGAGAAAAGGAAAGTTCTGACATAATCAGAGATGCTTAAGTCAAAGTGATGATTACCCCATTCTATGAAAGAATAGGATGGAGTAGAATATGGTATTGAGTTAGAATAGGAGTCATCAAGAATGGATGTTGAGAATCCTCAAGAGTTATTATAAACCATGGTAACTACAGGGTATATACCATATCCTTGGTTATCAAGTCAAGAGGTGAATCATTATAGTATAGTATAGAACTAGGAGAAGGCATAGGAATTAATGGAAGCTACATTACTGCTACCACGATGTGATCAACACCATGAAGGATCAATAGATACCAGGAGAAGATTATCATATCAAGATGAAGTACTTCAGTCGACATGGTACATAGTCCTATAGGGAACCAAGTTAGACAACAACTACTATAGGATCATTTTGTCTTGGTTTATTCCATTGCAGTAAGGCATGCAATTGGAGTAACTACCTAGGCAAGGAGTGGTTGTGTAGACTAGGATTACAAGGTAATATATACCTACTTGTAGTGTATAGCATTTAAGAGCCTTGGTACTTGAGATGTTTTACTCTAAGTACTTCTATTTCACAGGCTTTTGATGCATGAGTGATAAATGCATTCGGGATTTATTGGATCTTATTTGGATCTTTGATTGACTAGATCTGTACATGAAGATTGAACTTGATGTGCATATGCATGTGCAAACATTGAGTTCTATCTTGATGTTATTGGTCTAGAGGGTATAGGATTAGTACGAGAGCGCTCTGAAATCTCAGCCGATTGAAGCAACTATCAAAGCTCTGGAAGACCAAGAAGTCAAGAAGGCAGAAGTTAATGAAGCCACTCATGGGAATGGACCACATCCCATAGTTTGCTTGGAGTTGGTGACATACCTCATGTGCACATGGAGATATACAACAAGAGATGCCAATGACATCACATGAGTAGTTATATCCTAGAAGGAAACATGTAGTAGTTCGAGAAATAAACTTATAGAGTTGTCCCATGAAAGTCAAAACCCAAAGATATAGAAGGACCATAGGCAGTAGCCAATGGAATAGGTTATAGTCACCTGTAGGAAAAAGTTAAACTCGAGGAAACTCGAATATTTTTTCATTAATAATTGAGACCAAGTTAGTGTACACTACTCCGTACAAGTTCTTTGAAAATCTTCATCTTGAGACCATTAGATTGAACCAAATGGAGTCCTAAACATAGACAATACCCATTGTACTGGAAGAATTTTATTGGTTATTCATCACCTGGTGAATGTACCAAATGTTCTTCGTAAAGTGGTGAGAGGTAGGAAACCATACCCATTCATCGGAGAATGAAACTTGGTATCCACTATATGGTGGAAATACCACGTGTTCTTCGTGAGTCTATTAGGAAGGCCTAGTAACAAGACAGAGTTGTCTTAACAACTGGCATACTACTGGATTATCATACAAGACAGTGTACGGTGAACAATCAAGACAAGAGGATACACCTATCAATGTCAATACAAGAAACAACTGTGAAGATTTAACGGTCTACAGAAGTTCTCTCTACCTATCTTTACGTGAGAGAGGTTGAACTTCGGGACGAAGTTCTTGTTAAGGGGGAGATACTGTAACATCCCAGTGTTTGGGAAGTTATAAGGATCTAAAGTTAATATGTGCATTTGCAAAGCATGCATCTAAAAGTACGGGAAATTTTGGCGCGAAAGTTTAAACAAACCAAAGTGACCAATGTTTCACTTGACATGATGAAATAAGACTAGATCATCTGGTCAAGGGTACAATTGGAGTGATCTTTATTAGAAGTATCTTAAGAAACCAAATCATCTGGTTACACAAATCATAATTGGTTGTGACCAACATTAACTCTGAACAAGCCTAACCTCAAGTCTGTAAGTGATTTGAGAGAAATCAACTAGGTATCTCGAACTCGAAGAGGGGTGAGTATCCAAAACACAGTTGATGATCTTACTTCTGCAAGTTAGTCATGAATAACTGGATGATCTTATCAGTCCTGAAGGAGGAACCTAAACGAGGAAACAAACCTTCTTCAAACCAATACTAAAACCCTGATCAATGTCTGTGATCTTTCCAAACTCTTGTCTACGTTCCTGCATGACCATGGCTACAAGAGAAGCAACCCAGGAGGGAGCCAAGATAGAAGATATCAACCGAAGGGGTGAAATCCTGGTGTTTGGTGTCATACAAGAATAATTTGAGTACAGGACCTGATCAATCTTGTAAGCAGATTATTTTTGAGGGCATAAAACACTTGAGTTTCATTAGGTTAGATTATACAGGAACAAGCTGGTAATTGACTCTAAGATATCATCAGACGAGAAGTGGCAACTGGAGACTTATTCGCAAGTACTAGAACCTGGAGTGATCGAGGTGGCATCGATATTCTAGTGGAGAGAGAGTTAGACCAATATTAGAATAAAGTGGAATTTCGACATGACCTCTGGTGTTATTGGATCCGAGGGATTCAATTCAACACTTGAAACAAAAGAATGGTTGTAATTGGAATTGGAGTTCCAAATTGAATGATTTGATAATTGGAATGATTTAATATTAAATAATTTTGAAACATTTAATAAATAAACCTTAATTCAATTTAAATCCATTAATAGAAGCTATCAATAGAAAAACAATAAGTTTTATTGATGATAACACAATTGTACAAAGTCATTACAAATTACAATAAAAGGAAATTACAAAAGAATAAACTTTATTGTTAATAAAATAATAATACAAAGTCTTTACGACAATCCAATAAATAGAAATTACAAGATCTATTACAAGCTATCAATTGCAAGATGAAATTCCTAATCTAATTCTTGTAAAGTTCCAGTCTTCAAATTGATCTTTTGATCCTGCAAAATAAACAAGAAAAGCAAAGAAAAGTAAAAAAGATTAGTGGGGGGTTAGTACTCTCAGCTAGGCAGTGAGATGCACTGCTAATCGCATCATCGAGTCTAGGCTTAGACAAGTTAAGCATCTGTTCAAATCAGAAAAATATCTCAGTGTAACCACATGGGCAAGTATCAGGTAATACAAGTGGCAAGCCAAAATTAAGTACAACACCAGGATAAGATCAAATGCAAACCGAGTACATCTCACAGGAAATATCCTAGGCAGCATTGACAAGCACACAGCACACTCACCAGCACCCTTTGGTGCTGTCAAGACCTCTGCTGGGGTATAAATACCACATCAGCCGCAAGGGGAGGGAGTCACCTCACACTTTCCCTGTTCACAGCTCGAGTTGCACAGCTCCAGCAAGAACAGCAAGATCCACCACCAAGAAACCACAGCACCACAACTCAACTCATCCAGCAAATATCTGTGAGACGATAGATCCAGTAGTATAACAACAAGGCCAAGCCACTAGCTGGGAAAGCATATCTGGAGCAAGATTAACACAAGGCCAAGCCACCAGATGGAGAAGCATACCTGGAGCAAGGCAAAGCAAGGCCCAGCCTGGAGCTAGAGGAACAAGGCAGCAAGACTGCAGGGAGGAAGGCCAACAAGGCAGGTTCTCAACACAATCCCAGCACCAACACTTAACAGGTGGATCTCTACACACCACTTAGCAAGAAATTGCTAAGTTATGCACAGAGGGGGGTTGGGATTTATTTCCTCAGTCTAGCATAGTGTTGCTATGCTAATAACATCACAGGGATTTAAAAAGTAGCATAGTATCTGTTCCCATCTATAAGATTTCCTCAGAACAACATCACTGGATTTGAGAGTATTAAAACAAGCATAGATCTGTTCTTATCAGTTAAATGGCAAAGAGAGGGCAAATTTACAAACCCTAGATCATACCACAGCAATGCTCATTCTGTGCATGATCAAAATCTGGGCACATCCCTAAGGAGCACCTCAAGATGTAGTCAAGCAAACCATTGAGCACTTGGGCACAAACTAGGAAATGGTTAAACAAGATGTGTTAAGTCCCAAATAACCATACACCTGAGTCAAGGCCTCAGGCTATGCATCATTGGCTTAGGGGCAAAGAAAACAAGTGCAAGCATCTGTTTTTAATTGATAAACCTCAAATAAGTAAAAGAAATCATCAGTAGTCATATGTTCTTATTATTAATGCAAAGAAGCATCAGATAAGTAAGGTATAGATTTTTAGCAAAAGGATCCTGAGTCAAATAAACAGCCAAGGGCTACTGTATCATATCACACACACAGTGTTGCTGGGCACCAGATCTAAAGATCTGATACCTCAAGGCAACTGCATCAGGACATGAAAATAGTAAAGGTAAACCATTGGTTGATGGCATATCCTCTGAATAAATATTCAGAGTAACACCTACCAAAATTAAGCACACCCATAGAAAGTATTGAAGTCACATATGCTGGTAAGCTCTGTTCAATATACAACAAGCCACAGGGTTTAACCAAAGGGAGATATCCTAAGGGATCTCTTCACAGCAAAGGCACTAGGAATGAATCTCAGATAAATTTCCCATCACAAGCACCAGGAACTAGCCCAAGATGATTCCCACAACAAATTGCATCAGATAGATAATCCCTAAGTGCAAACTAAGCCATCACAGAACCTACCCAATCCTTCACAGCCTGTGTACCAGGGATTCAATTATCCATGGGAAATTTTTTCCAAAGCCAATCCAATCATTCAACACCTCACAGAGGGACTCACAGGGGGGCATGGCATGAGCACAGGCTCGATGGCCTGGCTCCAGAGCAAAGAGAGAGAGGAGGCGGAGAACAGAGAGGTTGAAAGGAAGAGAGGGGGTAGGAGACTCACAGGTGGTCACCATCGTGGTGACCACAGCCTTGGGCGTCGCGCAGAGGTGGGCGGCGTGGAGCCGCGGTTGCTTCCGGGGAGCCGTCCCAGCGGTCCCTCACCTCCTCAGCATCCGCAGTAGCGCCTAGGGCATCAACAGCAACACGGCAGCACACCAGTGGCACCGGAACCTCCTCGGGTGGACAGGGCTCGCCGGAGAAGGGTGGAGCGCCACGGGCCCCGAAACCCTAGGGTTAGGGTTTGCAAGCGCACGGGAGGCACATCGGGCAGAGATCAGATCGAGGAGGAGGAGGTGGTAGTAGGCGAGTTGGCGCAATTGTTGCGACCATCCACGGCGGCGTGGGTAGCCAAAGAAGGCCGGAGGAAATCGCCGGAGGCGGCGATGAATCGCCTCTGCGTCGCCTCGCGAGGAGAGAGGGGAGGGGATAAGAACGCGGGGTGTGTCGAGACATCGTAGTAGTTTTCATAGACTGGGGTGCCATGAGACTACGGTAGAGACGTGGGGTAACGGGATAGCGTAGTAACACAGAACACGGGATTTTACCCAGGTTCGGTACGCCGCGACAGTACGGCGTACCTACTCCTGCACTTCTCACTAATTGGGACTAAAGCCCGTATAACAGGGTTACAATGTGAGGGAATAGATCTAGCTACTCGACGAGGATGAACTTCTCGGCGAGTTGCGTAGAGCTTGAGCTTGTGAAACTTGAACCTAGAACCTTGGAACTTGTTCTATCTATCTCTCGTCCGGCTTTATATAATAGCCGGATTAGGGCTTACAGAGTAGGAAACCTAGAAGACTACGTTTAACTTGTAACTTGGAAAGTAAGGAATCCGTCTTCTCCTCCAAGCCAGATCACGTGGGCCGTGATCCGGGTTCTTCTAGAATCCGGCTTCTGCGCGTCGGACTACTGGGCCGCCCAATGGACCTAAGCCCATTACCATGTAGGCCACCCTGGTAGTCCGGCTCTTTTATCTACCATCTTCTATACCCCTATTCAGTATATATCCGACAGTAGCCCCCAGGAAGGATCAAAACTCTGATATTCTGCCTTTCGTCAAATACATCTTGTCCGGGAAAACTTGATTCAGCAGTCTTGATTCTTTCTTCTTTCCTTTTGAAGGAGATGGTAACATAAAACTCGGAACTCTGAAAATCCGGCTTTTCTTCTCGCGATCCTTCGCGGAAAAGGAACTTCTGACGTCAGTGCTTTAATCACGCTGACGTAGGCGACGCTTGGTTTCACGCGGGAAACCCTGTAACGTATCTCTGACAGATTCTCACGGGAAACGAGGAGATAGCCATCATTCCACTGTCGTTCCGTTTCCCGGATTTCTCGATGGTTGACACGCGTCAAACATCCAACGTTCGAAAGAGCCGTTAGCACGTATCTAGAGGTTTTCAGGCTATAAATAGCCGTCCTCGTCCCCATCGGCAATCTTCTTCACTCCCTCACTGCCCTCACCATTGTTGCGAACGCGAGCTTGAGAGCGAGAACGAGACCTTGCCCCGACGAGCTCTTCGCACGCCGGAGCGCACACACATCACCAAGGAAGATGGCCTCTCCGCAGTCCTCACCGGCTCGCGCCTCCATCGACGAACTTTTGGGCGACCTAGATCCACAGCTAGGGTCGCCCAAGCATGCCGGCGGCGAGCCGGAAAAGATCACGGCATCCACTGCGGACGGAGGAAGCACTTCCGTCGCCGCGGACGTCACAGCATCGAGCGCCACGACAACCCCGCCGTTTGCACCTGAAACGGCGGAGGAAAAAATCGAGCTCCTTGGCGAAAAACTCGCCGCCGCGAAGGCCGCCGCCACCGCCGTCGCCGGAGCGGATGAGGAAGAGGAAACTGCAGGCAACTGGAGTGCCTGCAGTATTCCCCCGGCCCTCCTTCCAAACTTGGAGAAGGAGGGCTTGGTTCTTAAAAAGAAGTGGCGGCTCCCGGAAGAGGAGACCGAACCCATGCCACAGGAGGGCGAAAGGGTGCTTCTTACCTCCCACCTTCTACGAGGTATGGGGCTTCCACCTTCCTCTTTCTTCCTCCAGGTTCTGTCACATTACAGCATCCAACCTCACAACCTTCCTCCCAATTCCATTCTGTACATGGCCGGCTTCCAGGCCTTGTTCGAAGGTTACCTAGGAATAGAGCCTAGGTTAGATTTTTGGCTGTATTGCTTTGGGGTCAAGCGTAACTCTTCGGAGGGCGCACTCCCAAATTGCGGGACCATTTCCTTTACTCTTCGGAGATTCCGAGAGGATTGGTTCCCCAAAATCAAAACCTCAGAATCCGTCAAATTTTGGACGGGTTCTTTTTTCTATCATCCCGACGTGCCTTTTCCTAAAAAGGCCGTCGGGATTCCACCTTTTGTGAACTCCGCCGCCGTTCCCCAGGATAACTGGGTAACAGAAGCCGTCCAAGTTCTGCCGCCAGATCTGCTAAAGATCAAGCGGCGCATCGCCAAGCTCACCTCCATGGATCCGCCTCTAACCGGCATGGACACGGTTCTATGCTGGATGATTAGGCGGATCCAGCCACTAGCCAACCACAGCGAACGTTTCCTGTGTGAATACACGGGAATCAACGATCCGATGCGGACATCCACCAAGGATTGGCCCGCAAAGGAACTTAGGCGGCGCATCAACCAGTTGGTCGCTTCGCGCGACCAATACACAGAGAGTCGGCCAATGTACACGGCCGAAAATCCGGTTCCCAAGGTAATTTTTCAGTCATTTGGGTACAGTTCTATTTTATCTCGGATTTCCTAGCTTCTGATTTTGGTTTTTGCTTGTTTGGCAGTTCGAGGATCTTTCAGACTCAGACTTGGTGTCTGAGGCTGAGCTGGACGCGTTGCGCACCGCCGCTACAGGTGGACGCAAGCGCAAGAAGATAACCTCCTCGGATGAGATTATCGACCTTGACGGGATCCCCGTCGCCACTTCCAGGTTCCTTCTTCTGGGTTCTTTTTCTTTCATGGGATCTTTTTCGTCCATTTTCGGTGTTTTGACCTTTTCTGGGTTTTTGGTTTTTAGCCTACCTCCCTCCAACCTGAAGCCGAAGAAGCTGAAGAAACACAGGGTTTCTTCCAGCCGAGGCAGCCAACCATCTCCCGCCGTCGCCCCGGACATGCCGCAGACAATGGCGGAAGAGCCTACTGCAGCCTCCACC
This sequence comes from Alopecurus myosuroides, assembly GCA_028641055.1. Lineage (NCBI taxonomy): Eukaryota > Viridiplantae > Streptophyta > Magnoliopsida > Poales > Poaceae > Alopecurus > Alopecurus myosuroides. Next base: position 276,381,734 of record CM054057.1, on the reverse strand, counting down.
ACCAAGCCCCCGGAGCCCAGCCAACCCATTGTGTCCGAGTCGGATACGAGGGAAATGGCGGCCCCAGAGGTGGGGAAATCTTCTCGGACTTTCGACGAGGAAATCCCCACCTTTGATAAGGATTTCAAGGTGATCAATGACGGCTTGGATGCAGCCGGGAATCTTTTTGCAGAATACGCAAAAGGATTCCAAGAAAACTTGGCAGGTTTGCAGCGTTTGAGCCAGGTACATAACTCTAGCCCCCAAACATTAAACAAAATGCATGCTTTTTTGCTTTGATGTTTTTTGTAACCATACTTTTCCTTGCTATGTTTCAGCAAACCTCCGAAGCCATAAACCTGGAAGTTTTCAGGAAGCTCACCATCAAGAATAAAGAAGTTCGAAGTCTTCTTTCTATTCTTGAGGAGAAAGAGGCGGAGCTGGAATCCTCTCAGCTCGCATTGACAGAAACGAAAGGTAGGCATTTTCGTTTTGAAATTTCTTATTTGAGTCTTTGTCTGAGTTTTTTCCCGAGGAAATTGACCAACTCGGATTTTCCCTTGCTTTTCAGCTGCCTTAGCTCAGGCTAAGCAGGCAGCGGAAGATTCTGGCAACGCCGAAATTCTCCGCAATGAGAACATTGAGCTTCACAAGGATCTTGTGAAAGCTCAACAAGACCTGGAAGCCAGCAACCTGGCTCTTGGAATGGCTAATTCCAAGGCTTCCGAACAGGCGGAGAAAGACAAATCCACCATTCAGGATTTGACCGAAGCTCTGAACCTTCGCCTGGAGGAAGTTTCCGAGATCGACAAGCTCATCGGTAAATTTCTTACCCTTTTCACATCTTTCCATGTTTTGCTTTCTCTGTTTGTCTGCCTAATCCTTTTGTACGTTTTATTGAATCGAACAGGAGACACCCCAGATGGAACTCGGATTGCAGGCATCCGAGCTTTCGGGGAAACATGGAATTTGATTAAGGCTGCCGGGACGCAACTCATAGAGAAGTTCCTTCCCGATAAATCTGGGGAATGCTCGGAGGTTGAAAAACTTCCGGGTATCATCATGGAGGTGGCGGAGTCCAAGGAGTCTCTTCTCCGCTCCGCTGCACGGGGTGGTGCGCGCATGGCCTTAGGCCTTATGCGCATGCACTATCCTAGTGCCAAATCCTGGCGTGTGGCCACCGGTGTCCCTCAGGGATATACGGATGCGCAACGAACCACCATCTTTGGTGAAGTTAAGGGCCACGCCACCCAGATTGCCGCCATGGTAAATGTCGCCGTCAACTATCCAGAAGAGGAAGCTCCTCCAATCCCCGACGAAGAAAGCAGCGAGGAGGAGTCGGATTCTTGAAAGGTTACTTGGAACCATTCCTTTATCTTCTAAGTTCTCTGGTGTATATGCTTTAACTGTCCTTAGTGTTTGAAATGGCTCAAATAGCATTATGAATCGTTATGCCGAGTAACTGGGGACGAACCAATCAGTTTTGAAACTCGAAAACATGAATCATGCTAAAGGCATTTTTACTAACTAGTTCCAGTAACCCGGCACACACACAATCAGATAAGACTTAGAGAAACAAGGAAAGTTTTAAGTGAAACTTGGCACGCAGGCAATTCAAGCTTCCTTTAGCCATTAAAAGGCTGAAAATCATTCAGTTATGTAACGCCGAGTACGCAAGCACAATCTGGGTTAACGTTGAGAAGTTTGCAAGAAGCATTGGGAAATAGATGAGGCGGAAACATTTTGCACTTATAAGGATATGGATGATAGTATTCCGACAACTTTATTTCATGATCTCAAAAGATGTTTACATAGAATTGAACTAAGTACAGAAGGGGACATAACTTGCTAGACGTTCCCAGGCTTCCGCAATCCACTTGACCTTGTCGAACTTCTCCAGCAGTTTGTGAAATGGTAAGGTTTTAGCCCCCAGCCAACTAAGAAATCTCTTTATGGCTGTGGCGGAACCCGGCAATTCTGGGACATCTTTTTCACACGTAAGTTCTGAGATGTTCGAGATTGCCTTAATCTTTTCCGGGTTAACTTCTATTCCTCTATGAGAAACGATAAAACCCAGAAGTTTTCCTGAGGGAACCCCGAATACGCACTTAGATGGATTCAACTTCATCTGGTAGGTGCGTAAGTTTTCGAAAGTTTCTCGCAAGTCCTCAAGGAGTGTATCTTTTTCCTTGGTTACGACGGCAATATCGTCCACGTAAACATGGACATTTTTTCCAATCTGACTATGCAAACAACGTTGCATGCAACGCTGGTAGGTTGCACCTGCGTTCTTCAGGCCAAAAGGCATGGTTACGTAGTAATACGTCCCGTACGGGGTTATAAAAGAAGTCTTGATTTGATCTTCCTTTTTCATGCGTATTTGGTGGTACCCGGAGTATGCATCCAAAAAGCATAAAAGCTCGGAGCCTGCAGTGGCATCTATTATTTGATCGATTCGCGGCAGTGCGAACCTATCTTTCGGACATAACTTGTTCAATCCTGTGTAATCTATACACATTCTGAGGGCAGTTGTGTCTTTCTTCGGTACTAATACCGGATTTGCGGACCAGTCAGTATGGATTACCTCCTTGATGAAATCCGCTGCTAAAAGCCGGATAATTTCCTTTCCAATAGCCTTCCGTCTTCTTCCGTCAAATCGACGGAGACCTTGTTTGACGGGTTTTGATCCAGGAATAACCTTGAGTTGGTGCTCAGCAAGCTCCCTGGGTACGCCTGGCATGTCAGCTGGACACCAGGAAAAAATATCCCAGTTCTCACGGAGGAACTTGATGAGCTCGCCTTCCTATTTGTCGGTCATCCCAGTCCCTACAACGACGAATTTTGTCGGATCTTTGGGATCTAGGATTACCTGTCTTGTATTCTCGGACGCCTTGAAGCTATCTGTTGGCTTCCGAGTTTCTTTTCCTGCCGGCATTTCTTTCGGCGATACCTCCTTGGCTAACTCCTTCAGTTCTTCCTGAGCTATAACTCTTTGAGCGCAAAGGGCGTTTTGCTTCTCCAACTCGTTTGCCAGCTTGAAATCACCGGCAATGGTGATTACTCCTCCTTTGGGTCCTGGCATCTTCAGCTTGTTGTAGATATAGCAAGATCTTGCCATAAACTTGGCGAAAGCCGGACGTCCGAGTATTGCGTGATACACGCTTTCGAACGGCACTACTTCGAAGGATACTTTTTCCTGCCGGAAGTGATCTTTATCTCCGAAGGTGACATCTAGGGAAATTTCTCCTAGGGATCGTGCTTGCCTGCCAGGAACAATGCCGTGGAAGCGTATATTGCTGTAGTTGAGCTGGGACTCGGAGATCTTCAAGTGCTTCAGTGTATCCAGGTACATTATATTGATGCTGGATCCTCCGTCCATCAGCACTCTTCTTAGCCTAGTGTTTTGAACAATAGGGCTTACAACAAGAGCTTGTGTGCCGGGTTCAGGGATATTTCCGGGATGATCTGACTGATCCCAGATTATCGGTGTGTTGGAGTACTTCAAGAATTTTGGGGTTGCAGGAACAACCGCGTTTATTTCTCGAAGTGTCCTTTTGGCCACCTTTGCTGACGGGGTTGCTAGGAAAGTTAACATTGCTTCTCCGTCAACTCTCGGAAATTTAGGTTCGCCTTTTCGCTGTTGTTCCTGGATTTTGTCATCAGTGTCCGATTCACTGTCTTCTTTTTCAGCTTCTGGCTTTTGTTTGGCAGGTTTCCTCTTGGAACCCTTCCCTTTATTTCCGGATCCTGCATTGCCTTTCATATGCTTGTTTAGCCGGCATTGCGCATTTGTGTGGGTTGGTTTCCCAAACTGAGAGTGGTGGACGCAGGGTTCCGACTTAATTCTCTCCCATTCCTCGGGAGTGTAATTGATTGGATCTGGACTGCGGCCTTTCCACTTATTCACCTTTTCTCCTCCAAAGGCTATGTTGACCTCCTTGGGCTTTGTTGTTGACTCCGGAGTTCCTTTTTTATCAGAACGAGGTGTTTTCTTGGCCAGTATCAGTGACTAAATATTGCCTCCTCTTGCTCTGATATCATCTTCGGCTGCAGCATGCTCGTTGGCGGTTGTAAGCATAGATCCGAGATCTTTGTGCTTTTTAGAACCAACCATGAACGGTACAAGTCCGGGTTTTAGGCCATTGACGAAAGCATGCATTGCTTGTACGTCAGTTACTCCAGAGCAACTATTCTTCATTGCAGTCCATCTGGAGATGAAATCCACGTATGGTTCGTCTTCAAATTGGGTGCAACGGTTCAGCTGGTTGATGCTATTTGGGCGTTTGTATGTTCCCCGAAAATGCTGAGTAAATACTCTCGCCATATCATCCCAACTGTCGACAATTCTTGATGGTAAACCATTGATCCAATCTCTGGCTCCGTCTAGCAACATTAGGGGAAGAAACTTGACAGCTTCCAGGTCTGTCCCGTTGTTGATTTGGACGGCTGTGTAATAATCTGAAAGCCAGGTATCCGGGTTTGTACTGCCGGTATATTTTTGGTAGGTTGGACCAACTTTGGCGAAGCCAGAATGCAGGGTTATGCTTCGGATCCTGTCAGTAAAACACTTAGGACCGAAGTATAGATCATCCTTTTCTGCTCTATCAATATGTGCAGAATATCTCCCGGCTGAATGGACAGAAGGGGATCTGCTCCTTTCTTTTCCATTGTTGCGCGGACGCGCTTTTCCGAGGTTATCTCTATCTCTTCCGTTGTCCCGCCCCCTGGGATTAGGTGGAGTCCTGCTCCTGTACCTTTCCTTATCTTTAGGCGGTGTCCGAGATCTTTCACGTCTGTGAGGTGTATCGTATCTTCCAGCTTTTTCAGCTGGGTTTCTCGGAGGTGGCATTATTTTGCCATCATTCCGGTGTTTGTCTTCCCAATCGTGTGGTTTATATCCATCTTTCGGGAGATGAGGTCCGGTTCTAGACGTTGCGTCCCGGTTGTCGGGGTTTTTCTTGTCTTTTCTCGGATCCTCTTTTTTATCCGAATCTCCGGGTTCTTCCGGTCCAGGTGCTCCAGCGGCGCAAGTAACTGTTTTGCAGAGGGCGGAATTATCATGCAGCCTCCCTGATCGCTCTTGTCCTCGCTGTTGCTGCTGTAATGCTTTTCCTAGGAAAGCATACACCCCTTGGAGTTTTTCCCCGTTGGAGTACAGATCGTTGTTTAGGATGGCGAACGCTGCTTCCGCGTTTTCCGCTGCGGTTTTGTATATTGGTTCGCCCTTGGAATCTTTGCCGTTTAACTGCTTTTGCCAAGATGGGTTATAAAACCTTTCTTTTGGGGGCAGTTCTTCCGGTTTTGCGATTCCGGGTAACCTAGTAGGTTTTAAGGCAGATCTATGCTTTCTCTCGTACTCCTCTATTTCTTCCTTCATGACTTTGATGTCATTATGGGTTTGTTGGAGATGTTGCCGAGATCTAAGCAGATGTTGCTGTTGCCGTTGGAAAGCTTGTCTCCTGGCTTCCAGCATCTCAGGGGGTTCATTGGGTCCCACTGGTGTTTGTAATAGTTCTTGCTCTTCCAGTTCTGTCATTGGCGGAGCGGTGATTTCCTTAGATTTCTTTTCCGCGGGCTTTGTGCCACTAATATCTCCAACTTCCAGGTTTTCATCAGCGAGATCAGCTGACTTTTTCTTCCGGAGTTTGTACTGGAGTTTTTTAGAAGCACGGTGCTTTTTCTTGGAAGAAGGAGGTTTTTTGACAGGTTCATCTTCTGTCATCTCCTTGACATTAGGGAATATCGGAGAAGTTTCTCCGTCTTCTCTCTCTTCCACTGGCGGAGGAGTTTTAGGGCTTTCCTGGCTGTCGGCACCTGTTGTATCAGCTGGTTTTGCCATTAGCACTTCATGGAATCCCTCTTGAAAGGACTTAACTTTTCTTACGAAGGCATCATCGTCTTCGTCTTCGGAGTCGAAGTTATCCGATCCGGTTTCCGACTCCAATCTCGCCTCTATGGCGGCAAGCACGGACTCTGTTTCCGAGTTCATCGTCTGGTTGACGGATGTCGGATCTTCCGTTTCTGTGACGGGTATTGGTTCTTCCGTCTCTATGACGGGTAGGTTGTTATCTGCCTCTTGCACGGGATTTCCGTCATCCGTGTTTTCAACGATCTCGGATTGCACCATGCCGATAAAGTGCATATCACTGTTTTGTCGGCGATCTGAGCAAAATCCGGCATCATAGTCGTCTTCGACTGGGTATAGGGCGGGTGGGATAAATTTGCTTCCACCGCAAAACCCCATTGCCTCTGCAGTTAGTCCGATAAAGATGTTAGCAGATCCAATCGGTAACACGCAGGCACTTACCAGGTGGTTTTGCGCCGGTATGTAGGATCCGTTGTCGAGGAAGCGCCCGACGTCGTCGTCGAATTCCAAGCTTCCGACAGTGATCGATCTTCCAATTCCGCCGAGTATCCCAGATCGGAATTTCACGCCTGACGTCGTTTTCCCCACGGTGGGCGCCAACTGTCGAGACATCGTAGTAGTTTTCATAGACTGGGGTGCCATGAGACTACGGTAGAGACGTGGGGTAACGGGATAGCGTAGTAACACAGAACACGGGATTTTACCCAGGTTCGGTACGTCGCGACAGTACGGCGTACCTACTCCTGCACTTCTCACTAATTGGGACTAAAGCCCGTATAACAGGGTTACAATGTGAGGGAATAGATCTAGCTACTCGACGAGGATGAACTTCTCGGCGAGTTGCGTAGAGCTTGAGCTTGTGAAACTTGAACCTAGAACCTTGGAACTTGTTCTATCTATCTCCCGTCTGACTTTATATAATAGCCGGATTAGGGCTTACAGAGTAGGAAACCTAGAAGACTACGTTTAACTTGTAACTTGGAAAGTAAGGAATCCGTCTTCTCCTCCAAGCCAGATCACGTGGGCCGTGATCCGGGTTCTTCTAGAATCCGGCTTCTGCGCGTCGGACTATTGGGCCGCCCAATGGACCTAAGCCCATTACCATGTAGGCCACCCTGGTAGTCCGGCTCTTTTATCTACCATCTTCTATACCCCTATTCAGTATATATCCGACAGGGTGGGTGCGGGTGTGTCTGGTCTGGTCCGGCCCGACCAGACCAGTGGGTTTAACCCAACCCACTGGTGGGTTGGCCCACCTGTCAGCCTAGGGGCGTTTTAGTAATTGCTTAAAATCTTAAATAAAAGAATTAGAAAAACAATAGAAAACAATAAATAAAATTCTACGAAATTTCAAACCTTTACAAATACAACTAATTCTTGATCTAATAAAATGGTTGAATATTAAGATTAAGAAAAATAATCCAATAATGCTTATAGTCTTAAAATTATGGATACAAAATAATATCTTAATAATAAAACTTTGATAATAAGGTTAAGAAATATTCAAAACTATTTAATGTAAATTATTCTTGCAACATTAATTAGATATTTTGAGCATTTCAAAATACTCCCTAATAAATGTTTTCTGTGAAAACAATCAAATAAGTTATAAGAATAACAATGAATATTGGAAAAATAATAAATAATGCATTAAATCAGAAAAATACAAGTTATATATCAAAATGCTCCAAATGATAAATGCAACTCATCTATGATGTGTACAAAGTAATTTGACCAATTTTTATGTGCAATGCTTTGCCGAATCATTAGTTCATTTAAAATTAATAAAATAATAATTTATTCAAATATTTTCAGAAGACATTGAATGATATGTCCAATTAAAGAGAAAAGAATTTCCAATTCAAATATGCCTAAGATAAAACATTTTATCCAACTTATAAACTTGTTTCCAAAAGTATTATAAAATTCTATAATGTTTCATTTTCATCAGAAATAACTGCCATAACATTATTTTCTGTATTAATAAAACCCTCATGATTTCACACCAACTAAAACCTATCATCACTAGTTATTAAGCAAAGTATTATTGATGATAGAGTTAGATGTATTAGTTCCTCATTTTTCAAATAAAATTGATGTTATTAGCTCTACACTTTATAACATAAAATCAAATGTGTTTATTATGTTTTCAGTAGTTGTTTTCCATATAATAGTGTTCTCAAGTTTAATCGTGTGATAACTATTTATAACCTAAACATAATAAAAATGGTGTGGTAAGTAAAAGTGAAACCCATGTAAGTCTAAAACCAGTAATAACAACATCACCACAAATAACAAAACAATTCACCTAAAACTCTTGTGAATAAGTTGTCGTATTAAACATGGCTTACACTTGTAAGCTGGGGTATTTTCCAGGATATTTCACGATGCATATCATTACTATGCATGTATCATGTTGCCAGTATTTCTGTAGTCCTTACCGGGACTACTTTGCTATCTTTCAGACGTCAGGATGTTCTACGTGACCCTTGACCCCGAAGACATGGAATATTATGGTCATTTCAATCTCAGGCAAGTTCATCACTTGCTCATATCCTTTGCAGTATCTCAAAACAAACTACTTGCAAAAACCCTATTGTATTATCACCTACTCTCAAAAGAATGCATGATCCTATTTTTATAATAATATGACTACTTGAATGACTACCCGAGTGGTAGTGTTCTATTTGGTGGGCGGATGGAACCATGGTAAGATGAATAGGTCAAAGGAAGGTTCCATCTGCACGGGAACGTATTACCTAGGAACTAATCACAAATGCCGTCAGAACTCGGTGCGCCGTAAATACCGCGTTAACCATGGGTCTTCTATGGGGGGAGTAAGTCAGCCGTGATACTTTTCTCGTTCGCATTTCAACGGACTAACAGAGACGTACGCTGTAGGTCTTGCGAGACTACATGCACATGGGTGGGAGCCCTTACGTCCCACGGGCTCTGGGGTCTATGAGTGTCTGCCAGGGGCGCGTAGATCTCCATCGTGAGGGGTGGAATCAGGCGTTCAACCTGCTGGCAGAAATGGGTGGGCATGCGTTGTGCGGAGAAGCACGGTTTGGCTTGGACCAACTACCGGGCCCCACACCTGAGTGGGAGTGGACAGGATCTCGAGCCTGGTTGTGCAACATGGTCTTGGTCGTCCATGGGTAAAGTAACGCACCTCTGCAGAGTGTAAAAGGATGTGGCATGTTACCCCCTGTTCCGGGAAGGAACTGCGAACGCTACAGGAAAGGCAACTCCATGAAGTTCTAGTCCTGTGATGGTCTGGCGGGCATAGTTTTCAGAAGTAAAAGCAACCTCTTGAAGAAATTTTTACAAAACCTTGCATTAGCTTATGACTCTTTCAAGTCTAAAGCTGTAGTTAGTGCATCAACCACCCACTATATATCATGAACTTGCTGAGTAACGCTCATTACTCATTCTATCCCGTTTGACCCCCTGCTTAGGGTTGAAGCCCTATTGAAGTCGTCATCGAGAAGCCATCGCTGTCTAAAGGAGCTACGTGGGATGAGCTACTACTTAGTCGATAAAATAGCATCATCAACAACACTGGTGGAGGACAAGATATTAAGGGTGTAGGTAGAAACCATTCGTGGTATTAGCATTACTAGCCATAGATTAGGGCTGACCTCAGCCGTAGTGGATTAGTTCTGAGCTAGAGTTCTTCTCCAGCTTAGAGCTTCGTATTGCTTCTTCTGATGTTTCATCTGCATGAGATCTTCTTGATTCATCAAGGAGGTTCTCAAGTTTTTGTTATGATGTTTGTATCCTATAGCTTTGCTTGGACCCGCTGTGTTTCTGTTGTACCACTCTGAGAGATGTAATATTCAATGATAAGTCCTTCTTTGAGTATTATGTCACCGACTTGCGCACTACACATGCAGTGGTGTGCTGGGTCACCACAGGTGGTATCAGAGCGTAGCGACCTTAGGTTTAAAACCTTTTAGGAGATCTGTAGGTTGGTAAAGACTATAGGAAGCCATCTTATCTTAACCACACTTTCTACAACTATGATGACCATTCACTTGAGAATGATACATTCATACTTGTATAGAATTTCTTACTCAACTTGAGTAAATATACTTATCTATTTCCTTTATACCTAGGTATGAATAGCTAGAAGTTTATTAGGTATCGGTGTTATTGAGAAAAGGAAAATTCTGACATAGTCAGAGATGCTTAAGTCAAAGTGATGATTACCCCATTCTATGAAAGAATAGGATGGAGTAGAATATGGTATTGAGTTAGAATAGGAGTCATCAAGAATGGATGTTGAGAATCCTCAAGAGTTATTATAAACCATGGTAACTACAGGGTATATACCATATCCTTGGTTATCAAGTCAAGAGGTGAATCATTATAGTATAGTATAGAACTAGGAGAAGGCATAGGAATTGATGGAAGCTACATTACTGCTACCACGATGTGATCAACACCATGAAGGATCAACAGATACCAGGAGAAGATTATCATATCAAGATGAAGTACTTCAGTCGACATGGTACATAGTCCTATAGGGAACCAAGTTAGACAACAACTACTATAGGATCATTTTTTCTTGGTTTATTCCATTGCAGTAAGGCATGCAATTGGAGTAACTACCTAGGCAAGGAGTGGTTGTGTAGACTAGGATTACAAGGTAATATATACCTACTTGTAGTGTATAGCATTTAAGAGCCTTGGTACTTGAGATGTTTTACTCTAAGTACTTCTATTTCACAGGCTTTTGATGCATGAGTGATAAATGCATTCGGGATTTATTGGATCTTATTTGGATCTTTGATTGACTAGATCTGTACATGAAGATTGAACTTGATGTGCATATGCATGTGCAAACATTGAGTTCTATCTTGATGTTATTGGTCTAGAGGGTATAGGATTAGTACGAGAGCGCTCTGAAATCTCAGCCGATTGAAGCAACTATCAAAGCTCTGGAAGACCAAGAAGTCAAGAAGGCAGAAGTTAATGAAGCCACTCATGGGAATGGACCACATCCCATAGTTTGCTTGGAGTTGGTGACATACCTCATGTGCACATGGAGATATACAACAAGAGATGCCAATGACATCACATGAGTAGTTATATCCTAGAAGGAAACATGTAGTAGTTCGAGAAATAAACTTATAGAGTTGTCCCATGAAAGTCAAAACCCAAAGATATAGAAGGACCATAGGCAGTAGCCAATGGAATAGGTTATAGTCACCTGTAGGAAAAAGTTAAACTCGAGGAAACTCGAATATTTTTTCATTAATAATTGAGACCAAGTTAGTGTACACTACTCCGTACAAGTTCTTTGAAAATCTTCATCTTGAGACAATTAGATTGAACCAAATGGAGTCCTAAACATAGACAATACCCATTGTACTGGAAGAATTTTATTGGTTATTCATCACCTGGTGAATGTACCAGATGTTCTTCGTAAAGTGGTGAGAGGTAGGAAACCATACCCATTCATCGGAGAATGAAACTTGGTATCCACTATATGGTGGAAATACCACGTGTTCTTCGTGAGTCTATTAGGAAGGCCTAGTAACAAGACAGAGTTGTCTTAACAACTGGCATACTACTGGATTATCATACAAGACAGTGTACGGTGAACAATCAAGACAAGAGGATACACCTATCAAGGTCAATACAAGAAACAACTGTGAAGATTTAACGGTCTACAGAAGTTCTCTCTACCTATCTTTACGTGAGAGAGGTTGAACTTCGGGACGAAGTTCTTGTTAAGGGGGAGATACTGTAACATCCCAGTGTTTGGGAAGTTATAAGGATCTAAAGTTAATATGTGCATTTGCAAAGCATGCATCTAAAAGTACGGGAAATTTTGGCGCGAAAGTTTAAACAAACCAAAGTGACCAATGTTTCACTTGACATGATGAAATAAGACTAGATCATCTGGTCAAGAGTACAATTGGAGTGATCTTTATTAGAAGTATCTTAAGAAACCAAATCATCTTGTTACACAAATCATAATTGGTTGTGACCAACATTAACTCTGAACAAGCCTAACCTCAAGTCTGTAAGTGATTTGAGAGAAATCAACTAGGTATCTCGAACTCGAAGAGGGGTGAGTATCCAAAACACAGTTGATGATCTTACTTCTGCAAGTTAGTCATGAATAACTGGATGATCTTATCAGTCCTGAAGGAGGAACCTAAACGAGGAAACAAACCTTCTTCAAACCAATACTAAAACCCTGATCAATGTCTGTGATCTTTCCAAACTCTTGTCTACGTTCCTGCATGACCATGGCTACAAGAGAAGCAACCCAGGAGGGAGCCAAGATAGAAGATATCAACCGAAGGGGTGAAATCCTGGTGTTTGGTGTCATACAAGAATAATTTGAGTACAGGACCTGATCAATCTTGTAAGCAGATTATTTTTGAGGGCATAAAACACTTGAGTTTCATTAGGTTAGATTATACAGGAACAAGCTGGTAATTGACTCTAAGATATCATCAGACGAGAAGTGGCAACTGGAGACTTATTCGCAAGTACTAGAACCTGGAGTGATCGAGGTGGCATCGATATTCTAGTGGAGAGAGAGTTAGACCAATATTAGAATAAAGTGGAATTTCGACATGACCTCTGGTGTTATTGGATCCGAGGGATTCAATTCAACACTTGAAACAAAAGAATGGTTGTAATTGGAATTGGAGTTCCAAATTGAATGATTTGATAATTGGAATGATTTAATATTAAATAATTTTGAAACATTTAATAAATAAACCTTAATTCAATTTAAATCCATTAATAGAAGCTATCAATAGAAAAACAATAAGTTTTATTGATGATAACACAATTGTACAAAGTCATTACAAATTACAATAAAAGGAAATTACAAAAGAATAAACTTTATTGTTAATAAAATAATAATACAAAGTCTTTACGAAAATCCAATAAATAGAAATTACAAGATCTATTACAAGCTATCAATTGCAAGATGAAATTCCTAATCTAATTCTTGTAAAGTTCCAGTCTTCAAATTGATCTTTTGATCCTGCAAAATAAACAAGAAAAGCAAAGAAAAGTAAAAAAGATTAGTGGGGGGTTAGTACTCTCAGCTAGGCAGTGAGATGCACTGCTAATCGCATCATCGAGTCTAGGCTTAGACAAGTTAAGCATCTGTTCAAATCAGAAAAATATCTCAGTGTAACCTCATGGGCAAGTATCAGGTAATACAAGTGGCAAGCCAAAATTAAGTACAACACCAGGATAAGATCAAATGCAAACCGAGTACATCTCACAGGAAATATCCTAGGCAGCATTGACAAGCACACAGCACACTCACCAGCACCCTTTGGTGCTGTCAAGACCTCTGCTGGGGTATAAATACCACATCAGCCGCAAGGGGAGGGAGTCACCTCACACTTTCCCTGTTCACAGCTCGAGTTGCACAGCTCCAGCAAGAACAGCAAGATCCACCACCAAGAAACCACAGCACCACAACTCAACTCATCCAGCAAATATCTGTGAGACGATAGATCCAGTAGTATAACAACAAGGCCAAGCCACTAGCTGGGAAAGCATATCTGGAGCAAGATTAACACAAGGCCAAGCCACCAGATGGAGAAGCATACCTGGAGCAAGGCAAAGCAAGGCCCAGCCTGGAGCTAGAGGAACAAGGAAGCAAGACTGCAGGGAGGAAGGCCAACAAGGCAGGTTCTCAACACAATCCCAGCACCAACACTTAACAGGTGGATCTCTACACACCACTTAGCAAGAAATTGCTAAGTTATGCACAGAGGGGGGTTGGGATTTATTTCCTCAGTCTAGCATAGTGTTGCTATTCTAATAACATCACAGGGATTTAAAAAGTAGCATAGTATATGTTCCCATCTATAAGATTTCCTCAGAACAACATCACTGGATTTGAGAGTATTAAAACAAGCATAGATCTGTTCTTATCAGTTAAATGGCAAAGAGAGGGCAAATTTACAAACCCTAGATCATACCACAGCAATGCTCATTCTGTGCATGATCAAAATCTGGGCACATCCCTAAGGAGCACCTCAAGATGTAGTCAAGCAAACCATTGAGCACTTGGGCACAAACTAGGAAATGGTTAAACAAGATGTGTTAAGTCCCAAATAACCATACACCTGAGTCAAGGCCTCAGGCTATGCATCATTGGCTTAGGGGCAAAGAAAACAAGTGCAAGCATCTGTTTTTAATTGATAAACCTCAAATAAGTAAAAGAAATCATCAGTAGTCATATGTTCTTATTATTAATGCAAAGAAGCATCAGATAAGTAAGGTATAGATTTTTAGCAAAAGGATCCTGAGTCAAATAAACAGCCAAGGGCTACTGTATCATATCACACACACAGTGTTGCTGGGCACCAGATCTAAAGATCTGATACCTCAAGGCAACTGCATCAGGACATGAAAACAGTAAAGGTAAACCATTGGTTGATGGCATATCCTCTGAATAAATATTCAGAGTAACACCTACCAAAATTAAGCACACCCATAAAAAGTATTGAAGTCACATATGCTGGTAAGCTCTGTTCAATATACAACAAGCCACAGGGTTTAACCAAAGGGAGATATCCTAAGGGATCTCTTCACAGCAAAGGCACTGGGAATGAATCTCAGATAAATTTCCCATCACAAGCACCAGGAACTAGCCCAAGATGATTCCCACAACAAATTGCATCAGATAGATAATCCCTAAGTGCAAACTAAGCCATCACAGAACCTACCCAATCCTTCACAGCCTGTGTACCAGGGATTCAATTATCCATGGGAAATTTTTTCCAAAGCCAATCCAATCATTCAACACCTCACAGAGGGACTCACATGGGGGCATGGCATGAGCACAGGCTCGATGGCCTGGCTCCAGAGCAAAGAGAGAGAGGAGGCGGAGAACAGAGAGGTTGAAAGGAAGACAGGGGGGTAGGAGACTCACAGGTGGTCACCATCGTGGTGACCACGGCCTTGGGCGTCGCGCAGAGGTGGGCGGCGTGGAGCCGCGGTTGCTTCCGGGGAGCCGTCCCAGTGGTCCCTCACCTCCTCAGCATCCGCAGTAGCGCCTAGGGCATCAACAGCAACACGGCAACACACCAGTGGCACCGGAACCTCCTCGGGTGGACAGGGCTCGCCGGAGAAGGGTGGAGCGCCACGGGCCCCGAAACCCTAGGGTTAGGGTTTGCAAGCGCACGGGAGGCACATCGGGCAGAGATCAGATCGAGGAGGAGGAGGTGGCAGTAGGCGAGTTGGCGCAATTGTTGCGACCATCCACGACGGCGTGGGTAGCCGGAGGAGGCCGGAGGAAATCGCCGGAGGCGGCGATGAATCGCCTCTGCGTCGCCTCGCGAGGAGAGAGGGGAGGGGATAAGAACGCGGGGTGGGTGCGGGTGTGTCTGGTCTGGTCCGGCCCGACCAGACCAGTGGGTTTAACCCAACCCACTGGTGGGTTGGCCCACCTGTCAGCCTCGGGGCGTTTTAGTAATTGCTTAAAATCTTAAATAAAAGAATTAGAAAAACAATAGAAAACAATAAATAAAATTCTACAAAATTTCAAACCTTTACAAATACAACTAATTCTTGATCTAATAAAATGGTTGAATATTAAGATTAAGAAAAATAATCCAATAATGCTTATAGTCTTAAAATTATGGATACAAAATAATATCTTAATAATAAAACTTTGATAATAAGGTTAAGAAATATTCAAAACTATTTAATGTAAATTATTCTTGCAACATTAATTAGATATTTTGAGCATTTCAAAATACTCCCTAATAAATGTTTTCTGTGAAAACAATCAAATAAGTTATAAGAATAACAATGAATATTGGAAAAATAATAAATAATGCATTAAATCAGAAAAATACAAGTTATATATCAAAATGCTCCAAATGATAAATGCAACTCATCTATGATGTGTACAAAGTAATTTGACCAATTTTTATGTGCAATGCTTTGCCTAATCATTAGTTCATTTAAAATTAATAAAATAATAATTTATTCAAATATTTTCAGAAGACATTGAATGATATGTCCAATTAAAGAGAAAAGAATTTCCAATTCAAATATGCCTAAGATAAAACATTTTATCCAACTTATAAACTTGTTTCCAAAAGTATTATAAAATTCTATAATGTTTCATTATAATCAGAAATAACTGCCATAACATTATTTTCTGTATTAATAAAACCCTCATGATTTCACACCAACTAAAACCTGTCATCACTAGTTATTAATCAAAGTATTATTGATGATAGAGTTAGATGTATTAGTTCCTCATTTTTCAAATAAAATTGATGTTATTAGCTCTACACTTTATAACATAAAATCAAATGTGTTTATTATGTTTTCAGTAGTTGTTTTCCATATAATAGTGTTCTCAAGTTTAATCATGTGATAACTATGTATAACCTAAACATAATAAAAATGGTGTGGTAAGTAAAAGTGAAACCCATGTAAGTCTAAAACCAGTAATAACAACATCACCACAAATAACAAAACAATTCACCTAAAACTCTTGTGAATAAGTTGTCGTATTAAACATGGCTTACACTTGTAAGCTGGGGTATTTTCCAGGATATTTCACGATGCATATCATTACTATGCATGTATCATGTTGCCAGTATTTCTGTAGTCCTTACCGGGACTACTTTGCTATCTTTCAGACGTCAGGATGTTCTACGTGACCCTTGACCCCGAAGACATGGAATATTATGGTCATTTCAATCTCAGGCAAGTTCATCACTTGCTCATATCCTTTGCAGTATCTCAAAACAAACTACTTGCAAAAACCCTATTGTATTATCACCTACTCTCAAAAGAATGCATGATCCTATTTTTATAATAATATGACTACTTGAATGACTACCCGAGTGGTAGTGTTCTATTTGGTGGGCGGATGGAACCATGGTAAGATGAATAGGTCAAAGGAAGGTTCCATCTGCACGGGAACGTATTACCTAGGAACTAATCACAAATGCCGTCAGAACTCGGTGCGCCGTAAATACCGCGTTAACCATGGGTCTTCTATGGGGGGAGTAAGTCAGCCGTGATACTTTTCTCGTTCGCATGTCAACGGACTAACAGAGACGTACGCTGTAGGTCTTGCGAGACTACATGCACATGGGTGGGAGCCCTTACGTCCCACGGGCTCTGGGGTCTATGAGTGTCTGCCAGGGGCGCGTAGATCTCCATCATGAGGGGTGGAATCAGGCGTTCAACCTGCTGGCAGAAATGGGTGGGCATGCGTTGTGCGGAGAATCACGGTTTGGCTTGGACCAACTACCGGGCCCCACACCTGAGTGGGAGTGGACAGGATCTCGAGCCTGGTTGTGCAACATGGTCTTGGTCGTCCATGGGTAAAGTAACGCACCTCTGCAGAGTGTAAAAGGATGTGGCATGTTACCCCCTGTTCCGGGAAGGAACTGCGAACGCTACAGGAAAGGCAACTCCATGAAGTTCTAGTCCTGTGATGGTCTGGCGGGCATAGTTTTCAGAAGTAAAAGCAACCTCTTGAAGAAAGTTTTACAAAACCTTGCATTAGCTTATGACTCTTTCAAGTCTAAAGCTGTAGTTAGTGCATCAACCACCCACTATATATCATGAACTTGCTGAGTAACGCTCGTTACTCATTCTATCCCGTTTGACCCCCTGCTTAGGGTTGAAATCCTATTGAAGTCGTCATCGAGAAGCCATCGCTGTCTAAAGGAGCTACGTGGGATGAGCTACTACTTAGTCGATAAAATAGCATCATCAACAACACTGGTGGAGGACAAGACATTAAGGGTGTAGGTAGAAACCATTCGTGGTATTAGCATTACTAGCCATAGATTAGGGCTGACCTCAGCCATAGTGGATTAGTTCTGAGCTAGAGTTCTTCTCCAGCTTAGAGCTTCATATTGCTTCTTCTGATGTTTCATCTGCATGAGATCTTCTTGATTCATCAAGGAGGTTCTCAAGTTTTTGTTATGATGTTTGTATCCTATAGCTTTGCTTGGACCCGCTGTGTTTCTGTTGTACCACTCTGAGAGATGTAATATTCAATGATAAGTCCTTCTTTGAGTATTATGTCACCGACTTGCGCACTACACATGCAGTGGTGTGCTGGGTCACCACAGGTATGGCACATCATCACATATCTTAGGGAATATTTAACAACACCTATCTTACAACAACATCTTTTGAAGATGCCCAAATAAATTGGTTGAAGCGAATGAAGCAAAAAAAGAAAATAGAGAAATTTGGATATCGGTTTCATAGGAAATTAAAACCACAGGAATTCTACCATTCAGTTAGAGAATCTTTATCAGTACCCCTAAAAAGACCAAAACTAAAAAATTCCTGTACTTTTAGGGGTTGTGTTCAGTTTGGATGCCCTAGAAGAAACGGAAAACGTGGGCCTGCCTGAGAACGTGACTCGGGGGTCCGAAAATTCCCACACTGGCCGCTATATGAAGGGGTTTTCGAGCCGTTCTCAGGTCAATCGCTCCTCGAACCCCACCCGTCTCCGCCGCAATCGCTCACCGTCCTCCTTAGCTCTGGCGAGCGATTTTGCCCCCCGCTCTGCAATGGAGCCGCACATCTAGCTCTTTGCCTCCCCAACAGCCGAAATGGCTCGCCCCCTCCCTTTTCCACGGAGGTCGTGCCTCGCATCGACGAGCACAACCTCATCCATGGCGGCCAAGCCAGCAATCGCGATCCCCCTCCAGCGTGTTGGGCGGGCCTGGAACCGGGCACCGCCGGGTAGTCCCCCCGCAGTCACTGATGATGGTGTTGCGGGCCCTCTAGGTGTACATCTCCGGCGACGAGGCCAACGAGCAGGGCCCTCCTCCAGCTCTGGCGATCGAGGAGGACCTCCTCCAGCTCGACATCTAGGGGAAACTCTGTCACGAGCGGAGGCAGGCGACTCAGCGCCTCCGCTACCAGCGCCACTTCGAGACTACAATGAGCGCGAGCTGCGGCGCGGCCTCCGTGCGGACGAGGAGACGCGGGAGAAGAAGCAGGAGTGGGACGCCATTGCGGCGTCCCAATTCGTGCAGCAAGACGCCTCCTCCAAGTGAGGACTAAATACGGTGGCGGCGGAGGGAAGAATAAGGCCCAACAAAGAAGAAGAAGCAGGGCATTTTGGCCCTAGTAGGTGTCCTCTTATGTGTAATTAGTTTTTATTTTGCTAAATCGGCGAGGAACAGCGAGTTCGTCTGTCTGTATTCCCGCCAAATCAATGAAACCAACAATTTCTAGTTCGTGTTTATAGGTTCTGCTACGATCCTCATCTCCGCAACCTGTAGAATTAGGGAAAACGCGAATCGAAAATGAGTTTTTCAGTTTTTGTTTTAGGGGTTTTGCTAGAGATGCTCTTATACCACTTTTATGAATTTATACGCCTTGGAATGGGACCAACACCTGTATCATCATATTAACGTCCTAATTTTATTTTCTCATGTGGCATAGTTTGAATTAACCATATGCATCATGGTTTGTGCGTTTCCCTATTCCTACGGATCAAACACACAAGTTTATAATTTTTCTATGTTTTTTTTGCAGTGTATTCCTGCCATATTCAAGTGTTTTCACGTTCTTAGACTAGTCACACTGAGATTAATATAAGTGTAACATCAATTCCACGTAGGCAAAAATTCTGATGCCACATGTAGTTAATGTGGAGAGAGATGATTATGATAATATAATATGTCACCATAACATCACACCTTTCGATGAAATATGAGTCTACAAGCTAGTAAATGCAACTTTGCATGATACCACATGTGTGTTACTCCTCACTATGGAGGTAGTAAAATAGACCGATAACATTATCATGTTAATACCTTAGTTACTATCCATTATGAGTAGTCTTATATATGTACGATCATGGAAACTCAGGTAAAATTAATGTTGTTCCCCGTGGCACAACCAAACAACTTGTGTTATAGATATGTATTTATGATAATGTTGTCATGATCAGATAACGAGGAATTAGGGGCTGTATTGAGAAACATGCTTGGCAAGTTAGTGATGGTTAGTACGGAAGGACCTTATAGCAAATATTATGTAGAATAAAAGCATATTGCAGGTTTCCGGAAAGGTCCACCGGACAACTTGGAGTTGATAGATGTCATGTTTGAGGATGCCCATGTTGATCGGTGTCGCACCCGGACTTCTAGAGGGTACTCACCGTACGAACTGAACAGTATTTTGGTTGGATTACGGGGCTTAACGGCTCCCGCGTCCCCTTACGGGTAGGCCAGCACTTATGTGCGATAACCAACCGTTACTGTTCACCGTCGATGTAAACTATCCTATAGAAATCAGGATACTACCATTGACGTACTTCATACCATACACACATGGTACGTCAACGGTTTTGAACAAAAGGATAACACAACATGCCTCTAAGACACAAAAGATTGAAATAAAGTTGCAACTGGCCTTCACTAAGGCAAAAATAGCAAATACAATCATCCAGAGGACACATGTCCCAACATAGCATACATTACATCAGCGGAAGCAATCAAAGGTGTCTGGGTACCGACAAATCCAACAGGCTTAAGAATCCGGAGAAAATAAAGAAGACGAAGCCCATCCACGTAGGTCCTGGATCCAGCCCTGGTCCAGCTATCTACTCGTCTGCAGTCTCGTCAAACTCCACGAAGTAGCCATCCTGGTGGTCATCGTAGCCGTAGTCGTAGTCTGCGTAAACCACAGCCCCAAAGGGGTCAGTACAACAACGTACTGGCAAGCAAGACTCACAGTTCACCAAAGTGTAGCCCGTCAACACCAAGCACAGATGCCTTGGGATCAACGGAAGAAAAGGTATGAAAGATGCTGCAACTGGCTGCACTAACCATCTACAGAACATACTACAACTTCCGGTGTATCAGAAAGAGATAAGATATAGTATCGTAACCAACTATAACTAACCACCAAACAAACCCATCCTGGATCTCGCCCCTTATCCAAAGAAGCAATCCGAGGATAACTCACACAGTTGGATTAATGATGGATCAAGTTGTTGTGTCAATAAGCCTATTACTAGTCAAGTTATCATTAGTTAGGTGTAAGTTGTTCTGAGTACTTGTTAGCCAGTACTTTCACCAAGTCAACCATAACCGCGGAAAACACGGCTTCTCGAGAAGATTTATCCCTGCAGGGGTGCACCAATTTGGCCGTACACGTAAGAATATCCCGCCAGATGGGAAGGCCTTTCCCACCAAGCGGGGCACTCAACACAATTCAACCTTTCCTCGCATCAAGCCCAAAGCACCACGTGCTGTGCGTGCGCGGCTAATCGAGCCCCCCGAAGAAAAGGAGGACCCTCATAGCACTGGAAGACCACGCCGCCCTAAATGCCGACTACAAAAGTTCCACCCTAGCCTCGGGTTCGTACCTGCATATGCGTGCATCAAATGGAAAGCCCGAACTAAGTGTGGTGATTTGGACGAGATGCGGATCGAGTCAAATTGAGGGGGGCGCCCATACACGCTTCCCACATGCGGGTAGTGCGCTCATCATGGATCAGTAGACAAGACCCTTTTCCTATTAGGGTCGACACTAGCAGGCCTCAAAACCACGCCGGGCCTCCTGCCGGTGCCTTATCAGCAAATTATTATTACCTCAAATTAACAGGTGTTGTTTAACATCGAGCCCATAATATAACAGAATATAATAACAGAAAGTAACTAATAACAGACTCGAGCAAAACAACCCTAAGCATGCTATTAAGACACGGGCCCAAGCAACGGGGTTTTAGGACTGGAGGTGATGGCAATATCAGGGTTTAGGGTATCATGTGATAGGTTCGTAACAGAAACAACTACCACTATGGCTAGCAGAAAAGAACAACGGAAAGTATCGGTAACCAATGTTGAAAGGAACACAATGGTTCATGTGAGTGATAACTTGCCTGCAAACCCAGTAGCCGGGTACTGAGCTAGATCCTCAGAAGGGGTGTCGTAAAGGTCGTCGGTATCAACGTCGTCGTCTACCCGAGAAGAAGCAAACAAACAAGGCAGAATATAAACAATCATTGTCATGGCATAGTGCACAACCAAATATGATGCATGACAAGTTAAGTAGATGCATCAAAATAAACTAATTGAGATGATAACACATTTTAAATGGACACATATGCAATTTTGAGTTGCATATGAAAAGCCCATGGATTTTGGTTAGGTTATTTGTTTTCCAACTAAACAACAGGTGCTAGTGGTTTAGTATGATGCATGCAAAAGGAAAACAGCAAAATAACAACATTAGAATCAAATTAAAATAGGGTGTAGCAATTTAGAATTTTATTATTAATTTAGGGAATTTTGGGTGCCTTAAAGGTGACACACAAATACTTGTTGTTTTCAACCATTTAAATTATTCAAAACAAATAACAAAGTTCATATTTGAAAAGGTTATCAAATTTTAGTTGGATTACATGTTTCACATTTTGAAATTGGACTTAGGATTATTTAATTATGAATTAAACAATATTGAACAATTTTTAATTGCACTAAACAAGATTTAAATTGTTTAGACAATTTTAATTATTCAAAACAGAAGACAAAAATTATATTTGAATAGGTTACTTAAAATGGTATGGAAAACATATTTTATTTGTATTTATTGGATTTATAAATAACTAGTAAATATGCCCGTGCGTTGCACCGGGAGTTTTTGTTTATTATGGACGACACAACTCCACGGTATACGTGAGAGAGTTGGGGTAGCACCGATTGAAGAGAAACTTGTCAAACACCGTCTAAGATGGTTTGGACATATTCAATGGAGGCATCCAAAAGCGCGACGGATAAAGTGTGCTGAAAATGTTAAGAGGGGTCAAGGTAGACCAAACTTGACATGGTAGGACTCCGTTAAGAGTGATGTGAATGTTTTGGGATATCGATAAAGATTTATCCATGGACAGGGGTACGTGAAAGTTAGCTATCCATGTTCCAAAACCATGACTTGACTTCGAGATCATATGGGTTTCAACTCTAACCTACCCCAACTTATTTGGGACTAAAAGGCTTGGTAGTTGTTATTTTGTTGTCGGACGATACAGGTCCCCCGAAAAGTTGATGGTTGAGGGTTGTGCATATCAGTATTTAAGTTCAATAGACCTTTCAATTTTTTCGAATTTAACCGTTTTGACCATCGGATCATGACTAAATTAACATGACAAAAAAAATCAATTTCATTTTTCTCCTTGTAACACCACATATCCTTAACATTGCCCTCCTTTTATGTTTTTCTTATGATCCAGTTCATGACTATTTTTATGTTTTCAAAAGAAGATTCTAATTTTTCATAACTTGATCATTTATTGTTTTTACTAATTTTATTCTTTTTTAATTGTTCTTCGGTTAGCAGTTAGCCTACAATAACTATTGTCAGCATTTTAGTGCACACAAAAGCGCTCACACACACGATACATAGGCAGAATCAATGACCGGATAGGAAAAATAGAGGGTGGCAGTAGAACACACTGACCCTGTGATTCTCTCGGTCTAGTCTCTCCTCTAAATTTCTTGCGCACACCCCCCCGTGTCACCTTCTGCTACCTTCCCTCTCATGTTCTTCTAGTCGAGCTTCAGAAGCCTCACTCTCCTCTCGAACTCGCTCGGCAGCAGGAGCCACCCCGAGTACCCCCGCTGGCCACCTCTGTGATGCCAACACGGTACAGGACACCCTAAAGTCCCATGTTCCCTCATAGCCTCCTCCCTGAAAAGCAATCGTCTCATGCCCTCTTCAATTTCGCCTTCTATCCTTCGGAGGGACGAGTTCGACCAGTAGGTCTGCCGCCGCCGCACCCCGCCGAGCTCACTGCTTCGGCCTTCCCCGTCAAGCACCATCACCATCGCCTCCAATCGATGTCACTCCAAAGTCCATGTCTTTGTTGGCGCTCGGCGCCGCAGCACGCGGTCTAGAGTTGTCGTGCTTGTGGCGAGCTCAGTTCGCCTCCTCTATTGGCCGCTCTGTCCTTACTCCCAAGGGCATGACTACAATGGGCGTGTTGTCCGGCTCCACGGCCACGGTGAATTCCCTTCCCTCGTCCCATGCACATGACGCCATTGTCCGTTTATATCCCTGACTATATCTAAATCTAAATTTCTATTGTTTTTCCGATTTTTATCACCCGTTGCAATGGACGGCGTGTTGTCCGGCTCCATGGCCACGGAGATTTCCCTTCCCTCGTCCCATGCAGAGAACATCATTGTCCGTCTATATCCCCTGGCTATATCAAAATCTGAATTTCTATTATTTTTCCAATTTTTATCACCCGTTGCAACGGACGGCCCAATTTTTCGGACATATAATTTTTGGACGTGTGCTAGCCAATTAACTTGATATAGTAGGGATTGTATGAAGGAATTAGAAAATATTCTCCTATTAAAATAATTAATGGCATGGCTATGACAGCAGGTACTAACCAATCTGACCAACGCACACACGCACACATAGGCAGCAATCAGCGCCCTGATAGGAAAAACATAGGGTAGCAGGAGAAAAGATCATAGGAAAAACATAGGGTAGCATAATTTAGTCTCGGAGTAGTGTTCTCAACTTCTCGTCATATGAGTCTGACCAGCCCGAGAGCCGATTTGCATTAGGCTCGGATACTTTTACTTTGATCGTCCACGGAACGGAGACAGATTACCGACTCGACAAAGAACGTGAACAACGTTTGCGCTCTTTTTGCTGGGCCGTGCCAACTGCCAAGGTAATCAGAATGCAGCCTTGTGCCAACTTTTTTTTTGAAACTAACTTCCGATGCTGATAGAAAGCACATGTCCAAACGCTCTTTGCTGGGCCCGGGCTACCAATCCGATCATGATACAAACATACGAGCAGCGTATTGGCACCACGTACCAAGGAAACTAACACGCGACAGACGGAAGCACACCTTGAAACGTTTTTTCCAGTAACCGGTGGCGGGGTGGGTAATTTGTGTCAACTTTAGGGGCAGTTTTAAATGACGTACCAAACCAAACCAAGGAAGCCTTAACGTCTTTATTATTAGGTAAAGATTAGTTATGAAATTTATAAATTAACATTTGAACTAGTTAAGTTTGAATTGTAAATGCATTTGAAGTTTCCAAAACAGTACACAAATTGGATATTTGGAAAGATTAGAAAATTTGGATCAGAATTCATATAAAACTTTTAGTTATTGGAATTACAGGATAAAAGTTATTAACTTTTGAAGTTTTGGTTTAATTCTGTTTATTAAAAGGATTTTGAAATTCACTGGAATTCGCAGAAACCAGGTTGTACCGCACTGGTACCTACACGCGCCCACTGCCGCGTGGGCCTGTGGCCAGCGTGGCACTGCGCACGCCCGCGTGGCAGGGCAGGTCGATGACGGGTGGGCCTCCTCGCGCTGCGGAAGAAAAGGAACAAAAATTTGGGCGTGCGGGGCTCGAACCCGCGACCAAACCCTTGCGCGCACGGTGCAGTACCACTGCGTTAACTGAACTTGTTTGACAGATAGGGGGACTGATTCAGGTTAACGTTCAACGAGTGCGTTAACTGAATTCTGACGAACAAACGCATGCTCGTCCGTCAGAACAGAGGCTCGCCGGAGGGAAACGGTGACGGTGGCCGTGATCGATGCAATTGGGTGCGTGGATGCGGTGCAGAGATGTGCGCGGATGCAGCAGAAGGGAGAGAGGGAAGAAAACGGTGCTCACCACCGGCGTCGAGGTAGCAGAGGGCTGACGGTGACGTTCTGCTGACGACGGTGGCCGCGGCGTGGTCGAGGTTGGCGTCGACGAGTCCGTGCTTCTCCGGGGCGGTTTGGGTGTCTAAACGGGAGCGGGGAGAGAGGGCTTTTGATTCCCGGGGATAGGTGGCTAGATAGAGGAGGGAGGTGGCGGCGCCATCGTCGGTTTCAGAGTTCCCGTCGCCGGTGGGTGGAGCAGAGGGGGAAACTCGTCGGGGAAGAGAGCCAACGACGGCGGCGGAGAGGGGAAAGCGACCTAGGGGCTAGGGTTTAGGTGCGGGAGCCCTAGGGCACGCTTTATAGCCGCGGCAGGGCGTCGCTGGCCGCCGGAGTCGCTGCGGGGGTGCGGTGGCGCCTCTGATGCGCTGCCGTACCGCGCGACGAAGATGATTAGAAGAGCGGCGCGAATCTCCAAGCGGTAAGTTGCGCTAGGGTGGGCTGGGCCTGGCCGCCTGGCGCGCGCGGTAGATAGTTGGGTTGGGTTCGTTATCTGCTGCGCGCGCGCAAGTTTTTTTTTTTTTTTTTTTGCTCTCTGTTTTTTTTTTGTAGCTTTGCTTTTGGAATAAAAACATAGGTTTTTTTTTATAGAAAAAATTGGAAAAATTAGGATAAATTTCTTAGGTGAAAAACAACCATTTGGTATCTTTGGTTTTCAAAAATTTAAATGTTTGAGTGCTTTTGAAATTTGAACCAAATTTGAGTGAAATTGTTAATACTAATAAACATTAATAAAAACCACTATTAAAATAGGGTAACCCCTATGGTAAAAAGCAAATTGAGTTGATTTGATTTGTTAACAACATAATTTCAAAAATGGTTCTGTTTGGGTGCTTGGATTTGAATTTTAAATTATGTTTGGAAAATAAATAATTGATTTAAAACCAACATTTTCACAAGTGATCATTATGGAAAACATGGAACCAAATTGATTGTTATTATTTGTGAATTTTATTCAAAATGTTGTAACAGAGCAAGTATGAAACCAATGTTTGAAAAAGGTTTGAATTTGAATTGTGAAAACAGTGGAAAACAATTGCAATAATTAAGAAACAAATGCAAACAACATGGAATCAATATGATGACATGATGCAAAACTTTAATAAACATGCAACAAACATTCTAAGTGGATGATTTTCATACTTGGGATGTTACAAAACGCCCCCCCTTGAAGGAATCGCGCCCCGAGATTCCTACTGAGAAAGAAAGAGGTCCGGATACTTCTTGCGAAGATCCTCTTCGGTCTCCCACGTTGCCTCTTTATCGGAATGATGCGACCATTGCACTTTCAAGAACTTGGTGCTCTTGTTGCGAGTCTTACGCTCGGTCTCATCGAGAATACGAACAGGGTGCTCCTCATAAGAGAGATCATCTTGCAGTTCGATAGAATCATGATCAACTGCACGATCTGGATCTTTGAAACACTTCTTGAGCTGTGACACGTGGAACACATCGTGCACTTTGGATAGCTTTTCTGGAAGTTCAAGCCGATAAGCATTTTCTGCACGCCTTGAGAGAATGTTGAAAGGACCAATGTATCTTGGTGCAAGCTTTCCTTTCACACCGAAACGATGAGTGCCTCTGAGGGGAGTTACACGGAGATATGCCTTGTCACCAGGTGCATAGATCATATCCCTGTGCTTGCTATCATAATAGCTCTTCTGACGAGACTGAGCAATCCTGAGATTGTCACGAATGATGCGAACTTTCTCCTCGGCTTCCTTAACAATGTCAGGGCCTAGGAGTGAACGTTCACCAGCTCCAGACCAATTGATTGGACTCCTGCATCTGCGGCCATACAATGCCTCAAATGGTGCCATTCCTAGGCTTGCCTGGTAGCTGTTGTTGTAGGAGAATTCAGCATATGGAAGGCAATCCTCCCATTTCATGCCAAAGGAGATACCACATGCTCTGAGCATATCCTCGAGAATCTGATTGACTCTTTCGACTTGCCCCTGAGACTGAGGGTGATAAGCTGTGCTGAACAGTAGTTTAGTGCCCAATGCTTCTTGAAAGCTCTTCCAGAAATGAGAAGTGAAGATACTTCCACGGTCTGAGCTTATTTCCAATGGAACACCATGAAGGGGAACAATCTTTGCTGTATAGAGCTCTGCTAACTGGCTAGCTGAGATAGTTTCCTTGACAGCGAAGAAATGAGCTACTTTAGTGAGACGATCAATAACAACGAAGATTGCATCGTTGCCCTTTTTGGACTTTGGAAACCCAGTAACGAAGTCCATTTCAATAATGTCCCACTTCCACTCAGGAATTTTCAGAGGTTGGAGTAGGCCTGCTGTTTTCTGATGGACTGCCTTAACACGTTGACAAACGTCGCATTCAGAAACGTATTGAGCAATTTCACGTTTCATGCCAGGCCACCAATACAGAGTCTTAAGATCCTGGTACATCTTTGTACTTCCAGGGTGAATGGAGAGAGGAGTTTCATGAGCCTCCTTGAGAATGATATCCTTGAGACTTTGAACTTGAGGAACTGCAATGCGTCCTTCAAAGAACACAGTTCCTTTATCATCAATTGAGAAGGACTTGAATTTCTCCTTGCCTTCCTTGATGTGCTCAACCATCTTCTTGATTTCAATATCACGAAGTTGTTCAGAACGAATCTTGTCCTCGAGAGTTGGACTGGTTGTCAAGCTAGCAAGGTAGCCTTGAGGAACAAGACCAAGGTTCAGCTTCTGGAATTCCTCATGAAGTGGAGGTTGGCTTTCCATGATCATGAGATTATTGCAATAGGACTTGCGACTGAGAGCATCAGCCATAACATCGGCGGTCATGCTGGGAGTGCCAAAAGAAGTGCCCCTTATTTGGTTCATATGGTAGATGATGAAGACCCGACGCTAACACCTCCTACCATTAATAGAAAGCATGGGGCTTCTAGGATTGCATGTAGCCCGGGAAACAAAAGCAAGAACCCCATGCAACAAGCCTTCTAGCGTTGGGTTTATCATTGCATTAATGAAGATCGTGCAATATCATCTTCATACCAAGTGGTTGAAGACATTGAAGTCGTAATGAAATAAGTTGTGGAGTGTGGAGCCATTGAGGATAGTGTTGAGCATTACATAGCAACAAAGATATTTGCAAACTTGAAAATTAAGTTTTTTTTTCTATACCATGAAACTGCAGTCGGCTTTGTTGGTTGAAGATGCAATATGAGGATAGGAAGAGAAACTAGAGCTACTTTATTTGTATCCCTATGTGCATCTCATAGCGTACTTTGAGATTGTATCTGTATGGTACCATATTATGTTAACTATTTTTTTATGTACCCATAAAACATGGAATATCGCTTCACGTATGGAAGTGTTGTTTTGGTCATATGCTTGGTGTTTGGTGTTGTTTTGATCATACACATTGTTTTTTTTTGTGCAGTTTTGAGCATAGATATTGTTGTTTGGTGCTGTTTTGGTCATGTAAATTGATGTTTGGTGATGTTTTGGTCATACACATTGTTGTTTTGGTCATGTAAATTGTAGGGTTAGTGTTGTGTTGCTCATGCATAGTGATGTGATGTCTACGCACGCTTCTATTCTTGTAGACAGTGTTGGGCCTCCAAGTGCAGAGGTTTGTAGAACAGCACCAAGTTTCCCTTAACTTGGATCACCCAAGGTTTATCGAACTCAGGGAGGTAGAGGCCAAAGATATCCCTCTCAAGAAACCCTGCAATTAAGATACGAGAAGTCTCTTGTGCCCCCAACACGCCCAATATACTTGTCAGGTATATAGGTGCACTAGTTCGGTGAAGAGAGAGTAAAATGCAAGTAATATGGATGATAGTAACTGATAATAGCAATCTGAAATAAAAATGGCAGCAAGCAAACATGTAGTAGAATAGACGGAAAACGGTGTTTCGACGCTTGGAAATAAGGCCTAGGGCTCCTACTTTCACTAGAGGACACTCTCAACAATGAAAACATAATTGAATGCATAAATTTCATTTCTTCACTATGCTACTCCGAACCACTCGCCGGTCGAATAACGAACACTAATCATTGCGTATGGCTTTAACAGCACTCCTCGAGTATATATTCCCTCTCTAGGGCACCCCACACTATCACCTTGAGCGCCCTAGATTAGTACTAAACAAATGCCACAATTTCATAGGTTCATCTTCCAACACAAGATATAAATATCATGCTAAACCACGCGGTGCACACACTATCACCTTAAAACCGTGATCAAATTGTCTACGGAGATAACAAAACCACTTGAGTAGCATAACTGATGAAGATCAAATCTACATATTCAACTATATTACAAAGCTCATGATCACATAAAGATCACACCATGGGAGAGAGAGAGATGAACCACATAGCTACCGGTAGAGCCCTCAGCCTCGGGGGAGAACTACTCCCTCGTCATCATAGGAGACAGCAACAGGGATGAAGATGGCAGTGGAGTCGAAGGAGATAGCTTACGGGGGCACTTCTGAAAGTAAAGTATAGGCACCTAGAGGGGGTGAATATGTGCTACGACCAATTTTAATTTTTCTTTTAATTTAGGCTTGACACAAAGGTAAATTCTCTAGATAATGCAACTAAGGTTAATTTACCTATATGACAAGGATAACAACAATCACAATGCAAGCACAAGTAAAGGGAGTAAGGCAACGAGGTAACCGATATGAAGCATGCGGAGACACGATGTAATCCCGAGTTCCTCCTTGTTAAGGGAGTATGTCTCGTTGGAGGGGTGTGAGCTTGCCATGAAGGCCTACTCAACACCACAAAGGCCTCACCCTATTCTCCGATGAACCCCGCCACAAAGGCCTAGTTCACCTTCCACTATTGATCCCCTTTGAGGCGGGAATCGAATCCTTTACAAATAACTTGGGGCACACACCCACAACCAAATTGGGGGCTCCCAACAATCTTGAATCACCAAGAAGTAGCAAGATGCCTAGGTTCTCCACAAGAGGAAACCCTAGGCTAGATCCCTCAAGCTAGAGAGGGGGAAATGAGGAACGGCTCGGTGAAGATGTAGATCGGGGCCTTCTCCTTCAATCCTCCAAAGATCTTCGAGTTTGGTGGGAGGGCTTGGGAGTTATTGTAGATTTTGTGAGATCTTAAATGCTATTGAATGCCAAGGGGAAGAACTAGAGCTCAAGGTGGAAGAGGAGGGGTATTTATACCCCCTCCTCAAAACTAGTCGTTTTGCAGGAAATCGGATACCGGAATATCCGGTATGCAGATCTGCTCGAATCCGTTGACTTCAACCGGAATATCCGATTGCCTTTGAATAATCCGGTAAAAATAATCCGGCTCGTCTCTGTCCCGCGCAGGCAACCGTACCGGATATTCCGGCTCCTCCAAATAATCCGGTACCAATAATCTGGTTCATCTCTATTAGATTTATCTCTAGTCCTTAGCCGTTTTTGAGCAAAAACTCCACAACCGGAATATCCGGTCTGAGATGAATATTCTGGTACCAAATATCCGGCTCATCTCTGTCCCGAAAATGGACCAAAACCATCCTAACCGGAATATCCGGCTCCTCCGGAATAATCTGGTTGGCAACTATCCATAATCTCTTAGGCCAATCTTCACCGATCTTTTCGGTGATCGATGCCGATGTTAAGTATAACCCTGCACACTAAACACCTCGACAAATAATGTAGTTAGTATTGTTAACTAACACACAAAACACCGGGAAAACGAAATGCACTTTCAACTTCCCCGTCCCGGCACGGTGTCAGAACAGAGATTTGTCCCCCGAAACTTGTCGGTGGCGGCGGAGCTACGAATGTATTTTTCAGAAAAGGTCGATTCCCCTAGGGTTTATGCATCGGGGACTATATATGGGCGAATGGGCAATGCCGGGAGGTGGCCAGGGGCCCACACCACCAGGTGGCGCGGCCAGGGGGACCCGCCCCACCCCATGGTGTGGCCACCATGTGGCCCCCCTCCGGGGCCTTCGGGACTTCTAGAAGCTTCCGGGACTTTAGGACTTCTGGCTTTCGAATTTTCCAATTCCGAGAATATTTCCAGAACAACTTTTCTGAAACTAAAAACAACAGAAAACAGGGAACTGGCTCTGTGGCATCTTGTTAATAGGTTAGTTCCGGAAGACGTGTAAAAATGACATAAAGTGTAAGGAAAACATGTGGGAAACAATATGAAAACAACATGGAACATCAGAAATTAAGGATACGTTTATGACGTATCAAGCATCCCCAAGCTTAGTTCCTACTCGTTCTCGAGTAGGTAAATGATAAAACATAATAATTGCTGAGGTGACATGCTACTAACATAAACTTGATCATTATAATGTAAAAGCATATGTAAGTTGAGATCATAGAACTTTAAACACAAACATGATAAATAGAACTTTAATAATAAAGCATAGCAATCACTTTGCATCATGAAGATTATCTTAAACAAAGGATCATGGATAACAATGCAAAGAAAGATAAATGTTTGTTTCAGGTATAGAGAAAGCATGGCAAAGTGGTATTTCGCTAGTCTTTAAGAGTAGGACAAAACATAAATGCCAGGACACATTCAAAGTTCATGAGGAAGACTAGAAAAAATAATTTAAGAACAAATAATATCACATCATGAAGTAATTATTGATGTTTATGGGACAAATGCACATAGAACTCAGAATGGCAAAAATGCTCTCTCAACTATTCATAAAGTTAGAAGATGGAGACTCAACATAAAAGTAAAATAAAGGCCCTTTGCAGAGGGAAGCAGGGATCACTCATGTGCTAGAGCTTTTTATTTCATCAAACAGAGGTATTAAAAGTTTGACATTAGTGGAGGAATGTCTATATTTTAGGCGGGGTGTATGCTAGTGTCAACGAATGGTAAACAGACAATACAGTACGTCACAAGTCAACTGGATTCACAAGATCGGCTCCCATGGTGAAGGACGCAACTGGTGTAGAAGGTCATCCCTCTTTCCCTTTTGTTTACACAATTATGCTTTGACCGATAAATCAGGGGCAAAATAGTGAAGAGAATTTGTTTGTATTAATTTGGGGCTGGCCACCCCGCTGCCAGCTCTTCTATCATTTGGATAAGCGGATGAAGCCACTAGTCCAGGGTGTGAAATGCAATCAACAAGTGAGATAAAGATTCTCTATTGACGTCCTCATGAGCAAAAACAAGAACACAAAACAGGAATAATTTTGAAGGTTTTAAAGGTAACACATGAGCAATTTACTTGGAGTGGCAGTTAAATACCACATGTAGGTAGGTATGGTGTACACAATGGGAAAACTTTGGTTTAAGGAGTTTGGATGCACGAGTATAATTCCATACTCAGTACAGGTGGAGGCTAGCAAAAGACTGGGAGCGACAAATCAAGAGAGCATAAGAGCCATAATCATGCATAGCGACATAAACATCATTAATTAAAGCATAAGCGGTATCACAAGTTCAAAAACTAAATGTTCATGGAGGCTATTCGTGACTGTTTTGTAGTCATAAACATGGTGTGAGCATGCGCCAAGTCAACCAAATAAAACATTCGAAAGAGAATACCATATATTGATGCTTTACTATGACAAGAACAACTCATGAATCTTTCAAGACATATTAAAAGCTCTCAGATATTTAAGGCTATTCGTGCTACTCAATAACCACAAGGCTTTGAAACTAAAATAACATTTAGCATGGCATGAAAAAGTTCTAGCCACAGTCTATACAAGCTTCTACTAGTACTGTTATAAATTCTACATCAAGCAGATGTTTTATTTTCCCAACAAGCACCATACAAGATATGTTTTAACAAAAATAATCTTTATGATACAGTAATAAAACATGATATTACACATATAAATCTACTAAAACTAACATCTCTGAATAAGAGATGCATGAAAACAAAGGCTAAACGCAATACTAGCAAAATGTGAACACTCACAGAATAATAAGAATGAAAACTAGAGTGTTCTAAGCAATGCAAACTGAGCATGTATCTCTCCCACACAAGTATGATAGGATGCAACCATAAACTACAGAAAATAAAACTAAACAAACTAGGGGGAAAAAGACGCTCCAAGTAAAGCACATAAGATGTGACTGAATAAAAATATAGTTTCACTAGAAGTGACCTGATAAATTGTTGATGAAGAAGGGGATGCCTTGGGCATCCCCAAGATTAGACACTTGAGTCTTCTTGTAATTTGCTGGTATGTACCACCGGGGCATCCCCAAGTTTAGTCTTTTCACTCTTCTTGATCACATCATATCATCCTCTTCTCTTGACCCTTGAAAACTTCCTTCACACCAAACTTCTCACAATCTTCATTAGCAACGTTAGTGCAATCGAAATAATAAATTCATATGGTTCAGTTTGAACAAAAGCCTAACACTCATAAACACATTAGCTACTTTCACAACTTCTTTTAGAACTCTTTTTCTCAAAAGAACACCAAAAGAAAGAGATTAAGAGTCAAATGCAATTATTAGCAGAAATCTGTCGAAACAGAACAACAGGTAAAGATGTTTTTTTTTCAAAAATCCTCTGTTGCTCAAATCAAAAAGTGCTCAAGATATATCCCAGGATGACGCACAAAAAAACTCAGGTCATTTTGAATTTTCTGTGATTTTATACGTATTTAACAGTGGACAGCTGAAATCTGTTTCCTGCGCAGAAATCCGAAATATAGTCTGGACTTTCCACTAGAGGCTTTACTTGGCTCAACAAAAACACAAAAGAAAATATACAGCGGGGTTGCTAAGGAAACAGACAACACCCAGGTGCAAAGCACACAAAATAAAACAAAGGAAAACTGAATAAAAACAGAGAAATAAAACGGGTTGTCTCCCGGTAGCGCTTTTCTTTAAAGCCTTTTAGCTAGGCATGATAATTTGAGAAGATGATCACATGATAAATATGAATTGAAGAAAAAGAGAGCATCAAGAAGCAAACATAATTTTTTTTTAAAGTCTAACCCACTTCCTATGAAAAATAATCTTGTAGAAAAACAAGTCATGAAAACACAAAGCAACAAGCATAGGAAAGCAAAATAAGTGCAACTTCAAAATTTTAAACATAAAGAGGGGAAACTTAATATTGTTGAGAGGCATAAAACCATGTTTTCCTCTCTCATAATAACTTTCAGTAGTATCATGAATAAAATTAACAATGTAACTATCACATATAACATTCTTATCATGAGCCACATGCATAAAAGAATTAATACTCTCCACATAAGCAAAGTCATTCTTATTAATAGTAGTGGGAGCAAATTCAACAAAATAGGTATCATTATTATTCTCATCACCATAATCATTAAATATAGGAGGCATATTGTAATCATAATTAATATTTTCCTCTATTGTCGGTGGACTGAAAATATCATATTCATCATTGTAAACAGGTGGAACTAGAATACCACAATCATTATAATCATCATATATTAGAGGAAAAGTATCATCAAAGTAAATTTGTTCCTCCATGTTTGGGGGGCTAAAAATATCATATTCATCAAGACTAGCTTCCCCAAGCTTAGACTTTTCCATAGCATTAGAAATAATAGTGTTCAAAGCATTCATACTAATAACATTGCTATTAGCATGCAAATAAAGTTCCATAGGTTTTTTAATTTTCTCTTCAAACACTTCATGTCCTAACTCAAGATAAAGATTATAAAGCTCTCTCATATTTTTGTTGTTTTCCATTAAGCCTAACTAGTGAAAATAAAAACAAGAAACAAAAAGATATAATTGCAGGATCAAAAGGAAATAACTTCAAGCACTCACACCCGAGGATGTGAGTACCTCTTACCTTACCTCCCCGGCAACGGCGCCATAAAAGATCTTGATGTCTACGCACGCTTCTATACTTGTAGACAGTGTTGGGCCTCCAAGTGCAGAGGTTTGTAGAACAGCAGCAAGTTTCCCTTAAGTGGATCACCCAAGGTTTATCGAACTCAGGGAGGTAGAGGTCAAAGATATCCCTCTCAAGCAACCCTGCAATTAAGATAAGAGAAGTCTCTTGTGTGCCCAACACACCCAATATACTTGTCAGGTATATATGTGCACTAATTCGGCAAAGAGAGAGTAAAATGCAAGTAATATGGATGATAGTAAGTGATAATAGCAATCTGAAATAAAAATGGCAGCAAGCAAACATGTAGTAGAATAGACGGAAAACGGTGTTTCAATGCTTGGAAATAAGGCCTAGGGCTCCTACTTTCACTAGAGGACACTCTCAACAATGAAAACATAATTGAATGCATAAATATCATTTCTTCACTATGCTACTCCGAACCACTCTCCGGTCGAATAACAAACACTAATCATTGCGTAGGGCTTTAACAACACTCCTCAAGTCTATATTCCCTATCTAGGCCACCCCACACTATCACCTTGAGCGTCCTAGATTAGTACTAAACAAACTCCACAATTTCATATGTTCATCTTCCAACACGATATATAAATATCATGCTAAACCACGCGGTCCACACACTATCACCTTTACACCGTGATCAAATTGTTTACAGAGATAACAAAACCACTTCAGTAGCATAACAGATGAAGATCAAATCTACATATTCAACTATATTACAAAGCTCGTGATCACAGAAAGATCACACCATGGGAGAGAGAGATGAACCACACAGCTACCGGTAGAGCCCTCAGACTCGGGGGAAGAACTACTCCCTCCTCATCATAGGAGACAGCAACGGCGATGGAGATGGCGGTGGAGTTGAAGGAGATGGCTTCCGGGGGCACTTCCCCGTCTCGGCAGGGTGCCAGAACAGAGATCTGTCCCCCAAAACTTGTCGGTGGTGGCGGAGGAGCTACGGATGTATTTTTCGGAAAAGGTCGATTCCCCTAGGGTTTATGCATCGGGGATTATATATGGGTGAAAGGGCGATGTCGGGAGGTGGCCAGGGGGCCCCACACCACCAGG
The DNA here is from genome assembly GCA_028641055.1 of Alopecurus myosuroides. NCBI lineage: Eukaryota > Viridiplantae > Streptophyta > Magnoliopsida > Poales > Poaceae > Alopecurus > Alopecurus myosuroides. The sequence goes on along the minus strand of CM054057.1, from coordinate 276,345,312 downwards.
TGGCGCGTCCAGGGGGACTTGCGCCACCCCATGGTGTGGCCACCCTCCGAGGCTCTTCGTGACTTCTTGAAGCTTCCGGGACTTTTAGGACTTCTCGCTTTCGAATTTTCCAGTTCCGAGAATATTTCTAGAACAACTTTTCTGAAACTAAAAACAACAGAAAACAGGGAACTAGCTCTATGGCATCTTGTTAATAGGTTAGTCCCGGAATACGTGTAAAAATGACATAAAGTGTAAGGAAAACATGTGGGAAACAATATGAAAACAACATGGAACGTTAGAAATTAAGGATATGTTTATGACCTATCATGATGTTTTGGTGCAATTTTAAGCAGATATATTGTTGTTTGGTGTTTTTTTATTCATGTAAATTGTTGATTGGTGATTTTTTGGTCATATAAATTGTTGATCATATGTATATTGTTGTGTGTAGATGAGCACAAGTCAGAGTAGTGATGAAAATGACAACAATAATGGCATTGAGTCTGCACTTATGGATTCAAGAAGGCGTCGTCGGTGACGGGATACACAAATGATGTATCGTGTTCTTTAACACTCTGATAAGCATCTTATGAAGAAAGAGAGGGTAGAACCAAGATACACCAGACAGTAATGGGTATTTGATAACTTGGGTAACTCGAAGGATTGTTATGACATGTTTAGAGTGCATAGGCCAAGTTTTGATTCTTTGCATGTCACTTTGGTTGAAGACTATGGTCTGGAGGGGTCAACAAAAATGTGTTTCGAGGATGCACTTGGAATATTTTTGTAGACTCTTGGTAGTCCACAATCCGTGACTCAAGTTCATAACCGGTTCAAGAGATCCAAGGAGGCAAGCAATAGGAAGTTTGCTGAGGTGCTATACTATGTGAATCAGTTAGCGGGAGATATCATCAAACATATTGATCCACAGTTCCCAACAGTGCATGAGAGGTTATGGGACTCTAGATTTGCCCCGGTTACACATATTGATCCACAGTTCCCAACATTTCAATGGTGTAATTGAGTAATTGGTGGGAGATATATACCAGTTATTGTGCTAGCTGCTGATATTGTCAACCATGTTGGTCGCCTTGAATATCCCACCCAGAATGTTATGGTTGTTTGTGATTTTGACATGAGGTTCACCTCCATAGTTGCAAGATGGCCAAGTTCCGTGCACGACACCGGGATATTCAAAGATACATTGCTAAAGTTTAAAGAAAATTTTCCTCAACCTCCTCCGGGTATATGTTAGGCATTTGCACACTTCATTGGGTGATATTTGTGTCATGTATGCTATCACTAACTTGTCACTAGTAGAAAATTGAGTATTAGAGACTTATACTAGAGACGGGTTTACCCGTGAAAAAAAAGAACATGCTCGAAAACGTAACCCTCGGGCGGTCTGTGCAGATAAACTGCATGCAAAGAAAAAGGCTGGCTCAAATATTCGTCGATCGAAGGTGCGTAAAAAAATTACGCACCTCCCATAATTGGATTGGCGGCATTTACAGTGGGCTAGAGACGGACTGACCTAGGGCCCATCTGAAATAATTTAAGCGGCGGACTTTAAAACAATAGCCATCAAAATTCCTTTGATTTCGGGACGGGCCTAATATATGGCCGGTTGGGCGGGCAGGTCTCGTGCGCTATTCTGCTTGCTAAAGCTGACTCGGACAGTCCGAATGTTATTACGATAGTGTCACTGACTTTCACATGTAGTAGTAAAGTACCTCTAAAGTTTGCTAAATTGAGCTGATGGCACTAATTTTGTCTTGTCTTTATGTTGTACACAGGTAGACGAACTTTTAGACCACACACAACTCGGTAGAATAATTGACGTTGTTGGTTGCCGTTTGGTGTGGCTAAACTTGGAATTAATTGTTGGAGGAATTAGTTTAATTAGGTTGTTACCCTTACACGTGGTCCCGGTACTCCTCGATTTCTCTCCATTTCTACCGCCGCTATCACACACAGCTCTTTGGCCTCCCGCTCGAGGATCAAAGAAAGCCATTTTGTGTACTTTTTTTTCCATTTTTTCAAACTCTCCATTTCTCACTCCTCACTGGAGCTGTCCATTTTAGGACAAAAAAATTCGCCTCCGCCGGCGCCTGCTCCCCTACTATGCTCTACTGACCGCTCCTAAATCTTGGTGTAGGGGATCTCGTCACCGAGATAGACCCCGCAGAGTTAGAGATCATGGTCGGGGTCGATGTCGGGGTAGTGGAGGCCGGCAACCGAGCTTTGCAAATGTGGATTCCGGCAAAAGAGTCGTTCGTCGCATCGTCATGGTACGTAAGAACCAAATTATGTCTATAATATTTTTTTCAAAGTAGTTTAACAGTTGGGATCCGTAATCGTGATGTTTTATGTGCTTCTTAATGTGCATAGGACGTTTGGTACATACGGATGTCTATTGAAGATTCGGCAGGAAGTCACACAGAAGCTCTACCCGACGTTAGAATTATAGTTAACTGTGGTTTCGTGTATCGACTGATAGTAGACGCAGCGGAATTAACTTTAAATGACTTCCGCATGAAATTTGGGAGTTTCTTGTGTGTGGAGAATGGGGAATTCGTTGCTAGATACTATGACAACAAACATGGCAATTTTGTAGACATTAGGAACGATGAGGCTTTGGCCCTGATGTGGGGTAAACAGTTTTCTAGTAGGATTGTGTTCATGCTCGTACATATTGTTAACAAAGAGTCTCGGCAAGAGAGGATTGTCAATATCGGACCTTCATGTACGAAAAAGAAATATGGGCACCAAGCAGCTCCGTCTTGAGTATGATGCAGAGGTTAGCGACCAGGCGGACATAAAATTAGGGGAATAAGACGATTTTGCTATAGGACATTATGATGCCGGTGAGAACGAATATCCAGATGTGACTGCTGATCCTACTAGGATGGAAAAAATGGAATATTTCGTTGATCCCAACTTTGAGTCTGAATATGTCACGGATTTGGGTGAGGAGGCTGAAGATGAGGAAATGAGTTCCAAATATGAGGATAAAGATAAACAAGACAGACCAATCATACACTTTGACAAGGAAAGCCCTACAATTGATGAGAGAATTGTTTTTATAAGTGTGGAGGAATGTAGATATGCAGTTGATATACTTTCGCAATAAGAGGTGGGTTTGAGTATATCACTGAAAAGAATGACCAAAAAATACTGAATGTGTATTGTTGGGAAATCAAAGTGTGTAATTGGAGATTACATGCATCTCCAATGAGGGGTGGATATTCATTTCAGGTTGTAATTTTTGTTGCAATATGTTCTCATATTTATATAATTTCAGTAAATATGTGATGTAATTTACTAACATTACAATGCAGATCAAGGTGAACACCCAGATACACAACTGTCATAATACAACTTTAAATGAGAAAATTAGACCTGCTTCAACCAAGTGGATTGTTGCAAATATACTTGATTGGGCGAGGGAGGATCAAACAATTGGAGTATCTGATCTAAGGGAGAATCTGCAGGAGAAGTTTAATGTGGTGATTCCATACCACAAAGTGTTCGATGGGAAGGAGATGATTTCGAACCTTATTCAAGGCAACTGAAATGACTGTTTCTACTTGTTGTATACTTTCAAAGCAGGGTTTGAGAAGGAATCACCTGGGAGTGTTGTTGACACATACTATGAGTTAGTAATAGAAAAAATAAAAATTTCAAGAGGGAAGAAATATAAGATGTCAGATAAGAGATGCTTCCATAGATGTTTTCTGTGTCTGAAGGCATGCTGGAAGGGGTTTCTGGAGGGCTGCATGCCATACTTGGCAATAAACTCAAGTTCATTGACAGGGAAGTTCGGAGGACAGCTTGCTACAACTTGTGCTGCAGAAGCACATAATTGGTTGTTTCCCGTAGCTTATGCTATTATTGAGGGCGAATCTAATGAAAGTTGGACATGGTTCATGCAGATTCTTCATAGAGTGATAGGTCAACCTCACGGCCTTATCATACACACCGATGCATGCAATGGGCTAGAAAATATTGTTGATGTGGTCTTTCCTAGGGTTGAGCAGAGAGAATAGGCAACTCTCCAATAATTTTATAAGGAAATTACAATAAAAATTCTTTGAACATAACTTGTGGTCAGCTGCGCGCACATACACCTAGGACAGACATGGTTTTTTTGTTGGATAAATTGTATGCGCAGCCAAAGGTTAAAGATTATCTTCAAGAACATCACACCAAACTATGGTGTAGAAGTAAGTTTGGTGGGTTAAGAAAGGTGGATTATGTTTGTAACAATTTGCCAGATAGTTTCAATTCAAAGATTAGTGACCTTGGATCACTAACATTGTTTTTTATTAGATGCAATAAGACATGGCATAATGGTGAAGATTGATTTGAGGCATATAATTTGTGCAATAAAATTTGTAGGGCACAAAATAGTGTCAAAGGTGTTTTCTTACTGAATCAAAGGACCAGGGCAATCAGAGATATACAAATGAGGATGGTTAGGAGTTCTAATACCCTGGCCGAGGTTTATGCAATTGAGAAATATAAAATTGAAAGAATGTATCTTGTAGACATCAAAACAGGAGTCGTGCATGGAGAAAGTGGCACGTTACTGGTCTGCCTTGTCACCATGCTATTTTATTTATGTTAGCTCCGTGGGGGTGAAGGTGCGGATGTTGGAGAGTTTCTTGATGACTATTTTTCTATTGCCAAGTTCTTTGCAACATATGCAGAAAATATACCATCAATGAGGGATCCAACTGATTGAGAGACAATAAGTACATGGTTCAAATCTGAACCACCAATTTTCAGGAGGCCACGTGGAAGGTTAGTAGTATGGAACAATAAATGCAAACAGTGCGGTGGATTTGGACATGTAAAGAGGTAATGCGAGAACTGTGTTGTACATGAAGTGCAGGACATGCATTATATGCACGATAACGATGTACATGATCATCTCCTGCATGAAAATGCAGCATATGTACCACAATGATCAAGCACGTGGTCATCAAGTGCAGGACGGGATTTTGCATACTCCCAGATTTGTGTACATCACCTGAACTCTCCTTGTCGGAGAAAATGAACAAAGAAGTGGAGGAAGAAAAAGAAATGTATGCCAATTTCATCTCTGTATTTCTTAACAGATGAAGTGTATGACTGATCATGTGCTATTTTTGGCAATCTCTTTCTTTTCCACCAACTGAAATTATATATATATATATATATGTTCCCAATACGAGTTTGGAGACATGGATTGCGAAGGAGAAGACTGGAAAGAAGAACAAAAAGCATAATGGGGATTGCACTGAATTTTATGTTGAATTAAATTAATCGATTGAACTTTGAAAATGTAATTTTAGTATGTGTATCATAGGGAAATTCATTATTTCAATTTATTAAGATTTAGTTTTTAACTTCGACAGTCTTGGTCGGATCCCTCCCAATAATTCGGACCGCCTAGAAGAACTTTGTGGAAATCATCTCGTGAGGACTGCCGTTTCGAAATATTATATTGGGTTGTACAATTTAATTTAAGATTGTGTACTCATATTATGGCATCATTCCAAAGGAAATTGAATTATGACAAGTCTTACGTTTTTTGTTAATAATAATGGTACGCAAGGGCCGCATGAAAAAATGACCCCACTTTGTGAATGACCAACCAATTCAAATTAACTTATTGACTTGAAATTTTTAATTTCGGCTTGTATACTCATAATTATGACACCATGATACGTCCATTTTGGATCATTATTTTATATTGTAATTTTCTGTTATTCATCAATATATTTCATATTATGATGCATTACTTATGTTATTTCATCTTATTTTGCATGTTTGATAATTATTGGAGAATAATCAGCGAGACCAGAAATCTGATGGGAAAAGCATCGCCAAGATACCCTATTTCTGAAGATCAGAAGAAGACGGGGGGCCTCGTAGGAGTCTTATAAGTATAGAAGAGGGATCCAGCCACGAGGAAAGCCAGAGGGGAGGCCACCAGGGGCCCACACCACCAGGTGGCGCCCCCCCTTGGTCGTGCCGGCAGGTGGTGTGGCCACCCTGGCGCACCTCTGGCCGCCTTCTTTCGCCTACTTGACCCCAGGGAACCCTAAGCCACCGGGATCCATCGAGAAAATATTCCGCCGCCTCCGCGGGGCGGCAAACAACAGAGAGAGAAAAGCTCTCCGGCACGGAGAAATCTGCCTGGGAAATTCCTCCCCGGAGAGGGAAAATAATCGCCATCCTCACCGTCATCGCTCCGGCATCATCCTCACCACTAGCACCATCATCCCGATGTAACAATTAGGGTTCTATATTTTTGTTTTCCACTAGATCTCTCTCCCGGTGTGGATTACATTACTTGTTAGTAGTTTATGCTTGTGAGATTTATAGGTGTTTGCACATTATGACCAGATTGTTATTCATCATTATATCACCTCTGATCATGATCCATATGATTTCTTGTGAGTAGTTCGTTTAGTTATTGAGGACATGGGATCATGTTAGTAGTGGAATTATGTTGAAGTAATATCTAATGGTTTGATATTTAAAATGTGGTGGATTATTCTAGTGGTGCCATGTGAACATCGACTACATGACACCTCACCTTTATGGGCCTAGAGGGATGCATTGTGTATTTGGCTACTAATTGTGGGTTTGCCGGAGTGACAGAAATCTAAACCCCCGTTAGGAAACCGATACACGAGGGAGTTCAAGACTATGGTTAGATTTATCTTAATTACTTTTTGTAGTTGCGGATTCTTGCAAGGGGTTTAATCACAAGTATGCATTAATCCTAGTTGGGAGGTGCATTAGTATAGGTTCACCCACACAACCCCTATACAAAAAATAAATATTAATCAACTGTATGAAACAAAAGCACTTGACTAAGTTCCCATGTGTCCTCGAGAACGTTTAGTCATCATAATAAAACAATCGGCTTGTCCTTTTCTCTAAAAAGGATTGGGCCATTCGCTGCAATTATTATTACTGTCTTTTATTTACTCACACTTTATTTGTCTTTTATATCAAAAACCACCAAAAACATGTCTGCTAGTGTTTACAGTGAATTCTCCATCCACATTGCTTGTCAACACCTTCTGCTCCTCGCTGGGTTCGACACTCTTATTTATCGAAAGTACTATGATACACACCTATACTTGTGGGTCATCAATATTATTTTATGGCGTCGTTGCCGGGGAGTGATGCGCTATTGGTAAGTGGAATTGGTAAGAGAAACTTTTACTGTAACTGTTGTTTTTATTTCTGTTTACTGATTTACTTTATTATGGAGAATCCATTTGGTTAGTTGTTTAAGAGTACTGCTACTACTACTAATGTAGTAGATGATCGGATGTCTGCTCAATTGGATCCTTTTAAAAATACCTGTGAAAATTGTTGAACGTGTTATGGATAACTGCTATTTTGGAGATGGAACTGTCCATCCGGGTGATCATTTGCTCTTTATACATGAATTATGCGAGTTATTCAGGTGTGCGGTATTACAATGGACCAAGTTAAGAGAAAATTATTCTCTTTATCAATGAAAGGTAGAAACGCGGAATGGTTCAAAATGTTGAGGAATGTTCAATCTATTGGATGGGAGGAAATTGTACCTCTCTTTTATTCTAAATTTTATCTTCCCAATGATTTCTATAATGTTAGTGTTGTTTGACTCTCAAATCTTTGCAAATTGTTTTAAGGCCTTTGCCTCCTATCTTGATATTCCCAAAAAAGAGTTGAGCAAGTACCATGCAGCTTATAAAGATATTGTTAATTGTGTTTCTACTAGAAACATAGAAGTTCATATTGTTACTCTTGTTGTGCCTAAACCCTATATTGAGAAAATGGCTTTCCCTGAAAAGGTAAAGGAACATTCTATTATAGCTATTGTGGTTAACAAAAGTATAAAGAAATCTATTGAACCTAATGAACAAATAACCGTAGAACCTACAGTAGCCATAGTTAAAGACCTTGTCTCTAAAAATGTAGAGGATGGACACATTATGTTCTATGAGGATGCTTCTAATATTGTTTCACATCCTAGTAGATCTAAGAAAACTAGTGTCATTGCGCTTACTTTTAGGATAGGTGATCATTTCTACTATGGTTTGTGTGATATTGGTGCAAGTTCTAGTGCTATTCCTTATGAGCTTTATAAAGAAACTAGTAAAATGCCCATGCGTTGCTATGGGAGAGTGAATATTTTATTAGTTACTCCTGATTTGTGTGTACTATTCTTAACACGCATGTTGTTAAAATTTTGATGAGCTTCCGGTCACCACGATTTAATAGGAAGGTCGGAAGTAGGAAGAAGCAAAAAGGAGATAATAACACATGTATCAACTGATCTATATAGTATTGCATGTCATAAAACAACATACCGAGAAAATACAACTACTAAAAATAAAAAAGATCTGAAAATGATAGAATACAATGCAATGATATATCCCAACCTAAATTGCTAAAACAGACATAGAAAGCAAGATGGATATTCAAATGCGGGTGAACAAGTAGATTGCTAAATTTTGTCATTCTGAAAACAGAGCGTCTTACATCTTATGAGAGAAAAAAGAAGTTACTTAGAAGTAGCAAAAGTTTTCTCATTTGAAGCCTTTTAAACTTGAAAATTTTGGAAACATTCATGGATTATATATTATGGTAGCGTCTTGTCCATATGGATTACTTTTTCTCCATTTACTTTGGTCCTATAGTGATCACTGTACTGATCTTATCATAATGGTGTAAGAAAGCGTCGAGAGACATGAAGGAGCGTATTTTAATCTGATATGGAGATTGATGATTATTTACATATATTAATAGGTTCGGATGCTAAAAATGATAATGTGAATTTGCGACATGGTGTAGTGGAGCAGATTGGTGAATGTACTGTGTCCAAGGCCGGTAGACTGATGGCTGCGGCAGACGGCGACAGGAAGAAGCGCGGGCATTCTAGTGAGAGCATGTCATTCTACCTCGACAGGTTGTTTCCGACTTTGATATGGGTATAATAGGGGTCCATGAGGTTTTGTCATGCTTGAGTTGGAAGGAGATATTGAGCCTCACTGTTATTCATGATAAGGTTAATTCCTTCTTAATGGATTGTGTTGTTTGTGTTTATAAGAATGTTATACTACCTAAGTTATTGCATTATGTATTAGCAGGGTTATTGTTAACACAAACATGGATGGAGGAAGACATCAAGACTTGCTGGAAAACAACATGGAGATGATGGAAAACAAGCTTACAAGTGGTGAAAACAATCATGCCATGGTGAAAACAATCATACAAGTGGTGAAACAATCCTGCAAGTGGTGAAAACAAATGTGCAAGGATGAAAACAAGGGGAGGGCGCCTCCATAGGGTTAAATGCGCCATAGGAAAGTCCTAATTTATATAGGCATGGCTTGTATGCCATATTGGGCCGAACCCCCTAATGTTGGGTCGGTTTGTATCTCTCTAGTTCGAGTCCAAGTTGTGTTTGAGTCCAAACCCAAGTTAGGTCTTAGGGGTTGTGCGCATTGGCCCTTGGACGCACCCCCTCTCCCTTATAACCCTTCATCCTGCGAGTTGAATGGAGGATACCAATTTTAAGATAAATCATCGATTCCAGAATTGAACCATGTTCATCTGAATTTATCCCCACCAGTTTGGTGGATTTACCCCTTGCAAATTCTGCGTGTTATTTGTTGTTTCACTGGGAATTAGTAGATACAGGACCACTCGTAGTCATTGATTACATTGTGCAAGTGTGTGGAGTAGAGAATATCCAAAGGGATTGAGAGTTGTTGCGTTGGCATCAGGGCTCAGCCGGAGAGGTTTCAGCAAGACACAAGTTATCATATCAAGTTATCGTGTGAGTTCATCGATAAGATCGGGCAACCCCTTATCATATGATATGGATATAATAGGGGTCCATGAGGTTTTATCATGCTTGAGTTGGAAGGAGATATTGAGCCTCACTGTTATTCATGATAAGGTTAATTCCTTCTTAATGGATTGTGTTGTTTGTGTTTATAAGAATGTTATACTACCTAAGTTATTGCATTATGTATTAGCAGGGTTATTGTTAACACAAACATGGATGGAGGAAGACATCAAGACTTGCTGGAAAACAACATGGAGATGATGGAAAACAAGCTTACAAGCGGTGAAAACAATCATGCCATGGTGAAAACAATCATACAAGTGGTGAAAAATATCATGCAAGTGGTGAAAACAAATGTGCAAGGATGAAAACAAGGGGAGGGCGCCTCCATAGGGTTAAATGCGCCATATGAAAGTCCTAATTTATATAGGCATGGCTTGTATTCCATATTGGGCAGAACCCCCTAATGTTGGGTCGGTTTGTATCTCTCTAGTTCGAGTCCAAGTTGTGTTTGAGTCCAAACCCAAGTTAGGTCTTAGGGGTTGTGCGCATTAGCCCTTGGCCGCACCCCCTCTCCCTTATAACCCTTCAACCTGCGAGTTGAATGGAGGATACCAAGTTTAAGATAAATCATAGATTCCAGAATTGAACCATGTTCATCTGAATTTATCCCCACCAGTTTGGTGGATTTACCCCTTGCAAATTATGCGTGTTATTTTGTGTTTCACTGGGAATTAGTAGATACAGGACCTTTGATTACGTTGTGCAAGTGTGTGGAGTTGAGAATATCCAAAGGGATTGAGAGTTGTTGCGTTGGCATCAGGGCTCAGCCGGAGAGGTTTCAGCAAGACACAAGTTATAATATCAAGTTACCGTGTGAGTTCATCGAGAAGATCGGGCAACCCCTTATCATATGATATGGATATAATAGGGGTCCATGAGGTTTTATCATGCTTTAGTTGGAAGGAGATATTGAGCCTCACTGTTATTCATGACAAGGTTAATTCCTTCTTAATGGATTGTGTTGTTTGTGTTTATAAGAATGTTATACTACCTAAGCTATTGCATTATGTATTAGCAGGGTTATTTTTAACACAAACATGGATGGAGGAAGACATCAAGACTTGTTGGAAAACAACATGGAGATGATGGAAAACAAGCTTACAAGTGGTGAAAACAATCATGCCATGGTGAAAAAAAATCATACAAGTGGTGAAAACAATCCTGCAAGTGGTGAAAACAAATGTGCAAGGATGAAAACAAGGGGAGGGCGCCTCCATAGGGTTAAATGTGCCATAGGAAAGTCCTAATTAATTTAGGCATGGATTGTATGCCATACTGGGCCGAACCCCCTAATGTTGGGTCGTTTTGTATCTCTCTAGTTCGAGCCCAAGTTGTGTTTGAGTCCAAACCCAAGTTAGGTCTTAGGGGTGGTGCGCATTGGCCCTTGGCCGCACCCCCTCTCCCTTATAACCCTTCAACCTGCGAGTTGAATGGAGGATACCAAGTTTAAGATAAACCCTAGATTCCAGAATTGAACCATGTTCATCTGAATTTATCCCCACCAGTTTGGTGGAGTTACCCCTTGCAAATTATGCGTGTTATCTGTTGTTCCACTAGGAATTAGTAGATACAGGACCACTCGTAGTCATTGATTACGTTGTGCAAGTGTGTGGAGTTAAGAATATCCAAAGGGATTGAGAGATGTTGCATTGGCATCAGGGCTCAGCCGGAGAGGTTTCAGCAAGACACAAGTTATCATATCAAGTTATCGTGTGAGTTCATCGAGAAGATCAGGCAACCCCTTATCATACGATATGGATATAATAGGGTTACATGAGGTTTTGTCATGCTTGAGTTGGAAGGAGATATTAAGCCTCACTGTTATTCATGATAAGGTTAATTCCTTCTTAATGGATTGTGTTGTTTGTGTTTATAAGAATGTTATACTACCTAAGCTATTGCATTATGTATTAGCAGGGTTATTGTTAACACAAACATGGATGGATGAAGACATCAAGACTTGCTGGAAAACAACATTGAGATGATGGAAAACAAGCTTACAAGTGGTGAAAACAATCATGCCATGGTGAAAAAAATCATACAAGTGGTGAAAACAATCCTGCAAGTGGTGAAAACAAATGTGCAAGGATGAAAATAGGGGGAAGCCTCCATAGGGTTAAATGCGCCATAGGAAAGTCCTAATTAATTTAGGCATGGCTTGTATGCCATATTGGGCCGAACCCCCTAATGTTGGGTCGGTTTGTATCTCTCTAGTTCGAGTCCAAGTTATGTTTGAGTCCAAACCCAACATAGGTCTTAGGGGTGGTGCGCATTGGCCCTTGGACGCACCCCCTCTCCCTTATAACCCTTCAACCTGCGAGTTGAATAGAGGAGACCAAATTTAAGATAAACCCTAGATTCCATAATTGAACCATGTTCATCTGAATTTATCCCCACCAGTTTGGTGAAGTTACCCCTTGCAAATTCTGCGTGTTATCTGTTGTTCCACTGGGAATTAGTAGATATAGGACCACTGGTAGTCATTGATTATGTTGTGCAAGTGTGTGGAGTTGAGAATATCCAAAGGGATTGAGAGTTGTTGCATTGGCATCAGGGCTCAGCCGGAGAGGTTTCAGCAAGACACAAGCTATCATATCAAGTTATCGTGTGAGTTCATCGAGAAGATCGGGCAATGTGGTGACCCAACACACCACTGCATGTGTAGTGCTCAAGTCGATGACATAATACTCACAGAAGGACTTGTCTGTGAATATTACATCCCTCAGAGTAGTACAACAGAAACATAGCAGGTCCAGGCAAAACTATAGGATACAAACTTCATTACAAAATCTTGAGAATCTCTTTGATGAATCAAGATCTAATACAAATGAACATCAGAAAAAGCAATGCGAAGATCCAAGCTGGAGAAGAACTCTAGCTCAGAACTAAATCCACTACGGCCGATGCCATCCCTAATCTATGGCTTGATACAACTAAGTCTAATAATGGACTCCACCTACACCTTGATAGCTTCTCCTCCATCAGTGTTGTTGATGATGATGCTTTACGATGACGACTTCCCGCAGGCTTCAACTCTAAGCAGGGGTCAAACGGGAACGAATGAGTAACGAGCGTTACTCAGCAAGTTCATGATATATAGAGGTAGTTTAATGCACTAACTACAATTTCAGACTCAAAAGAGTCATAAGCTAATGCAAGGTTTTGTAAAACTTTCTGCAAGAGATTGTTTTTACTTCTGAAAACTATGCCCGCCAGACCATCACAGGAGCTAGAACTTCATGGAGTTGCCTTTCCTGTAGCGTTCGCAGTTCCTTCCCGGAACAGGGGGTAACATGCCACATCTATTTACACTCTACAGAGGTGCGTTACTTTACCCATGGACGACCAAGACCATGTTGCACAACCAAGCTCTAGATCCTGTCCACTCCCACTCAGGTGTGGGGCCCGGTTGTTGGTCCAAGCCAAACCGTGCTTCTCCGCACAACGCATGCCCACCCATTTCCGCCAGCAGGTTGAACGCCTGATTCCACCCCTCACGATGGAGATCTACGCGCCCTGGCAGACACTCATAGACCCCAGAGTCCGTGGGACGTAAGGGCTCCCACCCATGTGCATGTAGTCCCGCAGAACCTACAGCGTACGTCTCTGGCAGCCCGTTGACATGCGAACGAGAAAAGTATCACAGCTGACTTACTCCCCCCATAGAAGACCCATGGTTAACGCGGTATTTACGACGCACCGAGTTCTGACGGCATTTGTGATTAATTCCTAGGTAATACGTTCCCGTGCAGATGGAACCTTCCTTTGACCTATTCATCTTACCATGGTCCCGTCCGCCCACCAAACAGAACACTACCACTCGGGTAGTCATTCAATTAGTCATATTATTATAAAAATAGGATCATGCATTCTTTTGAGAACAGGTGGTAATACGATAGGGTTTTTGCAAATAGTTTGTTATGAAGTACTGCAAAGGATATGAGCAAGTGATGAACTTGCCTGAGATTGAAATAACAATAATAATCCAGGTCTTCGGGGTTCGAGGGTCGCGTAGAAAATCCTGACATCTGAAAGATAGCAAAGTAGTCCCGGTAAGGACTACAGAAAACATTGGCAAGATGATACATGCATAGTCATGAGATGCATCGTGAATTACCCTGGAAAACACCCCAGCTTACAAGTGTAAGCTATGATCGATACGATAACTTAATCACACAGGTTTTAGGTGAATGGTTTCATTACTTGCGGTGATGTGGTTATTACTTGTTTTAGACTTACATGTGTTTCACTTACTTAGAAAACAAATGTTATTATGTTTAAGTATAAGTGTTGATTACTTGGTGAGGTAACAGGACAATAGCACATGGAAAACAATTATTGAAAATGTAACAAACATGTTTGATTTTTATGTTCTAAAAGTGTAGAGCTAATGACAATGAGTTTATTTGAAAATGATGAATGATTACAACGATTCTATCATAACATAACTTGCTAGTGTATTGTGATGATAGGCTTAGTAGGTATGAAAACATGAGAGTTTTATCAATAAGGAAAATAATGAGGTGATAGTCATCTCTGGTTTTTAATAGACATTTACCGACTTTCAGTCTACTTATAAAAGCAAGTTTAAAAGTTAAGTAAAAAATTTTACAATTGACATATTTGAGTTGGAAATGTTGTTCTCTTTAATTTAGTATATCAATATTGTTTTATGAAAATATTTGAATAAGTTATTATTTTATTAAATTTAAATGAATTAAATGACTAGGCAAAACATTGCACACATGAAAACTTGGTCAAATGACCATGAAAACATCATAGATGAGTTGCATTAGTCATTTGGAGCATTTTGGTATATAACTTGTATTTTTCTGATGTTATGAATTATTTATTATTTTTCTCAATTTTAAATGATTTAATTTAATTAGAGAAAATATTTAAATTTAAATTTTGTTAAACATTTTTGAAAAGTTGATAAACATTTAGATTGTATTTTTCTAAACATTTCTGTATTTATCTCATATTTTTCTGATAAACAGAATTAAAGTTATTGAATTATGAGGTTTTAATTAATTTCTGTCAGAATTTAAATTTACTGGTGGGTCCCACCTTTCATATTCGGTTTTAATTCAAAAAGAAAAAGAAACGGGCTTATGACATCATCATGATGTCATGGTTGCGTCATCACAGAGCAATCCATCTCTGTTGATCTCAAATCGATGGATTTGCTTCGAATTATTTCAATCAGAGGGTACCAGGAGATGGAGGGCGACTAGGGGATCCTAAAGGTGGTGGCGCATCGACCAAATGGTCACCGGAGACTCGCCGGCGACCACCGGCACGGCGGCAGGTGCAAGTGCTTGGTGGAAACACCGATTCCGTGACCCAAACTCAAAACGGAGGGCATCCGTAGGTTCCTAAGCTCACCCTGAGCGCGATGATGAGGTCGATGAGGCTCGGTGAGGTCGAGGTCGCCGGCGGCGTGCTGTTCTCCGCGGCGACCGGAGAGAAAAGGAACGGCCAAATTCACTGGCTATCGGCCTTCCCAGCAAACGAGGCTCGACGAGGATGGAGAAGGGAGGATGGCGGTTCCAGTGGTGGTCTCCGTTCTTCCCGGGGTGGCCGGAAACGATGGCGCACGGCGGCGGCCGTGGTGGCTAGGGTTAGGGTTTTCCTTCGGTTCAGAGAGAGAGAGATAGAGAGAGGGATTGCGAGGAGGAGTGCGAGATGCAGACGCCTTCTAGGCTTTATCCAGGCGCAGAGGCGGCGAGCAGGACGTGGCATTGACCACGGTGACGCGACGAACTTCCGCTCTGCCTTCTGGCCGGCGTTGGAGAAGAAAGAAAAGAAAATGTCACTTTACAATAACCCCCTGAAGTTTCTATTATTTACCACTAGGTCCTTCTGTCTTTAAAACTGAGAAGAAAACACTGTTTCCAGGGCTTATGTGTAAACATAAAAATTAATAAAAAAATACGTTTGAATTCCTCATCAAATTTTACATCTCACCATGTTTTGTTTTGGTGAATTTCAATAATATTTGTATTTTTTATTTAGGGTGCTAGATTAGGTGATTTTGTTGTTTTCTCCTCTTTTAATTTATTTAATGGCTTTAAAATTATGCTAAAGCATGTTTAATAAAAGTACACACTCCATCTTGTGGATACCAAGGTGGTGTATCATAGTTGGACACTTTTAGGTATAATCCCTTATGGAAAATAGTTTGGTAACAATAGTGAGTAGTGTTTTTATATATGGTGATGAAATGCACCCAATTAGGGTATTTTATTCCATGACATACCAAATGCTTTTGAGTAAGAAATGGATTTGTTTTCTTTTATGGGCTTTGCTATTTTCCTAATTGAAACCCTGAGAAAGATTGGTTGACATTTTACTGAGGTATGTATATTCTCTGTTTACTGTTTTCAGTACTTGATCAAATAGAAAACTTGAGTGGCTTTGAAACCTCATCTGTTTGTTTTTCACCAGCTTCCTGATGTGGATACTATCTCATGTTGTTTTAGAACATGTAATCATTTACATGGTTATATGTAGATGAATTTTTGTTATCATCTGTTAGTCTTATCTATGAAAAGGATTTGGAAAACAAGGTATTAAGCTTGTTTTCCTCTACCTCCACATATCAAGACATGTGGATGCAAAACCTTGTTGTTATTTCTTAATGGATACTTGTTTGCATCTAAGAGATTTACTATTTGTTCCTCATCTCTGTTGAGTTTGACAGGGCATAGAGGTTATGGATTCTATAACATTGTCTAATGCTTTACTGAATAAACTCTTCCTGAGACAGCGTTGCTCCTTGTTGACTTCTGTTGCTTGATGTTATTTTCTCTAGTTGCCACTAGTCTTCAGTTATCACCTTTGTCCATTGCTTGTAGATTCCTCTCTTGGTTTCCAACCTCATCTGTTTCACCATTTTGGTGAAAACATCCAATTACTCCAAGCAAGGATTTTACTAAGATGATTGTAAAAGAATGTGAGTTTATTTTATGACATCAAGTTGCCATGTGCATATAAGAAGAATTTGTTAACAAGGTAGCTAGTCTTGCCTCCAAATTACTACTCATATACAATAGGCTGAGATGTACCAACTTATTTCACCTTCTGTTGGTTTGTGTAAGACACTCAAGTGTTTGAGTATACAAAAGTGATCTGTTAAGAAGGTCTAGAAACTTGTTACCAAACTACTTCTATATAATACTAACATTGGAGTATCACACTGTTTCAAGAGTGTTAATAAGACCAGATCAATATATAAGAGTTTCCCAATACTCTTATGATAGATTGGAATAACACTTCTAGAACACTCAAGATAATCTTCTTGAAGATCTTCATGTGGTAATTCCTCCTTTCTTGTGGTGGCTTCTCTTGAAGAATGACTTAGAGAAGTTTGGAGAACAACAAGATCCAAATGATCTAGACAGAGTAGTGAGATCTAGATTAAGATTTAGTTAAGCATTTATTATTCTTCAGTATACTTGTTATTTTGTTTCCCATAGGATATTTCTTATATCACTCATGATTGGTTTACTTAGTTTCCAATTTACTTCCTCTAATAGAGATTATAATATGTTGTTACTCAATACTTGTCTCCATAAATACTTTAATTGTTGGATAATGGTTTGGATGGAAATATGGACTGATTGTGGAATGAGGACTTAAGATAATAAGTGGATCATATGGTTCATTGATGTGTTGAGTTTCATATGCTCACTTACATAAGATGATTGAAACAATGAGCATGAGAAAGTGATTGATCATAAGGACTTTGGTCATGGTTGTTAATTGGTTACAAAGGGTGCCATGTTGTGATTTTTATATTCTAGATTTGTAAACACAATGCAGGCATAGAGGTTTGGAAAGATCATATGTAATGATCAAGGTTTTACAAGGTTTAAGAATATTTATCTCTTCTTTAAGATACTTCTTTTATGGTTGATGAGATATGTACATATTCGATAAATATGTTAATACCATTATGATGTCATTTTCCACTTGTGGGTTTTGAGTTAACACATGTCTGTATGATTTGAGTTCTATTAAACTTTGGTTATTTACTTGTGAAGGTTCATTTAGTAAGTACTCAATAATTAGGAAAGATGTTTTGTGAATAGTTGATATCTTAAATAGGTATTGTTTGAGAGGTCATAACTTCTATATTGATGAGATGGTTCAATTATGTATTACTCGTTGATGGAAGTATGATTATCAGTTGTGTGATTTGGGTACTCACCCCTCTTTGGGTTGTAGATGCCTAAGGAATAATCCAAGGTCACGTATAGACTTGTTGTTAAGGTTGCTGGGAGTTTGTGTTGGTCACAACCCATTATGGTTTGTGTAACATATGATTTGGTTTCTTAGGATACTTGTTATAAAGATCACTCCAAATGTACTCCTGACCAGATGAACTAGACCTATTCCATCATGTCAAGTGAAACTTTGGTCACTTTGATTCGTTTAAACTTTCGCGCCAAAATTTCCCGTACTTTTAGATGCATGCTTTGCAAATGCACATATTAAATTTATATCCTTATAACTTCCCAAACACTGGGATGTTACAGGCAACCCCTTATCGAACTTTCTATCTGCAGATGGCACAGACGAAACTCTGATGCTGCTCGTCATAGTTCCCAACAACGCCGGCCACCGTTCATTTCCCTCATGTTTGGAGATTGGTCGACGTCTCCGTTAGCGCTGTCCTGCAACACATACAAATATTAGTACCATCTTCTCTGGTGCATCCTCTCAAACCCAGTAGCAGCAACAACATAACACAACACAGTAACAACATCTCTACCAAGTTATCTAACCTCCAACTGGTGTACTTTTTTTGGGTCCTGAAGTATATTTGAGTATGGTGATGAATAGCACAACAACACCATGACAACTAATACATGTGTGCGAGAATACTAAAAAATATAGTAGACAACTATTTCTAGAAATAAGAAAACAAAATGCACCAGAATGATTTCACTGGATTTCAATCTTAACCAGAAGGGCCACGGTTCATCATGACCTTAGACCTATACTACCCTGTTGTATAACTAAGGAGAGCATGTTCACGAGTATGCCATTAGTTGAAAATTTGAAATCCACCATCATTCAGGCAAACATTGTTAGCTATAAACTGAACAGCTGATGTACAAATGTGTAAGCCGTATGTTTCTCTAACAATATTGTTCTAGCCTTCTAGGTCCATATAGTATTACAACACCATTAGATTTTTTTTGTCCGGCAAGTATTAATCTACCATTTCAGAAACAAAGACTTGCTTTATTTGTACCAAAAGCGCGCGCACACACACACACAAAGACTTGCTTTCACTTGGTCAATAAATACAAATGTTAGCAAAGCTTTGCCCTGAGACAAATATGCCACACCACCAAACGAACTTGAACAAACATTTGGTCACTGATGCTACAATTCTTTCTCCACTTGACCATACGAATTCCGTTACAGCCTAGTTCGTCGGTAACACAATGTGTATGTATCAATTGAGCTTCTCTTAGATTTCTCCGCTCGTATGGCATCCTCGGCGTCGCCTATGAAGATATAACTTGATCGGACACTTTTGACGCCATGAAATGTAATTATTCCGCGTCGGCACTTATTTTGAACCATCCCATAACAAGAGCCTATTGCTATAAGAATCTTTACTGGCCCATAGTTAGATCCAATTCTGCATATACTTTATTACTAAGTAGTAGTGATAAACACAATCAAAGTTCTGATAGTTAGTATTTTTCGTTCTCCAATAACTTGTGAGATATTTATTGGTTGTTCATATGTGTGTCATAAAAAGCAATTCTGTAATAACGGGAATAAGGACCAGGTGCCACTGGATTAGAACAATATCATAAATACTTTTTTCACCATACAATTAAGATCATGTAGAATATATATAGCGATGTATAGTCTACGACAATAGTTTCCATAAACAATGCAATCAGCAATAAGATCAATCAAGTATCTGACCTGACGAGATGGAATAAGCCTCGTTGTCCATTCCTGAATCTCCTTGACACTAATTAAGATCAAATCAGGGACTGACGACACCACACTCATTCAGCATGCCATTCAATTCAACCATGACTTTTGACAGATCTGCGATCACCAACGTACTCAAACTACCAATATATCCTATATAAACGAACACTAGTCAGGTATAGATTCTTTAAGAGCAGTATAAGGAACTTGATAATAACCTTGGAAGAGGGCCCAATCCTCACCGTTATCAGTGTTGTACATGTTCTTGAGAGCACCATTTAGGTCAACTCGGCATAAGAATGTCTAGAATTTACGGATTGCATAATGGAACAACTGTTTTGGTAATGCAACTGAAAGTATTGCAGTGAGTTTCTCGAATATCTATGATCCAAAACAAAACCATACAACACAAACCCAGATCAATCTCCTCCGATAGTACGATTGGTTACCTGAAAAGCGGACGGTGGAAGAAATCATCCGGAGGCTGTTAGTTCAGCCCATTGTCGAGCGAATCCGAGGCCCAACGATGTAAGGGCGTCTAGAGTGCCTGACCGCAAGAGTGGGCGAGTCAACATCCTAATGTTGAACCATATGTAGGAAGGACTGGACATAGTGATAGAGTACATGAAAATCTGACCGGAGATTCAGAACTCGTGCTGGCGCAGAACGAAGATCTGGGACGACGGGAGTTGTTGTGCTCGAACTCAAACTTTGCCTGCGCACACTGCTGTGGAGCAGCTAGGAACGGGGCTGCAGTGCTCCTGTCGGGGTCGAACGGAAGCAAGCATGGTGACTGGTTGGGGAGGGTGCGGGCTGGGATGTTATGAACACCTCGGCAGTCCCGCTCCAGTGCGCGGAGGAGGTTGACTTCATCGGTGTGTCGTCCCCTTCATGGCTAGATCCGGAGGCAGGGAGCTGGAATCCATCCCTCCACTGCCCGAATGGACCTCACCATGGTCAGATCGTACGACGCTGCCGCCTCCTGTCCGCCGTCGACCATCTCGCGGCCGGAGAAACTCGAGTTGGCGGCACACCGGCTGTGAGCGCGTAACTCCATGGGTCAGCATCAGCTTGTCACGAATTTTGAGACCACTCAATGCTGTCGGTCGACCACACAATGCTTGTCACGAATTTTGAGACCACTCCATCGGTCAGCATCAGCGAGCGTACAGCTCGACGGGCCACAGGAGGATGTAGCTCCAATCGGGTGGAGAGCGCAACCGGCGGCGAACCATGGGGGAGAAGAACACCCAACGGGTGTGGAATCGAAGAGGGAAAGGGAGACCGTGCGGGATCTAGAAGCGGTGCGAGAGAAGGAATCGGTGGGGATCAAAAAAGGGTGCGTGTGTTGTCGCGGACGGTGTCAGGTCTTGTAATTTTCATCCACGAACCGGTACACGGAAATCGTACAGTATTAGGGCATGTACAGAGGTATCTAGTCAGCTGTCTATAAGAGCTGCCAACTAGGATTTTTGTTGAGCTGGAAGGGAGAGAGAAAGAAAAGAGAAGGAGGTCGTCGGTAAATTTGTAGACGGTCGATTCCCGTACCATTCGCTTGCTAGCGACAACTCTCCTCCCGTTGTATAGGGGGCGTCGGTACCTGTGGCCCCAAAAGATGTCATTGGTTCCTTAATTTCAGCAGAGGGCAGTTAGATTTATTTAACACAGTAGGGAGAAGTTGGAGGCTTACAGATAGACAAGTCGACACGTTATTGTACATACAAATTTGAGATCCGTGGTGATGTAGAGTATTGCTATAGACAACAACCATCTGAACGAATGTACATGCCCTTATGCACTTTGGTAGGAGGGAAAATCGGTAAAATCGTGTTGGACGAAAATTTTGGCAGAAATCTTAACGCCTTTATTAGTATGTATAGATTATGCATGAAATTGTTCCTTGTGAACTTGAAGATGTTGATGTGGTTATTCAGCCTTCTAATAGAGAAACTATCTTTCCGATTGGTATTCTAACAGAGGTGGAAGTTTTATGTGGTAAAACTAAATATCCTATTGATTTTCTAGTATTGAGTACACCTCCTAGTAAACTTGTCCTATTATTTTTGGCAGACCTTCCTTGAACACTTGTGGCGCTGTTATAGATTATAAGAAGGAGAAATTATTGACTAAATTTGATGGAAAACCTTACGAGTTTAATTTTTTAATTTGCTAGAGCTCCTTATGGAACTGAATTGCCTTATAAAGATTTTAGAGTTGAACAGCTTGCCTCTATTGCTCTTGCCCGTAAGAGCAACAATACATGGAGGACCACGAAAGTAAGGTCTTTATGGAAGAAAGAAACAAGATTGACGATATTCTTCTTCGTCAACCAGTGATGCTGAAACATAATTTACATGTGGGAGATTTGGGTACCACATTACCACCCAAGGAGAATCTTGTTTTTGATTTAAAACCTTTACCTGATGATCTTAAATGTGCTTATATTGATGAGAGGACAAAATATCATGTTATTATTAGTTCTAAACATTCAGGTAAAGAAGAGGAAAGGTTATTGGAAATTTTTAAGAAACATCGTGGAGCTATTGGATATACTCTTGATGATTTGAAAGGTACTTCCCCTACTATATGTCAGCAATATTGAACCATATGCAAAGCCAATTGTTAAACATCTACGTTGTTTAATTCCTAAGATGAAGGAAGTTGTAAGAAATGAGGTATTAAAACTTCTTGATGCTTGTATTATTTATCCTATTGCTGATAATAGATGGGTAAGCCATGTGCGTTGTGTCCCTAAGAAAGGAGGAATGACTGTTGTGTCAAATGAAAACAATGAGCTTATTCCTCAATGAGTAGTAGCTGGTTATAGAATGTGCAATTATTTTAGGAAAGCTAACAAAGTCACTAAGAAGTACCATTGTCCTTTACCATTTACTGATCAAATGTTAGAGAGGCTGTCTAAGAAAACTCATTTTTTTACTTTCTTGATGGTTATCATGGGTTTTGTCAAATTGCTGTTAGGGCACAAGATTAAGAGAAAACAACCTTTACTTGTCCATATGGAACTTATGCTTATAGATGTATGCCTTTTGGTTTGTGTAATGCTCCTACTACATTTCAAAGATGCATGTCTGCTATTTTTCATGGTTTTTGTGAAGAAATTGTGGAAGTATTCATGGAATATTTCTCCATCTATGGAATTTTTTTCGATAACAGCTTGCACAATCTTGGTAAAGTTTTGCAGAGATGTGAGGAAACTAATCTTGTTCTTAATTGGGAGAAATGCCACTACATGGTGGAATTGTTCTTGGACATAAAATTTCTGAAAGAGGTAGTGAAGTTGACAGAGCTAAAGTGGAAGCAATTGAGAAAATGCCATGTCCCAGGGATATTAAAGGTATTCATAGTGTTCTTGGTCATGCTGGTTTTTATAGGAGGTTTATTAAAGATTTCTCTATATCAAAGCCTCTTACTAATTTTGTTCAAAAAGACGTTCCTTTTGTTTTTTATGATGATTGCAAAGAAGCTTTTGAAACTTTAAAGAAGGCTTTAACTACTACTCCTATTGTTCAACCACCTGATTGGAATTTGCCATTTGAAATTATGTGTGATGCTAGTGATTTTTCTGTTGGTGATGTTCTAGGGCAGCTAGTAGATAAGAAATTGAATGTTATTCATTATGCTAGTAAGACTCTTGATGTTGCTCAAAAGAATTATGCTACCACTGAAAACGATTTCTTAGCTGTAACTTTTGCTTGTGATAAATTTAGACCTTATATTGTTGATTCAAAGGTTACTATTCACACTGATCATGCTGCTATTAGATATCTTATGGAAACTAAAGATGCTAAGCCTAGGCTTATTAGATGGGTGCTGATTTTACAAGAGTTTGATTTTCATACTGTGGATAGGAAGGGTGCTGAAAATCTTGTTGCTGATATTTTTTCTAGATTGGAAAACATTGCTTATGTTCCTATTCCTGTTAATGATAGTTTTCCAAACGAATAGCTGGCGGCAATAAAATTAAAATCACGAGATAGTCCTTGGTATGCAGATTATGCTAACTTTATTGTTTCCAAGTACTTGCTTCCAACATTTACAGCTCAACAAAGAAGGAAATTCTTTTATGATTTCAGGCATTATTTTTGGGATGACCCACACTTATATAAAGAAGGAGTAGATGGTATTATGCGAAGATGTGTTCCAGAATAGGAACAACGAGAGATATTGAGAAAGTTCCATGGAGTGCTTATGGAGGACATCACGCTGGAGATAGAACCGCACAGAAGGTTCTACAATCAGGTTTCTATTGGCCTACTCTCTTTAAAGATGCACGTAAATTTTTCTTATGTTGTGATGAATGTCAAAGAGTTGGTAATATTTCTAGACGTAATGAAATGCCTATGAATTATTCTCTTGTTCTGGAACCTTTTGATTGTTGGGGATTTGACTTTATGGGTCCTTTTCTCCAATCGAATGGTTACACTCATATTCTTGTTGCAGTTGATTATGTTACTAAATGGGTAGAAGCTATACCTACAAAGAGTGTTGATGGTGAACCCTCTTTAAAAATGCTTAAAGATGTTATTTTCCCTAGGTTTTGGTGTGCCTAGATATCTTATGACTGATGGAGGTTCTCACTTTATCATGGTGGTTTTAGAAAAACTCTTGCTAAATATGATGTTAATCATAGAATTGCTTCAGCTTATCATCCTCAAATTAGTGGGCAAGTAGAATTATCAAATAGAGAAATTAAATCTATCTTGCGAAAGACTGTTAATAAATCTAGGAAAAATTGGTCTGATAAGTTGAATGATGCTTCATGGGCTTATAGAACTTCTTATAAAAATCATACGGGTATGTCTACTTATAAAATGGTTTATGGAAAAGCTTGCCACTTGCCTTTATAATTAGTACACAAAGCTTATTGGGCAGTGAGAGAACTAAATATAGATTTTAAACTTGCTGGTAAGAAAAGAATGCTTGACTTGAGTTCTTTATAGGAATGGAGAAGTGAACCTTATGAAAATGCTAGGCTCTTTAAAGAGAAAGTTAAACAATGGCATGATAGGAGTTTTCTTAAAAGAGAGTTTCATCTTGGTGAGAAAGTTCTATTGTATAGGTCTCGTCTCAGATTTTTTGCAGGGAAATTACTCTTAAGATGGGAAGGACCATTTATTATTGAAGAAGTATATCGTTTGGGTGCAATAAAAATTGATTCCCTTAAAAATAACACTACACAAGTGGTGAATGGGCAAAGATTCAAACATTGTATTTTCGGAGATTCTTATGATGAAAATGTTGATACTATTCAAGTGGTGACTCCGGAAGAGTTTATTAAAGAGAAGATTCCAGAAACTGCAGAGTCCGTTTTCGAATAGGTAAGAATTATGTTAAGAAAAAGTTCGCGTATCGCTTTCCAACTTATTTTTTTATCGTTTATGGAAAATATGAATAATATTGAGCCGAAGAAGTGTAGGATTCGGTGCCCGAGGGCACCACACCACCTGGGGGCGCGGGGCCACCCCTCGTCGTGCCACCCTATGGTGTGGGCGCCTCGGAGCCCGTCTCCGACCCATTTTCGACCTGCACTTTCCTTTCGTTACGTTTATTTTTGCTATATAACCCCCCGGATCCCCCGAGGTCCTTATATTGTTTTATCATCATGTTTTTGTTTTGATTTGTTTCTGCCAGGATCTGTTTTCAGTTTTAGAAGCACCATGGTCTCCGACAACAACGACAAGGGGAAGGAGCCTATGGAAGATCATGTCCAAGACCCAAAGCAAGAGGAGGAGATCAAGAGTGGAGCTCAAGGAGATGTAGAAGAAGACCCGCTTGTGTATCCACACGCCACCGTCGCAAGCATTGGAGTGGTAGGAAAACCCTTCAAGTTCAAGCAAGGGGCACAGATGAGAACTGGGGGGGAAGGTTCCAAGTCATTTCTTAGCTGCAAGGACACCACCTTCAGGCATAAAAAACCCTTTCCATACTATTGCTGTGTGTAGTCGGGTGAACAACCGCTTCTTCAGGCCAGCCGAGACTAATCCGTTGGATCGTTCGACTTGGCCGTTGGTTTGCGGGTGAGCCACCGAGGCAAAGCTGAGAGTTATCCCCTTTTCTTTGCAGAAGGCCTGGGTTTCCTTGGCTGTGAAGTTGGTCCCATTATCTGTGATGATATTGTGTGGGACACCGAACCTGCACACGATGGAATCGAGGAATCTCACGGTGCACTCGGCGTGTTGCGACGTGACTAGCATGGCCTCTATCCATTTTGTGAATTCGCCGACTGCTACCAGCAGGAAGGCGTATCCTCTGGGTGTTGATTTCCGCAGCGGTCCCACCATGTCAAGCCCCCATTGAGCGAAGGGCCAGGAGATGGGGATCATGTGAAGCTCTATGGCCGGTGCGTGTGGCTTGGGCGCGAACTTCTGGCAGGCGTTGCACCTCTCGACGAGATCTTTGGCATCTCTGGCTACCGTGAGCCAGTACAATGCTGCTCGAAAAGCTTTCCCCACGATTGCTCTCCAGCTTGCGTGATGCCCACAGTCGCCTTGGTGTATGTAACAGAGAAGTTCCTTGCCATCCTCGGGTGCTATGCACACTCCTGATATGCTTTGTTTGTATAGTTCTCCTTTGATCACCCGAAATGATTTGCTGCATCGCACTATTTGTCTTGCCTCGCAAATGTCTACTGGGAGCTGCTTGTTTGTCAGGTAGTCGAGATATTTCTGTGTCCAAGTTGGCTCGACCAGAAAGACTTGCCTTGAGATGTTATGGATGATTTCGATGAGGGCGATTTGCTGGCTGGCCTCTGTTTCTGTCGCTGCGGGTGTTTCTGCTAGCTTTTTGACCTTGACTGATCTTTTGCTTATTCTTTCGAAGTAGATTCCTGGTGGAACAGGGGCGCTTGTTGACCCTATGTTCACCAGTCTGTCTGCTTCTTCATTGCTTGATCGCGCAATATGCTTAAGCTCGCACCCCTTGAAACTTCCTTCGAGCAGGTTGTACATGTCACGATAAGCGACCATGTTATCCGTGACAATGTCGCACTCCTTCATCGTCTGCTGCACGACAAGATTAGATTCTCCGTATATCATCAGTTGAGTGGCTCCGCAAGCAATCGTCATCTTAATGTCGTGTAGGAGCGCTTCATATTCTGCATCGTTATTAGATGTTGGATCGTCAGCGGGGGAAGTCGAGTCGCAGAACATACTAGAGCCTGTCACCCCTTGGCAATATAAGGATTACTCCGGCTCTAGCTCCCTCGTTTCTTTTTGACCCGTCGAAGTACATTATCCAAGAGCTCGTGTACTCGGGTGGCCCTGGGGTTTGCAGCTCTGTCCATTCAGATAGGAAATCCGCGACTACCTGGGATTTTAGGGCGTAGCGCCCTGTGTATATGATGTCCTAGGCGCCTAGCTCGATGCTCCACTTCGCAATTCTTCCGGATGCCATAGGATTATTCATGATTGTACCGAGTGATGCATCGTTTAGCACCGTGACGGTATGCTCCGGGAAGTAGTGCTTGAGCTTAAGGGCTGTGAAGAACACTCCATACGCGAGCTTCTGGTAGTGGGGGTATCGCTGTTTGCACGGTGAGAGTACCTCCTTGAGGTAGTATATTGGCCTCTGTACGCCGTGTGTCTTCCCCCCCTCTGGTCGCTCGACCACTAGTACTGTAATGACCACCTGATTTGTTGCGGCTAGATATAGGTATAGGGGCTCCCTTTCCTGCGGTGTGGCCAATATTTTCTTGCTCTGGAGTACCTTTTTCAGGTCGATGAACACTTGCTTTGCTTCGGGTGTCCACTCGAACTTGTCAGTTTTCTTCAGCAGTTTGTAGAAGGGGAGCGTTTGCTCACCTAACCTTGCGATGAACCTGCTGAGGGCTGCCAGTCGCCCTGCGAGCTGCTGCACGCCGTGAAGGTTTGTCGGTTCTTTCATCGTCAAGATCGCCTGCTCTGGGTTGACTTTGATTCCTCGGGCAGACACCAGATAGCCGAGGAGTTGTCCTACGGGAACTCCGAAGATGCATTTTGTCGGGTTGAGCTTGATTCTGTACGCATTGAGGGCGTCGAACGTCTCCCTGATGTCCTCGAGGAGTGTGTTCTCCACTCGAGTCTTGATGACGATATCGTCAATGTACACTTGTACGTTCTTGCCAATGAGCTTGGCGAGGCATTTTTGCATGCATCGCTGATATGTTGCGCTTGCGTTTTTTAGCCCGAAGGGCATTGTCGTGTAGCAGTATACACCGTGCGGTGTGATGAATGTTGTCTTCTCCTTGTCCTCTTGATTTATCCTGATTTGGTTATACCCCGAGTAGGTGTCCAGGAAGGAGAGCCGCTGATAGCCCACTGTAGAGTCCATGATTTGGTCGACACGTGGTAACGGGAAGCTATCCTTGGGGCAGTGTTTGTTCAACGACGTGTAGTCGATGCACACGTGAAGGATGTCAGTATTTTTCTTCAGGACCAACACCGGGTTTGCTAACCAGGTGGATATCTTGATTTCCCTGATGAACTTGGCGGCTAGCAGTCTGTTCACCTCTTCTCCGAGTGCTTTCGGTTTCGGCTCGGAAAAGCGTCGAGTGGTCTGTTTGACTGGCTTTGCATCTTTAAACACTTCAAGTGAGTGCTCGGCGAACTCCCTGGGTATTCCTGGCATATTTGAGGGCTTCCAGGAAAAAATCTCCCAGTACTCATGGAGGAGTTCGACGAGTGCGCCTTCCTATGCGGAGGATAGGGTGGTGGACACAGTCGCCGTCTTCGCGGATTCCGTCGGGTGAAATTGATGCTTTCGAGTGTCGCTGCTTGGGCTGAACTCAAGTTATGGGGTGTTATTTTTTGGGAGCGGCATCACGGAGTTATCCATTGTTTTTGCTAGATCTTCCAGCTCCTCTTGCATCCCAAAAGATTTCGTGATTTCGTTGAACTCGGTGTCGCACTTGTCTGACTTCTGGAAGTCGCCGTTTATGGTTATTGTGTCATATTCCCCTGGGAGTTTGAACTTGAGGTAGGCATAATGGGGTACTGCCATGAATATCGCGAACGCTGTTCAGACGAGAATGGCGTGGTACTGCGATGGCCAGTTGACTACCTCGAAGTCGAGGAATTCTCTCATGTAGTTTCTCAAGTCTCCGAGTATCACTTCCAAGTTGATTGTTCCGAGTGGTCGAACGACTTTCCCTGGTACTATCCCGTGGAAGGATGTTTCTGATTCTGTGAGTCCGTCCAGGTTCTTGTTCACCTTGCAAAGTGTGTCCGCGTATATGATGTTGATTCCGTTGTCACCATCCATGAACACCCGGGCTAGGTCTTAGTTGCCTATTTGCGCCTGGATGACGAGTGCGGCGTGTCCTGGTCGATACACCCGCGAAGGGTGGTCCTCTTTGGAAAAGGTTATCGACTGTTCTGACATCTTCAGGTACTTAGTCTTGGACGGTGGAGCCTGTACTGCCATGATAACTTGGCGTGTGTTCGTCTTCTAGACTCTGTGGGACGGGCAGACCTTCTGTACCATTCCCAGGAGCCCTTGTGGATTCGGGTATCCGTTGGCTCCTTGGTTTGCGGAGGGTGGCGCTGGTAGCGCAGCTAGCGCCATGTCCTGGTGTCCTGGTGGAGGCAGGGGTGGTGGCTGGAATCCTCCTGGCAGTTGCGGGTATCCCTGGCTAATGGCGGCCCTATGCTTCTTCGTGTACGCCTTGTGGGTGTCCTGGAACTTTTGGCAGTATTTGAGGAGGTGAGTAGCCTTGGTTTTGCCCGTGCGCTTATCTGTAAACAGTTGCAGAGAGCAGTAGTCGTCAAGGTCTTCCTCGGGAGTTTTATCGTCTGGTTTTGGTTTCCAGTCGCGATTTCCGCGGGATCCGCTGTCGCGATTTCTCGTGAACTCCGCCGCCACCAGTTCTGATTGATCATCTTGGTCGTAGTGTTTTCTCTTCCTTCTTTGGCGGTCGCCGTTGCGGTCCTCATCAGGCGCGGGTGAGGAAGCTTTCTCGTTGCGCAGGGACTCCTCGCCGTTAGCCCATCTGTCTGCTATCGCCATTAATTCTCCGATTGATTTGGGCGTAGATCGTCCTAGTTCCTCTCGGAAGGCGGCGCGCCGAGCACCCTTGGTGAAAGCCTCGACAGCGACTTCTTCTAATATGTTTCCTGCCATGTTCTTTAGTGTGGTCCATCTCTGGATATATTCGCGCGTAGAATCGCCACTTTTCTGCCTGCAGGCTCGTAGTTCCTCGATAGATGATGGCCGCTTGTATGTCGCCTGGAAGTTCTTCTCGAAGTCGCGGGTGAGATCGTCCCAGGATCCGTAGTGCGCGCGCGGTATTCCTTCGAGCCAGCTACGGGCAGCGCCTACGAGGTGCATGTTTAGGTACTTCATGGATGTTGTCGTGTTCCCGCGTTGGCATTTTACCGCGGTAAGATAGTCTGAAAGCCATGACTTGAGCTCTTGCGAGTCGTCGTACTTTGGGACCTCGGTTGTGAGCCTGAATCTTTTGGGCATCGGTGCCTCGCGGATGCTGCGGCTGAATCACATTGCACTGCAAGCTTCCTCGTCAGAGGAAGTGGATAGCGATCTGGCGCGGTTTCCGTGGGCTCGAGCCTTGTCGACCTTGCTCTGCGTGATGTCTTCCCGCACGTCGTGTTGAGTTCGGTCGCGATTATCCTCCTGCCGCGGATCCCTGCTGCGGTGTCGTGGCCGGCTTCCATGGTGCCGTGGGCTGCTATCGCGGTTTTGCGGCCTATCATCATTGCTGCGCGGGTTGTCGCCACGGCGTCTGGCTTCCTTTCCTCGGGAGCGGCGAGGTGATCATTTATCTCCTCTCTTTGGCGACGTGCTCTCATGCCTGCGAGGTGTTTTGTCCACCCGAGGGGTTTTGTCAGCTTCGGGAGTTGTCGCGTGTTTGCGGTTCTGGGCGGCGATTGCTACTCCGGCCATACCTAGCCCCTTCTAAACCTGTCGGTGTTGCTCCGAGCGTGGGTCGTTTTCGGGTGGCTGGTTCGCCTGCAAGTACGTGGCGGCGGCCAGAACCGCAGCGGCGGGGGTTGTCGGGCATACGTTGCCCTCCTCATCAACGTGCATGAGGGGGGTCTCAAGAGATTTTTTGACTTCGCTGAGGGACCCTTAGTCCAGGCGAGCAGTTTTCGAGACGTATTTTTTCTTCGGAGGTTGCTTTCCCCTTGATTGGGTCCTAGAGAGCGCCGCACGGTGCGCAATCGAGGCTTCCGCCGCTTTCTTCTGTCGTTCCAGCTCCTTGCGGGCTTCTTGCAACTGTCGGTCATCTGCAACATGTGGTAGTGGTACGCCGTCAGGTCCTCTTGGGTGGACGCGGGTGATATCGGTTGGCCCGAGTGTATTGTTGTTTTCGCTTTGAGCCAGGAGGCTCGCGAAACCTTGATGCACCCTCGTGCTTCTTTGCTCTCCTCCGTTTCGTCGGGTACTTCGCCTGAATCTACCATGCAGACTTGGGCCAGATATGGCGCGTGAGTCCTAGGCGTAGATTGGCGGTTCTTGCAGAATTTGGAGGGCTCCTCGGTCGCGATTGTATGGAAATCGCGTGTGTTGCGGTGGATAGAGCCACCGCTGGGCGCTGGGTCACGACCAGCATCGTCAGATGGCAACTCGAGGGTCGCCGGGCTCAAGACGGACTCAGAGTCCGATTCGCCGAGTCTGATCTGTTCGGGGAAGCGCAGGATTCCCGCCTTGCCGGCGTGGAAGTGGAAACAACCGAACGTCAAGCTGGCACTTTTCTCGAGTCCGCTGAACGTTGGGCGAGATTCCGGCGAGTGGGGCGCGTAGACGAGCGACCCGAAGCGGATCGGCTCCGTAGGAGTCGATGATCCTGGCCTCCAGTTGAAGCTTGGCGAAGACGAGGCCGAAGATGCCGTGGATCCAGCGCCTGCTGTTCCCACAGACGGCGCCAATTGTCGATTAGTCATCTCGACAAGTCCCTCGGATGATCCGGTAGGGTTTCGATTAAGAGAACGTATAAGGCACCGATGACAATTGTCGGCTAACAGGGGCACGATTTACCCAGGTTCGGGGCCCTCGTAGAGGTAAAACCCTTACTCCTGCTCTTGAGATCTGTATTATGAGTAGATCGATTACAAAGGTGGGTGCACCAACCGAGAGATTGATCTCGAGCTTGTGGCTATGGTGGTGAAAAGTAGATTGGATCCCCCTCCTCGTGGTTTTCCAAGCCTTTTTTTATAGATGGCAGGGTCTCAAACTGTACCGGGGGGTTACAAACCCTAGCTCTAGGTCGGTGGGAGCTTTCCTTTGTGATCTGCAAGTTTCGCGGGTGGGCTTCTGATGTCTACGCACGCTTCTATTCTTGTAGACAGTGTTGGGCCTCCAAGTGCAGAGGTTTGTAGAACAGCAGCAAGTTTCCCTTAAGTGGATCACCCAAGGTTTATCGAACTCAGGGAGGTAGAGGTCAAAGATATCCCTCTCAAGCAACCCTGCAATTAAGATACAAGAAGTCTCTTGTGTCCCCAACACACCCAATATACTTGTAAGGTATATAGGTGCACTAGTTCAGCGAAGAGATAGTGAAATGCGAGTAATATGGACGGTTATAAGTAATAATCACAATCTGAAATAAATATGGCAGCAAGCAAACATGTAGCAGAACAGGCGGAAAACGGTGTTTCAATGCTTGGAAACAAGGCCTAGGGATCCTACTTACACTAGTGGACACTGTCAACAATGATCACATAATTGAATAACTAAATATCTTATCTTCACTATGCTACTCTTAACCCTCTCAGGTTGGATAAAGAACATTAATCATTGCGTAGGGCTGCAAAAAGCATTCCTTAAAGTAAGCATTCTCATGTCTAGTTAGCCCCACTCTGTCAACTTGAGCACCCTAGAAGGTACTAGACAAACAACATAATTCATAAAGGAGACACACACGATGTGCACACTATCACCTTCACACCGCGGGACAAGGTGACTCCAAAGTTCATATTAATAAAAAACTTGAGTAGCACAATAAATGAAGAGTAACATCTATGTCGTGGGATTATCACGGCAGACGTTACCGGGGGTAACAGATCTTGGGGCAAGACGACACAGGCGTTTGGGAGAGGGTTTAGCTCAGAGGAAAACATGATGGAACTCGATCTGGTAGCCGGCAATCAAGTCGCCGAGTCTCCGATCTCAATATATTAACTCGATCTCTCGTATACACTGGATGCTCGATATCAAGCGGTACTACTAGGGTTCTTAGGTCTCCCTTAACTAGACCTGGGGGTTGGTTTATAAAGCACCCGTACCCCCTGGCTTACTCTCCAAGGCGCACCCTGGATCCTACCCGGACACCGCATACAAACTCTAGTTTTCCTTTACCGCAACCCACAATCCGGGTTACGAGGCCTACAAACTTGGGCCTTTCAGAAGTTTCTTTACCCTTAGCCGGATCTTTGCGCAGCGTCCTTTGGGCCGGGTTA
This sequence comes from Alopecurus myosuroides, assembly GCA_028641055.1. Taxonomy (NCBI): domain Eukaryota; kingdom Viridiplantae; phylum Streptophyta; class Magnoliopsida; order Poales; family Poaceae; genus Alopecurus; species Alopecurus myosuroides. Next base: position 276,312,036 of record CM054057.1, on the reverse strand, counting down.
TGCCTTGGAGTTGGCCTACCGGGTTAGCATCCCTCCATCAGTAGTCCCCAGAATAGCTTGGGCTTCACGGATCCTTCCTTGAAGCGCTTGTTATTCCCTGAAAAAACATCAAATGCCCAAATGCATGAAGGCTGGGTTAAAACGCTTCGATAAACAGCTAGGCCCAGCTCCACGGTGGCCATATGGTAACCCGGCTCCTCTCCAAATACCCGGCTTAGCTTTCCGGGTCTAAGCCCTGATAAAAGTGTCAAGATCCTGCACTTTACTCGATAATTGATCTTTGATATTATGAAGAATATCTCCTTCTTATTTCTGCCCAGATATCACGTTCAACACTTAAAGCGTATTTCGCAAAACTCAAACAGATAGCCGTTACTCCGCAATCCCCGGCTCCCGCTCGTGGAACCAAACTTATCCACATGAACCATTATAAATATGCTCGTAGGGGTAACCCTAACCCCAACGGCTCACTTCCCCCCATTCCTCTTCCTTTCTTCCTCCGTGCTCGAGCTCACAGAGCGCCACCACGGAAATCCCGCGCGCATCACCGGAGCCTATTGGCCGCCAGCTACGCTCCGCCACAGCGCACTCTGCACCGCCGCCAAGATCCGCCGCCAAACCCCCAACCGGCCCGTCGGGAATCGCAAAGGGGCACCAAACTTGCGCGATTTTCCTCCGTCGAGCTTCACTTCGATCTCCTCCAGTAAGCCTCCCATACCCGTTAACTGGCCTCCGCAATTTCTTGATTTTCTTCAGATTAGATCTATGTCAACCCGCCGGTCATTTTCCCGGTCATGCCGAATTAAGTTACTTGTACTCACTCTAGTTCACCCAATGGATTGGATACTAACTTTACTTTACTTCCCTACCGCCCATAGCTGTTAATTTTGCCACAAATCCAGAAATGGAATCTCTAGCCTGGGCTCGGGCCGCCCAATTTTTCCGCCCTCGCCTCTATCATCCGGAAAATCTTCCCTTTTCCGACTCCCTTTATTTGTAGTAGGTACCTGTGTAACCATCTATCACCCTCGAACATCCTTTCAATGCATAAGCCTTCATGATTTTTATAATGATGCTTGATACCCGGATAGCTTGAACCTTGCTCCACGAAATGACACCCGGATAGTATGTAACTTCCATATTGTCTCGATGCCACTCACCAATACTCGACCAGTTTATGGTTTCCGGGTCTTATTCCTTGTATCCTTCTACCTTGTGCTTTGCAGGTCAATCACATGGCTCCCAAAAAGCAGGGAAAAACACCAGCCAAGGCCAAGACCACCAATTCCATATCCGCCAACTGGGCGCGATCTTCGGTCACCAAGGTCAAGTTAGAAGAACTGGCTGAGTTAGGGGTTCTACCCCCTCAAAAGGAAATCCACTGGAGGGTGCCGGGCAACGAGACCCGGCCTACCCCGGCGAAGGACGAGGTAATATGCTTTGTGGAACACGTGACCCGGGGCTTCCGTCCTCCGGGTCACCCTTTCTTCCGTGATATTCTAAGCCATTATGGCCTTCGCATTTTTCACATAGGGCCTAATTCCGTATTAAATATCTCCCACTTCATCGTTCTCTCCGAGTCATACTTGTGCACTCCGCCAAGTTTGGCTCTTTTTGTCGAGCTTTTCCAGTGCAAACCGTGCCGCGAAAGCGGTGACGGAGCACTTCTCGCTTGCGGTGGGGTTTCTATCCAGCGCCGCAAGAATTCTCTGATGCCACCCCTCACTCTCAACTCCCACGTCAAACACTGGCATCTCTCGTACTTCTATTGCCGAGACACCTCCCCACCCGTCCACAAGAAACTGCCGGGTTACTCGGAAGGCCTTCTCGATATCTCCGAGTCTTTTAATGCCTTTGCCCCTGACTCGGACAGGGAGGCCATCCGGCCTTTATTAGCCAAAATCTCTGTTCTGTCGGCCCAAGGTCTCATTGGGCTTAACCTGGTGAAAACTTGGGTCGATTTCCGGATCCAACCCAACTCCATCTGCACTAAGTTAATGTGCGAGTATTCAGGGCACGCTACGGACTCGCTCCGGTACTCCACCCACAGCTTTGCAGCCGGAGACACCAACAAAACTATCAAGAGCTTCTTGACAGAGAAGATGGAGGTAATCCGAAACATAGCCGGGTTAGAACCCTTCACTCGGGAGAACCCAGCCCCCAAGGTAAAGACTCAATTTTCATACTCTTTCTTTCACACCTTCCACTCGATATGACTAATAACCCTTACTCTTATACCTTTCTCCCAGGCTGATGATCCCTTTTGGAAGATTGAAACTCCTCCTAACTCCGAAAACCCAGAGGAGCAAGAGGATGGCATTAACTCGGATGAAGGTACGTTTCGAACTTCACGTAATTCCCTTGAGTTCATCGTGTCCCGTTCTTCATTTTCCAACTGTAACCTTGATAACTTCCAGAGTCAGAGGACAAAGACGAAGGAGAAGAGACTGACGGCAAAGTAGAATCCGCCAGTGACGAGGAGGAAGTGGAGCCGACAGTCAAAGTCGGATCTAAGAGAAAACCCCGAGGGGCCGCCCCCAAGGTTTCATATCGCCTCCTTGCATTCAATTCGTATTCCTTTGATGATATACATGAGCTAACTTGACGTTATTCCACTGGCCATATTTGAAGGAGTCGCCCATGACCAAGCGCAGAGCGACTCGAAATTACCCGGGTGATGATGCTCTTAACCCGGGTATTTCATTGTCTCCGACTCGGCGGGCTGGTATTTACCCTATCCTTTCGCGGACGAAACAATCTTCCTGAACCATTCCCTTATGAAATCTTGCTTGATACTTTTCAGTTTCGCCCGGGTCCAGCAGCGAATTCCCTTCGGACTTTGCGGTGAATACCGGGTAAAATCCCTTTCCTGATGCTCTATCACATTTTCATCACCCTTTCCTGATTGTACACTAACTGCTCACTCATAATATCTATAGGGCCACGGTCGTTATTAGCGACCAAGAGGATATGGAGACCGATGACCCGGGTAAGGGAAACCCGGCTGATAAGACAACTGCCGCGTCTAGCGGCGAAGAACAAGCATCACCAATAAACCCGGCCAGACAAGAAGCCGAGTACCCGATAGCCTCTCATGCAAGCAAGAAGGGAAAGACTGCAACTTTGGGTGCGGGAGAGGGAGCATCAGATTCCGACATTCGAATGACACGGATGCCGCCTTCTGCTAAGAAGAAAACTCCTTCTCCGAGGTTCCAAGGCCCCGGGTCCTCTAATACGGGTAATGATACCTTTGATGAACTGATGAGCGCTCTCCTCGGTATGAAGACCTCAGAGAGCAATATTCTGGAGCGCATGGCCGCCGAACACCAGGTAACAACACTTGATATCTCACAGTATACACTTAGTCCCCAAGTTCCGAGCGTAACTTTGTTGAAGTTATGCTTGGTACTTTATACAATAGTCGGCTTGTCATGATACCCGACTGATACTTGTGCCCCTTGTTCTTTACAGGCACAGATGACCCGGTCTGACGAAGTTTTGCTCAAGACCGAACAACTTCTTCTTGCGGAGGTGAAGCGTAGAGAAGCCCTTGAGGCTGACGTGGAAACCTTGAAGAAGGATGTTTCGAAATACAAAAAGAAGTGCACTACAGCTCAAACCGCACTGAAGAAATTATCGGACCAGGTTACCGATACCTATCGCATCTTGCTTAGTAAGTTTTTGCTGCCGGCTAACTTCATGCCTTTACTTTATTACATGATACTCGGGATTACTGATACGTTCTTCCTTTATTTCAACTGCAGGTTGTAACACCTGGGGTGTTACCCTATTAGAGAGTTGTTTGTTTTCTTTTTTTGCTTGCATCATATGCATCACATTGCATTGCACCATGTTTGCATCACAACTGAAAATTCAAAACAATTTAAACTTTCACACCTGTCTAAGAAATTTCAATTGAAAGTTGCCACTCAATTTGTTTTCAATAAGTTGAAGTTGAATTTATTTCAAATTGCCTACTAAATAAAATTTTCCTTTTGTTAAAAAAAAACCCTAATGGCAAATTAAATTTCAAATCATTTTCAATCATAATGGGCATGATCCAATTGTGGTTCAAACACTAAAATTTTGCAAACAATTAAAATTCAATAAATGTTTTCTTAATTGTTGAGTTCATTGAATAAAAATTGTTTGAAAAATCAACTCCTTATGATTACTAATGGAAATTCAAATCCCAATTTAAAAAGTCCCATTAATAATTCAAAGTTTGAACAACAATGCTAACATTTGCTTTTAATTATTGTTTGCAACTTAATAAAATTATTTATCAATTAAATACCCCAAACTCTATTTGGAAAATTCAACTAAAAACATTAAACCAAATTAAAACTTTCAAACTTGTGAAACATAATGCTAACCCTTTTCTCTTATTTTCTGTTTTGAAAAGGTAATAAAAATATATAATACAATAAACCACCCCAAAACCCCAAATCCTTTCTCTCTCTCCCTCTTTGATCTCTTGCAAAAAAAATGGAAAAGGAAAGAAAGCCAAAGGAGAGGAGCAGCCCATTACTTCCTCTCAGCCCAACTGTTTTTCTCCCCCCAGCCCACCAAACCTTCTAGCCCAGTACCCCTCCTTATGTCGTCTTCCTCCCACGTCACCCTCCCTGTACGAACAGCTGCAGAACCACCGGATCTTTCTCTCCCTCTCCCGATGTGCAGCCGTACTAGGCCAGGCTCACCATAAAACCATCCCCCCTTCCCCCTCTGCTAAACCTATCCTCCCCTCTCCCAGCCAGCGCCGCCGTCGCTCCTCTCCCCCCCCCCCCACGATTTCCCTTCTGTATCTGAAATAGCCACCGTGAACACCACCGCCTCCCCTCACCGCCGATCGCCACAGCCACCTCGAGGAGCAACGGGTCCCGGGAATGGAACCGCGGCGTTCCCCTGAAGCTCCTCGTCCCCTCGCCATCTGCTGGGAACCGCCGTGGGGCCCGCGCCGTCGCCGACAAGGACTCGCCGGGGCTGCACGTCGACAGCACCTTCCTCGACCTGAAACCGATGTGAGCAGCGCCCACCTCCCTCCTTCCCTCCTTCCATCTCCCATCTCACTGCACTCACACATCCACGCACCGCACGCACACCGCGAGCACTAGTCCCCGTCGTGCACCACCAGAGAACCACCGTCGATCGGTGCTGCTGTTCCGTCAGGTTCAGTTCGCTGCCAAGTTCAGTTACAGCCGCAGTGTACACCCCTTCTTTCGTCAGACTCACATCCCAACAGCAACGAGCGAGTAGCGCAGCGGTAGTGTCCCTCGCGCGCGTGCGAGCAGAGCATCTCGGGTTCGATCCCCGGGGGGGCGCACCCTTTTCCTTTTTATTTCCCTCCGCGAGCCAGGTCCCACCCGTCAGTGACCATCCAAGCCACCTCCGCTTCCACCGCGTCCGCGTCAGCGACAGCGTGGCCCCGGGGCCCGCTCGTCAGCGTCTCTGGCTGGCTAGCCCCGCGGTAACAAGGGTTTTCTAACAACTTTCTATTTGAAAACAAGTCCTTTATTTTTCACAGATTGGTCCTCTAATTCGAAATGCAAATAACTTTCAAAATATAACTCTAAATAACAAAAGTAAAATATGTTTATTGTTCTAAATTAAATTGTCTATCCAACTATGCCTTTTGTTTTCTGTTTTGAATTTCCAAAATGCAATTCAAATTTGAATTCAAATAATTCAATTGTAATTTGCAACAATTCATAAATAATTCATACTAATTCCAAATAAGGCAAATAAAATATGTTTTCCATACCATTTTGAATAACCTTTTCAAATATAAATTTTGTTTCATGGTTTGAATAATTTAAATTGCCTAAATAATTTAATACTTGTTTAATTCATTTAAATTTGATAAAATCATAACTTGCTCAAAATAAAATAATTTTGAACATGCAAAATATGTTTTCAAACCATCAAAGTCTAAACTTTTCAAATGTGAATTTGAATTTATGTTTTGAACAAATAAAAATCCAAATAATTTCACACTTGAATTAAATTCAACTAAAACTTGTTTAATCTTGTTTAATTCATAATTAAATCATTGTAATTCCTTTTTCAATAATTGAAACATGTAATCCACCTAAAATTTGGTGTTCTAATCAAATATGAACTTTGTTAGCTGTTTTGAACAATTTAACTTGATGAAAACAACCAAATGCTTGTGTAACACCTTTAAGTAACCAAAATTCCCAAAACTTAATAAGTGAATTTCAAAATGGGTAACCCTTATTTCCAACTGGTTCTATTGTTGTTATTTTGTTGTTTTCCTCATCCATGCATCATGCTACTCCACCTTCACCTGTTGATTAGTTGGAAAACAATTGTTTCAACCATAATCCATGGGCTTTTCATATGCAACTCAAATTGCATATGGGTCCATTTAAATCTGTTTATCTTGTCAACTAGTTTACCTTGATGCATCTTTAAACTTGTCATGCATCCATATCTTGATCATGCTGGATCTTTTGCCGTAGTAGTAATTGTTGCATCCGGTGTTTGTTCGAGGTTCGTTGCTTCTTCCCGGATAGGACGTTGAGATGATGTGAGCAACGACAAGTTCTGCTACCTTGCGGGGTCTCAGGCAAGTATACTCACTTGCTGCCATATGGCTGCCTTTCATCACTTGTTACCGATTCTTTCCGTTGTTCTTATTCTAGCCTGTTGATACGATGCTTGTGTCTCGATCCTATTATATGTTTACCTTGCAGCCATGATATAGCCTTTTCTTCCACTTCCTATTAACTGTTGATTGTTTACCTCGTTGGCCTTCGTGTCGTAGCTGCATGCTTAGGGTTGCTTTTGCTCGAGTCTGTTGTCGGTTACTTCTTTTACTATTATTATCGTTCTAGGGGGCTCGATGTTAATCAATCAATCCTGTTAATGCTAATGGTAATAATAATTTGATGATAAGGCACCGGCAGGAGGCCCTTTGTGGTTTTGAGGCCTGCTAGTGTCGACCCTAATAGGAAAAGGGTCTTGTCTACTGATCCATGATGAGCGCACTACCCGCATGTGGGAAGCGAGTATGGGCGCCCCCCTCAATTTGACTCGATTCGCATATCGTCCAAATCGCCTCATTTAGTTCGGGTTTTCCATTTGCTGCATGCATGATCTTGCGAGCCCTTGGTACCCGGGTGGAACTTTCGTAGTCGGCATATAGGGGGACACGTTCTTAGAGTGCTATGAGGGTCCATTTTCTTCTGGGCTCGATTAGCCGTGCGCCCAAGGTGCTTTGGGCTTGATGCGAAGAAGGGTTGGATTGTGTAGAGTACCTCGCTTGGTGGGGTGATCTCCCATCTGGCGGGTTATTCTTGCGTGTACGGCTAAATTGGTGCAACCCTGCAGGGATAATCTTCTCGAGAAGCCGTGTTTTCCGCGGTTATGGATTACTTGGTGAAAGTACTGGCTAATAAGTACTCAGGACAACTTAAACCTAATGATTAACAATCTTACACCCAATGATTAACAACTTGACTAGTAATAGGCTTATTGACACAATAATCTGAACCATCATTAATCCAACTGTGTGAGTTATCCTCGGATTGCTTCTTCGGATAAGGGGCGAGATCCAGGATGGGTTTGTTTGGAGTTATCTTTCAGTTGGTTACAATACTCGATCTCATCTTCTTTCTGTTAGCCGGAAGTTGTAGTATCTCTCTGTAGTTGGTTAGTGCAGCCCGCTGTCGCTTATTTGCAATAACCCCTTCCTTTCCGTTGATCCCAAAGTATTTGTATCTTGTGATGACTGGCTACGCCGGTATCTTGTGAGTATGGTTTATCCACTTGCCAGTACTTAACCGTACTGACCCACGAATCTCTTTCGTGGCTGCATATTCAACATTGCAGTCAACAGGTTTGAAGTCTGGCGACGTTAGCTTGGGAATCCCTCCGGCTTGGCCTGGGCAGGGATTGGACGCTCTCGGTTATCTTCAGGACTCTTAGTCCAATTTGGATCTTGTCCATAGACGGACGATATGTTGTTTCTTCCGCTGTGATTTGGATCTTTGTATTGTATCAGTTGTATCCTTGACTCGTTTGAGTCATCTTGTATCTATCTGTTGCTGTTGTAATTGTGGAATATTCGTGAACTATTGTAATTTTATCATAAATGGCAACCTGGAATCGGTTATTATGCGGATTTGGCGGAAATGCTGAAATCTGCATAGTGCCCGATCTTGGGGCGTCACACAGGTGCCAACCTTGCGGCCCCAGAGGAGGATGCCATTGCAAAGGCTAGAACCTTAAAGACTGTCCTCCGGGCTTTCTTTGCCGGCACGAAGTTTATACTGGATGCCGTGAAGTGGCCTACTGAGGTATATCCGGGTGAAGAAAATCTCATCCAAGCCTGCTCCACTGTGCCTGCCTGGATTGAAATCTGGAAACGCTCGGCATGCCAGATTGGTATGACCCGGGCCTTTAACCTGGCTAAGGCTTATTTTCCGAAGCTTGATCCGGCAAAGGTAATATCCGGGTTTCCAGAATTCAAGGTAGATGGTTCCAAGTTTACACCCAAGGACTTCAAGGCCATACAGTCCGCAGTGCGCCACTCGGCCACCACTTTGGCCGATAGTATGGATCTGAACACAATTATGAGCGCATACGATGCTGAAGGCAAAATCGTTACAGAGGACGCACCCCCTCCCTTTGATATTTTGGAGAGATGGGCTGCTGACTCGGCCAGGAAGAGGGAAGAAACTGCAAAGAGGGAGGCCGAGTTAGGATCAGGGCCAACCACCTCTACACCAGCTGTTCTTCCGCCTGTCCGTCCTGCCTCGAAGAATCCGGGTGATAATGCCGATAAAGCCAAAGAGCAAGCCCAGGAGGAAGACCCGGAGGCCAAGGGCAAAGATGTGGACCCTACTCAGGAAGCCGAATAGGCGGATGCCATCGAAATACTTCGATCATCTGATACTTTTATTCGAAACAAGTAATCTTTTGACAGTGCGCCTGTGCACCCTTGATACTGGTGTCGCAACTTGTAACGCACTTTAATTTTGTGATGCACTTCGTGCCTTTCTAGGCTTTTTGATGAACTTGATACTTGTCTATCTTATTCCTGATAATCCAACTTTCTTTTCATTTCTTTTTATTCCCCTCTTTATTTCCGAGTATCGCGAGTTCTGACAGGTGGACTTTTCTTTAAGTCCCCAAGTCCCCACGACTCAGACATTGGGGTCTTTCGAGCTTAGCAACGAAATAACTTGATCCTGCTTCGAAACCCACAGTCCCCAAGGCCCGAATATCCGAGTCTGTGGTGTGTGGTCTTTTCGAAGAAACCAAACTTGTTGTTGCTAAGCCGAAACCCGGAATTATTTCATACAGATAATGAAGTTATGCTTGATACACGTTGAGTTTCCAGCTATTAGCCTTGTACTCTGCATAACTTGTGGTTTAGATGACCCTTTTGACTATCTTGTACTGTAAGCCGGCTTTCGCGTGGATACCATGTTGTTACATCTATACGAAAACAGGGTCAGGCAAGTCCCATTGGGCTTCATGGCTGATTGTAATCGTAAGCGAGCAAATCATGCCACTTTAGTGCGAGTCACATCGAGCTTAAGTAAGAAAAGTCAAGAAAATTTGGCTCCTTTGTCCGGTTATAAGATTGCAGCCGTACTCGTTTGCGAGTAATCGGCCCTTATAACTCATAGGCATCAAGGCCGGGTCTTTGGGTTTGTGGCCGTGCTATTTAAGCAATCAGCCCCCGAGACCTATATATATTCAACATACTTAATGATACTGATGTATTGGTAGCAGTGGATACTACTAACCTGTAACTGAAGTAAAGATCGTAACAAAATAGGACTTGATAACCATCTCTTTATTGATACGAGAAAGTTTGGATTAGCAGGCCGCCTCATTAAAAACCTTCCAGTCCCCTTAGGTACCCTGGGTAGGAAAAGAGCGCGTCTGAAACCTGCTGCCCGTTACATTGTTTTTAGTTCTTCTTGGGAACCGGTCCCGGGCTGACGTGACCGATACACATTCTCCATTTGCTGGACTTTTTCATGATGAGTACCGGGTTTACTAGCCAACCCGGGTGAGGTGTTTCCATAACGCGGCTGGTTGTGAGCGGCCGTGCAATTTCTTCTCCTATGGCAGATTGTTTGGGGGAATCATCCTTGAAAAAAGCCACCATCTTAGCATCTTGTGCTGCCTTGGACTTTGCTCTTTCGCCTTCAGTACTCGTCCTTTTTGATGTGGTTCTGTCCTCCGGGTCTGCTTGAGACCGGTAATGCTTGAGCTCCTCTTTTCTACAGGCTTGCTCGGCCATTGCTGCGTCTCCTTCATCGCATTCAGCTGCTATGTCTCGATTTCCATGTATGGTAATGGTCTTCTTAGGACCCGGGATTTTTAGCTGTAGATACACGTAACACGGCCTAGCCATGAATTTGGCATAAGCCGGCCTTCCGAATAACGCGTGATAAAGACTGCGCAACTTGACTACCTCAAAAGTGAGCCACTCAACTCGATAGTTATCCTTTGATTCCCCAAAAGCTACCTCCAATGCGATTTTTCCCTCGGGGCACGCTGAATGACCCGGCTGTCGTGGGATGATCACGGCAGATGTTACCAGGGGTAACTGATCTTGGGTCAAGTCGACACAGGTATTTGGGAGAGGGTTTAGCTCGAAAGAGAACATGGTGATAAGCGATCTAGGAATCGGCACTCAACTCGCCGAGTTTCGAATATGGCTCTCGATTTATACTAGATACTCGATAACAGGTGATATGATTATGTCGTGAATCTCTGCCAAGCTAAGCCTAGGGGCCGGTTTATAAAGCACCCGTACCCCCCTGGCTTGCCCTCCAAGGCGTAGCTTGAGTCCTATCCGAACTCTGCTTACAAACCCTAGCTTTCCCTACCGCAACCCACAATCCGGGTTACAAGGCCTACAAACTTTGGGCCTTCCAGAAGTTTCTTTATCCTTAGCCGGATCCCGCACAGCATCCTTTGGGCCGGGTTACCCCTTGGAGTTGGCCTACCGGGTTACTATCCCCCCATCAGTAGTCCCCAGAATAGCTTGGGCTTCCTGGATTCCTCCGTGAAGCGCTGGCTATTCCCTGCAAAAATATCAAACGCTCAAGCGTATGGAGGCCGGGTTACAATGCTTTGATAAATGGCTGGGTCCAACTCCACGGTGACCATGCAGTAACCCGGCTATCCTCCAAATGCTTCTCCTAACTTTCCAGGTCTAAGTCTTAATAAAAACTCCACGACTCTACACTTTTCTCGATAATTAATCCTGATACCAAGGAAAAGATCTTCTTTCCTTTTTTAACTGGACACCTCCCTCCATGCTAAAAATGTATCTTGCAAATTTCGAAACAGACGGCCATTACCCAGTATTTCCCGGGTTTCGCCCGTTGGGCTAAGTTTTTCCACCCAGGCCGTTATAAATAAGCCCTTGGAAGTAACCCTAGCTCCAACGGCTTATTTTCCCCATTCCTCTTCCTTCCTCCTTTCAAGCTCGAGCCCCCAGAGCGCCATCACGGAAGCCCCGCGCGCGTCACCGGAGCCCATCCGCCGCCGTTTGCGCTCCGCCACAGCGCGGTTCACTCCACCGCCCAAATCCGCCACCAAACCTCCGATCTGCCCGCCAAGAATCGTGAAAGGGCACCAAACTTGCGTCATCTGCCTCCGCAAATCTTCGCTTCAACCTCCTTCGGTAAGTCTTCTACATCCTCTAACTTATCCTCGTAATTTCTTAGTTTCTCCTCAAGTTAGATCTGAATCGAGCCGCCCGCGATTTCTCGGGTCATGCCGAATCAAGTCACTAGTGTCTACTCTAGCTCGCCCAATAGATAAGATACACAGTTTAACTCACTCTCCTACCACTTGTAATCACTAATTTTGCCACAAATTCAGAAATGAGACTCCCAATCTGGGCTGGAGTCGTCTAAATTTTCCGCCTTTACTCCTATCACCCGGAAAGTCTTTCCTCTCCGGCTCATTTGCTCATAATAGATGTACGGGCAGCCATTTACCCTCCCCGAACACTTATCTATGCATAAGATTCCACAGCCTTTGTAATAATGTGCGATACCCGGACAACTCATACCTGGCTCAGCAAAGTAACACCCGGATCATGTTTAACTTACCAACGCTTGCTCAACTGACAATTTCCGAGTTTTCACTTCTCACATCCTTTCCTTGGACGCTTTTTCAGGTTAACCCCATGGCGCCCAAGAGACAGGGAAAGCAGCGAGTTAAGGCCAAAACCACAAATTCCATATCCGCCAACTGGGGGAGATCCTCCGTCACCAAGGCCAAACTAGAGGAGCTGGTTGAACTAGGGGTTTTACCCCCTCAGGAAACTATCCAGTGGAGAGTACCGGGTAATGAAACCCGGCCCACTCCAGCAGAAAATGAGGTAATCTGTTTTGTTGAACATGTGACCCGGGGCTTCCGGCCTCCGGTCATCCTTTCTTTCGCGACGTTTTAAGCCATTACGGCCTTCGCATTTTCGACATAGGACCCAACTCCATTCTAAACATCACTCATTTTATCGTTCTTTCCGAGTCTTACTTGTGCACTCCGCCAAGTCTGGCTCTTTTCGTCGAACTCTTCCAGTGCAAACCGTGCCGCGAAAGCGGCGACGGTGCACTTCTTGCTTGCGGCGGGGTTTCCATCCAACGCCGCAAGAACTCCTTAATGCCTCCTCTCACCCTCAACTCCCACGTAAAGCACTGGCAGCTCTCATACTTTTACTGCCAGGACACCTCCCCACCCGGCGAAAAGAAGTTGCCGGGTTACTCGGAGGGTCAACTTGACATTTCTGAAACCTTCAATGGGTTTGCCCCTGACCCGGAAAGGGAAGAAATTCTGCCTCTATTGGCTAAAATCTCCATCCTTTCTGCCCAAGGCCTCATCGGGCTTAACCTGGTGAAGACTTGGGTCGATTTCCGCATCCAACCCAACTCCATTCGCACAAAACTGATGTGCGAATACTCGGGTCAAGCCACAGACCCGATCCGATACTCCACCAGCAATTTCGCTCCTAGCGATGCCAACAAAACAATCAAGGGCTTTCTGACGGAAAAGCTCGAGGTGATCCGGAACATAGCCGGATTAGAACCTTTCACCCTCGAGAACCCGGCCCCCGCGGTAAGGACCTAATTCTAACAAGTTCAGCTTTATTCGTTCCTCTTGATACAACTGTTAATCCTTGCTCTGGTGTCTCCACCTCAGGCCGACAGTGACTTTTGGAAGGCGGATACTCCTCCTAACTCCGGAAACCCGGAAGAGGAAGGGGATGCCGTTAACTCGGACGAAGGCACATACTTAGTCCCCTTGAATACGTCATGCCCTACTTCTCATTTCCACACTATAATCTTGATTACTTTCAGAACAAGAAGACCAAGACGAGGAGGAAGAAACGGATGGCAAGGTGGAGTCTGCCAGTGATGAAGATGAACCGGAACCAGCAATTAAAGCCGGATCCAAAAGAAAACCCCAAGGAATCGTTTTCCAGGTTTCATTTCATTTCCTTGTGCTTAATTTGCGTTCCCGTGATATCATTCATGAGCTAACCCCGTCATCACCCCTTTGGCCATAACTGAAGGAGCCACCTGCGTCCAAACGTAGAGTGACCCGGAACCATCCGGGTAACGAGACCCTTAACCCGGTGTGGTGACCCAGCACACCACTGCATGTGTAGTGCGCAAGTCAGTGACATAATACTCACAGAAGGACTTATCTGTGAATATTACATCTCTCAGAGTGGTACAACAGAAACACAGCGGGACCAGGCAAAACTATAGGATACAAACCTCATTACAAAATCTTGAGAATCTCCTTAAAGAATCAAGAAGATCTCCTGCAAATAAAACATCAGAAGAAGCAATTCGAAGCTCCAAGCCGGAGAAGAACTCTAGCTCAGAACTAATCCACTACGGCTGATGTCAGCCCTAATCCATGGCTTAGAACTACTAAGTCCAAGAAGGGACTCTAAATACACCTTGATAGCTTGCCCTCCACCAGCGTTGTTGATGATGATGCTTTACCGTCTAAGTAGTAGATCACTCCACTTAGATCCATTAGACAGCGATGGCTTCTCGATGACGACTTCAATAGGGCTTCAACTCTAAGCAGGGGTCAAACGGGATAGAATGAGTAACGAGCGTTACTCAGCAAGTTCATGATATATAGTGGGTGGTTGATGCACTAACTACAGCTTTAGACTCGAAAGAGTCATAAGCTAATGCAAGGTTTTGTAAAACTTTCTTCAAGAGGTTGCTTTTAATTCTGAAAACTATGCCCACCAGATCTTCACAGGATTAGAACTTTCATGGAGTTGCCTTTCCTGCGGCGTTCGCAGCTCCTTCCCGGAACAAGGGGTAACATGTCACATCCTTTTACACTCTGCAGAGGTGCGTTACTTTACCCATGGACGACCAAGACCATGTTGCACAACCAGGCTCGAGATCCTGTCCACTCCCACTCAGGTGTGGGGCCCGGTAGTTGGTCCAAGCCAAACCGTGCTTCTCCGCACAACGCATGCCCACCCATTTCTGCCAGCAGGTTGAACGCCTGATTCCACCCCTCACGATGGAGATCTACGCGCCCCTGGCAGACAATCATAGACCCCAGAGCCCGTGGGACGTAAGGGCTCCCACCCATGTGCATGTAGTCTCGCAAGACCTACAGCGTACGTCTCTGTTAGTCCGTTGACATGCGAACGAGAGAAGTATCACGGCTGACTTACTCCCCCCACAAAAGATCCATGGTCAACGCGAATTTACGGCGCAAGAATCCTGACGGCAGTTGTTGTTAATTCCTAGGTAATACGTTCCCATGCAGATGGAACCTTCCTTTGACCTATTCATCTTACCATGGTTCCATCCGCCCACCAAACAGAACACTACCACTCGGGTAGTCATTCAATTAGTCATATTATTATAAAAATAGGATCATGCATTCTTTTGAGAACAGGTGGTAATACGATAGGGTTTTTGCAAATAGTTTGTTATGAAGTACTGCAAAGGATATGAACAAGTAATGAACTTGCCTGATGTTGAAATAACAATAATAATCCTGGTCTTCTGGTTCGAGGGTTGCGTAGAGAAATCCAAACATCTGAAAGATAGCAAAGTAGTCCCGGTAAGGACTACAGAAAACACTGGCAAGGATGATACATGCATAGTAATGAGATGCATCGCGAATTACCCTGGAAACTACCCCGGCTTACAAGTGTAAGCCACGTTTGAAACGATAACGTAATCACACAATTGTTAGGTGACTTAGAGTTGTTTCATTACTTGTGGTGATGTTGTTATTTCTTTTAGGCTTAAGTGTGTTTCACTTTTATTGAACAAACACTTTTTATTATGTTTAGGTGGAAATGTTATAACATGGTTAAGCAACAAGACATTAGCACATGGTAAACAATTATTGGAAAGGTAATAAACATGTTTGATTTTATACTCCAAAAGGGTAGAGCTAATGACAATGAGTTTAGTTGAAAATGATGAACTAGTACAGCTAACTCTATCATCACAATACTTGCTAATGACTTGTGATGATAGGTTTTAGTAGGTGTGAAAACATGGGGTTTTATTAATAAAGAAAATAATGTTTGTGATAGTTGTTTATGGTTCTAATAGACTATTATCAGGTTCCATTATACCTTGTGTAACAAGTTTATAAGTTCAACAAAATGTTTTATGTTTGATATACTTGAATTGGAAATGATTTTATCTTTAATTTGGTATATTATTCAATGCTTTCTGAAAATATTTGAATAAACTATTAATTTATTAATTTTAAATGAATTAAATGACTAGGCAAAACATTGCACACATTAAAACTTGGTCAAATGACTTTGTAAACATCATAGATGAGTTGTATATGTCATTTGGAGCATTTTGGTATATAACTTGTAATTTTCTGATTTTATGAATTATTTCCTATTTTTCACAATTTTAAATGATTTAATTTAATTAAAGAAAATATTAATTTTTAAACTTTATCACATACTTTTTAAAAAGTTGATAATCATTTAGATTATATTTTTCTAATCATTTTGGTATCTAAGTTCTATTTTTCTGATTAATAGATTAAAAGCTATTGATTTATTAAGTTAAGTTGATTTTCTGTTTTTAAATTGACAGGTGGGTCCCACCTGTCATATTTAGTTTAAACTAAAATTTAAAAGAAAAAGAAAAGAAAAAGGGCTGTGACGTCATGGTGACGTCACAGGTGATGTCACCGGCCCCAAATCTTCACAGATGCTTAGCAATTGCACGTTTCACCAGAAATTGGTGCAATCCACGGGGTTCATCGACTCGGGAAGATCCCCAGGAACCCGTAGAGGGTGTCGCTTCCACCAAATGGTCACCGGAGTAACTCCGGCGACCACCGGCGCGGCGGCGCAACACGGCACTCGTCGGCCCGACGATTTCAGTGACCACGAAACGAACGGGAGGCGCCGGAGTGCTCCCAGACTCACCTCCGTAGCAGTGGAGTGGACGGAGTAGCTCGATGAGGTCGGTATCGGCGGCGTTGTCCATGATTGGCCCGCGGCCGACGGTGAAGAAGAGGTGGCCGATCTGCGCGTCTAGGCCATCCCGGCTTCCGTGAGTCGTTGAGGAGGTGAAGAGAAGGACGATGAACCTCGTGGGCGTCTCAATTCGAGAGGAGGTGACCGGAGACGACGGCGCGGCGCGGTGACCGTGGGTTAGGGTTTCGGTTTTGTGAGGTCTTTACAGAGAGAGAGAATGAGCGAGTGAGGGAGGGGGAAGGGAAGATGGTCACGGAGACCTTCTCCTTCTTATCCTCGACGAGGACGGCCAAGCCATACGTGGCAGCGGCGGTGCTGCCACGGCGTTGCTTCTCCTCTGCCTTCTGGCAGAGGAAGAAGAAAGGAAAAGAATTGCCCAATTTCGATACCCCCTATAGGTTCTAAATATTACAAATTGGTCCCTCTGTCTTAAAAACTGAGGAGAAAACATTGTTTTCAGGACCTTTTCGTGAAGATAAAAATTAATAAAAATCAGTTTTGGAATCCTTATTGAATTTCCAAGCTCACCATATTTTTATTTATCAATTTTGAGCAAGATTTGAATTTTATACTTAGGGTGCTAGATTAAGTGGTGTTTGTTATTTCTCACCATTTATTTGATTAAATGGCTTTAAAATTAATTTAGGCACAATCATTATGATGAAACACCATAATCATGTGATTAATAAAGTGGTGTAATCATAATTGGACAAATTGGGATACAATCTCTTTTGGAAAATAGTTTCATAACACTACATAGTATTGTTTTTATGTGTTATGGAAAATTCACCCAATATGGAGTATTCTCCCAAATACTACCAAATACTTTGATTAGTAAACACACTTGTTTTGTTTTGTAAACTTTGTAATTTTCATAACTGAAACTCTTCATAATTTTAATTGAAATTCTCTTAGGAAAGAGTTTGGTAAATTACTTAGTAGTGTTTTTCTTTTATGCATTGTTCACAAAATCACCATGTAGGGAGATTTATTCTAGAGCATGCCAAATGATTTTAGTAGATGGATAGACTTGTTTTTCTTCATGTATCTTTGTTGTTTTTATAGTACTTGATTAAATGGAAACATGTGTGGCTTTGAGACCTCATTTGTTTGTTTTTCTCCAACTTCCAAATGTGGATACTATCTCATGTTGTTTTGGAACATGTAATCATTTACAGGGTTATATGTAGATGAATTTTTTATTATCACCTGTTAATCTCATCTATGAAAAGGATTTGGAAAACAAGGTATTAAGCTTGTTTTCATTTACCTCCACATATCAAAACATGTGGATGCAAAACCTTGTTGTTATTTCTTAATGGATACTTGTTTCCATCTAAGAGAGTTACTATTTGTTCCTTATCTCTGTTGAGCTTGACAGAGGTTATTGATTCTCTATTATATCCTAATGATTTACTGGATAAATACTTATGCTCCCTTACTGAGGCAGTGTTGATTCCTGTGCTCTTCTGTTGCTTGATGTTCTTCTCTCTAGTTGCTACTAGTCTTCTGTTTTCACCTTGTATCAATTGCAAGTAATATCATCTCTTGGATTCAATCTTCCACTATCTCACCCTTGTGGTGAGAACAAACAGTTATTCCAAGCAAAGATTTTACTTAGATGATTAGATTGTGGTTTCTTGTTTCCTTAGTGTTATTCTTTCTATTGGTTAATGATAAAAGAAGTGTAGGTGTAGTTTATGTCATCAGTTAGCCTTAAGCATATAAGAAGAATATGTGGACAAGTTTGCAAGGCTTGTCCCCAAATTACTTTTCATATACAAGAGACTGAGATGTACTAGGTTATTCAATATTCTGTTTGTTGGTGTATGACACTCAATTGTTTGAGTATACAAAAGTGATCTGTTAACAAGGTTGCAAGGCTTGTTATCAAACTACTTCTATATAGCACTAACATTGGAATCTCATACTATTTCAAGAGGTTTAATAAGATCAGATCAAGGTATAAGAGTTTCCAAATTCCCTTATAGTAGGTTAGAGTAGCACTTCTAGAACACTCTAAATAATATTCTTGAAGATCTTCCTGTGGTAGTTCCTCTTCTCTTGTGGGTGCTTCTCTTGCAGAATAACTTAGAGAAGATTGGAAAACAAGATAGAATGGTCTAGACAACATATCAAGATCTAGATTAAGAGTTAGCTCAAGCTTTTATTATCCTTCCATAAACTTCTTATTTTATTTCCCATAAGATATGTTCTTATATCATACATGATTGGTTTACTTAATTTTCAATTTACTACCACTCTATTAGAGGTTATAATTTGTTGTTACTCAATACTTGTATCCAAAGATACTTTATTTGTTGAAGATTGATTTGAATAGAAGTTTGGAATGCTTATGGAATGATGACTTAATAGTAAGCTTATCAAATGGTTTATTGAGGTGTTGAGATTTCATATGCTCACTTGTATAAGATGATTGAAACAATGAGAATGTGATAGTTATTGAGGTTTAAGAACTTATGTCAAAGTTGTTATTTATTCTCCCATGTGTCATGATCTACTTTATATTCATCACTTTATTAACTTTGTTATTCTTAATGCAGATATAGAGATTTGGGAATATCATATGTAATGATCAAGGTTTAATATTAGTTGAAGAAGATTTATTTCTTCTTTTAGATACTTCTTTTATGGTTGAGGAGATATGTACATATTCGATAAATATGTTAATACAATTATTAGATCATTTCCCACTTGTGGGTTTTAAATTAGGACTTGTTTGTATCAGTAGTGTTCTATTGATTCTTTGTTATGTACTTGTGATGGTTCACCTGATAGTTATGAGATGATTTTTAGAGATGTTGTGGAAATGAATTGATACCTTAGGGAGTTGTTGTTTTATAGGAGATCACATCTCTGTTGATGAGATGGTTCAATTATGCATTACTCATTGGTGGTAGTATGATCATCAGATATGTTATTTGGATACTCACCCCTCTTTGGTTTTAATTACCTAATGAATTATCCCAAGTCACTTATAGACTTGTGGTTAAGGTTGTTGTTAGTTTGTGTTTGATCATAACCAACTATGGTTTGCCCTATCAGATGATTTGGTTTGTAAAGATACTATGTTATAAAGATCACTCCAAATGTACTCTTGACTGGATGAACTAGACTTATTTCATCATGTCAAGCGAAACTTTGGTCACTTTGCTTTGTTTAAACTTTCGCGCCAAAATTTCCCGTACTTTTAGATGCATGCTTTGCAAATGCACATATTAAATTTAGATCCTTATAACTTCCCAAACACTGGGATGTTACAGTATCTCCCCCTTAACAAGAACTTCGTCCCGAAGTTCAACCTCTCTCACGTAAATATAGGTAGAGAGAACTTCTGTAGACCGTTGAATCTTCACAACTGTTTTCTTGTGTTGACCTTGTCATGTGTAGCCTCTTGTCTGGATTGTTCACCTTCCACTGTCTTGCGTAATGATCTAATACTTAACCTGTTGCTATGACAACTTTGTTTTGTTACTAGGCCTTCCTAATGGTCTTACGAAGAACACGTGGTAATTCCACCATATAGTGGATACCAAGTTTCATTCTCCGATGAATAGGTATGGTTTCCTACCTCTCCGAACTTTCTGGATCATTTGGTACATCCACCAGGTGATGAATAACCATTAAGATTCTTCCGGTACACTGGATATTGTCTATGTTTAGGACTCCATTTGGTTCAATCTAATGGTCTCAAGGGGAATACTTCTCAAAGAAACTTGTACAACTTAGTGTACATTGACTTAGACTCAATTATTAGTGAAAATATCTTCGAGTTTCCTCGAGTTTTAACTTTTTCCTACAGGTGACTATAACATATTCCACTGGTTACTTCCTATGGTCCTTCTACATCTTTGGGTTTTGACTTCTACAGGGTTACTCTATAAGTTAACTTATCGACCTTCTATGTAATTCTTTCTAGGATATACTACTCATGTTATCATCTTGGCATCACTTGTGGTATATATCCCTGTGTTGATGAAGTATGCCACCAACTCCAAACAAGATGTGGAATGTGGTCCATTCCCATCAGTGGATTCATTGACTTCTGCATGCTTGACTTCCTGGTCTTCCAGAGCTTTTGTGATTGTTTCTATCTGCTGATTACTCAGACCGCTCTCGTTCTAATATCGTATCCTCTAGACCAGTAACATCAAGCTAGAACTCAATGTTTGCACATGCATATGCACATAAAGTTCCAACTTCATGGACAGATCTAGTCAATGAAAGATCCAAATAAGAAGCAATAAATCCCAAATGCATTTATCACTCATGCATCAAAAGCCCGTGGAATAATAGTACTTAGAGTAAAACATCTCAAGTACCAAGGCTCTTAAATGCTATACACTACAAGTAGGTATATAGTACCTTATAATCCTATTCTACACAACCACTCTTTGCCCAAGTAATTACTCCAATTGCATGCCTTAGTGCAATGGAATAAAGCAAGACAAATTGTTCCTATAGTAGTTGTTGTCTAACTTGGTTCCCTATGGAACTAAGTACCATGTCAACTAAAGTCCTTCATCTTGATTACGCTAGACTTCTCATGGAACCTGTTGATCCTTCATGTTGTTGATCACCTTAGGAGTAGTAATGTAGCTTCCATCAATGCTTATGCCTTCTCCTAATTCTACACTATACTATACTATACTGATTCACCTCTAAGGTGGTTAACTAAGGATATGGTATGTACCCCATAGTTACCAAAGTTTTAATAACTCTTAATGATTCTCAGCGTCCATTCTTGATGACTCCTATACTAACTCAATACCATGCTCTACTCCATCCTATTCATTCATAGAATGGGGTAATCATCACTATGACTTAATCATCTCTGACTATTTCAGAACTCTCCTTTTCTCATTGAACTGCTACATGCTAGACTTCTAACTATTCATACCTAGGTATTAAGAAAATAGATAGGTATCTTTACTCAAGTTGAGTAAGAAGATTCTATACAAGTATGATCGTATCATTCTCAAGTGGATGATCATCATAGTTGTAAGAAGTGTGGTTTAGATAAGATGGCTTCCTATAATATTTACCAACCTACAGATCTCCTAAAAGGTTTTAGACCTAAGATCGCTTCGCTCTGATACCACCTGTGGTGACCCAGCACACCACTGCATGTGTAGTGCGCAAGTCAGTGACATAATACTCACAGAAGGACTTATCTGTGAATATTACATCTCTCAGAGTGGTACAACAGAAACACAGCGGGACCAGGCAAAACTATAGGATACAAACCTCATTACAAAATCTTGAGAATCTCCTTAAAGAATCAAGAAGATCTCCTGCAAATAAAACATCAGAAGAAGCAATTCGAAGCTCCAAGCCGGAGAAGAACTCTAGCTCAGAACTAATCCACTACGGCTGATGTCAGCCCTAATCCATGGCTTAGAACTACTAAGTCCAAGAAGGGACTCTAACTACACCTTGATAGCTTGCCCTCCACCAGCGTTGTTGATGATGATGCTTTACCGTCTAAGTAGTAGATCACTCCACTTAGATCCATTAGACAGCGATGGCTTCTCGATGACGACTTCAATAGGGCTTCAACTCTAAGCAGGGGTCAAACGGGATAGAATGAGTAACGAGCGTTACTCAGCAAGTTCATGATATATAGTGGGTGGTTGATGCACTAACTACAGCTTTAGACTCGAAAGAGTCATAAGCTAATGCAAGGTTTTGTAAAACTTTCTTCAAGAGGTTGCTTTTAATTCTGAAAACTATGCCCGCCAGATCTTCACAGGATTAGAACTTTCATGGAGTTGCCTTTCCTGCGGCGTTCGCAGCTCCTTCCCGGAACAAGGGGTAACATGTCACATCCTTTTACACTCTGCAGAGGTGCGTTACTTTACCCATGGACGACCAAGACCATGTTGCACAACCAAGCTCGAGATCCTGTCCACTCCCACTCAGGTGTGGGGCCCGGTAGTTGGTCCAAGCCAAACCGTGCTTCTCCGCACAACGCATGCCCACCCATTTCTGCCAGCAGGTTGAACGCCTGATTCCACCCCTCACGATGGAGATCTACGCGCCCCTGGCAGACACTCATAGACCCCAGAGCCCGTGGGACGTAAGGGCTCCCACCCATGTGCATGTAGTCTCGCAAGACCTACAGCGTACGTCTCTGTTAGTCCGTTGACATGCGAACGAGAGAAGTATCACGGCTGACTTACTCCCCCCACAAAAGATCCATGGTCAACGCGAATTTACGGCGCAAGAATCCTGACGGCAGTTGTTGTTAATTCCTAGGTAATACGTTCCCATGCAGATGGAACCTTCCTTTGACCTATTCATCTTACCATGGTTCCATCCGCCCACCAAACAGAACACTACCACTCGGGTAGTCATTCAATTAGTCATATTATTATAAAAATAGGATCATGCATTCTTTTGAGAACAGGTGGTAATACGATAGGGTTTTTGCAAATAGTTTGTTATGAAGTACTGCAAAGGATATGAACAAGTAATGAACTTGCCTGATGTTGAAATAACAATAATAATCCTGGTCTTCTGGTTCGAGGGTTGCGTAGAGAAATCCAAACATCTGAAAGATAGCAAAGTAGTCCCGGTAAGGACTACAGAAAACACTGGCAAGGATGATACATGCATAGTAATGAGATGCATCGCGAATTACCCTGGAAACTACCCCGGCTTACAAGTGTAAGCCACGTTTGAAACGATAACGTAATCACACAATTGTTAGGTGACTTAGAGTTGTTTCATTACTTGTGGTGATGTTGTTATTTCTTTTAGGCTTAAGTGTGTTTCACTTTTATTGAACAAACACTTGTTATTATGTTTAGGTGGAAATGTTATAACATGGTTAAGCAACAAGACATTAGCACATGGTAAACAATTATTGGAAAGGTAATAAACATGTTTGATTTTATACTCCAAAAGGGTAGAGCTAATGACAATGAGTTTAGTTGAAAATGATGAACTAGTACAGCTAACTCTATCATCACAATACTTGCTAATGACTTGTGATGATAGGTTTTAGTAGGTGTGAAAACATGGGGTTTTATTAATAAAGAAAATAATGTTTGTGATAGTTGTTTATGGTTCTAATAGACTATTATCAGGTTCCATTATACTTTGTGTAACAAGTTTATAAGTTCAACAAAATGTTTTATGTTTGATATACTTGAATTGGAAATGATTTTATCTTTAATTTGGTATATTATTCAATGCTTTCTGAAAATATTTGAATAAACTATTAATTTATTAATTTTAAATGAATTAAATGACTAGGCAAAACATTGCACACATTAAAACTTGGTCAAATGACTTTGTAAACATCATAGATGAGTTGTATATGTCATTTGGAGCATTTTGGTATATAACTTGTATTTTTCTGATTTTATGAATTATTTCCTATTTTTCACAATTTTAAATGATTTAATTTAATTAAACAAAATATTAATTTTTAAACTTTATCACATACTTTTTAAAAAGTTGATAATCATTTAGATTATATTTTTCTAATCATTTTGGTATATAAGTTCTATTTTTCTGATTAATAGATTAAAAGCTATTGATTTATTAAGTTAAGTTGATTTTCTGTTTTTAAATTGACAGGTGGGTCCCACCTGTCATATTTAGTTTAAACTAAAATTTAAAAGAAAAAGAAAAGAAAAAGGGCTGTGGCGTCATGGTGACGTCACAGGTGATGTCACCGGCCCCAAATCTTCACAGATGCTTAGCAATTGCACGTTTCACCAGAAATTGGTGCAATCCGCGGGGTTCATCGACTCGGGAAGATCCCCAGGAACCCGTAGAGGGTGTCGCTTCCACCAAATGGTCACCGGAGTAACTCCGGCGACCACCGGCGCGGCGGCGCAACACGGCACTCGTCGGCCCGACGATTTCAGTGACCACGAAACGAACGGGAGGCGCCGGAGTGCTCCCAGACTCACCTCCGTAGCAGTGGAGTGGACGGAGTAGCTCGATGAGGTCGGTATCGGCGGCGTTGTCCATGATTGGCACGCGGCCGACAGTGAAGAAGAGGTGGCCGATCTGCGCGTCTAGGCCATCCCGGCTTCCGTGAGTCGTTGAGGAGGTGAAGAGAAGGACGATGAACCTCGTGGGCGTCTCAATTCGAGAGGAGGTGACCGGAGACGACGGCGCGGCGCGGTGACCGTGGGTTAGGGTTTCGGTTTTGTGAGGTCTTTACAGAGAGAGAGAGAATGAGCGAGTGAGGGAGGGAGAAGGGAAGATGGTCACGGAGACCTTCTCCTTCTTATCCTCGACGAGGACGGCCAAGCCATACGTGGCAGCGGCGGTGCTGCCACGGCGTTGCTTCTCCTCTGCCTTCTGGCAGAGGAAGAAGAAAGGAAAAGAATTGCCCAATTTCGATACCCCCCTATAGGTTCTAAATATTACAAATTGGTCCCTCTGTCTTAAAAACTGAGGAGAAAACATTGTTTTCAGGACCTTTTCGTGAAGATAAAAATTAATAAAAATCAGTTTTGGAATCCTTATTGAATTTCCAAGCTCACCATATTTTTATTTATCAATTTTGAGCAAGATTTGAATTTTATACTTAGGGTGCTAGATTAAGTGGTGTTTGTTATTTCTCACCATTTATTTGATTAAATGGCTTTAAAATTAATTTAGGCACAATCATTATGATGAAACACCATAATCATGTGATTAATAAAGTGGTGTAATCATAATTGGACAAATTGGGATACAATCTCTTTTGGAAAATAGTTTCATAACACTACATAGTATTGTTTTTATGTGTTATGGAAAATTCACCCAATATGGAGTATTCTCCCAAATACTACCAAATACTTTGATTAGTAAACACACTTGTTTTCTTTTGTAAACTTTGTAATTTTCATAACTGAAACTCTTCATAATTTTAATTGAAATTCTCTTAGGAAAGAGTTTGGTAAATTACTTAGTAGTGTTTTTCTTTTATGCATTGTTCACAAAATCACCATGTAGGGAGATTTATTCTAGAGCATGCCAAATGATTTTAGTAGATGGATAGACTTGTTTTTCTTCATGTATCTTTGTTGTTTTTATAGTACTTGATTAAATGGAAACATGTGTGGCTTTGAGACCTCATTTGTTTGTTTTTCTCCAACTTCCAAATGTGGATACTATCTCATGTTGTTTTGGAACATGTAATCATTTACAGGGTTATATGTAGATGAATTTTTTATTATCACCTGTTAATCTCATCTATGAAAAGGATTTGGAAAACAAGGTATTAAGCTTGTTTTCATTTACCTCCACATATCAAAACATGTGGATGCAAAACCTTGTTGTTATTTCTTAATGGATACTTGTTTCCATCTAAGAGAGTTACTATTTGTTCCTTATCTCTGTTGAGCTTGACAGAGGTTATTGATTCTCTATTATATCCTAATGATTTACTGGATAAATACTTATGCTCCCTTACTGAGGCAGTGTTGATTCCTGTGCTCTTCTGTTGCTTGATGTTCTTCTCTCTAGTTGCTACTAGTCTTCTGTTTTCACCTTGTATCAATTGCAAGTAATATCATCTCTTGGATTCAATCTTCCACTATCTCACCCTTGTGGTGAGAACAAACAGTTATTCCAAGCAAAGATTTTACTTAGATGATAAGATTGTGGTTTCTTGTTTCCTTAGTGTTATTCTTTCTATTGGTTAATGATAAAAGAAGTGTAGGTGTAGTTTATGTCATCAGTTAGCCTTAAGCATATAAGAAGAATCTGTGGACAAGTTTGCAAGGCTTGTCCCCAAATTACTTTTCATATACAAGAGACTGAGATGTACTAGGTTATTCAATATTCTGTTTGTTGGTGTATGACACTCAATTGTTTGAGTATACAAAAGTGATCTGTTAACAAGGTTGCAAGGCTTGTTATCAAACTACTTCTATATAGCACTAACATTGGAATCTCATACTATTTCAAGAGGTTTAATAAGATCAGATCAAGGTATAAGAGTTTCCAAATTCCCTTATAGTAGGTTAGAGTAGCACTTCTAGAACACTCTAAATAATCTTCTTGAAGATCTTCCTGTGGTAGTTCCTCTTCTCTTGTGGGTGCTTCTCTTGCAGAATAATTTAGAGAAGATTGGAAAACAAGATAGAATGGTCTAGACAACATATCAAGATCTAGATTAAGAGTTAGCTCAAGCTTTTATTATCCTTCCATAAACTTCTTATTTTATTTCCCATAAGATATGTTCTTATATCATACATGATTGGTTTACTTAATTTTCAATTTACTACCACTCTATTAGAGGTTATAATTTGTTGTTACTCAATACTTGTATCCAAAGATACTTTATTTGTTGAAGATTGATTTGAATAGAAGTTTGGAATGCTTATAGAATGATGACTTAATAGTAAGCTTATCAAATGGTTTATTGAGGTGTTGAGATTTCATATGCTCACTTGTATAAGATGATTGAAACAATGAGAATGTGATAGTTATTGAGGTTTAAGAACTTATGTCAAAGTTGTTATTTATTCTCCCATGTGTCATGATCTACTTTATATTCATCACTTTATTAACTTTGTTATTCTTAATGCAGATATAGAGATTTGGGAATATCATATGTAATGATCAAGGTTTAATATTAGTTGAAGAAGATTTATTTCTTCTTTTAGATACTTCTTTTATGGTTGAGGAGATATGTACATATTCGATAAATATGTTAATACAATTATTAGATCATTTCCCACTTGTGGGTTTTAAATTAGGACTTGTTTGTATCAGTAGTGTTCTATTGATTCTTTGTTATGTACTTGTGATGGTTCACCTGATAGTTATGAGATGATTTTTAGAGATGTTGTGGAAATGAATTGATACCTTAGGGAGTTGTTGTTTTATAGGAGATCACATCTATGTTGATGAGATGGTTCAATTATGCATTACTCATTGGTGGTAGTATGATCATCAGATATGTTATTTGGATACTCACCCCTCTTTGGTTTTAATTACCTAATGAATTATCCCAAGTCACTTATAGACTTGTGGTTAAGGTTGTTGTTAGTTTGTGTTTGATCATAACCAACTATGGTTTGCCCTATCAGATGATTTGGTTTGTAAAGATACTATGCTATAAAGATCACTCCAAATGTACTCTTGACTGGATGAACTAGACTTATTTCATCATGTCAAGCGAAACTTTGGTCACTTTGCTTTGTTTAAACTTTCGCGCCAAAATTTCCCGTACTTTTAGATGCATGCTTTGCAAATGCACATATTAAATTTAGATCCTTATAACTTCCCAAACACTGGGATGTTACACCCGGGTACTTCATCGCCTCCAGCTCGACATACAGGTATTCACCATACACAAGAATCTTTCCCAAACATTCCCTCACAAAGTAATCTCACACCTTGCTTGGTATTTTTCAGTATCTTCCGGGTCCAGCAGCGGCTTTCCCTCGGACTTCGCGGTGAACCCCGGGTAAAGTTCTTTTCCTGATGTTATGCCGAACTTTTATCGCCCTTTTCATGATTTATGCGCTAACTGCACCTTTGCACTTTCTATAGAGCCACGGTCGTTGTTAGCGACCAGGAAGACATGGAAGTTGAGGACCGGGGTAAGAATAAACCGACTGACGACGCATTCACCACAGCTGGTGATGAGCAAGCGTCACCAACGAACCCAGCTAGGCAAGAAGCCGGGTATCCAATAGCCTCGCACGCAAGCGAGAAGGAAAAAGGCGCAGCTGCGGGCGCGGGAGGAGGGCCAAACTCCGACATTCGGATGACCCGGGTGCCGTCTCCTGTTACGAAGAAAACTTCTTCTCCAAATTTCCACGCCCCCGAGTCTTCTAACTCGGATAACAATGATTTTAACCAGCTGATGAGTGCTCTCCTGTCCATGAAAGCTTCAGAGGGAAATGTCTTGGAGCGTATGGCCGCAGCACATCAGGTAACATTATTTGATATTCCTTACTACACACCCAGTCCCCAAGTTCTGAGCATAACTTGCTGAAGTTGTGCTCGGTACTTCATACAATATTCGGCTTGTCATGATATCCGACTTACAGTTTCACTCGTTCCTTGCAGGCGGAAATTACTCGGTCCGACGAGGTATTACTCAAGACCGAGCAGCTCCTGCTTGCTGAAGTAAAGCGCAGAGAAACCCTTGAGGCGGAGGTGAAGACTTTGAAAAAAGACGTCTCCAGATACAAGAAGAAGTACGCTGCTTCCCAATCTACACTGAAAAACTTGTCAAACCAGGTTGCGGACACTTATCGCATCTTGCTAAGTAAGTTTTTGCTCGCGATTAACTTACATGCCTCTATCTTATCGTTATAATAATCAAGATTACTGATATGCTTTCTTTTATTTCAATTGCAGGTGCTAACCTGGCTGCTCCAGAGGACGATGCCGTTGCTATGACTAAAACGCTAAAGACTGTGCTCCGAACATTTTTTGCCGGCACAAAGCTTTTATTGGATGCCGTGAAATGGCCTTCCGAGGTATACCCAGGCGAATAAAACCTTATGCAAGCTTTTTCGACGGTGCCTGGATGGATTGAAATATGGAAGCGCTCGTCTTGCCGAGTCGGTATGACCCGGGCCTTTACGCTGGCGAAAGCTTATTTTCCTAAGCTTGACCCGGCAAAGGTAATATCCGGTTTTCCAGAATTCAAGACTGACGGCTCCAAGTTTACGCCCAAGGATTTCAAAGTTATACAATCCGCCGTACGCCACTCGGCTACTGCCTTGGCCGATAAGATGGAACTGGACACAATCATGAGCTCGTACGACGCTGAAGGCAAAACCCTTTTGGTGGAGGCACCCCCTCCCTTCGACATGCTGGAAAAATGGGCGACTGACCTGGCCAGGAGGAAAGAAGAAGCTGCTAAGAGAGAGGCCGAGTTAGGCTTAAGGCCGTCTGCCTCTACACCAGCTGTTCCTCCACCTGTCCGTCCTGATGTGGAAAGTCCGGGTAATGCTGCTGGAAAGGCTAAGGAGCAGGTCCAAGACCAAGACCCGGAAGACCATTCCCAGGATGCCGAATAGGATGATGTCTTGTTTTTTTAAAAACTGGTATGATTTTGATGATGCGCTTGTTGCGCCATTGATACTGGTACTGTCACTTTGTACTTTTAACTCGTGATAACTTTGTGCCCTTCCCGGCTTTTGATAATCTCGACCCTTGTTTTATTCTTAAGCTTATTCTCGATACCCGATTGCTTTTGATTCCCTTTTCGAGGCTCGGTTAACCGAGTATCGTGGGCTTTGATAAGCGGACTTTTCTTTAAGTCCCCAAGACTCGGAAGCCAAGGTTTTTCGAGCTTCAATAGATAAACAGCTTGTTTCTGTTTCGAAGTCCCCAGTCCCCATGACCCAAAGTACGAGCCAGGGGGGTGTGGCCTTTCTCAGATGCCAAACTGCTCTTTACTAAACCGAAAACCAATAGCCATTCATGTAAATACTGAAGTCATGCTTGATACTTGTTGAGTTTCCGGCTATTTAGCCTTGTACTCTGCATAGACTTGTGGTTTAGATGACCCTTTTGATTATCTTGTACTGTAAGCCGGCTTTCGCGTGGATACCATGTTGTTACATCTATACGAAAAACAGGGTCAAGCAAGTCCCATTGGGATGCATGGTTTGATTGTAATCGTAAGCGAACAGATCATGCCACTTTGGTGCGATTCACATCGAGCTTAAGTAAGAATAACCAAGAAATTTGGCTCCTTCGTCCGGTTATAAGATTGCAGCCGTACTCGTCTTGCAAGTAATCGGCCCTCATAACTCATAGGCATCAAGGCCAGGTCTCTGGGTTTGTGACTACTATTGTAGCAGTTCAACTCCCAAAGACTTATGTACGTGCAACGTATTTTGATGATACTGATGTATTGATAATAACAAATATCACTTACTTGTAATTGAAGCAAAGACCATGATAAGACTTGAAAACCATCTCTTTTATTGATACGTAAAAATTTGTGCCAGCAGGCCGCCTCATTAAAAACCTCCCAGTCCCCTTAGGTACCCTGGGTAGGAAAAGAGCGCGTATGAAACCTGCTGTCCGTTACACTGCTTTAGTTCTTCTCGAGGATCGGCCCCAGGCTGGCACGGCCGATGCACATTCTCCACTTGTTAGTCCCTTTCATAATGAGTACCGGGTTTGTTAGCCAATCCGGGTGTGTCGTTCTTGTAGCGCGGCTAGTTGTAGATAGCGGTGTGATTTCCTCTTCTACGCCAGGGGGCTTGGAAGGACCGCTCCTGACGAAGGCCACCATCTTAGGATCTTGTTCTGTCCTGGTTTTTGCTTTATCCCCTTCAGAGGTCGGCCTTTTTGACGTTGCCCATTCCTCCAGGTTCGCCTGCGATCGGTAATGCTTGAGCTCCTCTTTCCTACAGGCTTGCTCGGCCATTGCTGCATCTCCTTCATCGCATTCAGCTGCTATATCTCGATTTCCGTGTATGGTAATGGTCTTCTTAGGACCCGGGATTTTCAGCTGTAGATACACATAACACGGTCTTGCCATGAACTTGGCATAAGCCGGTCTTCCAAACAATGCGTGATAGGGACTGCGCAACTTAACCACCTCAAAAGTAAGCCACTCAACCCTATAATTGTCCTTTGACTCCCCAAAAGCTACCTCCAACGCCATTTTTCCTTCAGGGCACGCTGAATGACCCGGCACTATCCCGTGAAAAACTGTTGTACTCTTTTGCAGTTGAGATTCCTTGAGGCCCATGCGCAGAAAAGTTTCCCAGTACAGGATATTGATGCTACTTCCTCCATCCATCAAGACTTTTTTCAGCTCATACCCATTGACCTGTGGTGCCACTACCAAGGCTAAAACTCCCGGGTGATCAACCCTGTCCGGATGATCCCTTCTGCTCCAAGTTACCTCCTGTTCTGACCACCTCAAGTACCTCGGAACAGCGGAAGAGACTGAATTGACCGCTTGTTTCAGTATCTTTTTATCCTTGTTAGAGCCTCCAGTAGTGTGCACATGATATTGACCCAACTGTTTGGGGTTAGCCTGAAAACCTCCCGCTCCCCCTTGATTGTTGCCCGGATTTCCTGCTGCCGGGTTACCGGCTGGGGGTGGACCATTGCCCAAATTTCCACCTGGACCCGGGCCTCCTCCCCGACCCGCTCCTCGCATGGCTCTGTTTACTTCCTCATTCTTCCATCTCTGTAAGTCGGCGCATTGCTCCAAGGAGTGATTAGCCGGCTTGCCGTTCCTGCTGTGCTTCGGGCACGCCATCCTGAATATATCCCAACTGTTGCCCGGCCTCGGAGGTCCCTGATAGTGTCCTCCATTATGATTTCCGGTATTAAAATTCCCTTCAGATCTGGGTCTCGAAGACCCGGCTTCAGTATTAGCTACAAACTCGGAACCTCCTTCAAACGGGCGCTTGTTCTGACTATTTCCGTTATTACTCGGTGCTGATCCATTGCCGGTTCTTCCACTGTTACTGGTGTTCACCTTCGCTTTCTTGTCATCAACTTCCTCCTCTGTAGTGTCTGTTGCAGCGTGTTTGTTGCATGCATCCATTAATTCTCCCATTGTAACCTCCGATGCATTCCTACTGGACTTCATGCGAGTTAACTTTTGTACTAAAGTAATATACTTGCATGTTTTTGCCATAGCTTGTAGCGCATCTTTGGGCTGAATTTCTGTGGATGAGTGAAGTATCTCCATAACCAGGCGTACCCAACTGCGTGTTGATTCTCCCTTCTTCTGAACGCATCGCTCTAAATCATCAATAGTGAATAGCTTTCTGCACGTCCCATGAAAGTGCTTGACGAACGCGGTCTTTAGTTCTTCCCAAGACTTGATCGATCTTTCTGGCAGGTTGGTAAACCATAACTTTGCTGCTCCTTCTGACATCATTAAGTACATGAACTTGGCTTGAAGATTCTCGGATGCATTGCGGATTGACATTGCCATCTCATAACTACTCAACCATGTTTCCGGATCCATGGTCGGTTCATAGTTCACTACTTTTCCCGGCTCTTTGAATTTTTCCGGGTAAGGTTCAGCTCTGATGTCATCCGAGAGACACTTGGGCCCTGCGAGGACGGTTGGGACTGGCCTTACTCGGGAAGCGTGCGATCCAGCCGGGGGCGTAGCGGGGCGCGGTGCTGCAGGCAGCCCATGTGCAGCAGACCCGGCCCCGGCTCTCCGGGCCCTAGAGCTATCCACAACGGCCTGCGCCACCGATGATGCCGGAACACGGGGAGGAGGCGACATTTGCTGCTGCTCTTCCCTCCGCCGCGCCGAGTTTGCTTGAATATTCCCTTGTTGCTGACTGGCGTATGGCGTCCCATGCATCCCGCTTCTGTGGTCCGGGTAATTGGCCTGCTGCGCCACTGCAGTGTGCAGTAGATCGATCGCTTGCCGGGTCCTTTCTGCATGGGGCGATTCTCCTACCGGGATCTGGTTCAATGCGAGCGTTGCTGCATACACGTTGTCCATGGGATTGTTGTAGTGGCCTGCTGGTGTGCGAAACCGTGACGGCGGCTGCGGCGGCAACTCGATGCCGGTTGTGACTCTGGTTCGTGGTGGGGGTAACCCGGCCTGCACGTTTGCCGCGCGGGCTTCCGCTGTCACCGGCTGAGGCGCAGTTCCCTGGTTTACAGCTGGGATCGGTTGGTCCTGAGGCGTAATAAACAAAGCTGCCGGGTTAATGACCCCACCCGTGGCCGGTAGTCTAGTTTGATGTCTCTGGTGTACTCTAGATGTTTCCTCTCGAAGCCGGGTTTCCAATGCATCCAGGTCGCGTTGACGCGTAGCCATCCCTTGTTTCTCTGCTTCCACTTGCCTTCTTTGCTGTTCCAACGCGCGGCGAGCCACATCCAGGTCCCTGACACGTTCAACTGCGTTTTCTGGAGTGATAACCGTAGCGAGGACAGTGGGGTCTAGGATCAGATTGTTGTCGAACAAGGCCGGGTGACGCGGGTTTGACGGACCCGCCCCCGGTGTCCGGTTTCCCAGGAATCCGAACGTATTCGCGTGCAACTCCTCGTCCGCCGCACGGCTAGTCACTGATGCCGACTCTCCGTCGACCCGGGCCGGGATCGGGTTTCCGTTAGCCGCGTCCTGTCGCTGTGCCAATGCCTGAGCCGCCCCGACCGGAGCCGCGGTGATGTTTCCTTGATTAAGGTTGGCTGCGGGAGCCGTGTAGACCGCCGCTCGGCGTATTACGCCTGTTGTGAGTTAATGCTGTTCTTCTCCGCTGTTGTCTTCTCCGTACCGGTCTTCCAGCAGGTCCCGTATAGATTCAGTATCGTCCTTTCCGTCGTCCGGGTCACGCGGGGCCCATGCCGGCTCCTCCGGCTGTTCCCACTGCGCGGTGGATTCTTCTATCTGGTATGTTGCTCCAACTG
This sequence comes from Alopecurus myosuroides, assembly GCA_028641055.1. Classification (NCBI taxonomy): domain Eukaryota; kingdom Viridiplantae; phylum Streptophyta; class Magnoliopsida; order Poales; family Poaceae; genus Alopecurus; species Alopecurus myosuroides. The sequence continues at coordinate 276,278,174 of CM054057.1, read as the reverse complement.
ATTCTTCTCTATTTGATTGGTCGCAAGCATCCTCCCTGACACAGAATCAGATCCAACATCGTCAGGAGCCGAGCCAGAGGAACATACCATACCGATGAAGACGCTGATCCGGCCGATTGTAACGACAGATCTGGATTCGAGGCGATCCGATTCTGGCCCCCAGCCGGAGTCGTCCACCATCTTCTCTCCTTTGTGGTCGTCGTAGATCTCTCCGACGACGAGGTTCCTCATGCTTTTCCGAGCTTCTCCCGTGATGTAAACACCTTTGGACGCAGGCCCCACGGTGGGCGCCAACTGTCGTGGGATGATCACGGCAGATGTTACCAGGGGTAACTGATCTTGGGGCAAGTCGACACAGGTATTTGGGAGAGGGTTTAGCTCGAAAGAGAACATGGTGATAAGCGATCTAGGAATCGGCACTCAACTCGCCAAGTTTCGAATATGGCTCTCGATTTATACTAGATACTCGATAACAGGTGATATGATTATGTCGTGAATCTCTGCCAAGCTAAGCCTAGGGGCCGGTTTATAAAGCACCCGTACCCCCCTGGCTTGCCCTCCAAGGCGTAGCTTGAGTCCTATCCGAACTCTGCTTACAAACCCTAGCTTTCCCTACCGCAACCCACAATCCGGGTTACGAGGCCTACAAACTTTGGGCCTTCCAGAAGTTTCTTTATCCTTAGCCGGATCCCGCACAGCATCCTTTGGGCCGGGTTACCCCTTGGAGTTGGCCTACCGGGTTACTATCCCCCCATCACCGGCACTATCCCATGAAAAATTGTTGAACTTTTTTGTAGCTGAGACTCCTTGAGGCCCATGCGTAAGAAGGTTTCCCAATACAGTATATTGATGCTACTTCCACCATCCATCAAAACCTTTTTCAGCTCATACCCATTGACCTGCGGTGCGACTACTAATGCTAAGACTCCCGGGTGTTCTACTCTCTCCGGGTGGTCCCTTCTGCTCCATGTTACATCCTGTTCTGACCATCTCAGGTATCTCGGGACAGCCGAAGAAACTGAATTGACCGCTTGTTTCAGTATCTTTTTGTCCTTGTTAGAACCTCCTGTGGTATGCACGTGATATTGACCCAACTGTTTGGGGTTAGCCTGGAAACCTCCTGCTCCCCCTTGGTTATTACCTTGATTTCCAGCTGCCGGGTTACCGGCTGGGGGTGGGCCGTTGCCCGGGTTTCCACCTGGACCCGGTCCTCCTCCCCGTCCTGCACCTCGCATGGCTCTGTTCACTTCCTCATTCTTCCATCTCTGTAGGTCGGCGCACTGCTCCAAGGAGTGGTTAGCTGGCCTACCGTTCCTGCTGTGCTTCGGGCATGCCATTCTGAATATGTCCCAATTATTACTCAGCCTTGGTGGCCCTTGATAGTTTCCTCCATTGTGATTTCCAGTATTGAAATTTCCTTCTGCCATGGGTCTGGAAGATCCAGCTTCGGTAATGGCGACAAACTCGGAGCCTCCTTCAAACGGACGCTTGTTCTGGCTGTTGTTACCCGGCGCTGATCCGTTGCCGGTTCTTCCGTTACTACTTGTGTTTGCTTTTGCTTTTTTATCATCAGTTCCTCTTCCGTAGTGTCCGTTGCGGCATGTTTGTTGCATGCGTCCATCAATTCTCCCATTGTAACCTCCGAAGCATTCCGACTAGATTTCATGCGAGTTAACTTTTGTACTAAAGGTGTGTACTTGCAGGTCTTTGCCATAGCTTGCAGCGCATCCATGGGCTAAATATCCGTAGACGAATGAAGAATTTCCATAACCCGGCGGACCCAGCTGCGTGCCAATTCTCCCTTCTTCTGAACACATCGCTCTAAGTCGTCAATAGTGAATAACTTTCTACACGTCCCGTGAAAGTGCTTGATAAACGCAGTTTTCAATTCTTCCCATGACTTAATAGATCCTTCCGGTAGATTGGCGAACCATAACTTTGCTGCTCCCTCTGACATCATTAGATACATGAATTTGGCTTGAAGATTCTCGGACGCATTGTGAATCGACATGGCCATCTCATAGCTGCTCAACCATGTTTCCGGATCCATTGTCGGCTCATAATTCACCACTTTACCCGGTTCTTTGAACTTTTCCGGGTAAGGTTCAGCTCTGATGCTATCCGAAAGACACTTAGGCCCTGCAAGAATGGTCGAAGCTGGTCTTACTCGGGAAACATGTGATCCTGCAGGGGGTACAGCTGGCTGCGGTACCGCTGGTGGCCCATGTGCCGCAGACCCGGCCACGGCTCTCCTGACTCTGGAACTATCCACGATGGCATGTGCTGCTGATGCTGCCGGTACTGCCTGAATGTGTGGAGGAGGCGGGATTTGCTGCTGCTCTTCCCTCCGCCGTGCCGAACTTGTTTGGATGTTTTCAGCGTTACCTTGTTGTTGGCTGACATATGGCGTCCCATGCATTCCACTTCTGTGATCCGGGTAATTAACCTGTTGCGCCACCGCGGTGCGCAGCATATCTATCGCCCGCCGGGTCTCCTCTGCGTGGGGTGACTCTCTCACGGGGATTTGATTTAGTGCAAGCATTGCCGCGTACACGTTGTCCATGGGATTGTTGTAATGACCCGCTGGTGTGCGAAAACGCGATGGTGGTGGTGGTGGTGGCGGTGGTACAGTATTGCCGGCAGTAACTCCAGTCTGTGGTGCAGGTAATCCGGCCTGCGTATCTACCGGTTGTGCTCCTCCGGTTGTCGGCTGAGGGGCGGTTCCTTGATTTGCCGCTGGAATCGGCTGATCCTGAGGCGTGATAAATAGTGCGGCCGGGTTTATGACTCCTCCCAATGCTGGTAATCTAGTTTGGTGCCTTTGATGTATTCTAGTCGTTTCCTCTCGGAGCCGAGTTTCCAGTGCATCTAGCTCGCGTTGCCGTGTGGCCATCCCTTGCCTTTCTGCTTCTACTTGCCTTCTCTGCTGCTCCAATGCACGACGGGCTACGTCCAAATCCCTAACACGTTCCGCCGTGTTCTCTGGAGTGATAGCTGTGGCAAGAACCGTCGGATCTAGGATCAGATTGTTGTCGAACAAGGCCGGGTGTTGCGGATTGGAAGGACCCGCTCCTGGTGTCCGGTTTGCTAGGAATCCGAACGTGTTCGGGTGTAGCTCGTTTTCTGGCGCTTGACTGGTAACCGATGCCGACTCTCCGTCAACCTGGGCCAAAACCGTGTTTCCGTTAGCCGGCCCCTGCTGCCGGGTTAATGCTTGTGCTGACCCGGCCGCGGCCGCGGTTACGGTCTCTTGGTTAAGATTGGTCGCGGGAGCCGTGTAAACCACGACTCGGCGTATGATGCTTGGCGCGAATTCATGTTGTTCCCCTTCGCTGTTATTCTCCTCATACCGGTTTTCCAGCAGATCCAGGATGGACTCGGTATCATCCTCTCTTTCGACCCGGTCGCGCGGGGTCCATGCCGGTTCCTCCGGCTATTCCCACTTCGCGATGGGTTCTTCTGTCGGATATGTCGTTCCAACTGATTCTTCTTCATCTGATTGGATAGAAGTGGCCTCCCCTGACACAGAATCAGATCCAAAATTGTCAGGGATCGAACCAGAAGTACATACCATACCGATGAAGACGTTGATCCGGCCGATTGTCACGATGGATCCGGATTCGAGGTGATCCGACTCTGGCCCCCAGCCGGAAACGTCTTTTCTCCTTTGTGGTCGATGTAGATCTCGCCGACGACAAGATTCTCCATGTTCTTCCGAGCTTCTCCCGTGATGTAAACACCTTTGGACGCAGGCCCCACGGTGGGCGCCAACTGTCGTGGGATTATCACGGCAGACGTTACCGGGGGTAACAGATCTTGGGGCAAGACGACACAGGTGTTTGGGAGAGGGTTTAGCTCAGAGGAAAACATGATGGAACTCGATCTGGTAGCCGGAAATCAAGTCGCCGAGTCTCCGATCTCAATATATTAACTCGATCTCTCGTATACACTGGATGCTCGATATCAAGCGGTACTACTAGGGTTCTTAGATCTCCCTTAACTAGACCTGGGGGTTGGTTTATAAAGCACCCGTACCCCCTGGCTTACTCTCCAAGGCGCACCCTGAATCCTACCCGGACACCGCATACAAACTCTAGTTTTCCTTTACCGTAACCCACAATCCGGGTTACGAGGCCTACAAACTTGGGCCTTTCAGAAGTTTCTTTACCCTTAGCCGGATCTTTGCGCAGCGTCCTTTGGGCCGGGTTATGCCTTGGAGTTGGCCTACCGGGTTAGCATCCCTCCATCAATCTACTTATTCAACTAGATTACAAAGCTCACGATCACATATAGATCACACCATGGGAGAGAGAGATGAACCACATAGCTACCGGTAGAGACCTCAGCCTCCGGGGAGAACTACTCCCTCCTCATCATAGGAGACAACAACGACGATTGAGATGGCGGTGGAGTCCATGGAGACGGCTTCCGGGGGCACTTCCCCGTCCCGGCAGGGTGCCAGAACAGAGATTTGTCCCCCGAAACTTGGGTTGACGATGACGGCGGCTGCAGAACGTTTAGTGGAATTTCGCCGATTCGGTTAGGGTTTTCGGGAGGAAGGCCTTAAATAGGCAGAAGAGCAACGCTGGTGGGCCACCAGGGTGGCCTCACCACCCCCAGGCGCGGCCAAGGGGGGCACGACTGGCTATGGTGAGGGCCCCCTGGTGCCCGTCTTCGACTCCTCTTCGGACTTCTGGATGCTTCCGGGGAAAATAGGAACTTCGGGATTCGTGGGTCCCAATTCCGAGACTATTTCTAGAACAACTTTTCTGAAATAAAAAACAGCTGAAAACAGAGAACTGGCACTTGGCATCTTGTTAATAGGTTAGTCCCGGAAAACGTGTAAAAATGCTATAAAGAAGGGAGAAAACATGTAGCAATTGGTATAATATCAACATGGAACATCAGAAATTATAGATACGTTGGAGACGTATCAAGCATCCCCAATCTTAGTTCCTACTCGTCCTCGAGTAGGTAAACGATAAAACAAAATAATTTATGAGGTGACATGCTATCAGACAATCTTAATCATAATATGTAAAGTAGAGCATGTAAACTAGGATCAAATGAACTAAAGCTCTGATCTATATTTGATATCAACAAGTAATGCATAAACAAATAAGAAGAAAGAAGCAAAACTTTTAATGAATCAATACTAAAAGACTATCAACTGTGCAAAATTTATTAGAGATGATTTAAGCTTTCAAGAACAACAATATCATGCACGTAAAACGATCTTCACAACCCTTGTTAGGATCAAGTCAAGCTTTCCACACGATGCAATGCTTGAATCTTAAACTATTTGCGCACTAAAAACAAGCAAGTGTTCTGCGTTGGTCCCTGGCACCGGGATGTTATGGCAAAGAGAACATTATGGGGGGGTTGGAAGTTCAATGGAAGAAAGGCTCACAAAGATGAAAGTGGTCATTAGACAAGAGAAAGTCTTACAACCGAAGCTATGAAAGGAGTAGGGATTGCCACACAACGGATGAACATAGAGCTACAAGTGTATGAAAGCTCTCCAATCGAACTAGTGGGGGTGCATCCAACTTGCGTGCTCACTAAGACCTAGAGCTCATTTGAGGATGCTCATCATTGGAATATACAAGCCAAGTTCTATAATGTAAAGTTCCCCACGTAGTTATGAATGAATGATAATATGGAAACTTTTTGCAAATTGAAGTATTGGTGCTAAACATTAAGCACAAGTGTGGTATAAAGTATAGTGATGCGCCCCCTCTCTCTTTGCCCCCCCCCCCTTTTTTGGGCTTTTTCATTTTTTTATATATCCTCATCGGTAGGGGAACATCCTATATTACAATGAATCAGCACACTTTTAGTACTCATAACTCATAATGGAATATCTCTGATGTCTCTAACTGCATGCTCCTGCCAGTGTAGCAGTATGCATAAATAACCATGAAGCTCATCATCAAGTAACATAATGGAGGTGGATGTTGTGCAGCAATATATCTCAGAATGGCTATGGAAATGCCATGATAGGTAGGTATGGTGGTTGTTTTGAGGAAGAATATATGGGCTTATGTGTAGGAGAACAAAGTCCTCCCACGGGATTTGGATGCACTAGCAAAGTTTGCACCAACTCTCAATGTGAGAAAGGGCAATGCACAATACCGAAGAGGCTAGAAAATATGGATGGTGGAAGTGCCAGGAACCGCAACATAGACTCACGAGTTAAAAGGTTGCAGCAAGCAAATCATCTTACAAGGCACAATGCAAATCACTCCAAGAGGGTCCGTGGCAGTGACAAGTCACTATTAGCTACCCCGACCGTAGCACGTAACAAAAGGCCGATCAGAAATGTATCACTCGTAGCAATCATATACCATTGTTTCTATCAGCTGATAATTTAAGTGTGGCATAGGTTCAAGTTTCTTAGACCAACCATTAAAAGTTTATACTTACTAGTCCTTCCCGTTTATCCATTAAGAAAATTAATATCTCAAAACAACACTAGTGATTCAAGTGAAGCAGTTTAGTGATCTACAAGACCATGCAATCTTTTCCACTATACCAACTATCACAATAGCATTCCTATTTCCAAGCAAACACACATATGAGAACAAGAGCTGGAAGCACTAAAATATCTAAGCATGAATACTCAACAAATATAAGTGAAGCACAAGAGTATTCTAACGAAAAAGAGGAGTGTGTCTCTCTCCCAAACAAATACGCTAGGATCCAACTATTTATTACATCAAAGAAAACCAAACAAACTGAAAACAAAAATAAAAGACACTCCAAGTAAAGCACATAAGATGTGACTAAATAAAAATATAGTTTCACTAGAAGTGACCTGGTAAATTGTTGATGAAGAAGGGGATGCCTTGGGCATCCCAAAGCTTAGATGCTTGAGTATTCTTGGAATTTGATGGGATGTACCACCGGGGCATCCCCCAGCTTAGGATTTTCACTCTTCTTGATCACATCATATCATCCTCTTCTCTTGACCCTTGAAAACTTCCTTCACACCAAACTTCTCACAATCTTCATTGGCAACGTTAGTGCAAATCGAAATAATAAATTCACATGGTTCAGTTTCAACACAAGTCTAACGCTCATAAACACATTAAATACTGTCACAACTTCTTTTAAAACTCTTTTTGTCAAAAGAACACCAAAAGAAAGAGATTAAGAGGCAAATGCAATTATTAGCAGAAATCTGTCAAAAAAGAACAACAGGTAAAGATGGTTTTTTCGCAAATCCTCTGTTGCTCAAATCAAAAAGTGGTCAAGATATATCCCAGTATGACGCACAAAAAAACTCAGGTTATTTTGAATTTTCTGTGATTTTATACGATTTTAACAGTGGACAACAGAAATATGTTTCCTGCGCAGAAATCCGAAATATAGTCTCAACTTCCCACTAGAGGCTTTACTTGGCTCAACAAAGTGTAACATCCCAAGTATGAAATATCCATTAGAATGTTTGATTTATTGTTTTAATTCAAGTATTGCATCATGTCATCATGTTTAATTATTTGTTTGCAATTGTTACTATTTGTTTGGCATCTGTTTTATCTTGTTTTCATAATCAAACTCAAGCAAATTCAAATGGTTATTTTCATACTTGATCTGTTACAACTTTTGGAATAAAAATAACAAATGAAAACAACCATTTTATTCCATGATTGATCACTCATTAAATTGTTGGTTTTAATCAATCAATTAATTCAATCAATAATTCCTAAATCATTTCTAAATTCAAACCAAGTTTTTCAAATCAGTACCTTTTGAATCCATGAGGTTCACCACACCATTGTACTCTTTAAATCATTTTAACTCTTAGGGGTAACCCTATTAAAAATGGTTGTTTTCAATAAGGTTTCATTAATATTAAAATTCCCCCAAATTTGGTTCAAATACAAACAACATTTTAAATCACAACTTTTTGAAAATAAACCTTGGCATTTGGTTGCTATTGGTCTAACAAGCCTAACCTAATTTTTCTGGAATTTTTACTAATCCTAAACCTTCCTTTTTCTTCCAAATCTGTTTCAGCAAAAAAAAAAACAGAAAAAAAAATGAGCAGCAACTAACTAGCGCGCGCGGCAGATAAGCTAACCCAGCCCACCTAAGCTACAGCGCGCGCAGCCCAGCCCGCTCTACCCTAACTTAACGCTTCAAAAAGCGTGCAAGCCGTCTGTCCCATGTACGGCGCGCATCCGCGGCGCCACCGCGGCAGTACGGCCACCTCCGACGGCGATCCGGCCACCTAGCCCCCTATATATCCCCCTAGACCTCCCTGGCGCTAGCCCTAAGCCCTAGGTTCCCTGTTCCCTCCTCTCCGCCGCCGTCAATCGCTCCTCCTCGTCGTTCTTCCCCCCTCTCTGAATCCCTCGCCGATGGCGGACCTCTGAACCTCAGACCACCGCGACCGCCATGACCCTCTTCCACCACCCGTAACCACCGAAACGGATTCGCCACCAACTCCTCTTTCTGCTGGACACCGGCGCCATCTCGGTGAAGCTCTGTAGCAGTGCCGCCGTCCTCGACCACGCCGTCGCCGCCGCGGGAACCACCTCGACCTCTGCTCGTTTCCCACCTCGGTGAGCTCCACCGTTTCTCCTCCCCCCTTCCCTCTCTGTGCCTCTGCTGCACACGCGCACACGTCGCCTCCATCCTCACCACAGCAGCACCACCAGATCGATGCACGGCCACCGTCTCCCCGCCGGCGAGCAGCTGCTGTTATCTCTGACGAGGTTCAGTTTCTGCGCGTCAGTTGGGTTCAGTTAACTGCAGGTTGAAATACAACCTTGCTGCGTCGCGTATTCAGATAACAAACGCGCAGTACCGCAGTGGTTCAGTCAGCGCGCAGCGAGGGAGAGGTGCTGGGATCGAGCCCTCGCGCTGCGGGGTTTTCCCCAATTCTTTTGCCCCGCTGGTTGACAGGCAGGGGCCACGCGCCAGTGACCCCCACTGCCACACGTGCGCGCGCTCGCCACGCTGGCCACGGGCCCACGGGGCAGTGGCTGGGGTTAGACCCAGTGCGGTAACAGAAGAATTAAAACGTTTCTGTTTTGTTTTCTATTTCTTTTAAATGGCAGAATAAAACACTAAACTTTAAAAATCAATAACTTTTAACCTATAAGTCCAATAAATAAAAGTTGTATATGTTTATTGCTCCAAATTTTATTGTCTATCCAATTATTCCAATTGTGAACTGTTTTGAATTTTCCAAATACATTTAAAATTCAAATTTGGGTAATTCAAATGTAATTTGCAATAATTCACAAATAATTCATACTAATTCCAAATAAGGCAAATAAAATATGTTTTTCATACCATTTTGAATATCCTATTCAAATATAAAATTTGTTTCATTGTTTGAATAATTTAAATTGCCTAACTAATTTAATACTTGTTTAATTCAATTAAATTTGATAAAATTATAACTTGCTTAATATAAAATATTTTTGAACATGCAAAATATGTTTTCAACCCATCAAAGTGTGAACTTTTCAAATGTGAATTTGAATTTATGATTTGAACAAATAAAATTCAAATAATATTCAAACTTGTTTTAAATTCAATTAAAACTTGTTTAATATTGTTTAATTCATAATAAATTCATCCTAATTCAAATTTCAATATTTGAAACATGTAATCCAACTAAAATTTGATGTTCTTTTCAAATATAAATTTTGTTAATTGTTTTGCACACTTTAAATTGATGAAAACAATAATTGTTTGTGTGACATGTTTAAGTAACCCAAAATTCCTAAACTTAATAAATAATTTCCAAACTTGTTTTATTCCTTTTCCTTTGCATCTATCATTGTTATTTGTTGTTATTTTGTTATTTCCATCATGCATGCATCATGCTAACAACTTTCACCTAATAATTAATTATAAATCATTTGTTCGACTTAATTATGGACCTTTTCCATATGCAACTCATTTTGGCATATGGGTCCATTTAAATTGTGTTATCTTGTTAGCTAGTTTACTTTGATGCAACCATTAACTTGTCATGCATCATCTTGATTGTGCACAATGCCATGGCAATGATTGTTTACATTCCTGTTTTGTTTGTTTGCTTCTTCTCGAATAGACGACGACGTTGAGACAGACGATCCTTACAGCACCCCTTCTGAGGATCTAGCTCAGTACCAGACTGCTGAGTTCGCAGGCAAGTTATAACTCACATGAACCATTGTGTCCCTTTCAACCCTGGTTACCGATACTTTCCGTTGTCTATTTTTGCTGGCCTTAGTGGTAGTTGTTTCAGTTACGAACCTATCACATGAATCCTTTAACCCTGATATTGCCTCACCACCCCTCCTACAACCCTATTGTTTGAGCCAGTGTCTTACTAGTATGCTTAGATTGTTTTGCTCGAGTCTGTTACCCTTTACTTTTAGTTACTATATTTCATTATGTCTGGGGGCTCGATGTTTAATCAATCAATCAATCATGCTAATGTTATTACTTAATAATAATTTGATGATAAGGCACCGGCAGGAGGCCCTGTGTGGTTTTGAGGCCTGCTAGTGTCGACCCTAATAGGAAAAGGGTCTTGTCTACTGATCCATGATAAGCGCACTACCCGCATGTGGGAAGCGAGTATGGGCGCCCCCCTCAATTTGATTTGATTCGCATCTCGTCCAAATCATCTCATTTAGTTCGTGCTTTCTATTTGCCGCATGCATGTTTTTGCGAGCCCAGCGCAGGGTGGAACTTTCGTAGTCGGCATATAGGGGGACACGGTCTTAGAGTGCTATGAGTGTCCCTTTTCTTCGGGGCTTGATTAGCCGTGCGCCCAAGGTGCTTTGGGCTTGATGCGAAGAAGAGTTGAGTTGTGTTGAGTGCCCCGCTTGGTGGGAGGCATCCCATCTGGCGGGTTATTCATACGTGTACGGCCAAATTGGTGCAACCCTGCAGGGATAATCTTCTCGAGAAGCCGTGTTTTCCGCGGTTATGGTTAACTTGGTGAAAGTACTGGCTAACAAGTACTCAGGACAACTTAAACCTAATGATTCACAATCTCACACCCCATGATTATCAATTTGACTAGTAATAGGATTATTGTCACAATAACTTGTTTCATCTTAATCCAACTATGGGAGTTATCCTCGGACTGCTTCTTTGGATAAGGGGCGAGGTCCAGGATGGGTTTGTTTGATGTTATCTTTCAGTTGGTTACAACACTCGATCTTATCCCCTTTCTGATAGTTGGAAGTGATAGAATCTCTGTAGTTGGTTAGCGCAGCCAGTTGTAGCATCTTATATACCTTTTTCCCTCCGTTGAACCCAAGTCTTCTGTGCTTGTGTTGACGGGCTATACTTTGGTGAACTGTGAGTCTTGCTTGCCAGTACGTCTATGTACTGACCCCTTTGGGGCTGTGGTTTCCGCAGACTACGATTACGAGGATCCAGGTGACGGCTACTACGTGGAGTTTGACGAGGCTGCTGACGAGTAGTTAGCGGACCCGGGCAGGATCCGAGACATCGTGGATGGGCTCCGTCTTTATTTCAGTTTCCGGCTTCTTAAGCCCATTTGGATTTTGTCTGTACTTAGACCCCTTTGAATGCTTCCGCTGATGTAATGAATGCTATGTTGGGACATGTGTCCTCTGGATGATTGTATTTGCTATCTCTGCCCTAGTGAGGGCCATTTGCTACCTTATTTCTATCTTTTGTGTCGTAGAGGCATGTTGTGTTATCCTTTTGTTCAAAGCCATTGACGTACCATGTGTGTATGGTATGAAGTACGTCAATGGTAGTGTCCTGATTTCTACAGGATAGTTTACATCGACGGTGAACAGTAGCGATGGGTTGTCACACATAAGTGTTGGCCTACTCGTAAGAGGACGCGGGTGCCGGAGAGCCCCGTAATCCCATCAAAATACTGTTCAGTTCGTACGGTGAGTATCCTCTAGAAGTTCGGGTGGGACAAATGGTATCAGAGCCTGTCTGCCTGTAGGATCCCTTTTTACTGGTCGCAGTTGAGTCTAGAAACTATTTTGTAGCTATATAGGAAAAATATGAAACGTGAGAGTAGGAATTCTGCCATTTTTCTTCTTTCCCCCACCCACCCACCCTTTTCTGGTAAGGAAGTGCAACGTTGTTTTCTGTTCTCACCTAAACTTTCAAGTTAGGATTTCACGTGTTTTGGGTTCTCCGTAGTACCTCAGGAGTTTTTGGTCTCGAGTTTCCCGATGTTGCTTCAATATCCTGTTCTTTTCAACATCCTTATCGTCTGTTGAACCTTGTTGTTGTTTCCCACTTCAATTCTTCTACCGGAGTCTAATCAAAACTTCCCCGATCATCTGCAGATGGATCTCAGGTTCTTCCCGCAGGTGGTTCGGATGACTCGCTGTGAGAGCACCGCCGGTTATCCGGAGATGCTGAGAGACATGGTTACCTATCTGGGATTCCATTGGGCATCAGAGTACCAGGTCTACGAGCAGCAGCGAGAGTTTGACCAGACCTACTACCAGGCTATCGTCTACATTCTGTCGGATGATGGCAGGAGCGTTGTCCACCGCTACGAGGCAGTAGGTTCCACAGTGGATATGGCCGTGCAGCAGGCAGCTTACGTGAGTCTCACCGTCCTCCGTGCTGACTACTGGGGGTTTGATGATTCTATCTATCGTCACATCCCCCGTGGTTACATCACGGCAGCGGGAGTTCACTTCACTCTCCACAGCAACCTGGATACCTACGAGTCTGATAGCTCCAGGCTGCACACCACTGCTCAGTTCGTGAGGCACAGTGACGCAGTTGCTTCCGCACTGTCTCAGGAGTTAGCTTCAGTCAGGGAGCAGCTCTATCTGGCGTTGACTCGTCTGGCTACGTACACCACAGACTTTGTTGGAGACGAGCGCTTTGCGCGTTTCACTCAGCCAGCTGGGTTTCCGCTGCCAGATGCTGGAGGTTACGAGCCGATCAGAGGTCCACTTCTCGACCTTGGTCCTGGTTACACTGGGATTCCCCGCTTTGGAGCACAGGGAGACGACGCTTTCTACTTCACCACACCGAGAGTTGCTCTCAGGGCAGTCCCGCTCTACGTGGATCGTCGTCATACCTACTTCCGGGGGATTCCTCCGCACCGTATCTATCGTCGTACTACTCACCGCCGTCCTGCGTGATGAGCATGGGAGTACCGATGTATCCATTCCTAGCTATGTTTAGTTATCCTTTGTCTTTCGAACCATGTATTGGTCTGTTGGATATTCTGATGTATTGGAACATGTGATGGTGTACCTGTTGGTTATCTATTCATGCGTCGGAATAATCTCACTTTCGGTTACCAAGTCTATCCTTTTCTATTGTTGTGCTAAAATGAATGTCTATTCAGGATGCCGCCGACAAGGAGCAACCCGCCTGAACCACCTCCGCTCACGGAGCTGTTGACTCAGATGACTCAGGTCGTGGCTCAGATGGCCCAGATCCAGGCTAACCAGCACATCAACCAGAATGCTCCGCGAGTCAGCATCAAGGAGTTTCTGAGCATGGGGCCGAGAGCTTTCGTGGCAACACGTGAGCCTCTGGATGCTGATGACTGGATCAGGGAGATGAACAGGGCTCTGGAGATAGCTCATGTTGCTGAGGAAGATAAGGTCAAGTATGCCACCTACCTACTGAAGGGTCAGGCAGCTACTTGGTGGGAGAACTACCAGACCATGAGAGCTGGCTATCCTATCACCTGGGGATGTTTCAAGGATGCCTTCCTGAAGCACCACATCCCAGATGGTCTCATGGAAAGGATGCGTGAGGAATTCTGCTCTCTCAAACAGGGCAAGCTGGACGTCCTCGGCTACCAGAACGAGTTCAATCGTCTTGCGCGATACGCTGGTGACGAGGTGTCCACTGAAGCCAAGAAGATGGCAAGGTTCCGCCGAGGTTTTAACCCGGAACTGAAGTACGCTCTCACCAACATCAAGTGCAAGGACTTCGTGGAGCTCATGAACACCGCGCTCAATGAGGACAATGGGCGCAAGGCGTTCGAAGAGTCCCGCAAGCACTCGTGTGAGGGTGGTTCCTCCTCCAACATGACCACCCCTCCGCAGAAGCGCCGCATCTGGGTGCCAAATGGTGTTGTCACTCGGGCTCCAAATGCCCAAGCTTCTCCAGGCTTTGGTCCCCGCCCACCCAACCCATCTCAGATGCAGGGTCAGAGGGTTCCAATGGGACAGCCAAGGCCAGGTCCTCCTCGTGTCGTCACTTGCTACAAGTGCAAGGAGACTGGACACTACGCTGATAAGTGCACTCAGAGGCAGCTACCTCCACCTCCTCGCCCCAACACCAACCAGGCAATGGTTCGTGCTCCCCCGGCTAAAGCCTTCAACTCCAACAACAGGCCTGTCGGGAGGACCGCGAGGGTGAACCATATCAAGGCCGACAAAGCTGAGGAAGCTGCTGACGTCGTTCTCGGTATATTACCCGTAAACTCTTTTCCAGCTAAAGTGTTGTTTGATACTGGAGCATCGCATTCGTTCGTGTCAAAGATCTTTGCTACAGCATACAATTTAGCTCTGGTTCCGCTAAGCAATCAAATCTATGTGCACTCTCCGGGAACTAAAATGATTACTTCCAAGATAAGCATGGACAATCAGATCCTAATTGGAGGTCGCATATTCCTTGCTTCACTCATGCTGCTGGGAAATTCTGACATTGATGTCATTCTGGGTATGGATTGGTTGAAGACCCACAAAGCTAAAATTGACTGTGCTCAAAAGTCAATAACTCTCTCTCACACTTCAGGCCAGATAGTCTATTCTCCGTATGGATCAAGTTCTGTTCAGCTGTTCAACCTAGATGCAAAACCTCTTCCTGCAATTGAAAATGTTCCGGTAGTTTGTGAATTCCCTGACGTCTTTCCAGAAGAATTGCCAAGGATGCCCCCGGACAGAGCAGTTGAGTTCGTGATCGAGCTTGAGCCAGGTACTGCTCCAATCTCTAAGCATCCATACAAGATAGCTCCTCCTGAACTGAAATTGTTGAAGGAGCAAATCGATATGTACATGGAGAAAGGTTACATTCAGCCTAGTTCCTCCGCTTGGGGTTGCCCAACTCTGTTTGTTGCCAAGAAGGATCAAACAAAAAGACTCGTGGTTGACTATCGTCCTCTCAACGAGAAAACCATCAAGAACAAGTATCCAATTCCTCGTATCGATGATCTTTTTGATCAACTTGCTGGAGCCTCAATATTCTCAAAGTTGGACTTGAGGATGGGTTACCATCAGATAAAGATCAGAAAGGAAGATATTCCTAAGACAGCTTTCACCACTCGTTACGGTCTATATGAATACACCGTCATGTCCTTTGGTCTCACCAATGCACCGGCAACGTTCTCAAGACTCATGAATTCTGTCTTCCATGAATACCTCGACAAGTTCGTTGTGGTATATCTCGATGACATTCTAGTCTATTCCAAATCCGAGGAAGAGCATGGAGAACACCTTCGTCTCACTCTCATGAAACTTCGCGAGCATCGTCTGTATGCCAAATTCTCCAAGTGTGAGTTCTGGATTCCAGAAGTTGCATATCTTGGTCATATCATCTCTGCCAAAGGCATAGCCATTGATCCTGAAAAGGTTAAGGCAATTGTTGATTGGAAACCCCCTAAGACGGTGAAGCAAGTCAGAAGTTTTCTTGGCTTGGCTAGCTATTGCCGTCGTTTCGTCCAAAACTTTTCCAAGATTGCCAAACCTCTCACTGATCTCACAAAGAAGGACAAGAAGTTCGTTTGGACTCCACAATGTGATGAGAGTTTCAACCTCCTGAAGACTAAACTCACTTCCACACCTGTTCTGGTTGGCCCAGATACTACCAATCCTTTCCAGATATTCTGTGATGCATCTCTCCAAGGCCTAGGAGCAGTTCTTATGCAAGAACGTCAAGTTGTGGCTTATGCTTCACGTCAGTTGAACCCACATGAGCAAAACTATCCCACACATGATCTTGAACTTGCAGCAGTTGTGTTTGCCCTCAAGAAATGGAGACAATACTTGTTGGGTAACAAAACTGGAATCTTTTCCGATCATAAGAGTCTGAAATACATCTTCACTCAGCCAGATCTGAACCTCAGGCAAAGGAGATGGATTGAGAAGATTAAAGACTTTGATCTCACCATTTCTTACACTCCAGGCAAGGCTAATGTTATGGCCGATGCTCTCATTCGCAAATCCTATTGCAATAATCTCATGATCATGGAAAGCCAACCTCCACTTCATGAAGAATTCCAGAAGCTGAACCTTGGTCTTGTCCCTGAAGGATACCTTGCTAGCTTGACAGCCAGTCCAACTCTCGAGGACAAGATTCGTTCTGAACAACTTCGTGATACTGAAATCAAGAAGATTGTAGAGCACATCAAGGAAGGCAATGATAAATTAAAGTCCTTCTCAATTGATGACAAGGGAACTGTGTTCTTCGAAGGACACATTGCAGTTCCTCAGATTCAAAGTCTCAAGGAGGCTCATGAAACTCCTCTATCCATTCACCCTGGAAGTACAAAGATGTACCAGGATCTCAAGACTCTGTATTGGTGGCCTGGCATGAAACGTGAAATTGCTCAATACGTTTCTGAATGCGACGTTTGTCAACGTGTTAAGGCAGTCCATCAGAAAACAGCCGGTCTACTCCAACCTCTGAAAATTCCTGAGTGGAAGTGGGACATGATTGAAATGGACTTCGTTACTGGGTTTCCAAAGTCCAAGAAGGGCAACGATGCAATCTTCGTTGTTATTGATCGTCTCACTAAGGTTGCTCACTTCTTTGCTGTCAAGTAAACTATCTCAGCTAGCCAGTTAGCAGAGCTCTACACAGCAAAGGTTGTTCCCCTTCATGGTGTTCCATTGGAAATAAGCTCGGACCGTGGAAGTATCTTCACTTCTCATTTCTGGAAAAGCTTTCAAGAAGCATTGGGCACCAAACTTCTGTTCAGCACAGCTTATCACCCTCAGTCTCAGGGGCAAGTCGAAAGAGTCAATCAGATTCTCGAGGATATGCTCAGAGCATGTGGTCTCTCCTTTGGCATGAAATGGGAGGATTGCCTTCCATATGCTGAATTCTCCTACAACAACAGCTACCAGGCAAGCCTAGGCATGGCACCATTTGAGGCACTGTATGGCCGCAGATGCAGGAGTCCAATCAATTGGTCTGGAGCTGGTGAACGTTCACTCTTAGGCCCTGACATTGTTAAGGAAGCCGAGGAGAAAGTTCGTATCATTCGTGACAATCTCAGGATTGCTCAGTCTCGTCAGAAGAGCTATTATGATAGCAAGCACAGGGATATGATCTATGCACCTGGTGATAAGGCATATCTCCGTGTAACTCCCCTCAGAGGCACTCATCGTTTTGGTGTGAAAGGAAAGCTTGCACCAAGATACATTGGTCCTTTCAACATTCTCTCAAGGCGTGCAGAAAATGCTTATCGTCTTGAACTTCCAGAAAAACTATCCAAGGTGCACGATGTGTTCCACGTGTCACAGCTCAAGAAGTGTTTCAAAGATCCAGATCGTGCAGTTGATCATGATTCCATTGAACTGCAAGATGATCTATCTTATGAGGAGCACCCTATTCGTATTCTCGATGAGACCGAGCGTAAGACTCGCAACAAGAGCACCAAGTTCTTGAAAGTGCAATGGTCGCATCATTCCGATAAAGAGGCAACGTGGGAGACCGAAGAGGATCTTCGCAAGAAGTATCCGGACCTTTTCACTGCTCAGTAAGGAATCTCGGGGCGCGATTCCTTCAGGGGGGGCGTTTTGTAACATCCCAAGTATGAAATATCCCTTAGAATGTTTGATTTATTGTTTTAATTCAAGTATTGCATCATGTCATCATGTTTAATTATTTGTTTGCAATTGTTACTATTTGTTTTGCATCTGTTTTATCTTGTTTTCATAATCAAACTCAAGCAAATTCAAATGGTTATTTTCATACTTGATCTGTTACAACTTTTGGAATAAAAATAACAAATGAAAACAACCATTTTATTCCATGATTGATCACTCATTAAATTGTTGGTTTTAATCAATCAATTAATTCAATCAATAATTCCTAAATCATTTCTAAATTCAAACCAAGTTTTTCAAATCAGTACCTTTTGAATCCATGAGGTTCACCACACCATTGTACTCTTTAAATCATTTTAACTCTTAGGGGTAACCCTATTAAAAATGGTTGTTTTCAATAAGGTTTCATTAATATTAAAATTCCCCCAAATTTGGTTCAAATACAAACAACATTTTAAATCACAACTTTTTGAAAATAAACCTTGGCATTTGGTTGCTATTGGTCTAACAAGCCTAACCTAATTTTTCTGGAATTTTTACTAATCCTAAACCTTCCTTTTTCTTCCAAATCTGTTTCAGCAAAAAAAAATAGAACAGAAAAAAAAAATGAGCAGCAGCTAACTAGCGCGCGCGGCAGATAAGCTAACCCAGCCCACCTAAGCTACAGCGCGCGCAGCCCAGCCCGCTCTACCCTAACTTAACGCTTCAAAAAGCGTGCAAGCCGTCTGTCCCATGTACGGCGCGCATCCGCGGCGCCACCGCGGCAGTACGGCCACCTCCGACGGCGATCCGGCCACCTAGCCCCCTATATATCCCCCTAGACCTCCCCGGCGCTGGCCCTAAGCCCTAGGTTCCCTATTCCCTCCTCTCCGCCGCCGTCAATCGCTCCTCCTCGTCGCTCTTCCCCCCTCTCTGAATCCCACGCCGACGGCGAACCTCTGAACCTCAGACCACCGCGACCGCCATGACCCTCTTCCACCACCCGTAACCACCAAAACGGATTCGCCACCAACTCCTCTTTCTGCTGGACACCGGCGCCATCTCGGTGAAGCTCTGTAGCAGTGCCGCCGTCCTCGACCACGCCGTCGCCGCCGCGGGAACCACCTCGACCTCTGCCCGTTTCCAACCTCGGTGAGCTCCACCGTTTCTCCTCCCTCCTTCCCTCTCTGTGCCTCTGCTGCACACGCGCACACGTCGCCTCCATCCTCACCACAGCAACACCACCAGATCGATGCACGGCCACCGTCTCCCCGCCGGCGAGCAGCTGCTGTTATCTCTGACGAGGTTCAGTTTCTGCGCGTCAGTTGGGTTCAGTTAACTGCAGGTTGAAATACAACCTTGCTGCGTCGCGTATTCAGATAACAAACGCGCAGTACCGCAGTGGTTCAGTCAGCGCGCGGCGAGGGAGAGGTGCTGGGATCGAGCCCTCGCGCTGCGGGGTTTTCCCCAATTCTTTTGCCCCGCTGGCTGACAGGCAGGGGCCACGCGCCAGTGACCCCCACTGCCACGCGTGCGCGCGCTCGCCACGCTGGCCACGGGCCCACGGGGCAGTGGCTGGGGTTAGACCCAGTGCGGTAACAGAAGAATTAAAACGTTTCTGTTGTGTTTTCTATTTCTTTTAAATGGCAGAATAAAACACTAAACTTTAAAAATCAATAACTTTTAACCTATAAGTCCAATAAATAAAAGTTGTATATGTTTATTGCTCCAAATTTTATTGTCTATCCAATTATTCCAATTGTGAACTGTTTTGAATTTTCCAAATACATTTAAAATTCAAATTTGGGTAATTCAAATGTAATTTGCAATAATTCACAAATAATTCATACTAATTCCAAATAAGGCAAATAAAATATGTTTTTCATACCATTTTGAATATCCTATTCAAATATAAAATTTGTTTCATTGTTTGAATAATTTAAATTGCCTAACTAATTTAATACTTGTTTAATTCAATTAAATTTGATAAAATTATAACTTGCTTAATATAAAATATTTTTGAACATGCAAAATATGTTTTCAACCCATCAAAGTGTGAACTTTTCAAATGTGAATTTGAATTTATGATTTGAACAAATAAAATTCAAATAATATTCAAACTTGTTTTAAATTCAATTAAAACTTGTTTAATATTGTTTAATTCATAATAAATTCATCCTAATTCAAATTTCAATATTTGAAACATGTAATCCAACTAAAATTTGATGTTCTTTTCAAATATAAATTTTGTTAATTGTTTTGCACACTTTAAATTGATGAAAACAATAATTGTTTGTGTGACATGTTTAAGTAACCCAAAATTCCTAAACTTAATAAATAATTTCCAAACTTGTTTTATTCCTTTTCCTTTGCATCTATCATTGTTATTTGTTGTTATTTTGTTATTTCCATCATGCATGCATCATGCTAACAACTTTCACCTAATAATTAATTATAAATCATTTGTTCCACTTAATTATGGACCTTTTCCATATGCAACTCATTTTGGCATATGGGTCCATTTAAATTGTGTTATCTTGTTAGCTAGTTTACTTTGATGCAACCATTAACTTGTCATGCATCATCTTGATTGTGCACAATGCCATGGCAATGATTGTTTACATTCCTGTTTTGTTTGTTTGCTTCTTCTCGAATAGACGACGACGTTGAGACAGACGATCCTTACAGCACCCCTTCTGAGGATCTAGCTCAGTACCAGACTGCTGAGTTCGCAGGCAAGTTATCACTCACATGAACCATTGTGTCCCTTTCAACCCTGGTTACCGATACTTTCCGTTGTCTATTTTTGCTGGCCTTAGTGGTAGTTGTTTCAGTTACGAACCTACCACATGAATCCTTTAACCCTGATATTGCCTCACCACCCCTCCTACAACCCTATTGTTTGAGCCAGTGTCTTACTAGTATGCTTAGATTGTTTTGCTCGAGTCTGTTACCCTTTACTTTTAGTTACTATATTTCATTATGTCTGGGGGCTCGATGTTTAATCAATCAATCAATCATGCTAATGTTATTACTTAATAATAATTTGATGATAAGGCACCGGCAGGAGGCCCTGTGTGGTTTTGAGGCCTGCTAGTGTCGACCCTAATAGGAAAAGGGTCTTGTCTACTGATCCATGATAAGCGCACTACCCGCATGTGGGAAGCGAGTATGGGCGCCCCCCTCAATTTGATTTGATTCGCATCTCGTCCAAATCATCTCATTTAGTTCGTGCTTTCTATTTGCCGCATGCATGTTTTTGCGAGCCCAGCGCAGGGTGGAACTTTCGTAGTCGGCATATAGGGGGACACGGTCTTAGAGTGCTATGAGGGTCCCTTTTCTTCGGGGCTTGATTAGCCGTGCGCCCAAGGTGCTTTGGGCTTGATGCGAAGAAGAGTTGAGTTGTGTTGAGTGCCCCGCTTGGTGGGAGGCATCCCATCTGGCGGGTTATTCATACGTGTACGGCCAAATTGGTGCAACCCTGCAGGGATAATCTTCTCGAGAAGCCGTGTTTTCCGCGGTTATGGTTAACTTGGTGAAAGTACTGGCTAACAAGTACTCAGGACAACTTAAACCTAATGATTCACAATCTCACACCCCATGATTATCAATTTGACTAGTAATAGGATTATTGTCACAATAACTTGTTTCATCTTAATCCAACTATGGGAGTTATCCTCGGACTGCTTCTTTGGATAAGGGGCGAGGTCCAGGATGGGTTTGTTTGATGTTATCTTTCAGTTGGTTACAACACTCGATCTTATCCCCTTTCTGATAGTTGGAAGTGATAGAATCTCTGTAGTTGGTTAGCGCAGCCAGTTGTAGCATCTTATATACCTTTTTCCCTCCGTTGAACCCAAGTCTTCTGTGCTTGTGTTGACGGGCTATACTTTGGTGAACTGTGAGTCTTGCTTGCCAGTACGTCTATGTACTGACCCCTTTGGGGCTGTGGTTTCCGCAGACTACGATTACGAGGAAGGTGACGGCTACTACGTGGAGTTTGACGAGGCTGCTGACGAGTAGTTAGCGGACCCGGGCAGGATCCGAGACATCGTGGATGGGCTCCGTCTTTATTTCAGTTTCCGGCTTCTTAAGCCCATTTGGATTTTGTCTGTACTTAGACCCCTTTGAATGCTTCCGCTGATGTAATGAATGCTATGTTGGGACATGTGTCCTCTGGATGATTGTATTTGCTATCTCTGCCCTAGTGAGGGCCATTTGCTACCTTATTTCTATCTTTTGTGTCGTAGAGGCATGTTGTGTTATCCTTTTGTTCAAAGCCATTGACGTACCATGTGTGTATGGTATGAAGTACGTCAATGGTAGTGTCCTGATTTCTACAGGATAGTTTACATCGACGGTGAACAGTAGCGATGGGTTGTCACACATAAGTGTTGGCCTACTCGTAAGAGGACGCGGGTGCCGGAGAGCCCCGTAATCCCATCAAAATACTGTTCAGTTCGTACGGTGAGTATCCTCTAGAAGTTCGGGTGCGACAAATGGTATCAGAGCCTGTCTGCCTGTAGGATCCCTTTTTACTGGTCGCAGTTGAGTCTAGAAACTATTTTGTAGCTATATAGGAAAAAAATGAAACGTGAGAGTAGGAATTCTGCCATTTTTCTTCTTTCCCCACCCACCCACCCTTTTCTGGTAAGGAAGTGCAACGTTGTTTTCTGTTCTCACCTAAACTTTCAAGTTAGGATTTCACGTGTTTTGGGTTCTCCGTAGTACCTCAGGAGTTTTTGGTCTCGAGTTTCCCGATGTTGCTTCAATATCCTGTTCTTTTCAACATCCTTATCGTCTGTTGAACCTTGTTGTTGTTTCCCACTTCAATTCTTCTACCGGAGTCTAATCAAAACTTCCCCGATCATCTGCAGATGGATCTCAGGTTCTTCCCGCAGGTGGTTCGGATGACTCGCTGTGAGAGCACCGCCGGTTATCCGGAGATGCTGAGAGACATGGTTACCTATCTGGGATTCCATTGGGCATCAGAGTACCAGGTCTACGAGCAGCAGCGAGAGTTTGACCAGACCTACTACCAGGCTATCGTCTACATTCTGTCGGATGATGGCAGGAGCGTTGTCCACCGCTACGAGGCAGTAGGTTCCACAGTGGATATGGCCGTGCAGCAGGCAGCTTACGTGAGTCTCACCGTCCTCCGTGCTGACTACTGGGGGTTTGATGATTCTATCTATCGTCACATCCCCCGTGGTTACATCACGGCAGCGGGAGTTCACTTCACTCTCCACAGCAACCTGGATACCTACGAGTCTGATAGCTCCAGGCTGCACACCACTGCTCAGTTCGTGAGGCACAGTGACGCAGTTGCTTCCGCACTGTCTCAGGAGTTAGCTTCAGTCAGGGAGCAGCTCTATCTGGCGTTGACTCGTCTGGCTACGTACACCACAGACTTTGTTGGAGACGAGCGCTTTGCGCGTTTCACTCAGCCAGCTGGGTTTCCGCTGCCAGATGCTGGAGGTTACGAGCCGATCAGAGGTCCACTTCTCGACCTTGGTCCTGGTTACACTGGGATTCCCCGCTTTGGAGCACAGGGAGACGACGCTTTCTACTTCACCACACCGAGAGTTGCTCTCAGGGCAGTCCCGCTCTACGTGGATCGTCGTCATACCTACTTCCGGGGGATTCCTCCGCACCGTATCTATCGTCGTACTACTCACCGCCGTCCTGCGTGATGAGCATGGGAGTACCGATGTATCCATTCCTAGCTATGTTTAGTTATCCTTTGTCTTTCGAACCATGTATTGGTCTGTTGGATATTCTGATGTATTGGAACATGTGATGGTGTACCTGTTGGTTATCTATTCATGCGTCGGAATAATCTCACTTTCGGTTACCAAGTCTATCCTTTTCTATTGTTGTGCTAAAATGAATGTCTATTCAGGATGCCGCCGACAAGGAGCAACCCGCCTGAACCACCTCCGCTCACGGAGCTGTTGACTCAGATGACTCAGGTCGTGGCTCAGATGGCCCAGATCCAGGCTAACCAGCACATCAACCAGAATGCTCCGCGAGTCAGCATCAAGGAGTTTCTGAGCATGGGGCCGAGAGCTTTCGTGGCAACACGTGAGCCTCTGGATGCTGATGACTGGATCAGGGAGATGAACAGGGCTCTGGAGATAGCTCATGTTGCTGAGGAAGATAAGGTCAAGTATGCCACCTACCTACTGAAGGGTCAGGCAGCTACTTGGTGGGAGAACTACCAGACCATGAGAGCTGGCTATCCTATCACCTGGGGATGTTTCAAGGATGCCTTCCTGAAGCACCACATCCCAGATGGTCTCATGGAAAGGATGCGTGAGGAATTCTGCTCTCTCAAACAGGGCAAGCTGGACGTCCTCGGCTACCAGAACGAGTTCAATCGTCTTGCGCGATACGCTGGTGACGAGGTGTCCACTGAAGCCAAGAAGATGGCAAGGTTCCGCCGAGGTTTTAACCCGGAACTGAAGTACGCTCTCACCAACATCAAGTGCAAGGACTTCGTGGAGCTCATGAACACCGCGCTCAATGAGGAGAATGGGCGCAAGGCGTTCGAAGAGTCCCGCAAGCACTCGTGTGAGGGTGGTTCCTCCTCCAACATGACCACCCCTCCGCAGAAGCGCCGCATCTGGGTGCCAAATGGTGTTGTCACTCGGGCTCCAAATGCCCAAGCTTCTCCAGGCTTTGGTCCCCGCCCACCCAACCCATCTCAGATGCAGGGTCAGAGGGTTCCAATGGGACAGCCAAGGCCAGGTCCTCCTCGTGTCGTCACTTGCTACAAGTGCAAGGAGACTGGACACTACGCTGATAAGTGCACTCAGAGGCAGCTACCTCCACCTCCTCGCCCCAACACCAACCAGGCAATGGTTCGTGCTCCCCCGGCTAAAGCCTTCAACTCCAACAACAGGCCTGTCGGGAGGACCGCGAGGGTGAACCATATCAAGGCCGACAAAGCTGAGGAAGCTGCTGACGTCGTTCTCGGTATATTACCCGTAAACTCTTTTCCAGCTAAAGTGTTGTTTGATACTGGAGCATCGCATTCGTTCGTGTCAAAGATCTTTGCTACAGCATACAATTTAGCTCTGGTTCCGCTAAGCAATCAAATCTATGTGCACTCTCCGGGAACTAAAATGATTACTTCCAAGATAAGCATGGACAATCAGATCCTAATTGGAGGTCGCATATTCCTTGCTTCACTCATGCTGCTGGGAAATTCTGACATTGATGTCATTCTGGGTATGGATTGGTTGAAGACCCACAAAGCTAAAATTGACTGTGCTCAAAAGTCAATAACTCTCTCTCACACTTCAGGCCAGATAGTCTATTCTCCGTATGGATCAAGTTCTGTTCAGCTGTTCAACCTAGATGCAAAACCTCTTCCTGCAATTGAAAATGTTCCGGTAGTTTGTGAATTCCCTGACGTCTTTCCAGAAGAATTGCCAGGGATGCCCCCGGACAGAGCAGTTGAGTTCGTGATCGAGCTTGAGCCAGGTACTGCTCCAATCTCTAAGCATCCATACAAGATAGCTCCTCCTGAACTGAAATTGTTTGAAGGAGCAAATCGATATGTACATGGATAAAGGTTACATTCAGCCTAGTTCCTCCGCTTGGGGTTGCCCAACTCTGTTTGTTGCCAAGAAGGATCAAACAAAAAGACTCGTGGTTGACTATCGTCCTCTCAACGAGAAAACCATCAAGAACAAGTATCCAATTCCTCGTATCGATGATCTTTTTGATCAACTTGCTGGAGCCTCAATATTCTCAAAGTTGGACTCGAGGATGGGTTACCATCAGATAAAGATCAGAAAGGAAGATATTCCTAAGACAGCTTTCACCACTCGTTACGGTCTATATGAATACACCGTCATGTCCTTTGGTCTCACCAATGCACCGGCAACGTTCTCAAGACTCATGAATTCTGTCTTCCATGAATACCTCGACAAGTTCGTTGTGGTATATCTCGATGACATTCTAGTCTATTCCAAATCCGAGGAAGAGCATGGAGAACACCTTCGTCTCACTCTC
Source organism: Alopecurus myosuroides (assembly GCA_028641055.1). Classification (NCBI taxonomy): domain Eukaryota; kingdom Viridiplantae; phylum Streptophyta; class Magnoliopsida; order Poales; family Poaceae; genus Alopecurus; species Alopecurus myosuroides. Next base: position 276,252,408 of record CM054057.1, on the reverse strand, counting down.
ATGAAACTTCGCGAGCATCGTCTGTATGCCAAATTCTCCAAGTGTGAGTTCTGGATTCCAGAAGTTGCATATCTTGGTCATATCATCTCTGCCAAAGGCATAGCCATTGATCCTGAAAAGGTTAAGGCAATTGTTGATTGGAAACCCCCTAAGACGGTGAAGCAAGTCAGAAGTTTTCTTGGCTTGGCTAGCTATTGCCGTCGTTTCGTCCAAAACTTTTCCAAGATTGCCAAACCTCTCACTGATCTCACAAAGAAGGACAAGAAGTTCGTTTGGACTCCACAATGTGATGAGAGTTTCAACCTCCTGAAGACTAAACTCACTTCCACACCTGTTCTGGTTGGCCCAGATACTACCAATCCTTTCCAGATATTCTGTGATGCATCTCTCCAAGGCCTAGGAGCAGTTCTTATGCAAGAACGTCAAGTTGTGGCTTATGCTTCACGTCAGTTGAACCCACATGAGCAAAACTATCCCACACATGATCTTGAACTTGCAGCAGTTGTGTTTGCCCTCAAGAAATGGAGACAATACTTGTTGGGTAACAAAACTGAAATCTTTTCCGATCATAAGAGTCTGAAATACATCTTCACTCAGCCAGATCTGAACCTCAGGCAAAGGAGATGGATTGAGAAGATTAAAGACTTTGATCTCACCATTTCTTACACTCCAGGCAAGGCTAATGTTATGGCCGATGCTCTCATTCGCAAATCCTATTGCAATAATCTCATGATCATGGAAAGCCAACCTCCACTTCATGAAGAATTCCAGAAGCTGAACCTTGGTCTTGTCCCTGAAGGATACCTTGCTAGCTTGACAGCCAGTCCAACTCTCGAGGACAAGATTCGTTCTGAACAACTTCGTGATACTGAAATCAAGAAGATTGTAGAGCACATCAAGGAAGGCAATGATAAATTAAAGTCCTTCTCAATTGATGACAAGGGAACTGTGTTCTTCGAAGGACACATTGCAGTTCCTCAGATTCAAAGTCTCAAGGAGGCTCATGAAACTCCTCTATCCATTCACCCTGGAAGTACAAAGATGTACCAGGATCTCAAGACTCTGTATTGGTGGCCTGGCATGAAACGTGAAATTGCTCAATACGTTTCTGAATGCGACGTTTGTCAACGTGTTAAGGCAGTCCATCAGAAAACAGCCGGTCTACTCCAACCTCTGAAAATTCCTGAGTGGAAGTGGGACATGATTGAAATGGACTTCGTTACTGGGTTTCCAAAGTCCAAGAAGGGCAACGATGCAATCTTCGTTGTTATTGATCGTCTCACTAAGGTTGCTCACTTCTTTGCTGTCAAGTAAACTATCTCAGCTAGCCAGTTAGCAGAGCTCTACACAGCAAAGGTTGTTCCCCTTCATGGTGTTCCATTGGAAATAAGCTCGGACCGTGGAAGTATCTTCACTTCTCATTTCTGGAAAAGCTTTCAAGAAGCATTGGGCACCAAACTTCTGTTCAGCACAGCTTATCACCCTCAGTCTCAGGGGCAAGTCGAAAGAGTCAATCAGATTCTCGAGGATATGCTCAGAGCATGTGGTCTCTCCTTTGGCATGAAATGGGAGGATTGCCTTCCATATGCTGAATTCTCCTACAACAACAGCTACCAGGCAAGCCTAGGCATGGCACCATATGAGGCACTGTATGCCGCAGATGCCGGAGTCCAATCATTGGTCTGGAGCTGGTGAACGTTCACTCTTAGGCCCTGACATTGTTAAGGAAGCCGAGGAGAAAGTTCGTATCATTCGTGACAATCTCAGGATTGCTCAGTCTCGTCAGAAGAGCTATTATGATAGCAAGCACAGGGATATGATCTATGCACCTGGTGATAAGGCATATCTCCGTGTAACTCCCCTCAGAGGCACTCATCGTTTGGGTGTGAAAGGAAAGCTTGCACCAAGATACATTGGTCCTTTCAACATTCTCCAAGGCGTGCAGAAAATGCTTATCGTCTTGAACTTCCAGAAAAACTATCCAAGGTGCACGATGGTTCCACGTGTCACAGCTCAAGAAGTGTTTTCAAAGATCCAGATCGTGCAGTTGATCATGATTCCATTGAACTGCAAATGATCTATCTTATGAGGAGCACCCTATTCGTATTCTCGATGAGACCGAGCGTAAGACTCTCAACAAAGAGCAAACCAAGTTTCTTGAAAGTGCAATGGTCGCATCATTCCGATAAAGAGGCAACGTGGGGAGACCGAAGAGGATCTTCGCAGAAGTATCCGGACCTTTTTACACTGCTCAGTAAGGAATCTCGGGGCGCGATTCCTTCAGGGGGGGCGTTTTGTAACATCCCAAGTATGAAATATCCCTTAGAATGTTTGATTTATTGTTTTTAATTCAAGTATTGCATCATGTCATCATGTTTAATTATTTGTTTAGCAATTGTTACTATTTGTTTTGCATCTGTTTTATCTTGTTTTCATAATCAAACTCAAGCAAATTCAAATGGTTATTTTCATACTTGATCTGTTACAACTTTTGGAATAAAAATAACAAATGAAAACAACCATTTTATTTTCCATGATTGATCACTCATTAAATTGTTGGTTTTAATCAATCAATTAATTCAATCAATAATTCCTAAATCATTTCTAAATTCAAACCAAGTTTTTCAAATCAGTACCTTTTGAATCCATGAGGTTCACCACACCATTGTACTCTTTAAATCATTTTAACTCTAGGGGTAACCCTATTAAAAATGGTTGTTTTCAATAAGGTTTCATTAATATTAAATTCCCCCAATTTGGTTCAAATACAAACAACATTTTAAATCACAACTTTTGAAAATAAACCTTGGCATTTGGTTGCTATTGGTCTAACAAGCTCTAACCTAATTTTTCTGGAATTTTTACTAATCCTAAACCTTCCTTTTTCTTCCAAATCTGTTTCAGCAAAAAAAAATAGAACAGAAAAAAAAAATGAGCAGCAGCTAACTAGCGCGCGCGGCAGATAAGCTAACCCAGCCCACCTAAGCTACAGCGCGCGCAGCCCAGCCCGCTCTACCCTAACTTAACGCTTCAAAAAGCGTGCAAGCCGTCTGTCCCATGTACGGCGCGCATCCGCGGCGCCACCGCGGCAGTACGGCCACCTCCGACGGCGATCCGGCCACCTAGCCCCCTATATATCCCCCTAGACCTCCCCGGCGCTGGCCCTAAGCCCTAGGTTCCCTATTCCCTCCTCTCCGCCGCCGTCAATCGCTCCTCCTCGTCGCTCTTCCCCCCTCTCTGAATCCCACGCTGACGGCGAACCTCTGAACCTCAGACCACCGCGACCGCCATGACCCTCTTCCACCACCCGTAACCACCAAAACGGATTCGCCACCAACTCCTCTTTCTGCTGGACACCGGCGCCATCTCGGTGAAGCTCTGTAGCAGTGCCGCCGTCCTCGACCACGCCGTCGCCGCCGCGGGAACCACCTCGACCTCTGCCCGTTTCCAACCTCGGTGAGCTCCACCGTTTCTCCTCCCTCCTTCCCTCTCTGTGCCTCTGCTGCACACGCGCACACGTCGCCTCCATCCTCACCACAGCAGCACCACCAGATCGATGCACGGCCACCGTCTCCCCGCCGGCGAGCAGCTGCTGTTATCTCTGACGAGGTTCAGTTTCTGCGCGTCAGTTGGGTTCAGTTAACTGCAGGTTGAAATACAACCTTGCTGCGTCGCGTATTCAGATAACAAACGCGCAGTACCGCAGTGGTTCAGTCAGCGCGCGGCGAGGGAGAGGTGCTGGGATCGAGCCCTCGCGCTGCGGGGTTTTCCCCAATTCTTTTGCCCCGCTGGCTGACAGGCAGGGGCCACGCGCCAGTGACCCCCACTGCCACGCGTGCGCGCGCTCGCCACGCTGGCCACGGGCCCACGGGGCAGTGGCTGGGGTTAGACCCAGTGCGGTAACAGAAGAATTAAAACGTTTCTGTTGTGTTTTCTATTTCTTTTAAATGGCAGAATAAAACACTAAACTTTAAAAATCAATAACTTTTAACCTATAAGTCCAATAAATAAAAGTTGTATATGTTTATTGCTCCAAATTTTATTGTCTATCCAATTATTCCAATTGTGAACTGTTTTGAATTTTCCAAATACATTTAAAATTCAAATTTGGGTAATTCAAATGTAATTTGCAATAATTCACAAATAATTCATACTAATTCCAAATAAGGCAAATAAAATATGTTTTTCATACCATTTTGAATATCCTATTCAAATATAAAATTTGTTTCATTGTTTGAATAATTTAAATTGCCTAACTAATTTAATACTTGTTTAATTCAATTAAATTTGATAAAATTATAACTTGCTTAATATAAAATATTTTTGAACATGCAAAATATGTTTTCAACCCATCAAAGTGTGAACTTTTCAAATGTGAATTTGAATTTATGATTTGAACAAATAAAATTCAAATAATATTCAAACTTGTTTTAAATTCAATTAAAACTTGTTTAATATTGTTTAATTCATAATAAATTCATCCTAATTCAAATTTCAATATTTGAAACATGTAATCCAACTAAAATTTGATGTTCTTTTCAAATATAAATTTTGTTAATTGTTTTGCACACTTTAAATTGATGAAAACAATAATTGTTTGTGTGACATGTTTAAGTAACCCAAAATTCCTAAACTTAATAAATAATTTCCAAACTTGTTTTATTCCTTTTCCTTTGCATCTATCATTGTTATTTGTTGTTATTTTGTTATTTCCATCATGCATGCATCATGCTAACAACTTTCACCTAATAATTAATTATAAATCATTTGTTCCACTTAATTATGGACCTTTTCCATATGCAACTCATTTTGGCATATGGGTCCATTTAAATTGTGTTATCTTGTTAGCTAGTTTACTTTGATGCAACCATTAACTTGTCATGCATCATCTTGATTGTGCACAATGCCATGGCAATGATTGTTTACATTCCTGTTTTGTTTGTTTGCTTCTTCTCGAATAGACGACGACGTTGAGACAGACGATCCTTACAGCACCCCTTCTGAGGATCTAGCTCAGTACCAGACTGCTGAGTTCGCAGGCAAGTTATCACTCACATGAACCATTGTGTCCCTTTCAACCCTGGTTACCGATACTTTCCGTTGTCTATTTTTGCTGGCCTTAGTGGTAGTTGTTTCAGTTACGAACCTACCACATGAATCCTTTAACCCTGATATTGCCTCACCACCCCTCCTACAACCCTATTGTTTGAGCCAGTGTCTTACTAGTATGCTTAGATTGTTTTGCTCGAGTCTGTTACCCTTTACTTTTAGTTACTATATTTCATTATGTCTGGGGGCTCGATGTTTAATCAATCAATCAATCATGCTAATGTTATTACTTAATAATAATTTGATGATAAGGCACCGGCAGGAGGCCCTGTGTGGTTTTGAGGCCTGCTAGTGTCGACCCTAATAGGAAAAGGGTCTTGTCTACTGATCCATGATGAGCGCACTACCCGCATGTGGGAAGCGAGTATGGGCGCCCCCCTCAATTTGATTTGATTCGCATCTCGTCCAAATCATCTCATTTAGTTCGTGCTTTCTATTTGCTGCATGCATGTTTTTGCGAGCCCAGCGCAGGGTGGAACTTTCGTAGTCGGCATATAGGGGGACACGGTCTTAGAGTGCTATGAGGGTCCCTTTTCTTCGGGGCTTGATTAGCCGTGCGCCCAAGGTGCTTTGGGCTTGATGCGAAGAAGAGTTGAGTTGTGTTGAGTGCCCCGCTTGGTGGGAGGCATCCCATCTGGCGGGTTATTCATACGTGTACGGCCAAATTGGTGCAACCCTGCAGGGATAATCTTCTCGAGAAGCCGTGTTTTCCGCGGTTATGGTTAACTTGGTGAAAGTACTGGCTAACAAGTACTCAGGACAACTTAAACCTAATGATTCACAATCTCACACCCCATGATTATCAATTTGACTAGTAATAGGATTATTGTCACAATAACTTGTTTCATCTTAATCCAACTATGGGAGTTATCCTCGGACTGCTTCTTTGGATAAGGGGCGAGGTCCAGGATGGGTTTGTTTGATGTTATCTTTCAGTTGGTTACAACACTCGATCTTATCCCCTTTCTGATAGTTGGAAGTGATAGAATCTCTGTAGTTGGTTAGCGCAGCCAGTTGCAGCATCTTATATACCTTTTTCCCTCCGTTGAACCCAAGTCTTCTGTGCTTGTGTTGACGGGCTATACTTTGGTGAACTGTGAGTCTTGCTTGCCAGTACGTCTATGTACTGACCCCTTTGGGGCTGTGGTTTCCGCAGACTACGATTACGAGGATCCAGGTGACGGCTACTACGTGGAGTTTGACGAGGCTGCTGACGAGTAGTTAGCGGACCCGGGCAGGATCCGAGACATCGTGGATGGGCTCCGTCTTTATTTCAGTTTCCGGCTTCTTAAGCCCATTTGGATTTTGTCTGTACTCAGACCCCTTTGAATGCTTCCGCTGATGTAATGAATGCTATGTTGGGACATGTGTCCTCTGGATGATTGTATTTGCTATCTCTGCCCTAGTGAGGGCCATTTGCTACCTTATTTCTATCTTTTGTGTCGTAGAGGCATGTTGTGTTATCCTTTTGTTCAAAGCCGTTGACGTACCATGTGTGTATGGTATGAAATACGTCAATGGTAGTGTCCTGATTTCTACAGGATAGTTTACATCGACGGTGAACAGTAGCGATGGGTTGTCACACATAAGTGTTGGCCTACTCGTAAGAGGACGCGGGTGCCGGAAAGCCCCGTAATCCCATCAGAATACTGTTCAGTTCGTACGGTGAGTATCCTCTAGAAGTCCGGGTGCGACACAAAGACACAAAAGAAAAGATACAACGGGGTTGCTAAGGAAATAGACAACACCCCGGTGCAAAGAAAACAAAAATAAACAACGGAAAACGGGTTGAAAACAGAGAAATAAAACGGGTTGTCTCCGGAAGCGCTTTTCTTTTAATGCCTTTCAGCTAGGCACAATGATTTTTAAAAGATGCTCACATAAGAATAAGAGCTGAAGCACAATAAGAGAGCATAAAGAAGCAAATATAAAACACATTTAAGTCTAACCCACTTCCGATGAAAAAGAATCTTGTAGAAAAACAAGTCAATAAAGCACAAAGTGGCTAGCATAGGAAGACAAAACAAGTGCAACTTCAAAATTTTCAACATAAAGAGGGGAAACTTGGTATTGTTGAGATGCATAAGATTATGTTTCCCTCTCTCATAATAGATTTCAGTAGCATCATGAATGAAATTAACAATATAACTATCACATAAAACATCCTTATCATGAGCCACATGCATAAAAGAATTAATAGTCTCCACACAAGCATAGTCATTCTCATTAATAGTAGTGGGAGCAAATTCAACAAAATAGTTATCATTATAATTCTCATCACCATAATCATCAAATATAGGAGGCATATTATAATCATAATTAACTTTCTCCTCAATAGTAGGTGGACTGAAAATAACATATTCATCATTGTAATCTTCATATATTGGAGGCAAAGTATCATCAAAGAAAATTTCCTCCTCAAAACTTGGGGGACTAAAAATATCATATTCATCAAGAATAGCTTCCCCAAGCTTAGATTTTTCCATATCATTAGCAATAATGGTATTCAAATAATTACTAGCTTCCCCAAGCTTAGATTTTTCCATAGCATTAGCAATAATGGTATTCAAATAATTAATGCTAATAACATTGCTACTTGAATGCAAACAAAGATCCATAGGTTTTTTAATTTTCTCTTCAAACACTTCATGTCCTAACTCAAGATAAAAATTATAAAGCTCCCTCATATTTTTGTTGTTTTCCATCAAGCCTAACTAGTGAAAATAAAAACAAGAAACAAAAAAAATATAATTACAGAATCTAAAGGAAATAACTTCGAGCACTCACACCCGAGGATGTGAGAACCTTTTACCTTACCTCCCCGGCAACGGCGCCAGAAAAGATCTTGATGTCTACGCATGCTTCTATTCTTGTAGACAGTGTTGGGCCTCCAAGTGCAGAGGTTTGTAGAACAGCAACAAGTTTCCCTTAAATGGATCACCCAAGGTTTATCGAACACAGGGAGGTAGAGGTCAAAGATATCCCTCTCAAGCAACCCTGCAATTAAGATACAAGAAGTCTCTTGTGTCCCCAACACACCCAATATACTTGTCAGGTATATAGGTGCGCTAGTTCGGCGAAGAGATAGTGAAATGCTAGTAAAAATGGATGGTTATAAGTAATAATAGCAATCTGAAATAAATATGGCAGCAAGCAAACATGTACCAGAACAGGCGGAAAATGGTGTTTCAATGCTTGGAAACAAGGCCTAGGGATCCTACTTTCCCTAGTGGACACTGTCAACAATGATCACATAATTGAATAACTAAATATCTTATCTTCACTATGCTACTATTAACCCTCTCTGGTTGGATAACAAACACTAATCATTGCATAGGGTTGCAAAAAACATTCCTTAAAGTAAGCATTCCCATGTCTAATTAGCCCCACACTGTCAACTTGAGCTCCCTAGAAGGTACTAGACAAACAACACAATTCATAGAGGAGATACACACGATGTGCACAATATCACCTTCACACCGCGGAACAAGGTGACTCCAAAGTTCATATTAATAAAACACTTGAGTAGCACATTAGATGAAGAGTAACATCTACTTCTTCAACTAGATTACAAAGCTCATGATCACATATAGATCACACCATGAGAGAGAGATGAACCACATAGCTACTGGTAGAGCCCTCAGCCTCGTGGGATAACTACTTCCTCCTCATCATAAGAGACAGCAACGACGATGGAGATGGCAGTGGAGTCGATGGAGATGGCTTCCTTGGGCTCTTCCCCGTCCCGGCAGGGTGCCAGAACAAAGATCTATCCCCCGAAACTTGGGTTGACGATGACGGCGGCTGCGGAAGGTTTTGTGGAATTTCGCCGATTCGGTTAGGGTTTTCTGGAGGAAGGCCTTAAATAGGCGGAACAGCAACGCCGGTGGGCCACCAGGGTGGCCTCACCAACCCCAGGCGCGGCCAAGGGGGGCGCCTGGCTATGGCGAGGGCCCACTGGTGCCCGTCTTCGACTCCTCTTCGGACTTCTGGATGGATCCGGGGAAAATAGGAACTTCGGGATTCGTGGGGTCCAATTCCGAGAATATTTCCAGAACAACTTTTCTGAAATAAAAAATAGCAGAATACAGGGAACTGATACTTATTAATAGGTTAGTCCCGGAAAACGTGTAAAAATTCTATAAAGAAGGGATAAAACATGTAGCAATTGGCATAATATCAACATGGAACATCAGAAATTATAGATACGTTGGAGACATATCAGCTTCCACTGAGCCTTCTAGAGCTACGGGATAACGCCCCGCCTTGGGCCTTGGTCTTGGGCCTTGGACCGGGTAGGCTCACCCGATAGATTCAGAACTCATCCCCACGTCAGGACCATGATAGCATGAACAACACTCGTGAAAAAACAACCGATGCTTTGTTCGCATCAATTGGAGATGTCTAGATGTGAGAAAACTTCTAACTTTTTTTTAGTCAGGTAAGATATGTCTAGATGTGAGAAACTTGAGCTATTTTGGATTCGTATGGAGAAGTGTTGTATTACATATGTCGCGACAATCTCATATTATCTTTGAATATAGTTATGTTTTATGCTTCTTATAATATAGATAAGTCTTGTAATATAATTGCCACGAAAATATCGAATTACAACCCAAAAGCCATAAGTTAAAAGTCATAAACCTTAAGCCAAAATCCTACCAAATGATGTTTACATATAATTTAGGAAAGAAAAAAGGCCAATTGAGATAATTCAGCCCTTAAGCATGGCAACCATGTTAAAAAAAGTGTCAAAATTAGCTAATACATTTCGAATCAACACTTATACAACTTATTCAGCATTCATGGGCATTGCAGAAATTTTAGGATTCAAACCAGCAACAGCCATCAACAACACCCCTGTGAAATATCAAATCTCAGAATCCAACTACTGCTTCCTACATCTGCTTTCTAACAGCTTAGCAGTTACAACTGATTCTCAGCAGCAGCAGTCCAAACAAACATACCCTTAGGACGCGTTTAGTTGTCGTCTCCACTAGGCCATGCCTAGCAAGAAGAAAGAGTGCATGCTTTGGTGATCATGGACCTAGAGAGCCAATGCAAAAAACAAGGCATGCGTTTCATTTGGTAGTGTGTAAATTAGTTGTCTAGCTTACATACACAACACACATGCTATTTTGTTTGACGGCTTCCTGCATGCGACATGAGAGAGGGATGCAACCTGCATTGAAAACAATGACATATTTTTCTCGTTGTGACCTGCGTCCATCCTGGCTCCAAAAAACGTCCGATTCGGGCGTTCCTCCAGGCCTGCATGAAGGTTCTTTGCAACCCACGCTGGCCACACCATAGAGGGCATGTTGTTTGGCTGAGTGCAAAGGGCTGCGAAAAGTGCAAAGATGCTAGGGATGGCAATGAGACGGGTTTGGTCAGGTTGATATGATCCAAATCCATATACTCATATCCATGATCTTGTTCGTTTCCAACCTATTATAAAGTATCCATGGATCACAGATGCCACCATACCCATACCCATACCCATACCCATACCCGTTGGATATTCAACTATCCGTGGATATTTAGATCCATAAAGGAACAAAAAAATGTCCATAACATGGTGGACATGGCAATATCAATGATTAAAATAAGGTCACATAACACAAAACACTATGCATATTAATTCGTTAGTCTTTAGTAGGTGTAGAACTGGGCCAATGGGTCTTGTACATTGGTTTTTGAAATTAATTAGACTTATCATTTAACCCATATTATATTACGTGTGTCACATACGTGTGGGCCTTACTTTTCAGATGGATATCCAACGGGTATCCATGGAGCTAGTTTTGGATCTGTGCCCAAACCGTAAGTTCGTGGATATCCACCCACGAAAGATGTCCTCCAATCACTTACCCAATGCGTTGGATATCAATGGATATCCGGATCCATGGATAATATTGCCATCCTAAAAGATGCTCTTGTTTTTGGTGCCCACCAATTTTGGCTCCTGGGGTGCAGCCTACCAAACAACCCCTTAAATCCTTCGCGCGACTCCGACGTGATCTCATACCTGAAGATCCTCTTGTGAGTTGTTCGTCGCTCTCTCGCAATTTCATGCTAGCTCAACAATGTTGGGAAGTAAAGGCGGCATCGTCCAACTCCCTCCCTCTAGATCTCAACCGGCGAGGGCGCTGGTTCCCTCTCCCTCCGCTTGCCGCTCTAGCGACAGGAGGGAGGGGAACCTTGTTTCTCCGCCCAGTAGTTAGGGTTAGGGTCTATCTGTTGTGGTGTGTCGTTGGGGTGGTGGGAGCGGCGCCCAAGCAAATTAATCTACCCCAACTCTACTCCCATACCGGCGGCGTCTTGGATTTGATGGAAACACATGCTTGTCGGTCCTTCAGACCGATAACTTGATCTTCTTGTCTTTTTTCAGATCTGGCGAGATCAGTTTCTTGGTGTGTCTTTGGCGTGTGTCGTTTTCTACGACAACGCAGGCGCCCAGAGAAACCTGGTTCTTCTGGAGAGCGGATATTGGTCCGGAGATGGTGGATCTGCCATTTTTCTTGGACTTCGTCGATGAGAGGTGACAGATCCCGATCCAAGAAAGCACGGGGACGTCCCCGGTCAACGTGCCACATCGATATGTGACTTGTTGCATGCATCAGACCTGTTCATCGACTCTCAAAAACTCTTTGGCGATAGTACTTACTTGGATCTTGCAATGACGGAGGCTCGGCGTCCCCTCTGGTATCCGTCTCGGCGATGCTGGACTTGGGCGATGGCCGCTTGCTACGGTGTCCGCAGGAAATCCTAGGGATTTCAATATTTTACGATTTTATCTGCAAATTTAGGATAATAAGTTTATCTCAGTCTGTCTTTTAGTTTCCATGTGTGTTGCCTATTATGACTTGACTAGTAAGTGTGCACGTGCAACGCACGTCTATATTGTCAAACCAAAAACTTTGGGATTTTTAATTCTCCATTCTATGATAACCATATGTGTCTATGAATATACTAATCGACATGGAAATATAAAATCAGGATGGCATAGTTTTTCAGAATAATGGCTCGTGTTGGAATGGGAAACACCATGACTATCATACGATCTATATGTTAGGAAAGCACACAAAAAGGGACAAATTTTCTTTCATCTGAATTCTGATCCAGTACAACAACCTAACACCATTTTCAGTTATGTGATTCATTATAAGCTTGTCTCTCTGCAGAAACAAGTGGAAATTACAAAAGGCATGGAAGTAGATGGAAGTAGATGGTAAAACCAACAAACAGGGTGCTCACAAGTAACACCTATGGATAAAGGCATGGATCACAGTCCACAATACCATAAGAGCATTTTGGCACATCATTGAATCCTTTGTTTACTATGAATTATCTTGTATGATCTTGGCCATCTAAACTATGATTTTTTCCTTCCTTTTACTCATACGATTAATCATAGGCTCTCAGCTCTCTTGTACTTCCAGCAGAGCACCTGACCCCAACCACAGCCCCAGATATCGGTGACCATGTCCTCCGCCCGTAGTGATGTTTACGGCGTGAGCGAAAAGAAATGCATGGTCAGTCCTCCCCTAGAACAGCCAGAAGAGAGAATGGGATAATATTAGTAGTTAACCTCGAAACACAACCAAAATTGAGATATAACAAACAAGTTCCTCAATTGGAATGACCAAATCAAGAACCCGTGTGATACCCTCCAAGAAATGCTAGTACAGATCACGATAACCCTAGTTAACTTAAACTCTTCTATCGCACTACATGCATATTCATAGAAATACGAACGCTAAACTGAACTACAAATCTTTCTCAGATCACTGGACCTCTCCACTGCAATTATAGCCACTATCACTGAACCTCTTTAACGTCCTTGTGGGCAATAGATAAATCACTGCATCTTATCATTCTCTCGTACACTTGCAAAATCTAAGAAATGTGCGAGCATGCAACAACATCATCGCAGTAACCTTGTGTTAACAAAATGAAAGAACAAAATCATGGTATCTTCCTAAACAATACTCTTGCTGCAGATTCAATCTCTCCTAACTTTGTAACAAATATACCACGTGATTTGCTTTCATGAATATGGCACAACAGTCTGGGAGGTTTTACCAACAGCAGACTTGCATCTAAATCTGCTAAAATTGGACTAAAATGACTTGCATCTAAAAATTTACTACATAAATTTGAATGCTATCTCCTGACCCTGCAAATAATTTGTAGTATGTTCTCGTGCTCTCCCGATACAAACTGAAAGATAACTCTAGGAGATGAACCTGCAAGGAAACAATAAGGGACCTAATCACACTGGTAAGAGATATATATCCGTACTATTTTGTATCCAAGGATTCGGTTCAACAAAGTACTATTTGCTGCTAGAAAATACTCGAACCTGATGTTGAATACAAATGGGTTAATTTCCATTAGAAGAAGACATGACTAAAGGAACCGTTGGAAATCATTTTAGCAGATCCGACTTCTCATTATTTACAACATGCAACTGGAGTACTGACATTATTTCCTACAACACTTACCTTAAAACATACAGATATAGTAATACACTGATACATTTTGTGCAAATCTTTCTCTGCTGAATCTCAGTCTACTCCGCATCCAAAAATTGCAGCGACACACAACTGGCATTCTGCTGTGCACTGAGGAGAATCCACAACTTCTTCATGAACTGCACTATACTCTTCTTCATGAACCCTGTTAACTTAATATGTATGTGCTTCCCCAGACCTCCTGCAAAATAAACAAAAAGGAAACGAAAACCATATAAAACTCGTGAACCCCTACTATTATCAGCCTATCAGATGCACAAAACAACTAACTATATTCAGGTGACAAATGCAAGCGGTGAACTCAATGGTAAGGAGGTCACGTCGTATGACGCAAAGTGTGACCTGGGCAACACGCTAGTATACCTGGACATTAGAATCCATGCCTCACCTCACACGGGCAGATACCCCTTCCCCATTCTTTCACACCACGCCCTGGATCCTTCCCAAGTCACTCTACTTTAACTTTTGGGTCCTTGGACTACACCGCCTCGTCTGAAGGTCACTGTTCATGCCCACCGTATGCACATGGAAGTGGAGCTGAAAATTTAATCACATGAGATAATTAAATACAACATGGAGGTGTAATCCAAGCCGAGCCTAAAAATGTGCTTCTACAGTTCAGTATAGAGTATAGATCATCGCCAGAAAATGTAACTAAATACTACACCATAAATGTGTAATCCGATATGGAATATATGTATTAGATGATAACTAAAAAAGAACATCACATTCCCATAAATTTAGTATGTAAGTGATACAACAACCTTCACAAAAACATATCTACGTAATAATTTATTTTACAATGGGCCATCGCCTGAAGGGATACAGTGCCTATGTGATCAAAGAGCGGTAGGACAGGACCATCGGGGTTGTCTCTCACCAAGTAAACCATGAGCAGGAAATCCTTCACCTGAAACCTTCTGTTGTCGCCACCCAGGATGAAGCAGCAGCAGGTGCTTCGTCGTCATAATTCCTTCCTCCAAGGAGGGTGTGGCGTCATCTACAAACTAAAAAAAAAATGAATTGTTTGCTCCGGGTAGGATATCAACAATATCTTCCATGGAAATCTTGCAAAATTCAGGTTTCATACAGGTAAAGGGAGAGTAGAAATCTAGTTCTGTGATACGTGAAATGTGATGGGATATGAGATTAGGACTTCACCTAGGAGACAAGGCGGAGCATGCGGGAGACGACAATAGTGCAGCGTGGAGGCTCCGGAGCTGATGCGCGCGTCATCGGGGTTCAGAACAGTGAGGGCAGCGGTAGAGGGCAGGAAGTGGGCGAGGCATGGTAGGACGCGACCTGCTCGAGGAAGGCGGCAGTGGGAACGACGGCGGCACCACACCCCACAACGGCACCCTCTCCAAGAAATGCACCGACATCCACAATCGGCACCATGCCTTCCGCAACACCGCTGCCACCAAGTCCGCCGCATCCAGCTATTCATTGCCTCCCGTGCTCACAGATCTGGGGCGGCAGAATTGAACAGAACCAATTCTGGGGAAGGGATAAAGGGTGGCCAGAGTAGCAAAAAATCCGAAGGAAAGGAAGAGAGGATTCCGACCATTATTAATCCGCTAAATTAGGGCGTGCATGCGGGGACGCGGAGGTTAGGTAAGATATGAGTGTTGACGTCATCTATGTGGGGGAGAAAAGGTGATCATGGACTGTCGCACCCGGACTTCTAAAGGATACTCGCAGTTCCGTTGAACAGTAGTTGATTGGATTACGGGGCGTACCGGCACCCGCATCTCTTACGAGTAGGCCAACACACGTATGTGTGACAACCAACCCCTACTGTTCATCGTCTACGTAAACCATCCCATAGAAATCAGGATACTACCATTGACGTACTTCATACCATACACACATGGTACGTCAACGGCGTTTAGCAAAATGATAGCACAACATATCTCTAAGACACAAAAGATTGAAATAAGTTGTAAATAGCTCTCACTAGAGCAGAGATAGCAAATACAATCATCCAGAGGACACATGTCCAAACATATCATCATTACAACACAGCGGAAGCATTCAAAAGGTCTGAGTACAGACAAATCCAAATAGGCTTAAGAAGCCGGAAACGAAAAGACGGAGCCCATCCACGATGTCTCGGATCCTTCCCAGGTCCGCTATCTACTCGTCAGCAGCCTCGTCAAACTCCACGTAGTAGCCATCACGGGGATCCTCGTAAGCGTAGTCTGCGGAAACCACAGCCCCAAAGGGGTCAGTACATAAACGTACTGGCAAGCAAGACTCACAGTTCACCAAAGTGTACCCAACAACATCAAGCACAGATGCTTTGGGTTCAACGGAAGAAAGGGTGATACAAAAGATACGGCAGCTGGCTGCACTAACCAACTACAGAACATACTACAACTTCCGGCTAACAGAGATGAGATAAGATAGCGTGTCGTAACCAACTACTACTAACTCCCAAACAAACCCATCCTGGATCTCGCCCCTTATCCAAAGAAGCAATCCGAGGATAACTCACACAGTTGGATTAATGATGGTTCAGATTGTTGTGTCAATAAGGCTAATTACTAGTCAAGTTATCATTAGTTAGGTGTAAGTTGTTCTGAGTACTTGTTAGCCAGTACTTTCACCAAGTCAACCATAACCGCGGAAAACACGGCTTCTCGAGAAGATTTGTCCCTGCAGGGGTGCACCAATTTGGCCGTACACGTAAGAATAACCCGCCAGATGGAATGCCTCCCACCAAGCGGGGCACTCAACACAACTCAACTCTTCTTCGCATCAAGCCCAAAGAACCCCGTGCAATTGAGCGCACGGATAATCAAGCCCCACGAAGAAAAGGGGACCCTCATAGCACTCTAAGAACGTGTCTCCCTAAATGCCGACTACAAAAGTTCCACCCTGGTACCAAGGGTTCGCACCTGCATATGCATGCGGCAAATGGAAAACCCGAACTAAATGAGGCGATTTGGACGAGACGCGAATCGAATCAAATTGAGGGGGCGCCCATACACGCTTCCCACATGCGGTTAGTGCGCTCATCATGGATCAGTAGACAAGACCCTTTTCCTAATTAGGGTCGACACTAGCAGGCCTCAAAACCACGCCGGGCCTCCTGCCGGTGCCTTATCAGCAAAGTATTATTACCTCAAAATTAACAGGTTGTTGTTTAACATCGAGCCCCAGAACATAATACAAATATGATATCAGAAAGTAACTGACAGCAGACTCGAGCAAAAACAACCCTAAGCATGCTAGTAAGACACGGGCACAAGCAACGGGGTTATAGGAGTGGAGGTGAGGCAATATCAGGGTTAAAGGATAACATGTGATAGGATCGAACAGAAGCAACGATTCTTAGGTCTAGCAGAATAGACAACGGAAAGTATCGGTATCCAATGTTGAAAGGAACACAATGGTTCATGTGAGTGAATACTTGCCTGCATACTCAGTAGCCTGATACTGGGCTAACTCCTCAGAAGGGGTGTCGTAAACCTCTTTTGTCTCAACGTCGTCGTCTATTCGAGAAGAAGCAAACAAACAACACAGAGAGACAAACAATCAATAACATGGCATAATGCACAAGCATGGGATGATGCATGTCAAATTAACTGATGCATCAAAAATAAACTAGTTGACATGGTATCATAACATATTTAAATGGATCCACATGCAATTTGAGTTGCATATGAAAAGCCCATGAATTAAGGTTGGAATAATTGTTTTACAACTAATCAACAGGTGAAAGTGGATTAGTATGATGCATGGATGAGGAAAACAGAAAAATAACAACAATAGAAACCATTGAGATAAGGTTTACCAAGTTTGGAATTTTAGTTATTAAGTTAAGGAATTTTGGTTCCTTAAAGGTGTTACACAAGCATTTGTTGTTTTCATCAATTTTAATTGTTCAAAACAATTAACAAAATTCATAGTTGGAAAGTACATAAAATTTTAGGTGGATTACATGTTTCAATTATTGAAAAAGGAATTAAGATGAATTATTTATGAATTAAACAAGTTTAAACAAGATTTAAAAGGATTTAATTCAAGTATGAATTTATTTGAAATTTTATTTGTTCAAAACATAAATTTCAATTCATATTTGAAAAGGTTATACTTTTCTGGTTTGAAAACATATTTCATAAGTTCAAAAATAATTTAATTTGAGCAAGTTATGAATTTAGCAAATTTAAATGATTTAAACAAGGTTTAAATTATTTAAGCAATTATAATTATTCAAAACATGAAACAAAGTTTATATTTGTAAAGTACATGAAAAAGGGGATGGAAAACATATTTTATTTGTTGAGTTTGGAATTTTTATGCTCAAGTTATGAATTTTTAAACTTAAATGAATTCAACAAGGATTCAAATATTTCACCAATTTAAAATATTCAAAACAGTAAACAAAATTTATATTTGGGTAGAGAATTCAATTTTGTATGAAAAACATATTTAAAATGTTGAATTTAGAGTTGTAATGAATTTATTAGGCATTTTACAAGATTAGGGTGTGATCTGCCATTTAATACAGCTGCTAGGGACTTGGAAAAAAAATTGCAGGGACCTAGAACTAACTACAGGGACCTGTGTGCAAATTGGAGTGGATCTGGATCTAGGAAAAGAATGCAAAAAAAGATGGGTTTTAGATGCAGGGGTGGGATTCGAACCCCTGCCCTCCTGCTGGCAGCGCAATGGAGCAACCAGATGGGCTACTGCTGGGTTTGTGAAAGGGAGCTACTCGCAGGGGGTTAAGGTTCAGAAACTTCACCGAATTCAATTCGGAAAAGAAACAGAAAAAGGTGGGGTGGCTGGGATTCGATCCTCTGCGCTGCTGGGGCGCACGCAGCGAACGCTGCCAGATGGGCTGTTGCGGCTGTTTGGGTGTATACAGGCTGGGTTGGTTTTGAACCTAATTAATCGGCGTTAACTGAACTGCAATCGACGAACATGCGTTCTTCTCTGTCGACGAAAACAGAGCAACGACCAGGCAGCGACGGAAACATGGCCGGAAGAAATCGATGCACCTACGGCACGGAAACAAGAGGGGAAGTAGCAGAATGGAAAGAGGGGCTCACCCTCTTCGCAGGGGTGGCCTCTGCGCGGCCGGAGGGAGACGGAGGCGACGGCGGCGTGCCGGCGAGCGGCGGCCGGTGGCAGAAGGAAAAGCGGCGGCGCCCTCTCCTCACGGCGGCGGCGGAGATGGGAGAGAGGAGGGAGAGGATGCGGGTAGGCTAGGGTTAGGGTTTGGCATCGAGGATGGAACCCTAGGGGGTTAAAAAGGAGGAGGGGGAGTGGAGCAGTGGGGGCACGCATGTCGCTGTCTCCATTGCTGACGTACGTGTACGGAGGTTGGGGGAGAAGGGGTAGCGGGCTGCAGCCTGGGTGGGCTGGGCCTGCCCACTGCCTGCCCTCCCTCTCTCTGTTCTTTTATTTTTATTTTGTTCTGTTACTTTTTTTTTTGCTGAAATAGAAATAGGAAGAAATAGATAGGTTTTTGGGTTAGGAAAATTTAGTGATAAATTTTTATAGGAGGTTTATTGCAACAGCAACATTGCAAAGTTTTTGTTTTCAAAAATAATTAAGTTATGTGGCTGTTTGAAATTTGAGTGAAATTAACATTAATTGAATAATTTTGACTTAAGCAACTTAGAAGTTTTTAAGTTCAAATTTTATTGTGAAACAAGTGATTGATTTGTTTTGCAAATTTCATATGTTCAAAATGGTTGCTGTTTGTAATTGAATTTGAATAAAATTTGAATTAAGTGAATTATTAAAAGCCATAATTTTAAATAGTTTGAACCTTATTGTTTCATGGAAACAATTGATGTTTTGATTGATGTTTTTATTTTGGAAAATTGTAACAGAGCAACAATGAAACAAAACATTTGAATATTGTTTGAATTTCAAATGGGAAAACAAAGGAAAACAGATGCAAACAAAAGGAAAAACAAATGCAATGATTAAGATGCCATGATGCAAAACAATAATAAAGCAAGAAACAAACATTCTAGGGGTGGTTTTCATACTTGGAATGTTACAAAACGCCCCCCCTTGAAGGAATCGCGCCCCGAGATTCCTACTGAGAAGAGAAAAGGTCCGGATACTTCTTGCGAAGATCCTCTTCGGTCTCCCACGTTGCCTCTTTATCGGAATGATGGGACCACTGCACTTTCAAGAACTTGGTGCTCTTGTTGCGAGTCTTACGCTCGGTCTCATCGAGAATACGAACAGGGTGCTCCTCATAAGATAGATCTTCTTGCAGTTCAATGGAATCATGATCAACTGCACGATCTTGATCTTTGAAACACCTCTTGAGCTGTGACACGTGAAACACATCGTGCACCTTGGATAGTTTTTCTGGAAGTTCAAGACGATAAGCATTTTCCGCACGCCTTGAGAGAATGTTGAAAGGACCAATGTATCTTGGTGCAAGTTTTCCTTTCACACCAAAACGATGAGTGCCTCGGAGGGGAGTTACACGGAGATATGCTTTGTCACCAGGTGCATAGATCATCTCCCTGTGCTTGCTGTCATAGTAGCTTTTCTGACGAGACTGAGCAATCTTGAGATTGTCACGAATGATGCGAACTTTCTCTTCGGCTTCCTTAACAATGTCAGGGCCTAAGAGTGAACGTTCGCCAGCTCCAGACCAATTGATTGGACTCCTGCATCTGCGGCCATAGAGAGCTTCAAATGGTGCCATGCCTAGGCTTTCCTGGAAGCTGTTGTTGTAGGAGAATTCAGCATATGGAAGGTAATCCTCTCATTTCATGCCAAAGGAGAGACCACATGCTCTGAGCATATCCTCGAGAATCTGATTGACTCTTTCGACTTGCCCTTGAGACTGAGGGTGATAAGCTGTGCTGAACAGAAGTTTGGTGCCCAATGCTTCTTGAAAGCTTTTCCAGAAATGAGAAGTGAATATGCTTCCACGATCTGAGCTTATTTCCAATGGAACACCATGAAGAGGAACGATCTTTGCTGTGTAGAGCTCTGCTAACTGGCTAGCTGAGATTGTTTCTTTGACAGCAAAGAAGTGAGCTACTTTAGTGAGACGATCAATGACAACGAAGATTGCATCGTTGCCCTTTTTGGACTTTGGAAAACCAGTGACGAAGTCCATTTCAATCATGTCCCACTTCCACTCAGGAATTTTCAGAGGTTGGAGAAGACCGGCTGTTTTCTGATGAACTGCCTTAACACGTTGACAAACGTCGCATTCAGAAACGTATTGAGCAATTTCACGTTTCATGCCAGGCCACCAATACAGTGTTTTGAGATCCTGGTACATCTTTGTACTTCCAGGGTGTATGGAGAGAGGAGTTTCATGAGCCTCCTTGAGAATGATATCTTTGAGACTTTGAACTTGGGGAACTGCAATGCGTCCTTCGAAGAACACAGTTCCTTTGTCATCAACTGAGAAGGACTTAAATTTCTCCTTGCCTGCTTTGATGTGTTCTACCATCTTCTTGATTTCAGCATCACGAAGTTGTTCAGAACGAATCTTGTCCTCGAGAGTTGGACTGGATGTCAAGTTTGCAAGATAACCTTGAGGAACAAGACCAAGGTTGAGCTTCTGGAATTCTTCATGGAGTGGAGGTTGGCTTTCCATGATCATGAGATTATTGCAATACGACTTGCGACTGAGAGCATCGGCCATAACATTAGCCTTGCCTAGAGTGTAAGAAATGGTGAGATCAAAGTCTTTAATCTTTTCAATCCATCTCCTTTGCCTGAGGTTTAGATCTGGTTGAGTGAAGATGTATTTCAGACTCTTATGATCGGAAAAGATTTCAGTGCGATTACCCAACAAGTATTGCCTCCATTTCTTGAGGGCAAACACAACTGCTGCAAGTTCAAGGTCATGTGTGGGATAGTTTTGCTCATGTGCATTCAACTGACGTGAAGCATAAGCCACAACTTGACGTTCTTGCATAAGAACTGCACCTAGACCTTGGAGAGATGCATCACAGAATATCTGGAAAGGTTTGGTAGGATCTGGGCCAACCAGAACTGGTGTAGAAGTGAGTTTAGTCTTCAGGAGATTGAAACTTTCATCACATTGTGGAGACCAAACGAACTTCTTGTCCTTCTTTGTGAGATCAGTGAGAGGTTTGGCAATCTTGGAAAAGTTTTGGACGAAACGACGGTAATAGCTAGCCAAACCAAGAAAACTTCTAACTTGCTTCACCGTCTTAGGAGGTTTCCAATCAACAATTGCCTTAACCTTTTCTGGATCAATGGATATGCCCTTGGCAGAGATGATATGACCAAGGTAAGCAACTTCTGGAATCCAGAACTCACATTTGGAGAATTTGGCATATAGACGATGCTCGTGAAGTTTCATGAGAGTGAGACGAAGATGCTCTTCATGCTCTTCCTCGGATTTTGAGTAGACAAGGATGTCATCAAGATATACCACAACGAACTTGTCGAGGTATTCATGGAAGACAGAATTCATGAGTCGAGAGAACGTCGCCGGTGCATTGGTGAGACCAAAGGACATGACGGTGAATTCATATAGACCGTAGCGAGTGGTGAAAGCTGTCTTTGGAATATCTTCCTTTCTGATCTTTATTTGATGGTAACCCATTCTCAAGTCCAACTTGGAGAATATTGAGGCTCCAGCAAGTTGATCAAAAAGATCATCGATACGAGGAATTGGATACTTGTTTTTGATGGTTTTCTCGTTAAGAGGACGATAGTCAACAACGAGTCTCTTTGTGTGATCCTTCTTCGCAACGAACAGAGTTGGGCAACCCCAAGCGGAGGAACTAGGTTGAATGTAACCTTTCTCCATGTACATATCGATTTGCTCCTTTAACAATTTCAGTTCAGGAGGAGCTATCTTGTATGGATGCTTAGAGATTGGAGTAGTACCTGGTTCAAGCTCGATCACGAACTCAACTGCTCTGTCCGGAGGCATCCCTGGCAACTCTTCTGGAAAGACGTCAGGGAATTCGCAAACCACCGGGACATTTTCAAGTAGAGGTAGATGTTTTGCATCGAGGGTGCATAGATGAACAGAACTTGATTCATTTTGAGAATAGACTATCTGGCCAGAAGGGTGGAACAGAGTTATTGACTTTTGAGCCCAGTCAATCGTAGCTTTATTAGCTTTCAGCCAATCCATACCAAGAATGACATCAATGTCAGAACTTCCCAGCAACATGAGTGAGGCAAGGAAAATGTGGCCTCCAATTAGGATTTGATTATCCTTACTTATCTTGGAAGTCAACATTTGAGATCCCGGTGAGTGAACAGTGATTTGATTGCTTAGTGGAACCACCATTAGGTTGTTTGTTGCGGCAAAAATCTTTGACACAAAAGAATGCGATGCTCCGGTATCAAACAACACTTTAGCTGGAAAAGAGTTTACGGGTAATATACCGAGAACGACGTCAGGAGCTTCCTCAGCTTTGTCGATCTTGTCATGATTCACCCTTGCGGTCCTCCCGACAGGCCTGTTGTTGGAGTTGAAGGCCTTAGGCGGGGGAGCGCGCACCATTGCCTGGTTTGTGTTGGGACGAGGTGGTGGTGGAGGTAGCTGCCTCTGCGTGCACTTGTCAGCGTAGTGCCCCGTCTGCTTGCACTTGTAGCAAGTGACGACACGAGGAGGCCCTGGTCTTGGCTGCCCCATTGAAGCCCTCTGATCATACATCTGAACAGGGTTCGGTGGGCGGGGAGCGAAGCCTGGAGAAGCTTGGGCATATGGAGCCCGAGTGACAGCACCATTTGGCACCCAGATGCGGCGTTTCTGCGGAGGGGTGGTCATGTTGGAGGAGGAACCACCCTCACGCGAGTGCTTGCGAGACTCCTCGAACGCCTTGCGCCCATTTTCTTCATTGAGCGCGATGTTAATGAGCTCCTCGAAGTTGTTGGCCTTGATGTTGGTGAGGGCGTACTTGAGTTCCGGGTTAAAACCTCTGCGGAACCTTGCCATCTTCTTAGCCTCAGTGGACACCTCATCACCAGCGTATCGAGCGAGGCGATTGAACTCACTCTGATAGCCAATGACGTCCAACTTGCCCTGCTTGAGTGAGCAAAACTCTTCATGCATCCTTTCCATGAGACCATCTGGAATGTGGTGCTTCAGGAAAGCTTCCTTGAAACAACCCCAGGTGATTGGATAGCCAGCTCTCATGGTGTGGTAGTTTTCCCACCAAGTAGCTGCCTGACCCTTCAGGAGATAGGAGGCAAACTTGACCTTGTCTTCCTCAGCAACGTGAGCAATCTCCAGAGCCTTAGCTATCTCACGGATCCAGTCATCAGCATCCTGAGGCTCGCGTGTGGCCACGAAAGCTCTCGGACCCAGACTGAGGAACTCCTTGATGCTGACCCGTGGAGCATTCCGGTTGTTGTGCTGGTTAGTCTGAAACTGGGCCATCTGTGCCATGACTTGCGTCATCTGAGTCAACAGCTCCGTGATTGGCGGTGGCTCAGGCGGGGTGTTCCTTGTTGGCGGCATCCTGAATGGAAATGCATTTTAGCACAACAATAGAAAAGGATAGACTCGGAAACCGAAAGAGAGATTATTCCGACACATGAATAGATAACCAACAAGTACATCATCACATGTTCAAATACATCAGAATACCCAACACACCATAAATGGTTCAAATGCCAAAGGATAACTAAACATAACTAAGAATGGATACATCGGTACTCCCATGCTCATCACGCAGGACGGCGGTGAGTAGTACGACGAGAGGTACGGTGAGGAGCACGCCCACGAAAGTAGGTAGAACGACGATCCACATAGATCTGACGTGGTCTGAGAGCGACTCTAGGTGTGGTGAAGTACATAGCGTCGACTCCCTGTGCTCCAAAGCGAGGAATCCCAGTGTATCCAGCACCGAGGTTAAGGAGTGGACCTCTGATCGGCTCGTAACCTCCAGCATCTGGTAGACGACGACCAACTGGCTGATCGAAACGTGCAAATCGCTCATCTCCAACAAAGTCTGTGGTGTAAGTCGCCAGACGAGTCAAAGCAAGGTAGAGCTGCTCTCTGACTGAAGCCAACTCCTGAGATAGCATGCTGGCAACTGCGTCACTGTGCCTCACAGACTGAGCGGTGGTGTGCAGCCTGGAGTTATCATGCTCGTAGACGTCCAGGTTGTCGTAGAGAGTGAAGTGAGCTCCCTCCGAAGTGATGTAACCACGGGGGATGTGGCGATAGATAGAATCATCAAATCCCAGTAGTCAGCACGAAGGACGGTGAGACTCACATAAGCTGCCTGCTGCACAGCCATATCCACTGTGGAACCTACTGCCTCGTAGCGGTGGACAACGCTCATGCCATCATCTGACAGAATGTAGACGATAGCCTGGTAGTAGGTCTGGTCAAACTCTCGCTGCTGCTCGTAGACCTGGTACTCTGGTGCCCAACGGAACCCCAGATAAGTGACCATGTCTCTCAGCATCTCCGGATAACCGGCGGCGCTCTCGCAACGAGTCATCCGAACCACCTGCGGGTAGAACCTGAGATCCATCTGCAGATGATTGGGGAAGTTTTGATTAGACGCCAGTAGAAGAACTGAAGTGGAAAGCAACAACAAGGTTTCAACGGACGAAAAGGATGTTGAGAAGAACAGGATATCGAAGCAACATTCGGGAAACACGAGACCAAAAACTCCTGAGGTACTACGGAAAACCCCATCCGGACTTCTAAAGGATCAATATCTACTGCTTAAGGAATAGAGGATCTGCTTCCGGGGCTTACACGCCTCCGTTCTCAATCGTGAGTAGGCAACATGAAAATCATGTCACAACCACCTCCATTCCTATGGTCTAGTAGATATAACTATCCTAGAGAAACCAGGATTCGTGAAATCCTAACTTGAAAGTTTAGATGAGAAGAGAAAACAACGTTGCACTTCCTTACCAGAAAAGGGAGGGTGGGTGGGGAAAGAAATAAAATGGCAGAATTCCTACTCTCACGTTTCATTTTTCCTATATAGCTACAAAATAGTTTCTAAAACCCCGTGCAATTGAGCGCACGGCTAATCAAGCCCCACGAAGAAAAGGGGACCCTCATAGCACTCTAAGAACGTGTCTCCCTAAATGCCGACTACAAAAGTTCCACCCTGGTACCAAGGGTTCGCACCTGCATATGCATGCGGCAAATGGAAAACCCGAACTAAATGAGACGATTTGGACGAGACGCGAATCGAATCAAATTGAGGGGGGCGCCCATACACGCTTCCCACATGCGGTTAGTGCGCTCATCATGGATCAGTAGACAAGACCCTTTTCCTAATTAGGGTCGACACTAGCAGGCCTCAAAACCACGCCGGGCCTCCTGCCGGTGCCTTATCAGCAAAGTATTATTACCTCAAAATTAACAGGTTGTTGTTTAACATCGAGCCCCAGAACATAATACAAATATGATATCAGAAAGTAACTGACAGCAGACTCGAGCAAAAACAACCCTAAGCATGCTAGTAAGACACGGGCACAAGCAACGGGGTTATAGGAGTGGAGGTGAGGCAATATCATGGTTAAAGGATAACATGTGATAGGATCGAACAGAAGCAACGATTCTTAGGGCTAGCAGAATAGACAACGGAAAGTATCGGTATCCAATGTTGAAAGGAACACAATGGTTCATGTGAGTGAATAATTGCCTGCAAACTCAGTAGCCTGGTACTGGGCTAACTCCTCAGAAGGGGTGTCGTAAACCTCGTCTGTCTCAACGTCGTCGTCTATTCGAGAAGAAGCAAACAAACAACGCAGAGAGACAAACAATCAATAACATGGCATAATGCACAAGCATGGGATGATGCATGTCAAATTAACTGATGCATCAAAAATAAACTAGTTGACATGGTATCATAACATATTTAAATGGATCCACATGCAATTTGAGTTGCATATGAAAAGCCCATGAATTAAGGTTGGAATAATTGTTTTACAACTAATCAACAGGTGAAAGTGGATTAGTATGATGCATGGATGAGGAAAATAGAAAAATAACAACAATAGAAACCATTGAGATAAGGTTTACCAAGTTTGGAATTTTAGTTATTAAGTTAAGGAATTTTGGTTCCTTAAAGGTGTTACACAAGCATTTGTTGTTTTCATCAATTTTAATTGTTCAAAACAATTAACAAAATTCATAGTTGGAAAGTACACAAAATTTTAGGTGGATTACATGTTTCAATTATTGAAAAAGGAATTAAGATGAATTATTTATGAATTAAACAAGTTTAAACAAGATTTAAAAGGATTTAATTCAAGTATGAATTTATTTGAAATTTTATTTGTTCAAAACATAAATTTCAATTCATATTTGAAAAGGTTATACTTTTCTGGTTTGAAAACATATTTCATAAGTTCAAAAATAATTTAATTTGAGCAAGTTATGAATTTAGCAAATTTAAATGATTTAAACAAGGTTTAAATTATTTAAGCAATTATAATTATTCAAAACATGAAACAAAGTTTATATTTGCAAAGTACATGAAAAAGGGGATGGAAAACATATTTTATTTGTTGAGTTTGGAATTTTTATGCTCAAGTTATGAATTTTGCAAACTTAAATGAATTCAACAAGGATTCAAATATTTCACCAATTTAAAATATTCAAAACAGTAAACAAAATTTACATTTGGGTAGAGAATTCAATTTGGTATGAAAAACATATTTAAAATGTTGAATTTAGAGTTGTAATGAATTTATTAGGCATTTTACAAGATTAGGGTGTGATCTGCCATTTAATACAGCTGCTAGGGACTTGGAAAAAAAAATTGTAGGGACCTAGAACTAACTACAGGGACCTGTGTGCAAATTGGAGTGGATCTGGATCTAGGAAAAGAATGCAAAAAAAGATGGGTTTTAGATGCAGGGGTGGGATTCGAACCCCTGCCCTCCTGCTGGCAGCGCAATGGAGCAACCAGATGGTCTACTGCTGGGTTTGTGAAAGGGAGCTACTCGCAGGGGGTTAAGGTTCAGAAACTTCACTGAATTCAATTCGGAAAAGAAACAGAAAAAGGTGGGTGGCTGGGATTCGATCCCCTGCGCTGCTGGGGGGCGCGCAGCGAACGCTGCCAGATGGGCTGCTGCGGCTGTTTGGGTGTATACAGGCTGGGTTGGTTTTGAACCTAATTAATCGGCGTTAACTGAACTGCAATCGACGAACAGGCGTTCTTCTCTGTCGACAAAAACAGAGCAACAACCAGGCAGCGACGGAAACATGGCCGGAAGAAATCGATGCACCTACGGCACGGAAACAAGAGGGGAAGTAGCAGAATGGAAAGAGGGGCTCACCCTCTTCGCAGGGGTGGCCTCTGCGCGGCCGGAGGGAGACGGAGGCGGCGGCGGCGTGCCGGCGAGCGGCGGCCGGTGGCAGAAGGAAAAGCGGCGGCGCCCTCTCCTCACGGCGGCGGCGGAGATGGGAGAGAGGAGGGAGAGGATGCGGGTAGGCTAGGGTTAGGGTTTGGCATCGAGGATGGAACCCTAGGGGGGTAAAAAGGAGGAGGGGAGTGGAGCAGTGGGGGCACGCATGTCGCTGTCTCCATTGCTGACATACGTGTACGGAGGTTGGGGGAGAAGGGGTAGCGGGCTGCAGCCTGGGTGGGCTGGGCCTGCCCACTGCCTGCCCTCCCTCTCTCTGTTCTTTTTTTTTTGTTCTGTTACTTTTTTTTTGCTGAAATAGAAATAGGAAGAAATAGATAGGTTTTTGGGTTAGGAAAATTTAGTGATAAATTTTTATAGGAGGTTTATTGCAACAGCAACGTTGCAAAGTTTTTGTTTTCAAAAATAATTAAGTTATGTGGCTGTTTGAAATTTGAGTGAAATTAACATTAATTGAATAATTTTGACTTAAGCAACTTAGAAGTTTTTAAGTTCAAATTTTATTGTGAAACAAGTGATTGATTTGTTTTGCAAATTTCATAAGTTCAAAATGGTTGCTGTTTGTAATTGAATTTGAATAAAATTTGAATTAAGTGAATTATTAAAAGCCATAATTTTAAATAGTTTGAACCTTATTGTTTCATGGAAACAATTGATGTTTTTATTGATGTTTTTATTTTGGAAAATTGTAACAGAGCAAGTATGAAACAAAACATTTGAATATTGTTTGAATTTCAAATGGGAAAACAAAGGAAAACAGATGCAAACAAAAGGAAAAACAAATGCAATGATTAAGATGCCATGATGCAAAACAATAATAAAGCAAGAAACAAACATTCTAGGGGTGGTTTACATACTTGGGATGTTACATGGACCGTGCGATGTACAAGGATGGACGGTTGTGATTTAATTTTCCAACAAACTTATCTCTTTTATAAGTAGTGGAGATTTTTTATTAATGTAATATATGGTCGCTCTAGAAAAAGCGATATCCGGCAGTGATCTGATGCTGCACCTGTCAGACGGCTACTCCATGAGAGCATGACGCTGTAGCAAAGCGTGGCCGGCAGATCTCCGGAACAATTGCTTTTGTTGGGGAGCGCGCTGAGCGTCCCCCGGGGGATAAAACCACTCGATCCCTCGGGTCGGGAACCGTCCGATCGGGCGAACGTGCGCCGCACGATGAACTGCCACGTACCCCTTCCCCGCTTTTGCTACGAGGAGCAAAAAGGAGCAAGGAAAGAAGCAAAAACGGACAGCGATGCGGATCGGGCAATTCCCCGTGTTCTCCGGGGGCGGCGCGGGAGGGGATCGACGGGGGCCGCGGGCGGCGATCGACTCGGCGGTGCGCCGCGAATCAGCAGCCATGGCTAACCACGTCCGCAACCGCATCCTGTACCCTCCTCCTGGTCATCCTCACCACGCCCCCCGCCCTCCATAGTAGCTTCAAGCTCGGGGGCAAATCCGGCGAGCCGGCGGCGGAGACGGAGTTCCGGCTTGTACGACGACGGCCTGGGAGCATGGTTTGCTCCGCGCCCGAGTGAGGGTGTCAGGAATCCTCCTGCCTTCTTCGATGAAGATCCAGACGTTGATGAACTAGCCCGTTCTGTGAGTATTTTTGCTCAACTTGTTGTTCCTGCAAAATTTGCTCCCAAATTCTGTGATAGTTGCTCAAATTATGTCTTGGTTTGCTCCTGCAAAAATTGCTACTGCAACTTGTTTGATCATTGGGAGCAAAAATTCTGTGATTCTTGCTGGAAATTGAGCCCAATCAGTTGTGATTGCTGTTGCTATCAAAAAGAGAATTGCTCCACTTGCTGTCGTTTTTTTGATGGTTTGCTTGTAGAAGAAAATTGGTCAATATGCTCTATTTTTTATGTTTGTACAAAAGTTTGCTCCCATTGTTTGTGTCCACTTGATGGTATGTGTGTCCAATTGGTGTGCTGGCTCCTGGAAGCATTTATGTAGCAAATTAGCAAGCTTAGATTGATCCAATTTGCTACTGCCAGTAGTAATAGAAGCATCGGAATTGCTTGTGTAGAAGAAAAGTATATTAGCAAGCTTAGATTGATCCACATATTTTGCTGAACTTGCTACTTATTGATATGGTGTTTGCTCCAAAGCTCAAAGAAAAATATGTGTGTTATGTAGCATCGAAAAATAAAAATAAATATATTCTTATCTTTGTGGAGCAAATAACCATAAAAAAAGCTCATACACAATTTCCAAATAGTAAATCATGGTTAGAGTAAAAAGATTGAGGAAAAATTGCTACCATATCTCAAGGAAACATGTTTTGTTCATTGCAAGTGAAATTCTCTTTTTGTAGTTTGTGAGCAAAGTAGATTGATCAGATTTTGTTGTTTTTTGTTTCAGGGATTTGTTGGTGACAGCATATTGGAAGGATTTGACCTTAACACCACACCCGGAGGAGAGGACCAGAACCACTTCGATTGTCGGGACACTACTCTGAATGATTTCGTTGATGGGCCTCGTAGCGCGAATAGTGGGTCTGTTTCAAATGCTGTTGAGGAAACTGGCGAAGAAATAACATCACAGCCAGTGGAGCCGTTTGTTGGGATGATTTTTGATGATATTGAGGAAGCACAAAAAGTTTACAATGACTACGCGATGAAAATGGGCTTCGGCACACGCATTGGAAACACGAAGTACATCCAGGCGAGAAATGCTCCTCCGGATACTATATTGAGCAGAGTGTTTGAGTGCGTGCACACAGGTAGACCTCCATCTGAGAAGAAGAAGCCTGGTAGCAATAGTGGTAGCAAATTGCCATTTGAAGAAGACAATGACATGAGCATTCATAGCGCGCAAAAGTCTCGTAGCAAACAGGCATCTGACCAGGTTGACATGTCGGACACAAGGCAACGAATGAAGGTCATTCGCCATGATTGTAAAGCTCACATGGTCGTTGGCATGCGCAATGGAGCTTGGACTGTGACGGTTTTCCGAGTAGATCACACACACACCATGGTGAAGCAAGTGGGACGGCGCAGGTTCTACCGTTCACACAGGAAGGTGCCGGAAGAGGACTATCAGTTCATACAAACATTGCATAACCAGAACATAACCATAGCACAACTGATGGGAGCTCTTGGCAGTGTGCATGGTGGTGACCCGAGATGCTTGGGGTATGTTAAAAGGGATATTTCAAACATCCGAACAATGCTATGCAATGAGGTTACATTACGAGACATGGAAATGACATTGGAGTATTTCAAGCAAAGGCAAGCTGAGAACATCAGCTTCTTTTATGCTACGCAGGTTTTGCTTCTTTACTTATTTCTGATTGCTACTTTACTTAGTTATGGTTGCTACTTTATTTAATTCTGCTTGCTACTTTACTTAATTCTGCTTGCTATGCAGGTTGATAAAGATGGTGCTGTGAGGGACTTATTCTGGGTGGATGGTCGAACAAGGTCATTGTATCATAAGTACAAGGATTGTGTGTTTTTTGACACAACTTTCTGTACAAATAGATACAACATGCCTTTTGCTCTCATAGTCGGAATAAATAACCACTCACACACGATTGTGCTAGGTTGTGCTCTGTTAGCAGATGAGAAGATATAAACGTTCAAGTGGGTGTTCGAACAGTGGATGCTTGCAATGGATGGTGTCCACCCGGATAACATAATGACAGACCAAGATCAAGCAATGGCAGAAGCAATACGTCAGGTTTTCCCAAACTCGGTACACAGGTGCTGTCTCTACCATGTCATGCATCTTGCAAGGAAGAAGTTGGGACCAAACTTGGCGGAAGGTAATCCTTTTAGTGATGCTTTCTATGGGTGCATCTATGGAACCGACACGGTGAAGCAATTTGAGGATTGCTGGGAGCATATGCTCACCGAGTTTGGCATGTCTGAAAACACTCATCTGCAAAACATGTGGAAGTCTAGAACAACATGGGCCCCTGTTTATTTCAGAAAAAGGTTCCTCCCTTTCACGAGCACTACTGGAAGGTCTGAAGGATTGAATTCGTACTTCAAAACACTGATACGGCCAGGGGACTCGGTGTACAATTTTGTGCAACAGTATGAGCTTTGCCAGACATTGATGCTTGACTGGGAGGATAACACAGGGTTTGCAATGGAGACAACAAGAAGATCGCTTTGGGGAAGGTAAGCAAAAAAGCAGCATTTCTGAAATACAACACCCATTGTAGCACACCAAAACATACTGTAGTGTGTAGCAACTAGTGCAAAAAAATCTCTGCCTGCTGTGTATGTGTAGCATTCCATATCAGTTAAAGTAGCAACCAAAACATACTGTTGTAGCATTTATTTTCATCTAATGGTGCAAAAACTTGTTTTGCAGTTATGCAATTGAGAAGCAAGGACAAGAATTCTACACAGCAAAAATCTTTGAAAGGTACCAGAAGCATGTTGCTGCATCAACAAAGTTCTATCCAGTACGAGCAGATGTAGAGGGCATTTGTTTTGATCTAGTTCCAAACCCTGGCCTAGAAGTGAGAACATACCGGGTTCAAGTTGAGTTTGAGGAGGGCTTGTACTCGTGCGGCTGCAATAGGTTTGAAATGTGTGGACTGATATGTCCACACATCATCAGGGTCATGGTCCACCTAAATGTCCAGAAAATTCCAGAAAGGTACTCGCTGTACAGATGGTCCTCGGTAGCAACAACACCAGCGCCTGATCCCGGGGACAACGGGCTCAGATTTGGTATCCCACCAACCAATACACTGAAATACAACTCTCTATGCAGAAAAATGAATCAGCTTGCCTCTGATGCTTGTTTTGTGGATGAAGCTTATGAAGTTGTTTCAAGAATGGTGGGTGAGGCTAGCAAAAAGGTTGCTGCAATCTTGAGAGCAAAAGGAATTGTAGTTGAAGGAGGTGAAGAAGAGGATGCAGGATTGGATGAAGACCAACAAAATGGACCACAACAAAATGAACCAACAACAATGGTTGGTGACAGCGGGAAATTTGCTACCGGTGGGCAAACACTGAAAAATCCTAAACGGGTAAAACCTAAAGGACGTCCCACGATGAAAGAACAGAGGCGGAAGACTTTGGTTGAGCTACGCGATGAAGAAACTTTGAAGAGGCGCAAGCAAGCTGACGATGCCAAAGCAACAAACAAGAAACCGGTGAAGAAGCCCAAGCAACCTAGAAAGAAGAGAGTAATGAAGTGTCCATGGTGTCATGAGGAGGGACATGCGGTGAAAGATTGTGTTGCTAAACAGGTGGAGGATGAAAGAATAGTTGCTGGGGCTGAGCTAAGGCTGTAGCTGTTATGTGATGATGTTTTTGAAAACAATTGCTACGAATAAGTTGTTAGGGTGGAAGTTTTAATTGTACATGGCGTTGGTACTATTGGTATAGAATGATTTAAAACATAGTTACCTTGCATTGGAGCAAAAAATTATTCTGTGGATAACTTGTATTCTTGCGTTGGAGCAAATGTAAAAATGTGGTCAGCTATGTGAAACATAAATTATCTACTTTTGTTTGTGGAAAAATGTTGGTAGCAACATTTTATTGTATTTGAAGCATTGCAAATCTGTTATTGAAGCAAATGATTTACTCTGCGAGAGCAAAAAACTGTTCTTGTCTAGGGGTTTCAAAAAATCTTTCTGTAGGATACAAAATAAAAGGTGTTCTATAGCAACCAGATTTCACTGTTGTAGCATTGAAAAATACCTATTGAAGCAAACCTATACACCTAATGAAGCAAAAACATGGTCACATCCAGGAAAAACAGAAACCCACAAAAAAGGTGCCAGAAAAATACACATAATTCATTTGATATAAACTAGTAGCAAAAAAACAAGCAGGTGAAAAACTACATTCATTCCCATGGTTAAAAAACATAGTCAACTCTCTGTCATTGATAGCCACAATCATTTGTTCGACAAAATGACACAATCCATGGATCAGTAGATACCAGCGGGGATAACATATGAAAAAACATATAGAAAGGTTGTTTCATCCATCCAGGCTACATGAAACTAGATGAGGCTAAAGCGAATGTACATGTGGTGATTGTCACTCCAGGCTACATGAAACTACTAATGTCTACACCCCCGGCCGAGGCTCCAAGGAAGCCTCCATGATGTCAACGATGTTGCCTTTGTTCTCTCTATCCTCGATGAGCTTCGCTGCGACAGCCATGCGATATGTAGGAATGTCATCCTTGGAGAAAGGCAACATGGTTTTAGCATCGAAGTGCTGAATGAAGAGCATTGTGTAGAAGCCACAGTCATAGCTGTAAAAAGGAGAAAAGAAAACAAATGAACATAGTTAGCAGCAAACTCGAAAGCAATGTATAATGACTGGTTACATGAAGGTAGCAATTAGTTGAACCTATTGTAGCAAACATAAACTTCTAAAAGAGCATATAAACCTAAGTATGGGAGCAATCCTGCCCCAAAAACAGAAACTTGTACAATTGCATCAAAAGAAAAAAAAGATCTTACAGAGTCTTCTGCTGTGGGTGGGCGGGTGTGGAAAGTGTGTAGCGGTCGATGTCTATGTGGTGTGAAACTCCAGAAGCTTTGCAAAGTGCCGCAAAGTTAATAAACTGGAAATAGCAAAAAATTAGAAATTAGTGTGCTACACAAAACAAAAAAATGTAATCCTTGTAGACAGTTCTAACAACAAACCAGGTTCTTTGCTGCTTCCTCGAGAAAGCTCTTATCCTTGTGGTTCATTGAATCAAACACGTGGAACTGGTCGTGTATCAAGTTGACAGTGCATACCATCCAGTGGTTGTCCATGACTACATGGAAGTGTAGCTAAAAATGAAGCGGAACAAAATGAATACCAAATTAGAAAATGTATAATCACTGGATATATGAAGGTAGCAATTAGTTGAAACTAATGTAGCAAAAAAAAACTTCTAAAAGAGCATATAAACCTAAGTATGGGAGCAATTCTGTCCAAAAAACAGAAACTTATACAATTGTCTAAAAAACCTGATTCGTAAAGAAATACCAATGTAATTACAACGTAGAGAAAACAATGTAGTAAGAGGAAAAGCATAGCTCACAAGGTCTTTCTTCATGATCTTGAACTTCACATTTTGAATTTTTAACTCTCTCGCAAGTGCAGCTGGGTTGAACTTCTCTGGGTCAACTATGAGCTTTTGCTACTCATGACGAAACAGAAAAAGAGAAAAAGTTGTATTAGCTCTTAGGACAAAACTGAGGCATGCAACTAAAAAGTCTTAGGACAAAACTAACCGTTGAGTAGCAATTGAAAACATATCTTTTCAAAGCAGATGTGCTATTTTCCTCTTCTCTTTTTGCATCCTTATTGAAACTCTCAGACCAAACACACATGACCTGAGTGTCAAGACACTTCCTGGGGCCTAGGGAATTGTGAAAACTCTTGTAGTCACAGTGAGACCCCCAATCAGAATGAAAGGAGGCCTGAAAAAGAAATACAAGAAAACATAATCAGAGGTGTCCCGGTTGCTGCAATGACCAAAAGTAAAAAGCAAAAAAGGAGTAGCTAGTAGCAAAACAAAGAATGTCACGTAATTACAGGACTGTGGTAAAAAAGGCCAGAAAAAAAGACTCACGGGTCATCTTTCCCTTTCTTTTGACGGTCGGTCTTGAGATTGCGCGAATGGCGCACAAACTGTTTGTACAATGCAACCATATCTGCAGAGGGCTTCTTCAACTTTTTCGCCACTGGAGCCTTAACATCAGTTTTCATATCCCTTTTATGCCTAGTCCTCCTTTGAAAAGTTAGCACACCAGTGCTGCCATCCTTCTTCTCTACAACACCTGAGCTGCCACCAATGTCTAGGAAAAACAAAAAATAATAAGCTAGTGGTTAAGGTTCCAAAAGGAAAAAGAGCTCTATAGCAACAAAGAAAAATGTGATAACGAAGCAACCAGAATTATGTAAATTAGCAAACCAGAATTATCTAACGAAAGCAAACAGAATTATGTAAAAAGAAGCAACAAGAAAAATATGTAAAAGGTAGCAACCATAAGTATCTAAAGTAGCAAGCAGAATGAGATAAAGTAGCAAGCAGAATTAAGTAAAGTAGCAACCAGAAATATGTAAAGTAGCAACCAGAATTATCTAAAGAAGCAAAACCATAACACTAAGATATCATTTTTTTTTAAATCCAGCAGAAGAACAGCAAGGCGCACAGGGGAGAAAAAAAAGCAAACCTGTATTGTCACCATGATCCGGTGTTGTAGCTTCCGGAATCTCCTCCAAATTTTTCGGTATGGGGGTGTCAAGGCATGGTTTGGGAGCTACACAACAAAGGTCAATCAGAAAAGAATACTTTCAAAAATCTTGTTTTGGCGGGCAGTGCACACAAAACCAAGATGAAAAATGCAAAATGTAAAAAATAGAGAAAAGGGGGAAGGAGAACATACACGTGGGAGCAACCTTGTCTCCAACTATCGGAGCAGCGACATCATCCACCTTTTCCGCACACACAACGTCGTTCTTGTCAGGGGCTTGGGAAGATTCATTGTCTTGGCTCCACACATTAAATTTCGGTATGTCATCCCAGTAACCTGTTGGTATGTTGCGCCGAGGTGAGGGAGAAGCCGACCTAGGAATGAAAGTACTATCCGCAGCAGCTCTAGGTGGGCTAAGGGCAGTGGGCATGGGTGGAATCACCGCAGCAGGACTGGCTGGACTACCAACAGCAACAACTTTATCTGGACTACCAACAGCAGCTCTAACCGGAGTACCAACAGCATCAACTTTATCTGGACTACCAACAGCAGCAACTTCATCTGGACTACCAACATCATCTCTAACCGGACTACCATCAACAACTTTATCTGGGCTACCAACAGCACCTCTAATCGGACTACTCACAGCGCCCTGTTCCTCACCATCAGCGTCCGTGTGAGAGGATCCTACAACAACTGCTGGTTGCGGGACATCATTGAGCTCCGTAGCATTGGTTTGTTCATTCTCTGCTGCACCAGCATTGCCTTCTTCGCAAACATGAGAATCACAGTCCATAGGATCCACAACAACAATATCCTCATCAATATCAAGATCATCGGACTCAGAAGCAGACTTGTCACCATCCATGTTGCCTTGCTCGTCTAGTCCTACCCCAGAAGATGGAAAGACAATACTCGGGCCATCATCTTCCTTCAGGGCAGCTTCAACATCATTCAACAACAAAGCCATTTGCTTGGACTGCATTGATTTTAACCCTACAGCAAGACTCTTGAGAGTAGCATCCACGTTTGAAACAAAACTGACCCTGTGCTTGTCGTATAGGTTCTTGAACCGAGATGGTACCTGTAATGAACAAAAAATATGGATTACTGTGTGAGTGAAGCAACAATTCTAAAAATAAAAAAACAACATCTGTTCATTAAAAAAGAAGCAAAAAACCAGCAAACTGATACAAAAACATTGGCAGAACAAAACAAAATAACTGATGGTGCAAAAAAAATTCATTATAGTAGCAGACATAAAAAACAACTAAAACAGAAAAAATACGCACGATATAAAAAAATGTAGCAAAACAAAATAACTAAAACAGCAGTACTTAAACACTAATGGAGCAAAATTAAATATGTAAAGTAGCAAAATTGTGGAAAAAGCACCTTGCTACATGCAGAAAAAAATGCTATATGAACAAACAAAATGACCTACAAAACGTCACATTAGAAACTATACAAACCTCCATTTGCTCGATGGTGGGGAAAACAAGCCATTCATTGAGCGATGCAGACGGATTTACATCAACCTCTTCGGGCATTGAACTGTCCACGTGACACGGCGCATACACTGTTTTGGATAACGGAAGGAACTGCACAACCAAAAAACCAATCAAGGTTGAGTTCAAAACAAAATGAAACGTGTCAGGGGAACGCAAACAACGAAAAAGGCAAAAGAAAACAACAAAGAGAGTCTACTTACAGGACGCCTCCCAAAGACAGTCTTGTTACGCAGGATTTTATTGTCACGGTCGACCTTGACAATGAAACTGAAATCCTCACTGATCACAAAGCAAACTCTAGGAATCCCATTGTTTATAAAGTGCTCATTCTTTGGGATGAGCAAGTGGTCCATGTACACCAGCTATATATGCAAAAAACAAAACACACAAAAATCAATCCCGCAGCTGATTGGACAAAAATATCATAAAAAGCTATTACAATATCAGAAATTGAAAAAGTTATTGTAACAAAAATGTACAAAAAAACAACAAAAACAAAAACAAAAACACAGAAAAATAAACATAATGGAGCAACAGAAACTAACTAAAGCAACAATAATGTAAAACTAATATAGCAAAAAAAACTATGTAAAGTAGCAAGCTCTGGAAAAAGGGAAAGAACCTACAGCTAGAACATAAACATAAACAATACACACAGAAATAAACAATGGAGCAACATAAAATAACTAAAGTAACAATAATTTAAGTCTATTGGAGCAAACAAAACTATGAAAAGTAGCAAGATGTGAAAAGGTAAAAACTTAAAGCTAGAACATAAAAACAGAAACAATACACAAAAATAAAACAATGTAGAAACAGAAACTAACTAAAGCAACAATACATTAAATCTAATGGAGCAAACAAAACTATGTAAAGTACCAAGCTGTGAAAAAAAGGTAAAAACTTACAGCAAGAACGGGCAGTGGGCCGAACATCCAGAATTCGAACATGTTCTTAACCTTCTTCTTCTTCGATGGACCAGGTGCTTCCTCAGACTCAATCAGCTGCTTACCCTTCTCAAGATTAACACCATCAAGCACAAGCGGTTGCTCCTTCTTCTTCTGAATTTTTTGAATGTAATGCATCAGCAACTCCAGGATGTGCTCCTCACAGTCATACTCATGGGTCCTCTTTGGGTCACTCATGCACCCTATGTACTCTAAGCACATCATGTTGTTGGTGGAAGGATTCAGAACAGTCGCCCAACACAAAAGGTCCCATGTCCTGATTATGGCATCCTCTTCACCGTCATCAAGCTCCTTCAACATCTTTGCTGCATTCTCTATGGGTAGCCTCGACAACGTGCCTTCGTATGCCTCTCTGATTTCTGAATGTACACTCTTGGTCAGCAACTCGACTGGCTTCGATCCTGAACATAGACCAAACACCTTCTTGATAATGTCTCTTGTGAAAACTATCCGTTTTGATCCATAGTGAAACTCACGAAGCTCAACCACAGTGTTGACGGCGACAAAATCAATGAGCTCGTTAGGGACATTGAAAGGAGAAATGTTGAGTAGTGAGGAAAAAGCGCTGTGTTGCTCGATAATTTCTCGCTTCCGTGGTGATAGATCATTAGCGCACTTGAGCAAACGCTTCGCAGCGAAACGGTCCTTGCTACACCAATACTGCCCCTGCTCAGCAAAAAACAGAACACTAAGAACAAAAAAAGGACACAAAAGAAGCACACAAAATGTACAACAGAAGCAAACACAATGCAGTAATAGAACAAACTTCCATTGTTGCTGATTATAGATTGCTAGCAGATATACTATGAGACCCAGTCAGTACACAAATTGCCTGCAAAAAGCATAGTTGAAATTCAGATTTAAATCTACTTGCACATACGGTTCCAACTAAAAATGAAATTTGCTGCAAAACGGGGGATATGTACAGGGGGTGTGGACTACAGTGGAGCAACTAAATCTGCTCAAAAAGTCTAAAATGTGGTACACTAATTTGCAATTTGCTCAAAAACAACTAAAACTCTGCACAACAGGGGATATGCACATGGAGGTGGCCTGCAGTGGAGCAATTTGCTCCAACAATTGCTAGAAAAGACAACGCAGGAGCACCTAAAATCTGATAAAAAATGCTAAAACTCGGCACACCGGGGTATATGCACAAGGGGGGCATGCCTGCAATGGAGCAAAATTGATCCAATAAAATGCTACACAAACAGAGCAGGAACATCTAATGGAGCAAAAATAAGGGGTAAACTGCTCAAGGTGGTCGCTGGCATGGGGGCGCCTGAGAGGACGATTGGGCGCGGGCAGGGGGCGCCGGAGTGCGCACAGACCCGCGACAGCGCTGCCGCTCGCCGCCGCTCGCGATACCCTAACCACCGAGGATGGAGCAAATAAGGGCGAAGGTGGTCGCGGGCAGGGGGGCGCCTGCGAGGACGATTGGGCTCGGGCAGGGGGCCGCCGGAGTGCGCACAGACCCGCGACCGCTCCGCCGCTCGCCGCCGCTCGCGGTACCCTAACTACGTGCGGTCGTCGGAGATGAAGACGGGGACCTCGCCGGAGAGGAGGAGGGGAGCGAGCGGAACCTCACCAGAAAACGCGCGGAACCTCACCGGAGGGGGACCTCGTCGCCGCCCGCGTCGCTTCTCGTCGCCGCCCGCGTCGCCTTCGTCGCCGCCTCCGCGCCGCACGACTGGAACGTAACGGCACGAGACAAAAATGGGAACCGCGCACGAACCCAAACGGTGGCTTGTCCTAATCCAGGCGAAAACGAGGGGGAAGGACGTGGGA
The DNA here is from genome assembly GCA_028641055.1 of Alopecurus myosuroides. Lineage (NCBI taxonomy): Eukaryota > Viridiplantae > Streptophyta > Magnoliopsida > Poales > Poaceae > Alopecurus > Alopecurus myosuroides. The sequence continues at coordinate 276,211,964 of CM054057.1, read as the reverse complement.
GCTAATCCAGCCGCACGATTCGCGCGCATCCAACGGACAGCGACCGGCGGACGGAACGCAACGTTCCCCGGTGAAACGCAGCGTTTTCCTTTGTTGTTGGCCCAACAACACGTCTGTTTGAACTTCCAGACGGGCTACGGTCGACCATTCCCCCTCCGAGCAGCCCAACAAGTCAAAACAACAAAAGGGGAAGGAAAAACTGAACCCTAGCACCCACCTCCTCCGGCGATGCCTTCGCCGTCGCCGTCGCGGCCGCCGACGCTGCCGGTGCTTCCAATCTCGGAGCACGAAGACGAGATCGTGGCGGCCGTGGAGGCGAACCCGGTGATCGTTGTTATCGGCGAGACTGGCTCCGGTAAGAGCACCCAGCTCTCCCAGATACTCCACCGCCGAGGCTACACCCGCCACGGTGCAATCGCGGTCACCCAGCCCCGCCGCGTCGCGGCCGTATCCGTCTCCAGGTACCCACCTCTCTCTCTATCGCGCGTGCATGGTTACATTTGCTGGAGCGTGGGCTGGTTGCGGGGGATTTAGGCGCCATGGGGAGCCTGTGGCTCCACTTGCTGAATTATCATGCTATCATGTTACTCCTCAAAAACAAAAATCATGCTATCATATTTATCTTCACTCTGAGTTGTGAGGTTGTGAGGGCGCAGCTAGAGCAATTGGCTGGATTGGGAAAGGAGGATGCACCTGGGATTGATTATGTGTTGAGAATTTTCTACCGGTCTATACTCTATATGACCACGCAGATACCAAACTTTGTTATGTTTTACAGAGTAGCAGCATAATGTTCGAGGGAGTATCAGTTTGTTGGACAAAAATATGTCAAGAAAATGAACACCTGAAACTGCCCCGTAGGAAATTCATATCATACCTGAAATATTGAGAACAACTTGAATTATTTGCAGGAGGGTGGCACAAGAGCTCGGTGTCTCACTTGGGGAAGAAGTTGGCTATGCTATCAGATTTGAAGACCGAACTTCAGAAAAGACTTCCATAAAGTAAGCTTCATAAATCTTGAATTTCTTGTAACATAGATATGTCCCGAGTTTGTGAGTGAATATGTTGACTCCATTCGTAGGTACCTGAGTTTGTGATTGAATATGTTGAATCCATTCGTAGGTACCTGACAGATGGTGTTCTTCTGCGAGAAAGCCTTTCAAATCCTGAGTTGAAGCAATACTCAGTGATTATCTTGGATGAAGCTCATGAGCGTAGCTTGAACACGTATGGTGATCTATCAACTTGTTATATATAATTCTGGAGCATGTCCTAACCCTAATCATGTGTAACTGTAACATTTAATGTGTTACTATGATATAATCTCTCAAGTTAAAAAAATGTAGGATAATAATCCGTAATGGGCCGTGCACCACTCCGTAGTAGATAATGTTTGTTGACAGCATAGTTTTATGTAAGATCCATCATATGCATGTTGTACTTTTCAGCGGCCATTCAGTTTAAAGTGATAGGCACTACTGCGCACAACTTATATTTTATTGAAGTAGGTTGCGAAGCGCTAGCATAAAATGTATAGCATAGTAGAGTGCAAACTTTGGGGATATCGAAATAAGGATGACCAAACTCTGTTATTTTGGCAGATCATGCCATATTGTGTATCGAACATCAGTAAATCAGTCTTCACCTATACTAGCAATAGACCACTTGGGCCTGTCAGTAACTCAGTCTCTGTGCCAAGAAACTTTGATTCTGCATACCATAAATACATTGGGGCAGTTTGGCCTTTCTGAGTTTATGTCCAATTTGTATAATGAACTTGCGTTGTGAATTTCGGTAATGAACTTTATTTTATTCTAATTATGCTTTATTTCTCTGTAGCACGAATTTTTTTGTATAGAGTACATATCAAATTCTTAATTGATCACTCACTAATATGAGTTTTCAAATAACATATATAATGCATGACCTAAACCGTAATTCTCTCAAGTACATGCTTTACCTAGTTACTCTTTAGTTGAGATTCCTCTGATTGCAAATGGAAAAGGTAATATCTAGCTCTTGAATGCAAATGTTGTCGTTGTAGCCAAGTAGAGCTATTTGGGTCATAGGGGTGAGAGGCCCTAGGGAAATTTTGTCACTGGCCTGCTGTTGCTGCTCTGGTCTTTTGTATTAGAAGGTAATCAGGAAGATAGAAAATTTAAAGGGATTAGGATAGCAATTGGAAAAGGGAGTATGTCAATGGTGCAACTGCAACTCTACCCACTCTGATATGCTTAACTCTAATATCAGTGATGCTTATTGTGTTGAACTAGAGGGATACCCCGCGCGTCGCGGCGGGGATCCTTTATAGTAAATGGCATGTGTTTGTTTTTTTATGCTGAGGCCGAGGGTCTTAACCTCCTTTTCGAAAAAAAAACTGCATGATACATTATATAGTTTAAAGAAATATGAAAAAATGGTCGATCATACTCGAGATACTAAATTTATAGACATGTGATGCGTATTATAAACCATTAGTTTGAAAAATGGATGGTTTAAGGAATGTATGATATGTAGGTTGCATGTAATAATTAATAAATATTAGAGCAGATGACATGGACAATTGATTGGCTAAGAGGATGGATGATGTGGATAGCTTGCATGTTGAGATAGAAAAATAATTAATAAATGTTAATGGGGTTTTACTTGAGATGACATGGACAATTGATTGGCTAAAAGGATGGATGATGTGGATAGCTTGCATGTTGAGATAGAAAAATAATTAATGCATGTTAGTGGGGTTTTGCTTTATAAGAAGTATAGATAGATTTGAAGTAGCCACTTAGAAACTTCTCGAAGCCCATCGCTTTTCATTAAGGGCATTCCATATCATGAGTGATGTCGGTTTGTAGAAGACCAATCATGGTGGAGGTTTGCCAAAATATAATCTGAAAGGGTGATGCGTGAATGACCTTATGAAAGGAGTGATTATGAGAATTTTAGCTCACAGTGACCAATTGATACATTACCAAGGAAAATCTCTTGACAACACTGCAAGTACATGTGTGGATGATGTGGTTAATGACTGCACTTCACTTCTGCCCATGAGATCATGGATGAAATGCAGGGTGTAAGTTAAGTTTGGCCCATGCCTGACTAATTAAAAAATATCTTCCAGAATTTTCTAATGAGTCTTTGTATCTCAAGCACTTATAGTGGAAACTGAAACTCCACGTCGACGCATTATTCTCATAGAAAAGGCTTGAGATGTTGGGATCAGCTGCCCTATATGGATATTAAGTGCTACGGGATGGCATATACCTAGAGAAGCGATCAACAACTGTCAATATTACTGATTTCCCACTGACACAAAGCACCCCCCTAAATAAAATCCATGAAATAATGGACCAAACTTGCTAAGATGCCTCGAGGGGCTGCAGCATGGAACTGTCAGCAATAACCATGGGGGATACAATTGTGGATGGCATCATGGTATGCACCTAGATTTCTAGTGTCATAGTCATCTGAGAGAACTCCTTGTCGCTATGCCTAGCTGCCTTTGGGATAGCGCAGATGTAGCAGAGTACGGTGTAGTGTGGATGTGTGTTGCGGACGGTATTAGATTCTACCTTGGTAGTGATAGTTCTAGTAGGAGGTCACATGCTAGCAAGGACATGTAGCCTCAAATAAGCAGAAGGGAGGAGTCTTTAGGAAATAATATTGTATTTGGAAGCGTAGGATTAAAGGATGCCAATTCATTAGGAGTGTGTATTGTGTTAAGAAAGGTAAGGGCCTAAGGGTCGAAAACTCCTTGGAGAGCCTGAGCTCGTTTGGACCCAGAAACTGCAGTCTCATTGAAGGCTTTGTGTGTTAGAACTAGTACAGACAACAGTTTTCCCATCAATTAGAGACGGTTGCCAGGCAGGGCAGTTAAAGCACCAGAACGGTAATTTCCAGCTCGCTCCCGTTAAACCTGTACCAAGTCGCTGCAGTAAAAAACTAAGGCCACCTCTCTGCAGCCCCTTTCTCTTGGAGGCTGTAATGCCGGACGACCTGGGTCGGGAAGAAAGTTAATTGTTCGTGCCGTTTAAATTTTTTATTCATGGGCTTTAAAAATGTTCGTATATAAGAGAAGAAGTTTACACGATGCGGACCAATTATTCAGGAGATTTACAAAGCCGTTCACTTATTACTCAAGTAAAAAAGATCATATGTTTTTAAAAAACAAAAAATTGTTAGTGCAGTTTAAAAACTTCTTCACTGGTTAAAAAATGTTCACATGTGAAAGAAAACACGAGGCAGACTAATTATTCACCAGATTCAAAAGTTATTCTCTTATTACTTGATTAATAAAAGATTTTGTTTTTAAAAAAAGAATTGATCGCCCGGTTTAAACAATTTCTTCACATGCTTTAAAAATGTTGGTATGTCAGCGAAAAAGTACCCACCGTGTGAACTAACTATTTATTAGATTTAAAGGTGTTCTCTTATTACTCGATTAGAAACATATCATATGTTTTTAAAAAATAAAAAGAATTGCTCGTGCGGTTTAAAAAAATCTTCACGGGCTTTAAAAATATCCATATATCAGAGAAAAAGTTCGCACCATGCCGACTAATTATTCATGAGATTCAACAGTTATTCTCTTAGAACTCGGTTAAAAATAGATTATATGCTTTTAAAAAACAAAAAAGGCAATGAAAAAAAGATAAAGAAACAAAAGACATAAACAGAAAAAAAAACATATACTTACCTCTCATACATAATAAATTGTCATATACTAAATCAGCTTTACTTATCCTGAAGCGGATGGAGTAACAAGGAATCTCTAGCCACTCATTCCATTGGGCAGTAAAAAGATGAAAGTATGAATAATTGTCAAAACGCACAGTCACTCACCAGACCACATTTAATGCCTTGCCAGTTATTAAATTGATCATAACGTCCCACATTTAATGCCCTGCCAGTATGGTACGCATCCTACCTTTACTCCAGCCTGGCATATCACTCGTCCATTGAGAGATGAACACGTCTCCCAGGAGCGTTCGCGCCCGAGCGCACAAAATCCGCTTCCCCTAAGGGTCCACTATATAAAGATGCAAGCAATAACCATTTTTTTCTCTCATCTCAACCTATGCCTACCAAATCCCTCACAATACTGTAGCTATCTCATCGTGCATCATGGTTCACAACAGTGTGCACTTGTTATGGTTGTGGTAGTTGTTGAGGCTGTGTTGCTCCTGGGAAGGTGGACATGTTGGGGGAGCAGGGGATGCAAGGATCAATTAAGAAGAGAGCTGTGGAGAGGAGATGGTTGGAGTAGCTGCGAAGTTATCTGTCAGTTTGGTAATGGTCTTCCTTTTTTGCGGGCGAGCCTTGTTGGAGGAATTGTGGCTTTTGCTTTCGCGGGGGAGGTGTGAAAGGACAAAAATCACTCTTTATACCAGTTCTTTTTGGGAACCTGTCAATGTAATGTAGCTACCTTATTTTTGAAAGGATAGACCATTTTTTTAGTTTGATGTTGGTTGTGAATCTATCTATAGTGCCTCATTTTGATTCTTTTTTGCTACAGTGATATCCTTTTAGGTTTAATGAAAAGATTGATCAAACATCGAGCTTCGGATTTGAAAGTTCTCATCACTTCGGCGACCCTTGATGGTTTGAAAGTCTCCAACTTCTTCTCAGGATGTCCTGTGTTGAACATCCCTGGAACCATATTCCCTGTGGAGAAGTTTTACAGCACGGATCGTCCAACAAATTATATAGAATCTTCTCTCAGGACGGCTATAGGTATGGATATTTATTTCCTTGTGTAACTTTTTACAGTCTTAAACTGACAAAGAGGATATCAACCTTGGGAGGATCATTTACTCATGTGGTCTGGTTGGCTGGGGCAACTCCATTGGCTCTTATCGACTTGACACGATTGAAAATTTGAAATTGTGAAGAGCCTTGACAGGAAGACATATACATACTTATGGTTGGCCTGCGACCCCCCTAGCTAGTGCTTTTTTTTTAACTGTCTTTGTGGCATAAAAATTGTCTGATGCACACATAAATATTGTCACGGAATTAGTTTGATATATTATGGGATTTTTTGGTGGAAACTAACATATAAATTATAAGGAAATCATATAATTATGTTTTCAGGCATTTTTAAAATTTGGTCCTGATGATTTATACTACCTCCATTCCTCAATATAAGGTTTACAGTGCAATTTTAGTCAAAAGTCAACATAGATTCATCAAAGTTACACCAAGTTGGCTTTTGATTAAAAATAGACGCCTTATTTTTAGAAATGGAGGGAGTATATGCTTAAATTATTTGAGATCTCCTTTTCCAAAATGATACTGAGAGATTTTTCTCTGACAGATATCCACGTTAAGGAAGCTCCAGGGGATGTATTAATATTTATGACAGGAAAGGTCAGTACCTTAAAGTTTGCCACTGTTTATGCTCTTATCTGCAACTTTGAAGAAGGACATACCATTGTCTGTCACACTAAGGAAAGACCTCGACCTGCTTCTGAACAGATTTAGTTGCACCATTTACTGTAGTTTGTCCTCCTTTATATCATTTTTAGTGGTTGGCTTCTCATGCGGCAGGTCCTTGTACAAAGTTTATATCTAAAAGCCTCAAGAGGAAAACAAATACTTGAGATAGTTTTTAATACCTGCTACCACTTGGCCCTAATTTTTTAGCAAATCATTCTTACAAGACAATGAATTGAAAATATATTTTCTTTCTCTTGTCTAGAATGACTGAAAACTGAAAATTTAACGTTTGGAAGTATTTTGCACAACTTTGCTCCTGAAGGTGCTTTGTGTTAGATGTGAAACCTTTTCTATTATTTTTTTTTACTTATGTAAACTTTTTGGTATATTTTTCAGGATGACATTGACAAGATGGTGGCAAAATTGGAGGAAAGAATTCAAAATCTTGAGGAAGGTTCTTGTATGGATGCTCTTGTCCTCCCACTTCATGGTTCTTTGCCACCTGAACAGCAGGCAATCAGTTAATCTTCCATTGCTTATTTTTTCTCGATTTCTGTTGCCCCAAAACTTTCATATATCCATCTCATGAATGTTAGCTTCCTCTCATTTTGGAAGTAAGGGATGCTATCAATATTTTTCCTGCATATCTGTCACTCCAAATCACTTAAGAAACTTCAATTACAAAAATGTCGGAACATATTCTTTTTTGAGATTTATGGTCTTGGAACTTATGCTTGACTTTGTTTGAGGGTCTACACGAAAGCATATATGTACATGAAAAGGGAAGGGAATGTACGAAGGGTGTAGCCCGAAAGACCGAAAGATTACAGATTGTTTAACAAATCAATCAAAGATTGTCTAAGATCTTCCTTCATTCTGTAAGAAAGAAGGAAAACGTCCCTCTAAAAGGTGTGAGACAAGGCGCTAAAACTAGGGTTTACATTGTAAAAAAACTTGCGTTCCTTTGCTTCTAAATGCACCAAGCAGACGTGGCATTGACCTCAAATAAGTACTTAGAAATGCACACAGATCTTAAGTAACATGAAATGGAGCAACATTTGTTGCATAAGTGTTCTCTTTGCTTTGCAAATTACTCTATCTTTGTTTCATTTGAGTATGAGAAGATGGCTTTTCACATGAACATACTTTTCTATCAAGTCTTTAGTAGTCCTAGCATTTCAATGAAAAAAAGAAGATATGTGTCAGTTACAAGCCTATCGAGTATTTTACTGGAACCTATGCTGTCAGTCCTTTCATATCAAAATAATAGGGTCATGTAAGTAAGCCCTTCTGCGGCTATTTTTAGGACATCTTTAACTCCAGATCACATTACAAACCTTATAGAGTTGTTGCTGATCTGTTCATTTTTCATTATAGGTCCGGGTATTTGCTCCAGCACCTCCAGATTGTCGACGGTTCATTGTTGCAACAAATGTAGCTGAAACATCGTTGACCGTGGATGGAGTTGTGTAAGCAGCAATCATTATCAGTTAAAGTGCACAATACTTTCAGTTTTTTTCTCCAAAGTCCTGTTTTGTTATTTAATTTCGGTGACAGAAATGTTGGGTTTCTGAAGTAGTGAATCTGTATTCGACTTTGGGCTTTGTAGAACATATACGCAGGCAAATTGCCAGAATTATTCTTTTATGGACTTGGATTCTGCTACTCTCCAACATGAGCTTATTTGAATTTTATAGAAGATTGATATTGTAAACTGGAGGTGGTGTACTTTTGCCTGTTAAGCCATAATTTCCATCTAACTTACACAACTTTGACATCTTTAGTTCTACATGTGAATTTGTGATTCATGCATGGGTTGCATCTTGATAAACTAGTCTATGTTTGATAAACCATACCGATATAAACTTGAAAACTGGCTTATGAATGCCTGCGGGGATAGTTAACAATTGATGAGATCCACTTTTTAACTTCAGTATAATGATTATAATTAAAAATGAATCATCTATATTATAATCATGATGTTACTTTGGATGGAGGAGATGATAATACATGAGCAACTACCCAACTGAGGCTGAACTATTAAAAATTGCAATATTTTGTATATCTAGCTGAGTACTCAAAATGTCTGCAATTTTATGTTTGTGGAGATGGGTTTGACTAGTACTATATCTTATTTCCCCAGGTTCGTGATTGATTGTGGTTATGTAAAGCAACGCCAGTATAATCCGTCGACTGGAATGTATTCACTTGATGTAGTTCAGATTAGCAGGTAAATAATATGGAATTTGCGCTCTGGTTATCTATTACTTTCGTACTTTCGTTCATTGATGCCTAGCTATAATGCACAATATGTACTGATTTTTTTTCATGAATAACCAGAGTGCAAGCTGACCAGCGAGCTGGACGAGCTGGAAGAACTCGGCCTGGCAAGTGTTATAGGTTGTACCCAAGTTCCATCTACCAAAATGAGTTTCTTGAGGCCACAATTCCTGAAATTCAACGAACTTCCCTTGCTGGAAGTGTTCTGTATCTGAAATCATTAAATCTTCCTGATATCGACATCCTGAAGTTTGATTTCCTTGACCCTCCATCACGTAAGATAAAGATCAAGAATCTTCTATTCATGATAATCCTTCCACATACACTTTTGATGCCTATTTTTATCTAATTAAGTAGTATGTGTGGTGACGGTCTCACGGAAGCAGCTGTAGGGCTAATCTTTGTTCAAGCATGTCATGATTTGAACGCCACCTTTCTTGTGCTGGGTTGAGCCTTGAGAGAACGTATCCGGTTACTGGCTTTGGTGCAACCAGGTCACCGGAAGTCGCAAACATACTTTAGAAGTTCTAAAAAATCTGAAAATAATTTATCACATAGACATTTTTTTATATCTGTCATGTCATAGCTTCAAATCCAACTTTGATCCGTAGTTTGAGAAACAAAGATAACATTTTCAACACTGACCGTGTTAATGGGCCAGATGTATGGTTCAATTTGAAATAAGTACTACTAACTTACTAAGTACTAACATGATTTGACTATTTTGTTTCTCGAGTCGTGGGTAGAATATGAATCTGAAATTTTGTGACATGGTAAATATATAGTATATTGTATTGATGTGCTCAGTTATTCTCAGATTTGTTGACAACTTTTATAGTGTATTTTAGACCACGGTGCACCACAAGAAGGGATGCACCGGTTACGTTCTCCTAGCTGACCTAGAGAATTTAGCGTGCTGCCGCATATTTGCAAGTTAATTGATGTTTGCACTTGACATTTTGTGATTAGTGTAATAATGTATTTCCAGAAGTTGCCTACCACTGTCATTAGCGGTTCGGCACCAGGAATCTGAAGCTCCAAAGATCCTGATGGAAACCCATTGTTTTGTCTGTAGTGATCTAATGGATAAAGTTTTGATTATCTTACGTCTCTTTATTAATGGACCAATGCTAATGACTTGTAGGTGAATCATTAGAAGATGCTTTGAGGCAGTTATACCTCATTGATGCAATTGATGAAAGTGGGCAGATAACAGATGTTGGACGCCTCATGTCAGGTATGAATTTGAGCCTGAAATCAAAATTGTTCAAACCTATCGTGGAGGATATATGTGCATGAATATGGCGGTTATTATTTACATCAAACTGCAAGCAAATCTGTTTAAGAGTTTCAAAGTTTCTAATTGGATATGCATGATCAATAGAATACAGTGTCGCATCTTTAGTTCAAAATGTATATTGGATGTACTCTTCACACTTGGCATATAAGTATGATGTACTGGCACTAGTAGATAAACATTTCAGGTGAATTTAGAAACAGGTCGGAATTTAGCCACCACATTCAGTGTATTGGCATTAGTAGAAAATATTTCAGTTAAAATTTACAACAGTCAGATCCTAGCCGTCACATCTAGCAGGTCCTGTTTGAAAATTGACACCAGGCCAGAGGGCTGAGGTTTAGTTTAGTGCCCAATTGCTAGTTGAGAGGGTAAACAAACCAACATATAGATCCATGTGCCAAATGCGTTAAAACTGCTGATCAACCCCTTCACATGAAGCCCAAACAGAAGCGTAAGAGGGTGGTGGTGGAGGCGTGGTGTATCCACAATGGGAGTTACACCTAAGCCTATTTGAAGCTGGGGCATCACTTGAAGGTCACCTGTCACCTATAGAATTGAAATAGGACAAATGAGTACTCATTGTAAAGCGCCTTTTGCTGCCTTCACTGTATTACTTGCCACATCGAACAACCATAAGCTCCAGAAAGCTCAAATTGTGACAATTTTGATTACACCATGTCTACTTGAATTTTTTTTATGGGTTTATGTTGGATACTTTTATTTTGTATTGGTAAATTTTGAATCATCTGATTTGGTTGTGTAAGTTATATGCTGTAAAAATTATGTACAGAGCTCCCTCTTGACCCTTCGCTTTCAAGGACTTTGATTGAAGCAAATGAACTGGGATGTCTGTCTCAGGCATTAACTGTTGCTGCAGTTTTGTCAGCTGAAATCACACTGCGGCAAACTAGAAGGTGATCAATTTTTTGTATTTCATGTAGTCTATAACCAATCATATGATAAACTTGTTGCTTCATATATACAGCAAGGACATGGAGGGAAAGAGGAAACGGCAAGAGCTTCCTGATGGTTCTGGCTGGGGTGACCATGTGCAATTGCTTCAAATATTTGAAAGCTGGGATCAAGCAGGCTATGATCCAAGATGGTGCTCAGATCATGATTTGCAGGTGAATGAAAATAAAATTGTGATTCAATATGCTAAGAAGAAAATTTAGAGGAGTGAGCACTTAGTCGTCTTAAGTTTGTGAACATAAATGCAATCATATTGGACTTGCATGGCAGTCAAGCTGTGTCAAGAAGCATGTGACAAGTAACAATACCTGATTGAGTTATGCCCACTTTATTTGAGTTGTCAAGAGGACAAAGAGGAAATAATATTGTGCTCAGCAGAACTGAATCTATATTCTGCTGATATAATATGTTTCGATTCCAATGCGTTGTTGAATGTAACGATCATCTAGTCTTCTAAATTGAATGAACTTCTTGAGAAGTAGGTAATTATCTCTGTATACATAATACCATCTTTCGATGTATGGCAATGCCTAAAGCTATTAACTACTGTTCAATGTTTGGCTTAACAGTTCATTGTCCTTAATCTGTTAGGCATTTTATAACCTAAAATTGTACTCCCTCCGTCTCGAATTAATTGTCTCAAAGTTGGACAAAAATGGATGTATCTAGACATTTTTAGTGTTAGATACATCCACTTTTATCCAACTTTGAGACAATTAATTTGAGACGGAGGGAGTATTTGCAGCTACATATAGAACAGTATTAGACTTAACGTGAAAATTTACAATAATTAAAAGTTTAAAACGTCATGGGACCATCGTATGCTGATCCTTGCATTTACAGAAAGGCAAAAGTTTGGCTAAGGGAGTATGATTAAGTCGACGTGCATGTAATTCATATATTTGGAAGACTTTGCAATCACATTTTGTTTTGTAAAGATATTAGATTTCTGTGTTTTCCTTGACCACCAGACTTTCACCCACCAGAAATTCTCATATAATCCCTTGACCTGCTTAACCTGGCTATCTTTTCAGGTGCGGGGCATGAAATTCAGCAAAGATGTGAGGAATCAATTGAGTCAGATTATTCAAAAAGTTGCAAAAGGTCAGTGTATACTTATTAAAATTCTCGACAAAGTACCCTTTTAATCCGCTCGCCTGTTTCCCCTATGCTGAGACAAGTCTCTCTTGTAGAGCTGCTTTTCATATAAAGTACATGTTTTGTTTCTGTTTTGATTAGTAAGAATTACCTTAAAATTAAGTAACAGTAAAACTCACCTAGCTAGGAGCGACCACAGCGACCTGATACTCTTAAGTCTTTGATCTTCCTGTTGGACGCTCTAGATCTCCCGGTCATTCAATCCAGCTTTGCTGCGGCATATTTTTGACGTATGGTCGTCCCACAACGCGCTCAGCAGGGCCTTCCACTGGTCATCCCACACGTCGCGGGGCACAGAACCAGGGCTGCTGCTCCGAATATGGACCTGGACATTTCTCCTATATTGGGCTGAAATGTTGTGGTGGAGACATTTCCTTAACCAGGCCTCGAAATTAGCTATCCTTTCTTTTGTTTCTATAAAAGATGAACAACAAGTTTTTAAGTAAAAAGCTAGAAGAAAGCAAATGTTGGTTTACAACTACACCGATCTATCTCACCTCACGAAAGCAGAAACACGCTTTCACCTAAATGTTTTACATTTTTTTTTAAAGTGTATCTAGGTGATCCCACCTTCCCTACGACAGTGTCATGGGAGGCACCACCCCTCACGATTGGAACCGTGATGGATGCGCTCACCCCTCACGATTCGAACCGTGATGGATGCGCTCACCCCAGACATACCTCTAACAGTTCCAGTGGCGACTTCTCTTGTAGGGCAGGAACATGGATTAAGAGTCGAACGACTAGTCGATGAATCACAATCCAGGTTGACTCGAAGTGTCGAGTAGACTAGTTGGGCGAGTCAGAGTGACTCAAAATTAGTCTCGACTAGTCACCCCTCCTGAGTCGATTGACTCAAAATTAGTCCCACATGTCATTTTTTTTCCAACATTGGCACTGCCCCCATGTGGAAACCTAGACCGAGGTGCTTGTTTTCTCCGGTGATACCCAACACTTGACTCTGAGACCACCGACTCCCACATGCCGATCCTCTCCCTTGGCCGCTGCCTCTAGTCTGCCGGCCGGCGCCACCATCTGTTCCGTCCGGCCCGTAATATTCTCCCCCACCTGCTGTTCATGAGCCCATGGCACCCACCATCTGTTGCTGGTCTGCTCGTTCTGCCGGCTGGTGGTGGTGGTCTGCTCCTCCACCGTCTGCGGCTGCTGCTCTTGCTGGACTGCTCCTCCACAGTCTGCGGCTGCTCCCAGGCTTCTCTCCTCCCAACTCTCCTTCACCATTGTATGGAATTTCCCAGGTTTCTCCCCTGTCCCCAGCATTCTATTACAAATATTTGATTTTTATATGGAATGATAACACGAATAGAGAAGAGGAAAAAATGTCACATGGTGGGCCCCACAAAAATACTCTATCCTCTTCTGCAACCGCGTGTCCAACCTGTAAAACGTGTCACACCAAGGGCGTACACGTCGCAGACCGTATGTGACGACGTGGTACACTGGTACCCACTAGCATACAAAATGTGCCACACAGAAAAGGCAAGAGCGTCGGAGGGAACACAACAAGAGGAGAAGAGGAAAAAGTATCACAGGCCCGCAAAACGCTCTCTCCTCTTGTGCAACCGCGTGGTCAACCTGTAAAACATCACACACCATCAAAAGTACGACAAAAGTAATGGCGACGGTTGCCCGTGAAATCGGGAAATCATTGAGTATGCAAGTGGTACCCACTAGCCTCAAAAACGTGTCACACCAAAAAGGCAAGAGCGACGGGTGTCATGACAGGTGGTACCTCCCTGAGAGCTATAAAAGAAGACAAAATCTTAGGCGAAAACAACCATCTTCCTCTCCATCCGTGACCACCAAGCCTCCGCCTCTAACCCTCGCCTCCTCCTTCTGCTCCCATGGCTGAGCCTGCACCTTGCCCATGGAAGAACCTCCCTGTTGACCTCCTCACTGAGATCGCCCGCCACTTACCGTGCCCCGTCGACCGCCTCTCCATGTCGAGGACGTGCCATGATTGGTGGTTCGCTGTCCAATGGTCCCTGCCTCCGCGTCAACTCCCGTGGCTCTTTCTCCCGGATCCCACCACCGTTCCTCTCCCTATCCTTCCGAGGCCGGGCAGCACGCGGAGGGCATCTTTTTATTGCGTTCTCGGCAACGGAGAAACACACAACCTCCGCATCGGGCATGACACTGCCGGTGCGCGCTTCTTCGGCTCATATGATGGTGGTTGGCTCTTGCTTGCCCATGGCCAGACCAACGGCCATGCGCTTCTCAACCTCCATACCGACCGGCGCTTATTCCTCCCTGACTACGCTTATTGTGTGAGAGGGGGTGTATGGCCCGTATCCATCACGATCCTCGCTGCCACGTTCTCCTCCTCCCTGGGGCCGGGGCGGAACGCGCGGTGCTTCGGCGCTGCCATCGTCGGCTCACCGTATGGGATCCACGGCCCGCAAGTTGCCTTCTGGAGCATGGAGGGGGCAGGATATGGTGATCGTCCGGTGGCTGTGGGTTTCATGGGAAGTCCATGGTCCCGACTCGAGGATGTCATACATCACAAAGGAGCTTTCCACTTCCTCACCAATACGGAGCAGGTCAGCGTGTATGCCATATTCGAGCTCCAAGAAGGCGAAGAAGGTATAAATTCCAGGGTAGGTGCGCACCACCAGCACCAGTGCTACTTCACGCAGGGGGGACCTCGTAGCTCCAGCGTGCGAGTCGCCGCTCGCTACCTCGTGGAGTCCCGCGGGGAACTGCTGATGGTAGTGAAGTTCGCGACATCGTCTCCTGGATGGTTCCTGCAGACAGGGGCTTTCCAGGTGTACCGTTCGACACAACATCTCACGGGCGCCGGCCTGGTTCAGTTCGCCTGGTCTGAGCTGCCTTCGCTGGATGGAAGGATGTTGTTCGTCGCGCGGGGGTGCTCCAGGGCCTACGAGGTGGCCGATTTCCCAGGCTTTGGCTTTCGAGACGGCATCTACTTCTTGGATGACTGGAACTCAGCGGATGTGGACGTGGTGTCCCAGTATGGAATGTTCGGGCGGCGCAGACGCAGTTACGACTGGTGGGGTCTGTTTCTGGAGGAGGAGCCGATCCAGCGGTACGCCTGCCGTGACAACGGGAGGTGTCAGTGGGTGGAAGGGGAGTCACGTCTCCAAGTCTTCCAGCGCTGGTTCACCGACAAGCAACGCTCTAACTACTCAGCTCCGATTTGGTTCATCCCTTGAGGTTACACATGCAGCAGGTTTCAGTTATGGTGATCCGGTTAATACATTTGAGTGATGTTTGTTTCACCTCTGGAGCTTAAAGACTTGCAGTTTCAATTGTTATGTAATTCCGGTACTTGATTTCTGGCACATGATCTCTTATCAGATTTCCAGATTTAGTTAAGAATAGACCAGCTGACCAGATGCAGAATTAGTTGGTGCTCTTAAGTTATTTTGTGAATCGCATCACATCCTCATTTCTTGTAAGAACTTCAAGACAGGAGGGCAAACCTCAGACATGATGGTTTCCAGCTTTTCCTTGTGTTTCTGTGACTTAAAACAACGACACAC
This sequence comes from Alopecurus myosuroides, assembly GCA_028641055.1. Taxonomy (NCBI): domain Eukaryota; kingdom Viridiplantae; phylum Streptophyta; class Magnoliopsida; order Poales; family Poaceae; genus Alopecurus; species Alopecurus myosuroides. Next base: position 276,196,295 of record CM054057.1, on the reverse strand, counting down.
GCCAAAGAATTCTCTCCACAGATTTACATGTAGTCGGAAAGTAGAGGGATTTTTATTTCCTCGCTTAACTCAGTTGGTAGGTTCCTTAGCTCGATTTGGTTCTATCTTCTTATTCTTCTCTCAAAACTTCCAGGTGGAGTCTTCTATTCTTTGATACCAGATTTGAGATCTTCACTGAACACCATCCTTCAGAAGTTGGGATTACCACTCTATAATTTCAATTGCACTTTAGCTAGTAATAGAGGCTATTCTAGGAGTGTTAGTAAGTATGTTCTGCTAGCTTCATCGGTTACTTATAAATTGAGTGCAAAGAAAATTGAGTATATACATGAGTACTTTGAGAGAGTGATTCTAAGAGCCTGAAGACCTTCTTTGAAGAACGCCAACTGAGATTCTCCAAACAGTAGGCATTGCCAAGCATTAAACAAGGGTGTACACTAGCAGTTTCCGTGCTTTCAGTGGGATGACCGGATCATCCCAGTCGGTTATTTTTTATGATGTAGACTTCATGTTGTCATCATTGTTTCATTTTTATCTGAAAATTAGGCTGTGAGTAAAAACTGGGCATCTCGATCATGTGAAAGCTTGGTACATAACGTACTATACTGGCATCGTATGTTACAGTCTCTTTTTGAAACAATACATAGATTGAGGAATTAGTTATAGCTCTTGTGCCAAAAGAGGCCACTGAAAACTGTGTTATATCGTCTGTCTTACAAAACTGTGCTACGATCCATGTCAATGAACAGTCAAGGATGGGAGCAAGTACATCTGTTCCCATATGTTCTCTGGCAGGTTGCACATTATTATTTTTCCTCGGCGTTGCGACAACATTGCCACACCATGCAAACTATAACTTCATCGTTCCCTGCAAGAAGAGGCAATATCATACATCACATATAATATATACATGTAAAGGAAAAACTGCATCTGTGTTGTAGACCTCCAACTTTGACCATAGTGAGTCGTGCATCCCTTCAGATCATCAAGCTCAGAGAAAAGCTCATACACCATTACACACACAGATAACTCTGAAAATGTTTTGCTTCGTTTGAAGAAGGGTGATCTGAAATAGCTCAGAAAATGAAAGGTACAGGTTGATCAGAAGAAAATTCAATATTTGGATGCAGTATGGATCAGAATAAATAGTTTAAGCTTATAATTTAACCATCCACAATGGCAAAGGATTGCAAAGGGACTTGAATTATTATCACAATGTACATACGTGAAGAATAAATTGAATCAGTGGGAACTTAGTGAGGAGGAGCCGGTCATGGAACCAGTGAATTATTCTGAAGGGAGTGAATTTTGCAACAAGTGAGAAAGAGGAAAACCAGATAAGGAAAAAAAAATCTTCAAAGCAAAAGCGTTAACCTTAATTTGGAGAATCGATACATTTTGCGCAAGGGAAAAAATGGAGAGAGAGATAATATAGCTGTATGGTGAGTTGGTGACTAATTATTTGAAGTTCAGAGATAATATACTTTTGGTATAGGAATACATATATCTGATATATATCCCCGCACAAACATCCTTATATATGATTGACATCAACCAAATTGAAAGGAAGATGGCAACATAAAAAAGCCGCAGCTGATTGTGAGCAGTGAGGAGTGAGGATTATTAACAGCGCCAGAATTTTTAGGAGGGTTTCAAGAAAAAAAAAATCTTCAGATGGTGTTGTCAAAATTCTTCTTTATAGAGTGTTTGTTGGCTGTATTTTATCTAATCATAAGTTTTTGGAACTTTTAAATATAAGGAGGGGAACTAAACAGAACAGAAAATGTCGTTTATTCACATAGTGCCGGCAGAATATGTCAGTCATGGTTTTTAATGTGTGTGGGGGGGTTGGGGTGACGACTAAGCGGACGCTTTAGGCGCCCAAAGCGGTCGTTTTTCTAGGCGGAGGGGTAGCGCCTTGACGCCTAAGCGACGCCTTGAAAACCATGATGTCAGTGCATGCACGTATCTAATCTTTGTTGCCCATCGCCAGCATACTTTTGTCCTTACATTGATGATTCGTAATTGCTGATATGTAATCAGAACATGTCAATTTTTTAGAATGTGTATGCGACCTACTGTTGAAATTTCATCTCATGTCAAATAAGTATCTTATACACAAAAAGGAGATATTGTGACAGGTACACTTGATGTCCATGTCAGTTCGAAATGTCTTGTATGTTGACTTCCTGCTCTCCCCGAGATTTCTGGAAAAAGATTGGAATAGTCCTCCTTTTTGTTATTTTGTTCTTTAATGTTTGCGTTTTGGAAACCCTTTAATCATCCCCCAAATGACTATATTTAATACGGAGTAGCAAACTTACAAAATAGAACCTATTCTATGTGGTATGTTGCAATCCTGATCTTGGCCTTTTTTTCTTTCTGGAAAATGGCTCCATTTCACTGAATTATGTAAGCGAACTTGCATTTTAAAATTCAGGTCCAACAGATTTGCAACCAAGGAGAGGACGGAAGAGTGATCCTGACTACAGAAAATTAAGGAGAGCTCTTTGTGTAGGTTATGGCAACCAGTTAGCTGAGAGGATGATCCATCATAATGGTTACCATACGGTTGGATACAGGACACAACTTGTTCAGGTATGACGTTGGTATTTTTCTGTTTTATTCAGTTAGTGGCAATGTGTAGGGATAACACAAGATTAAAATCAGTTAGCTCAGAGGATGATCCATCATAATGCCTGAGTTAGTATGTAAAATCAGCAAACCCAAAGCAGGTCTTCAAAAAGCTGTGGTCTGCCATAGTTCCATTTAAATCCTTTGCACCATTTAAATCGACCGCTAGTGAAACAGTCCTGGTATTAAATTTTGGAATATGATAATTGAATCAAATGCAGTAACTAGTATGTCTACCTTTTGTGCATGTCTTGATATTTGTGGGAACCAGTGAAATTGCCGGTTGCCGCTTCAAGTTTTTAATTGTTTCTTGGCGATGCTTAATGTTTGTTTTGTGTGGGTTGGGGGTTACACTTTTTTCTTGCAGGTGCATCCATCTTCGGTACTGGAAGGTGATGAATACGGGAAATTACCTGTGTATGTTGTCTACCATGAACTAATAAATACTACTAGACCTTTCATGAGAAATGTTTGTGGGGTCGAGCAGAATTGGGTTAAACCAATCCTAAAGAAGCTTGAGAAATTGAGCATAAACAAATTAAGGTACGGAAGACATTATTCATGATGATGATTATTCTGGTAGCAAAATGTAGTGCCAGCTAGCTACACAAGTAACCTTGAGTGTCTCATTGCAGTGGCGGTTCGAGTGCATTGACGGATTCTGAACCTCTAAATGACAAGCAACCAGGCTCGCCAACAAAAGCTGGGGGCGATAAGCAGTCTGATGTGGATAGCAAAATCCAGGCAGCCCGAGAACGCTACCTTGCACGGAAAGGCAAGAAGTGACACGGTTATATGATCATTTTGAAGAGAGTGGTCCGTGCTTATGAGGTCCACTGAGCACCATGAACACACACATTCAACTGAAATCGTTTTCTCTTGTATACTAAGAGAATGCCACCGAACGATCTTGGGATCCTTGAAGAGAGTGGAGAATGTTAGTCGACCTGCCCCACTGCTTTTAGTTTTTTTAGGGCATCCAATGCTTTTAGTATACATATGTCTTACCGCCTGATGTTTGTGACTCATGGGAGGTATGAGATAATTGCCCGGATTATAAAGCAATTGCAGTTCTTCTATTGATTTTTTCTTCTTCTCAATAGGTTTGTTTCTGACTGTGAGTGATGCGGTGTCCATATATATTTGGCTGATCTCGTGGCCAAGTGTGCAGAATAGCTTGTGTTTCTTTTCTCCATTTGATGGAAACAAACGTCAATTTCCTTGGGAGCAAATTCAGGTGGTATGGAAACATGGAGCTCAGTTAGGAAGCAGTTTCAGTTTGCTATAATGAGAAAACTGGACAAAAGAAATCAAAACCATCTTGTGTCGTCATGGAATCAAATTCTCGAGTAAATGTAAATGTCACCAAAAGTAAATCATCGGAAAGTTCTTTCAAATATGCTACAATGGCATATGTGACATGTAACTCACATTTTGCTTCATGACAGAATTCTGTTTCTAACAAATGCTTCAACGGCAATGAATCTTTGCTTCAGCCATATGCTTCAACGAACTATATCTATGCTTCCGTACGAGGAATGTTTACATGCTGCAAAAAAAAAAGACTCGTCGCCCAGGCGCTCTTTCGCATTCTGGGGCGCACGCTCGGGTAGGAAATTAATTCCCTGCCCATCGGTCGTCTTCAACCACGCTGCGCGTCGCCTCCTGCCATTGACGTGAGCCGTCCTACTCCCTTCACATGCCCGACCCAGCGGGCCTATTCCCAAGGTCGCCTTGACTCTGGGCTGGCCCGGGCCGCCCGGTCGCCGTTCCTCCCCGTGCCAACACTGCGGCAACCTTTAGCCGGCCTCCATCCTGAGCGTAAGGCCGCGTTCTGTGGCTTTCATGCGCGACCGCTGATCTAGCTTCTCGCGCGTGCCGCTGTGTGGAGGCTGCTGAGCCGGTTTCCCGTGCGTGGAGACCACATACTCTGGCTGCTCCGGATGGCTGCGTCGAGACCGCTGACCTTGCTCCCCCCCGCACCATGCTAGAAGCTGGCTGCCTTACTCCCCTTCATTAAGGCAAAGAGTAGTAGGATCAGGAGATAATTCCCTTGGGCCAGGCCATGAGCTATTGGCTTTTTGCAGCCGCATCAAAAGATCATGTTCTTTGCTTTTTACGTGGATTTGTATATTTCTGTCATATTATTGCCTATCAAAACATGGAAGTTGCTTAATCATGTCAATTTGTTGTCTAATAATTGGTTAATTATACCAACTAATAATACTTGTTCATTTTTGTTACTTTGTGTGGAGTTGCTTATTATTACCGTGAAATTGCCTTCAGATGTTACGAAATTGCCTATCCATCCCTAAATTTTCTACCACTTTTCATAAGTTTTCTATCGTCTAATCAACTTTGGTGCACTATGAAATAATTTTTCTGCCCAACAAACCAATTTGGTCTGCGTGGGGGCAACTTCACAATAGTCGCAAGCAACTTTTGTATCAGATGAAGAAACTTTAGAGCGTGATTAGACAACTAACAACCATAAGCAACTCTACAAAAACTAAAACAACTACGGCCACTCAGAAAACTTGTCGGCGCAAGAGCATGGGCATATTCGCCAAACGGTAGTTGAGCACGGGGATGAACGGGCGACCCTCTCTCGAAGATATGTCGACACACTCCCGAAGATATGTTGACAGAGTAGCACGGGGAAAGGAACCGAACACTAGATCGAAGGGCGTTGTGGGGGAGGGGAGGGGTGCCGATCCCGGTAGTGACAGAGGCCGTCGTGTTGGCCTACGGCTCTGCTCCAAGGTTGACAGCAGGATGTCATACGTCTTGCCCTACCATGCCTTTGGATAGAGCATCGCGAGCCGTTTTAGCATGCAATGAGGAAACTTCACAACAGCGCTAAACAATTTTTCTGTGCACTGAGGCAACTTCCAACGACTATAAACAATTTTGGTGTGTGTTAAGCAACTTCACAACTACGGTAAGAAACTTTGGTGTGCGATGAGACAACTTCACAACAAGCAACTTGACAAGAACAACTAAAACCAAGTTTGGTACGGTAGTGTCGGATATATACCGATTAGGGGTATATCCGACATTGTCCTAAAAAGCCTGATTGCCAGGGTTGACAGCATGATGTGTGAGTAGTGTTAGCCGCTGGCTCTGCTCCAAGGTTGACAGCATGATGGCATACGTCTTGCTCTGCCCTGCCTTTGGCTAGAGCACCGCAAACCGTTTTATTATGCAATGAGGCAACTTCACAACGGCTCTTCGCCTATAAATTCACTTGAACCCTAAAAAATATCGGGACAGAGAAATTTTCCACGAAAAACATACAGAAGCGTCGTCACCTCGAAAATCCAACCTAGGCCTTCTAGAGTCCTGCTCTATAACCCTTCCGGAGACGGGGGGTCGTCAACAGAGGCCTCTACATCGCCATAATTGCCTCCGGACAGATGTGTGAGTAGTTCATCCCGTAACTACGGGTCCAAAGTAGCAGCTAGATGGTGTTCTCTCCTCCTTACGCCACCATGTTTAGATATTGTGAGCTGCCCTATACGATCAAGATTACCATTATTTAATTTTTCTATGTTGTAGTTTGCTGAGATCCGATGAACTATGAGATTATATTATTTTGTTCATGTCATATTGAGTTGCATCACTTATATCTTTAGAGAGTTTTAATCTTGTATTGCAATGCTCTCCGGTGCGTATGATTTCCTTAGCCAAGTTATTATATGCACCTCAAATTAGGGGTTTATATGCTAGATAGTGGGTTCATGACTCCTTTACATCTGTGCTCGAGTGACAGTAACGTGACGGGTCGAGGATGTGACGTTGCCACTAGGGAGAAAACAACGGTGTTCTTGTCTACGATGAGGATTATTGGTTACTTTAATATTGTTCTCACTGCATCTGTCTGTTGCACACAAGCAATCACTTTGTTGCTGCAACTTAATACCATAAAGATTTGATGGATTGTTGTCTCAAGGTGGAACTTTAGTAATAGATGATGTGAGATGACAACCTATTTATCTTGACGTAATGCCTACATCGTTAGAACCCGTGCACTATATTTCGTCATAACAGCATTGTTATACGTTCATGATTTATCAATTGTCCATGTGTAATTTTTTTACCCATCATGTTTATTGTTCTTAGGAGAGACACCACTAGTGAAATTCTGGCCCAGTCCTATTTTCCTCATTGATTACAACCTTGTTTACTTACTTTTCATAATCACTTTCTCTCTGTTCCGTTTTCAATTAACATTCTCCAACAATTTAATAGAATTAATTTATAGTTTTGAGCAAGACGGGAAGGTTGACAACCTTCTCGGAAATTTGGGAGCAAGAGAAGATTTGTGTTTGTGTGCAGGTCCACGCTTGTTGAAGTGCTAGACAACAAAAAACCTACTGAGGGACTTTGAAGTCCTACTGCATTGATCACCCTAGCTCCTTATCAGGGGAAATTTGCTGCTAACGACATCATACCTTCCTCTTGGGCTTTCCCAACAGGTGTGTGATCACGCCAACAAGCACCTAATTTCTGAGGTCGTTGCCAGGTGAAAGAACATTTCTTGATTCCTAGTGTTGTGTGTGTTAGATAACAACAATAGTGATGTTTTAACATCATGTTGAGTGGTGCAGGTTTTACAGATAAAATTATACAAACTGGTGCCACCAAAAAGATCCGAGAAAAGCTCTCTGTCCAGGCCGGAATATTGGGGTCGGATACTCCGTGGTCAAGTTTTCCAGGCCAAAATATTGGCTAACGACCAGTGTGGCACCCTCCCTGGAAAGGCCGGGATATTTCCCCGGGCTATTTGTCCAGGGCCGGATATTCCGGTGTCCCGTTCCCAATCGAGAAATCGGCTAAGAACCTGGTGGTTCGCTCGCAGAAGTTCCGAGGCCAAATATTCCGAGGTGGAAATTCCAGGCTAAAAAACGGCTAAGGGCCTGGGTGGTTCACTAGCAGAACCTTCCCGGAATATTTCTTCTTGGCCGGATATTCCGGTGTGGATTTTCCTAGGACATAATTTTGACTAAGGATCTGTGTGATTCTCTCATAAAACTCACCCGGAAATTTCCAGCCGGAATATTGGCAGGAGGCGGATATTCCAGGGTGCTTTTTGAAGATCGCGGAAATGGCTAAGGAATCAAGTGGTGTTCTCACAGAAGTGGCCCAAAAATCTGGTCCGGAATATTTGGCAGGAAGCTGGATATTCCGGGGGGCGGGCGGATATTCCGCCCTCAACTTAGCATGGATATTTCGGCCCCCAAATCAAGTCAAACGGCTACATCTCAAGGAGGGCTATAAATACCCCCTCCTTTCTCCTAGCTCCAGTTAGCTCTTCCAGCATTGAAGCCACCAATAATTGAGCTCACCAACCATCGAGGTCTCCCAGTCCCTTTACCCAAACTCGTTGATCTTAGAAGGATTGAAGGATAAGGCCCCAATCTACAACTTCACCAAGTCGTTCTTCATTTCCCCCTCATTCACCTAAGGTATTTGTGTCTAGGGTTTCCTTGTGGAAAACCTAGATTCCATTGTTGCTCACTTGTTGTTTGTAGCAGATTCTTGGTTCTCTTGAGAGCCCCCAATTCGGTTATGGGTGTGTGTGCCTCAAGCTCATTGTAAAAGCTCTGGTTTTCGCCTCGAAGGATTCCATAGTGGAAGGCGAACCAGGCCTTTGTGGCGAGGTTCATCGGATAATAGGGTGGGGCCTTTATGGTGTTTAGTAGGCCTTCATGGAAAATCTCACATCCCTCTAACGAGACATACTCCCCTCAAAGGAGTAACTCGGGAATACATCCTTGTCTCCATGTGCTTCCTCTATCAGTTCTTTCTATCCTTTACCTGTACTTTGTGTTTGTCTCTTGCTTAGTGTAGCCCTTGTCATATAGGTAAATTCACCGTAGTTTCATATCTAGAGAATTTACCTTTGTGTCAAGCCTAAATCAAAAAAGTATTAAAATTTGGAGGTAGCACCTATTCACCCCCCCTCTAGGTGCCCATACAATACGTTCAATTGGTATCAGAGCCTCGACTTTTATTTTGGGCTTAAATGCCTAAGAGAAGTATGACACCGAAGAGGAAACCACCGTCCCCACTGCTCCGGCCACCATGGATGATCTCAAGAAGTTGCAAGCTTCCTTGAACTCCTCCATGGCGACCCAAATTCAAGGACACGCCTTTAGAGGAAGAGCGGGCGGAGCAACATTCTGATCGATGTTGGTTTCATGTAATAAATAATTCGTATGATGCGATTTGCACCCGATTTATCATTAAATAAATAATGCCAACACGCCGCCGCACTACTTGGCATTGCAGTACCGGGGTTCGAGACTGCGCGGCGGAAGGGAACATTCCCACGGTGTAGAGGAAGGCGTTTGGGTATGAAAATGGTATTCAGTCAACACACTTATAATATCCTGATCAATGCGAGCGCCATAGTCAACAAAAAATCCGGAACTCACAAATATATATCTGGACGACACAAACATTTTGTTTTGGCGCCACTTTTTCCGTCGTGGCATCTTTCCCCCGTAACTCTAACTCGAATATGGGAGTCGATTGCAGTCAGACACATTTAGATTTCTTGTCCCTTCCCCTCTACACCGTCTCGGCGACCTACCTTTCCCCTCTCACTGCGCCGCCCCTTCCCTTCCGATGGAGCAACGCTCTCGTGTACTGTGGTGACCCAGCACAACCTGGGACGTTACATGTACCCTACCCCGGCCACACACCTCTCCCCTCCTCTCCCCGTCTCATTGGACCCAACGTACTCTCTTCCTCATTAATGGTATGTGATTTCGTCGGATCTATGAAGTACAATAGGGTGGGTCTAATTTGATATGTGATTCATTTCATACCTTTACTTTGTAGGAGGATAACTGCCGATTCTGCCGCAACCCTGAAGGCCCATGCGACTCGAAGAACGAAGGAAGAAGGTCCAGTTTCGTGATACGTATTCCCGAGGACAAATATTATATGGTACATATTGTTTTACCAGGTGCTCGCATATCATTGCTTTCTTAACTACCATGTGAATAGCAGTTCAACACACATGGATTATGTGTCAGTTAATTTTGGTTTTGTAAACACGATTGTTGACTGCTGTTTGTTTTAGTTTGTTCCTTGCCGTGTGAGGAAACAGATAAATAATACAACTGGGGACCAAATGAAAATTGTGACTTCAGATAGATTTCTGTATAAATTTGTTCTCGAGAAATAAGATAACACCACACAGATAACTAGTGCTGACTAGGACGACCTTGTCAAGCAACGAATTAAATTACTTTGATGAGATAGCGGTGGATTTGGATCACCATTAATTCTTCAAAACTACTATACTTGATCACTCCAGTGAAGAGAAGGACCCGCTCGTTGAGGGAGGTTATCTTTATTATTAAGGTTGTAGTGGCGGTGAGGCGGTGTCACACATGTAAGAAATTACGGGACAATGCCACCGCAACAAACTATCATGTTTCTAGATAATTACGAGAAATATGCCACCACCCTAAGTATTCTCTCATCCCTAACCTCTTGTAACAAAAAAAACGTAAAAATAGTGTGCTCCTCTCAACGAATCCCTACTTCAACCGTCATCCAACGCGTCCTGTCGTCAAGCATGTCGTTCTGTCCATCGCCCTCCGTCCCGCATCTCCTAATCGATTTTACCGCTCCTGTGATTCCGCGGAAAAATGACGAAAACAGCCATCCAACGAGTATGTTCGTGATTCTCTCCCCAATCTCGCCGACCTCCAAGACTGTCCCAAACCCCCAACTCATTCCAACATTCAGCCGCCGCGCTAGATCGGAGTACAAAATTGGCCGGACCTATGACGACCACGACGACATTATCAGCCGTGGCTGACGACCGAGGAAACACGTTTCCCTGCTCTCACCTGTGCGCGCCCTCTCTCCTCGCACGTTTATTCTCTCCACGGTTTGATGGTTCAGCGGCCATCGGTGGTAGTCCAGCGCGCCTCTCCCCCCAAATCACGAGCGCCGCCACGCCGATTGGTCCGCCCGGGAGGATCCGGTTGGTCCTTGACTTCACTCAGACGCTCCTTCTTCCTCCATGGGTCAGGCGAGGCCTCGCTGGCCAAGGGCATCGCGTCCACCAAGTGCGTGAGGGCCGAGTCCGCCGCCGGGGCCATGAAGTATGCCTGGCCGCGTCCATGTCTTCTACTTCTGCAGCAGTTTGGATCTCGTCCACACTGGCACCGAGATCGAGCTCTTCGTTCAGGTACAACGACGACTCATTCATTCATCAGATCTGGATCTTCTTTGAGTATTTTCTGAATTCCGTTTCTCTTGAATATTCATCATCCATGCACAGGCAACCACGGCATGTGAGCATTGAATCACAAAATTGCAAGGAAATCTTGCAAGCCGTAAGTGTTCCATCAATCGTGATATCATTACAGCAATGTTGCAGTACCAATTTACCATGATTGATCATTTAATATTGGATGCTAATGAATCCACAATTTTGCAGGTTATACACTTCCTTCGCTGAAACAATATGTTCAAAAACCAACCAGATTTGGTTACAGTTCTGGATGGATAGACACACATTGAAAGATCATACTGTAGAGGTAAGTTTGCATAGACATTTGCCACCGGTGAATGACTATTCCATTTTTCAGCACTTAGAGCTGGCGGCCAACGAATACAGGCGAGCTAGACGAATAAGACTGGTTGCGTCTAACTGCATTTCTTCATTTTATCTCCCCCCATCACTTCATGTACTGTATATAGATGGGAATGCGTGAGCTGCCAGGGCAAACCCATCTTTATAATTTCTGCACACATGGTTCACACTTGTCATGTAAATTTTGCTTCTCTCTTGTTTCATGACGAGTACTCTGGGAATGTACGATGAAATTTCTTACGCATTCTGCTTTTCGTGGTAATTCTCGGCACATGGAACATATATGCTAGAATGTCAGGTCTGGCCCTCTACAGAGGAGGAAAAGAACTGATATGATCGATTTATTGGTCATCAATCTCATGGATGTCAGGATGTGTAACAAGAATTTCATAGTGGTGAAGGATCAAGGAATCTTAAATTGTGTCTGCTCTTAAAGTTTGGTATACTCTCTGTTCTTAACTGCAGTTTGACATAGCAAAGGGCAATTCATTGGTAAAAGGCCAACGTGTCAGCCTCATATAGGAATGCAAAGTGCATACTCTGTTCTTAAATCTTAATTGTAGTTTCTATTCACTGGTAATGCTTTGTTCTTTTTTTCTTTTCTCATTGCCTTCTTTTCACCGTGTTTGACATAGTAGAAAATATTCTATTTCAGAATGTAGATTACAACTCTTAGGTTACTTTAAATTATTTATAGTGAAATTGAGCCATGTGTCCCATGCATGGATTCCATTCCATTGTGACATTGGATCAAGCATTAACGAAAACATGGTCTCTTTCTTCTTATAAATAATTATAAAGTACTATTTTGTACCGTGTGCTCCAGCAATTGCTTCTATTGTTCGAGACTCTTAGCGCCCATTTCTCTTTGTGCTAGGTTCTTAGCACATCTGATACAAGTAATATGTCAATGTGGGATACATATAAAAAGAAGTTCACCATATTTTTTTGGTGACGTAAGGGTGGCATCGTCATTGGGTACAAGGAGTCGATCTAACTCTTCATCATCTCATTAGGCCAGTGTCCAACTATCTTTTTTTATTAGCCATGTCATGCTGCTCACTCCTTTAACAGTCCATGTGCACTGCAATGGGGACATATATAAAGCCAGATGTGCATCACATTTCTTTTGTAAAGATAAGATCAATTAGTACAAATATACCGAATCAATGAATACAAATTGTGAGGAAAATTGACCAATAAATACTTCGGGGTGTATAACTTAACACTACTTTGCAGTTGTCTACACAAGTACACATCACTCGAAAAATGCAACTCCAATGTTCTATACAAGACACATGCCCTCTACCATGATCATGTTTGGCTTTAGAAATTCGTTTGATTTGATGTTCAACCAGTATCTTTGCAACCTGTTTGATATTATGCAATTTCATATTTTAGCTTTGTCTGCGAAACTGGGAAATACATAGGTCACAACAATATAAGTATTTAACTTTTTGATGAATTTGAGCAGGTGCTACAAATGCCAGGCACAAAGTGAGCACTGCCACAATGGGCGATCTGGTTGTGTTCAGTTCATTTCCTAGGAGTGGCAGAATATGCAAATCAAGCAGAGAAAGCGCTACAAGGTTTGCTTGTTTTGCTAACTATGGTTGTGTTGTGGTTATATATCAGTTACTGTACATGAGCGTTTGTATATTTAAGGAGTTCTCATTTAGGAACAACTTTGAAAATGATCACAAGGAACGTTCAACAGCATAATTTGGTGTACCTAACATTAGACACCATGAAGTTGGGTGTGCCCGCAAAGCATGATTTCCTCGTGATAAAGTTGGGGGATTTATAAGGACATGCATATGCTAAATTTCTTAGCATTTGTTTTTGCAGTCTGAATTGATATTGGGGGCTACCAAGCTTGCGATACGCTATATACGTGTGCCTGGAAAAGACCTTGAATTCATCGCCCTAGAACAAGTTTCGTTATTGCATAATTGCAACAAGAAGAAATTAGAGTGTGAGTTCAGCTGTTCTCGTGGATCACTGTATTTGTTTGTTTGTGAATCTTTAATGTGGAATAGACTGTTTTGTATTTCATATTTTTAGCAATATATTTGCACACGCAATATTTTCTTATAAAGAGAATTAGTACATTGTATATTGGACACTCAACTTGTTCATTGCATATTGTGCAAGATTTTGAGTACCGAAAGACTAACCTACACATGTAGGGCTGGAATTCGAGCCGAGTCGGCTCGACTTGACTCGCTCAAGGTCGGTCAACTGATCGTTCAACAAACGAGTCCAAAATCAAAACTCGGCTCGGCTCGGTGAACTCGAGTAGCTCGCGAGCTACTCGTTTAACCTTTTTTTATTTTGTAAAACTATAAAAAGTCAATATTATATATTGTATATATAATTATTTTTCATTATTTGGGACATGTATAATAAAATCATCACAATAATTGATGAAAACATGTCACAATCAAATAATTTGTAGTAAAGAAAAAAAATGTTCACATGGATAAAGATATCATTAGAAACTCTTTTTACCGAGTTAAACGAGCTAAGCGAGTACTCGTAAACTCGGCTCGTTTAGCTTGAACTCGTTTACTGTCGAAAATGAAAACTCGACTCGGCTCGTTGGACAATGAGTTCGAGCTGAGCCGAGTCAAGTTGCGAGCTTCTCGTTTAACTCGTGAGTTTCAAGTTTTAATTCCAGCGCTATACACATGTATGTAAGCATAATGCTTCACTTTTCTTTTGGCCCATTGGAGTTAGTGAGACATCACTCGATTATTTTTCTTCTCTTGTTTTTGCTTGACATCAATGACATAGCAATTCCCTTCACTAGCTCTAGACGTCTCATTTGTTTGCAGCTCTATGTTTTGAGAGAGGGAGAGAAATGTGAAATAGAAGCATGTTCTTCAAATTTTTGTGGTGAAGAATAGCTAGAGCATGACTATGTGGTTTGAGTAACCCGAATTCAAGCTCTTGCAGATGCTGCCGTTCAAAAAAATGTTGATTAAAAAGTGACTTCGTTTGCGTATCCTCCACGTCATTAAGAGTATTCAAATGCATTAAGTTTAATTGTGTGGCAGGACAAGAAACTCGAGAAAAAAATAGTATCCGTAGCAACGCACGGGCATTCAACTAGTTACTATTAAATGCCAGTTCAACGTTGGTACGTCCTGACGATGGTCTGCCGACACCTCGCTTGCTCGATCGGCCCGATCCCCTTCACATTAAAGCCCATATACCTTGGCCAAACCCACTGAACTAACCTCGATTCGATCGGCCATGACTCTCGCTTTCCTTTCACGACCTCATCTCGTTCCAGCCACGGGAAGAAAGGCAGTGCCGGCGCCGCTGCCGGATAATATATGAGTAGGCTTACTGGTAGGTACCCTCTATCCTAGCCTTCCATTTTATGTTTGAGATCTGTGCACAAGATTTTTATATGTTCACATGTGATTCTGATTAGCTCACATAAGAATCTGGGTGGGTCCCACCAAGATTTCACACATCTCAACATAAAAATGGATGGCCAGGACAGAGGGGGACATACATGTGCGCTTACCAAATCCATATTCCGCCGCTGCCCCTCCTCAAAACCTAGCGCCGGCCACCAGAGCTTGGCTATTTCCTCTAGCGCTGGTGACCGGGAACCAGACGAAGCCATCCATCTCCTCCCTTCCCATTCCCCCACGACATCTCCTCTCATTGTTTCTTGTTGAATAGAGAGGACGCCGAGGCTGAACCTAGACAACAATCGACGGCGCGAGCGCTGCTGCATCCTATGACATGTGCGGCTCCCTCTCTTCCTGTAGCTCGAACGGCATCACATGTGCGGCCTTGGATCTGCGCGCGCTGGCCGTGGAGTACCGGGTCGAGACGGCACACATGCGGGAGGCGTTGTGGCGGGTCGCAGGCGTCCTGAACATCCTGGCCAACCACGCAGGTAACTCAAGGCGCTGTGGCGGGTCGAGACGGCACGCATCCGGGTCGTTTTCTTTCCCTCGTTCAGTTCTCTGTCCTTGCACTCACGTCGAAGAATTTAGTAGTCAGGTTGACGTTGCCCAACTCTTGCTTTAGTTGTTGTCTTTGGCATACCAGTTCCGAAAAACAATATAGGTATCTTGCTTTAGTTGTTGTATCCAAGATCAGAGTATTGGATTGTTTATGAAATTGGTGATGAAAAACTCTCAGCTACATGCTCTAATATGGTGAATGCATCTTATTTCAGATGACAAAAACATACAGACCCTAGAGCTGAACCGGTGGCAAGCGCCGCCGCCACACGGACGGCGCGGACCTGTCAAGCGCCACAGCTCCACCACAAACAGTTGATCTGCCGTCGCCGGTGTGTGGTGTGGGCAAGGGTCGTTGCAGCTTAGCACAGCCACGCCAGCAAGCTTCTAGACCCACGTCGGGGTTACTGGCGTCAGCCCCGTCGTCGCGGTTTATTGGTGAGGGTGCCGAATAGCTCGGGCGGGTCCTGGGCGCATTCCCTTCCCCACTTTATCTGCTGTGGTTTTCCCGTTTCCTGGCTCATTCTTTGGCCTCCCCTTATTCTGAATTATGACATGTTAAAATTGTGTCCGGTCTTTCTAAGTTAATTCATGGTTGCATTTGTAGTTGACACACGAGGATATATTCGAGCGAAACATGGGCGGATCTTAAGGCATTGAGGTGGGAAAACAGATTTGCTAACGAGTTTTTAGAAATTTAGCTCCCAAAATGATAGTGCTATACTACACTGAAATATCTCAATGAACTGATGTGCATTTTCTATTTGTAGATGGCAAATGTTTGATATGCTGCACCATATTTTACGCTGGGTCCTCCTCCCGGCAACATAGCAGGTGAAGGTAGAATTGTTGGTGCATCTGATGACCTCCTTCCCATGTCGATGAAAATCCTAGATGCTGGAAATATGGAATTTGCTTATATATGTCTTCTTGTGTTCACTTCTCTTGTTGTTCCCGATGTTGAATTTTTTAGAGTTGTCAAGTTTTTTGCAAACTAGCTACCACTCTTGAAGTCTGTCTCAAGACTGGAGAATTGTAATATTGCACAGGGGAAAAAATAGTGGTCATTAGTTAACTAAACCTCCAGCAATCGAGATCTGCCTGTATAACTTCACTTGTATATCTTTGTAGATTAACGGACATATGTACTTATGCGCAAGTCAAGATAGCACCATGGACATGTTGTTTAACATGGAACACTAAGCCAAAATTTAGAGGCGCATGCCCAAGTTTGTTCGTTCAAATACATAGTAGAGAAGATCAAATATTTTACATCTTATTACGAGAAGCTTCAGAAGATAGTAATGCAACATGAGTAATTGAGAGTACACACGAATGATGTTGCAATGAAATTTTGGATTTCCCATACTGACACAAAGAAGCATTGGTAAGTTTCCGAATAATTGTTCTCGAATACAATTGATGGTTCTTTTATTCAAAAGTATTCTTAAAGGTTTCTTGTTAAGCGCTTAATGGATGTCTTGATGGTTTTCAAACTAGCTACCATTGGTTAAGTCTCTTATCAAGTAATGCTCCTATTGAAGTCTTTTGTTTGCCTCGGGCTATTGTGATGTCGATCTTTGGGTTATGTGGTACAGATCAATCTGTTGTGCCGCTGAGCTGGATCGTGTTAGGAATGAGCACCAATCAGTTTGAGAAGCTCTTATTTATTAACTTTAAGGTAAATACTTTGTCTACTGATTTTGTTTGGGCCGTAAGATATGCATCATCGGCTATATAACACCAATATGATCATGTGTGTTCATTTCTAGCATCTACCCAATATTTCGGGTGCGTCAGTGTGTCAAAATGAGCCATCAATATTCCAGTAAACTTCAGTGTATTTTATTTGGACTTATCTGAAACAGGAGGGGACAATTCATCTCTGAATTACTTTGTGTGTGAGTGCGTTGTGCTCATGATCCGCATATGATGTCTCGGTCAATGCTCTTGGGCTCAATTGTGTGAAATCGATTATTGGACTTGTCAGGACATTAAATTCGGAAAATCGGGTATTGTTTGTGTTTCAGTTGAGAAATGATATATTGGAGATGGTACAGATAAACTATGAGAGGTGTAGGTATCTTGAGTCAGAAATTATGATGCTAATTTGTATGAAGACCATGAAAATTTCGCTCAGTAACATTACTACTTTTCATCTCCTTTTTTTGCAGGCATGGAGCTGAATATGCCACTTCAATAATTGTAGAGAGACTAGATCTGATATAGTAGAGAGAATCAAGAGTAAATAAGGCAGCTCCCAAGCACATGAACTAGCATATCCCAGTTAGTCTCCGGGGAGAGGGAGATGAGGACCTTGTAACGTGTCCACAACATGTACAATCCTCCCAAACCACTGATATATCCATCCTATTCCTCCTGTGTCGTGTAAATAGCTTTTTCTTAATTCACTTGCCCACTTGCCAGCTTGGAAATAGACTTCATAGATATTTGTTTATTCTTTGTCCTGTTTTTCCACCAGAACCATAATGTAGAGACACTATTGATCACACAATGGCGTTGACAAAGTCATGCTTTGATGACAGGTTATTTCCCACAATTTTCAAGTTATCCCGTGTTCTGAATTTTAGCACGAATGCCAGTACCTTGTATTGCTTATATTCTTATTCTTCCCTTCTAAGGCTTCAGAATGCTGAATATGGATCATATAATTTTAGACGATTCACCTCAATTTTATGGCTTTGCAGGTTGTTGAAAGTAAGATATTTCTCAGATTGGTAATGATGATGAACAACTGATATCGGGAAGATAGCAAACTTCGAGTAATCGTTAATTGTGAGGGAGTAATAAAAAGTTTTTTTTTCTCGATCTCATCAGCTGGTGGCCTCGTATTCGGAATACTCGGGGTCAACTACTGTTTTATGCGCTCGTTGACCTTCAACGCTGGCTGTATGGAAGATGGATCCGAGTATATTATATCTTGCCATACTAGCCGATGCAAAGGCTTTATAAGTCATTTAGTTGTGGGTGTGGCCAAGCGTTGCTTATGCATGGATAAGATCAAGGCTGTATGTGGAGTTGCTGAACAAGTGAGATGTTTTATGTCTTTCTACAAGTACTATAACTTTTCATTTATGTCGAAATATCTTAATCTCGTCACATTAATAGGGAGAATAATTTATCAACTCAATTTATATGTATATGCTTGAGACTGACTTTGCTTCATTTGCATGATAAAACCAGATTAGTTTTTTCTGAATATGAGATGCAAATTTGTGTTTATAAAATAATAATAAGAAGAAAACATAATAGCATGGTTTTGTTTGGTATCAGGTATCAGATCCTCTTTTGAGCTCAACAACTGCATGGAAAGTATTTGGTTTCTCAGAGCGGAAAGTTATTTGTTTATATTGAGGGAGATGAGCACTTATAAATGGCTATTATTGAAGAGTTGGATAGAACACCAGCCTCCGTTACTGTATCCTCTCCAGTAGCCAGTCCAGAAAAAATCATCAGCTGTTTGAAGACGTTGGACCACCACCGGAAGGAGCATGCGACTGATATTTGGGGATCTTCGTGTGCTATTGTTGTTGCTACTCCTACACCCTATGAAGATATTTGTTATCAGAAATCATTAGCCTTGAGCATGTGGTTTTTTTGTCATCATTTCCAAACTATAATGGTCTTTCTCACCAGGCAGGTTCATTCCCTGTGCAGGCAGCAAGATGGCTGTTTCTAAAGCGGTTGGTGTTGATATCTTGTTGCATATACCGAGAGAGGGTGATGATGGGTCTGCCTTAATGAATGAGATCATATTTGTTGTAGGTGCACATTCTAACCATGTTTTTGTTGGACACTTAGCAAGAGAGAAGCCCGAAGGCAAGGTTCTTGAAGCATGGTCTGAAAGTTGTATGGATCAAGGTTAAAGATCGCCAACACTGAAGGATACAGGCGCTGCATCCCATTTTTTACATCGATTTTTCTTATGTCTTATTTTCTTTAGGAGGATGCCAACAGGGTGCTCACCTTTCGATTTTGACTTCTTCTTTTTTGACCATTGTAACCCACATGTGCGTATAATAAGGGATTACATCACAAAGTAGATCTTTAATAAGGAATAATCAGTTATGTCATTACTTTGAGTACAAACAATGTTGAATGAATTATATAGCTTTTCTGAAATTATTTCAAACTGAACTAGATTTTGATATCTTGGACTGCTGCCAACTATTTTGTATATAATTGAGTTTTTAGGTGCATTATTATGGTTACAAAATTACAGCGAGAAAAATAAATAGAGGGATGTCATCATCGTTTGTGCATAATGGTTCTCACAAAAAAAAAATCAAATGTTGTGGCCTGTGCGCCACACATATTCGTAAAGTGCAATGATATCTCTCTAAATGTATTTTGTGTAAGATTGTTGTTCCGTTGCATATTACTATTTTTGTAATACTATATGACTCTCATCTCTTTCTATACATGTGAATTTTAGTGCATAATGTTTGCATGTACGAAAAAAAATTGCGGCCCGTAGCAACGCACGTGCATTCAACTAGTATATATAATATCCTCTATCTACAAAGGCAAGTATAGATCTATAAACATGTATGCAGATATATATTTTACTAACGTTAATTGTAATGCACAATATGTAGATCAACAAGTCAATGTGTTTCAGTATCCGTTAGCTATGCAAGTCAACAAAATTAACAATCAAAAACTGATGCGTAATTCATGTTTGGTATTACTAGTTTCTTCAGAATTAGAACCTCGTGCTACATAGCTATTAATTTAAAATAGTGTGGTTTCTTTCTTATTTTGTAGAATACTCAGAAGTACTTGATTGTATCAAATACAATGAGTGATTGTCGTCACTGCGTTCTAAACGTCTACAAAGAATTGTTGATTTTGGTAGAAATCACTATCAACACATGGATTTTGTTATTGGTCATAAGGTTATAGACAGAAATATTGGGGTGCTACACTAGTAAATAACAACCTAGTTAGTCAAACTCAAATTCCCTTTCACATATTTGAATTGTACATGCAACATCATTGATATGTATAATCCAATTTGCAGAAGATTGGAAATGGATTTCCTCAACAATTCAGCATTCTCTCGTGAGGTGTATTATCCTCTCGACAGAGAGCCACTAGATGTTCCCTTTCACCCCATTCAATGCTGAGCACCCTCCGACTGATGTAAGTTTTTTAGCCTTCTTCTTTACTCTGCATTTCTTCTCGCTTTGGGTTTTCATCGACTGAGACGCCTTCTCCTCCACTTTTGCCTTTGCAGAATCAGGACGTGGTGACATGCTACCCGCCAGTTTCTGCGGACGAGGGTGTCTCAGATCTTTTGGTGAGCAACGTTGAGGCTCCTCCCGAGGCCAGTGTCGCAGACGCGGAGTCTAGCTTTGAGCGAGAGGAGGTAGATGAGGAGGAAGAAGAGGATGACGAGCAGCTTGGTCGTAGCAAGGCGGAGAAGGCCGAGGTAAGCTCTAAGGAAAAATCCTTGAGTGATTATCGTGTCGAGGAGGTCAAGCCCGTCCGAGCAATTCCTCTCAGCGTGCTTCCCACCGCCATCCATCAGCCGAAGATCTCCACTGCCTGGAACGTGGACGTTCTCGTCGAGGACGATGATGAGTGAGTCGCGTGTTCTTCCTTTGTTGTAGAGTACAAATCTTCTTTCTGATTCTAACTTTTGCCATAGTCTTATGACCATCAGTGCGGACCAGTTTGCATCCTCGGCTCCGTCCGTGAAGCCGAAATAGGCCACTGTGAATCCTGCTTCGACGTCAAGTCCCGCTCGACAGCCTCTGAGCCCGACAAAGGTAGTCGATGCTTCGGAGTATGCGATACCTAGTCTGGAGGTCGGGCGACCTGGAGATGTCGGGGCATCAGCGAGCAAGGAAGTTTCGGCTAGCTCAGTTGATCCCTTGTCAACTGCGCAGGGCAATGTAAGTTCTTCTCATTTTCCTACGACTTGTCTCTTTCTTCTTTTATATCAGGTGCACGGCAGTGCTCCCGATGGGAGTAGCCCCCGAGTCTATGGTCGACTGCTTGAAGTTGGCTATGGACTCAAGTCAAGTTTTATCTTTTTTGGCTTTTTTTTTACTTTGGTCTTCATCGGGTGCACGACAGTGCTCCCGATGGGACTAGCCCCCGAGGTTATACTCGATTGTGTACATTTGTGTATAGGCTCAAGTAATAACTTTCTAATCCCGTAGGAAACTTTTTGTAGGCCATCCTCGACTCTTTGGCTTCCTTTGGTCGCCGCCTAGTCACGGCTTAGGCGGAGAGCACTTCTCTTCGGGGAGAGCGTAACCAGCTGATTCGAGATGCTCGCCTCTTGTCGGGTGAGTTGATCACCCGCTTCTTATTATAGTTATGCTTCTTCTGGCTGCAACTATTTCAACGAGTATGCTCCATGTTGCAGATGAGGTCACCCGCCTGAGAGCCGAGAAGGAGGATGCCGCCTCTCGAGTTAAAGACCTCGAGAAGGAGCTGGAGTCCACCCGGAAGAAGTTGGAGTCCACGCGCAAGAGCTTAGCTGACCGTCTCGCGGAGGCCCAGGGAGCCTTGAAGCAATTGGAGGAGGCGGGCGCAACGCACGATAGCGATTTGGTCGGCGTCCTCCGTCCCTTGGCCCAGGCTCTGGCTGGTGAGTCGTGTGCGAATTTCTTTTGGCTGCGGCTTGCTCTTTTCTCTTTTCTGATGTTTGTTTGCTTTATTTCAGTTTAGATGCTCGTGGAGTTGGGCTGCAGCTACCCGGAGGGGTTCGAGTCGACGCCCCGACGGACGTGTGCACCCAGCTGCAAGAGCACGGTCATAAAGCCTGCTTCGCTATTCGTGATGCTGCCCGAGCGCTGACGCTACTGCACCAACGATTACTTGTGTGTAGGCCGGTTCCGACAACTCTTGGTGGCCTCCTGCAAGTTTTCCTTGGCGAAGATGATCCCATCCAGGAGTATACCCTTGTGCAGACTGAGTGCGGAGCCAAGACTGCTATCCAATTTTCCCTAGCGCACGACGTCTCGGGTGACTTGGATAAGGTGTATTTGGAGCTTCCCGGACGTGCTGGGTAAAAAGGTAGCGATCCGACCCTTTGGCGATCATGCGGAGAGGCTTGCGAAGGCGCTCTCCAGGGTAGTTTCCCGCGGCCGTGGTTTGAAGCCTGCTGCGAGTGGAGCTATCTCCGGGAAGTCGATAGTTCCTTAGGATGAGTGTTGTTTTATCCTTTGTATGCCAGTTTTTGTAATGAAGTTTGGGAAGCATCTCATACTTTTCCTTTTAATCGAAGCATTTAAAAAGTGTTAGCTTTTATTGTGCCTTACTTTGTATTCTACCGATGCGAGTAGCCCCCGAGCACTCGAAGATATATTTGTTTTAACTCGTAGAGTGGGCCGTGACTTTGTCTCTGAGACTCCTTTGTTCTTTCCAGGTTGTAGACGCTGGCGGTGGTTCGCCGATTGGTGTTGCTCCGTCGACTGAGCCGCTGATTACTGATGCGAGTATGCTTGCCACGCTCCGTGGCCGCGTCGCGGATGGTGAACTCAAGCTCAAGGCTTTGCAAGGTGTGGCGCATGTCGCCAAATCCAAGCAAAAAACTTGTTGCAGATCACGAGCAGTTCGTGATGGAGGAACTGGCAGGCATGGCGAAGAGTATGTTGTGTAAGTTCCACAAGCCCCCGAGTGTTTTTCGGTGTTTTTCTGGCCTGCGGTCTTAGCATGTATCTTGTCTTCTGCAGTTGTTGAGCCGGATGGAGCGTGTGAAGGTCATTGGGTGGAAAACCGTGTGGCTTGCGAGTCGAGTAGCTCCAACCTTCATGCGAGAAACTTCTGGTCTGATCGCGGCATGGGTTTTGTTCTGGCTACGTTGCATTATCGGGTGAGCCAGGCACAACTCTTTGTTGAATCCTGTCGGGAGGCTCTTTCCTCGGTACATCGAGCGTTTTATCCCTTCGATGTTGTTCCTGATAAGCTGAGTGGCCTGCTGAGGATGTTTCATCGGGTGGAGGATGTTCGTGAGTGCGTGCGTCAGCAGCTCATTTGTGGCGCTCAGGTGGCTCTTGCCTTCGTGCGACAATGGCATCCTGGTGTCAATTTTAACTCTGTGGCGCAACTTCTTGACACCCGAGGAGCACATGTGGACTTTGTTACACACTATGAAGTTGTGCGACCGGCGGCTGAGCGGATCGTGCGTCTAACTGTTGCGGAGACGGAGCGATTGCTTTGGGAGGCTTCCTCGCGACGGTAGTTCTGTATAATTTTAAGGTGTATGTACCTTGTATATTTGTTTAAGGTGTATACCTTGTAACCTTGTATAAATATTTGAGCGTGGTCACTCGAAAATTGTTTATGCTAGTATGGTGTAGCCCCAGTGTGTTGGGGTGTTACCGTGTGTTAGCATGTGAAAAAAGGAAATTGGATGGGAGTACTCGATTGTATCTATGGTTGAGTAACCATGTTTTGTATTGCAATGACTGAGAAGTCATGTGTTTTGTTCGGGGTTACAATCTAGCTGGAACAGCCTTATTTTTTTGCGAGTAAAGGAGTAAATCCTAGGGGTCAAACTTGCGGAGATGCGCCACATTCCACGGGTTGGAGTAGATGCCTCATGTCTTCGAGTTCTTCAAGCGGTAGGAGCCTCCAGGGATGACTTCGTGTATGATGAAGGGTCCTTCCCATGGTGGCTCTAGCTTGTGTCACTCTTTCTGCTTCAGTCGCAACACCAGGTCGCCTACCACGAATGATCTGTGGCGTATGCGGCGGCTATGGTGATTGCGCAGCGATTGCTGGTAGACGGTGGATCTTGCGAGGGTGATGTCCCTGATTTCGTCCAACGCGTCCACATCTGCTGCAAGTGCTTTGTTGGAAGCTTCCTCGATGTACGCAACAACTCGCGGGGCGCTGAACTTGACGTCCTCGGGTAGCACGGCTTCAGCTCCGTATACCATGAAGAATGGCGTGTAGTTTGTTGATCGGTTTGGTGTTGTTCGCAGGCTCCACAACACCGATGATAGTTTTTCGGCCCAATGCCCTGTTGCTGTGTGTAGTCGTTGAACAACCGCTTCTTCCGGCCAGCTGAGATGATGAGGACATCCCTAGCTCTTCACCTATTGATACACATGAGGATGCTCCAACACAAGCTAATGAAGTGAGGATTGGTCCAATGACAAGATCAAGGACCAAGCTATTACAACAACAGATGAATTCACTCCTACTTGATTATAATGTTTATAATTGTGAGAACTTTATACTACCTAAATCCATGCACTTATGTATTCTCGGGTTTATTGATAACACAAGCATGAATGGAGGAGATCATGAAGAGGAGATGCACATGGATGAAGATGGACTAGAAGAGGAGATAGAGAACAAGTGCTAGCATGGTGAAAACAAGAAATAACAGAAAATAACAATTGTTATTCATTGAAAACAATTGTTATTTTGATGATTACAAGGGGATGGTCCCTCCACAAGGTCAAATGCACCTATTAGAAATCCTAACAATGTTAGGTATGGTTTGTATACCATTATTAGCCGCACCCCTTAATGGTGGGTCGGTTTGTATCCATTGTGAGTTGGTTTGGGTTGTGTCCACCCAAACCCAGAGTCCTAGTCCTAGTAGGTTAGGTGCTTGCGCAAGGGAACCCCCTTGTGGTCGCACCCCCTCTCTTAAATAGATAGGATCCAAGCCCTTGCTCCTTAGACTACGTTAAAACATTAAACTCTAGACCTCTAGACTGAATCAGCTTGTAAGCCTTCATCTGGAAGTTCATCTGCAAACTTTGCGTGTTACCTGTTGTTCCACTGGGAATAAGACGGTACAGGACCACTTGTAGTCGGTGGATTACTTGTGCAAGAGTGTGGAGTTGAGAATATCCTTGGGGTTGCTATCTTTTGCATTGGCATCAGAGATCAGCCGGGAGAGTTCTTAGTGGCGCACTAGTTATCATACAGAAGTTACCTGTGAGTTCACTGAGAAGATTGGGCCAGCCCGTATCATCTTGGTATCAGATTTATAGGTTGCCTCGGTGAGCTATCAAATTTCCCTTTAGTTTGAGTGTTTTTATTACCTATCCAGAAAATTGCCCCACAAAAATAGTGTAGGTCATTGCCATAGCTTAGATAATCACCTTAGTTTCAATTACTAGTGTTGTTTTTGTGTTTGATTTTGTGTTCCTTTTTGTCTTTTTAGTTTTGTTATTTTCGTCTAGGGTTAGGGTTCTTTGTTCCCCTGGTCGAAATCCTATCAAAAACCACAAAAACAAATCCGCTGCTCATTGCTCTTTTAGCCATCCAATCCGATTCCACCTAGGTATCCTACCGCGGCAGCAAAATTGCCAAATTTGTGCCGCACCACACCACCCCTAGTTGCTATCGGATTCCTACCGCTGCCGCCACCACCAACCGCTACCACGTTCTAATCGAACTCGGATTCCACCCGCAACACGCTTACAAAAGCCCCCATTCGCACCGTAACGCGCTTACCACCCGCCCCATCTGTGCGCTGCCGCGGCACCAAAATTGAGCAAAACGCTGCCGCACCCACGTAACACCCGCACCCACTGGTTTTCCGTGTAGCGCGCTTACCATTCGTTGTAACGCACGCGCGCGCGCTGCCGCGGCACAAAAACTTGATGTTTCTCTGTCGTAGTGCAAAATTTCTGCCGTGAGCGATTTAGAGCTGTTTTTCACCTAGATTTTTCTGTCTTTCTTGTTATTTCCTGTTTTCTTCATTAGGAACAATGTATTCATATCTTGTGAACCTAGCCACAGCCTTTCTACAACATATCAATAGAAACTTGCCCACAAGTATAGCTATTTTTGTGCTCTGACAGATTGCTCATTTTCATCACCCCTTATTGTGTTCACTTGTTCATTGGTTCATATTGCTCCTAGTTGTGTTTAAGGCCATTGGAAAAATACAAAAAAAAGAAAAGAGTAAAAGTATAAAAAAAAAAGAAAACAGAAAACAGAAAAATTGCAAAGAGGCCATATTGATTCTATTGTTTACTAGTGGAGCTTGCCATTGTGACACTTGGTTTTTCATTGAGCAATATTGTGCCTGTCAATTAAGAGCCTAGCTAGTGACTTTCTAGTGCATTGCCACTTCTCATCCATATATTTGCATTGCCACATTTGTCTCCATTATTGTGTGAGTTTCCTTGGGTATTTTTATATCATCACAAAACAGCAAATAGGACTTGTTACTTTGGTCATTGTTAGGTATCCATACCAAGCCCCACTAAATAACCTTGTTTGCCTTTGTGAGAGTTAAAAAAACTGGGTATTCTCTTCTTCACATCAAATTACATTAATTGCCTCTACTTGTGGTAAGTATTTCTATTCACTTTGGAACGGTAAGATAACCTATTGTATTGCTAGATTTTTGAGTGAGTTGTGAGAGAACACCACAACCTATACTTGTTTCTATTTCACTAACCTACTAATGGATCTTTCTAGTGATGACCTTGTGTAGCAAAAGAAGGACCATAAGGAGGGAGTTAATTGGAGGGAGTATGAGGCTCTAAGAGATGTATTGACAAATCAAATAAGAGACAATCATAAAGATATCAAGCAATTTGTGCAAGATGCATGCGATCCTTTATATGATGCTCTCCAAGCTATGGAGACCAAGATGGAGGAGACACATAAGTTGGCCAAAAACAATAATGGGGAAGTGAAAACAATCAATGATTCCATTGCTCAATTGGCTACTACCCTTGCTGGTCTTCAAAAAATGATTCAAGACGGATTACCACTTGTTGATGATGACCATGCTAGTGTCCATAGTGATGCTAATAATGGATTTGAAGCCAATGGTGAAGTGGACAATATTCATGGCCGTGGAGCTAGAGGAGATAGAGGCCGAGGAGGATATCAAGGCCGAGCTAATCACATGGGTGCAAGGAGAGTGCCCAACAATGTGATTCCTGAAAATCAAAGAGAAGATGGTTTGAGTAAGCCCAAATTTTCTATACCCTCTTTTAGTTTTGATACTATGGATGTGGAAGAATATTTGCCATGGGAGCTGAAAATTGAGAAGCTATGGAGATTGCATGATTACAATGAGAATAGAAAAATAAAATTGGCTTCTTCTGAGTTTGATGGATATTCTCTTCGTTGGTGGGATACTACTGTAAGAAAGCGACAAATGGTGAATTACCCATTATCACTTGGAATACCATGAAGAGAGTCATGAGGGACAGATTTGTACCACCAAATTACATAAGACAATAATTTGATCAATTGCAACAATTGAAGCAAGGTATTATGACTGTTGATGCTTATTATCAAGAGATGGAATTGATCATGCAAAGGGCACGTGTGAGAGAGCAATTGGAGCAAACAATGCAAAGGTTTCTTTCAGGTTTGAATTATAAAATCAAGGGCATTGTTAGGCATCACCAATATCATGATATGCATGAATTATTACATCATGCTAGGGAGGCCGAAGCACATATTATTGAAGAGGCAAAAATTACATCAAGAACAAGAGGGAGGTATCCGTTGAGATCATCTACTATGCCTACACCACCACCTCCAACTTCTGTTATTCGAGGTACACCATCATCCAAGGCCGAGCCTAGTTCTTCTATTGGTAGAAAATCATCACAACCAGCACCTAGTACCACGGGTTCAAGTGCATCTACTGCAAGAAATAGAGATATTACATGTCATACATGTGGAGGAAAGGGGCACTTCAAGAAGGATTGCCCAAATACAAAGGTGATGTTTATTAATGAGAACAATGAGTATGAGACAGGTGATGATGTTGATCCTAATGATAATGATGATGATGATTGTTATTGTCGCACTCGGACTTCTAAAGGATACTCGCCGTTCCGTTGAACAGTAGTAGATTGGATTACGGGGCTTACCGGCACCCGCGTCCTCTTACGAGTAGGCCAACACACGTATGTGTGACAACCAACCCCTATATGTTCAGCGTCGACGTAAACTATCCCATAGAAATCAGGATACTTCCATTGACGTACTTCAAAACATACACACATTGTACGTCAACGGCGTTTGAACAAGTGATATCACAACAGATCTCTACGACACAAAGGATTGAAATAAGTTGCAAATGGCTCTCACTAGAGCAGAGATAGCAAATACAATCATTCAGAGGGCACATGCCCCAACATAACATCATTACATCACAGCGGAAGCATTCAACATGTCTGAGTACAGACAAGAACCAAATAGGCCTAAGAGGCCGGAAACGAAAAGACGGAGCCCATCCACGACGTCTCGGATCCTGCCCGGGTCCGCTATCTACTCGTCAGCAGTCTCGTCATATTCCACGTAGTAGCCACCATGTAGATCCTCGGAAACGTCGTCTGCGGAAACCACAGCCCCAAAGGGGTCAGTACATAAACGTACTGGCAAGCAAGACTCACAGTTCACCAAAGTGTAACCCGTCAACACCAAGTACAGATGCCTTGGGTTCAACGGAAGGAAGGGGATATAACAGATGCTGCAACTGGCTGCGCTAACCAACTACAGAGATTCTACCACTTCCAACTATCAGAAAGGGGATAAGATCGGGTATTGTAACCAACTGAAAGATAACTTCAAGCAAACCCATCCTGGATCTCGCCCCTTATCCAAAGAAGCAATCCGAGGATAACTCACACAGTTGAAATTAATGATGGTTCATATCATTGTGTCAATAAGCCTATTACTAGTCAAGTTGCTAATCATTGGGTGTAAGGTTGTTAATCATTAGGTTTAAGTTGTCCTGAGTACTTGTTAGCCAGTACTTTCACCAAGTTAACCATAACCGCGGAAAACACGGCTTCTCGAGAAGATTATCCCTGTAGGGTTGCACCAATTTGGCCGTACACGCAAGAATATCCCGCCAGATGGAAATGCACTTCCACCAAGCGGGGCACTCTACACAACTCGACTCTTCTCCGCATCAAGCCCAAAGAACCTTGGGCGCACGGCTAATCGAGCCCAGAAGAAAATGGACCCTCATAGCACTCTAAGAACGTGTCCCCCTATATGCCGACTACAAAAGTTCCACCCTGGCCTGGGCTCGCAAAAACATGCATGCGGCAAATGGAAAACACGAACTAAATGAGGCGATTTGGACGAGATGCGAATCGAATCAAATTGAGGGGGGCGCCCATACTCGCTTCCCACATGCGGTTAGTGCGCTCATCATGGATCAGTAGACAATACCCTTTTCCTATTAGGGTCGACACTAGCAGGCCTCAAAACCACACAGGGCCTCCTGCCGGTGCCTTATCATCAAATTATTATTTAACAGTAACATTAGCATGATTGATTGATTAAATATCGAGCCCCCAGAACATAAAAGAGTAGTAACAGAAAGTAACGGGTAACAGACTCGAGCAAAACAACCTAAGCATGCTAGTAAGACACTGGCTCAACCAAAGGGGTGATAGGAGTGGAGGTGAGGCAATATTCAAGGTTAAGGGATTCATGTGATGGGTTCGTAACAGAAACAACTACTACTAGGGCTAGCAGAAAAGAACAACGGAAAGTATCGGTAACCAAGGTTGAAAGGAACACAGTGGTTCATGTGAGTGATAACTTGCCTGCAAACCCAGTAGCCTGGTACTGAGCTAACTCCTTAGAAGGGGTGTCGTAAGGATCGTCGGTCTCAACGTCGTCGTTTATCCGAGAAGAAGCAAACAGACAATGCAGAAAAGGTAGACAATCAATAACATGGCATAGTGCACAAACATGGGATGATGCATGACCATTTAATTGATGCAACAAAATGAACTAGTTGACAAGATACATAACATGATTAAATGGACCCACATGCAATTGGATTGCATATGAAAAGCCCATGAATTATGGTTGAATTAATTGTTTTTCAACTAATCATCATATGAAAGTGGATTAGCATGATGCATGGATGAGAGAAACAGCAAGATAACAACAATAGAACCAAATGGAAATAAGGTTTAACAAGTTTGGAATTTCAGTTATTAAGTTAGGAGATTTTGGTTACTTAAAGGTATTGCTCAAGCATTTGTTGTTTTCATCAAGTTTAATTGTTCAAAATAGATAACAAAGTTCATATTTGAAAAGAACACCAAATTTTAGGTGGATTACATGTTTCACTTGTTGAAAAAGGATTTCAAATAAATTATTTATGAATTAAACAAGTGTAAGCAAGAATTAAATGAATTTAATTCAAACATGAACTTATTTGAATTTTTTATTTGTTCAAAACATTAAACCAAATTCATATTTGAAAATATTATACTTTTAGGGTTGGAAAACATATTTTATATGTCCCAAAAGAATTTGTTTTGATCAAGTTATAAATTTAGCAATATTAAATGATTTAAACAAGGTTTAAATCATTCAACCAATTTTAATTATTCAAAACATGAAACAAATTTTATATTTGGAAAGGTGGTTTAATTTTGCATGGAAAACATATTTCATTTGTGGAAATTGGATTTAAAATGAGCAAGTTATTATTTTGGCAATTTTAAATGCAATAAACAAGAAACAGTTGTTTTCAGCAATTTAAATTATTCAAAACAGAAAACAAAATTTATATTTGGAAAGTACATGAAAAATTGATTGGAAAACATATTTAGTTTGTGGAATTTGGAATTTTTATGAACAAGTTATGAATTTTGCAAGTTTAAGTGAATTTGACAAGTTTTCAAATTTTGCACCAATTTAAAATATTCAAAACAGTAAACAAATTTTATATTTGGAAAGAACATTTAATTTGGGACAGAAAACATATTTAAAAGGTCAAAATTGGAGTTACAATGATTTTCTTATGCAATTTACAAGATATAGTGCAAATCTGCCATTTTTTAATGAACCAGGGACTTGGAAATAAATTTCAGGGGTTTAGAATTAATTTACAAGGGCCTAGTTGTGAATTCGTGAAGTTGCTGTGACCAAATCATGGAAAATAAAAAAGTTGGTTAATTGTGCAGGGGGTGGGATTCGATCCCTGCACCTCCTGCTTGCGCTGGGGGACAGAACCAGCTGGGCTGGTGCGCTCGCTTGTAATAGGAAGGGCAGTGGGGGGTTATGTGCTGGGGTTTCGCTGTGGTTTCTGAACTGCAACTGAAACATGCGCTACCATCGACAGAGACATGGCAGCGATCGGAGGTTGGTGGCGATCTGCTGGGCGGCGCTCGCGGTTGGCCGTGGGGGCGCCGGGCGGGTGCGTGCGGTTGGAGGAGATGAGGGAGGGGAGAGGGAAAGGAGGCGAGAGGAGGTCTCACCTCGATGGGCGGACAGGAGCAGGGCGATCGGTGGTGGAGCAGAGGAGGTCGCCGGCGATTGGAGGCGACGGCGGCGGCGCTCCGGGCATCCCCGGCCGGTGACGCCTTCAGCGAAATTGGAGCTGGGAGGATGCCGGTTCCATTCCCGGGCTTGGATGGCGCCGGCGGGGGCTAGGGCGACGGCGGCGAGCCAGCGCGTCCATGGCCACCGCAGCTCCTAGTGCGGGTTCAGAAGTTCAGAAAAATAGCAGAGGGTTTTGGGAGAGTAGATCGATGGGAGAGGCAGGAGGGCGGCGCTGTGGAGGATGAGGAATTAGGGCTAGCGAGGGGAGGTGATTATATGGGCACCTGAGCTCTGTACGGCTGCCCATCGGGGTGGTGGGGAAGCGATCGGGTGGTGGATGACCTGTTCGTACAGAGGTGACGCCATCATCGAGGGGAAGACGACAAGGAAGGAGGGGGTGGGCCAGAAAAGAAAAGGCCTGGGGGAGAAAAGATATTGGGCTTCTAGGGGGGAAAATGGGCTGGCTGCTGTGCTCTCTCTCTCTCTCCCTTTTCTATTTTGTTTTTTTCTCTCTTTTTTTTGTAGCAAAAAGTAACTGGAAGGAAAGAGGGGTTTTGAGGTTATCAAAAATCACAGAAAAATTAGGGTGAGCACATTAGGTTGATTACAACCAAAACCAATTTTTGGAATTCAAAAACATTTGAATTTTTTTGGTACTGTTTGAATAGGATTGTGTGATTGAATTTTATTATTAAAGGGTTATTGACAATATTTTTAAGAATAGGGTGATCAAAGCATTTAATTGGAAACAAAGAGCACAAAAAGGTTTGGATTATTTTTATAATTTCAAAAGAGGTGATGTTTAGTGAGTTGGTTTGAATTTGGGTAATTTGATAATTAAATGATTATTGATGGAAACCATGTTTTTATTAGGGTGACCCCTATTGATTAAATAGAGCAAATGTGTTTATAAATTGTTTGGTATTTTTATAATTTTCAAATGAGGTGCTGTTTGAAGATGCTTTGAATTTGGAAACAATTGATTGATTAAAACCATTAACTTAACAAGTGAGCCTTTTGGAATAAAAAGAAAACAATTTGGTTGTTTTTATTTGAAATAACATTTTGGAAACTGTAACATCACAAGGATGAAACAAAAGGTTGAATTTTGGTTTGAAATTCAAATAGAAAACAAAGGAAAACAAAAGAGAACAAGCAAAACAAATGCAATGAACATGATGCCATGATGCAAAACATAAAATAACAGTGAGCAAACATTCTAAAGGCTATTTTTCAGACTTGGGATGTTACAGTTATGTGAGTGAAACTCCATTGGATGCATATGCTACTACCATGCCATCTATTATTTGCACACAAAAATCTTTGAGTGTGATTCCTAGTCCTGAAAATAAAAGGTGCAATTTTTTTCAAACAAAGGCTGTTATTGGTCCTAATATGGCTTGCAAAGTCATTATTGATGGAGGGAGTTGTAGAAATTTGGCTAGCAAAGATTTATGTGCAAAGATAAATCTGAAATATGTACCACACCCTTGTCCTTATCATATACAATGGTTGAGTAGCACTGGACAAATGAACGTGACCCATATGGTGCGTGTGGAATTTCAGATTGGTCCTTATAAGGATACTATTGAGTTTGATGTGGTTCCTATGACAGTTTGCCACTTATTATTGGGGAGACCATGGCAATTCGACAGGAGTGTGAAGCATGAAGGAAGAGCAAATACTTATGAGTTACATCATCATGGGAAGACTATTATTTTGAGGCCTATGACTCCACAACAAATTGTAAATGAGTCCCAATCCAAAATAGATGTGAAAGTTGAAAAAGAGAGTGAGAGGGATGAGGGAAAACAAAATTCATAAGCCTTGGGGAGTGGTAGTCAAAACAATTCGAGTGGTAAAAATAAAAATAAGAGAGAGACCCTATTATGCATGTTAGCCACTAAACATGATTTGAGGGAATTTAGGGATGATCCTACATTAGTCCCTATTGTGCTTATTCACAAGGGAGAGATTTTGGTTTCTAATGACATGACCCCTATTCCTCTTGGTGTTTCTCATGTGTTGCAGGATTTTGATGATGTTTTTCCAGGAGATATTCCCTCGGGATTGCCACCATTGAGAGGGATTGAGCATCAAATTGATTTAATTCCTGGAGCATCTTTACCAAACCGAGCCCCTTATAGAACAAATCCACAAGAGACAAAGGAGATACAAAGGCAAGTACAAGAGCTACTAGATAAAGGTTATATTTGAGTTAGTCTTTCTCCTTGTGTTGTTCCCGTTATATTGGTTCCTAAGAAAGATGGTACTTGGCGCATGTGTGTTGATTGTAGAGCAATTAATAACGTCACTATTCGTTATCGTCATCCTATACCACGTTTAGAAGACATGTTAGATGAATTAAGTGATGCTACTCTTTTCTCTAAAATTGATTTGCGTAGTGGTTACCATCAAATAAGAATGAAAGAGGGATATGAGTGGAAAACATCTTTTAAAACAAAATTTGGTTTATATGAATGGTTAGTGATGCCTTTTGGTTTAACTAATGCACCTAGTACTTTCATGAGACTAATGAACCATATTTTGAGAGACTTTATTGGTAGATTTGTGGTAGTTTATGTTGATGATATTCTCATATATAGCCACAATGTACATGAACACAGACAAGTTTTGCAAGTGCTAAGAGAAAATAAATTGTATGGTAATCTTGAGAAGTGCACTTTTTGCAAAGATAAGGTCATCTTTTTGGGTTATGTAGTTTCTAAACATGGGATTGAAGTAGATACATAAAAATTGAAGCAATTCGAAATTGGCCTATTCCACCTAATGTGAGTCAAGTTAGAAGTTTTAATGGGCTCGCTAGTTTCTATAGAAGATTTGTGTCTAATTTTAGTACTATTGCTGCTCCATTAAATGATCTAACTAAAAAGGGAGTTGATTTCGAGTGGGGTGTTGCTCAAGACATTGCTTTTGATACATTAAAAGAGAAGTTGATTTCGGCCCCACTATTAATGCTACCAAATTTTGATAAACAATTTGAGATTGAGTGTGATGCTAGTGGCATAGGTATTGGAGGTGTGTTAATGCAAGAGAAGAAACCTATTGCCTATTTTTCTGAAAAATTACATGGTGCACAATTGAATTATTCTGTTTATGATAAAGAATTATATGCACTTGTGAGAGTTTTAAGGTGTGGAAACATTATTTATGGCCTACAGAATTTATAATACATAGTGATCATGAGGCATTAAAATTCTTGAAGTGCCAATCAAATTTGAATAAAAGACATGCTAAATGGGTTGAATTTATTGAATCTTTTCCATACATAATTAAACACAAAAAAGGATTGGAAAATGTAGTTGCTCATGCTTTGTCAAGGAAAAATATGTTACTCTCAAATTTGGAGATTAAGGTTTCGGGTTTGGAGGGTATTAGAGATTTATATGATGAAGATAATGAATTTTCTATGCCATTTAATAAATGTACTAATGTTAAGGCATGGGATAAATTTCATATACATGATGGATACTTGTTTAGAGCTAACAAATTATGTATTCCCGAGTGTTCTTTGCGTTTATTCTTAATACAGGAATCCCATAGTGGAGGATTAATGGGACACTTTGGAAGAGAGAAGACATTACATATGTTGGCCGAAAATTTCTATTGGGCACATATGAGAAGAGATGTGTATAGATTGGTGCAAAGATGCATTACTTGCAACAAGGCCAAGTCCAAATTAAAACCCCACGGGTTGTACACTCCATTGCCATCACCTAGTACACCATGGGAGGATATAAGTATGGATTTCGTGTTGGGCTTACCAAGAACAAAAAGAGGACATGACTCTATCTTTGTGGTTGTGGACAGATTTTCAAAGATGGCTCACTTCATTGCTTGCCACAAGAGTGATGATGCTTCTCACATTGCAAATTTATTCTTTAGGGAAATTGTGAGATTACATGGAGTGCCAAGAACAATTGTTTCAGATAGAGATGTCAAGTTTATGAGTTACTTTTGGAAGACACTATGGGGGAAGCTTGGAACTAAATTATTATTTTTCACTACTTGCCACCCCCAAACTGATGGCCAACCCGAGGTGGTAAATAGGACATTGTCCACATTATTGAGAAGCATGATCAAGAAAAATTTGAAGGAGTGGGAGGAGTGTTTACCCCATGTGGAATTTGCATATAATAGAGTTGTGCATTCAACTACTCAATTATGTCCTTTTGAGGTGGTTTATGGGTTCAAACCTATTACTCCTCTTGATTTATTACCACTTCCTACTCAAGAGAGAATTAATATGGAGGCATCCAAGAGAGCTGATTTTGTGAAGAAAATCATGAGAAAACAAAGGAGTCAATTGAGAAGAAAGGAAGACATGTGGCTGAAAGAGTAAACAAGAAAAGAAAGGAAGTGATTTTTTGTCCAGGAGATATGGTGTGGGTTCACTTTAGAAAAGATAGATTTCCCACACTAAGAAAATCAAAATTGATGCCTAGAGGTGCTGGTCCTTATAGAGTTATTTCAAGGATTAATGATAATGCATACAAAATTGACCTCCCAATTGATGAGTTTGGTGTTAGAAATTCTTTTAATGTGGCTGATTTGACACCATACCATGGATATGATTTAGCATCGAGGTCGATGCCTTTTCAAGATGGGGAGGATGATGAGGACATCCCTAGATCTTCACCTATTCTTACACATGAGGATGCTCCAACACAAGCTAATGAAGTGAGGATTGGTCCAATGACAAGATCAAGGACCAAGCTATTACAACAACAGGTGAATTCACTCCTACTTGAGTATAATGTTTATAATTGTGAGAACTTTATACTACCTAAATCCATGCACTTATGTATTCTCAGGTTTATTGATAACACAAGCATGAATGGAGGAGATCATGAAGAGGAGATGCACATGGATGAAGATGGAATAGAAGAGGAGATGGAGAACAAGTGCTAGCATGGTGAAAACAAGAAATAACAGAAAATAACAATTGTTATTCATGGAAAACAATTGTTATTTTCATGATTACAAGGGGATGGTGCCTCCACAAGGTCAAATGCACCTATTAGAAATCCTAACAATGTTAGGTATGGTTTGTATACCATTATTATCCGCACCCCTTAATGGTGGGTCGGTTTGTATCCATTGTGAGTTGGTTTGGGTTGTGTCCACCCAAACCCAGAGTCCTAGTCCTAGTAGATTAGGTGCTTGCGCAAGGGAACCCCCCTTGTGGCCGCACCCCCTCTTAAATAGATAGGATCCGAGCCCTTGCTCCTTAGACTACGTTAAAACATTAAACCCTAGAACTCTAGATTGAATCAGCTTGTAATCCTTCATCTGGAAGTTCATGTGCAAACTTTACGTGTTACCTGTTGTTCCCCTGGGAATAAGACGGTACAGGACCACTTGTAGTCGGTGGATTACTTGTGAAAGAGTGTGGAGTTGAGAATATCCTTGGGGTTGCTATCTTTCGCATTGGCATCCGGGATCAGCCGGGAGAGTTCTTAGTGGCGCACTAGTTATCATATAGAAGTTATCTGTGAGTTCACTGAGAAGATTGGGCCACCCCATATCACGAGACTAATCCGTTGGATCGTTCAACTTGGCCGTTGGTTTGCGGGTGAGCCACCGAGGCGAAGCTGAGACTTATCCCCTTTTCTTTGCAGAAGGCATGGGTTTCCTTGGCTGTGAAGTTGGTCCCATTATCTGTGATGATATTGTGTGGGACACTAAACCTGCACACGATGGAATCGAGTAATCTCACGGCACACTCGGCGTGTTGCGACGTGACTGGCATGGCCTCTATCCATTTTGTGAATTCGTTGACTGCTACTAGCTGGAAGGCGTATCCTCCGGGTGTTGATTTCCGCAGCGGTCCCACCATGTCTAGCCCCCATGGAGCGAAGGGCTAGGAGATGGGGATCGTGTGAAGCTCTATGGCCGGTGCATGTGGCTTGGGCGCGAACTTCTGGCAGGCGTTGCACCTCTCGACGAGATCTTTGGCGTCTCTGGCTACCGTGAGCCAGTACAATCCTGGTCGAAAAGCTTTCCCCACGATTGGTCTCCAGCTTGCATGATGCCCGCAGTCGCCTTGGTGTATGTCACGGAGAAGTTCCTTGCCATCCCCGGGTGCTATGCACCTTTGGAGTACTCCCGATATGCTTTGTTTGTATAGTTCTCCTTTGATCACCCGAAAAGATTTGTTGTGTCGCACTATCTGTCTTTCCTTGCAAATGTCTACTTGGATATGCTTGTTTGTTAGGTAGTCGAGATATTTCTGTGTCCAAGTTGGCTCGACCAGAAAGACTTGCCTTGAGATGTTATGGATGAGTTCGGTGAGGGCGATTTGCTGGCTGGCCTCCGTTTCTGTTGCTGCGGGTGTTTCTGCTAGCCTTTTGACCTTGACTGATCTTTTGCTTATTCTTTCGAAGTAGATTCCTGGTGGAACAGGGGAGTTTGTTGACCCTATGTTCCCATTCTGTCTGCTTCTTCATTGCTTGATCGTGCAATATGCTTAATCTCGCACCCCTTGAAACTTCCTTCGAGCAGGTTGTACATGTCATGATAAGCGACCATGTTCATCATCGTATATCATAAGTCGAGTGGCTCCGCAAGCAATCGCCATCTTCATGCCGTGTAGGAGAGTCTCATATTCTACATCGTTATTGGATGTTGGATCGTCACGGGGGGAAGTCGAGTCGCAGAAAGTACTGGAGCTTGTCACCCCTTGGCGATATAAGGATTACTCTGGCTCCAGCTCCCTCATTTATTTTCGACCCGTCGAAGTACATTATCCAAGAGCTCGTGTAGTCGGGTGGCCCTGGGGTTTGCAGATTTGTCCATTCGGAGAGGAAATCCGCGACTACCTGGGATTTTAGGGTGTTGCGCCCTGTGTATATGATGTCCCAGGCGCCTAGCCCGATGCTCCACTTCACAATTCTTCCGGATGCCATAGGATTATTCATGATTGTACCGAGTGATGCGTCGTTTAGCACCATGAAGGTATGCTCCTGGAAGTAGTGCTTGAGCTTAAGGACTGTGAAGACCACTCCATACGCGAGCTTCTGATAGTGGGGGTATTGCTGTTTGCACGGTGAGAGTACCTCGCTGAGATAGTATATTAGCCTCTATACGTCGTGTGCCTTTCCCCCTATGATCGCTCGACCACTAGTACTGTACTGACCACCTGATTTGTTGCGGCTAGATATAGGTATAGGGTCTCCCTTTCCTGAGGTGTGGCCAATATTTTCTTGCTCTGGAGTACCTTTTTCAGGTCGACGAACGCTTGCTTTGCTTCGGGTGTCCACTCGAACTTGTCAGTTTTCTTCAGCAATTTGTAGAAGGGGAGTGGTTGCTCGCCTAACCTTGCGATGAACCTGCTGAGGGCTGCCAGTCGCCCTGCGAGCTGCTGCACGCCGCGAAGGTTTGTCGGTTCTTTCATCGTCAAGATCGCCTAAATTTTCTCTTGTTAGCTTCGATTCCTCGGGCAGAGACCAGATAGCCGAGGAGTTGTCATGCAGGAACTCCGAAGATGCATTTTGTTAGGTTGAGCTTGATTCTGCATGCGTTGAGGGCGTCGAATGTCTCCCTGGTGTCCTCGAGAAGTGTGTTCTCCACTCGATTCTTGATGACGATATCGTCATCGTACACTTGTACGTTCTTGCCGATGAGCTTGGCGAGGCATTTTTGCATGCAGCGCTGATATGTTGCGCCTGCGTTTTTTAGCCCGAATGGCATTAGCAGTATACACCATGCGGTGTGATGAATGATGTCTTCTCTTTGTCCTCTTGATTCATCCTGATTTGGTTATAGCCCAAGTAGGCGTCCAGGAAGGAGAGCCGCTGACAGCCTGCTACAGAGTCCACGATTTGGTCGATCCGTGGTAACGGGAAGGGCAGTGTTTGTCCAACGACGTGTAGTCGATTCACACGTGAAGGATGTCAGTATTTTTATTCAGGACAACAAAGGGTTTGCTAACCAGGTGGATATCTTGATTTGCCTGATGAACTTGGCGACTAGCAGTCTGTTCACCTCTTCTCCGAGTGCTTTCGGTTTCGGCTTGGAAAAGCGTCGAATGGTCTATTTGACTGGCTTTGCATCTTTAAACACTTCAAGTGAGTGCTCGGCGAACTCCCTGGGTATTCCTGGCATATCTGAGGGCTGTCAGGAGAAAACCTCCCAGTACTCATGGAGGAGTTCGACGGGCACGCCTTCCTATGCGGACGATAGGGTGGTGGAACGATCGTCGTCTTCGCAGATTCTGTCGGGTGTACTTGATGTTTTCGAGTGTCACTTCTTGGGCTAAACTCGATTTATGGGGTGTTTTTTTTGTGAGCGGCATCATGGAGTTATCCATGGGTTTTGCCAGATCTTCTAGCTCCTCTTGCACCCCAAAAGATTCCGTGATTTCGTTGAACTCAGTGTCGCACTTGTCTGACTTCTGGAAGTCGCCGTTTATGGTTATTGTGTCGTATTCCCCTGGGAGTTTGAACTTGAGATATGAATAATGGGGTACTGCCATGAATCTCGCGAACGTTGTTCAGACGAGAATGGCGTGGTACTGCGATGGCCAGTCGACTACCGCGAAGTCGAGGAATTCTCTCATGTAGTTTCTTAGGTCTCTGAGTATCACTTCTAGGTTGATTGTTCCGAGTGGTCGGACGAGTTTCCCTGGTACTATGCTGTGGAAGGATGTTTCGGATTCTGCGAGTCCGTCCAGGTTCTTGTTCACCTTGCGAAGTGTGTCCGCGTATGTGATGTTGATTCCGCTGCCACCATCCATGAATACTCGTGCTAGGTCGTAGTTGCCTATTTGCGCCTGGATGGCGAGCGCGGCGTGTCCTGGTCGATACACCCGCGAAGGGTGGTCCTCTTTGCAAAAGGTTATTGGCTGCTCTGACATCTTCAGGAACTCAGTCTTGGAGGGTAAAGCCTGTACTGCCATGATAACTTGGCGTGTGTCCGTCTTCTAGACTCTGCGGGACGGGCAGACCTTATGTATCATTCCCAGGAGACCGTGTGGATTCGGGTATCCGTTAGCTCCTTGGTTTGCGCTGGTAGCGCGGCTAGCGCCACGTTCTGGTGTCCTGGTGCAGGCAGGGGTGGTGGCTGGAATCCTCCTGGCAGTTGCGTGTATCCCTGGATAATGGCGTCCATGTGCTTCTTCGTGTACACCTCGTGGATGTCCTGGAACTTTCGGCACTATTTGAGGAGGTGAGTAGTCTTGGTTTTTCCCGTGCGCTTATCTGTAAATAGATGCAGAGAGCATTAGCCGTCAAGGTCTTCCTCGGGAGTTTTATCGTCTGGTTTGGGTTTCCAGTCGTGATTTCCGCGGGATCCGCTGTCGCAAATTCTCGTGAACTCCGCCACCACCAGTTCCGGTTGATCATCTTGGTCGTAGTGTTTTATATTCCTCCTTCGGCGGTCGCCGTTGCGGTCCTCATCAGGCACGGGTGAGGAAGCTTTCTCGTTGCGCAGGGACTCCTCAACGTTATCCCATATGTCTGCTTTCGCCATTAATTCTCTGATTAATTTGGGCGCAGATCGTCCTAGTTCCTCTCGGAAGGCGGGGTGCCAAGCACCCTTGGTGAAAGCCTCGACTGCGACTTCTTCTGATATGTTTCCCGCCGTGTTCTTGAGTGTGGTCCATCTCTAGATATATTCGCGGGTAGACTCGCCAGTTTTCTGCCTCCAGGCTCGCAGTTCCTCGATAGATGATGGCCGCTTCTATATCGCCTGGAAGTTCTTCTCGAAGTCGCGGGTAAGATCGTGCCAGGATCTATAGTGCGCGTATGGTCTTCCTTTGAGCCAGCTACGCGCAGCGCCTACGAGGTGTAGGTTTAGGTACTTCATGGTTGTTGTCTTGTTCCCGCGTTGGCATTTTATCGTGGTAAGATAGTCTGAAAGCCATGACTTGGGCTCTTGCGAGTCATCGTACTTTGGGACCTCCGTTGTGAGCTTGAAACTTTGGGAATCAGTGCTTCGCGGATGCTGCGGCTGAAGCACATTGCGCTCCAAGCTTCCTTGTCAGAGGAGGTGGATAGCGATCGGGAGCGGTTCCTGCGGGCTCGAGCCTTGTCGACCTTGCTATGCGCGATGTCTGCCCGCGCGTCGTGTTGAGTTCGGTCGCGATTATTCTCCTGCGCGGCTCCCTGCTGTGGTGTCGCGACCGGCTTCCATGGTGCCGTAGGCTGCTATCTCGGTTTCGCGGGCTATCGTCATCGCTGCGCAGGCTGTCGCCATGGCGTCTGGCTTCCTTTCCTCGGGAGCGGTGAGGTGATTCTTTATCTCCTCTCTTTGGAGACGTGCTCTCACGTCTGCGAGGTGTTTTGTCAGCTTCGGGAGTTGTGCGTGTTTGCGGTTCTGTGCGTCGATTGCTGCTCCGGCCATACCTAGCCCCTTCTGGACCTTTCGGTGTTGCTCCGCGCGGGGGTCATTTTCGGGTGGCTGGTTCGCCTGCAAGTACGTAGTGGCGGCCAGAACCGCGGCGGCGGGGGTTGTCGGTCATATGTTGCCCTCCTCATCAACGTTCATGAGGGAGGTCTCGAGAGGTCCCTGGTCGGCCTGGCCGGGCCCCTAGGCCGGGCTGTTCGGGCGGTGCCCCGGCCCCAGCCTTCCACACGCCAGACCCAGGCCGGGCCTCCAGGCCGGGTCGTTTGGGCAGTGGCCCAGCCACAGCGCGACTCCACGCCGGCCTGGCCGGGCTGCTCGGCGCTGCCCCCGGCCCCTGCTCTGTCCACGCCGGCCCACGCCGGGCCAACCCAGGCTGGGGTGGGAAGGGGTCCTCGGCCCCAGTCCGGCTCCCAAGCCGGCCCCACTATGCCTCTAGGCCGGAGTGGGACTTGGCTCTGTCCTGGATGCCCCTGGCCGGCCTGGCCGGCCCCTTAGGCCGGGGTGGGCTGCAATGTGGGGGGTCCCCCCCCAACGATCGTTTTCTCACCTCCGGTATAAAAGAAGATGTTCTTCCACCTTTAGAAAGTGTCAATCACACTCACTCTCTCCACCATTGATTGACCAAGCTCAAGTTCAAGCATCGCACTAGTACAGAAAGGGTCATCTGTGGCGCACCAAATTTGAATTCTGGGGCGCACCTAGGGGCCAGAGGGGTGCGCCACAGAATTCACGGCACATAATTTTTTTCTGTTGCGCACTGTAACATCCCACTTTTGCTACAATAGGGTGTGTGGTGTTGTGTTCATCTCATTCATGCATGAAATAAAAATTTAATCATCTTTGACACAATTTAAAACTTGAGTTTAAATTGTTTGGAGAAAATACCACAGACAGTACTTAAAATGGGTCCCAAAATCTTGTACTGAAAAATATTTCAAACACACCAAGGAAACACATGGTTAGGTTGGAAATTTCATAAGATTTCCAAAAGTTATTTTTGCCAATTTTTTATTTTGCAAAAAGGCCCATAAAACATTGTTTTCTCTTCAGTTTTCTATAGAAAAGGACCTACTTGCAAATCTTAAAAACTCCTGGGGTTTTTGCAATTCCCTTTTCTTTTTCCTTTTCTTCTAGCTCCGGCTAGAAGGACGGAAGGTCGCCGACGGCGCCCCGCGCCACGTCCTGCTTCCCTCGCGCTCGGATAAGGGGCAGAGGAGACGTCCTCATCGCGCCTCCTCCTCACTCGTACCCCCTGGGCTCTCTCTGGATCTCTCTACCTGGAACATGAACCCTAACCCTAGATCTTCTGTTCCGCCAGCCGCCGCCGATTGCCGCCCTCTCCGGATGCCCCTGGACGAACTGACCACACAGGGAGCTCCGCCTCGAGCTCCTGAACCTCCTCGGCAAGTCTCGTTTGCAGGGACGCCCGGAAGTAGAGGAATCGTGGCGTCCTCCCCGTCTCCGACCGCCGCGTGAAAGCGCACAGCGCCGCCATCTCCGGCCTCTCCTCGCCACCCCGACCACTCCACAAGCTTCACGGCGACATGGTGAGCCTCCCCATGCTCTCCAATCACCCCTCCCCCTCTGGTTAGCCCTGTCGCCGCTGACTACCGTCTGCCACCGTAGATGCTCGCCGGCAGCGAAGCTCCGGCGACCATTTGGTCCATCCGCCGCCACCCCTAGGTTCCCATCGAGCTCCTCTCTGTTGTGGTACCGTTTGATTCGCGAATAGCGCGCGAAATCGCCGGATTCGAGTTCATCTGTGAGGAGCAGAGCACGGTGTCGTCACCATCTCGTCATGATGATGTCATCCACCAGATGTTTTTCCTTTTTGTTTTCTTAAAATGAATAATATTACACGTGGGCCCCATCCCTTTACTGTTTACAGAAAATGAATAAAACTTATAAAATTAATATCTTTTAGTCTGTAAATCAGAAAAATAAACTAAAAATATGGAAATGTTTTAAAAATATATACTCTATCCAAATGTGTCATTTTCACACATGTTTGACAAAGTTTAAAGATGAGCATTTCTTTAATGTTGTTTAATCATTTTAAATAGAAAAATAAGTTTTTATTCAATAAAATTAGAAAATTAAAAGTTATATACCAAAATGCTCAAAATGAGAAATGCAATCTATTTATGATGTTTACAAACCCATTTGAGCACTTTAACTTGTACTCACTTTCAGAATTGCCCGAAGGGCCTCTCCGGGTCTATTTCGGGCTAATTTCAGTAAAATTGCATAATCGACATACGAACCCTAGCAACCCACTGAACATGTTTAGGGCTTTATTTCAGTGCATTAACTTGTTCATGCATACATATTGAGCATTGCATTATGCCATGTTTGATTGTTGTTCTTATTTTCGGTGTTGTTCCCCCTCGGTAGAACGCGACTCCGAAGTGAAGGCCAACAACTCCAATGGTGAATACTTGATCTTAACCGACAAGTCAAGCACTTATCCGAGAAGACATTTCTATTGGTTTTCTTATAACCAAGGCAATCATAACCTCTTATCTGCTCTCGCCCAAGTACTACTCTCGCCCAAGCACGCTTAACTCCGGAGTTCTGATGGGATCCGGTGCTTTAGTGCTGGTATGATCGCATCCGACATGGTATCACTCCGTTTTACCTTATGCTTGCACCTTCCCGTCTCACGCCGCGTATTTACCGCCTATTTCAGCCACGATTTTACCACGTCCGAAACGCGAGCACGCCTGGCCGTCTTAAAATATCACGCCCTCCCAGAATTACAATATACCTCTCGCCTTCAAATTTCGCAAAAAAATAAATCCGACGTCGCAGTACGCAAAAAAGCGGATGCAACACGAGGACTTCCCAGGAGGTCACCCATCCTAGTACTACTCTCGCCCAAGCATGCTTAACTCCGGAGTTCTGGTGGG
Organism: Alopecurus myosuroides; assembly: GCA_028641055.1. Taxonomy (NCBI): domain Eukaryota; kingdom Viridiplantae; phylum Streptophyta; class Magnoliopsida; order Poales; family Poaceae; genus Alopecurus; species Alopecurus myosuroides. The sequence goes on along the minus strand of CM054057.1, from coordinate 276,151,494 downwards.
ATCCGGTGCTTTAGTGCTGGTATGATCGCATCCGACATGGTATCACTCTGTTTTACCTTATGCTTGCATCTTCCCGTCCCACGCCGCCTATTTCAGCCACGATTTTACCACGTCCGCAACGCGAGCACGCCTAGCCGTCTTAAAATATCACACCTTCCCAGAATTACAATATACCTCCCGCCTTCAAGTTTCGCAAAAAAATAAATTCGACGTCGCTGTACGCAAAAAAGGGGGTGCAACACGAGGACTTCCCATGAGGTCACCCGTCCTAGTACTACTCTCGCCCAAGCACGCTTAACTTTGGAGTTCGGATGGAATCCGGTGCTTTAGTGCTGGTATGATCGCATCCGACATGGTATCACTCCGTTTTACCTTATGCTTGCACCTTCCCGTCCCACGCCGCGTATTTACCGCCTATTTCAGCCACGATTTTACCACGTACGGAACGTGAGCACGCCTGGCCGTCTTAAAATATCACGCCCTCCCAGAATTACAATATAGCTCCCGCCTTCAAGTTTCGCAAAAAAATAAATCCGACGCCGATGTACGCAAAAAAGGGGATGCAACACGAGGACTTCCCAGGAGGTCACCCATATACTGCTCATATATGTTTTCGAACAACATTTGAATCTCGTACTTTGCATTCGATTCCAAAGTATTTGATGCTAGTAGATATAGTTCACCTATATACTGCATTACCTCAATATTCTGATCCACTTCTCCTAGCCGCCATAGATTTGCTTGTGCGCATCGCTAGAGCCTCATATCTGATTCGCTTAGTCATACATGTTTGTTACCTCTGCTCCATCCGGTTGATGAATCAGAGCTGCGATAACCTAGTATGATATGATGACGTGGTGAGATGAGCATTGTGTGGATAACTTGACTAAGGCTGGTATGGGAGGCCACTTGGGAAGTGGTTGTTCGTCCTATACTCGCTAACCCTAGGATTGAGGTCTCGAGCGGAAGCCAAGACTGAGCGTGCAACCACACGCGGGGTCTAAGTAACCACGCTCGACCAACTAACTTGTTTGGCCAGATCCATGAGTCACGTAGTTTGAGATTTCCATTCGGCACAGCAAATAAAACCTTTTAAACGGTTTTGAAAACAAAATGCTCCGCTAGGGCGTGATCGGGGCCAAATGATGGACGTACACGGATCTTGACCCCGCCTCACAGAGACAGGTGTCGTCAGGAGGATGGACAACTCCCTGTTGATGGGGTGGCCCTGTCTTCGGTTGACTCATGGATAGGGTCGGGTAAGGTAAAGGTCGTGGCCATCCACCCTCTGCCACGTTCCATGGAAGAGCGTACATGTGGCGCTAAGAGTCGGATGGTACGTGTGGGTAAAGTGTACATCCCTGCAGGGCAATCTTTTCGAAAAGCCGTGTCCACGGTTAAGGACGACTTGGCGAAGGCAAAGACCATAGACAACCTAACGTGACGTAAAATATGTTGACAAAGCATGGAGTCTACGTTTGAAGGGTGCTTCCCCGGAGATGCCGGGAGGGGTGATCTTATAGCATGTGAGAGTTTTTGGGAATTGATGTTGGTGGATTCAAAAGATGATGATTACAGTAGTGAGTTTCTCATCTGTTTTGAAAACCTTCTATGAGACGTGCTATTCCCCCTCGATTTGGAAAACAAAGATTGCTTTAGGAAAATAAGCCTTCATAAAACCCTTTCTGAAGATAGCAGATATATAATAGGTTAACTAAGTATTGTTGAGTACCTCCCGTACTCAGGTTTGCTTAATTTTGGTTCAGGTGAAGATCTCACTTCAGTGGTGTTTCAACGTGGACATCGAAGAGTAGTTTGGGGTTCCCAGGTAGCAGTCTGGAATCTATGGGCTGGGACGTTGCCTTATGTTGCGGCCTCTTAGGCCTTTTTGGTTCTTGTTGATTAGCAACATAATTTGCCTTTCGTTGTCTGATGTAATGTTGGGTCATGTGACCTCTTCTTGTAAGCTATACTCTAGTAACACCTGTTTAATACAACTTTCATGTCTAGAGTGCTTCTTTGATCGATTGTTGGTTTCGAGCCCGTTGTTATACAGTTTTGGCTATGCCTGCATAGTTGTCGCAGTCGAGGGGTTGTGGAGCCGATGATCCATGTCCGAGCCCGCCTGCCGATGTGATTCGGCCTGGGGCGAGGTAACCCCAGTAACCCTCGATTGTTGTTGCACTTTCTGGACACATAGCAGCTCTGTATAACTTTGATCCCGTTCCTTCAGTTTCATCCGGCTCATGGATGCTTGGGTATGCATAATTGGTTATGACTAGCATGGATACAAGGAGTAGCAGACTGGGGATCCGGACTTACGTGCCGATGAATCCAGTCTGCCTGCCGTTGTTTGTTTCGGCCGGGGATGCTAACCCTGAAGCCCGTGTGAGTCCATGGCTAGGAGCACATAACAGTATGTATATCCCTGGGTCCAGGGTCCGACACGCACCCTGGCCGTGCGCCATATAAATGTCAATTCTGTGGCGCACCTCAGCCGTGCGCCACAGAAATTTGCAATTCTGTGGCGCACCAAGTAGGGGTGCGCCACAGATTTTTTTTTTGAATTTCAAAAAAAAAGGCGGCCACATCTGGCCGCGGGAATTTTGGCGAAATTTCGCCGGAGCTCGTCGGATGCCGTTGTGATAGGAGGTGGTGGTGATGGTGGAGGAGGAGGAGGAGCTCGCCGGAGGTGATGGTGGGGTAGGTCACCGGAGTTGGCGGAGGAGGAGAAGCTCAATGGAGGTGTTGGTGGAGGAGGAGGAGGAGCTCGCCGGAGGTGGTGGTGGAGGAGGAGAGGTGGTGGTGGAGGAGGAGGAGAGGTGGTGGTGGAGGAGGAGGGGTGGTGGTGGAGGAGGAGGAGGAGGGGTGGTGGTTGAGGAGGAGGAGGAGGAGAGGTGGTGGTGGAGTAGTAGGTGGAGGAGAGAAGTTGAGAGGTAGAAGAGAGAAGGGAAGATGAGAAGTGGAGGGGAAGTAGAGGGGACAAGGGAAGAAGAGGAGGGAAGGAGGGTAGAAGAGAAGAAGGGAAGAAGAGGTAGAGGAGGCAGGATTCGAAATCCTGCCTCAACAATTCTATGGCGCACCAAGTGAACGGGTGCGCCACAAATTTTTTTCTTGTTTTTTTTATTTTCTAGTAAAAAATCTTCAAACGGCCATAACTTTTTTTCATTTTGAATTTGGCGATTCTAAAAAAAAGCTCACAGGCCGAAGGCGAGTGAGGTTGAGTTCCTTTTTCTCTCTAGTTTTTTTTTATATCTTGATCATTTTTTTCCGACATCGTATGCAAAAGTTATGCCCATTTTACTTTTTTAACGAACTTTTGCTCAGAAAGTTGAAATTCATATTTCAAAATTTGATTTAAAAAAATTAGACCTTAAACTCTCCGCGCATCTATAAGGGATTTATTTTTTGATGCTTTTTAGACCTCCAACTCTCCCGTGAAAAACTAGAAAGGGCGTTCCCGGGGGGGGGGGCGTAGAGTTCGTGTGTGGACAGAAAATTTTGGGGATAAGAATTCTGTGGCGCACAGAACAGTGGTGCGCCACAGAAATGTCATATTTCTGTGGTGCACTAACCCACCATGCGCCAGAGAATATGCGTGGGGCAATGATTGGGTTGGGCCCCATCATATTTCTGTGGCGCACCCCTGTTCAGTGCGCCACAGAAGCCCTCTTTTCTGTGGCGCATTCCTCCCGTGCATCACAAAAATAAATTTCTATGGCGCATGGCTGCTTGGTGCGCCACAGAATATGTTCCATAGAAAGGCACTTCTCTACTAGTGTCTCCTCAAATCCCCAACCAAAGCTCGTGATACTTTGGGATTTGGAGGAGACATCCCCGATCTACAACTCCACCAAGTCGATTAGAAATCCACCCACTCATCCCTTAGGGATCTTGTTGTTCTTATATCATCGGAGCCAAGACTCTTGTTGCTCTTAGCTCATCGGAGCTTGGATCCTTGTTGATATCCCCGGAGCTCTTGTGCTCGTGGAACTTGTTTCTCGGAGTCTTGGTGGCTCGCGAGATTCGGTGAGGACCCCCCAATCTTGTGGAGTGTGCCTCATCCTTGTAAAGGTTCTAGTTGTCAACCTCAACGGCAACATAGTGATTCGATCCTCTCCACATCGGTGGAAGGACTCGAAGGAGATACGATGTGCCATTTGAGGGCTACTCGGTGTTCCACTTTGGTGGCACCGCACCGCTCCAACGGAGATTAGCTTCCATTGGTAAGTGAACTTCGGGATAAATCTCCGCGTCATTATGTTCGGTTATCCCTCAACTTACCTTTACTCGTTACTACTAGCTTAGTCACATATTCACCATTGCTAGTTGTACTTGCTAACCATATAGGATTGTTCACCTAGATGCATAATCTAGACAATCTATATTTGAGAACTATCTTGTTAACTCGAAAAAGAAGCTAAAATTTGTAGTTAACCTATTCACCCCCCCCCCTCTAGTTAACCTCTCGATCATTCAATTGGTATCAGCGCCTCGCCTCTTTATATAGGGCTTTACCGCCTAAAGAGGAGGAAAGGATGGCTAATGATCCCGTCACCATGGAGGGGATTCAAAAGTTAATCCAAACTATGATTGATAGTTCCGAGAAAAACATGGAGGGACTAATAAAAGAATTGACATCCTCATCTAATCAACCTAGAGAGAATGTTGTCTTAGATGAACATGGAAACCCCATTCCATCTAAGGAAGGAACCGCAACATCTTCACCTTTAAATGGTATAGGTGGAAACTCCTTTGGCTTTGCTTATAACAATGCTCCAAATGTTCAACATCCACATGTTAATCATCTTGGTCCACCTCCTATGGTGGATAGGCATCGTTTTACTAACTGTAAAGCTTCCATTAAGTCTTACATGTGTAGCTCTTCAATGCAAATATGGAGAATTGTTGAAAAAGGGTATGAGCCAAAGGATCCCTCGAACTTGCTCAAGTGACATCATAGATGAGCAACTCAGCGCTCATGCTTTGCACATGTTGGAGAAGGCAATGGAAAAGGAAGGATTTGAGCACATCCGGTCCTTCACAAGTGCCAAGAAATCTTATGATTGCCTTGTTGATATGTTTGACGGCAACGTCAACCTTCAACGATCCAAGAAGTCAATCATCCAAAGACAAGTTGAACACTTTCACTTGAGTGATGGTGAGAACATTGAAGACATGTTTAGAAGTCTCAAGGCTCTCATAAATGACATGAGAGATTGTGGATTCAAGGATTGTACGGAGAATTGGGTCAAGGAGAAATTTCTACTCACCTTGATCCCATACAATGAAAACATGGTGATGAATGTGCAATCATGGGACGATTACTTGGATCTATCCACCAATGATGTTTTGGGTCTCTTTCTCACTCTAAAAGTCATGAAGAAAACCTCCGATGATGTCATGGCCCGTGTAAACGGAATGAAGAGACCCTCCCTTGCCTTGAAGGACAAGGCCATTACCCATGAAGAAAATGACTCAAGTGATGATGGTGGATCCACTCATGAGGTCTCCGAGAAAGAGATGAAGACATCACATGAAGAATGCTTGGCTCTTGCTCAACACAAGTGGTGGAAGAAGGGAGACTTTAGATCCAATGCCACCAAGAATAAAGGGAAGGAAATCTCAAGCGTGAAGAAGGCAAGAACTTGCTTCAATTGTGGAGATTCCGAGCACTTTGTTGCCGAGTTCCCCTTCAAGAGTAGAATTGAAAATGGTGGAAGACTTATCAAGAAATCCACTTTCATTCCCAAGTCCAAGAACTTCATCAAGAGAGTCCCTCCTAGGGCATTGATTGCAAAATAAGTTGAGTACACATCCGGTGGTGAAGATAGTGATGGTTAAGATGAACAAGTAAGTATGGCGGCCATGGCTAGGGGCGTCGTACCTCCTAACTAAAGCTCTCTCTTCTCCAACCCAAATGACAACAAGGGTACTTCGAGTCACAAGTGCTTCATGGCCAAGGGAATATCCCGAAAGGTGACTCCTACAGTCAAACTTGCAAACTCTTCTACTCCTTCACTATTAAATTGTGTCGAGGAAGACCCCTTGATAAACTTTGTGGAAAAACTAGAAGGAGAAACTAAATCTATCTTTGTCTCTTGCATGGATCAATTAAGTGAGGCTCATGGACTCATTGATGAACATGAGGAGATAATAACTTTACTTGAAAAGTTTGCTCGTGATGATGCTAGTAAAATTGAGGAGCTTGAGAAATCTCTAGATGAATCACATTGCTTTAGAGAAAGCATAGAGGAAACCTTTGCAATTGACATAGCTAAAGTAAAACTTGATTGTGAACATGATTTTGCTAAGGTAACAGAATTCATGGTCTTAAATGATGCAACTAACCAAGGTTACAATGAACTCATTAAGGATTTTTGATAAGCTTAAAATTGATTATCGAACAATTTCAAATGAGCTCAAGACCTTAAAAATTGTGGATGAAAACTCTTCTATTACTAACCCTTTGTGTGTCAAGGCAACTCTCATTGAGGAGAACAATAGGTTGAAGGCTGATGCATGTAAAATGCATACATGAACTTTGCATGTTATTACTTGTTTTTCCTACATATTAGCAACTTATATTCAGTTTTTATAATGATTTGGGGGATTTTCTGAACAATCCCCCTTCTTTTGGTTCGAACCCTGTTTTTTCCAGAAAACGTACTTTTAGTGTTTCAGACTTTCCGGGAGCTTCGAGAATCCAAAAAGGGCAAGGCCAAAGAGCACGGTTCAGAATTTTCGAGACGAAGACCATGGGCCAAAGTAGAGGGCCAAAAGGCCAACCAGGTGGCAAAGAGGACCCTCCACGCGGCCAGATTCCTTGGCCGCGTGAGAGGCCCCCTTTTTGCCCCCGTGGCTCCGATGCCGTCGATCTTTCTTCTCCCGAGTGTCTCGTGACCTAAAAACGACTATATAAAGGGTCCTCTGGCCTTTTCGAGGAAGAGGCGGCATAGAGAGACGAAACCACGAAACAGAGAGACAGAAGGCTGCCGCCGGAGAAGATCGGAGGGGGGAAACGCCAGCGGGATCACCCCCGGAGGGCTCCACCCCCTCCGGCGTGTTCATCATCAACATCTACAGCAAGATCAGCTCCATCTCTCCACTGTAATCTCTTGGCAAACACGATGTATGATGCAATACTATATTCCCTTGATGTATTGTGTCTACCCGTCTATGTTTGAGTAGTGAATTGTTCTTGGCAATGGTGAAATAGTTCGTTGATTGGTTGCATACAAGTTTGTTATCTTCTATGATTGTCTTTATGTACAATATATGAGTGCACGCATATGTTGGGGAATGCATGTAAGGTGATCACCGGTAGCATAATGGAGTGGTGGTGACTTGGGAGTGACAGTAACCTGAGACCGAGCCACAAAGTTAAGTTACTGGGGGATATATATAGGGGACCTTAGAACATAAGGCTATGGTGGGACTTTATGTCTTAATCAATCTTGTGTAGTCATTTACTTGGCCACATGATCCATCATAAGGGGTTGTAGATCATTTACTTGACTATACCTATTCATGGCTCCTTCCTAGAAGAAACAACTAAGACTAAAACATGTGCTTCACTAATTGTGAGAACCACACAAACGAAACACCTATTGCTAGAACACTTTCTCCCTTGAGATACTTGAGATATTTGCTGCTTGCTACTTGTGAAACTTGCTTAGAAACTTGCTTTAGGATTACTTGCATTTTAAACTTGCTTCACTAGTTACTAGACAAACCACACTCCACGTCACTTGCTTTTAATTAGTTAGTTCCTTTTAGTCAAACTTATTGCTTTGCATAAATAGCCATATAAGAGGGTTATAGGGCTTTAGAGAATAGATAGCTTACCTTCAGCTCCTCGTGGGTTCGACACTCAAATACTTATCGAAAGGTACTATAATTGATCTCCTGCACTTGGGAGTCATCAAGCACTTTTCTGGCGCCATTGCCGGGGAGCGTTGTGCTAAGCTTTTATTCTTGTTTGCATTCCATACTAACATATAAACCTAAAACACAAAAAATAAATATAAAATGGAAAACAACCAAACAATTTTAGAACTGTATAATATCTACCTTGAATTAGGACATGAAGTGTTTGAGGAGAAATCGAAAAATTATTTGCACAACAATCATATTTGTGGTAGTACTAATTCTTTGAACACCTTTATTGCTAAGGAAAACCTTGAGCTTGGGGAAGTTTGTCTTGATGAATATGATATTTTTAGTCCCCCTACTATTGAGGATAAAAATGATATACTTGCTGATTCTATGGAAAGTTTTAAGCTTGGGGAAGTTGGTTTTGATGAGCATGATATTACTAGTTCCCCAAGCTTGGAGGAGAAAATTCACTTTGATGATACTATGCCTCCTATATATGATGATTGCAATGAAAATTATGAATGTTTAACTCCCACTATCACTAATGAGGATTTTACTTATGTGGAGAGTAGTGATTCTTTTATGCATGTGGCTCATGATAAGAATTTTTTATGTGATATTCATATTGTTGAATCTATTCATGATGCTACTGAAAATTATTATGAGAGAGGGAAACATGGTTACACATATTTCAACAATATTAAGTTTCCCCTCTTTATGCTGAAAGTATTGAAGTTGCACTTGATCTACCTTTCTATGCTTGATATTATGTGCTTCGTTTATTTGTTTCATTACAAAATGCCAATGCATAGGAAATGGGTTTGACTTAAAAATAAATTGTTTAATATTTTTTGGTGTGTTCCTTATGCTTTAATTTCCTATTCGGTTTGAGCACACATTTATGTGTTTACAACATGTAAAATGCCTTTACCTACTGTTATCTATCATTTAGTTTAAGATTTTCATTTTATAAAAAAATTTGGGAAAGTAAATGAGAAGGATGAGTAATAGAGAAGTTGGGGTCGACCTTGAACATGTGTTGTTCATGCCAATGAAACCATTGCAAAGTCTCTATCATTAAAACTTTTTCCAAAGCTAAAAAACAATAAAAATATTAGTTCACTACTGTAACATCACATTTCTGTCTTATTTCTCATCTTAAATGGCAAGAATAATCTTATATGAGAGATAGGATTAAACAATAGTAATTAGCTGTCAAGAAAACAGATTCCCGAACTTCACTGCGAAAAATGTTTAAAATCACAGAAGTGGAATTTTGACCTGGTAATTTACTACAGCAATATTTAGTTATCACTACATATTTCATTAGTTTTAAGTTTTCTGATTTGAGCAACTTAAGTGCCTCTAAAAATTCACTCTTTACGGGCTGTTCAGTTTTTGGCAGATTATATCTTTATTTTGCATTGCTCTCATTACTTGTGTTTTGTGTGGTTCTTTTGATCAAGGAGCAATGCACTACTGTAGTAACAGTAGTTAATATTTAGAATCAACTCATGATGTGTCTTTTCTGTACCTATGTGGATTTTATTTATGGAGGCACTAACCCCTCTAATCAAGTTTTATGTTGAGATTTCTGTAAGAAGAATTTTTCAGGAGGAAGAGTTGAGTGAGATGAACAAAGATCAAGAGGGACAACCAATCAAGCTTGGGGATGTACCCCTGGGCTCACCCTACATGTATCAAATAAGTACAATAATCCAATCTTGGGGATGCCGAGCCACCTCACTCCAACCATCATGATGTTAAGTAAGTAAAGCCTAGCTATATGGCTATAAAGAAAGCGCTTTACGGGAGGCAGCCCGGTTGTTTTTGTTTAGATTTTCCTAGTGTCCTCTTTATGTCTTAAGAGATTAGTTTTTGTTGTTTTAATTCTGGAGTTTTCAATAAAGAGTCAAGTCAAACCCATTTGGACTTATAAGTTGCTATCCTAGTGCATGAAATTTCTGTTTCAGCACGAGTCTGCTCACCGTACGATTTTTCTTTTTTTTATCTGTAAGTCGGATTGAGCTAATTTTTTAGTATGTTCTGCAACTTTTCGTACTCTGTAAGCACAAAAATTGGATTAATTTTTTGATGAGTCTAGCTTAGGGAAAACGTCCGTTTTGCTGCTATTGCTTTTCTGGACAGATTTTGCCTTCTTTTGTTTTATGCGGATCACGAAGGTATAACGGTTGATCTAAAACTTTATCGCTCTATCGTTGGATCTTTGTGCATCTAGACCGGATATTATGTTTAGTGTGGATTTGTGTGCAAGATTTCAATCTAACCCAAAGGAAAGCCATATGATTGCGGTCAAAAGGATTCTTAGATATTTGGTTGACACTCGTACACATGGCCTTTGGTATCCATCAAACACAACTTTTGATCTTGAGGGATATTCGGATGCGGATTGTGGAGGTGACAAAGTGGATAGAAAATCAACCTCGTGTGCTTGCCAATTCCTTGGTAGGTCGCTCGTGTGTTGGTCTTCCAAGAAACAAAATTGCATTGCCACCTTCTCCACGGAAGCGGAGTATATTTCCGCCGATAGTTGTTGCTCTCAACTCTTATGGATGAGGAAATGTCTTAAGGATTTTGGAACTGATATTAAGACAATGCCTCTTTTTTGTGACAATGAGAGTGCTATAGATATTGGTCACAATCCGGTATTTCATGGCAAGACCAAGCATATCGAGATTCAGTATCATTTTATTCGGGATCATGTGGCCAATGGAGATATCTCACTTTCCTATGTCAACACCAAAGATCAACTTGCCGACATCCTTACAAAACCTCTAGATGTGAAGATATCCAAGCAATTAAGGAGTGAGCTCAATGTCCTATGTGCAAGCAATTTTAGTTGATTCAAAGTCTTGCATACACACCCCTACTAGACTCTTATTTGGATCTTAGATTTACGCATAGACATAGGGGGGTGTAGCTCAATCCATGAGCCAACATTACTCCTATAATGCATAAATAAATGAATCATGCATAATGGTCATTCCAAATGACATAATGTGCTTCAATGACGAGTTTCAACAATGCACCCAAGATATATCTTCGCGGTGAAATATCGAACATACTCATACATGGTGGCTAAGGCCACTGCCCAAAATTTGGTTGGTTTTCATATTGATAAGACATTTTGTGCTCCATTTATATGCATTTTCGTTTTTTCATATTTCATATTGCATCCAATGTTGCTTAATTCACTTTTATATTTTCCCATTGGATGCATATGGAAATCATCATACTCATTTCATCATACTCATTTCATTTGTGCACATGGTCGAGTAAAACTTGCTAAACAAAAATATGGAAAATTTACTGTTGTATCACTCGCCTAAATAAACTTGTATTTTATATAAAAAAGGGGGAAACCATTCCGGGTTTAAACAAAAAAGGGTTTTTTGCAAAACAAAAACAAAAAATAAATTTTTTCGAATCCGGCCGGCCTGGCCGGCTGCCCCTGCCTTGCACCCGGTCCCGCCCCCTTCCCGCGCCGGCCCCAGGCCGGGGCCGTGGCCAGCTCACTCGGACACCAGCCCGGCCTCGCGTTGCACCCACGCCGGCCTGGCCGGCCCCCAAGGCCAGGGCGCACACAACACACACACACACACACACACACACACACGGGCACCCACCCCCCACCCGATCCCATCTACCCCACTCCCCTTCTCCCTCCCACGAACCACCACCATTGGAGCACCCTCTTGGAGCTCTCATACCCCCTTCCCCCCCCCCCCACACCCTAGCCCATCCCTACAACCCAAACTCACAGATCTGCAAGCCCTTGGCCTCCTCCACACTCTCCTCCCCCGTGGATTTCTCTTTGGTGCACTATTGCGGGAGATCCTCTCACTTGATTTTGTATGATTTTTTTTGCAAGATGGCTTCCAACTCGGGTAATCTCTAGGGCCCTCCTCTATACCATGTTTTATGTGCTTCATATCTATCGGTATACTAGTTTGGTTCATTGTTTTAGGGTTCAAATTTCCCCTAGTGTTCATGATAGATCCCACATAGTTCATATGTCACACTAGCCATACCCTAGATTAATCACTTTCATCTAGTTATGCTCCTCACGATGTAGTCTCTCAATACAACCATATTTTCTTTCATGCTATGCTATGCTATCTGCTCACTTGCCATGCTATGATATAGTTCACACTTTCCACTCTCTTATTATCATGCTAAATAAAAAAATACAACAATTTTCTTATCTCACACCATATTATGATGTAGTTATGTTGTACTCACTAGTTGATTTTTGCTTCCCACCCATGTTGCTATCACTCATAACTATGAAACATTTTTTTAGTCTAACAACGACCATGTGCACTTACCATAATTGTCCATATCCATGCATCATTCCTCTTAGGTGATTCCGATACACCCCGTGCTCTTCGTCCTCGCAAGAAAAGTGTTGCCTCTGTCGCTGGCTCTACTCCTTCTCGGAGACAGGGTGCTCCCCTTCCTATCAATCCAGCTGAGCCCGTGGTCACTAATTGGGGGTGGTCTGAGTACCACTGATTTTGAGAATGCTCGGTTGAAGTTCAATCCATATGAGTTTGGACAGAGTACTTGTGACGACCCCCGGTTTTTCTGCAAGATGCATCAGGTTATGTATGAGTTCATTCTTGGCAAACTCCAGAACAACTATGTGGATCAGCATTTTATTGATGTGGAGACAGCCCGCACGCATTGGCCAGGGTGTAACACCTGTGGTGTTACCTGCTTGTTTTGCTTGCATCATTTGCATCACATTGCATTGCACCATGTTTGCATCACCACTGAAATTTCAAAAACAATTTAAACTTTCACCCTTGCTCAAAATTCCCAATTTCAAACTTGCAATTAAAACCCCTAAATCGTTTTTCCACTGGTTAATTCTGTTTTAATCACTTGTCTGTTACAACCTTTCAACTAAAGAAGTACAAACTTAAAACCTCTTTTTGTTTCCAAGCAATCCATTGTTTTTCACCTTTTAAGTTGTTGCTTAAAATCAATTAACCAAATTAATCTTTTATTTCCAAGTCTTTCTCTAAACTCAAAACAAGTCTCAATTCATCAATCCTTTTGAATCCTTGATGTTCAACACATTTTGGTATTCTTCAAAACATCCTAACTCTAGGGGAAACCCTATTGAAAACACACTATTTTCTAAATAACAATTACTATGGCAAAATTCATTTATTTTGGTCCAATTTCAAAACAGCAATAAAGCAATTGAAATTTTGAAAACCTAAACTACCAAATGGTTTCTTTTAACTTAAGAATCTTACCTAATTTTTTCCAAAAATTTATCTATTCAAAAACCCACCTATTTTATCCAAAAGCTAAACTACAAAAAAAAAACAGAAGGAGAAAAGAATAAAAACGACCTAACTCTCTGCGCGCGCAGCAGCTAACGTGGCCCAAGCCCACCTAAGCACTAACGCGCGCAGCCCAACCCATCTAATCCGCGGGATACCGCTTCAATATTCGTGCTATCCTTATGATTTTGTACGGCTTCCATCCCAGCGGCGCCACCGCAGCCACGGCGCGACTCCGGCGGCCTCCACGGCACCCTAGTGCCTATAAGTAGCCCCTAGGTCTGCGCCGTCAACCCTAGCCCCTAGGTTTTCCTCTCCTCGCGCCGCTGCCGCCAATCGCTCCTTCCCCGGCGCCGATTTTCCCCTCTCTCTGCAACTCGTTCTCACCGGCGCGGCCATCTCTGAATCCGCCATGGCCTCCGCCGTCTCCATCCACCTGCACCCAACCTAGCTACTGAAATCGAGCGCCCTCTCCTTCCTCTCCAACTTGGACACCGGAGCACCACCGGAGAACGACTACACGTGCGCCGCCGTCCACGACCCCGCCGCAGCTGCGTCGTCACGCCGCCGTCATCGACCCTCTGCCACGTCTTCAACGGTGGTAAGCACCACCGTCACCTCCGTCCCTTCCTCTGCATACGCGCGCGCACATCCGTCATCTTTGGCCGCATCCATTCGCTTCCACGCGAGAGCAACCACGGATCCCCGCCGGCGATCTTCGTTTACTGACAGCAACATTCAGTCTTGCGCGCGCTAAAATACAGTTAACACCTGCTCTGAATGTTACCTTGGCTGCGCATGTTCCTCTGTCAGATGTTCGAGCACAGCGCAGTGGTAGTCTCCCTCTGAAACTCGCGAGTGGGCGCGGGTTCGATCCGCGAAAACCACACCTTTTTCTTTGTGGATTTTCATCCACAGCGAGGAGGCCCACGGTCAGCGACCCTCTGTGCCACGCGGCGTCGCGCAGCGCTTAGTTGGCAGATGGCCCACTGCGCAGTGACTGCGTGTAGGACACTGCTGTGTAACATTTGGTTTTCTGCGAATTACCAAAAATCAATTTCCTTTTTAAATAAACAGATTTGAATAATAACTTCTAAATTCAATATCTTTTAACTTACAAATCCAATGAATGCAAACTTTATATGAAACTTGATCTAAATTTCCTAATCTATCCAAATTTCCAACTTGTGTTCTGTTTTAAACTTTCAAATTGCATTTCAAATTCAAATTCAAATCATTTCATTTGTATTTGCTAAATTCAATAATTAATTATTCATAAGTCCAAATCATACAAATAAAATATGTTTTCAGTACCATTTTAAATAGGCTAATCAAATATAATTTTTGTTTTCTGTTTTGAATAATTAAAATGGCTTAAACAATTTGAATCTTGTTTAATTCAATTAAAAAAGTGTTTAATGTTGTTTAATTCCTAATTAATTAATCCAAAGTCCAATTTCAAAATGTGAAACATGTAATCCAACTAAAATTTGATAACCTTTTCAAATATCAACTTTGTTATTTGTTTTGAACACTTTAACTTGATGAAAACAACAATTGCTTGTGTGACATGCTTAAGTAACCAAATTTTCCAAACTTGATAAATCAATTCCAAACTTGTTTTATTTCCTTTTCCTTTGCATCCATCATTGTTATTTGTTGTTATCTTGTTATCATCATGCATGCATCATTCTAACCCACTTACACATGATGCTTAGTGTTAGAACAATTAATTCAACTATAAGGCATGGGTTTGCCATATGCAATCTTTGCATATGGAATCCATTTAAACTTGTGTATCATATCCACTAGTTTATTTTGGTGCATCTATTAAACATGACATGCATCCATATCTTGTTCATGCTGGATCTTTTGCCGTAGTAGTAATTGTTGCATTCCGGTGTTTGTTCGAGGTTCGTTGCTTCTTCTCGGATAGGACGTTGAGATGATGTGAGCAACGACAAGTTCTGCTACCTTGCGGGATCCCAGGCAAGTATACTCACTTGCATGCCACATGGCTGCCTTTCATCACTTGTTACCGATTCTTTCCGTTGGTTCTTTTCTGCTAGCCTTAGTGATAGTTGTTTCTGTTACGAACCCATCACATGAATCCCTTAACCTTGACATTGCCTCACCTCCATACCTACAGCCTTTGTTTGTGCCTGTTCTTATCTAGCATGCTTAGGTTGTTTTGCTCGAGTCTGTTACCCGTTACTTTCTGTTATTACTCCGTTATGTTCTGGGGGGCTCGATGTTTAATCGATCAATCAATCATGCTAATGTTACTATGAATAATAAACTTGATGATAAGGCACCGGCAGGAGGCCCTTTGTGGTTTTGAGGCCTGCTAGTGTCGACCCTAATAGGAAAAGGGTCTTGTCTACTGATCCATGATGAGCGCACTACCCGCATTTGGGAGTATGGGCTCCCCCTCAGTTTGACCCGATTCGCATCTCGTCCAAATCGCCTCATTTAGTTCGGGTTTTCCATTTGCTGCATGCATGATCTTGCGAGCCCTTGGATCCCGGGTGGAACTTTCGTAGTCGGCATATAGGGGGACACGTTCTTAGAGTGCTATGAGGGTCCATTTTCTTCTGGGCTCGATTAGCCGTGCGCCCAAGGTTCTTTGGGCTTGATGCGAAGAAGGGTTGGATTGTGTTGAGTGCCCCGCTTGGTGGAGTGGCCACTCCATCTGGCGGGATATTCATGAGTGTCGGTTACTATGGTGCAACCCTGCAGGGATAATCTTCTCGAGAAGCCGTGTTTTTCCGCGGTTATGGATTACTTGGTGAAAGTACTGGCTAACAAGTACTCAGGACAACTTTAACATAATGATTAACCATGTTACACCCCATGCTTAACAACTTGACTAGTAATAGGTTTATTCACACAATAACTTGATTCATCTTAATACAACTGTGTGAGTTATCCTCGGATCGCTTCTTTGGCTAAAGGGGCGAGGTCCAGGATGGGTTTGTTTGGATTTACTTTCTGTTGGTTACTATTACTCGATCTTATCCCCTTTCTGATAGTTGGAATTAATATAATCTCTGTAGTTGGTTAGTGCAGCCTGTTGTCGCTTATTTGCAATAACCCCTTCCTTTCCGTTGATCCTAAAGTATTTGTATCTTGTGATGACTGGCTACACCGGTAACTTGTGAGTATGGGTTTTATCCCCCTTGCCAGTACTTAACCGTACTGACCCACGAATCTCTTTCGTGGCTGCAAATTCCAAATTGCAGTCAACAGGTTTGAAGTCTGACGACGTTAGCTTGGGAATCCCTCCGGCTTGGCCTGGGCAGGGATTGGACGCCTTCGGTTATCTTCAGGACTCTTAGTCCAATTTGGATCTTGTCCGTAGACGGACGTTTGTTTCTTCCGCTGTTATTTGGATCTTTGTATTGTATCAGTTGTAACCCCGGCTCGTGTGAGTCATCTTGTATCTATCTGTTTCTGTTGTAATTGTGGATTATTCGTGAACTATCGTAACGTTATCATAATTGGCAACCTGGAATCGGTTATTATGCGGATTTGGCGGGAATGCTGAAATCTGCATAGTGCCCGATCCCGGGGCGTCACAAATGGTATCAGAGCCTTGGTTCCGATTCCCGAGATTGTTTCGATACGAATGGATATCGAAGCAACGGGTCCGCAAAGCCTGTAGGAAAACCTCGCTAACGGTCGTTGTTTCTAGAGTGTCGAAAACTATTTCTGCTAAACTATTTTGGAAAACATCTCGATAGGATTCTTGTTTTCTCCTTATCCCTATTCTATTTCCCCTCCCATCTTATTTGCTTTGGAGTCTCCCCCTTTGTCTATCTTTCAAAGTATTAGGATCCTACGTGGGTGGTTGTTTTCTGAGCCCTTAACCTAATAGGTTCGATCATCGGAAGATTCCTGGTGGAAGAACATCGTCGTCACTCCGAGCAAGAATCTCTTGTTAGTGGTGTCGAGGAGATCAACCGGAAGCACGAAGAATCGATAGTCGAACTTCTTTCCCCTCCCGGGTTAGCAGGTGGATTGCGAGGGCGCAATCCCTTGTTAGTGGTGTCGTCTGTAACACCTGTGGTGTTACCTGCTTGTTTTGCTTGCATCATTTGCATCACATTGCATTGCACCATGTTTGCATCACCACTGAAATTTCAAAAACAATTTAAACTTTCACCCTTGCTCAAAATTCCCAATTTCAAACTTGCAATTAAAACCCCTAAATCGTTTTTCCACTGGTTAATTCTGTTTTAATCACTTGTCTGTTACAACCTTTCAACTAAAGAAGTACAAACTTAAAACCTCTTTTTGTTTCCAAGCAATCCATTGTTTTTCACCTTTTAAGTTGTTGCTTAAAATCAATTAACCAAATTAATCTTTTATTTCCAAGTCTTTCTCTAAACTCAAAACAAGTCTCAATTCATCAATCCTTTTGAATCCTTGATGTTCAACACATTTTGGTATTCTTCAAAACATCCTAACTCTAGGGGAAACCCTATTGAAAACACACTATTTTCTAAATAACAATTACTATGGCAAAATTCATTTATTTTGGTCCAATTTCAAAACAGCAATAAAGCAATTGAAATTTTGAAAACCTAAACTACCAAATGGTTTCTTTTAACTTAAGAATCTTACCTAATTTTTTCCAAAAATTTATCTATTCAAAAACCCACCTATTTTATCCAAAAGCTAAACTACAAAAAAAAAAACAGAAGGAGAAAAGAATAAAAACGACCTAACTCTCTGCGCGCGCAGCAGCTAACGTGGCCCAAGCCCACCTAAGCACTAACGCGCGCAGCCCAACCCATCTAATCCGCGGGATACCGCTTCAATATTCGTGCTATCCTTATGATTTTGTACGGCTTCCATCCCAGCGGCGCCACCGCAGCCACGGCGCGACTCCGGCGGCCTCCACGGCACCCTAGTGCCTATAAGTAGCCCCTAGGTCTGCGCCGTCAACCCTAGCCCCTAGGTTTTCCTCTCCTCGCGCCGCTGCCGCCAATCGCTCCTTCCCCGGCGCCGATTTTCCCCTCTCTCTGCAACTCGTTCTCACCGGCGCGGCCATCTCTGAATCCGCCATGGCCTCCGCCGTCTCCATCCACCTGCACCCAACCTAGCTACTGAAATCGAGCGCCCTCTCCTTCCTCTCCAACTTGGACACCGGAGCACCACCGGAGAACGACTACACGTGCGCCGCCGTCCACGACCCCGCCGCAGCTGCGTCGTCACGCCGCCGTCATCGACCCTCTGCCACGTCTTCAACGGTGGTAAGCACCACCGTCACCTCCGTCCCTTCCTCTGCATACGCGCGCGCACATCCGTCATCTTTGGCCGCATCCATTCGCTTCCACGCGAGAGCAACCACGGATCCCCGCCGGCGATCTTCGTTTACTGACAGCAACATTCAGTCTTGCGCGCGCTAAAATACAGTTAACACCTGCTCTGAATGTTACCTTGGCTGCGCATGTTCCTCTGTCAGATGTTCGAGCACAGCGCAGTGGTAGTCTCCCTCTGAAACTCGCGAGTGGGCGCGGGTTCGATCCGCGAAAACCACACCTTTTTCTTTGTGGATTTTCATCCACAGCGAGGAGGCCCACGGTCAGCGACCCTCTGTGCCACGCGGCGTCGCGCAGCGCTTAGTTGGCAGATGGCCCACTGCGCAGTGACTGCGTGTAGGACACTGCTGTGTAACATTTGGTTTTCTGCGAATTACCAAAAATCAATTTCCTTTTTAAATAAACAGATTTGAATAATAACTTCTAAATTCAATATCTTTTAACTTACAAATCCAATGAATGCAAACTTTATATGAAACTTGATCTAAATTTCCTAATCTATCCAAATTTCCAACTTGTGTTCTGTTTTAAACTTTCAAATTGCATTTCAAATTCAAATTCAAATCATTTCATTTGTATTTGCTAAATTCAATAATTAATTATTCATAAGTCCAAATCATACAAATAAAATATGTTTTCAGTACCATTTTAAATAGGCTAATCAAATATAATTTTTGTTTTCTGTTTTGAATAATTAAAATGGCTTAAACAATTTGAATCTTGTTTAATTCAATTAAAAAAGTGTTTAATGTTGTTTAATTCCTAATTAATTAATCCAAAGTCCAATTTCAAAATGTGAAACATGTAATCCAACTAAAATTTGATAACCTTTTCAAATATCAACTTTGTTATTTGTTTTGAACACTTTAACTTGATGAAAACAACAATTGCTTGTGTGACATGCTTAAGTAACCAAATTTTCCAAACTTGATAAATCAATTCCAAACTTGTTTTATTTCCTTTTCCTTTGCATCCATCATTGTTATTTGTTGTTATCTTGTTATCATCATGCATGCATCATTCTAACCCACTTACACATGATGCTTAGTGTTAGAACAATTAATTCAACTATAAGGCATGGGTTTGCCATATGCAATCTTTGCATATGGAATCCATTTAAACTTGTGTATCATATCCACTAGTTTATTTTGGTGCATCTATTAAACATGACATGCATCCATATCTTGTTCATGCTGGATCTTTTGCCGTAGTAGTAATTGTTGCATTCCGGTGTTTGTTCGAGGTTCGTTGCTTCTTCTCGGATAGGACGTTGAGATGATGTGAGCAACGACAAGTTCTGCTACCTTGCGGGATCCCAGGCAAGTATACTCACTTGCATGCCACATGGCTGCCTTTCATCACTTGTTACCGATTCTTTCCGTTGGTTCTTTTCTGCTAGCCTTAGTGATAGTTGTTTCTGTTACGAACCCATCACATGAATCCCTTAACCTTGACATTGCCTCACCTCCATACCTACAGCCTTTGTTTGTGCCTGTTCTTATCTAGCATGCTTAGGTTGTTTTGCTCGAGTCTGTTACCCGTTACTTTCTGTTATTACTCCGTTATGTTCTGGGGGGCTCGATGTTTAATCGATCAATCAATCATGCTAATGTTACTATGAATAATAAACTTGATGATAAGGCACCGGCAGGAGGCCCTTTGTGGTTTTGAGGCCTGCTAGTGTCGACCCTAATAGGAAAAGGGTCTTGTCTACTGATCCATGATGAGCGCACTACCCGCATTTGGGGAGTATGGGCTCCCCCTCAGTTTGACCCGATTCGCATCTCGTCCAAATCGCCTCATTTAGTTCGGGTTTTCCATTTGCTGCATGCATGATCTTGCGAGCCCTTGGATCCCGGGTGGAACTTTCGTAGTCGGCATATAGGGGGACACGTTCTTAGAGTGCTATGAGGGTCCATTTTCTTCTGGGCTCGATTAGCCGTGCGCCCAAGGTTCTTTGGGCTTGATGCGAAGAAGGGTTGGATTGTGTTGAGTGCCCCGCTTGGTGGAGTGGCCACTCCATCTGGCGGGATATTCATGAGTGTCGGTTACTATGGTGCAACCCTGCAGGGATAATCTTCTCGAGAAGCCGTGTTTTCCGCGGTTATGGATTACTTGGTGAAAGTACTGGCTAACAAGTACTCAGGACAACTTTAACATAATGATTAACCATGTTACACCCCATGCTTAACAACTTGACTAGTAATAGGTTTATTCACACAATAACTTGATTCATCTTAATACAACTGTGTGAGTTATCCTCGGATCGCTTCTTTGGCTAAAGGGGCGAGGTCCAGGATGGGTTTGTTTGGATTTACTTTCTGTTGGTTACTATTACTCGATCTTATCCCCTTTCTGATAGTTGGAATTAATATAATCTCTGTAGTTGGTTAGTGCAGCCTGTTGTCGCTTATTTGCAATAACCCCTTCCTTTCCGTTGATCCTAAAGTATTTGTATCTTGTGATGACTGGCTACGCCGGTAACTTGTGAGTATGGGTTTTATCCCCCTTGCCAGTACTTAACCGTACTGACCCACGAATCTCTTTCGTGGCTGCAAATTCCAAATTGCAGTCAACAGGTTTGAAGTCTGACGACGTTAGCTTGGGAATCCCTCCGGCTTGGCCTGGGCAGGGATTGGACGCCTTCGGTTATCTTCAGGACTCTTAGTCCAATTTGGATCTTGTCCGTAGACGGACGTTTGTTTCTTCCGCTGTTATTTGGATCTTTGTATTGTATCAGTTGTAACCCCGGCTCGTGTGAGTCATCTTGTATCTATCTGTTTCTGTTGTAATTGTGGATTATTCGTGAACTATCGTAACGTTATCATAATTGGCAACCTGGAATCGGTTATTATGCGGATTTGGCGGGAATGCTGAAATCTGCATAGTGCCCGATCCCGGGGCGTCACACAGGGGTTATGGAGCTTATGAATTTTCATGGTCTCACTCCTCTCATGGGGACTAATAATGCTCACCCATTTGCCCCTGAGTTGCTTAAGGAGTTCTATGCCACTGTATTCTTCTCCACTTAAGGTCCTCGTACTTTGACTTGGATGAGTGGTGGTGTTCAATGTACTGCTTCCATGACAGAGTTTGGTTCTCTTCTTGGCGTTCATTTGGTCAAATATGATGGTATGAACAACATTCGCATTCATGGTGATCCAAAGTATCTTATGAAGGCTAAGGATGGTCTACGTCATTGCTACCCAGAAGGCACCGGATCTCAGCACATTCCCAGGGTCAAGTATTTCTCTGAGTTTTGGTACATTGTGCACACCATTCTTCAGAACACTATCAATGTCAAGTTTGTTGAGAAGGGTGAGGTCCGCAAATGGTTGATCAATCTTCTCTTTCACATTGGCACTGCTATGAGGAACAACCAACAATTATATATTCTGGATTTCATGTGGCATGAGATGAGGATCGTGGTTCGTGACAAGAGGGTACCCATCTATGGCTCCTACCTTCAGATACTCATTGAGTCCAAGATCCCAGCTGGCCTCGTCAACAACTATGCCAAGGTGACTCCCAAGCAGTCTGTTCTTCTCTTGGAGGCTGAGGCTGAGTTAGCTGCTGCTCAACGCACTAAGCGTACCCACACACTGTCCATGGCGCCTAGTACATCTCATGGTGTCCGCCGTTCTTCTTCTCCAGAGCCTACTGTCCCCGCTTCTGGCACTTTCAGCATTAAGCGGGCACTTCAGAAGATGAATTGCTTCTTCATTGAAAAGCAGCAACAGGACTATCAATCCTATCGCAAGGGCAAGGCCTATCATCGCAATCAGCGGGCTATCATGACAGCTCTTCAGCTCCCACTCAGCCCTCCTAGCTCGGATGAGATCCCCGAGGACAAATGGAAGTCCCGGCACACTTACTGGCTTGGCGATGACGCTAGTTCTCTCGGTTCTTTTGCGGCCTCCTATACAACTGCTGCTAGTTCCAGTCAGGACCCTCCCGAGGACTTTCCCGCGGCGGATGATGAGATAGATGATGACGAGTGATTGGACGTCCATCATTTTCTCCCTTTTTGGTGTCTTGATGCCAAGGGTGAGAAATACTCACGCATTGCATTGCATATCATGCATCCATTTGCGTTTTATCAACGCTATTACTTTCCTCGATCTTAGTTGATGTTACTATCTGTGTGTTTCATTGAACTTTGTTACTATTTAAGACTATGTCTCTATTATCTATCGTACTATCTATCTATCTACTATGTGATGTAATTTAGATGTGTTGAAGATCATAGTAAGGCTATCATACTATCTATCTATCCACTAATTGATGTGATGAAGCCATAATGAGGTTATTCTTTATCTATCTACCACTATGAGATGAATTTTATGGTGATTTCTATTTTATGCGCAATACAATCACTTATATAAAGATAACATTATGCCTATTCATGAATGCTCACTATTTAGTTCAAAGTTTGTTTCAACAAACTCTGTGCCTATACATGTCCATCGATAATGCTAGATCATGTTCGAATAATCTTCATACTTCACATAGTTATATCATGCTAGCATCATATATCCTGTTTTCCTATAAAACATAGTGGGAGAAGAGAATTATAATCTTTGCACTCCATGTGTTCATCAAATATATATATCTCATGATGGGGCACACAAATAGGGGGAGTACCCCTATAATTTTTATCTCCTTGCAAATAGCCATGATAAACTATCCATAATGCAAATCCGTATGTTGTCATCAAACATCAAAAAGGGGGAGATTGAAAGGACATTGTTCCTAATCTTGTTTTCGGTGTTTGATCACAACATTTGGAAGATCTAATGGTTTCCCCAAGTATGTTCATAGCCTATCATGGATAAATGCAATCATACATCTCCCTGGCCATTCATACGGTTGACAACAAAAATGGAGAAAAGATAAGAAGAAAGGAGGAAAAGAAACGAGAAGAAAGGGAAAAAACTGGGGAGCTGGTCGGCCTGGCCGGGCCCCTAGGCCGGGCTGTTCGGGCGGTGCCCCGGCCCCAGCCTCCCCCACGCCGGCCCCAGGCCGGGTCGTTCGGGCAGTGCCCCGGCCCCAGCGCGCCTCCACACCGGGCTCCCAGGCCGGGCTGCCAAGCCGGCCCCACTTTGCCTCTAGGCCGGGGTGGGACTTGGCTCTGTCCTGGACGCCCCCGGCCGGCCTGGCGAGTGAGGTTGAGTTCCTTTTTCTCTCTAGTTTTTTTTTTTGATATCTTGATCATTTTTTCCGACATCATATGCAAAAGTTATGCCCATTTTACTTTTTTTTTAACGAACTTTTGCTCAGAAAGTCGAAATTCATATTTCAAAATTTGATAAAAAGTAGACCTTAAACTCTCCGTGCATCTATACGGGATTTATTTTTTGATGCTCTTTAGACCTCCAACTCTCCCGTGAAAAACTAGAAATGGCATTCCGGGGGGGGGGGGGTGGAGTTTGTGCGTGGACAGAAAATTTTGGGGATGAGAATTCTGTGGCGCACAGGACAGTGGTGCGCCACTGAAATGTCATATTTCTGTGGCGCACTAACCCACCATGCGCCACAGAATATGAGTGGGGCAATGATTGGGTTGGGCCCCAGCATATTTCTGTGGCAAATCCGGTATTAGTCCCGAAGAAAGATAGTAATGTTCTTAGGATGTGAATAGATTACACCGGCCTGAACAAATTGTGTCCAAAAGATAGGTTCGCATTACCGCGAATTGATCAAATAATAGATTCCACTGCTGGCTCTCAGCTTTTATGATTTTTGGATGCTTATTCCGGGTACCCTCAAATACGTATGAAGGAGGAAGATCAAATCAAAACTTCCTTCATAACTCCGTATGGAACATACTATTACATAACTATGCCTTTTGGCCTAAAGAATGCATGTCCAACTTACCAGCGTTGCATGCAACGTTGCTTGCATAGTAAGATTGGCAAAAATGTTCACGTTTACGTGGACGATATTGCCTTCGTTTCTAAGGAAAAGGATACACTCCTTGAAGATCTACGAGAAACTTTCGAAAATTTGCGCACTTATAAAATAAAGTTGAATCCATTAAAGTGCGTATTCGGGGTTCCCTTAGGAAACTTTTGAGTTTTATCGTTTCTCACAGAGGAATAGAAGTAAACCCGGAAAAGATCAAGGCAATCTTAAACATATCAAAGCCTATGTGCTTAAAAGATGTACAAAGATTGACGGGTTCCGTAGCCGCAGTCAGCAGGTTTATAAGTCGGCTAGGAGACAAAGCTCTGTCATTATACAAATTGTTGAAGAAATCCGACAAATTTGAGTGGACAGAAGAGGCGGACAAAGCATTAACCCAGCTAAAAGAAACCTTTATGAAAGCTCCCATTTTAGCATCACCAAAAGACGAAGAACCCATGTTACTGTATCTTACAACAACAGACATGGTTATCAGCGCGGTGATAGTTGTAGAAAGACAGAAGGAAGAGCAAAGCGTACCAGATCAATACCCAGTGTATTATGTCAGCGAAGTATTTTCCGAGTCTAAACAAAGGTATCCACACTATCAAAAGCTGGCATATGGCGTGTTTTTCGCATCTCAGAAACTCCGCCATTATTTCCAAGGACATTCCATAACAGTGGTATGTAAAGCACCACTAGGGGATATTATTAACAATGCGGACGCAACAGGCCGAGTAGCCAAATGGGGTATCGAGCTAGCCGCGTTCGACATTAAGTATCAACCCCCGACGGCAATAAAATCCCAGGCGTTGGCTGATTTCGTCCCTGATTGGACAGAAGCAATGAAAAGCACACCAATGCTGGAGTCGAAATACTAGGTCATGCACTTTGACGGATCCAAGATGAAGGAAGGCGCTGGAGCTGGTGTAGTGCTAAAATCCCCAAAAGGTGATACTATGGAGTATGTATTACAAATACACTTCAACGCCAGTAATAACGTGGAAGAATACGAAGCTTTGCTTCATGGGTTGCACATTGCAAAATAAATAGGTGTCAAATGCATACTATGCTATGGTGACTCGGATTTGGTACAACATCAGCTAAACCAAACATGGGATGCCAAAAGCCCCATCATGGCCGAATATCGGAGAACGGTGGACAAGTTTGCTATTTGCTTCCTGGGATTTGAAGTACTTCACATCAAAAGGGAAGAAAATTGGAACGCGGATGCATTAGCCCGCATGGGTTCGGAAAGAGTGAAAACCCTACCACCAGGTGTGTTTGTCTAGCATTTGCATGAACCATCCATAAAAGGTGGAGATGTTGATCATCCTCTTGTTTTCGAGTCAAT
This sequence comes from Alopecurus myosuroides, assembly GCA_028641055.1. Taxonomy (NCBI): domain Eukaryota; kingdom Viridiplantae; phylum Streptophyta; class Magnoliopsida; order Poales; family Poaceae; genus Alopecurus; species Alopecurus myosuroides. The sequence continues at coordinate 276,125,713 of CM054057.1, read as the reverse complement.
TGAAGTCCTGCTTGTTAACCCGGATTGGAAAATTCCATATTTAAACTTATTAGTTGATCAGAAGTTCCCGGATGGAGCAGACGAGGTCTTGCAAAGACAGATACAACGTCGATGCAAAGGATACACGGTAATTAATGGTTGCCTGTATAAACGCAATACTATCGGAATTTTTCAGCGATGTATTTCGCCAGAAGAAGACCAAGAAATCCTGCAGGAAATCCACGTAGGAGATTGCGGACATCATGCTCAATCAAAATCATAGTCAAAAAATCATTCCGTGCAGGGGTTTTCTGGCTAACAACCAAAGACAGACGCCGAACACATAGTAAATACATGTGCCGGATGTCAGTATTACGACAAGCAGGCGAATATGCCATCCCAAGCACTCAAAACTATACCTATTACATGGCCATTTGCGGTTTGGGGGGTTAGATATGATGGGACCGTTCAAAACTGCAAGAGGTGGACTCACACATCTACTCGTTGCGGTAGATAAGTATACCAAGTGGGTGGAGGCGAAACCCATCAAAAAACTTGACGGGGTGACTGCGAGAAATTTCATCATTGACGTAGTCATGAGATACGGCGTTCCACATAGCATAATTACTGACAACGGGACACATTTCTCAATTGGAGAGTTGGCAAAATATTGCCGACAAATGGGAATACGCCTAGATCTCGCATTTGTGGCACACCCACAAGCCAATGGGCAGTTTGAAAGAATGAACAGCTCAATCCTGCAGGAAATACACCCAAGACTCGAATCTCCTCTTCATAGAGCAGCTGGAGCATGGGTAGAGGAATTACCTTCCGTGCTTTGGAGTATTCGAACGACGCCAAATAGATCAACGGGGCAAACCGTCTATAATGTAGAAGCAGTGCTTCCAACGGACATGCTCCATGATAGCCCAAGAGTGCAGGCTTACGATGACTCAGATGCCGAAAACGCACGACATGATGCCATCGATCTTTTAGAATAAGAACGAGAAAGCAAAGATCCTCCATTTATCAGCAAGGATTACGACGCTACCATAGTCGTAAAATCAGACACCGTTCTTTCAAAGAAGGTGACTTAGTACTAAGATCGGTGCACGAAAGGAAGCACAAGTTAGCCCCTGTTTGGGAGGGACCATTCGCCATTAGCAAAGCTATGAAAATAGATCTTACTATCTTGTAGATATTCGGGATACGGAGGATGATCCCAAAAGACTGAATCGCAAAAGAAAGAGAAAGATAGATGTCGAACTGGGAGAGACAAAGAGACCCTGGAGCATCCAGCAGTTACGTCCCTTTTACACTTAGTTCAATTTCTATGTAAACATTTTTGAGATCATGAAATAAAGTTGTCAGAATTCATGCATTTATGTTTTTACATGTTTATTATAGTACAAATCATAAATCCGCCTTATCTATTTCCCAATGATATTTCAAAATACTCAATTTTAACCGGCTGCCAAGTTAGCCCCTGTTAGGGGTGGGAAGGGTTCCCCGGCCCCAGTCCGGCTGCCAAGCCGGCCCCACTTTGCCTCTAGGCCGGGGTGGGACTTGGCTCTGTCCTGGACGCCCCCGGCCGGCCTGGCGAGTGAGGTTGAGTTCCTTTTTCTCTCTAGTTTTTTTTGATATCTTGATCATTTTTTCCGACATCGTATGCAAAAGTTATGCCCATTTTACTTTTTTTGTAACGAACTTTTGCTCAGAAAGTCAAAATTCATATTTCAAAATTTGATAAAAAGTAGACCTTAAACTCTCTGTGCATCTATAAGGGATTTATTTTTTGATGCTCTTTAGACCTCCAACTCTCACGTGAAAAACTAGAAATGGCGTTCCCGGGGGGGGGGTGGGGTGGGGTGGAGTTCGTGCGTGGACAGAAAATTTTGGGGATGAGAATTCTGTGGCGCACAGGACAGTGGTGCGCCACAGAAATGTCATATTTCTGTGGCGCACTAACCCACCATGCGCCACAGAATATGAGTGGGGCAATGATTGGGTTGGGCCCCAGCATATTTCTGTGGCGCACCCTTGTTCCGTGCGCCACAGAAGTCCTCTTTTCTGTTGCGCATTCCTCCCGTGCGCCACAACACTAAATTTCTATGGCGCATGGCTGCTTGGTGCGCCACAGAATATGTTCCATAGAAAGGCACTTCTCTACTAGCGTCTCCTCAAATCCCCAACCAAAGCTCGTGATACTTTGGGATTTGGAGGAGACATCCCCGATCTACAACTCCACCAAGTCGATTAGAAATCCACCCGCTCGTCCCTTAGGGATCTTGTTGTTCTTAGTTCATCGGAGCCAAGACTCTTGTTGCTCTTAGCTCATCGGAGCTTGGATCCTTGTTGATATCCCCGGAGCTCTTGTGCCCGTGGATCTTGTTTCTCGGAGTCTTGGTGGCTCTCGAGATTCGGTGAGGACCCTCCAATCTTGTGGAGTGTGCCTCATCCTTGTAAAGGTTCTAGTTGTCAACCTCAACGGCAACATAGTGATTCGAGCCTGTCCACATCGGTGGAAGGACTCGAAGGAGATACGGTGTGCCATTTGAGGGCTACTCGGTGTTCCACTTTGGTGGCACCGCACCGCTCCAACGGAGATTAGCTTCCATTGGGTAAGTGAACTTCGGGATAAATCTCCGCGTCATTATGTTCGGTTATCCCTCAACTTATCTTTACTCATTACTACTATCTTAGTCATATATTCACCTTGTGCTAGTTGTACTTGCTAACCATATAGGATTGTTCACCTAGATGCATAATCTAGACAATCTATATTTGAGCACTATCTTATTAACTCAAAAAAGAAACTAAAATTTGTAGTTAACCTATTCACCTCCCTCTAGTTAACCTCTCGATCATTCACCAGCGTTGTCAGATGGCGACTCGAGGCTCGCCGGGCTCAAGATGAACTCAGACTCCGATTCGCCGAGTCCGATCTGATCGGGAAAGCGCAGGATTCCTGCCTTGCTGGCGTGGAAGTAGAAACAACCGAACGTCAAGCTGACGCTTTTCTCGAGTCCGTTGAACGTTGGTTGAGATCCCCACGAGTGGGGCGCGTAGACGAGCGACCCGAAGCGGATCGGCTCCGTAGGAGTCGATGATCCTGGGTTCCAGTGGAAGCTTGGCGAAGACGAGGCCGAATATGCCATGGATCCAACGCCTGCTGTTCCCACGGATGGCTCCAATTGTCGATTAATCATCTCGACAAGTCCCTCGGATGATCCTGTAGGGTTTCGGTTAAGAGAACGTATAAGGCCTTGGTGACAATCGTCGGCTAACAGGGGGCACGACTTACCTAGGTTCGAGGCCCTCGTAGAGGTGAAACCCTTACTCCTGCTCTTGAGATCTATATTATGAGTAGATCGATTACAAAGGTGGGTGCGCCGGCCGAGAGATTGATCTCGATCTTATGGCTATGGTGGTGAAAAGTAGATTGGACCCCCCTCCTCGTGGTTCTCTAAGCCTTTTTATAGATGGCCGGGTCTCAAACAGTACTGGGGGTAGGAAGGGTTACAAACCCTAGTTCTAGGTCGGTGGGAGCTTTCCTTCGTGACCCGCAAGTTTCGCGGGTGGGCTTCTGATGTCTACGCACACTTCTATTCTTGTAGACAGTGTTGGGCCTCCAAGTGCAGAGGTTTGTAGAACATCAGCATGTTTCCCTTAAGTGGATCACCCAAGGTTTACCGAACTCAGGGAGGTAGAGGTCAAAGATATCCCTCTCAAGCAACCCTGCAATTAAGATACAAGAAGTCTCTTGTGTCCCCAACACACCCAATATACTTGTCAGGTATATAGGTGTACTAGTTCAGCGAAGAGATAGTGAAATGCGAGTAATATGGACGGTTATAAGTAATTATAGCAATCTGAAATAAATATGGCAGCAAGCAAACATGTAGCAGAACAGGCGGAAAAACGGTGTTTCAATGCTTGGAAACAAGGCCTAGGGATCCTACTTTCACTAGTGGACACTCTCAACAATGATCACATAATTGAATAACTAAATATCTTCTCTTCACTATGCTACTCTTAACCCTCTCCGGTTGGATAACGAACACTAATCATTGCGTAGGGATGCAAAAAGCATTCCTTAAAGTAACCATTCCCATGTCTAGTTAGCCCCACACTGTCAACTTGAGCGCCATAGAAGGTACTAGACAGACATCACAATTCATAGAGGAGACACCCAGGATGTGCACACTGTCACCTTCACACCGCGGGACAACGTGACTCCAAAGTTCATATTAATAAAACACTTGAGTAGCACAATAGATGAAGAGTAACATTTGCTTATTCAACTAGATTACAAAGCCCACAATCACATATAGATCACACCATGGTAGAGAGATATGAACCACATAGCTACCAGTAGAGCCCTCATCCTCGGGGGAGAACTACTCCCTCCTCATCATAGGAGACATCAACGACGATGGAGATGGCGGTGGAGTCGATGGAGATGGCTTACGGGGGCACTTCTCCGTCCCGGCAGGGTGCCAGAACAGAGATTTGTCCCCCGAAACTTGGGTTGACGATGACGGCGGCTGCGGAAGGTTTCGTGGAATTTTGCCGATTCGGTTAGAGTTTTCGGGAGGAAGGCCTTAAATAGGAGGAAGAGCAACGCCGCTTCGAACTTCTGGATGCTTCCGGGAAAATAGGAACTTTGGGATTCGTGGGGTCCAATTCCGAGAATATTTGCAGAATAACTTTTATGAAATAAAAAACTACAGAAAACAAGGGACTGTCACTTGGCATCTTGTTAATAGGTTAGTCTCGGAAGACGTGTAAAAATGCTATAAAGAAGGGAGAAAACATGCAACGATTGGCATAATATCAACTTGGAGCATAAGAAAATATAGATACGTTGGAGGCGTATCAAGCATCCCCAAGCTTAGTTCCTACCCGTTCTCGAGTAGGTAAACGATAAAACAAAATAATTTCTGAGGTGACATGCTACCACACAATCTTAATCATAATATGTAAAGTAGAGCATGTAAACTAGGATCAAATGAACTAAAGCTCTGATCTATATTTGATATCAACAAGTAATGCATAAACAAATAAGAAGAAAGAAGCAAAACTTTTTATGAATCAATACTAAAAGACTATCAACCGTACAAAGTTTATTAGAGATGATTTAAGCTTTCAAGAACAACAATATCATGCACGTCAGACGATCTTCACAACCCCTGTTAGGATCAAGTCAAGCTTTCCACATGATGCAATGCTTGAATCTTAAACTATTTGCGCACTAAAAACAAGCAAGTGTTCTGCGTTGGTCCTAGCACCGGGCTGTTATGGCAAAGAGAACATTATGGGTTTTTTGGAAGGTCAATGGAAGAAAGGCTCACAAAGCTGAAAGTGGTCATTAGACAAGAGAAAATCTTACAACCGAAGTTATGCAAGGAGTAGTGATTTCCACACAACGGATGGACATATATCTATAAGTGTATGAAAGCTCTCCAATGAAACTAGTGAGGGTGCATCCAACTTGCTTGCTCACGAAGACCTAGAGCTCATTTGAGGAGGCTCACCATGGGAATATACAAGCCAAGTTCAATAATGTAAAGTTTCCCACATAGTAATGAATGAATGACAATATGAAAATTTTCCTCAAACTGAAGTATTGGTGCTAAACATGAAGCATAAGTGTGGTATAAAGGATAGTGATGCGCCCCCTCTCTCTTTATTCTCTCTTTGGCCTTTTTTTCTTTCTTTTTGGGCCTTTTCATTATTTATTTATTTATTTTATATATCCTCACCGGTAGGGGCAACATCCTATATTACAATGAATCATCACACTTTTAGTACTCATAACTCATAATGGAATATCTCTGATGTCTCTAGCTGCATGCTACTGCCACTGTAGCAGTATGCATAATTAATCATGAAGCTCATCATCAAGTAACATAATGGAGGTGGATGTTGTGCAGCAATATATCTCAGAATGACTATGGAAATGCCATGATAGATAGTTATGGTGGCTGTTTTGAGGAAGAATATATGGGCTTATGTGTAGGAGAACAAAATCCTCCCACGGGATTTGGATGCACTGGCGAAGTTTGCACCAACTCTCAATGTGAGAAAGGGCAATGCACAGTACCGAAGAGGCTAGCAAATATGGATGGTGGAAGTGCCAGGAACCGCAACGTAGACTCACGAGTTAAAAGGTTTCAGCAAGAAAATCATCTTACAAGGCACAATGCAAATCACTCCAAGAGGGCCCGTGGCAGTTAGCTACACTGACCGTAGCGCGTAACAATAGGCCGATCAGAAATGTATCACTCGTAACAATCATATACCATTGTTTATATCAGCTGGTAATTTAAGCGACACAGTTTCAAGTTTGTTAGACCAACCATTAAAAGTTTATACTTACTAGTCCTTCTTGTTTATCCATTAAGCAAATTAATTTCTCAAACAACAGTAGTGATTCAAGTGAAGCAATTTAGTGATCTACAAGACCATGCAATCTTTTTTCACTATACCAACTATCACAATAGCATTTCTATTTCCAAGGGAACACACATATGAGAACCACCTAACTACAAAAGCTAACAACTCTGAACAAAGGATGCAGGCAAAACAAGAGTTGGAAGCACTAAAATATGTAAGCACGAATACTCAACAAATATAAGTGAAGCACATGAGTATTCTAACGAAAAAGCGGCCAGGAAAACCTGGTTCTTCTGGAGAGCGGATATTGGTCCGAAGATGGTGGATCCGCCATTCTTCTTGGACTTCATCGATGAGAGGCGACATATCCCGGTCCAAGAAAGCACGGGGACGTCCCCGGTCAACGTGCTACATCGACATGTGACTTGTTGGATGCAGCGGACATGTTCATCGGCTCTCAAAAACTCTTTGACGATAGTACTAACTTGGATCTTGCAATGACGGAGGCTCGGCGTCTCCTCCGGTATCCGTCTCGGCGGTGCTGGACTTGGGCGACGGCCGCTTGCTACGATGTCCGCAGGAAATCCTAGGGATCTCGATCTCTTACGATTTTATCTGCAAATTTAGGATAATAAGTTTATCTCAGTTTGTCTTTTAGTTTTCATGTGTGTTGCGTATTATGACTTGATTTTTGATTAATGTAATATATGGTTGCTTTAAAAAAAGCGATACGGGGCAGTGATCTGATGCTGCACCTGTCAGACGGCCACTCCATGACGCTGTAGCAAAGCGTGGCCGGCAGATCTCCGGAACAGTTGAGCTGCGGCCTGCAGGCTTTTGTTGTTAGCCCTGGCCCAACAACACGTCTGTTTGAACTTCGAGACGGGCTACGGTCGACCATTCCCCCTCCGAGCAGCCCAACAAGTCAAAACAACAAAGGGGAAGGAAAAACTGAACCCTAGCACCCACCTCCTCCGGCGATGCCTTCGCCGTCGCCTTCGCGGCCGCCGACGCTGCCGGTGCTTCCAATCTCGGAGCACGAAGACGAGATCGTGGCGGCCGTGGAGGCGAACCCGGTGATCGTTGTTATCGGCGAGACTGGCTCCGGTAAGAGCACCCAGCTCTCCCAGATACTCCACCGTCGAGGCTACACCCGCCGCGGTGCAATCGCGGTCACCCAGCCCCGCCGCGTCGCGGCCGTATCCGTCTCCAGGTACCCACCTTTCTCTCAATCGCGCGTGCATGGTTACATTTGCTGGAACGTGGGCTGGTTGCGGGGGATTTAGGCGCCATGGGGATCCTGTGGTTCCACTTGCTGAATTATCATGCTATCATGTTACTCCTCAAAAACAAAAATCATGCTATCATATTTATCTTCACTCTGAGTTGTGAGGGCGCAGCTAGAGCAATTGGCTGGATTGGGAAAGGAGGATGCACCTGGGATTGATTATGTGTTGAGAATTTTGTACTGGTCTATATGGCCGCGCAGATACCAAACTCTGTTATGTTTTACAGAGTAGCAGCATAATGTTCGAGGGAGTATCAGTTTGTTGGACAAAAATATGTCAAGAAAATGAACACCTGAAACTGCCCCGTAGGAAATTCATATCATACCTGAAATATTGAGAACAACTTGAATTATTTGCAGGAGGGTGGCACAAGAGCTCGGTGTCTCACTTGGGGAAGAAGTTGGCTACGCTATCAGATTTGAAGACCGAACTTCAGAAAAGACTTCCATAAAGTAAGCTTCATAAATCTTGAATTTCTTGTAACATAGATATGTCCCGAGTTTGTGAGTGAATATGTTGACTCCATTCGTAGGTACCTGAGTTTGTGACTGAATATGTTGAATCCATTCGTAGGTACCTGACAGATGGCGTTCTTCTGCGGGAAAGCCTTTCAAATCCTGAGTTGAAGCAATACTCAGTGATTATCTTGGATGAAGCTCATGAGCGTAGCTTGAACACGTATGGTGATCTATCAACTTGTTATATATAATTCTGGAGCATGTCCTAACCCTAATCATGTGTAACTGTGACATTTAATGTGTTACTATGATATAGTCTCTCAAGTTAAAAAATGTAGGATAATAATCCGTAATGGGCCGTGCACCACTCCGTAGTAGATAATCTTTGTTGACAGCATAGTTTTATGTAAGATCCATCATATGCATGTTGTACTTTTCAGCGGCCATTCAGTATAAAGTGATAGGCACTACTGCGCACAACTTATATTTTATTGAAGTAGGTTGCGAAGCGCTAGCATAAAATGTATAGCATAGTAGAGTGCAAACTTTGGGGATATCGAAATATTAGGATGACCAAACTCTGTTATTTTGGCAGATCGTGCCATATTGTGTATCGAACATCAGTAAATCAGTCTTCACCTATACTAGCAATAGAACACTTGGGCCTGTCAGTAACTCAGTCTTTGTGCCAAGAAACTTTGATTCTGCATACCATAAATACATTGGGACAGTTTGGCCTTTCTGAGTTTATGTCCAATTTGTGTAATGAACTTGTGTTGTGAATTTCGGTAATGAACTTTATTTTATTCTAATTATGCTTTATTTCTCTGTAGCACGAATTTTTTTGTATAGAGTACATATCAAATTCTTAATTGATCACTCGCTAATATGAGTTTTCAAATAACATATATAATGCATGACCTAAACCGTAATTCTCTCAAGTACATGCTTTACCTAGTTACTCTTTAGTTGAGATTCCTCTGATTGCAAATGCAAAAAGTAACATCTAGCTCTTGAATGCAAATGTTGTCCCAAAACTTTCATATATCCATCTCATGAAAGAAGGAAAATGTCCCTCTAAAAGGTGTGAGACAAGGCGCTAAAACTAGGGTTTACATTGTAAAAAATCTTGCGCTCCTTTGCTTCTAAATGCACCAAGCAGACGTGGCATTGATCTCCAATAAGTACTTAGAAATGCACACAGATCTTACGTAACATGAAATGGAGCAACATTTGTTGCATCAGTGTTCTCTTTGCTTTGCAAATTACTCCATCTTTGTTTCATTTGAGTATGAGAAGATGGCTTTTCACATGAACATAATTTTCTATCAAGTCTTTACTAGTCCTAGCATTTCAATGAAAAGAAAAGATATGTGTCAGTTACAAGCCTATTGAGTATTTTACTGGAAGCTATGCTGTCAGTCCTTTCATATCAAAATAATAGGTTCATGTAAGTAAGCCCTTCTGCGGCTATTTTTAGGACATCTTTAACTCCAGATCACATTACAAACCTTATAGAGTTGTTGCTGATCTGTTCATTTTTCATTATAGGTCCGGGTATTTGCTCCAGCACCTCCAGATTGTCGACGGTTCATTGTTGCAACAAATGTAGCTGAAACATTGTTGACCGTGGATGGAGTTGTGTAAGCAGCAATCATTATCAGTTAAAGTGCACAATACTTTCAGTTTCTTTCTCCAAAGTCGTGTTTTGTTATTTAATTTTGGTGACAGAAATGTTGGGTTTCTGAAGTAGTGAATCTGTATTCGACTTTGGGCTTTGTAGAACATATACGCAGGAAAATTGCCAGAATTATTCTTTTATGGACTTGGATTCTGCTACTCTCCAACATGAGCTTATTTGAATTTTGTAGAAGATTGATATTGTAAACTGGAGGTGGTGTACTTTTGCCTGTTAAGCCATAATTTCCATCTAACTCACACAACTTTGACATTATTTAGTTCTACATGTGAATTTGTGATTCATGCATGGGTTGCATCTTGATAAACTAGTCTATGTTTGATAAACCATACCGATATAAACTTGAAAACTGGCTTATGAATGCCTGCGGGGATTGTTAACAATTGATGAGATCCAATTTTTAACTTCAGTATAATGATTATAATTAAAAATGAATCATCTATATTATAATCATGATGTTACTTTGGATGGAGGAGATGATAATACATGAGCAACTACCCAACTGAGACTGAACTATTAAAAATTGCAATATTTTGTATATCTAGCTGAGTACTCAAAATGTCTGCAATTTTATGTTCCTGGAGATCGGTTTCACTAATAGTACTATATCTTATTTCCCCAGGTTCGTGATTGATTGTGGTTATGTAAAGCAACGCCAGTATAATCCGTCGACTGGAATGTATTCACTTGATGTAGTTCAGATTAGCAGGTAAATAATATGGAATTTGCGCTCTGGTTATTATTACTTTCGTACTTTCGTTCATTGATGCCTAGCTATAATGCACAATATGTACTGATTTTTTTTCATGAATAACCAGAGTGCAAGCTGACCAGCGAGCTGGACGAGCTGGAAGAACTCGGCCTGGCAAGTGTTATAGGTTGTACCCAAGTTCCATCTACCAAAATGAGTTTCTTGAGGCCACAATTCCTGAAATTCAACGAACTTACCTTGCTGGAAGTGTTCTGTATCTGAAATCATTAAATCTTCCTGATATCGACATCCTGAAGTTTGATTTCCTTGACCCTCCATCACGTAAGATAAAGATCAAGAATCTTCTATTCATGATAATCCTTCCACATACACTTTTGACGCCTATTTTCATCTAATTAAGTAGTAGGTGTGGTGACCGAAGCAGCTGTAGGGCTAATCTTTGTTCAAGCATGTCATGATTTGAACGCCACCTTTCTTGTGCTGGGTCGAGCCTTGAGAGAACGTATCCGGTTACTGGCTTTGGTGCAACCAGGTTACCGGAAGTCGCAAACATACTTTAGAAGTTCTAAAAAATCTGAAAATAATTTATCACATAGACATTTTTTTATATCTGTCATGTCATAGCTTCAAATCCAATTTTGATCCGTAGTTTGAGAAACAAAGATAACATTTTCAACACTGGTAGTGTTAATGGGCCAGATGTATGGTTCAATTTGAAATAAGTACTACTAAGTACTAACATGATTTGACTATTTTGTTTCTCGAGTCGTGGGTAGAATATGAATCTGAAATTTTGTGACATGGTAAATATATAGTATATTGTATTGATGTGCTCAGTTATTCTCAGATTTTTTGACAACTTTTATAGTATTAGTGCACCACAAGAAGGGATGCACGGGTTACGTTCTCCTAACTGACCTAGAGAATTTAGCGTGCTGCCGCATATTTGCAAGTTAATTGATGTTTGCACTTGACATTTTGTGATTAGTGTAATAATGTATTCCCAGAACTTGCCTACCATGTCATTAGCGGTTCGGCATCAGGAATCTGAAGCTCCAAAGATCCTGATGGAAACCCATTGTTTTGTCTGTAGTGATCTAATGGATAAAGTTTTGATTATCTTTCGTCTCTTTATTAATGGACCAATGCTAATGACTTGTAGGTGAATCATTAGAAGATGCTTTGAGGCAGTTATACCTCATTGATGCAATTGATGAAAGTGGGCAGATAACAGATGTTGGAAGCCTCATGTCAGGTATGAATTTGAGCCTGAAATCAAAATTGTTCAAACCTATCGTGGAGGATATATGTGCATGAAAATGGCGGTTTAAGAGTTTCAAAGTTTCTAATTGGATATGCATGATCAATAGAATACAGTGTCGCATCTTTAGTTCAAAATGTATATTGGATGTACTCTTCACACTTGGCATATAAGTATGATGTACTGGCAGTAGTAGATAAACATTTCAGGTGAATTTAGAAACAGGTCGGAATTTAGCCACCACATTCAGTGTATTGGCATTAGTAGAAAATATTTCAGTTAAAATTTACAACAGTCAGATCCTAGCCGTCACATCTAGCAGGTCCTGTTTGAAAATTGACACCATGCCAGATGGCTGAGGTTTAGTTTAGTGCCCAATTGCTAGTTGAGAGGGTAAACAAACCAACATATAGATCCATGTGCCAAATGCGTTAAAACTGCTGATCAACCCCTTCACATGAAGCCCAAACAGAAGAGTAAGAGGGTGGTGGTGGAGGCGTGGTGTATCCACAATGGGAGTTACACCTAAGCCTATTTGAAGCTGGGGCATCACCGGAAGGTCACCTGTCACCTATAGAATTGAAATAGGACAAATGAGTACTCATTGTAAAGCGCATTTTGCTGCCTTCACTGTATTACTTGCCACATCGAACAACCATAAGCTCCAGAAAGCTCAAATTGTGACAATTTTGATTACACCATGTCTACTTGATTTTTTTTATGGGTTTATGTTGGATACGTTTATTTTGTATTGGTAAATTTTGAATCATCTGATTTGGCTGTGTAAGTTATATGCTGTGAAAATTATGTACAGAGCTCCCTCTTGACCCTTCGCTTTCAAGGACTTCGATTGAAGCAAATGAACTGGGATGTCTGTCTCAGGCATTAATTGTTGCTGCAGTTTTGTCAGCTGAAATCACACTGCGGCAAACTAGAAGGTGATCAATTTTTTGTATTTCATGTAGTCTATAACCAATCATATGATGAACTTGTTGCTTCATATATACATCAAGGACATGGAGGGAAAGAGGAAACGGCAAGAGCTTCCTGATGGTTCTGGCTGGGGTGACCATGTGCAATTGCTTCAAATATTTGAAAGCTGGGATCAAGCAGGCTATGATCTAAGATGGTGCTCAGATCATGATTTGCAGGTGAATGAAAATAAATTTGTGATTCAATATGCTAAGAAGAAAATTTAGAGGAGTGAGCACTTATTCGTCTTAAGTTTGTGAACATAAATGCAATCATATTGGACTTGCATGGCAGTCAAGCTGTGTCAAGAAGCATGTGACAAGTAACAATACCTGATTTGAGTTATGCCCACTTTATTTGAGTTTGTCAAGAGGACAAAGACGAAATAATATTGTGCTCAGCAGAACTGAATCTATATTCTGCTGATATAATATGTTTTGATTCCAATGCGTTGTTGAATGTAAGGATCATCTAGTCTTCTAAATTGAATGAACTGCTTGAAAAGTAGGGAATTATCTCTGTATACATAATACCATCTTTCGATGTATGGCAATGCCTAAAGCTATTAATTACTGTTCAATGGCTTAACAGTTCATTGTCCTTAATCTGTTAGGCATTTTATAACCTAAAATTGTACTCAAATCCGTCTCGAATTAATTATCTCAAAGTTGGACAAAAATGGATGTATCTAGACATATTTTTAGTGTTAGATACATCCACTTTTATCCAACTTTGAGACAATTAATTTGAGACGGAGGGAGTATTTGCAGCTACATATAGAACAGTATTAGACTTAACGTGGAAATTTACAATAATTAAAAGTTTAAAACGTCATGGGACCATCGTATGCTGATCCTTGCGTTTACAGAAAGGCAACAGGTTGGCTAAGGGAGTATGATTAAGTCGACGTGCATGTAATTCATATATTTGGAAGACTTTGCAATCACACTTTGTTTTGTAAAGATATTAGATTTCTGTGTTTTCCTTGACCACCAGACTTTCACCCACCAGAAAATCTCATATAATCCCTTGACCTCCTTAGCCTGCTATCTTTTCAGGTGCGGGGCATGAAATTCAGCAAAGATGTGAGGAATCAATTGAGTCAGATTATTCAAAAAGTTGCAAAAGGTCAGTGTATACTTATTAAAAGTCTCGACAAAGTACCCTTTTAATCCGCTCGCCTGTCTCCCCTATGCTGAGACAAGTCTCTCTTGTAGAGCTGCTTTTCATATAAAGTACATGTTTTGTTTTTGTTTTGATTAGTAAGAATTACCTTAAAATTAAGTAACAGTAAAACTCACCTAGCTAGGAGCGACCACAGCGACCTGATGATACTCTTAAGTCTTTGATCTTCCTGTTGGACGCTCTAGATCTCCCTGTCATTCAATCCAGCTTTGCTGCGGCATTTTTTTGACGTATGGTCGTCCCACAACGCGCTCAGCAGGGCCTTCCACTGGTCATCCCACACGTCACGGGGCACAGAACCAGGGCTGCTGCTCCGAATATGGACCTGGACATTTCTCCTATATTGGGCTGAAATGTTGTGGTCGAGACATTTCCTTAACCAGACCTCGAAATTAGCTATCCTTTCTTTTGTTTCTATAAAAGATGAACAACAAGTTTTTAAGTAAAAAGCTAGAAGAAAGCAAATGTTGGTTTACAACTACACCGATCTATCTCACCTCACGAAAAGCAGAAACACGCTTTCACCTAAATGTTTTGCATTTTTTTTTTAAAGTATATCTAGGTGATCCCACCTTCCCTACGTTAGTGTCATGTGAGGCACCACCCCTCACGATTGGAACCGTGATGGATGCGCGCACCCCTCACGATTGGAACCGTGATGGATGCGCTCACCCACACATACCTCTTAACAGTTCCAGTGGCGACTTCTCTTGTAGGGTAGCAACATGGATTAAGAGTCGAACGACTAGTCGATGAATCACAATCCAGGTTGACTCGAAGTGTCGACTAGACTAGTTGGGCGAGTCAGAGTGACTCAAAATTAGTCCCACATGTCATTTTTTTTTCAACATTGGCACTGCCCCCATGTGGAAACCTAGACCGAGGTGCTTGTTTTCTCCGGTGATACCCAACACTTAACTCTGAGACCACCGACTCCCGCATGCCGATCCTCTCCCTTGGCCGCCGCCTCTAGTCTGCCGGCCGGCGCCGTCATGCCAGCCCATGGCACCACCATCTGTTCCGTCCGGCCCGTAATATTCTCCTCCACCTGCTGTTCATGAGCCCATGGCACCCACCATCTGTTGCTGGTCTGCTCGTTCTGCCGGCTGGTGGTGGTGGTCTGCTCCTCCACCTGTGGCTGCTGCTCTTGGTGGATTGCTCCTCCACAGTCTGCGGCTGCTCCCAGGCTTCTCTCCTCCCAACTCTCCTTCACCATTGTATGGAATTTCCCAGGTTTCTCCCCTGTCCCCAGCATTCTATTACAAAATCTTTGATTTTTATATGGAATGATAACACGAATAGAGAAGAGGAAAAAATGTCACATGGTGGGCCCACAAAATACTCTATCCTCTTCTGCAACCGCGTGGCCAACCTGTAAGACGTGTCACACCAAGGGCGTACACGTCGCAGACTGTATATGACGACGTATGCGAGTGGTACACTGGTACCCACTAGCATACAAAATGTGCCACACAGAAAAGGCAAGAGCGTCGGAGGGAACACAACAAGAGGAGAAGAGGAAAAAGTATCACAGGCCCGCAAAACGCTCTCTCCTCTTTCGCAACCGCGTGGTCAACCTGTAAAACATCACAGACCATCAAAAGTACGACAAAAGTAATGGCGACGGTTGCCCGTGAAATCGGGAAATCATTGAGTATGCAAGTGGTACCCACTAGCCTAAAAAACGTGTCACACCAAAAAGGCAAGAGCGACGGGTGTCATGACAGGTGGTACCTCCCTGAGAGCTATAAAAGAAGACAAAATCTGAGGCGAAAACAACCATCTTCCTCTCCATCCGTGACCACCAAGCCTCCGCCTCTAACCCTCGCCTCCTCCTTCTGCTCCCATGGCTGAGCCTGCACCTCGCCCATGGAAGAACCTCCCTGTTGACCTCCTCACTGAGATCGCCCGCCACTTACCGTGCCCCGTCGACCGCCTCTCCATGTCGAGGACGTGCCATGATTGGTGGTTCGCTGTCCAATGGTCCCTGCCTCCGCGTCAACTCCCGTGGCTCTTCCTCCCGGATCCCACCACCGTTCCTCTCCCTATCCTTCCGAGGCCGGGCAGCACGCGGAGGGCATCTTTTTATTGCGTTCTCGGCAACGGAGACACACACAACCTCCGCATCGGGCTTGACACTGCCGGTGCGCGCTTCTTCGGCACATATGATGGTGGTTGGCTCTTGCTTGCCCATGGCCAGACCAACGGCCATGCGCTTCTCAACCTCCATACCGACCGGCGCTTATTCCTCCCTGACTACGCTTATTGTGTGAGAGGGGGTGTATGGCCCGTATCCATCGTGATCCTCGCTGCCACGTTCTCCTCCTCCCCGGGGCCGGGGCAGAACGCGCGGTGCTTCGGCGCTGCCATCGTTGGCTCACCGTATGGGATCCTCGGCCCGCAAGTTGCCTTCTGGAGCATGGAGGGGGCAGGATATGGTGATCGTCCGGTGGCTGTGGGTTTCATGGGAAGTCCATGGTCCCGACTCGAGGATGTCATACATCACAAAGGAGCTTTCCATTTCCTCACCAATACGGAGCAGGTCAGCGTGTATGACATATTCGAGCTCCAAGAAGGCGAAGAAGGTATACATTCCAGGGTAGGTGCGCACCACCACCACCAGTGCTACTTCACGCAGGGGGGACCTCGTAGCTCCAGCGTGCGAGTCGCCGCTCGCTACCTCGTGGAGTCCCGCGGGGAACTATTGATGGTAGTGAAGTTCGCGACATCGTCTCCTGGATGGTTCCTGCAGACAGGGGCTTTCCAGGTGTACCGTTCGACACAACATCTCACGGGTGCCGGCCTGGTTCAGTTCGCCTGGTCTGAGCTTCCTTCGCTGGATGGAAGGATGTTGTTCGTCGCGCGGGGGTGCTCCAGGGCCTACGAGGTAGCCGATTTCCCAGGCTTTGGCTTTCGAGACGGCATCTACTTCTTGGATGACTGGAACTCAGCGGATGTGGACGTGGTGTCCCAGTATGAAATGCTCGGGCGGCGCAGACGCAGGTACGACTGGTGGGGTCTGTATCTGGAGGAGGAGCCGATCCAGCGGTACGCCTGCCGTGACAACGGGAGGTGTCAGTGGGTGGAAGGGGAGTCACGTCTCCAAGTCTTCCAGCGCTGGTTCACCGACAAGCAACGCTCTAACTACTCAGCTCCGATTTGGTTCATCCCTTGAGGTTACACATGCAGCAGGTTTCAGTTATGGTGATCCGGTTAATACATTTGAGTGATGTTTGTTTCACCTCTGGAGCTTAAAGACTTGCAGTTTCAATTGTTATGTAATTCCGGTACTTGATTTCTGGCACATGATCTCTTATCAGATTTCCAGATTTAGTTGAGAATAGACCAGCTGACCAGATGCAGAATTAGTTGGTGCTCTAAGTTATTTCGTGAATCGCATCACATCCTCATTTCTTGTAAGAACTTCAAGACAGGAGGGCAAACCTCAGACATGATGGTTTCCAGCTTTTCCTTGTGTTTCTGTGACTTAAAACAACGACGCACGCCAAAGACTTCTCTCCACAGATTTACATGTAGTCGGGAAGTAGAGGGATTTTTATTTCCTCGCTTAACTCAGTTGGTAGGTTCCTTAGCTCGATTTGGTTCTATCTTCTTATTCTTCTCTCAAAACTTCCAGGTGGAGTCTTCTATTCTAACACCATCCTTCAGAAGTTGGGATTACCACTCTATAATTTCAATTGCACTTTAGCTAATAATAGAGGCTATTCTAGGAGTGTTAGTAAGTATGTTCTGCTAGCTTCATCGGTTACTTATAAATTGAGTGCAATGAAAATTGAGTATATACATGAGTACTTTGAGATAGTAATTCTAAGAGCCTGAAGACCTTCTTTGTAGAACGCCAACTGAGATTCTCCAAACAGTAGGCATTACCAAGCATTAAACAAGGGTGTACACTAGCAGTTTCCGTGCTTTCAGTGGGATGACCGGATCATCCCAGTCGGTTATTTTTATGATGTAGACTTCATGTTGTCATCATTGTTTCATTTTTATCTGAAAATTAGGCTGTGAGTAAAACTGGGCATCTGGATCATTGAAAGCTTGGTACATAACGTACTATGCTGGCATCGTATGTTACAGTCTCTTTGTGAAACAATACATAGATTGAGGAATTAGTTATAGCTCTTGTGCCAAAAGAGGCCACTGAAAACTGTGTTATATCGTCTGTCTTACAAAACTGTGCTACGATCCATGTCAATGAACATTCAAGGATGGGAGCAAGTACACCTGTTCCCATATGTTCTCTGGCAGGTTGCACATTATTAGTTTTCCTCGGCGTTGCGACAACATTTCCACACCATGCAAACTATAACTTCATTGTTCCCTGCAAGAAGAGGCAATATCATACATCACATATAATATATACATGTAAAGGAAAAAACTGCATCTGTGTTGTAGACCTCCCACTTTGACCATAGTGAGTGGTGCATCCCTTCAGATCATCAAGCTCAGAGAAAAGCTCATACACCATTACACACACAGATAACTCAAATGTTTTGCTTCGTTTGAAGAAGGGTGATCTGAAATAGCTCAGAAATTGAAAGGTACAGGTTGATCAGAAGAAAATTCAATATTTGGATGCAGTATGGATCAGAATAAATAGTTTAAGCTTATAATTTAACCATCCATAATGGCAAAGGATTGCAAAGGGACTTGAATTATTATTGCAATGTACATACGTGAGCAATAAATTGAATCAGTGGGAACTTACTGAGGAGGGGCCGGTCATGGAACCAGTGAATTATTCTGAAGGGAGTGAATTTTGCAACAAGTGAGAAAGAGGAAAACCAGATAAGGAAAAAAAAAATCTTCAAAGCAAAAGCGTTAACCTTCATTTGGGGAATTGATACATTTTGTGCAAGGGAAAAAATGGAGGGAGAGGGAGAGGGAGAGGGAGAGGGAGAGAGAGATAATATAGAAGTTCACAGATGATACACTTTTGGTATAGGAATACATATATCGGATATATATCCCCACACAAACATCCTTATATATGATTGACATCAACCAAATTGAAAGGAAGATGGCAACATAAAAAAGACGCAGCTGATTGTGAGCAATGAGGAGTGAGCATTATTAACAGCGCCAGAATTTTCAGGAGGGTTTCAAGAAAAAAAAATCTTCAGATGGTGTTGTCAAAATTCTTCTTTACAGAGTGTTTGTTGGCTGTATTTTGTCTAATCATAAGTTTTTGGAACTTTTAAATATAAGGAGGGGAACTAAACAGAACAGAAAATGTCATTTATTCACATAGTGCCGGCAGAATATGTCAGTCATGGTTTTTAAGGTGTGTGTGGGGGTGGGGGCGACGACTAAGCGGACGCTTTAGGCGCCCAAAGCGGTCGTTTTTCTAGGCGGAGGGTTAGCGCCTTGATGCCTAAGCGACGCCTTGAAAACCATGATGTCAGTGCATGCACGTATCTAATCTTTGTTGCCCATCGCCAGCATACTTTTGTCCTTACATTGATGATTCGTAATTGCTCATATGTAATCAGAACATGTCAATTTTTTAGAATGTGTATGCGACCTACTGTTGAAATTTCATCTCATGTCAAATAAGTATATCTTATACACAAAAAGGAGATATTGTGACAGGTACACTTGATGTCCATGTCAGTTCGAAATGTCTTGTATGTTGACTTCCTGCTCTCCCCGAGATTGCTGGAAAAAGATTGGAATAGTCCTCCTTTTTGTTATTTTGTTCTTTAATGTTTGTGCTTTGGAAACCCTTTAATCATCCCCCAAATGACTATATTTAATAGCAAACTTACAAAATAGAACCTATTCTATATGGTATGTTGCAATCCTGATCTTGGCCTTTTTTTCTTTCTGGAAAATGGCTCCATTTCACTAAATTATGTAAGCGAACTTGCATTTTAAAATTCAGGTCCAACAGATTTGCAACCAAGGAGAGGACGGAAGAGTGACCCTGACTACAGAAAATTGAGGAGAGCTCTTTATGTAGGTTATGGCAACCAGTTGGCTGAGAGGATGATCCATCATAATGGTTACCATACGGTTGGATACAGGACACAACTTGTTCAGGTATGACGTTGGTATTTTTCTGTTTTATTCAGTTAGTGGCAATGTGTAGGGATAACGCAAGATTAAAATCAGGTAGCTCAGAGGATGGTCCATCATAATGCCTCAGTTAGTATGTAAAATCAGCAAACCCAAAGCAGGTCTTCAAAAAGCTGTGGTCTGCCATAGTTCCATTTAAATCCTTTGCACCATTTATATCGACCGCTAGTGAAACAGTCCTGGTATTAAATTTTGGAATGTGATAATTGAATCAAATGCCGCCTTTTGTGCATGTCTTGATATTTGTGGGAACCAGTGAAATTGCCAGTTGCCGCTTCAAGTTTTTAATTGTTTCTTGGCGATGCTTAATGTTTGTTTTGTGTGGGTTGGGGGTTACACTTTTTTCTTGCAGGTGCATCCATCTTCGGTACTGGAAGGTGATGAATACGGGAAATTACCTGTGTATGTTGTCTACTAGACCTTTCAAGAGAAATGTTTGTGGGGTCGAGCAGAATTGGGTTAAACCAATCCTAAAGAAGCTTGAGAAATTGAGCATAAACAAATTAAGGTACGGAAGACATTATTCATGATGATGATTATTCTGGTAGCAAAATGTAGTGCCAGCTAGCTACACAAGTAACCTTGAGTGTCTCATTGCAGTGGCGGTTCGAGTGCATTGACGGATTCTGAACCTCTAAATGACAAGCAACCAGGCTCGCCAACAAAAGCTGGGGGCGATAAGCAGTCTGATGTGGATAGCAAAATCCAGGCAGCCCGAGAACGCTACCTTGCACGGAAAGGCAAGAAGTGACACGGTTATATGATCATTTTGAAGAGAGTGGTCCGTGCTTATGAGGTCCACCGAGCACCATGAGCACACACATTCAACTGAAATCGTTTTCTCTTGTATACTAAGAGAATGCCACTGAACGATCTTGGGATCCTTGAAGAGAGTGGAGAATGTTACTCGACCTGCCCTACTGCTTTTAGTTTTTTTTAGGGCATCCAATGCTTTTAGTATACATATGTCTTACCGCCTGATGTTTGTGACTCATGGGAGGTATGAGATAATTGCCTGGATTATAAAGCAATTGCAGTTCTTCTATTGATTTTTTCTTCTTCTCAATAGGTTTGTTTCTTCCTGTGAGTGATGCGGTGTCCATATAGATTTGGCTGATCTCGTGGCCAAGTGTGCAGAATAGCTTGTGTTTCTTTTCTCTATTTGATGGAAACAAACGTCAATTTCCTTGGGAGCAAATTCAGGTGGTATGGAAACATTGAGCTCAGTTAGGAAGCAGTTTCAGTTTGCTATAATGAGAAAACTGGACAAAAGAAATCAAAACCATCTTGTGTCGTCATGGAATCAAATTCTTGAGTAAATGTAAATGTCACCAAAAGTAAATCATCGGAAAGTTCTTTCTAATATGCTACAATGGCATACTGTGACATGTTACTCACATTTTGCTTCATGACAGAATTCTGTTTCTAACAAATGCTACAACGGCAATGAATCTTTGCTTCAGCCATTGCTAATGTATGCTTCAACGAACTATATCTAGAGGGCGCCCAGGTGCTCGTTCACATTCTGGGGCGCACGCTCGCGTAGGAAATTAATTCCCTGCCCACCGGTAGTCTTCAACCACGCTGCGCGTAGCCTCCCGCCATTGATGCGAGCCGTCCTACTCCCTTCACATGCATGCCACCAAGAGCGTTGCCCGACCCGGCGGGCCTATTCGTAATGTCCCTCTGCCGGTGCACGGGATCTTCATGGCCGCCTTGACTGGGCTGGCCCGGACGCCGTTCCTCCCGGTGCCCACACCACACTCCCCGCCCCCGCACGCGGGCCTCCATCCTGAGCGTAAGGCCACGTTCCGTGGCTTTCATGCGCGGCCGCTGATCTAGCTTCTCGCGCGTCAAGGTCTCATGCAAATTTGGCAACGGGGAGACTAACCACCGGTTATCACTCAACCATAACCATCCCCATCTAACAAAAAAATTACCGTCCCCATCCCCATTAACTGTCACGGGGCAAGTGTTGTACCATAACCGCCCCCCACCGGGTAGCAAATAACCATCGGGTAACCACAACATAAAATAAAAAAATTGGACAACATATTCCCATATCTAGCTAAATAAACAGCAGTTTACCAAATATATCATAGCAGCACAATATATCAAATTTGATAGCACAGGAAACACATTGCCACAAATATAAGTGTTAAAACAGAAATACCAACCGTCGTGGGATTATCACGGCAGACGTTACCGGGGGTAACTGATCTTGGGGCAAGACGACACAGGCGTTTGGAAGAGGGTTTAGCTCAGAGGAAAACATGATGATAATCAATCTGGTAGCCGGCAATCAAAGTCGCCGAGTCTCCGATCTTGATATAATAACTCAACTCTCGGGTTACACTGGATGCTCGATATCAAGCGATATTGCTAGGGTTCTTAGATCTCTCCAAACTAGGCGTAGGGGTCGGTTTATAAAGCACCGTACCCTCCTGACTTGCCCTCCAAGGCGCACCCTGAATCCTACCCGGACACTGCTTACAAACCCTAGCTTTCCTTACCGCAACCCACAATCCGGGTTACGAGGCCTAAAAACTTTGGGCCTTTCAGAAGTTTCATTATCCTTAGCAGGATCCTGCGCCGTGTCACTTGGGCCGGGTTACACCTTGGAGTTGGCCTACCGGGTTATTATCCCTCCATCAGTAGTCCCCAGAATAGCTTGGGCTTCACGGATTCTTCCCTGAAGCACTGGCTATTCCCTGCAAAAATATCAAACGCACAAGTGTAGGGAGGCCGGGTTAAAGTGCTTTGTTGTGTAGCTAGGCTTAACTCCATGGCAGCCATATAGTAACCCGGCTTTCCCTCCAGATACTTTGCTTAACTTTCCTGGTTTAAGCTTTGATAAAATGCCAAAACTCCATACTTTGCTCGATAGTTGATCCCGATACCCCGGAGAGGATCTTTTGCTCAGTGTTTGAAGCATATCTCGCAAACCTCGAACATGTAGCTGTTACCCCGTAATTTCCGGGTCCCGCCCGTTGGACTGAGTTTTTTCACCCGAGCCATTATAAATAGGCCCTTGGGGATAACCCTAACGCCAACGGCTCACTTTCCCCCATTTCTCTTCCTTCCTTCCTCCGTGCGCAAGCCCACAGAGCGCCATTACGGAAACCTCACGCGCATCACCGGAGCCCATCTGTCGCCGGCTGCGCTCCGCCACAGCGCGCTCCGCCCCACTGCCAAGATCCGCCGCCAGGCCTCCGACCTGCCCGCCAGGAATCGCGAAGGGACACCAGGCTTGCGCCATTTGCCTCCGCAAAGCTTCACTCAGATCTCCTCCAGTAAGTCTCTTGCATCCATTTAATTCGCTCTTGCAATTTCTTGATTTCACCTCAGATTAGATCTAAATCGACCCGCCAATGATTTCCCGGCCACGCCAAATTAGGTTGCTAGTATTCGTTCTAGCTCGCCCAATAGATAAGATATAGACTTTAGCTCACTCTCCTACTACCTGTAATCATTAATTTCGCCACAAATCTAGAAATGGAATTCCCAATCCGGCTCGGGCCGTCCAAATTTTCCGCCCTTGTTTCTATCAGCCGGAAAATCCTCCCTTTCCGGTTCTTTTGCTCGCAATAGATACACGGGTAACCATCCATCATCCCCAGATGCTTATCAATACATAAACCTCCATAGCTTTTATAACAATGCATGATACCCGGATAGTTTATACCTCGCTCCGCAGAATGATACCCGGATAATATTCAACTTCCATGTTGTCTTGATACCGCTTATCAGTACTCGACTTACTGACAGCTTCCGAGTCTCATTCCTCATGCTCTTCTACCTGATGCTTTACAGGTTAACCCCATGGCACCCAAGAAGCAGGGGAAGCAGCCAACCAAGGTCAAGACTACAAACTCCATATCCGCCAACTGGGCGCGATCTTCGGTTACCAAGGCCAAGTTGGAAGAATTGGTCGAGCTAGGGGTCCTTCCCCCTCAAGAAAACATCCACTGGAGGGTGCCGGGTAACGAGACTCGGCCTACTCCAGCAGAAAACGAGGTAATATGCTTTGTGGAACACGTGACCCGGTGCTTCTGTCCTCCGGGTCACCCTTTTTTCCGCGATGTTTTGAGCCACTATGGCCTTCGCATATTTGACATAGGGCCTAACTCTATGTTAAATATCTCTCACTTTATCGTTCTCTCCGAGTCTTACTTGTGCACTCCGCCAAGCTTGGCTCTTTTCGTTAAACTTTTCCAGTGCAAACCGTGCCGCGAAAGCGGTGACGGTGCACTTCTTGCTTGCGGCGGGGTTTCTATCCAACGCCGCAAGAATTCTCTAATGCCTCCTCTCACCCTCAACTCCCACGTCAAGCACTGGAAATTTTCGTATTTTTACTGTCGGGACACCTCCCCACCCGGCGAAAAGAAGTTGCCGGGTTATTCGGAAGGCCTACTTGATATCTCCGAGACGTTTAGTGCCTTTGCCCCTGACTCGGACAGGGAAGAAATCCTGCCTTTATTGGCTAAAATCTCCATTCTTTCGGCTCAAGGTCTCATCGGGCTTAACCTGGTGAAAACTTGGGTCGATTTTCGTATCCAGCCCAACTCCATCCGCACGAAATTAATGTGCGAATACTCGGGGCAAACCACGGACCCGATCCGGTACTCCACCCACAGCTTCGCGCCCGGTGATACCAATAAAACCATCAAAGGCTTTTTGACAGAAAAGCTGGAGGTAATCCGGAATATAGCCGGATTGGAGCCCTTCACCTGCGAGAACCCGGCCCCCGCGGTAAGGACCTGGTTTTCACATTTTCAACTTCATCCCTTCCACTTGATACAGCTAATAACCCTTGTTCTTATGCCTTCGTTTCAGGCCGATGATGACTTCTGGAAGATTGACACTCCTCATAACTCCGGAGACCTGGAGAAGAAAGAGGATGCCGTTAACTCGGATGAAGGTACGTTCTAAATTTTACTTAGTTCCTTTGAGTTTGTCGTATCCTGTTCTTCATTTCCCAACTGTAACTTTGGTAACTTCCAGAACAAGAAGACGGGGACGAGGAAGAGGAGGCTGACGGCAAGGTGGAGTCCGCCAGCGATGAGGACGAAGCAGAACCGACAGTCAAAGTCGGATCTAAGAGAAAACCTCAAGGGATCGTCTTCAAGGTTCTATACGATTTCCTTGCGTCCAACTCGCATTCCTGCGATAACATGCATGAACTAACCCTGGCATTACCCTTTTTGGCCGTACCTGAAGGAGTCGCCTATGACCAAGCGCAGGGCGACACGGAATTATCCGGGTAATGATCCCCTTAACCCGGGTATTCCGTCGTCTCCGTCTCGGCACGCTGGTATTAACCATACCCCTCTTTAAACATAGAAATCCTTTCGAACTATTCCTTCACAGGGTAATCTCATGTCTTGTTTGGTATCTTTCAGTCTCATCCGGATCCAGCAGCGAATTCCCTGCGGACCTTGCGGTGAATCCCGGGTAAAGTTCTTTTCCCGATGTTATACCACACTTCCATCGCCTTTTCATGATTATACGCTAACTGCTCCCCCATACTTTCTATAGGGCCACGGTCATTGCTAGTGACCAGGAAGACATGGAGACCGATGACCCGGGTAAAGAGAGACCGATTGACGATGCGTTCGCCACAGCTGGCGACGAAGAACAAGCATCACCAACAGACCCGGCTAGGCAAGAAGCCGGGTATCCGATAGCCTCGCACGCAAGAGAGAGGGAAAAAGCTGCGACTTTGGGCGCGGGAGGAGGAGGAGCAGACTCCGACATTCGGATGACCCGGGTGCCGTCTCCTGCTAAGAAGAAAACTTCTTCTCCAAATTTCCACGACCCCGGGTCTTCTAACTCGGGTAACGATAACTTTGATCAGCTGATGAACACTGTCCTCACCATGAAGGCCTCAGAGCGCAGTATCCTAGAGCGCATGGCCGCAGCTCATCAGGTAACAATACTTGATATCTCTTAGTATACGCCTAGTCCCCAAGTTCCGAGCATAACTTGTTAAAGTTGTGCTTGGTACTTTGTGCAACATTCGGCTTGCTATAATGCCCGACTGACACTTTCGCTCTGCTCCTTACAGGCGGAGGTGACCCGGTCCGATGAGATTTTACTCAAGACCGAACGACTCCTGCTTGCCGAGGTAAAACGAAGAGAGGACCTTGAAGCCGACGTTAAAACTTTGAAGAAAGACGTTTCCAAATACAAGAAGAAGTGCAATACTGCCCAAACTTCACTGAAGAATTTATCGGACCAGATTGCGGATACTTATCGTATCTTGCTTAGTGAGTTTTTGCTTCCGACTGACTTCGTGCTTTTACTTTATCATATGATACTCGGGATTACTGATGTGTTCTTCCCTTTTTTCAACTGCAGGCGCTAACCTTGCGACCCCAGAAGAAGATGACGTTGCCAAGGCTAAAACGTTGAAGACTGTACTCCGGACCTTCTTTGCCGGTACAAAGTTTATATTGGATGCCGTGAAGTGGCCTACCGAGGTATACCCGGGTGAGGAAAATCTTATTCAAGCCTGCTCCACAGTGCCTGGCTGGATCGAGATATGGAAACGCTCAGCCTGTCGGATCGGCATGACCCGAGCCTTTACGCTGGCTAAAGCTTATTTTCCGAAGCTTGACCCGAAAAAGGTAACTTCCGGGTTTCCGGAATATAAAGCTGATGGCTCCAGGTTTGTACCCAAAGACTTCAAGGCCATACAATCTGCGGTGCGCCACTCGGCAACCGCTTTGGCCGATAAGATAGATCTGGGCACGATTATGAGTTCATACGATGCTGAAGGCAAAACCATACTGGAGGAGGCACCCCCTCCCTTTGATATTTTGGAAAAATGGGCGGCTGATTTGGCCAGGAAGAAAGAAGAAACTGCTAAGAGAGAGGCCGAGTTAGGATCAGGGCCATCTGCCTCTACACCAGCTGTCCCTCCGCCTGTCCGCCCTGATGCGGGGAGTCCAGGAAATGCTGCCGGGAAAGCTAAGCAGCAAGCCCAGGACCAAGACCCGGAAGACCGTACTCAGGAGGCCGAATAGGGCAATGCCATCATAGTACCTCGATCACATGATACTTTGTATTCAAAACTAGTATACTTTTGATGGTGCGCCTGTGCACCCCTGATATTGGTATCGTAATTTGTAACGTACTTTTAGTCCGTTATATACTTTGCGCCTTTTCTGGCCTTTTGATAATCGTGATACTTGTCTATTCTTGAACTTATTCTCGATACCCGACTCTCTTTTTGGCTCCCTTTGTGAGACTCGGTTTTCCGAGTATCACGGGTTTTGATAAGTGGACTTTTCTTTAAGTCCCCAAGACTCGGATGGTAGGGTCTTTCGAGCTTCGATAGCCAAGTAGTTTGTTTCTGTTTCGAAGTCCATAGTCCCCATGGCCCAAAGTCCGAGTCAGGGGGGTGTGGCCTTTCTCAGAGAACAAATTGTTTTTTACCGAGCCGAAAACCTATAACCATTCCGTGTAAGTACTGAAGTTATGCTTGATAGTCGTTGAGTTTCCGGCTATTAGCCTTGTACTCTGCATAAACTTGTGGTTTAGATGACCCTTTTGACTATCTTGTACTGTAAGCCGGTTTTCGCGTGGATACCATGTTGTTACATCTATACGAAAAACAGGGTCAGGCAAGTCCCATTGGGCTGCACGGCTGATTGTAATCGTAAGAGAACAGATCATGCCACTTTAGTGCGAGTCACATCGAGCTTAAGTAAGAATAGTCAAGAAAATTTGGCTCCTTTGTCCGGTTATAAGATTGCAGCCGTACTCGTCTTGCGAGTAGTCGGCCCTTATAACTCATAGGCATCAAGGCCGGGCCTTTTGGGTTTGTGACTGTGCTATTCAAGCAACCAGCCCCCAAGACCTATATATATGCAACATACTTGATGATACTGATGTACTGATAGCAGTGAATACTACTTACTTGTGATCGAAGCAAAGATCATAATAAGACTTGATAACCATCTCTTTTACTGATACGAAAAATTTGGGTCAGCAGGCCGTCTCATTAAAAACCTTCCAGTCCCCTTAGGTACCCTGGGTAGGAAAAGAGCGCGTCTGAAACCTGCTGCCCGTTACATTGTTTAGTTCTCCTTGGGAGTCGGTCCTGGGCTGACGCGACCGATGCACACTTTTGTTGGACTTTTTCATGATGAGTACCGGGTTTGCTAGCCAATCCGGGTGAGGTGTTCCCATAACGCGGCTAGCCGTGAACGGTGGTGTGGTTTCTTCTCCTATGCCAGATTGTTTAGGGGAATCGTTCTTGATGAAAGCCACCATCTTAGCCTCTTTCTCGGACCTGGGTCTTGCTTTTTCTCCTTCAGTGGTCGGCCTTTTTGAGGTGGTCCTGTCCTCCGGGTCTGCTTGAGACCGGTAATGTTTGAGTTCCTCTTTTCTACAGGCTTGCTCGGCCATTGCCGCGTCTCCTTCATCGCATTCAGCTGCTATATCTCGACTTCCATGTATGGTAATGGTCTGCTTAGGACCCGGAATTATTAATTGCAGATACACATAACATGGCCTCGCCATGAATTTAGCATAAGCCGGCCTTCCAAACAGCGCGTGATACGGACTGTGCAACTTAACCACCTCGAAAGTAAGCCACTCAACTCGATAGTTATCCTTTGATTCCCCAAAAGCTACCTCCAATGCGATTTTTCCCTCGGGGCACGCTGAATGACCCGGCACTATCCCATGAAAAATTGTTGAGCTTTTCTGTAGCTGAGACTCCTTGAGACCCATGCGTAAGAAGGTTTCCCAATACAGTATATTGATGCTACTTCCACCATCCATCAAAACCTTTTTCAGTTCATACCCATTTACCTGCGGTGCGACTACTAATGCCAAGACTCCCGGGTGTTCTACTCTTTCCGGGTGGTCCCTTCTGCTCCATGTTACATCCTGTTATGACCATCTCAGGTATCCCGGCACGGCCGAGGAAACCGAGTTTACCGCTTGCTTTAACGTCTCTTTGCCCCTGCTAGAAGTTCCTGTAGTATGCACATGATATTGTCCCTTTAAATCAAGCGTACGTACCATACCGATGAAGATGTTGATCTGGCCGATCGTCACAGTAGATCCGGACTCGAGGTGATCCGACTCTGGCCCCCAGCCGGAATCGTCCACCATCTTTTCTCCTTTGTGGTCGATGTAGATCTCGCCGACGACAAGATTCTCCATGTTCTTCCGAGCTTCTCCCGTGATGTAAACACCTTTGGACGCAGGCCCCACGGTGGGTGCCAACTGTCGTGGGATTATCACGGCAGACGTTACCGGGGGTAACTGATCTTGGGGCAAGACGACACAGGCGTTTGGGAGAGGGTTTAGCTCAGAGGAAAACATGATGATAATCAATCTGGTAGCCGGCAATCAAAGTCGCCGAGTCTCCGATCTTGATATAATAACTCAACTCTCGGGTTACACTGGATGCTCGATATCAAGCGATATTGCTAGGGTTCTTAGATCTCTCCAAACTAGGCGTAGGGGTCGGTTTATAAAGCACCGTACCCTCCTGACTTGCCCTCCAAGGCGCACCCTGAATCCTACCTGGACACTGCTTACAAACCCTAGCTTTTCTTACCGCAACCCACAATCCGGGTTACGAGGCCTACAAACTTTGGGCCTTTCAGAAGTTTCATTATCCTTAGCAGGATCCTGCGCCGTGTCCCTTGGGCCGGGTTACACCTTGGAGTTGGCCTACCGGGTTATTATCCCTCCATAACCAACCATACAGATACAGACCAGAATCAGTTTTGATCATTACAGAACATCATTGGGAGTTCCCAAAGGCACAAATACCCAACATACTTGGTTCTACCATACAACAGTACATGAAGACAAAAATATAGTATAACTATACCTAATAGCATTCCTATGCACCAGCTTGAATTTAGGCTGCAATGCACTAACAAATCTTCGGAACCCAATATGATCCACCATACATAATGGATACTCATGCAGAATTATCATCGAAACAAGTGCTTTCCTAGCAAACTCCTGATCAAATATGTAATTCTCCAATGAAACCTTGCATTTATCCTTAGCAGCAAACCTCAAGGAAGACTGAGCCATCATTTTGCCTTTCAACTCTGCCTTGCTATATGCGCATGTCTCATTATGGGATATAAGATGTGATGTGCCATTCTTGGTTTCTCCTCCAAGAAGTGCACCACATTTAAGACACTTTGCCTTGGCAATGCCAACAATTCTCACACGCTTGTAGGAATGCCAGGCCTTTGACGTCAGCTTCCTCTTTGACCGAACAGAGCCATCTTCATTCAACCCCTCTTCATCATCAGATAGTTCAATCTCCTCCCTCTCAATGCTCACAAGTATTGGCTGTGAAGATGATCCGGCTGGGCTGCTGCTCCCAGCCCGAGGACTAGAGGCCATGTCCCTATGAAGCATATATCACATTCATCATCAAAAAAATTCAACTACTACTATTTATCATCATTTTCAACTGCTACAATTTAACCAGCAAGGAAAAAAGCAACATAGACCTCACTTCTATATAACCAGCAACATAGACAGCATATATATTTAGCATATATTTCAGCAGCATATATATTTAGCATCATATATAACCAAAAACATAGACCAATATTATAGCAGCAATTTCAGCAGCATAACCACAGCAGCATATTATAGCATAACCACAGCAGCATATTTAGCATCATATATACAGCAGCAATTTCAGCAGCATAACCACAGCAGCATATTATAGCATAACCACAGCAGCATAACCACAGCAGCATATTTAGCATCATATATACAGCAGCAATTTCAGCAATATTATAGCAGCATAGACCAAATATAGGTTCTGTAATATTACAGCAGCATAGCAATATTACAGCAGCAATATTACAGCAGCATAGCATCTTACAGCAGCATAGACCAATTCCAGCAGCATAACCACATCAACATAGGTTCTGTAATACATAACCAGTAGCATTAACTCACCGATTTGGACTTGGAGTAGCAAGGCGGGTGGAGCTGGCCGTTGGAGATGCTACAGCACGGCGTGGAGGCCTCTTGCTGGCACCTAGAGGACGACCGGGGGTGCTCACGCTGTCTGGATGTCGGAGGCGGTTGATGATGGAGGCGGCGGTGCGTCGAACTCCAGGGCTGCCGACGATGTCCGGTGATGGTCCTAGGTCGACGGCGAGGTCGGGCTCGAGAGGAGGCTCGGTGGTACCCGACACCACGGCGAGGTCGAGCGACCCCGTCTCCACCGGAGAGGCAACGATTTGGCCGCAGGGCGTCGTCTCCGCGGTGGGCATGCGGCTGTCCAGCAGCGTCTGCGGCCGGCGAGCGGAGGCCGGCGTGATGGGCTGCGAGCGGGATGGGAAGGAGGTAGCTGGGGAGCGGAGGCCGGCGAGCGGGACGGGAAAGAGGAGGGAGTTGGGGAGCGCGGGGATGGCCGGAGGGATGCGGTGGCTGGCGGCGCGGGGATGGCCGGAGGGAGGCTTGAGGATGGCCGGAGGGAGGATGAGGGGATCGGGATTTGGTGCTGGGCTGCTGGCGGCTAGGGTTTGTGCGGGATGGGGGTGGGCGGGGTGGCGGCTTGGAGTTGGAGTGCGGGAGGGTGCGGGGGGAAAATGGTCTGCTGGAGTGCGGGTGCGGGGGAAAAATGCTAGGGTTTCGGGATTTCGGCCGAGTGGGAATCGTGGGATTGCTAGGATCGGGAGTGGCCCACATGTCATACCGGGGGACGGGTATTATCGGGTATGGGGATCACTAAACCGTAACCGCTCCGGTATAACCACTGGGGATTGTTTTGTATCTGTTAACATCCCCACGGGGATTAAACGTGTACCATCACCGTCCCCTAATAGGTGAATTATCCACCGGGGAACGGGGAATGGGTAACCATTGCCAAATTTAGTCTCATGTCCTCCGGCTGCCCTGCAACGCTGTGTGGAGGCTGCTAGCCGGTTTCCCGTGCGTGGAGACCACATACTCTGGCTGCTCCGCATGGCTGCGTCGAGAACCCTTACCTTGCTCCCCCGTGCATCGAGCCCATGCTAGAAGCGGCGGGCTTACTCCCCTTTATTAAGGGCCTCTTTGTTTGGGCTTCTAGGTGCTTTCCACTAAAAAAAAGTAGGCTAAACGAAACAAAAGGTGCGGCTGCGCGGTGGGCTTTTGCCGACGCAGGTCGTTTTGCCACAGACGGAAAAAAGCACCTGCGGGAGGTGCTTCCCGAGCGTTGCCCACTTCACATCGAACAGGTATAATACTTTGTCCTATTTCGTTCACTTATTTACAGGCAAATGCCACTCAGGTTCCGAACCGGTACGTGCGTGCGTACTTCCTTTTCGTTTACGACAGCTGATTCCGTGATTCATGCTGCCGTTATCGGTGCCCTTCACTATTCCATAGTACAATATTTTTTTGCAAGGTATATTAATCCAATCAATGCCCATCGAGAGTCCTCAGTACTCATTACTAACGATTGATGAGGAGTAGTTGTCGGCGGTAGCCATTGTGTACACTGTAGCCAGTACTAGATAATTAAGCTCGGAACGGATAGGAATCGAATGACTAATGATCCGTATGATTTGTCTAAACGAGCGACTAATATATAATCTGTGGGACTATATAGTGATCTTCTTTTCGTACAGTTTGGAGAAAAGCAATATTTAACTTTATTTTATACTATGTATATATGGAACTATATAGTGATTTTATAAAGTTACGGTGTTTTGAGGGTATTACAGATAATTCGCCACTTTACAGCCAGACAGCCAGCTCAATTGCCAAAGAGTAAAACTTAAAACAGCAGCTTTCCCTACACAGCTACTTTCCGTGCACAGCTACTTTCCGTCCGCAGCCAGCCCAAACAAAAAGGCCCTAAGGCAAAGAGCAGTAGGATCGGGAGATACTTCCCTTGTGGGCCAGGCCTTGAGCTATTGGCCTTTTGCAGCCGCATCGAAAGATCATGTTCTTTGCTTTTTTGCATGGAGTTGTATATTTATGTCATATTATTGCCTATCAGAACATGGAAGTTGCTTAATCATGTCAATTTGTTGCCTAATAATTGGTTAATTATACCAGCTAATAATACTTGTTCATTTTTGTTACTTTGTGTGGAATTTCTTATTACTACCGCGAAATTGCCTTCAGATATTACAAAATTGCCTATCCACTGCTAAATTGTCTACCACTTTTCATTAAGTTTTCTATCGTCTAATCAACTTTGGTGCACTATGAAACAACTTTTCTGCCCAACAAAACAATTTGGTCTGCGTGGGGCAACTTCACAATAGTCGCAAGCAAATTTTGTATCAGACGAAGCAACTTTAGAGTGTGATTAGACAACTTTATAACAACCATAAGCAACTCTACAAAAACTAAAACAACTACGTCATTAGGAAAACTTGTCGGCGTAAGAGCATGGGCGGATTCGCCAAACGGTAGTTGAGCACGGGGATGACCGAGCGACCCTCTCTCGAATATATGCCGACACACTCCCGAAGATATGTTGACAGAGTAGCACGGGCAGAGGAACCGAACACTAGATCGAAGGGCGGTGTGGAGAGGGAAGGGGTGCCGATCCAGGTAGTGAAAGGGCTGTCGTGTTAGCTGTCGGCTCCGCTCCAAGGTTGACAGCAGGATGTCATACGTCTTGCCCTGCCCTGCCTTTGGATAGAGCATCGCGAGCCGTTTTAGTATGCAATGGGGCAACTTCACAACAACGCTAAACAATTTTTCTATGCAATGAGGCAACTTTCAACAACTATAAACAATTTCGGTGTGCGTTAAGCAAATTCACGACTACGGGAAGCAACTTTGGTGTGCGATGAGACAACTTCACAACATCATTAAGCAACTTGACAAGAACAACTAAAACCAAGTTTGGTACGGTAGGAAGTAACTTTCATGTGTTGAAGCAACTTCACATCATTAATAAGCAAAATTTTGGTTTACAAGGTAAAAACTTTGGTGTGCTAGAAAGCAACATTGTGGGCGATGCAACAACTTTGTCAGTTTCGTTTGGTGAAATTAGGCAACAAATCGGTAGAATTGAGCAACTAATATATGCAGTTAGGCAACAAATCGATATAATTGACAAGTAATAAATAAATTGGTAGAATTGCACAACTATTTGTATATTTCAAGCAACAAATTGGTAAAATTGAGCAACTAATATATGCGCTTAGACAAACAAATTCTTCAAATGGAGCAATTATGTTGGTTTACATTTCCCCCTATTCTCTCGGTTTTTTTCACGTTCCCTCTTTCCTTTATTTCTTCCCATCTCTTTCTTCCCCTAACGTGCACAAGAGGCCACCAGCCATCATCTAGCCGTTCCCTGTTGTCCACCCTTGCGCCCGTCGTCTTCCCTGGGACTCGAAGCGAGCTCGTCCCCCTGCGCCGGGCAGTGCTGCCTGAAACGCTTCACCTCTTTGAGCTCGCCAGATGGCCGCACCGCGCCACCCCAAAAGAGCCCCAAACCGTGGTGAGAAGGCCGGTGTGGGATGTCAACCTTCTGGCTGCCAGAGGCGTGGGACGACAACCCTATGGCCGGCGGCGCGCGAGCTCGTGAGGACGGGCTTGGAACGACGGTTGGAGGAGGCAACGACAAAGCCATGGATGCGGGTGAGCGAGTTGTAGTGGCTCGGTGGTCGGAGCAGACCATGGAGGTTCGGTGGTGCAGCCGGAAGCAAGGGATCCATGGAGCACAGAGCTGGAGAATCAAGACGACGTCCGTCGTGATGCACGGAGACGACAAATCATGGTTGCCGGAGCAAGGGACAGGGACGACACACTGTGGTGGCCATACGAAGCACGTGGCTGCCGGAGACGGGATGGGGCGGAGCAGAATGGATGACGAAGGTGGACGCGCACGGTGCAGGGTTGTCCTCGTCAGTAGCGTGAGCGCTCGATCTGTCCAACCAGCACGCTCGTGAGATTAAGTATTTGGGGGAAAAAATGTTGACAACTAGTTTTGGCTTGGGTTGACGGTCAATTTTGGCTTACAAAGGGGATGTCACCAAGCTCAGCTCAAATGAAGAAATGACCTGAACGAAGATGTGTCGTCGAAACGAGCAATTTTTTTTTTATCATCTCAATCCGAGGTCGTGTGCAAAATGTAGAGCCAAAATATTGCTTCTAGCAGGGCCAACTTGTGATCATCGGAGTCGGATTATCCGGACATTCAAGCGCCTGCTGGAATTTTGGCAAAGGAAAAGAGGCGTGGCATGCAGATGTACCCAGAGATTTAGCCAGAAACTAGATTATTCCGCCCTCAGGGAAATCCTGTTAAGGAAAAATAGGCGCGGCACGCAGAAGTTCTTCCATGTTTTGTACATGTTTTACTTCGTTTTCCGAGTGATCTCATGGACTAACCTATTAACAAGATGTCTACGGTAAATTTCTGTTTTCTCCTGTTTTTAATGTTTCAGAAAAGTTCTGAAGAAAATATTCACCAAAAGTCCTCAATATTCACGGAGGTCATTTTTTACCCGAAACGAGGACAGATTCCAAAGGAGAGCCGGAGGGGAGCCAGTGGGCCACTAGAGAGGTGTCAGGCGCCCCCCTAGGCCGCGCCTGGTGGTCCCCTCGTGGCCCTGGCCACCGCCTCATGTCGCCTCTTCGCCTATAAATTCACTTGAACCCTAAAAATATCGGGATGGAGAATTTTCCACGAAAAACATACAGAGGCGCCGTCATCTCGAAAGTCCAATCTAGGGCTTATTGAGTCCTGCTCTGTCACCCTGCTGGAGAGGGGGGTCGTCAACAGAGGCCTCTACATCGCCATAATTGCCTCCGAACTGATGTGTGAGTAGTTTATCCCGGAACTACGGGTCCATAGTAGTAGCTAGATGATGTTTTCTCCTCCTTATGCCACCATGTTTAGATCTTGTGAGCTGCTCTATACGATCCAGATCACCATTATTTAATTTCTATATGTTGTGTTTGCTGAGATTCAATGAACTATGATATTGTGTTTATTTTTTTCATGTCATATTGAGTTGCATCACTTATATCTTTAGAGAGTTTTAATCTTGTCTTGGAATGCTCTCCGGTGTGTATGATTTCCTTAGCCAAGTTATTGTATGCAACTCCAACAGGGGGTTTATATGCTAGATAGTGGGTTCATGGCTCCTTTAAATTTATACTTCAGTGACAGTAACGTGACGAGTCGAGGATGTTCCGTTGCCACTAGGGACAAAACAACGGTGTTCTTGTCTACGGATGAGGATTATTGCTTACATTACATATTGTTCTTAGTGCATCTGTCTGTTCCAGACAAGCAATCACTTCGTTGCTGCAACTTAATACCAGAGATATTTGCTGGATTGTTGTCTCGAGGTGGAATTTTAGTAATAGATGTTGTCAGATGACAACCTATTTATCTTGACGTAATGCCTACAATGTTAGAATCTGTGCACTATATTTCGTCATAATAGTATTGTTATATGTTCATGATTTATCAATTGTCCATTGTCTGCCCATCATATTTATGTTCTTAGGAGAGACACCACTAGTGAAATTATGGCCCTGGTCCTATTTTCCTCATGATTATAACCCCGTTTACTTACTTTTTGTTATCACTTTCTCTATGTTCCGTTTTCATTTAATATTGTCCAACCATTCAATAGAATTAATTTTATTGTTTTCAGCAAGACAGGAATATTGTCAACCTTGTTGGAAAGTCGGGAGCAAGAGAATATTTGTGTGCAGTTCCTCGCTTTTTGAAGCGCCAGACAACAAACAACCTACTGAGAGACTTCGAAGTACTACTGCATTGATCACCCCGGTTCTTTAACGGGGGGAAATTCGCTGCTGACGATATCATACATTCCTCTTGGGGTTTCCCAACGGGTGTGTGATCTCGCTAATAAGCACATAATTTCTGGCGCATTGCCGGGTGAAAGAACATTTCTTGATCCCTAGTGTTATGTGTGTTAGATAACAACATTAGTGATGTTTTAACATCATGTTGAGTGGTGCAGGTTTTACAGATAAAGTCATACAAACTGGTGCCACCAAAAAAACAGAGAAAAGCTCTCTGTCCAGGACGAAATATTAGGGCCGGATACTCCAAGGTCAAGTTTTCCAGGTCAAAATATTGGCTAAAGACCAGTATGGCACCCTCTCTGGAAAGGTTGGAATATTTCCCCGGTGTCGGATATATACCGATTAGGGGTATATCAGATAGTGTCTCAAAGAGCCAGATTACCAGGGTGGCCTGAATGGTAATGGATTACGGTCCATTAGGCGGCCCAGTAAGCTGACGCACGGAAGCCGGATTCTAGAAAAACCCGGACCACGGCCCACGTGGTACGGCTTGGAGTAGAAGGCGGATTCTTGCCTTCCAAGTTAGAACTTACCGTAGTCTTTTAGGTTTCCCTTTCTATAAGCCCGAACTCGGCTATTATATAAAGACGGACGGGAGAGAAAAAAGACACATGCAATTAGCTAGAAGCCAGCTCGTCGATAAGTTGATCCTCGTCGAGTAGCTACACCAACTCACATTGTACTTTGTATACTTCAGGCTTCAGCTCTGATTTAGTGAGATTGCAGGAGTAGGAACGCCGCCTAGTTGCGACGTACCGAACCTGGGTAAACTTTGGTGTCCTTGATCGGCATACAACCACGTTTCCCCCCACGTCTCTATCAGTAGTCTCATGGCACCCCCGTCTATGAATTCTACTACGATGTCTCGACAGTTGGCGCCCACCATGGGGCCAGCGACGTCAGGAGTTATGTTTCGATCGGGGATACTCTACGGAATCGGCAGTACCATAATTGTCGGAAGCCTGGAATTCGACAACGACGTCGGGCGCTTCCTCGGCAACGGATCGTATATGCCAGCACGGAATCATCTGGTAAGTGTCTGTGTTTTACCGATTTGATATGCAAACATCTTTATCGGATTAACTATAGAGGCAATGGGATTCTGTGGTGGAAGAAAATTTATCCCACCCGCCGTATAGTCGAAGAAGACTATGATGCCGGATTTTGCTCAGATCGCTGATATTCTGCTGAAATCGCCGCCTCTTCGGATATGCCCGCAATGCGATCGCACTTTATCGGTATGGTGCAATCCGAGATCGCCGAAAACATGGATGAGAGCAATCCCGTGGAAAAGGCTGAAGAAAACAATCCCACAATAGAGGTGGAAGATCCGACATCCGTCAATATGATGACGAACTCGGAAGTTGATTCTGTACTAGCCGCCATTGAGGCGAGATTGGAATCAGAGCCCGGATCAGATGAACTCGATTCCGAAGATGAAGACGAAGATGCCTTCGAAAGAAAGGTCAAATCTCTTCAAGAGGGATTCCACGAAGTGCTTATGGCAAAACCGGCTGAAAACACGGATGCCAAAAGTCAGGAAAGCCCTCAAACACCTCCTCCAGATGAGGAAAGAGAGGATGGTGAAACCACTCCAACATACCCTGATGTCAAGGAATTGACAGAGGACGAACCTGGTAAAAAACCTCATTCTTCCAAGAAAAGAAACAAGGCTTCCAAGAAACTCCAGTACAAACTCCGGAAGAAAAAGCTGGCAGATCCAGCCAATGCAAACCTGGAAGCAGGAGGAGGAAGCAGAGTTAAGCCCGCGGAGAAGAAAACGAAGGAAATCTCTGTTCCACCAATGTCAGAACAGGATGAACGGGATTTACTTCAAACACCGGTGGGATCCCACAAACCCCCTGAAGTGCTGGAAGCCAGGAGACAAGCTCTCCAAAGGCAACAACAACATCTATTCAGAACTCGGGAAAACCTCCAAAAAAAAGCAGGCTGACATTAAGTTGCAGCAGGAAGAAATCGAGGAGTACGAGAGAAGGAATAGATCTGGCATAAAACCCACACGGTTACCCGGAATCGCAAGACCGGAAGTACTGCCGCCAAAGGAACGGTTCCAAAACCCTGCGTGGCAAAAGCAAGTAAACGGCACTGATGCCAGAGGCGAACCTATATACAAAACCGCAGCAGAAAACGCGGAAGCTGCATTCGCCATCCTCAACAATGATCTGTACTCCAACTGCGAAAAGCTTCAAGGGGTGTATGATTTCTTAGGCAAGGCAATGCAACAGCAACAGCGGGGGCATGCAAGATCAGGGAAGTTGCACGACGACTCGGCCCTATGCAAAACAGCCACATGCGCCGCTGGAGCACCTGGACCTGAAGAACCTGGGGATTCAAGAAATTCAAAAAAGAAGAAAGGAGATCGGAGAAAGGACAAGAAAAACCCAGATAACAAGGATGCAACGTCCAGAACCGGATCCCATCTGCCGAAAGGTGGAATCAATCCCCGAGATCGGGAAGAGCAAAACCGGAAAGACGGAAAATCAATGCCGCCTCCGAGACGCCCTGCTGAAAAAGCCGGAAGACACGACATTCCTCACATGCGTGAGAGATCCCGTACCCCTCCTAGGAATAAGGAAATACATAGGAGTAGAACTCCACCTTATTCCAAAGGACACGATAATGGAGGAAATAGAGATAATCCCGGAAAAACGCGATCGCGCAACAATGGAAAAGAAAGGAGCACATCCCCTTCTATTCATTCAGCCGGTAGATACTCTGCACACGCCGATAGAGCGGAAAGAGATGATCTATACTTCGGGCCTAAGTGTTTCACTGACTGGATCCGAAGAATAACTCTACATTTTGGCTTCGCCAAAGTTGGTCCAACATATCAAAAATATACCGGCAGCACAAATCTGGAATCCGGATACCTGACTCTCAGACTATTACACAGTCGTCCAGATTAACAATGGGACAGATCTAGAGGCAGTAAAATCCCCCCCTAATGTTACTGGATGGAGCCAGAGATTGGATTAACGGGCTTCCGTCAAGGACCGTGGACAGCAGGGATGATATGGCTAGAGTTTTTTCTCAGCATTTTCGGGGAACTTACAAACGCCCCAACAGCATCAACAAGCTAAACCGCTGCACCCAGTTTGAAGATGAGCCATACGTTGACTTTATCTCAAGATGGACTGGAATGAAAAATAGCTGCTCTGGAGTAACTGACGTAAGCAATGCATGCTTTCGTCAATGGCTTAAAACCCGGACTTATACCGTTCATGATTGGTTCAAAAAAGCACAAAGATATCGGAACTATGCTTACAACTGCAAATGAGCACGCAGCGGCCGAAGATGACATCAGAGCGAGAGGTGGAAATATAGACGCTTTGATTCAAGCCAAAAAGACCCCTCGTTCTGAGAAAAAAGCCACCCCAAAGGCACAACAAAATCCCAAAGAAGTTAACATATCCTTTGGAAAGGAAAATGGGACCAAATGGAAAGGAAGAAGCACATAACCTATCTCCTACACAGAAGAAGAGTGGGAAAGAATTTGTCGGATATATACCAAATAGGGGTATAGAAGATGGTAGACAAAGTGCCGGATTACCAGGGTGGCCTAAGTGGTAGTGGGCTTAGGTCCATTAGGCGGCCCAGTAACCCGACGCACAGAAGCCGGATTCTAGAAGAACCCGGATCACGACCCATGTGATCTGGCTTGGAGGAGAAGACGGATTCCTTGCTTTCCAAGTTACAAGTTACCGTAGTCTTCTAGGTTTCCTATTCTGTAAGCCCTAATCCGGCTATTATATAAAGCCGGACGGGAGATAGATTAAACAAGGAACGAAGAACAGAGAAGCTCTACGCCAACTCGCCGAGAAGCTCATCCTCGTCGAGTAGCCTAGATCCAAACCTCACATTGTAACCTTGTTTACAGGCTTTAGTCCTGATTAGTGAGAAGTGCAGGAGTAGGCACGCCGTACTGTCGCGACGTACCGAACCTGGGTAAATCCTGTGTTCACTGTCCACCACGCGATCCCGTTACCCCACGTCTCTACCGTAGTCTCATGGCACCCCCGTCTATGAAAACTACTACGATGTCTCGACAGTTGGCGCCCACCGTGGGGCAAACGACGTCAGGCGTGAAGTTCCGATCTGGGATACTAGGCGGAATTGGAAGATCAATCACTGTCGGAAGCCTGGAGTTCGACGACGACGTCGGACGCTTCCTCGACAACGGATCCTACATACCGGCGCAAAACCACTTGGTAAGTGCCTGCGTGTTACCGATAGGATCTGCTAACATCTTCATCGGACTAACTGCAGAAGCAATGGGCTTTTGCGGTGGAAGCAAATTTATCCCACCCGCCCTATACCCAGTCGAAGATGACTATGATGCCGGATTCTGCTCAGATCGCCGACAAAAAAGTGATACACACTTTATCGGCATGGTGCAATCCGAAATCGCCGAAAGCATGGATGACGGAAATCCCGTGCAAAAGGCAGACAACAATACACCCGTCGCAGAGACGGAAGATCCGATACCCGTCACAGAAACGGAAGACCCCACACCCACGGAGGGGGAAGATCCGACATCCGTCAACATGACGACGAACTCGGAAGCTGACTCAGTTTTAGCCGCTATCGAGGCAAGATTAGAGTCGGAAACCGGATCGGATGACTTCGATTCCGAAGATGAAGACGACTTCGAAAGAAAAGTTAAGTCCTTTCAAGAGGGATTCCATGAAGTTCTAATGGCGAAACCGGCTGATACCACGGACGCCGGCAGCCAGGAAAGCCCTAAAACCCCTCCGCCAGAGGAAGAGAGAGAAGACGGAGAAACTTCTCCGATATTCCCCAATGTCAAGGAGATGACAGAAGATGAACCTGTCAAAAAACCTCCCTCTTCCAAGAAAAAGCACCGTGCTGCTAAGAAACTCCAATACAAAATCCGGAAGAAAAAATCTACTGATCTCGCTGACGAAAACCTGGAAGTAGGAGATGCTAGCAGAACGAAGCCTGCGGAGAAGAAATCCAAAGAAATCATTGCTCCGCCAATGACGGAACAGGAAGAGCAAGAGCTATTGCAAACACCAGTGGGACCAGATGAACCCCCCGAGATGCTGGAAGCCAAGAGACAAGCTTTCCAACGGCAACAGCAACATCTACTCAGATCTCGGCAACATCTCTAACAAACCCATAATGACATCAAGGTCATGAAGGAAGAAATAGAGGAGTACGAGAGAAAGAATAGATCCGCGTTAAAACCTACTAGGTTACCCGGAATCGCAGGACCGGAAGAACTGCCGCCAAAAGAAAGGTTCCATAACCCATCTTGGCAAAAGCAGGTAAACGGCAAAGATGCCAGGGGCGAACCAATATACAAGACCGCGGCAGAAAACGCGGAAGCAGCGTTCGCCATCCTTAACAACGATTTGTACTCCAACGGGGAAAACCTCCAAGGGGTGTATGCTTTCCTAGGAAAAGCATTGCAACAACAACAGCGCGCCCAAGAGCGATCAGGGAGGTTGCACGATAACTCCGCCCTATGCAAAACAGCTACTTGCGCTGCTGGAGCACCTGGACCGGAAGAACCCGGGGATTCAAACAATTCAAAGGATAAAAAAGAGGATCCGAGAAAAGACAAGAAAAACCCCAACAACCGGGATGCAGCGTCTAGGACCGGATCCCATCTCCCGAATGATGGACATAAACCCCATGATCGGGAAAACAAACACCGGGACAACGGCAAAATAATGCCACCTCCGAGAAACCCAGCTGAGAAAGCTGGAAGATATGATATACCTCACAGGCGTGAGAGATCCCGGACACCTCCTAAGGATAAAGAAAGGCACAGGAGTAGAACTCCGCCTAATCCAAAAGGGCGTGACCATGGAAGAGATAGAAATAA
This sequence comes from Alopecurus myosuroides, assembly GCA_028641055.1. Lineage (NCBI taxonomy): Eukaryota > Viridiplantae > Streptophyta > Magnoliopsida > Poales > Poaceae > Alopecurus > Alopecurus myosuroides. Next base: position 276,082,982 of record CM054057.1, on the reverse strand, counting down.
TCCCGGAAAAGCGCGTTCGCGCAACAATGAAAGAGAAAGGAGCAGATCCCCTTCTGTCCATTCAGCCGGAAGATATTCTGCACACATTGATAGAGCAGAAAAGGATGATCTATACTTTGGTCCTAAGTGTTTTACTGACAGGATCCGAAGAATAACCCTGCATTCTGGCTTTGCCAAGGTCGGTCCAACGTACCAGAAATACACCGGCAGCACAAACCCGGATACCTGGCTCTCGGATTACTATACAGCCGTCCAGATCAACAATGGGACAGACCTGGAAGCTGTCAAGTTTCTTTCCCTAATGTTGCTGGACGGAGCCAGAGATTGGATCAATGGATTACCATCAAGAACAGTCGACAGCTGGGATGATATGGCTAGAGTATTCACTCAGCATTTCCGGGGAACGTACAAACGCCCGAACAGCATCAACCAGCTAAACCGTTGCACCCAATTCGAGGATGAACCATACGTGGATTTCATTTCCAGATGGACAGCAATGAAGAATAGTTGCTCTGGAGTAACTGACATACAAGCAATGCATGCTTTCGTTAATGGCCTAAAACCTGGACTCGTACCGTTCATGGTTGGTTCCAAAAAGCACAAAGATCTCGGATCTATGCTTACAACCGCCAATGAGCACGCCGCAGCCGAAGACGACATCAGAGCAAGAGGAGGCAATATCGAATCACTGATACTTGCCAAGAAAACCCCTCGTTCTGACAAAAAAGGAACTCCAGAAACAACGACGAAACCCAAAGAGGTCAACATAGCCTTTGGAGGAGAAAAGGGGAATAAGTGGAAAGGACGCAACCCAGATCCAATCAACTACACTCCAGAGGAGTGGGAGAGGATTAAGTCGGAACCTTGTGTTCACCACTCGCAATTTGGGAAACCTACCCATACAAACGCGCAATGCCGGCTGAATAAGCACATGAAAGGTAGCGCGGGATCCGGAAGTAAGGGGAAGGGTTCCAAAAGGAAACCCGCCAAACAAAAGCCATAAGCTGACAAAGAAGACAGTGAATCGGACACTGATGAAAAAATCCAGGAACAACAGCGAAAAGGCGAACCCAAATTTCCGAGAGTTGATGGAGAAGCAATGCTAACTTTCTTAGCAACTCCGTCAGCAAAGGTGGCCAAAAGAACACTTCGAGAAATAAACGCGGTTGTTCCGGCAACCCCGAAATTCTTGAAGTACTCCAGCACACCGATAATCTGGGATCAGTCTGATCATCCCGGAAATATCCCTGAACCCGGCACACAAGCTCTTGTTGTAATCCCTATTGTTCAAAACACTAGGCTAAGAAGAGTGCTGATGGATGGAGGATCCAGCATTAATATAATGTACCTGGATACACTGAAGCATCTGAAGATTTCCGAGTCTCAGCTCAACTACAGCAACATACGCTTCCATGGCATTGTTCCTGGCAGGAAAGCACGATCCCTAGGAGAAATTTCCCTAGATGTCACCTTTGGAGATAAAGATCACTTCCGGCAGGAAAACGTATCCTTCGAAGTAGTGCCGTTCGAAAGCGTGTATCACGCAATACTCGGACGTCCAGCTTTTGCCAAATTCATGGCAAGATCTTGTTATATCTATAACAAGCTGAAGATGCCAGGACCCAAGGGAGGAGTAATCACCATAGCCGGTGATTTCAAGCTGGCAAACGAGTTGGAGAAGGAAAACGCCCTTTGCGCTCAGAGAGTCATAGCAAAGGAAGAACTGAAGGAATTAGCCAAGGAGGTATCGCCGTCAGAAATGCCGGCAGGAAAAGAAACCCGGAAGCCAACAGACAACTTCAAGGCGTCCGAGAAGACAGGTAATCCTAGATCCCAAAGATCCGACAAAATTTGTCGTCGTAGGGACTGGGATGACTGACAAATAGGAAGGCGAGCTCATCAAGTTCCTCCGTGAGAACTGGGATATTTTTGCCTGGTGTCCAGCTGACATGCCAGGTGTACCCAGGGAACTTGTTGAGCACCAACTCAAGGTTATTCCTGGATCAAAACCCGTCAAACAAGGTCTCCGTCGATTTGACGGAAGAAGACGGAAGGCTATTAGCAAGGAAATTATCCGGCTTTTAGCAGCGGATTTCATCAAGGAAGTAATCCATACTGACTGGTCCGCAAATCCGGTATTAGTACCGAAGAAAGACACTACCGCTCTCAGAATGTGTATAGATTACATAGGTTTGAACAAGTTGTGTCCGAAAGATAGGTTTGCGCTACCGCGAATCGATCAAATAATAGATGCCACAGCTGGTTCCGAGCTTTTATGCTTTTTGGATGCATACTCCGGGTACCACCAAATACGCATGAAAAAGGAAGATCAGATCAAGACTTCTTTCATAACCCCGTACGGGACGTACTATTACGTAACCATGCCATTTGGCCTGAAGAACGCAGGTGCAACCTACCAGCGTTGCATGCAACGTTGTTTGCATAGTCAGATTGGCAAAAATGTTCATGTTTATGTGGATGATATTGCTGTCGTAACCAAGGAAAAAGATACACTCCTTGAGGATTTGCGAGAAACTTTCGAAAACTTGCGCACTTACAAGATGAAGTTGAATCCATCTAAGTGCGTATTCGGGGTTCCCTCAGGAAAACTTCTGGGTTTCATCGTTTCTCACAGAGGAATAGAAGTTATCCCGGAAAAGATCAAGGCAATCTTGAACATCACCAAACCTACGTGCGTCAAAGATGTCCAAAGATTGACGGGTTCTGCCGCAGCCGTCAGCAGATTTATTAGTCGGCTAGGGGATAAAGCCTTACCACTCTACAAGCTGCTGAAAAAATCCGACAAAGTCAAGTGGATTGCGAAAGCCTGGAAACGTCTAGCAAGTTATGTCCCTTTCCGTACTAAGTTCAATTCTATGTAAACATCTTTTGAGATCATGAAATAAAGTTGTCGGAATTCTGGTATCCATGTTTTTACAAGTTTATTACAGTACAAAGCATGGTTCCACCTTCTCTATTTCCCAATGATCTTGCAAAACATTCAATGTTAACCCGAATTGTGCATGCGTTCTCGGTGTTTAAAAGCTGAATGATTTTTTCAGCCTGTTAACGGCTAAAGGAAACTTGAATTGCCTGCGTGCCCAGGTTTCGTTCAAAAAATTCCTTGTTTCTCTAAGTACTATCTGATCGCATATGTGTTGGGTTACTGGAGCTAGTTAGTAAAAATGCCTTTAGCATGATCCATGTTTCCGAGTCTAAACTGATTGGTTACACCCAGTTACTCGGCATGATGATTCATATTGCTACTTGAGCCATTTCAAACACTAAGGAGAGTTAAAACATATAAGCCAGAGAACTTAGAAGATAAAGGAATAATAAAATCCGAAAAAACTTGCAAAGAATTTTATAATTAAGACCGCAAAAGGCGGAGTTTTCATTAATACAAATAGAAGCATTACAATTCGAATTACATTATAAAAGCGCAGTAATGCTCCTATTGTCTATTTTTACTATCCAGGTTTAAGGAAACCCTTCAAGCATCCGATTCCTCCTCGCTGCTGTCGTCCTGGGGGGCTTCAGGAACTTCTTCCTCCGGGTAATTAATGGAGAGATTCACCATGGAAGCAACCTGGGTAGCGTGGCCTTTGATTGCATCAAAGATCGCATTTCGTTGGGCTTCCGTGTATCCTTGAGGGACACCGGTGGCCACGCGCCAGGATTTTGCACCAGGGTAGTGCATACGCATTAAGCCAAGGGCCATGCGTGCACCACCTCGTGCAGCGGAGCGAAGGAAGGATTCCCTGGACTCCGCCACCTCCATGATAGAACCCGGAAGTTTTTCAACTTCCGAGAACTCCCCATTCTTGGAGGGAAGAAACTTGTTGATCAATTGCATGCAAGCAACCCTGATCGAAGCCCAGGTCTTTTCAAAAACTCGGATTCTTTCAATCCGAGAAAGATCTGCATTATCTCCTGTTTGGTAGCAAAAACAAACCAAAAAGGTTAAGTACCAAAAAGGAAGAAAAAATACAAACTGAATGGTAAACGTATACTTAAACTTACCAACAAGTTTGTCGATTTCGGAGGTTTCCTCCTCACGCAGGCGGAGAGCAGCTTCCAGGCCTTCAATGGTGGCCCGGTCTTTCTCTGCTTGGGCGGAAGCCTGGGATTGAGAAACCCCAAGTGCTAAGTTGCTGGCTTCCAGATCTTCTTGCGCTTTCACAAGATCCTTATGAAGCTCAACATTCTCCTTGCGGAGATATTCGGCATTGCCAGAATCTTCAGCTGCTTGCTTAGCCTGAGCCAAAGCAGCTGAAAAGAAAGGAAAAATCCGAGTTAATAATATTCCCGGAAAAAGTACTTAGACAAATGCCTGAATTGGAAATTTCAGAGGAAAAATGATTACCTGTTGCTTCCGACAGTGCGAGCTGAGATGAAGCCAGCTCCGCCTCTCTCTCCTCAAGAATGGAAAGAAGATTCCTAACTTCCTTGTTCTTGATCGAGAGCTTGTTGAAAACCGCCACGTTAATGGCTTCGGCAGTTTGCTAGAGCACGGCAAGGAAAAGAATAATTAGAAAGCATCAAGGTAAAAAGCATGCATTTTATTTAATGCTTGGGGGCTAGAGATACATACCTGGCTCATTCGTTGCAAACCCGCCAAGTTTTCAGTGAACTCCTTTGCGTATTCCGCAAAGAGAGTTCCGGCCATGCTTAGGCCGTCATTGATAAGCTTGAAGTCCTTGTCGAATTTGGGAATTTCTTCGTCAAAAGACCGAGAAGATTTTCCCGCATTCGGAGCCGCCCTTTCCCTCGTGTTAGATTCCGACACAACGGGTTGGCTGGTCTCCAGTGGTTCGGTGGGGGGGTGGCAGCGTGCTCTTCCGCCATTGAGGACGATGAGTCCAGAGGAGTGGCAGAAGAAGGATGGGCGCCTCGGCTGGACAAGACCTTGTGTCTTTTCAGCTTCTTCGGCTTCAGGTTGGAAGGAAGTAGGCTAAAAAACCAGAAACCCGGAAAACGTTAACTTTCCGAAGACGAAAGAAAAACTTCGACAAGTAACAAAATAACCCGGACGAACTAACCTGGAAGTAGCGACGGGAACCCTGTCAAGGTTGATAACTTCCTCAGAGGAAGGAATCTTCTTTCGCTTACGCCCACCTGTGGCAGCAGTGCGAAGCGCGTCCAGCTCAGCCTCGGAGGCCAATTCCGAGTCTAGAAGTTCAGTAATCTATTAAAAAGAAAAATAAGAGTTATGAGCAAGAAAATCCGATAAAGAATGATAAAGTTCTACCCAAATGACGGAAACATACCTTGGGAGCCGGATTGTCGGCCGTATACATTGGCCGACTCGCTTCGTATTGGTCGCGTGATGCGACCAACTGATTGATGCGCCGTCGAAGCTCCTTTGCGGGCCAATCTTTGGTGGTTGTCCGCATTGGGTCCTTGGCTCCCGTGTAGTCGCAAAGAAGGCGACCACCGTGGTTGGCCAATGGCTAAATCCGTCTATTCAACCAACAAAAGACCGTGTCCATGCCGGTCAAAGGTGGAGTGGAGGAGGTGAGTTTAGCGATGCGCCGCTTGATCCTTAGTAGATCAGGCGGCAGAACCTGGACGGCTTCCGTTCCCCAGTTGTCTTGGGGAACTGCGGCAGAGTTCGAGAAAGGAGGAACCCCGATGGCTTCCTTAGGGAAAGGCACATCGGGATGGTAAAAGAAGGAACCCGTCCAAAATTTAACGGATTCCGACGTTTTGATTTTGGGGAATCAATCTTCTCTAAATCTCCGAAGAGTAAAAGAGATGGATCCGCAAGTCGGGAGTGCGCCCTCCGAAGAGTTCCGCTTAACCCCGAAGCAATACGTCCAAAAGTCTAACCTAGGTTCTAACCCTAAATAACCCTCGAACAAATCCTGGAAGCCGGCCATGTAGAGGATGGAATTGGGTGGCAGGTTATGGGGCTGGATATTGTAATGGGAAAGAATTTGGAGGAAGAAGGCGGAAGGTGGAAGCCCCATACCTCGAAGAAGATGAGAGGAGAGGAGAACTCTTTCGCCGTCTTTCGGCGATGGTTCATTCTCGTCCTCGGGAAGCCGCCATTTTCCCTGAAGGACCAGGCCCTCCTTTTCCATGTTTGGAAGGAGAGCCGGTGGAATGCTGCAGGCAATCCAATTGCCTGCAGACTCCGTCTCTTCGTCCGCTCCGGTGGCGGCAGAGGCGGCGGCTTCCGCGGCGGCGAGCTCATCGCCGAGGAGCTGGATCTTTTCCTCCACCGTTTCAGGGGCAAACGGTGGAGAGGCTGCGGAGCTCGAGCCCGCAACGTCCGCGGCGGTGGAAAGGTTCTCTCCACCGGCCGCGGAGGCCGCGGTTTTCTCCGGCTCGTCGCCGGCGTGCTTGGGCGACCCAAGTTGTGGATCTAGGTCGCCGATGAGGTCGTCGATGGCGGCGCGAGTAGGCGAGGACGGTGAGGTTGCCATTTCCAGGCGGTGCAATTCGTTTCCGGTGCGTTTGGAGGTGAAGTGCGTTTGAGGCAGTGCTTTGCTCGGGAGCTCGTGCGCGTCAATGGCGAGTGCGGAAGGTTTTCGTTGAGGACGAGGATGGCTATTTATAGCTAAAAATCCGTCAAGATACGTGCCAACGGCTATTTTGACCGTTGGATGTTTGACGCGTGTCACTCGCCGGAAAATCCGGGAAATGAAACGACAGGGAAATAATGACTATCTCCTCGTTTCCCGTGAGAATCTGTCAGAGATACGTTGCAGGGTTTCCCGCGTGAAACCCAAACGTCCCCTGCGTCAGCATGACTCAAGCGCTGACGTCAAGAGTTCCTTTTCCGCGAAGGATCGTGAGAGAAAAGCCGGATTTTCAGGATTCCGAGTTTCATGTTACCATCTCTTTCAAAAGAAGAATAAGAAGGATCAAGACTGCTGAATCAATATTTCTCGGACAAAGTATATTTGGCGAAAGACGGAGAATCAGAGTTTTAATCCTTCTTGGGGGCTACTGTCGGATATATACCAAACAGGGGTATAGAAGATGGTAGACAAAGTGCCGGATTACCAGGGTGGCCTAAGTGGTAGTGGGCTTAGGTCCATTAGGCGGCCCAGTAACCCGACGCACAGAAGCCGGATTCTAGAAGAACCCGGATCACGACCCATGTGATCTGGCTTGGAGGAGAAGACGGATTCCTTGCTTTCCAAGTTACAAGTTACCGTAGTCTTCTAGGTTTCCTATTCTGTAAGCCCTAATCCGGCTATTATATAAAGCCGGACGGGAGATAGATTAAACAAGGAACGAAGAACAGAGAAGCTCTACGCCAACTCGCCGAGAAGCTCATCCTCGTCGAGTAGCCTAGATCCAAACCTCACATTGTAACCTTGTTTACAGGTTTTAGTCCTGATTAGTGAGAAGTGCAGGAGTAGGCACGTCGTACTGTCGCGATGTACCGAACCTGGGTAAATCCTGTGTTCACTGTCCACCACGCGATCCCGTTACCCCACGTCTCTACCGTAGTCTCATGGCACCCCCGTCTATGAAAACTACTACGATGTCTCGACAGAATTAACTCGGAAAATTGTGTCCACCATTCGCAATTTGGGAAACCCACCCATACTAACGCACAATGCCGGCTTAATAAACATATGAAAGACAGTGCAGGATCCAGAAGCAAGGGGAAGAGTTCCAAGAGGAAATTCTCCAAGAAAAAGCCAGAAGCTTAAAAGGATGACAGTGAATCAGACACTCATGAAAAAATCCAGGAACAACAGCAAAAAGGCGAGCCTAAGTTTCCGAGAGTTGAGGGAGAATGCAATCTAACTTTCCTAGCAACTCCCTCAGCAAAGTTGGCAAAGCGGACACTTCGAGAAATAAACGCGGTTGTCCCACCAACCCCCAAATTCTTGAAATACTTGAATACACCAATTACCTGAGATCAGTCCGATCATCCCGGAAATATCCCAGAACCCGGCACACAAGCTCTAGTGGTAAGTCCTATTGTTCAAAACACTAGGCTAAAAAGAGTGCCAATGGAGGGAGGATCCAGCATCAACATAATGTACCTAGATACATTGAAGCATCTGCGAATCTCCGAGACCCAGCTCAATCATAGCAACATACGTTTTCACGGCATCGTTCCTGGCAGGCAAGCACGATCCCTAGGAGAAATTTCCCTAGACGTAACCTTTGGAGAGAAAGAACATTTCCGACAGGAAAAAATTTCTTTCGAGGGTGTGTCGTTCGAAAGTGTGTATCACGCAATACTCGGACGTCCACCTTTCGCCAAATTCATGGCAAGATCTTGTTATATCTATAACAAGATAAAGATGCCATGACCAAAAGGAGGAGTAATCACCATAAAGGGAGACTTCAAATTGGCAAAAGAGATGGAAAAAGAAAACGCCCTTTGTGCAGAAAAAGTGATAGCAAAGGAGGAATTGAAGGAGCTGGCAAAAGAAGTATCACCGACAGAAATGCCGGCAGGAAAAGAAAGCCGAAAGCCGACATATAGTTTCAAAGCTTCCGAGAATACAAGACAGGTTATCTTAGATCCCAAAGATCCGAAAAAGTTTGACGTAGTGGGAACTGGGATGACCGACAAATAGGAAAACGAGCTCATCAAGTTTCTTCGTGAGAACTGGGATATTTTTGCATGGTGTCCAGCGGACATGCCAGGCGTACCCAGAGAACTTGCTGAGCACCAACTCAAGGTGATTCCAGGATCTAAACCCGTCAAACAAGGTCTCCGTCGATTTGACGAAAGAAGACGGAAGGCTATTGGCAAGGAGATTATCCGGCTATTAGCAGCTGATTTTATCCGGGAAGTTATACATACTGAATGGTCTGCAAACCCAGTATTAGTCTCAAAGAAAGATAGTATTGTTTTTAGGATGTGTATAGATTACACCGGCCTGAACAAATTGTGTCCAAAAGATAGATTTGCGTTACAGCGAATCGATCAAATAATAGATGTCACTGCTGACTCTGAGCTTTTATGCTTTTTGGATGCTTATTCCGGGTACCATAAAATACGTATGAAGGAAGAAGACCAAATCAAAACCTCCTTCATAACCCCGTATGGAACATACTATTACATATACATGTCTTTTGGCCTGAAGAATGCAGGTGCAACCTACCAGCGTTGCATGCAACAATGTTTGCATAGTCAGATTGGTAAAAATGTCCACGTTTACGTGGACGACATTGCCGTCGTTTCCAAAGGAAATGACACACTCCTTGAAGATTTGCGAGAAACCTTCAAAAATTTGCGCACTTACAAAATGAAGTTGAATCCATTAAAGTGCGTATTCGGGGTTCCCTCAGGAAAACTTCTGGGTTTCATCGTTTCTCACGGAGGAATAGAAGTAAACCCGGAAAAGATCAAGGCAATTCTAAACATCTCAAGGCCTACGTGCTTAGAAGACGTACAAAGATTGACGGGTTCTGCAGCTGCCGTCAGCAGGTTCATAAGCCGGCTAGGAGATAAAGCTCTGTCATTATACAAATTGTTGAAGAAATCCGACAAATTTGTATGGACATAAGAGGCAGACTTGGCATTAACCCAGTTATAGGAAACCTTGATGAAAGCTATGATTTTTGCATCACCAAAAGACGAAGAACCCATGCTACTGTATCTCACAGCAACAAACGGGGTTATTAGCGCATTGATAGTTGTGGAAAGGCGGAAAGACGAGCAAAGCATACCAGATCAACATCCGGTGTATTATGTTAGTGAAGTTTTTTCCGACTCCAAGCAAAGGTACCCACACTATCAAAAACTGGCATATGGCGTATTTTTCACATCTCGAAAACTTCGTCATTATTTCCAAGGACATTCCATAACAGTGGTATGTAAAGCACCACTAGGGGATATAATCAACAATGCGGACACAACCGGCCGAGTATCCAAATGGGGCATCGAGTTGGCTGCGTTCGACATTAAGTACCAACCCCGTACGGCAATAAAATCTCAGGCGTTGGCAGATTTCCTCGCTTATTGGACAGAAGCAATGGAAAACTCACCAATGCCGGAGTCGGAATACTGGGTTATGCACTTTGATGGATCCAAGATGAAGGAAGGCGCTGGAGCTGGTCTAGTCCTAAAATCCCCAAAGGGAGATACTATGGAGTATGTATCACAAATACACTTCAACGCCAGCAACAATGTGGTAGAATACGAAGCTTTGCTTCATGGCTTGCATATTGCAAAAGAAATATGTGTCAAGCGCATCCTATGCTATGGTAACTCGGATTCGGTACAACATCAGCTCAACCAAACATGGGACGTCAAAAGCCCCATCATGGCCGAATATCGGAGAACGGTGGACAAGTTTGCTATCTGCTTCCTAGGATTTGAAGTACTTCACGTCAAAAGGGAAGAAAATTGGAACACGGATGCATTAGCCCGCATGGGCTAGGAAAAGGTGAAAACCCTACCACCAGGTGTGTTTGTCCAGGATTTGCATGAACCATCGATAAAAGGTGGAGATGTCGACTATCCTCTCGTTTAGGAGTCAATTGAAGTCCTGCTCGTTAACCCGGATTGGACAATTCCATATTTAAACTTCTTCGTGGATCAGAAGTACCCAGATGGAGCATACGAGGTCTTGCAAAGACAAATAAAACGTCGATGAAAAGGATACACGATAATCAATGGTTGCCTATATAAACGCAACACTACCGGAATTTTTCTGTGATGTATTTCGACAGAAGAAGGCCGAGAAATATTGCAAGAAATCCATGCAGGAGATTGCGGACATCATGCTCAATCAAAAAGCATAGTTAAAAAAGCATTCCGTGCAGGGTTGTTCTGGCTAACAGCCAAGATAGACGCCGAACATGATGTCAGTATTACGCCAAGCAGACGAATATGCCAGCCCAAGCACTCAAGACTATCCCTATTACATGGCCATTTGCGGTCTGGAGGCTAGATATGATGGGACCATTCAAAACTGCAAGGGGTGGACTTACACATCTGCTCGTTGCAGTAGATAAGTATACCAAGTGGGTGGAGGCAAAACTCATCAAAAAGCTTGATGGTGTAACTGCCGGGAATTTCATCATTGACGTGGTCTTGAGATACGGCGTTCCACACAGCATAATTACCGACAACGGGACAATTTTCTCTATTGGAGAGTTGGCAAATATTTCCGACAAACGGGAATACGCCTAGATCTTGCATCTGTGGCACACCCACAATCCAATGGACAGGTTGAAAGAATGAATAGCTCAATCCTGCAGGGAATACGCCCAAGACTCGAATCTCCTCTTCATAGAGCAGCTGGAGCATGGGTGGAAGAGTTACCCTCCGTGCTTTGGAGTATTTCAACGAGGCCAAACAGGTCAACAGGGCAAACCCCGTTTTTCCTGGTTTATGGCGAGAAGCGGTGCTTGCAACGAACATGATCCATGATAGCCCAAGAGTGCAAGCTTTCGATGACTCGGATGCGGAAAGTTCACGATAGGATGTCGTCGATCTCCTAGAAGAAGAACGAGAACTTGCACTTAAAAGATCCGCCATTTATCAGCAAGGATTACGAAGTTACCATAGTCGGAAAATCAGGCATCGTTCTTTCAAAGAAGGTGACTTAGTGCTAAGATTGGTGCAAGAAAGAAAGCACAAGTTAGCTCCAGTTTGGGAAGGACCATTTGTCATTAGCAAAGCTATGAAAAATGGATCATACTATCTTGTAGATATTCGGCACATGGAAGATGATCCCAAAATACCGAATCGCAAAAGAAAGAGAAAGATAGATGACGAACTAGGGGAGACCAAAAGACCCTGGAGCATCCAGCAATTACGTCCCTTCTGCACTTAGTTCAATTTCTATGTAAACATCTTTGAGATCATGAAATAAAGTTGTCAGAATTCATACATTTATGTTTTTACATATTTATTATAGTACAAAGTATAAATCTGCCATATCTATTTCCCAATGATCTTTCAATATACTCACTGTTTACCCCGAATTGTGCCTGCGTGCTCGGTGTTAAAAAACTGAATGATTTTTAGCCTAAAATGGCTTAAGGAAACCCAGATTGTTCCTGCGTGCCTGAGTTTCATTCAAAATTCCTTGTTTGTTCTCTAAGTATTATCTGATTGTTTTTATGTTGGGTCACTCGAGCTAGTAAGTAAAAAATGCCTTTAATATGATCCATGTTTCCGAGTTTCAACTGATTGGTTATACCGAGTCACTTGGCATGAAGATTAAGTACTATCGAGCCATTTCAAACACTAAGGACAGTTAAGACATCGAAACCAGAGAACTTAGAAGATAAAGGAATATAAATCCGGAAAACTTGCAAAGACTTAATAATATAACTGCAAAAGCGGAGTACTTGTTTATACAAAAGAATATAAAGCATTACAATAAGTTTACATTGTAAGAACATTAATGCTTCTATTTTTCTATCTCTACCCAGGACCAGGAAGCTCCTTCAGGCATCCGACTCGTTGTCTTCGCTGCTGGATTCCTCAGGAGTTTCTGGAATAGCCTCCTCCGGGTAGAAGGTGGAGATGTTCACCATGTTAGCAATCTTGGTGGCGTGACCTTTGATTCATCAAAGATTCTGTCCCTCTGCGCCTCCGTGTATTCTTGAGGGATGTCGGACGCCACACGGCAAGATTTGGCAGTTGGGTAGTGCATGCGCATGAGCCCAAGATCCATGCTTGCACCACCACGAGCCGCGGAACAGAGAAGGGATTCCCTAGACTCCGCCACCTCCACGATAGCTTCCGAAAGTTTTTCAGCTTCCGAGAACTCCCTAGGCCTGGAAGGAAGGCACTTGTTGACAAACAACATTCTCGCAACCTTGATCGCGGTGAATACCTTCCCGAAATCCCGGATTTTTTCAATCCGGGTAAGGGGGCTATCTCCTGTTTCAGTAAAACACACAAGTGTTAGAAAAAACAGAAGAAAGATGAAACATGGAAAATCCGGTAAATGACAAAATACTTACCGAGAATCCGGTCCATCTCGGTGCCTTCCTCCAGGGGCTGGTTCAAGGCATTCTCCAGATCCCGGATGGTGGCCTTGTCCTTTGCATCCTGGTTGGAGGCCTTAGACTCGGCAATGCCAAGAGCCAGTTGGCTGGCCTCCAGGTCCTGCTGCATCTTCACATTAAGCTTGTGTAGATCCAGATTTTTGCGGCGGAGGTTTTCGGCGTTGCTGGCATCTTCAGCAACTTGCTTGGCTTTCGCCAAAGAAGCTGAAAAGCAAGTAAAAAAGATGAGTTAGGAACTCAGAAAAATACTTAGAAAAAATTGCGAATGAAAAGCGGAGAAAAAATTCATACCTGCTAGTTCGCCCAACTGCTGCTGAGTAGATGCCAGTTCTGCATCCTTATCTTCAAGAATTTTGAGAAGGGTTTTAACCTCCTTATTCTTGATGGTAAGTTTGTCGAAAACCTCCACGTAGATATTTTCAGCAGTTTGCTGAAACACGGGAAAGAAAGAATGCTTTGGTTCAAAACAAGCATAACAATGAAAAAAGTATTAATTCGAAAGTATACATTCAACTTATTACTTGGGGGCTAGAGATATTACCTGGCTCATCCTGGTCAAGTTTGCTAGGTTTTCGTTGAATTCTTTTGCATAGTCTACAAAAAGAATCCCGACATTGCATAGGCCGTCCTGGATGACCTGCCGAGGTGAAAATACGAAATTATTCCTTACAATTAGTCCGCCTTGCGGCCAAGGACGGATTAGAGGCGCCGGTGCGAAGAACTTGGTAGCCCACGGACGAATGTATCCGAGTTCATCAAACGGTTCTTCTTTTACCTTGAAATCTTTGTCGAAAGACGGGATGGGCGTTTCTTCAGCAGCGTAAGAAGTTCCACCCGTCTCTGGTACCGCTCTTTCCCTCGCGTCCGGCTCGGACGCAAAAGGCTGGCTGGACTGCAGAGGTTCTTCCTCCCTAGCAGCAACATTCTCTTCCGTAGCTGCGACTGGAGTGTCGGGAGCAGCTGCTGGAGAAGGTTGTGACCCTCTCTGGGCAACAGACTTAAGTTTCCTTAGCCTTTTTGGCTTCAGTGTTGTTGGATCCAGGCTAGATAGAAAAAGCCGAGAAAGAAGAATTCCGAGACAAAGGAATAAAATTCTGGGAAAACGAATAAACCCGGATGACTAGCATGGAGGTAGCGACGGGAATCCCGTCAAGGTCGATTACTTCTTGAGTGGCAGAAGGCTTCTTGCGTTTCCTCCCACCTGCGAAGTTAGCACACATGGCATCTAACTCAGCGTCGGACGCGAGATCCTTCTTAGGAAGATCGACAAGCTGTCAAAAAAGGACAAAGTTCGAGTTAAATATCCGACAATGAAGAAACGCAAAATCAAAAGCCCAAAATGAATAAACCATACCTTTGGGGCGGGGTTTGTTGTCGTGTACATTGGCCGACTTTCCTCGTATTGGTCGCGAGTTGCGACCAATTGATTGACGCGCTTCCTCAAATCTTTTTCTGACAAGGATTTGCTTGTTGTCTGCATCGCCTCTTTGGTTCCCGAGTATTCGCACATAAGTCGGGAACCATGATTGGCCAAAGGCTGAATCCGCCTTTCTAACCAGCATAGGACTGTGTCCATACCGGTAAGGGGAAAAGACGCGGAAACAAGCTTGGCGATGCACCGCTTGATCCTGAGAAGATATGGTGGAAGAGTCTGAACTGCCTCCACAGCCAGTTTTCCTGGGGACTGGCGGCATCATTGACAAAAGGTGGAATACCCGTTTCCTTTCCAGGAAACGGGATATCTTGGTGATAGAAAAAGGAACCTGTCCAAAACTTGACGGATTCCGACGTTTTGATCTTGGGGAACCAATCTTCCCTAAATCTACGCAGGGTAAAAGATATGGCCCCGCAAGTCGGGAGTGCGCCTCTAGGGGTTGCGCTTAACCCAGAAACAATATAACTAGAATTCTAGCCTAGGCTCTATTCCTAGATACCCTTCAAAGAGGGCCTGGAACCCGGCTAAGTAAAGAATAGAGTTTGGTGGCAGGTTGTGGGGTTGGATGTTATAATGGTTGAGGACTTGAAGGAAGAAGCTGGAAGGTGGAATTCCCATACCTCAAGAGATGTGCGAGGTCAGGAGAACCCGTTCCCCGGCATTTGGCAAGGGCTCGGATTCATCTTCTTCATGCCGCCATTTCCCCTTCACAATCAGCCCCTCCTTCTCCATTTTCGGGAGAAGAGAAGGGGCCAAGTTGCATCGGCTCCAATTGCCGGAAAGTTCGCCCTCGTCTCCGGCTCCGGTGGCGGCGGCCGCAGCGGCGAGCTCCTCCCCGACGAGGAGAATTTTCTCTTCTGCCGTTTCGAGGACGAGTGGCGGAGGCGGCGCAAAGGAAGAGGCGGCCAGGGTCTCGGCCGCGGGAGAAGTTTCCTCGCGGGCCTGGTCGCCGGAGTTTTTCTCCGGTGCGCTGGCAGAGGCGCGGCTCGGGGAATCGAGCTGCGGGTCCATGGAATTGATTATCTCGTCGATATCGACGGAGACCAAGAGCTTCTCTGCGGCGCGCGGGGAGTCACCGGAGTCCATTTGCGGGCGGCGCGGTGAGGTTCTTGAGCTCCCGATCGAGGAATTCCGGGAACGGCGCGGGACGTGCGTGAGCTCTGCTCGATCTAATGGAACTTTGGCTCGGGTGCAGTGGCGCTTGGGGGCTGGGAGGCGGAGTGAGAGCAGAAGAATCGCCGGAGGGCTCGAGGTAGGCTATTTATAGCCGGAAAACCTTTGAGATACGTTGCAACGGCTCTTTGGGCCGTTAGATCTTGAATGCGTGTCACTCGCCGGAAAATCCGGGAAATGAGGTGACGGGTGATTATTGCTATCTCCTCGTTTCCCGCGAGAATCTGTCAGAGATACATTTCAGGGTTTCACACTCAAAACCCAAATGTCCCTGACGTCAACATGATTTTATCGCTGACGTAGGAAGTTCCTTCTCCACGAAGGCTCGTGGAAGAAAAAGGCGGATTTCCCAAAATCCGAGTTTCGCGTTAAAGCATGATTTGAAGAAAAGAAGAATCGAGGCAAAGAGCCAACATTTCTCGGAAAGAATGCAAAATTGACGAAACACGGCGAATTAGAGTCTCAATCCTTCTTGGGGGCTACTGTCGGATATATACCGATTAGGGGTATATTAGATAGTGTTTCAAATAGCCGGATTACCAGGGTGGCCTGAATGGTAATGGATTACGGTCCATTAGGAGGCCCAGTAAGCTGACGCACGGAAGCCAGATTCTAGAGATCCCGGACCACGGCCCACGTGGTACGGCTTGGAGTAGAAGGCGGATTCTTGCCTTCCAAGTTAGAACTTACCGTAGTTTTCTAGGTTTCCCTTTCTGTAAGCCCTAACCCGGCTATTATATAAAGCCAGACGGGAGAGAAGAAAGACATAGGCAATTATCTAGAAGCCAGCTCGTCGAGAATTTGATCCTCGTCGAGTAGCTAAACCAACTCACATTGTACTTTGTATACTTCAGGTTGCAGCCTTGATTTAGTGAGATTGCATGAGTAGGAACGCCGCCTAGTTGCGACGTACTGAACCTGGGTAAACTTTGGTGTCCTTGATCGTCATACAACCACATTCCCCCCACGTCTCTATCAGTAGTCTCATGGCACCTCCGTCTATAAATTCTACTACGATGTCTCCACACCCGGACTATTTGTCCAGGGCCGAATATTCCGGTGTCCCGTTCCCAGTCGAGAAATCGGCTAAGAACCTGGTGGTTCGCTCGCAGAAGTTCCAGGGCCAGATATTCCGGGGTGGAAATTCCAGGCTAAAAAATGTGTAAGGGCCTCGGTGGTTCACTAGCAGAACCCGCCCGGAATATTGGGCCGAAATATTGCTTCTTGGCCGGATATTCCGGTGTGGATTTTCCTAGGACATAATTTCGACTAAGGATCTAGGTGGTTCTCTCTCAAAACTCACCTGAAAATTTACAGCCAGAATATTGGCAGGAGGCGGATATTCCAGGGTGCTTTTTGACGATCACAAAAAAAGGCTAAGGACTCAAGTGGTTTGCTCACAGAAGTGACCCAGAAATTTGGGCCGGAATATTTCGAAGGAAGCCGGATATTCCGTGGGGGCGGGGGGGGGGGGGGCGGATATTCCGCCCTCAACTTAGCCCGGATATTTCGGCTCCCAAATCAAGTCAAACTGCTACATTCCGAGGAGGGCTATAAATACACCGCGCCCCGCACAGCCATTCGGAGACTCTCCTTGGAAGGAATAATGACAGAGAAGTCAGTCTCCGAAGTGAGGCGAACCTTCCACTCCCAACATTCATCCACCAGCTTCCGCAGCTCTGCCTCCACTTGCTTCGCGTCTAGCACACTCGCACCAACCGAAATCCTTGCCTCGTTCACCACCGGCTTGGGCATCTCCTCCTTAGGGACCACCACATAGAATAAGCCGCAATATGGGAGCCCAAAACCTGCCCAAACCGGCGCCTCCACCTTATAGCCATTGGGACACATCGCCGCGAGGTGGCCGGACTCCTTACAACTCCCGCAGAAGGGGTCCTTCGTGCACCCAGCTTGGAGGTAGCCCTGCTTGTCGCAGTTATAGCACGTGATGTGCTTGGCCACCGCCTTAGGAGAGGGGCACGAGGAGGCAGGCCAGGAAGAGGAGGCGGGCCCCAAAGGCCACGACGTTCCCCGTCGACCGCGCCGCCCGTACGCCTTCGTGGCTTGGGGGCGGTTTCGTCCCTGCGCCCTCCGTTCTTCAACACGATGCCGCTCCTCCGACTCCTGCGCATGGCGCTGGCGATCATGCTCTTCATACTCGCGGTCCAAGCGCCACTGCAGAAGAATGCCGTCGCGCGGGCGACTGTCGCCGCTTCCGCTCGCCTCGAGCGACCGCTTCCCCCGTTGAGCCTCCTTCCGCTAGTTATGATCCATCGCGACAAGCTGAGGACGCGTCTCTGGCTACCGTGAGCCAGTACAATCCTGGTCGAAAAGCTTTCCCCACAATTGGTCTCCAGCTTGCGTGATGCCCGAAGTCGCCTTGGTGTATGTCACGGAGAAGTTCCTTGCCATCCTCGGGTGCTATGCACCTTTGGAGTACTCCTAATATGCTTTGTTTGTATAGTTCTCCTTTGATCACCCAAAAAGATTTGTTGCGTCGCACTATCTGTCTTTCCTTGCAAATGTCTACTTGGATCTGCTTGTTTGTTAGCTAGTCGAGATATTTATGTGTCCAAGTTGGCTCGACCAGAAAGACTTGCCTTGAGATGTTATGGATGAGTTCGATGAGGGCGATTTGCTGGCTGGCCTCTGTTTTTGTTGCTGCGGGTGTTTCTGCTGACCTTGACTGATCTTTTACTTATTCTTTCGAAGTAGATTCCTGGTGGAACATGGGAGTTTGTTGACCCTATGTTCGCCAGTCTGTCTGCTTCTTCATTGCTTGATCGTGCAATATGCTTAATCTCGCACCCCTTGAAACTTCCTTCGAGCAGGTTGTACATGTCACGATAAGCGACCATGTTCATCATCGTATACATAAGTCGAGTGGCTCCGCAAGCAATCGCCATCTTCATGCCGTGTAGGAGCGCCTCATATTCTGCATCGTTATTGGATGTTGGATCATCGGGGGGGGGAGTCGAGTCGCAGAAAGTACTGGAGCTTGTCACCCCTTGGCGATATAAGGATTACTCTGGCTCCAACTCCCTCATTTATTTTCGACCCGTCAAAGTACATTATCCAAGAGCTCGTGTACTCGGGTGGCCCTGGGGTTTGCAGCTCTGTCCATTCGGAGAAGAAATCCGCGACTACCTGGGATTTTAGGGTGTTGCGCCCTGTGTATATGATGTCCCAGGCGCCTAGCTCGATGCTCCACTTCGCAATTCTTCCGGATGCCATAGGATTATTCATGATTGTACCGAGTGATGCGTTGTTTAGCACTGTGACGGTATCTCCTGGAAGTAGTGCTTGGGCTTAAGGACTCTGAAGACCACTCCATACGCGAGCTTCTGATAGTGGGGGTATCGTTGTTTGCACGGTGAGAGTACCTCGCTGAGGTAGTATATTGCCTCTGTACGCCGTGTTCCTTTCCCCCCTCTGGTCGCTCGACTGCTAGTACTGTACTGACCACCTGATTTGTTGCGGCTAGATATAGGTATAGGGGCTCCCTTTCCTGAGGTGTGGCCAATATTTTCTTGCTATGGAGTACCTTTTTCAGGTCGACGAACGCTTGCTTTGCTTTGGGTGTCCACTCAAACTTATCAGTTTTCTTCATTAGTTTGTAGAAGGGGAGCGCTTGCTCGCTTAACCTTGCGATGAACCTGCTGAGGGCTGCCAGTCGCCCTGCGAGCTGCTGCACGCCGTGAAGGTTTGTCGGTTCTTTCATCGTCAAGATCGCTTGAATTTTCTCTTGGTTGGCTTTGATTCCTCGGGCAGAGACCAGATAGCCGAGGAGTTGTCCTGCAGGAACTCCAAAGATGCATGTTGTCAGGTCGAGTTTGATTCTGTACGCGTTGAGGGCGTCGAATGTCTCCCTGATGTCCTCGAGGAGTGTGTTCTCCACTTGAGTCTTGATGACGATATCGTCATCATACACTTGTACGTTCTTGCCAATGAGATTGGCGAGGCATTTTTGCATGCAGCGCTGATATGTTGCGCCTGCGTTTTTTAGCCCGAAGGGCATTGTCGTGTAGCAGTATACACCGTGCGGTGTGATGAATGTTGTCTTCTCCTTGTCCTCTTGATTCATCCTAATTTGGTTATAGCTCAAGTAGGCGTCCAAGAAGGAGAGCCGCTCACAGCCTGCTGTAGAGTCCACGATTCGGCCGATCCGTGGTAACGGGAAGTTATTCTTGGGGCAGTGTTTGTTCAACGACGTGTAGTCGATGCAAACGCAAAGGATGTCAGTATTTTTATTCAAGACAACAACGGGTTTGCTAACCAGGTGGATATCTTGATTTCCCTGATGAACTTGGTGGCTAGCAGTCTGTTCACCTCTTCTCCGAGTGCTTTCGATTTCGGCTCAGAAAAGCGTCGAGTGGTCTGTTTGACTGGCTTTGCATCTTTAAACACTTCAAGTGAGTGCTCGGCGAACTCTCTGGATATTCCTGGCAAATCTGAGGGCTGTCAGGCGAAAACCTCCCAGTACTCATGGAGGATTTGACGAGCACGCCTTCCTATGCGGAGGATAGGGTGGTGGACACGATCGTCGTCTTTGCGGATTCTGTCGGGTGAACTTGATGATTTCGAGTGTCGCTGCTTGGGCTAAACTCGAGTTATGGGGTGTTTTTTTGGTGAGCGGAATCATGGAGTTATCCATGGTTTTTGCCAGATCTTCTAGCTCCTCTCGGACCCCAAAAGATTTCGTGATTTCGTTGAACTCGGTGTCGCACTTGTCTGACTTCTGGAAGTCACTGTTTATGGTTATTGTGTCGTATTCCCCTGGGAGTTTGAGCTTGAGATGGAATAATGGGATACTGCCATGAATCTCGCGAACGCTGTTCGGACGAGAATGGCGTGGTACTGCGATGGACAGTCGACTACCTCAAAGTCAAGGAATTCTCTCCTGTAGTTTTTCAGGTATCCGAGTATCACTTCTAGGTTGATTGTTCCAAGTGGTCGGACGACTTTCCCTGGTACTATCCCGTGGAAGGATGTTTTGGACTCTGCGAGTCCGTCCAGGTTCTTGTTCATCTTGCAAAGTGTGTCCGCGTATATGATGTTGATTCCGCTGCCACCATCCATGAAAACTCGTGCTAGGTCATAGTTGCCTATTTGCGCCTGGATGACGAGCGCGGCGTGTCCTGGTCGATACACTCGCGAAGGGTGGTCCTCTTTGGAAAAGGTTATCGACTGCTCTGACATTTTCAGGAACTTAGTCTTGGACGGTGGATCCTGTACTGCCATGATAACTTGGCGTGTGTTCGTCTTCTAGACTCTGCGGGACGGGCAGACCTTCTGTATCATTCCCAGGAGCCCGTGTGGATTCGGGTATCCGTTAGCTCCTTGGTTTGCGGAGAGTGGCACTGGTAGCGCGGCTAGCGCCACGTTATGGTGTCCTGATGGAGGCAGGCGTGGTGGCTGGAATCCTCCTGGCAGTTGCGTGTATCCCTGGCTAATGGCGGCCATGTGCTTCTTCGTGTACGCCTCGTGGATGTCCTGGAACTTTCGGCAATATTTGAGGAGGTGAGTAGCCTTGGTTTTGTCCGTACGCTTATCTGTAAATAGATGCAGAGAGCATTAGCCGTCAAGGTCTTGCTCGGGAGTTTTATCGTCTGGTTTTGGTTTCCAGTCGCGATTTCCGCGGGATCCGCTGTCGCGAATTCTCGTGAACTCCTCCGTCACCAGTTCTGATTGATCATCTTGGTCATAGTGTTTTATATTCCTCCTTCGGTGGTCGTCGTTGCGGTCCTCATCAGGCACGAGTGAGGAAGCTTTCTCGTTGCACAGGGACTCCTCACCGTTAGCCCATCCGTCTGCTATCGCCATTAGTTCTCCGATTGATTTGGGCGCAGATCGTCCTAGTTCCTCTCGGAAGGCGGGGCGCCAAGCACCCTTGGTGAAAGCCTCGACTGCGACTTCTTCTGATATGTTTCCAGCCGTGTTCTTGAGTGTGGTCCATCTCTGGATATATTCGCGGGTAGACTCGCCACTTTTCTGCCTGCAGGCTCGCAGTTACTCGATAGATGATGGCCGCTTGTATATCGCCTGGAAGTTCTTCTCGAAGTCGCGGGCGAGATCGTCCCAGGATCCGTAGTGCACGCGCGGTCTTTCTTCGAGCCAGCTACGGGCAGCGCCTACGAGGTGCAGGTTTAGGTACTTCATGGCTGTTGTCTTGTTCCCGCGTTGGCATTTTACCGCGGTAAGATAGTCTGAAAGGCATGACTTGGGCTCTTGCGAGTTGTCGTACTTTGGGACCTCCGTTGTGAGCTTGAAACTTTTGGGCATCGATGCTTCGCAGATGCTGCGGCTGAAGCACATTGTGCTCCAAGCTTCCTCGTCAGAGGAGGTGGATAGAGATCGGGAGCGGTTCCTGCGGGCTTGAGCCATGTCGACCTTGCTCTGTGCAATGTCTGCCCGCGTGTCGTGTTGAGTTCAGTCGCGATTATCCTCCTGCGCGGCTCCCTGCTGCGGTGTCGTGACCGGCTTCCATGGTGCCGTAGGCTGCTATCGCGGTTTCGCGGGCTATCATCATCGTTGCACAGGCTGTCTCCATGGTGTCTGGCTTCCTTTCCTCGGGAGCGGTGAGGTGATTCTTTATCTCCTCTCTTTGGAGACGTGCTCTCATGTCTGCGAGGTGTTTTGTCCACCCGAGGGGTTTTGTCAGCTTTGGGAGTTGTCGCGTGTTTGCGGTTCTGGGCGGCGATTGCTGCTCCGGCCATACCTAGCCCCTTCTGGACCTGTCAGTGGTGCTCCGCGTGGGGGTCGATTTCGGGTGGCTGGTTGGCCTGCAAGTACGTAGCGGCGGCCAGAACCGCGGCGGTGGGGGTTGTCGGGCATACGTTGCCCTCCTCATCAACGTGCATTAGGGAGGTCTTGAGAGATTTTTGACTTCGCTGAGGGACCCTTGGTCCAGGCGGGCAATTTTCGAGAAGTATTTTTTTTCCAAGGTTGGTTTCCCGTCGACTGGGTCCTGGAGAGCGCCGCACGGTGCGCACTCGAGGCTTCCGCCGCTTGCTTCCGCTGTTCCAGCTCCTTGTGGGATTCTTGCAACTGTCGGCCTGTCTGCAACATGTGGTAGTGGTACGCCGTCAGGTCCTCTTGGGTGGACGCGGGTGATATCGGTTGGCCCGAGTGTATTGTTGTTTTTGCTTTGAGCCAGGAGGCTCGTGAAACCTTGATGCGCTCTCGCGCTTCTTTGCTCTCCTTCGTTTTGTCGGGTACTTCGCCTGGATCTGCCATGCAGACTTGGGTCACATATGGCGCGTGAGTCCTAGGCGTAGATTGGCGGTTCTTGCAGAATTTGGAGGGCTCCTCAGTCGTGATTGTATGGAAATTGCGCTTGTTGCGGCGGATAGAGCCACCGCTGGGCGCTGGGTTGCGACCAACTTAAAGGACATTGTTCCTAATCTTGTTTTCGGTGTTTGATCACAACATTTGGAAGATCTAATGGTTTCCCTAAGTATGTTCAGAGCCTATCATGGATAAATGCAATCATACATCTCCCTGGACATTCATACGGTTGACGGCAAAAATGGAGAAAAGATAAGAAGAAAGGAGGAAAAGAAACGAGAAGAAAGGGAGAAAACTGGGGAGCCGGCCAGGCCGGGCTGTTCGGGCGGTGCCCCGGCCCTAGCCTCCCCCACGCCGGCCCCAGGTCGGGCCTCCAGGCCGGGTCGTTCGGGCGGTGCCCCGGCCCCAGCGTGCCTCCACGCCGGCCTGGCCGGTGTCCCAGGCCGGGCTGCTCAGCGCTGCCCCCAGCCCCTGCTCTGTCCACGCCGGCCCCAGGCCAGGCCAACCCAGGCTAGCGTGAGAAGGGGTCCCCGGCCCCAGTACGACTCCCAAGCCGGCCGCACTGTGCCTCTAGGGCGGGGTGGGACTTGGCTCTGTCCTGGACGCCCCTGGCCGTCCTGGCCGGCCCCTTAGGCCGGGGTGGGCTGCAGTGGGGGTCCCCCAAACGATCGTTTTCCCCCCTCCGGTATAAAAGAAGATGTTCTTCCACCTTTAGAAAGTGTCAATCACACCCACTCTCTCCACCATTGATTGACCAAGCTCAAGTTCAAGCATCTCCTCAAATCCCCAACCAAAGCTCGTGATACTTTGGGAATTGGAGGAGACATCCCCGATCTACAACTCCACCAAGTCGATTAGAAATCCACCCACTCATCCCTTAGGGATCTTGTTGTTCTTAGTTCATCGGAGCCAAGAATCTTGTTGCTC
Organism: Alopecurus myosuroides; assembly: GCA_028641055.1. Taxonomy (NCBI): domain Eukaryota; kingdom Viridiplantae; phylum Streptophyta; class Magnoliopsida; order Poales; family Poaceae; genus Alopecurus; species Alopecurus myosuroides. The sequence goes on along the minus strand of CM054057.1, from coordinate 276,059,206 downwards.
GTAGCTCATCGGAGCTTGGAGCCTTGTTGATATCCCCGGAGCTCTTGTGCTCGTGGATCTTGTTTCTTGGAGTCTTGGTGGCTCTCGGGATTCGGTGAGGACCCTCTAATCTTGTGGAGTGTGCCTCATCCTTGTAAAGGTTCTAGTTGTCAACCTCAACGGCAACATAGTGAGTGGAGCCTCTCCACATCGGTGGAAGGACTCGAAGGAGATACGGTGTGCCATTTGAGGGCTACTCGGTGTTCCACTTTGGTGGCACCGCACCGCTCCAACGAAGATTAGCTTCCATTGGTAAGCGAACTTCGGGATAAATCTCCACGTCATTATGTTCGGTTATCCCCTCAACTTACCTTTACTCGTTACTACTAGCTTAGTCATACATTCACCTTGTGCTAGTTGTACTTGCTAAACATATAGGATTGTTCACCTAGATGCATAATCTAGGCAATCTATATTTGAGAACTATCTTGTTAACCCGAAAAAGAAGCTAAAATTTGTAGTTAATCTATTCATCCCCCTCTAGTTAACCTCTCGATCATTCAATTGGTATCAAAGCCTCGTCTCTTTATATAGGGCTTTACCGCCTAAAGAGGAGGAAAGGATGGATAATGATCACGTCACCATGGAGAGGATTCAAAAGTTAATCCAAACTATGATTGATAGTTCCGAGAAAAAGATGAAGGGACTAATAAAAGAATTTACATCCTCATATAATCAACCTAGAGAGAATGTTGTCTTCGATGAACATGGAAACCCCATCCATCTAAGGAAGGAACCACAACATCTTCACCTTTAAATGGTAGTGGTGGAAACTCCTTTGGCTTTGCTTATAACAATGCTCCAAATGTTCAACATCCACATGTTAATCATCTTGGTCCACCTCCTATGGTGGATAGGCGTCGTTTTACTAACTTGAAAGCTTCCATTAAGTCTTACATGTGCAGCTCTTCAATGCAAATATGGAGAATTTTTGAAAAAGGGTATGAGCCAAAGGATCCCTCGAACTTAAGCTCAAGTGACATCATAGATGAGCAACTCAGCGCTCATGCTTTGCACATGTTGGAGAAGGCAATGGAAAAGGAAGGATTTGAGCACATCCGGTCCTTCACAAGTGCCAAGAAAGCTTATCATTGCCTTGTTGATATGTTTGACGGCAACGGCAACCTTCAACGATCCAAGAAGTCAATCATGCAAAGACAAGTTGAACACTTTCACTTGAGTGATGGAGAGAACATTTAAGACATGTTTAGAAGACTCAAGGCTCTCATAAATGACATGAGAGATTGTGGATTCAAGGATTGTACGGAGAATTGGATCAAGGAGAAATTTCTACTCACCTTGATCCCATACAATGAAAACATGGTGATGAATGTGCAATCAAGGGACGATTACTTGGATCTATCCCCCAATGATGTTTTGGGTCTCTTTCTCACTCTAAAAGTCATGAAGCAAACCTCCGATGATGTCATGGCCCGTGTAAAAGGAATGAAGAGACCCTCCCTTGCCTTGAATGCCAAGGTCATTCCCCATGAAGAAAATGACTCAAGTGATGATGGTGGATCCACTCATGAGGTCTCCGAGAAAGAGATGAAGACATCACATGAAGAATGCTTGGCCCTTTCTCAACACAAGTGTTGTAAGAAGGGAGATTTTAGATCAAATGCCACCAAGAACAAGGAAAAGTAAGTCTCAAGCATGAGCAAGGCAAGAACTTGCTTCAATTGTGGAGATACCGAGCACTTTGTTTCCGAGTACCCCTTCAAGAGTAGAATTGAAAATGGTGGAAGACTTATCAAGAAATACACCTTCATTCCCAAGTCCAAGAACTTCATCAAGAGAGTCCCTCCTAGGGAATTGATTGCAAAAGAAGTTGAGTACACATTCGATGGTGAAGAGAGTGATGGTGAAGGTGAACAAGTAGGTATGGCGGCCATGGCTAGGGGCGTCGTACCTCCTAACTTAAGCTCTCTCTTCTCCAAACGAAATAACAACAAGGGTACTTCGAGTCACAAGTGCTTCATGGTCAAGGGTATATCACCAAAGGTGACTCCTACACTCAAACTTGCAAACTCTTCCACTCCTTCACTATTAAATTGTGTCAAGGAAGACCCCTTGATAAACTTTGTGGAAAAACTAGAAGGAGAAACTAAATCTATCTTTGTCTCTCGCATGGATCAATTAAGTGAGGCACATGGACTCATTGATGAACATGAGGAGAGAATAACTTTACTTGAAAAGTTTGCTCATGATGATGCTAGTAAAATTGAGGAGCTTGAGAAAGCTCTAGATGAATCATATTGCTTTAGAGAAAGCATAGAGGAAACCTTTGCAATTGACATAGCTAAAGTAAAACTTGATTGTGAACATGCTTTTGCTAAGGTAGCGGAATTCATGGCCTTAAATGATGCAACTAACCAAGGTTACAATGAAATCATTAAGGATTTTGATAAGCTTAAAAATGGTTATCGAACAATTTCAAATGAGCTCAAGACCTTAAAAGGGTTAAAAATTGTGGATGAAAACTCTTGTATTACTAACCCTTTGTGTGTCAAGGCAACTCTCATTGAGGAGAACAATAGGTTGAAGGCACAACTCAACAAAGGTCTTCCCACATGCATTCAAGGGCAAAATAACCTTAATGATATTCTGAGTAATCATAAGAGAGTTATTAGCAAGGAAGGCCTTGGTTTTGGTTCCACTTCCAAGGTGGCTTACAAGAATAAGTCAACCCCCACCACTAACTCTATTGTTTTTGTGAAGGAGGGGGAGTTGGCTAATGATGAAGACGGGTTTGATATGATTTCTAATAGTATCATTACTAGGAACACTACTACTCACAACAACTTTGCGGGAAAGTATAACCCATCTTATGTGCTTCTTAAATCTATTGATGGTCATGTTTATGCAAAATATGTTGGCACCTCATATGGTGATGATTACAGGCATGCTATTTGGGTTCCTAAGACCCTTGTGACTGACAAAAAAGGACCCATCCAAAAATGGGTACCTAAGACAAGAAGTTGCTTCATGTAGGGTTGTATTTCCGGTGGAACATCATGGATGATTGATAGTGGTTGTTCAGCACACATGACCGGAAGCAAGGAAGTGTTAGATGATTTAAAACTCCAACTTCTCAAATTTTCTCATGTAACTATTGGTGACCGCTCACAACTTAAGGTATTGGGACATGGCAAGGCGGTCATTTCTCCGGATTCATCCATTTAGAAAATCCTTCTTGTTGAGTCCCTTGGCTATAATCTTCTTTCCGTCTTACAACTTTGTGAATGCAATTTTATGTGTGTATTTGGGCGTCATCACGTGATTGTCCTTCACACTATTTATCTTAAAATAGCCTTTGTTGGATTTGTGGAAAACGTTATGTATATAGTGGATTTCTCAAAAGAAACTACACATATCGCCACTTGTATAATGGCTAAATCCGACGTGGGGTGGCTTTGGCATCGCCGCTTGGGCCACGTCGGTATGAGAAATCTACAAACTCTTGTGAAGGGTGAGCATGTGGTCAGACTAACAAGTGTGAATTTTTTTAAAGATCGTCCTTGTAGCTCTTGTATTGCCGGAAAGATGCATGAGAAGAATCATCCCAAGACATCAATCATTTCCACAACAAGGCCCTTCGAGCGTATTCACTTGGACCTATTTGGGCCTCCCACATATGATAGTCTTGGGGAAAAAAGTAGGTAATTGTTCATGACTATACAAGATACACTTGGGTTTTCTATATCAAGAAGAAGAGTGAGACTCAAGAAAGGTTCATATCTTGGGCCACGGAAGTGCAACGCCAATATGACACCAAGATCTTGTCTATTAGGAGTGACAATGGGTCCGAGTTCAAGAACTAGACCATGGATGAATTCTTGAGTGAAGAGGGGATAAGACATCAATATTCCGCTGCGTACACCCCTCAACAAAAAAGTGTAGCGGAGAGGAAGAATCGCACACTTATTGATATGTCAAGAACTATGATGGCCGAGTTCAAATCCCCATATAACTTTTGGGTCGAAGCCATCAACACCGCTTGTCATCTATCTAACCGAAACTTCCTACATCCGATGATTGGTATGACTCCATGTGAACTCCTAACCGGTAACAAACCCAATCTCAAATATCTTCGAGTTTTTGGGTGCAAGTGTCAAGTTTACATAAAAGGAACTAGATTGTCTAAGTTTGATCCTAGAACTTTTGAAGGTATATTTGTTGGTTACGCCACGAACTCTCACACTTATAGAGTCTACAACATATCCACCGGGTGTGTTGAAGAATCTATGAATGTGGAATTTCATGAGGATAATGGCTCCCAAGTGGAGCAAATTGATTGTGATGATGTAGGTGATGAACCGTCCTCCATAGGCATAGGAAGAATGGGTATAGGTCCACTTATACCCATTGAGGGACACCTTGTGGCAAATGTGGATGAGACTAGCTCTACGCAAGTGAAGCCCTCTACATCAACCACCAATCAAATGGTAGACCAAGAACAAGAACAAGACCTTCAAGTGGATACCACTCATCAAGAAAGTGATCAAGATCCACCCAATGATAATGGTGGAAATGACTTTGGTGATTCTTCACCAAGAACTCCACTCCGGATGGATCATGGCCTTGATGAAGAAAATGATGAGGATATCCCTCCAAATGAGAATCCCTATGATGCACTAGTTCGTATCATGACTCGTCAAGCCTCAAGATTGCAACAAAAGTCACATTATCAAAAGAATATTATTGGTGCCTTGGGAAGAAGTGTCTCCACTCGTGGACAAGTGCTCAAGTTTTGTGGTATTTGTTCATATGTCTCTCATGTTGAACCTATAAAAGTGTATGATGCTCTTGAAGATGAAGATTGAGTTCAAGCCATGCACGAATAGAACCATAATTTTGAGAGAAACAAAGTATGTTCACTAGTGGAAAGGCCCAAGAATCATAATGTCATTGGATGGGTGTTCAGAAATAAGCAAGATTCTCATGGGCAAGTGATTCGCAACACGGCTAGATTTCTTGCTCAAGGATACTCTCAAGTCGAAGGACTTGACTACGGTGAAACTTTCTCTCCCGTAGCTAGGCTTGAATCCATTTGTATATTACTTCCATTTTCCACTAGCCATAACTTCATCTTGCATCAAATGGACGTTAAAAGTGCTTTTCTAAATGGTCCTCTAAATGAATTGGTATATGTTAAACAACCTCCGGGGTTCGAGGATCCCAAGTATACTAACCATGTCTACTTCCTCCATAAGGCTTTGTATGGCCTCAAACAAGCCCCACATGCTTGGTATGATTATTTAAAGGAGTTCTTAGTGGATCGTGGTTTCGTACTTGGGGTAATTGATCCCACACTCATTAGCAGAAGTGTAGATGGACATTTCTTTATATGTCAAGTATATGTTGATGATATTATATTTGGATCTTCTAATGTAAATTTTGTAAGCCAATTTGCCAAACTAATGACAAGTGAGTTTGAGATGTCCATGATGGGAGAATTGAAGTTCTTTCTAGGTTTTGAGATCAAGCAATATTATGAAGGGACTTTTATTTGTCAAGCAAAATATATTCAATACATGCTCAAGAAATTTGATATGAAAAATTCCAAACCATTACCTTATCCAATGCCAACAACCGTGAATCTTACTATGGATCACGAAGGTATACCGGTTGGTCCAAAACTTTATCGCTCTATCATTGGATCTTTGCTTTATCTTTGTGCATCTAGACCGGATATTATGTTTAGTGTGGGTTTGTGTGCAAGATTTCAATCTAACCCCAAGGAAATCCATATGATTGCGGTCAAAAGGATTCTTAGATATTTGGTTGACACTCCTACACATGGCCTTTGGTATCCACCAAACACAACTTTTGATCTTGTGGGATATTTGGATGCGGATTGGAGAGGTGACAAAGTGGAAGAAAATCAACTTCGGGTGCTTTACAATTCCTTGGTAGGTTGCTCGTGTGTTGGTCTTCCAAGAAACAAAATTGCATTGCCACCTCCTCTACGGAATCGGAGTATATTTCCGCCGATAGTTGTTGCTCTCAACTCTTATGGATGAGGCAATGTCTTAAGGATTTTGGAATTGAGATTAAGACAATGCATCTTTTTTGTGACAATGAGAGTACTATAGAGATTGGTCACAATCCGATACTTTGTGGCAAGACCAAGCATATTGAGATTCAGTATCATTTTATTCGGGATCATGTGGCCAATGGAGATATCTCACTTTCCTATGTCAACAACAAAGATCAACTTGTCGACATCCTTACAAGACCTCTAGATGTGAAGAGATTCAAGCAATTAAGGAGTGAGCTCAATGTCCTATGTGCAAGCAATTTGAGTTGATTGAAAGTCTTGCATACACACCCCTACTAGACTCTTATTTGGATCTTAGATGTACGCATAGACATAGGGCGAGTGCAGCTCAATCTATGAGCCAACATTACTCCTATAATGCATAAATAAACGAATCATGCATAATGGTCATTCCAAATGACATAATGTGCTTCAATGATGAGTCTCGACAATGCACCCAAGATATATCTTTGCGGTGAAATATCGAACATACTCATACATGGTGGCTAAGGCCACTGACCAAAATTTGGTTGGTTTTCATATTGATAAGACATTTTGTGCTCAACTCATATGAATTTTCATTTTTTCATATTTCATATTGCATCTAATGTTGCTTAATTCACTTTTATTTTTTCCTATTGGATGCATATGGAAATCGTCATACTCATTTCATTTGTGCACATGGTCGAGTAAAACTTGCTAAACAAAAATATGGAAAATTTACTATTGTATCACTCGCCTAAATAAACTTGTATTTTATATAAAAAGAGGGGGGGGGACCATTTCGGGTTTAAACAAAAAAGGGGGTTTTGCAAAACAAAAACAAAAATAAATTTTTTCGAATCCGGCCTGGCCGGCACCCTAGGCCGGCTGCCCCTACCTTGAACCCGGTCCCGCCCCCCTCCTGCGCCGGCCCCAGGCCGGGGGCCTGGCCGGCTCACTCGACCACCAGTCCGACCTCGCGTTGCGCCCACGCCTGCCTGGCCGGCCCCCCAGGCCAGGGCGCACACAACACACACGCACACACACGGGCACCCACCCTCACCCGATCCCATCTACCCCACTCCCCTTCTCCCTCCCACAAACCACCGCCATTGGAGCCCCCTCTTGGAGCTTGCATACCCCCTTCCCCCCACACCCTAGCTCATCCCTACCACCCAAACTCACGGATCTGCAAGCCCTCGGCCTCCTCCACGCTCTCCTCCCCGTGGATTTCTCTTTGGTGCACTATTGCGGGAGATCCTCTCACTTGATTTTGTGTGAATTTTTTTTGCAAGATGGCCTCCAACTCGGGTAATCTCTAGGGCCCCTCCTCTATACCATGTTTTATGTGCTTCATATCTATCGGTATACTAGTTTGGTTCATTGTTTTAGGGTTCAAATTTCCCCTAGTGTTCATGATAGATCCCACATAGTTCATATGTCACACTAGCCATACCCTAGATCAATCACTTTCATCTAGTTATGCTCCTCACGATTTAGTCTCGCAATACAACCATATTTTATTTCATGCTATGCTATCGTACTCACTTGCCATGCTATGATATAGTTCACACTTGCCACTCTCTTATTATCATGCTAAAAAAATACAACAATTTTCTTATCTCACACCATACTATGATGTAGTTATGTTGTACTCACTAGTTGATTTTTGCTTCCCACCCGTGTTGCTATCACTCATAACTATGAAACATTTTTTTAATCTAACAACGACCATGTGCACTTATCATAATTGTCCATATCCATGCAGAATTCCTCTCAGGTGATTCCGATACACCTCGTTCTCTTCGTCCTCGCAAGAAAAGTGCTTCCTCTGTCGCTGGCTCTACTCCTTCTCGGAGACAGGGTGCTCCCCTTCCTGTCAATCCAGCTGAGCCCGTGGTCACTAATTGGGGGTGGTCTGAGTACCACTAATTTTGAGAATGCTCGTTTGAAGTTCAATCCATATGAGTTTGGACAGAGTACTTGTGCCGACCCCCGGTTTTTCTGCAAGATGCATCAGGTTATGTATGAGTTCATTCTTGGCAAAATCTAGAAAAACTATGTGGATCAGCATTTTATTGATTTGGAGACAGCCCGCACGCATTGGCCAGGGGTTATGGAGATTATGGATTTTCATGGTCTCACTCCTCTCATGGGGACTAATAATGCTCACCCATTTGCCCCTGAGTTCCTTAAGGAGTTCTATGCCACTGTATTCTTCTCCACTGAGGGTCCTCGTACTTTGATTTGGATGAGTGGTGGTGTTCAATGTACTGCTTCCATGATAGAGTTTGGTTCTCTTCTTGGCGTTCCATTGGTCAAATATGATGGTATGAACAACATTCGCATTCATGGTGATCCGAAGTATCTTATGAAGGATAAGGATGTTCTGCGTCATTGCTACCCAGAAGGCATCGGATCTCAGCACATTCCCAAGGTCAAGTATTTCTCTGAGTTTTGGTACATTGTGCACACCATTCTTCGGAATACTATCAATGTCAAGTTTGGTGAGAAGGGTGAGGTCCGCAAATAGTTGATCAATCTTATCGTTCACATTGGCACTGCTATGAGGAACAACCAACAATTGGATACTCTGGATTTCATGTGGCATGAGATGAGGACCGTGGTTCGTGACAAGAGGGTACCCATCTATGGCTCCTACCTTCAGATACTCATTGAGTCCAAGATCCCAGCTGGTCTCATCAACAACTATGCCAAGGTGATTCCCATGCAGTCTGTTCTTCTCTCGGAGGCTGAGGATGAGTTAGCTGCTGCTCAACGGCCTAAGCGTACCCGCACACTGTCCACGGCGCCTAGTACATCTCATGGTGTCCGCCGTTCTTCTTCTCTAGAGCCTACTGTCCCCGCTTCTGGCACTTTCAGCATTAAGCGGGCACTTCAGAAGATGAACTGCTTCTTCATTGACAAGCAGCAACAGGACTATCAATCCTATCGCAAGGGCAAGGCCTCTTGTCGCAATCAGCAGGCTATCATGACAGCTCTTCAGCTCCCACTCAGCCCTCCTAGCTCGGATGAGATCCCCGAGGACAAATGGAAGTCCCAGCACACTTACTGGCTTGGCGATGACGCTAGTTCTCTCGTTTTTTTTGCGGCCTCCTATATACAACTGCTGCTTGTTCCAGTCAGGCCCCTCCCGAGGACTTTCCCGCGGCGGATGATGAGATGGATGATGACGAGTGATTGGACGTGCATCATTTTCTCCCTTTTTGGTGTCTTGATGCCAAGGGGGATAAATACTCACGCATTGCATTGCATATCATGCATCCATTTGCGTTTTATCATCGCTATTACTTTCCTCGATCTTAGTTGATGTTACTATTTGTGTGTTTCATTGAACTTTGTTACTATTGTAAGACTATGTCTCTATTATCTATCGTACTATCTATCTATCGTACTATCTATCTATCTACTATGTGATGTGATATTGGATGTGTTGAAGATCATAGTAAGGCTATCATACTATCTATCTACCCACTAATTGATGTGATGAAGCCATAATGAGGTTATTCTTTATCTATCTACCACTATGAGATGAATGCTATGGTGAGATCTATTTTATGCGCAATAGAATCACTTATATAAAGCTAACATTATGCCTATACATGAATGCTCACTATTTAGTTCAAAGTTTGTTTCAACAAACTCTCTGCCTATACATGTCTATCTATAATGCTAGATCATGTTTGAATAATCTTCATACTTCACATAGTTATATCATGCTAGCATCACATATCCTATTGTCCTGCAAAACATAGTGGGAGAAGAGAATTATAATCTCTGCACTCCATGTGTTCATAAAATATATGTATCTCATGATGGGCAAATAGGTGGAGTACCCCTACAATTTTTATCTCCTTGCAAATAGCCATGATAAATTATCCGTAATGCAAATCCGTATGTTGTCATCAAACATCAAAAAGGGGGAGATTGAAAGGACATTGTTCCTAATCTTGTTTTCGGTGTTTGATCACAACATTTGGAATATCTAATGGTTTCCATAAGTACGTTCAGAGTCTATCATGGATAAATGCAATCATAAATCTCCCTGGACATTCATACGGTTGACAACAAAAATGGAGAAAAGATAAGAAGAATGGAGGAAAAGAAACGAGAAGAAAAGGAGAAAACTAGGGAGCCAGCCTCCGTGGCCGGCCTGGCCGGGCCCCTAGGCCGGGATATTCGGGCGGTGCCTCGGCCCCAGCCTCCCCCACGCCGGCCCCAGGCCAGGTCGTTCGGGCAGTGCCCCGGCCCCAGCGCGCCTCCACGCTGGCCTGGCCGGGCTGTTGGGCGCTGCCCCCGGCCCCTGCTATGTCCACGCCGGCCCCAGGCCGAGGTGGGAAGGGGTCCCCGGCCCCAGTCCGGCTGCCAAGCCGACCCCACTGTGCCTCTAGGCCGGGGTGGGACTTGGCTCTGACCTAGACGCCCCTGGTCGGCCCCTTAGGCCGGGGTGGGCTGTAGTGTGTCCCCCAACGACCGTTTTCTCCCCTCCAGTATAAAAGAAGATGTTCTTCCACCTTTAGAAAGTGTCAATCACACTCACTCTCTCCACCATTGATTGACCAAGCTCAAGCTCAAGCATCTCCTCAAATCCCCAACCAAAGCTTGTGATACTTTGAGATTTGGAGGAGACATCCCCGATCTACAACTCCACCAAGTCGATTAGAAATACACCCACTCATCCCTTAGGGATCTTGTTGTTCTTAGTTCATCGGAGCCAAGAATCTTGTTGCTCTTAGCTCATCGGAGCTTGAAGCCTTGTTGATATCCCTAGAGCTCTTGTGCTCGTTGATCTTGTTTCTCGGAGTCTTGGTGGCTCTCGGGATTCGGTGAGGACCCTCCAATCTTGTGGAGTGTGCCTCGTCCTTGTAAAGGTTCTGGTTGTCAACCTCAATGGCAACATAGTGATTCTAGCCTCTCCACATCGATGGAAGGACTCGAAGGAGATACGGTGTGCCATTTGAGGGCTACTCGGTGTTCCACTTTGGTGGCACCGCACCGCCCAACGGAGATTAGCTTCCATTGGGAAGTGAACTTCGGGATAAATCTCCGCGTCATTATGTTCAGTTATCCCTCAACTTACCTTTACTCGTTACTACTATCTTAGTCATATATTCACCTTGTGCTAGTTGTACTTGCTCAACATATAAGATTTTTCACCTAGTTGCATAATCTAGACAATCTATATTTGAGCACTATCTTGTTAACTCGAAAAAGAAGCTAAAATTTGTAGTTAACCTATTCACCCCCCCTCTAGTTAACCTCTCGATCATTCACCAACGTCGTCAGATGGCGAATCGAGGCTCGCCAAGCTCAAGACGGACTTAGAGTCCGATTCGTCGAGTCCGATCTGGTCGGGGAAGCGTAGGATTCCCGCCTTGCTGGCGTGGAAGTAGAAACAAACGAACGTCAAGCTGATGCTTTTCTCGAGTTCGCTGAACGTTGGTCGAGATTCCGGCGAGTGGGGCGCGTAGACGAGCGACCCGAAGCGGATCGGATCCGTAGGAGTCGATGATCCTGGGCTCCAGTTGAAGCTTGGCGAAGACGAGGCCGAAGATGTCGTGGATCCAGCGCCTGCCGTTCCCACAGACGGTGCCAATTGTCGATTAATCATCTCGACAAGTCCCTCGGATTATCCGGTAGGGTTTCGATTAAGAGAACGTATAAGGTGCTGGTGACAATCGTCGGCTAACAGGGGCACGACTTACCCCGGTTCGGGGCCCTCGTAGAGGTGAAACCCTTACTCCTGCTCTTGAGATCTGTATTATGAGTAGATCGATTACAAAGGTGGGTGCGCCGGCCGAGAGATTGGTCTCGAGCTTATGGCTATGGTGGTGAAAATTAGATTGGACCCCCTCCTCGTGGTTCTCACAGCCTTCTTATAGATGGTTGGGTCTCAAATCTTACCGGGGGGAGGGAGGGTTACAAACCCTAGTTCTAGGTCACTGGGAGCTTTCCTTCGTGATCGCAAGTTTCACGGGTGGGCTTCTGATGTCTACGCACGCTTCTATTATTCAAGACAGTGTTGGGCCTCCAAGTGCAGAGGTTTGTAGAACAGCAACAAGTTTCCCTTAAGTGGATCACCGAAGGTTTATCAAACTCATGGAGGTAGAGGTCAAAGATATCCCTCTCAAGCAACCCTGCAATTAAGATACAAGAAGTCTCTTGTGTCCCCAACACACCCAATATACTTGTTAGGTATATAGGTGCACTAGTTCGGCAAAGAGATAGTGAAATGCGAGTAATATGGACGGTTATAAGTAATAATAGCAATCTGAAATAAATATGGCAGCAAGCAAACATGTAGCAGAACAGGCGGAAAACGGTGGTTCAATGGTTGGAAACAAGGCCTAGGGATCCTACTTTCACTAGTGGACACTCTCAACAATGATCACATAATTGAATAACTAAATATCTTCTCTTCACTATGCTACTCTTAACCCTCTCCGGTTGGATAACGAACACTAATCATTGTGTAGGGCTGCAAAAGGCATTCCTTAAAGTAAGCATTCCCATGTCTAGTTAGCCCCACACTATCAACTTGAGCGCCCTAGAAGGTACTAGACAGACATCACAATTCATAGAGGAGACACACACGATGTGCACACTGTCACCTTCACACCGCGGGACAAGGTGACTCCAAAGTTCATATTAATAAAACACTTGAGTAGCACAATAGATGAAGAGTAACATTTTCTTATTCAACTAGATTACAAAGCCCACGATCACATATAGATCACACCATGGTAGAGAGAGATGAACCACATAGCTACCAGTAGAGCCCTCATCCTTGGGGGAGAACTACTCCCTCCTCATCATAGGAGACAGCAACAACGATGGATATGGCGGTGGAGTCGATGGAGATGGCTTACGGGGGCACTTCCCCGTCCCTACAGGGTGCCAGAACAGAGATTTGTCCCCCGAAACTTGGGTTGACGATGACGGCGTCTGCGGAAGGTTTCGTGGAATTTCGCCGATTCGGTTAGGGTTTTCGGGAGGAAGGCCTTAAATAGGCGGAAGAGCAACGCCGCTGGGCCACCAGGGTGGCCTCACCACCCCCAGACACGGCCAAGGGGGGCCGCGCCTGGCTATGGTGAGGGCCCCCTGGTGCCCGTCTTCGACTCCTCTTCGGACTTCTGGATGCTTCCGGGGAAAATAGGAACTTTGGGATTCGTGGGGTCCAATTCCGAGAATATTTACAGAACAACTTTTCTGACATAAAAAACAGCAGAAAACAGGGAACTGGCACTTGGCATCTTGTTAATAGGTTAGTCCCGGAAGACGTGTAAAAATGCTATAAAGAAGGGAGAAAACATGTAGCGATTGGCATAATATCAACATGGAGCATAAGAAATTATAGATACGTTGGAGGCGTATCAAGCATCCCCAAGCTTAGTTCCTACTCGTTCTCGAGTAGGTAAACGATAAAACAAAATAATTTCTGAGGTGACATGCTACCACACAATCTTAATCATAATATGTAAAGTAGAGCATGTAAACTAGGATCAAATGAACTAAAGCTCTGATCTATATTTGATATCCACAAGTAATGCATAAAAAAATAAGAAGAAAGAAGCAAAACTTTTAATGAATCAATACTAAAATACTATCAACCGTGCAAAGTTTATTAGAGATGATTTAATCTTTCAAGAACAACAATACCATGCACGTCAAACGATCTTCACAACCCCTGTTAGGATCAAGTCAAGCTTTCCACACGATGCAATGCTTGAATCTTAAACTATTTGCGCACTAAAAACAAGCAATCGTTCTGCGTTGGTTCGTAGCACCGGGATGTTATGGCAAAGTGAACATTATGGGGGTTTTGGAAGGTCAATGGAAGAAAGGCTCACAAAGCTGAAAGTGGTCATTAGACAAGAGAAAGTATTACAACCGAAGTTATGCAAGGAGTAGGGATTGCCACACAACGGATGAACATAGATCTATAAGTGTATGAAAGCTCTCCAATGGAACTAGCGGAGGTGCATCCAACTTGCTTGCTCATGAAGACCTAGAGGTCATTTGAGGAGGCTCACCATTGGTATATACAAGCCAAGTTCTATAATATAAAGTTTCCCACATAGTTATGAATGAATGACAATATGAAAAATTTCTCCAAACTGAAGTATTGGTGTTAAACATGAAGCACAAGTGTGGTATAAAGGATAGTGATGCGCCCCCTCTCTCTTTATTCTCTCTTTGGCTTTTTTTGTTTCTTTTTGGTCTTTTTCATTATTTATTTATTGTCGAGACATCGTAGTAGATTTCATAGACGGGGGTGCCATGAGACTACCGATAGAGAAGTGGGGGGGCGTGATCGTATGAAGGACAATGACACAGGGTTTTACCCAGGTTCGGTACGACGCAGTAATGCGGCATTCCTACTCCTGCAATCTCACTATCCAGGACTAAATCCTAGAATATACAGAGTACAATGTGAGGTTAGATTAGCTACTCGTCAAGGATCTACCTCTCGGCGAGTTAGCCTTTAGCTTCTTGTCTATCTTTCTTATCTCCCGTCGGGATTTATATAATAGCCGGGTTAGGTCTTACAGAAAAGGAAACCTAGAAGACTACGGTATGTGCTAACTTGGAAAGTAAGGAATCCGCCTTCTACTCCAAGCCGTATCACGTGGGCCGTGATCCGGGTTCTTCTAGAATCCGGCTTCCGTGCATCAGCTTACTAGGCCGCCCAATGGACCGTAGCCCATTACCATTTAGGCCACCCTGGTAATCCGGCACTTTAGACCACCATCTGATATACCCCTGATTGGTATATATCCAACAGTAGCTTCCAAGAAGGATTAAGACTTTGATTCGCCGTCTTTCGTCAAACGTGCATTCTTTCCGAGAAATACCGGCTTTCTGTCTTTATTCTTCTTTTCCTTTAAGCAATGCCATAACGCAAAACTCGGATTTCGGAAAGTCCGGCTTTTCTTCCACGAGCCTTCATGGAGAAGGAACTTCCTACGTTAGCACTTTAATCTTGCTGACATCAGGGACGTTTGGGTTTCGAGCGAGAAACCCTGAAACGTATCTCTGACAGATTCTCGCGAGAAACGAGGAGATAGCAATAATCACCCGTCGTTTCATTTCTCGGAATTTCCGGCGAGTGACACGCGTTGATCATCCAACGGTCAAAAAAGCCGTTAACACTTATCGCGCCGGGTTTTCGGCTATAAATAGCTGTCTCCATCCCCTCCGACAAACCTTCCGCTTCCCAGTTCTCATCGCCTCACACACTCAGCTCCCAAGCACTGTGAGCAGAGCAAGACCTAAACGCGCGCTCGCATCAGCGCTGTTCGCAACCTCGCCGGAGAGCACGGATCCTTCCTCGCGCCGCCCAAGAATGGAATCCCCGAACGTTTCCCCGGCTCGCTCCGTCACGGCGGAGATAGACGACATCATCAACACCATGGATCCCATGGTGGATTCGCCTCTCCGTGCCACCGGTGACGAGCCGGAGAAATCCACCGGCGGCCAAGCCAACGAGGATCCACCTCTCGCTGCCACAAATCTGGCCGCGTTCCGCGCCGTCTCCGCCGTTCGCGCCCGAGATAGCAGAGGAAAAGATACTTCTTGTCGGAGAAGAGCTCGCGGCCGCGTCCGCCGCTGCGTCCGCCGTCGGGGCGGAAGAAGAAGGGGAAAATGCCGACAACTGGAGCCAGAGCAGCATTCCTCCCTCCCTTCTTCCGACAATGGAGAAGGAGGGGCTATTGCTGAAGGGCAAATGGCAGAGCCTGGAAGACGAGTCCGAGCCATTTCCCAAAGACGGGGAACGCGTTCTCCTTGCCTCGCATATTGCTAGAGGTATGGGACTCCCGTCGTCCGCCTTTTTCCTTCATATCTTTGACCACTACCGCATTCAACCCCATAACCTGCCTCCCAACTCCATCCTCTACTTAGCCGGATTTCAAGCTCTTTTCGAAGGGTATCTAGGTTTAGCTCCTAGGTTAGACTTCTGGCAGTATTGCTTTGGGGTTAAGCAAAACCCTTTCGAGGGCGCACTCCCGACTTGCGGGACCATATCCTTCACCCTTCGGAGATTTAGGGAAGATTGGTACCCAAAGATAAAAACATCAGAATCCGTCAAGTTTTGGACGGGTTCTTTCTTTTATCATCACGACATCCCGTTCCCCGGAAAAGACAACGGGGTTCCTCCATTCATCAATTCCGCCGCTGTTCCTCAAGACAGTTGGTAGTCGAAGCAGTGCAGACTTTGCCGGATGATTTGTTGAAGATCAAACGGTGTATTGCCAAAATTACCTCCTCACAGCCTCCTCTGACCGGAACAGACACAATTTTTTGTTGGTTCGGTCGTCGTATTCAACCTCTTGCCCTCCGCCCCCGGCTTCTTTGTGAATACGAAGGTCCGGAAGACGAAATGAGAGGGACGGACAAAGCCTTTACAAAAATGGATTTCAAGAAGCGAGTCAACCAATTGGTTGCTACTCGTGACCAATATGAGGAGAGTTTGGGGATGTATCACGAGGAAAACCCGGTCCCTAAGGTATTTTACCTTTCCCTGATTTTGTCTTCTCTCGGATTTTTATCTTTCCCGGATTTCTCTAACTTAGTCGGATCTTTTGCCATTTCCATAGTTCGATGCTCTTACGGAGGCAGATTTTGCGTCCGACGCCGAACTTGACGAATTGCACGCCAGTTTTTATGGCGGTCGGAAGCGCAAGAGGCAAGTGATCACGGAAGAAATGATAAATCTTAACGGAGTTCCCATCGCCACGTCCGGGTATATTTCTGGGGTTTTCAATCTCCCATTCCATTTTGGTTCCTCGAGGTATTTACTTCTCGGATTTTTCCTTCATCCTTTCCTTTTTTCAGCCTTGCGCCAGTTTCTTTGAAGTCAAAGAAACTGAAAAAGCATAAAGCTATCGTTGGCAAGGGAATG
This sequence comes from Alopecurus myosuroides, assembly GCA_028641055.1. Taxonomy (NCBI): domain Eukaryota; kingdom Viridiplantae; phylum Streptophyta; class Magnoliopsida; order Poales; family Poaceae; genus Alopecurus; species Alopecurus myosuroides. Next base: position 276,042,218 of record CM054057.1, on the reverse strand, counting down.
CCGTCTCCAGCTGCAACTCCTCCCACTCCAGTAACTCTTGGTGGGGAGGATAAGACCGCGAACCTGGAGGAACAATTCCGGCCAACCAGCCAGCCTATTGCATCCAACGTGGATGCGAGGGAAAGGGCGGAGCCGGAGATGGGCGGTCCTTCTCGGACATCTGAAGAAGAAGAGCTCATCCCTACTTTTGACAAGGACTTCAAGGTAAAGGAAGAACCTTTTGACGATATCGGATATATTCGTCCGACAGCTAAGAAGTTCTTCGCTCCTGCTCCCCTGATCCGTCCTTGGCCACAAGGCGGACTAATTGTCCAAAATAACTTCGTATTTTCGCCTCGCCAGGTCATTGAAGACGGCCTGCATCATGTTGGAATTCTTTTTGCTGAGTACGCAAAAGAATTCAATGATAACTTGTCAGGTTTACAGCGGATGAGCCAGGTAATATCTCTAGCCCCCAAGCAATAAGTCAAATGCATGCTTTTAACTTAATGCTTTGATAATTATTATGCTTGCTACTAACTTAAGCATTTTGTTTCATTTCCGTGTTTCAGCAAACCGCTGAAAGTATAAACCTGGAAGTTTTTGGCAAGCTTACCGTCGAAAACAAGGAGGTTAGAAACCTTCTTTCTATTCTTGACGTTAAGGAAGCGGAGCTGGCATCGTCCCAGCATCAGCTGGAGGAAACGACAGGTATTTTATTTCTCCGTGGTTTCATTTTTATGCCTTTTTTCTAAGTATTTTTCCGCGTTTTTCTAACTCGGTATTTTTACTTGCTTTTCAGCTGATTTGGCGAAAGCCAAGCAAATTGCTGAAGATGCCGGCAATGCCGAGAACCTCCGCCGGGAGAATCTGGACCTTCATAAGGAACTTATGAAGGTTCAGAAAGAACTGGAGGCCAGCCAGCTGGCTGTTGGCATTGCTCAATCCAATGCCTCCAACCAAGATGAGAAGGACAAAGCAACTATCCGAGACCTGGAGAATGCTTTGAACCTTCGTCTGGAGGAAGGCTCTGAGATGGATAAGATCCTCGATAAGTTTTTTGTTATTACCGGATTTTTGATGTTTTATAATCTTTCTCCGCTTTTTCGATAACCCTTTGGTTATTTATCTGAAAAACACGAGACGACCCAGCTCTTACTCGGATTGAAAACATCCGAGCTTTCGGGGAGGTCTTCACCGCGCTCAAGTCTGCGGGGATGGCGCTTATCAACAAATTCCTTCCCGCAAGGACTAGGGAGTTCTCGGAAGTTGAGAAACTTCCGGAAGCTATCTTGGAGGTGGCGGAGTCCAAGGAATCCACCTTGCGCTCCGCGGCACGGGGTGGTGCACGCATAGCTCTAGGGCTCATGCGTATGCATTACCCCACTGCCAAATCTTGGCGCGTGGCGTCCGGCATCCCGCAAGGGTATACGGAAGCCCAGCGGACCAACATCTTTGACCAGATCAAAGGTCACGCAACCAAGATTGCTTCCATGGTCAACGTCTCGATCTTCTACCCGGAGGAGGCAATCCCGGAAACTCCAGAAGAATCCTCGAGCGAAGATGACTCGGATGCTTGAAGGAGAACTCCGGGTCCTGGGTAGAGAGAAAATAGGAGCATTACCGAACTTATGTTGTAAACATTATTGTAATGCTTCTATTCTTTTGAATGAACAAGTACTCCGCCATTTGCAGTTAATGTTATATAACTATTTTGCAAGTTTTTTCGGGTTATTATTCCTTTATCTTCTAAATCATCTGGTTTTATATGCTTTAACTTTCCTTAGTGCTTGAAATGGCTCGATAGCATTTTAATCTTCATGCCGAGTGACTGGGTATGACCGATCAGTCTAAAACTCGGAAACATAGATCATGCTAAAGGCATTTTTTGCTTACTAGCTCGAGTGACCCAGCATAAAAACAATCAGATAATATTTAGAGAATAGCTAAGGAATTTTTGTATGAAACTCAGGAGCGCAGGCACAATCTGGGTTTCCTTAAACCTTTTTTAGGCTGAAAATCATTCAATTTTTTAACACCGAGCACGCAGGCACAATTCGGGTTAACATTGAGTATTTTGAAAGATCATTGAGAAATAGATAAGGCGAAAGATATGCTTTATACTATAATAAACATGTAAAAACATGGAAGTATGGATTCCGACAACTTTATTTCATGATCTCAAAGATGTTTACATATAAATTGAACTAAGTATAGAAGGGACGTAACTGCTGGATACTCCAGGGCCTCTTTGTCTCTCCTAGTTCATCATCTATCTTTCTCTTTCTTTTGCGATTCGGCTTCTCGGGATGATCTTCCGTGTCTCGAATGTCTACAAGATAGTATGATCCATTTTTCATAACTTTGCTGATGACGAATGGTCCTTCCCATACTGGGGCCAATTTGTGCATTCTTTGCTGTACCAATCTTAGCACTAGGTCACCTTCTTTAAAAGAACGATACCTGATTTTCCGACTATGATAACGTCGTAAACCCTGCTGATAAATGGCGGATCTTTGAAGCACAAGCTCTCGTCCCTCTTCTAAGAGATCGACGGTATCCTGTCGTGCGTTTTCGGCATCTGAGTCATCGAAATCCTGCACTCTTGGGCTGTCATGGATCATGTCCGTTGGAAGAATTGCTTCCGCACCATAAACTAGGAAAAGCGGGGATTGCCCTGTTGACCTATTTGGCGTCGTTCGAATGCTCCAAAGCACGGAAGGTAACTCTTCTACCCATGCTCCAGCTTCTCTATGAAGAGGATTTTCGAGTCTTGGGCGTATTCCTTGCAGGATTGAGCTATTCATTCTTTCAACCTGTCCATTGGATTGCGGGTGTGCCACGGATGCTAGATCTAGGCGAATTCTCGTTTGTCGGCAATATTTTGCCAACTCTCCAATGGAGAAATTTGTCCCGTTGTCAGTTATTATGCTGTGTGGAACGCCATATCTCATGACTACGTCAATAATGAAATTTTTGGCAGTTACACCGTCAAGTTTTTTTATGGGTTTAGCCTCCACCCACTTGGTATATTTATCCACTACAACGAGTAGATGTGTAGGTCCGCCTCTTGCAGTTTTGAATGGTCCCATCATATCTAGCCCCAAGACCACGAACGGACATGTAATAGGGATAGTTTTGAGTGCTTGGGCTGGCATATTTGTCTGCTTGGCGTAATACTGGCAACCAACACATGTATTCACTATGTGCTCAGCATCTGTCTTGGCTGTTAGCCAGAAAACCCTGCGCGGAATGCTTTTTTAACTATGCTTTTTGATTGAGCATGATGTCCGCAATCTCCGGCATGGATTTCTTGCAGGATTTCTCGTCCTTCTTCTGGCGAAATACATCGCAGAAAAATTCTGGTAGTACTGCGTTTATACATGCAACCGTTGATTACCGTGTATCCTTGCATCGACGCTGTATCTGTCTTTGCAAGACTTCGTCTGCTCCATCCGGGTACTTCTGATCAACTAAGAAGTTTAAATATGGAATTGTCCATTCCGGGTTAACGAGCATGACTTCAATTGACTCGGAAACCATAGGATAGTCGACATCTCCACCTTTTATCGATGGTTCGTACAAATGTTGGACAAACACACCTGGTGGTAGGATTTTCACCCTTTCTGATCCCATGCGGGCTAATGCATCCGCGTTCCAGTTTTCTTCCATTTTGACGTGAAGCACTTCAAATCCTAGGAAGCAGATTGCAAACTCGTCCACCGTTCTCCGATATTCGGCCATGATGGGACTTTTGGCGTCCCAAGTTTGGTTGAGCTGGTGATGTACCAAATCTGAGTCGCCATAGCATAAGATGCGTTTGACACCTATTTCTTTTGCGATATGCAAGCCATGAAGCAGAGCTTCGTATTCTGCCACATTGTTACTGACATTGAAGTGTATTTGTAATACATACTCCATTGTGTCTCCTTTAGGGGATTGTAGGACTACACTAGCTCCTGCGCCTTCTTTCATCTTAGATCCGTCAAAGTGCATGATCCAGTATTCTGACTCCGGCATTGGTGTGTTTTCCATTGCTTCTGTCCAATCGGCGACAAAATCTACCAACACCTGGGATTTTATTGCCGTCCGGGGTTGGTACTTAATGTCGAATGCTGCTAGCTCGATGCCCCATTTGGCTACTCGGCCTGTTGCCTCCGCATTGTTTATTATATCTCCTAGTGGTGCTTTACATACCACTGTTATGGAATGTCCTTGGAAGTAATGACGAAGTTTCCGAGATGCGAAAAACACGCCATATGCCAGTTTTTGGTAGTGTGGGTACCTTTGTTTAGACTCGGAGAAAACTTCACTTACATAGTATACCGGATGCTGATCTGGTATGCTTTGTTCATATTTTCGCCTTTCCACAACTATTACTGCGCTAATAACCCGGTTTGTAGCCGTGAGGTACAATAACATAGGTTCTTCGTCTTTTGGGGACCCCAAAATCAGAGCTTTCATCAAAGTTTCTTTCAACTAGGTTAATGCTGCGTCTGCTTCTTCTGTCCACTCGAACTTGTCGGATTTCTTCAACAATTTGTATAGTGGCAGAGCTTTGTCCCCTAGCCGGCTAATGAATCTGCTAACGGCTGCTGCAGAACCTGTCAATCTTTGTACATCTTTTACGCACGTGGGCCTGGAGATGTTTAAGATTGCTTTGATCTTTTTCGGGTTTACTTCTATTCCTCTATGAGAAACGATGAAACCCAGAATTTTTCCTGAGGGAACCCCGAATACGCACTTTAATGGATTCAACTTCATCTTATAAGTGCGCAAATTTTCTAAGGTTTCTCGCAAATCTTCAAGGAGTGTGTCCTTTTCCTTGGAAACGACAGCCATGTCGTCCACGTAAACATGGACATTTTTGCCAATCTGACTATGCAAACATCGTTGCATGCAATGCTGGTAGGTTGCACCTGCGTTCTTCAGGCCAAATGGCAGGGTTATGTAATACTACGTCCCATATGGGTTTATGAAGGAAGTTTTGATTTGATCTTCTTCCTTCATGCGTATTTGATGATACCCGGAATATGCATCCAAAAAGTATAAAAGCTCAGAGCCAGCAGTGGCATCTATTATTTGATCGATTCATGGTAAAAAAAATCTATCTGTTGGACACAATTTGTTCAAGCCAGTATAATCTATACACATCCTAAGGACAATACTGTCTTTCTTCGGGACTAATACTAGATTTGCAGTCCATTCTGTATGTATAACTTCCCGGATAAAGTCTGCTGCCAAAAGCCGGATAATCTCCTAGCCAATAGCCTTCCGTCTTCTTCCGTCAAATCGACGGAGACCTTGTTTGACGGGTTTAGATACTGGAATCACCTTAAGTTGGTGCTCAGCAAGTTACCTGGGTACGCCTGACATTTCCGCTGGACACCATGCGAAGATATCCCAGTTCTCACGGAGGAACTTGATGAGCTCGCTTTCCTATTTGTCGGTCATCCCAGTTCCCACTACGACAAACTTTGTCGGATCTTTAGGATCTAGGATTACCTGTCTTGTATTCTCGGAAGCTTTGAAGCTATCTGCTAGCTTCCGGCTTTCTTTTCCAGCCGGCATTTCTGTCGGCGATACTTCTTTGGCCAGCTCCGTCAGTTCTTCCTTTGCTATCACTTTTTCTGCGCAAAGGGCGTTTTCTTTTTCCAGCTCGTTTTCCAACTTGAAGTCTCCCGTTATGGTGATTACTCCTCCTTTTGGCCCTGACATCTTCAGCTTGTTATAAATATAACATGACCTTGCCATAAATTTGGCGAAAGCTGGACGTCCGAGTATTGCGTGATATACGCTTTCGAACGGCACAACCTCGAAGGATACTTTTTCCTGACGGAAGTGATCTTTCTCTCCAAAGGTTACATCTAGGGAAATTTCTCCTAGGGATCGTGCTTGTCTGCCAGGGACGATGCCGTGAAAACGTATGTTGCTGTGATTGAGCTGGGTCTCGGAAATTCGCAGATGCTTCAACGTATCCAGGTACATTATGTTAATGCTGGATTCTCCATCCATCGGCACTCTTTTTAGCCTAGTGTTTTGAACAATAGGGCTTACAACAAGAGCTTGCGTGCCAGGTTCTAGGATATTTCCGGGATGATCAGACTGATCCCAGGTAATTGGTGTGTTTGAGTACTTCAAGAATTTCGGGGTTGCACGAACAACCGCGTTTATTTCTCGGAGCGTTCTCTTTGACACCTTTGCTGAGGGAGTTGCCAGGAAAGTTAGGTTACATTCTCCGTCAACTCTTGGAAACTTGGGTTCGCCTTTTCGCTGTTGTTCCTAGATTTTTTCGTCAGTGTCTGATTCACAGTCTTCTTTTTCAGCTTCTGGCTTTTGCTTGGAGAATTTCCTCTTAGAGTTCTTCCCTTTGCTTCCGGATGCTGCACTGCCTTTCATATGCTTGTTTAGCCGGCATTGTGCGTTGGTATGGGTGGGTTTCCCAATTTGCGAGTGGTGGACACAGTTTTCCGACTTTATTTTTTCCCACTCTTCCTTGGTGTAGTTTATCGGTTCTGTACTTCGTCCTTTCCACCTGTTCCAATTTTCTCTTCCGAAGGCTATGTTAACTTCTTTGGGTTTTTGTGTTGCATCAGGAGTTCCCTTTTTCTCAGGACGAGGGGTCTTTTTGGCCTGGATCAAAGTGTCGATATTGCCTCCTCTCGCTCTGATATCGTCTTCGGCCGCTGCATGCTCATTGGCGGTTGTAAGCATAGATCCGAGATCTTTGTGCTTTTTGGAACCGATCATGAACGGTACGAGTCCGGGTTTTAAACCATTGACGAAAGCATGCATTGCTTGAACGTCAGTTACTCTAGAGCAACTATTCTTCATTGCCGTCCATCTTGAGATGAAATCCACGTATGGTTCATCTTCAAACTGGGTGCAACGGTTTAGCTGGTTGATGCTGTTCGGACGCTTATAGGTTCCTCGGAAATGCTGAGTGAACACTCTAGCCATATCATCCCAGCTGTCGACAGTTCTTGATGGTAACCCATTGATCCAATCTCTGGCTCCATCCAGTAACATTAGGGGGAGGCATTTTACTGCCTCCAGGTCTGTCCCATTGTTGATCTGGACGACTGTGTAATAGTCTGAGAGTCAGGTATCCGGGTTTGTGCTACCGGTGTATTTTTGGTACGTTGGACTGACTTTGGCGAAGCCAGAATACAGAGTTATTCTTCGGATCATGTCAGTGAAACACTTAGGTCCAAAGTATAAATCATCTCTTTTTGCTCTGTCCATATGTGCGGAGTATCTACCGGCTGAATGGACAGAAGGGGATCTGCTCCTTTCTTTTCCATTGTGGCGCGAACGTGATTTTCCGGGATTATCTCTATTTCCTCCGTGATCGTGCCCTTTGGGATAAGGTGGATTTCTACTCCTGTGTCTTTCCTTATTCCTGGGGGCGTCCGGGATCTCTCACGCCTGTGAGGTATATCATGTCTTCCAGCATTTTCAGCGGGGCGTCTCGGAGGCGGCATTGCTTTTCCGTCCTTCCGGTTTTTCTCTTTCCGATCACGGGGATTAATTTCATCTTTCGGGAGATGGGATCCGGTTCTGGATGCTTCATCCTTATTGTCGGGTTTTTTCTTGTCCTTTCTCGGATCTGATTTCTTCTCTTTCGAATTGTTTGAATCTCCAGGTTCTTCCGGTCCAGGTGCTCCAGCGGCGCATGTAGCTGTTTTGCATAGGGCGAAGTCGTCGTGCAACTTCCCTGATCGCTCTTGCCCCCGCTGTTGTTGTTGCAATGCTTTTCCTAGGAAAGCATACACCCCTTGAAGTTTTTCACCATTGGAGTACATATCGTTGTTGAGGATGGCGAACGCCGCTTCCGCATTTTCTGCTGTGGTTTTGTATATTGGCTCGCCTCTGGCATCTTTGTCGTTTACCTGCTTTTGCCAAGATGGGTTGTGAAACCTTTCTTTTGGCGGCAGTACTTCCGGTCTTGCGATTCCGGGTAACCGTGTAGGTTTAATGCCAGATTTATTCTTTCTCTCGTGTTCCTCAATTTCTTCCTGCATGAGCTTGATGTCAGCCTGGGTTTTTTGCAGGTGTTCTCGAGTTTGAAATAGATGTTGCTGCTGCCTTTGGAGAGCTCACCTCTGGGCTTCCATCACTTCAGGGGGCTCGTGTGGTCCCACTGGTGTTTGGAGTAATTCCTGTTTGTCCTGTTCTGTCATTGGCGGAACAGGGATTTCCTTCGTTTTCTTCTCCGCGGGCTTTACTCCGCTTGCATCTCCTACTTCCGGGCTTTCATTGGCTGGATCAACCGATTTCTTCTTCCGGAGTTTATACTAGAGTTTTTTAGCAGCTTTGTGTTTCTTGTTGGAAAAGGGAGGTTTCTTACAGGGTTCTTCCTCTGTTAGTTCTTTGACATCAGGATATGTGGGAGAGGTTTGTCCTTGTTCTCTCTCTTCCTCTGGCGGAGGAGTTCTAGGGCTTTCCTGACTGTCGGCATCCGTGTTTTCAGCCGGTTTTGCCATCAGTACCTCGTGGAATCCCTCTTAAAGAGATTTAACCTTTATTTCGAAAGCATCCTCATCTCCGTCTTCGGAATCAAAATTATCTGATCTGGTTTCTGATTCCAACCTCGCCTCAATGGCGGCTAACACGGAATCAGCTTCCGAGTTCGTCGTCATGTTGACGGATGTCGGATCTTCCACCTCTGTTGTGGGATTGTTGTTTTCTGCCTCTTGCACGGGATTGCTTTCATCCGTGTTTTCGGCGATCTCGGATTACACCATGCCGATAAAGTGCGATTCAACGGTATATCGGCGATTTGAGCAAAATCCGGCGTCATAGTCGTCTTCGACTGGGTATAGGGCGGGTGGGATAAATTTGCTTCCACCACAGAATCCCATTGCTTCTGCAGTTAATCCAAAAGATATTTGCAGATCCAAACGGTAAAATGCAGGCACTTACCAGATGATTCCGTGCCGGCTGTATGATCCATTGTCGAGGAAGCGCCCGACGTCGTTGTCGAATTTCAAGCTTCCGACAGTTATGGTACTGCCGATTCCGCCAAGTATCCCCGATCGAAACATAACGCCTGACGTCGCTGGCCCCACAGTGGGCGCCAACAGTCGAGACCTCGTAGTAGATTTCATAGACGGGGGTATCATGAGACTACCGATAGAGAAATGGGGGGGACGTGATCGTATGAAGGACAATGACACAGGGTTTTACCCAGGTTTGGTATGACGCAGTAATGCGGCGTTCCTACTCCTGCAATCTCACTATTCAGGACTAAAGTCTGGAATATACAGAGTACAATGTGAGGTTGGATTAGCTACTCGTCAAGGATCTACCTCTCGGCGAGTTAGCCTTTAGCTTCTTGTCTATCTTTCTTATCTCCCGTCCGGCTTTATATAATAGCCGGGTTAGGGATTACAGAAAAGGAAACCTAGAAGACTACGGTATGTGCTAACTTGGAAAGTAAGGAATCCACCTTCTACTCCAAGCCGTATCACGTGGGCCGTGATTCGGGTTCTTCTAGAATTCGGCTTCTGTGCATCAGCTTACTGGGCCGCCCAATGGACCGTAGCCCATTACCATTTAGGCCATCCTGGTCATCCGGCACTTTAGACCACCATCTGATATACCCCTGGTTGGTATATATCTGACATTTATTTTATATATCCTTACCGGTAGGGGCAACATCCTATATAACAATGAATCATCACACTTTTAGTACTCATAACTCATAATGGAATATCTCTGATTTCTCTAGCTGCATGCTCCTGCCAGTGTAGCAGTATGCATAAATAATCATGAAGCTCATCATCAAGTAACATAATGGAGGTGGATGTTGTGCAGCAATATATCTCAGAATGGCTATGGAAATGCCATGATAGGTAGGTATGGTGGCTGTTTTGAGGAAGAATATATGGGCTTATGTGTAGGAGAACAAAGTCCTCCCACGGGATTTGTATGCACTGGCGAAGTTTGCACCAACTCTCAATGTGAGAAAGCGCAATGCACAATACCGAAGAGGCTAGCAAATATGGATGGTGGAAGTGCCAGGAACCGCAACATAGACTCACGAGTTAAAAGGTTTCAGCAAGCAAATCATCTTACAAGGCACAATGCAAATCACTCCAAGAGGGTCCGTGGCAGTGACAAGTCACTGTTAGCTACCCCGACCGTAGCGCGTAACAATAGGCCGATCAGAAATGTATCACTCGTAGCAATCATATACCATTGTTTCTATCAGCTGGTAATTTAAGTGACACAGTTTTAATTTTCTTAGACCAACCATTAAAAGTTTATACTTACTAGTCCTTCCCATTTATCCATTAAGCAAATTAATATCTCAAAACAACAGCAGTGATTCAAGTGAAACAGTTTAATGATCTACAAGACCATGCAATATTTTTCACTATACGAACTATCACAATAGCATTTCTATTTCCAAGGAAACACACATATGAGAACCACCTAACTACAAAAGCTGACAACTCCGAACAAAGGATACATGCAAAACAAGAGCTGGAAGCACTAAAATATCTAAGCACGAATACTCAACAAATATAAGTGAAGCACAAGAGTATTCTAACGAAAAAGCGGCCAGGGAAACCTGGTTCTTCTGGAGAGCGGATATTGGTCCGAAGATGGTGGATCTGCCATTCTTCTTGGACTTCGTCGATGAGAGGCGACAGACCCCTGTCCAAGAAAGCACGGGGACGTCCCCGGTCAACGTGCTACATCGACATGTGACTTGTTGCATGCAGCGGACATGTTCGTCGACTCTCAAAAACTCTTTAGCGATAGTACTTACTTGGATCTTGCAATGATGGAGGTTCGGCGTCTCCTTCGGTATCCGTCTCGGCGGTGCTGGACTTGGGCGATGGCCGTTTGCTACGGTGTCCGCAGGAAATCCTAGGGATCTCGATCTCTTACAATTTCATCTGCAAATTTAGGATAATAAGTTTATCTCAGTCTGTTTTATAGTTTCCATGCATCTTACGTATTATGACTTGATTTTTTATTAATGAAATATATTGTTGCTCTAAAAAAGCGATATCGGGCAGTGATCTGATGCTGCACCTGTGAGACGGCTACTCCATGAAGGAACCCTATACAGCGCTCATAGCGAGTCCTTATAGGACTCGACTGCGCGCGGGAATGATGGGCCGGCCCATTAGTGTAGCGAGCGCACGAAGTCACGTACCAAGTCACGTACGAAGAGTCCTTTACTAGCTTTTTTTTCTCCTTGTTTGTCCATTCTTGATCTATTTATAATTTTTATTTAAAAAATATCTAAATGAATCTAAAAAAGTGATTTTTTAATATGAACAATTTTCAAATCTGAATGTTTTTTAAAAAGTAAACAAATTTTTTAAATGAACAATTTTCAAATATGAACGATTTTTAAATCTAAATAAGTTTCAAAAATAAATTTCTTATTTGAACAAAATTCGAATTTGAAAAGAATAATTTTGAACAAAAAAAATCTAAACAAAAAAATTCGCTGAACAAAAATCAAAAAAAGAAAGAATAAAACAGAAAAGAAAAAGAAACAAAAAAAGAATAAATCAGAAAAGAAAAACAGAAAATGGGAAAAAAGGAAAACAGGAGAAAGGAGATAATACAATCACTAAGGAAAGAGCTATGACACTAACGAAGTTGTACCCCGATGGCTCGTGTGCTACTTCCGGGGGAAGAGATCTCAGGTTCGAACCCTCGACAGCCCCCACGTTACGGTCATTTTCTTCGCTTTTTCTCTTGCTAGATGGGCCGACCCAACAGACGAAACAACACGGGCGAGTCCTTATTGGACTCGCAACGGGCGCTATATAGGGTTTCCGCCCCATGACGCTGTAGCAAAGCGTGGCCGGCAGATCTCCGGAACTCAACGGGCGCTATATAGGGTTTCCGCCCCATGACGCTGTAGCAAAGCGTGGCCGGCAGATCTCCGGAACAGTTGAGCTGCGGCCTGCAGGCTTTTGTTGTTGGCCCAACAGCACGTTTGTTTGAACTTCGAGACGGGCTGATCGACCATTCCCCTTTCGAGCAGCCCAACAAGTCAAAACAATAAAACGGTCATTTTCTTCGCTTTTTCTCTTGCTAGATGGGTCGGCCCAACAGACGAAACAGCACGGGCGAGTCCTTATAGGACTCGCAACGGGCGCTATATAGGGTTTCCGCCCAATGACACTGTAGCAAAGCGTGGCCCGGCAGATCTCCGGAACTCAATGGACGCTATATAGGGTTTCCGCCCCCATGACGACGCTGTAGCAAAGCGTGGCCGGCAGATCTCCGGAACACTTGAGCTGCGGCCTGCAGGCTTTTGTTGTTGGCCCAACAGCACGTCTGTTTGAACTTCGAGACGGGCTACGGTCGACCATTCCCCCTCCGAGCAGCCCAACAAGTCAAAACAACAAAGGGGAAGGAAAAACTGAACCCTAGCACCCACCTCCTCCGGCGATGCCTTCGCCGTCGCCGTCACGGCCGCCGACGCTGCCGGTGCTTCCAATCTCGGAGCACGAAGACGAGATCGTGGTGGCCGTGGAGGCGAATCCGGTGATCGTTGTTATCGGCGAGACTGGCTCCGTGTCAGGACCCCGACGGATCCTGATCAGGAAGAAGAGGGGATTTGGGAGGAATCGATATAAAAACAGTAAATTGCTGGAATTTAAAGGAAAGTAAATTGCAAGATAAAACTAGGGTTTATATTTCTTGGTTGATTGAACAAGATACAAGGGGTGGCTTTATAGAGTTAGCCAACACCAACTACCCACATAGGTGGAATACCCAATATGCCCTCAGGCTACCAACTACTATTCCATACTCCCTATTCCATACCAGTCTATACCCTGACATTCCTTCCCCCTTGAGACCATTGGTCACCAATGGAACAAGTTTCTACGGAAACTTTTAACACCGACAATTATCCATCTTAATTCAGTCATCATATTAGGGAGGTGGAAATGTATTTTGAAGAAGATACTTCAGTGAAGATAGCCGACTGTTTCTACTTTGTAATTCTTCTGGATAGTCCGGTAATAGTGCTTCACTTGTGTAATCATAGAGTGTAATTATTCTCCAGATTTCATTCGTCTTTGTCAAGGGGGTAGGAATGTAGTGCAGAAGGTACCAATATACCAGATCTTAAGAAAATTCTTTGAAGAGAGAGACACATGTTGTGCACTATAATTTCCTGGGACACCTTGCTGATTGACTAACTCCCAGTCATTAGGCACTAGATGCATCATGTGTTCATGCAGGCCGATGCATAAATTTCTGGATCCCAAATAGAAGCAGCACTTGTACGTACCAACTCTCTGGTTTGGACAAGCTTGATGTGGCACTGTATATTTAACTAGCAGCATATCTAGTATATCCAGAATACCAGGGTCCCATGAAATGTATGTTGTCATGCCCATTTCTGATTCCCATAGCACAAAAATGTTGTTTTGAATCCAGAATGACAAGCATGTATACTTACTGAAACGTGCAACACTTGACCCTGCAAGTATCGTTGCATGCGTTGCAGGTTGTCCCTCACTGAACTCCTTCCCATTCTGCCACATTTGACCCCTTAGAAGGACCTCCCGATGATGTATCTCTTTGGTCACTAGCACTGATGTGTTTGCACATAGTAATTGCATGAACATCTGAAAGGGCGTGCTTAGTTGAAAATTCCAGGAGGGCCAACGTATCATCTTCATTAAGTTCACCAAAGAGTTCAATAACTTGTGAATCTCACAGCTGCAAGTGTACGCAGACTTGTAGAAAATTGTGCTTTGCAATTCTGTAGCACTGGCAGATGCGGGAAACAAAAACTGAACTCGATTTGGCCTTATAATTTTTCCCAGCATCATGTCCATTAAGCTCGGAATTCTAAAATTCACAGCAAGTGCATGTAGCAGCTCAGGGTTGTAAACATATCCGCACTGCAATTTGGTAGCACGAGAAACTGTCGGAAACAGAGCATGGAATGGTGTAGCTCCTGGATCCCATTCTTTTCTTCTTTCAGGGACTCCCATCACATTCCAACTTGGGTCTCTCAGCTTCTGTACCAACGTGCTAAAACTGCTGGGGTCGAGTGGAGTTGAAGACCCTGGATCACATAGATTTGACATATGCGAACTAACTTGAATCCATAAAGACCATTTAACAACATGAGGAATGTCCATGATGGTTTCCCGGATGCCTGGATCCCATTTATGTCTTCTTTCAGTTATCAGCATGTTCCACCAGTGGTTGTGTGCTTGTGCATTATCTGATGCCTTGTTGACAAGCAGGACAGTAGGTCCACTATCAAGTGCTCTGCTTTCGACTAGAGGATGTTTCAAATTCTGATAAGCAGTCGCCGCTTCTTCACATATATCATATAAAAGCCTGTCCTTGAACCCATTGGTAGCATCTTGCAGAACTGTTGGCAAGTTCACATTAGGAACGATCATCAGCTCATAACCGGCTGTGTTGTTGGTCTCGTTGCTGGTCCCTGAACAACAAACTGGAGTCAAATCTGCCACTTGTGCTGCTATGGGAAGCTGAGCTGTGACACCAACGTTGTGCGCTACTGAAGGCGCCAGAGATGGAGTGGCCTGCTCCAGCGGGTAATCTTCCGGCAGCGCATAGTAGCTTCTCTCAGTACCATCTGCAAGGAACACACTCTGGCGATTGAGACTCTGCAACCCATATTGTTGTGGCCTTCCCTGGTGATTCTGCTCACTGAGGTTGCTCTTTCCCTCTAGCACAGATGTTCTCTGAATTGGATCTCCTTGTTCCTGATAGTAGTGCAGTGGTGAACTGTATTTGCTTGGACAGTATCTTGGCCTGGGCATGTCACCGACCACTTGGGGTGCAACAAAAGCAATGCTTGATGTTTCAACAGGGAAGCTATCCGAAGTTGCTAATGAGGTTGTTGTTGCACTGGCATTAGATAGTATATCTGTAGTAGATGCAGGTGATGTAGTATCTCTTCCGTTGCGAGAGCTTGATGTTGGCAATTCACCGAACACCTGGGAGACAACACAAAAAGGAGCTGCTGGTACAACGAAGAAGTGCTCCGTGTGCTTGGGTTTGCTTGCAGTTGTGAAAGTCCGTTGTTTGCTGCGAGAAGCTGCGAACTGTGAGCAGATCGATGTCATCTTTGCGAGCTGACATTGGATATCATCGACCATGGAAATGAGCCCCGGCACATGCTTGTGGATGAGCTCCTCTTTGGAGATGGAGGCCTCACCGGCGCTGTTCCCCTTGGTGGGGTCACCGCCATGGAGTGTGTAGTTGGGTGGCACAAGGTGGGCGTCGCTGCCAGTCTGCTCGACGTAGATGGAGGCCTCACCTGCGTCATTTCCCTTGGTGAGGTAGCCGCCATGGCTCATGAGTTCGGAAGTCCCTGGGTAGAGGTCGTTGCCGCTCTTCCCGGTGATCTGCTCGCCCGTGTACACCGTGTGAAAGCCGCACGCTGGGGAGGGAGTTGACTCGGCGTTGGTCTGTGGTGCCGCTAGCACTGAATGGTGGACGGGGGTGGACAGAAGGTAGTGGTGGTGGGTCGGGAGCTGTAGGTGCTCTCGAATTTGATCGAAAGCAGGGAGGACGTCGCCAAGGAGGGGACTCGGGACGGCGGTCGTCACCGTCTCTGGTGGCGGCGGCTGGAAAATTTGTGCTGAATCAACAGCGGTGGATGGGCATGGATCCGGAGCAGGTGGTGGCCAATTTGGCTCAACATTGGTGGGGATTGGGGTATACGCGGAGGCAGCTGGCGCGGGGTAGATAGCAGCACTGGAGAAAGCAGTTGGAGCTCCGTACGCTGGAGGAGGGACGAATCCGGGCGGTGGTGTGGGGAAGAAGCCGGGCGGAGATGCGTATGCGGCGGCGGGAGGAGGGTCGGGGTACGGCGAGGGGATGTATGGAAACGGGTGGTGGTAGGGGCTGTACAGTGGTGCTCCAAAGCAGAACGGAGGCGGTGGGAGGACTGAGGTGGGTGTGTACATGGGGGCGGTGGTGGGGAAGAAAGTGGAGGTAAATGGCGCCGTTGCCATGGATTGGAAGAGAAAAGGAAGAGGAAATCGCCGGTGCGACGAAATCGACGAGGGAAGGGAGGGAGGGAGCAGGCCGATGGATCGACTCGCTCTGATACCAATTTGTCAGGACCCCGACGGATCCTGATCAGGAAGAAGAGGGGATTTGGGAGGAATCGATATAAAAACAGTAAATTGCTGGAATTTAAAGGAAAGTAAATTGCAAGATAAAACTAGGGTTTATATTTCTTGGTTGATTGAACAAGATACAAGGGGTGGCTTTATAGAGTTAGCCAACACCAACTACCCACATAGGTGGAATACCCAATATGCCCTCAGGCTACCAACTACTATTCCATACTCCCTATTCCATACCAGTCTATACCCTGACACTCCGGTAAGAGCACCCAGCTCTCCCAGATACTCCACCGTCGAGGCTACACCCGCCGCGGTGCAATCGCGGTCACTCAGCCCCGCCGCGTCGCGGCCGTATCCGTCTCCAGGTACCCACCTCTCTCTCAATCGCGCGTGCATGGTTACATTTGCTGGAGCGTGGGCTGGTTGCTGGGGATTTAGGCGCCATGGGGAGCCTGTGGTTCCACTTGCTGAATTATCATGGTATCATGTTACTCCTCTAAAACAAAAATCATGCTATCATATTTATCTTCACTCTGAGTTGTGAGGTTGTGAGGGCGCAGCTAGAGCAATTGGCTGGATTGGGAAAGGAGGATGCACCTGGGATTGATTATGTGTTGAGAATTTTGTACTGATCTATATGGCCGCGCAGATACCAAACTCTGTTATGTTTTACAGAGTAGCAGCATAATGTTCGAGGGAGTATCAGTTTGTTGGACAAAAAAATGTCAAGAAAATGAACACCTGAAATTGCCCCGTAGGAAATTCATATCATACCTGAAATATTGAGAACAACTTGAATTATTTGCAGGAGTGTGGCACAAGAGCTTGGTGTCTCACTTGGGGAAGAAGTTGGCTATGCTATCAGATTTGAAGACTGAACTTCAGAAAAGACTTCCATAAAGTAAGCTTCATAAATCTTGAATTTCTTGTAACATAGATATGTCCCGAGTTTGTGAGTGAATATGTTGACTCCATTCGTAGGTACCTGAGTTTGTGATTGAATATGTTGAATCCATTCGTAGGTACCTGACAGATGGTGTTCTTCTGCGGGAAAGCCTTTCAAATCCTGAGTTGAAGCAATACTCAGTGATTATCTTGGATGAAGCTCATGAGCGTAGCTTGAACACGTATGGTGATCTATCAACTTGTTATATATAATTCTGGAGCATGTCCTAACCCTAATCATGTGTAACTGTAACATTTAATGTGTTAATTTGATATAATCTCTCAAGTTAAAAAATGTAGGATAATAATCCGTAATGGGCCGTGCACCACTCCGTAGTAGATAATCTTTGTTGACAGCATAGTTTTATGTAAGATCCATCATATGCATGTTGTACTTTTCAGCGGCCATTCAGTTTAAAGTGATAGGCACTACTGCGCACAACTTATATTTTATTGAAGTAGGTTGCGAAGCGTTAGCATAAAATGTATAGCATAGTAGAGTGCAAACTTTGGGGATATCGAAATATTAGGATGACCAAACTCTGTTATTTTGGCAGATCGTGCCATATTGTGTATCGAACATCAGTAAATCAGTCTTCACCTATACTAGCAATAGAACACTTGGGCCTGTCAGTAACTCAGTCTTTGTGCCAAGAAACTTTGATTCTGCATACCATAAATACATTGGGACAGTTTGGCCTTTCTGAGTTTATGTCCAATTTGTATAATGAACTTGTGTTGTGAATTTCGGTAATGAACTTTATTTTATTCTAATTATGCTTTATTTCTCTGTAGCACGATTTTTTTTGTATAGAGTACATATCAAATTCTTAATTGATCACTCACTAATATGAGTTTTCAAATAACATATATAATGCATGACCTAAACCGTAATTCTCTCAAGTACATGCTTTACCTAGTTACTCTTTAGTTGAGATTCCTCTGATTGCAAATGCAAAAAGTAACATCTAGCTCTTGAATGCAAATGTTGTCGTTGTAGCCAAGTAGAGCTATTTGGGTCATAGGGGTGAGAGGCCCTAGGGAAATTTTGTCACTGGCCTGCTGTTGCTGCTCTGGTCTTTTGTATTAGAAGGTAATCAGGAAGATAGAAAATTTAAAGGGATTATGATAGCAATTGAAAAAGGGAGTATGTCAATGGTGCAACTGCAACCCTACACACTCTGATATGCTTAACTCTAATATCAGTGATGCTTATTGTGTTGAACTAGAAGGATACCCCGCGCGTCGCGGCGGGGATCCTTTATAGTAAATGGCATGTGTTTTTTTTTATGCTGAGGCCAAGGGTCTTAACCTCCTTTTCGAGAAAAAAACCAGCATGATACATTATATAGTTTAAAGAAATATGAAAAAATGGTTGATCATACTCGAGATACTAAATTTATAGACATGTGATGCATATTATAAACCATTAGTTTGAAAAATGGATGGTTTAAGGAATGTATGATATGTATCATTAAATTGAAAAATGGATGGTTAAAAAATGTATGATATGTAGGTTGCATGTAATAATTAATAAATATTAGAGGAGATGACATGGACAATTGATTGTCTAAGAGGATGGATGATGTGGATAGCTTGCATGCTGAGATAGAAAAATAATTAATAAATGTTAGTGGGGTTTTGCTTGAGATGACATGGACAATTGATTGGCTAAAAGTATGGATGATGTGGATAGCTTGCATGTTGAGATAGAAAAATAATTAATGCATCTTAGTGGGGTTTTGCTTTATAAGAAGTATAGATTTGAAGCAGCCACTTAGAAACTTCTCGAAGCCCATCGCTTTTCATTAATACTCTGTTTGGATGTTGGAAAAACGGACTGGAATTGGCCATATGGAATTTCTAGGCGAATTCCGTTGTTTGGGATGGTCCAAGAATTTCTATTCGGAAACGTAGTCCAATTCCGAGCTAGTCCCGCACGCGTATCCGTCCACTCTCGCCAATTCGGAGCTCCCCACCTCGGAAACGCTTGGAAACATACCCCTCCCGAGCAAACAGACCCAGCGAAAAACGAGCGAAGGACCTAGAACTCCGACCTGGAGGAAGACCGACGGCGGCGACCCTTCAGGCTCTCCCTCTCCCCGTCCTCCCTCATCTTCCTCCTCTAGTTCCCATCCTTGGACGCCCGCCCGTCCTCCCTCATCCTCCTGCTCCCGTCCTCGGACGCCCGCCAATCCTCTCCCATGAGTCGTCCCCTAATTCTAGATCGACCGGACGTATTGAGGGGAACGGCTGCGCGGGGTGAACGACGGCCGGAGGGGGGAGTTGCAGGGCTCTCCATGGCCTGCCACCATGATGGACGGCAGCGTTGCCTCGCGGCCTCTCCGGAGTTGCATCCCGAGATCGCCGTCGCTGGCCACCCTTTTCATCCTCTGCGGGCGACCACCACCACCACCGTCGGATTCTCGCCTCCTTCCGTGCGCCCCTCGCCTTGACCACCGCGGTTGGAGCTCGCGTCCCGTGGAAGCGCCTGGAGCTTGCCGTTCAGCCTTCCAGTTCACCTGAGGAATCAATTTCACCGTTTGTACATCCAAACAAGAATTGGAATTCGCCACTTCCCTTTGATTCCAACAACAAAACCAAGCACACCCAAACAACATAATTGAATTGGAGGCCATTTCCTTTCTATCTTGGATTTGGAATCTCAGTCCAATTCAATTCCGAGCACATTTTTCCTACATCCAAACAGGGGGTAAGGGCATTCCATATCATGAGTGATGTTGGTTTGTAGAAGACCAATCATGGTGGAGGTTTGCCAAAATATAATCCGAAAGGGTGATGCGTGAATGACCTTATGAAAGGAGTGATTATGAGAATTTTAGCTCACATTGACCAATTGATACATTACCAAGGAAAATCTCTTGACAACACTGCAAGTACATGTGGATGATGTGGTTAATGACTGCACTCCACTTCTGCCCATGAGATAATGGATGAAATGCAGGGTGTAAGTTAAGTTTGGCCCATGCCTGACTAATTAAAAAATATCTTCCAGAATTTTCTAATGAGTCTTTGTATCTCAAGCACTTATAGTGGAAACTGAAACTCCACGTCGACGCATTATTCTCATAGAAAAGGCTTGAGATGTTGGGATCAGCTGCCCTATATGGATATTAAGTGCTACGGGATGGCATACCTAGAGAAGCGATCAACAACTGTCAATATTACTGATTTCCCACTGACACAAAGCACCCCCCTAAATAAAATCCATGAAATAATGGACCAAACTTGCTAAGATGCCTCGAGGGGCTGCAGCATGGAACTGTCAGCAATAACCATGGGGGATACAATTGTGGACGGCATCATGGTATGCACCTAGATTTCTAGTGTCATAGTCATCTGAGAGAACTCCTTGTCGCTATGCCTAGCTGCCTTTGGGATAGCGCAGATGTAGCAGAGCAGTGTAGTGTGGATGTGTGTTGCGGACGGTATTAGATTCTACCTTGGTAGTGATAGTTCTAGTAGGAGGTCACATGCTAGCAAGGACATGTAGCCTCAAATAAGCAGAAGGGAGGAGTCTTTAGGAAATAATATTGTATTTGGAAGCGTAGGATTAAAGGATGCCAATTCATTAGGAGTGTGTATTGTGTTAAGAAAGGTAAGGGCCTAAGGGTCGAAAACTCCCTGGAGAGCCTGAGCTCGTTTAGACCCAGAAACTGCAGACTCATTGAAGGCTTTGTGTGTTAGAACTAGTACAGACAACAGTTTTCCCATCAATTAGAGACGGTTGCCAGGCAGGGCAGTTAAAGCACCAGAACGGTAATTTCCAGCTCGCTCCCGTTAAACCTGTACCAAGTCGCTGCGGTAAAAAACTAAGGCCACCTCTCTGCAGCCCCTTTTTCTTGGAGGCTGTAATGCCGGACGACCTGGGTCGGGAAGAAAGTTAATTGTTCGTGCCATTTAAATTTTTTATGCATGGGCTTTAAAAATGTTCTTATGTAAGAGAAAAAGTTTACACGATGCGGACCAATTATTCAGGAGATTTACAAAGCCGTTCACTTATTACTCAAGTAAAAAAGATCATATGTTTTTAAAAAACAAAAAATTGTTCGTGCGGTTTAAAAACTTCTTCACTGGTTAAAAAATGTTCACATGTGAAAGAAAACACGATGCAGACTAATAAATCGTCATGTACTAAATCAGCTTAACTTATCCTGAAGCAGATGGAGTAACAAGGAATCCCTAGCCATTCATTCCATTGGGTAGTAAAAAGATGAAAGTATGAATAATTGTCAAAACGCACAGTAGCTCACCAGCCCACATTTAATGCCTTGCCAGTTATTAAACTGATCGTAAAGGTCCCACATTTAATGCCCTGCCAGTACGGTACGTATCCTACCTTTACTCCAGCCTGGCATATCACTCGTCCATTGAGAGATGAACACGTCTCCCAGGAGCGTTCGTGCCCGAGCGCACAAAATCCGCTTCCCTAAGGGTCCACTATATAAAGATGCAAGCAATAACCATTTTTTTCTCTCATCTCAACCTATGCCTACCAAATCCCTCACAGTACTGTAGCTATCTCATCGTGCATCATGGGTCACAACAGTGTGCACATTTGTTATGGTTGTGGTAGTTGTTGAGGCTGTGTTGCTCCTGTGAAGGTGGGCATGTTGGGGGAGCAGGGGATGCAAGGATCAATCAAGAAGAGAGCTGTGGAGAGGAGATGGTTGGAGTAGCTGCGAAGATATCTGTCAGTTTGGTAATGGCCTTCCTTTTTTGCGGGCGAGCCTTGTTGGAGGAATTGTGGCTTTTGTTTTCGCGGGGGAGGTGTGAAAGGACAAAAATCACTCTTTATACCAGTTCTTTTTGGGAACCTGTCAATGTAATGTGGCTACCTTATTTTTGAAAGGATAGACCATTTTTTTTTAGTTTGATGTTGGTTGTGAATCTATCTATAGTGCCTCATTTTGATTCTTTTTTGCTACAGTGATATCCTTTTAGGTTTAATGAAAAGATTGATCAAACATCGAGCTTCGGATTTGAAAGTTCTCATCACTTCGGCGACCCTTGATGGTTTGAAAGTCTCCAACTTCTTCTCAGGATGTCCTGTGTTGAACATCCCTGGAACCATATTCCCTGTGGAGAAGTTTTACAGCACGGATCGTCCAACAAATTATATAGAATCTTCTCTCAGGACGGCTATAGGTATGGATATTTATTTCCTCGTGTAACTTTTTACAGTGTTAAACTGACAAAGAGGATGTCAACCTTGGGAGGATCATTTACTCATGTGGTCTGGTTGGCCGGGGCAACTCACTTGGCTCTTATCGACTTGACACGATTGAAAATTTGAAATTGTGAAGAGCCTTGACAGGAAGACATATACATACTTATGGTTGGCCTGCGACCCCCCTAGCTAGTGCTTTTTCTTAACTGTCTTTGTGGCATAAAAATTGTCTGATGCACACATAAATATTGTCACGGAATTAGTTTGATATGTTATGGGATTTTTTGGTGGAAACTAACATATAAATTATAAGGAAATCATATAATTATGTTTTCAGGCATTTTTAAAATTTGGTCCTGATGATTTATACTACCTCCATTCCTCAAAATAAAGGTTTACAGTACAATTTTAGTCAAAAGTCAACATGGATTCATCAAAGTTACACCAAGTTGGCTTTTGACTAAAAATATACTTATTTTTAGAAATGGAGGGAGTATATGCTTAAATTATTTGAGATCTCCTTTTCCAAAATGGTACTGAGAGATTTTTCTCTGACAGATATCCACGTTAAGGAAGCTCCAGGGGATGTATTAATATTTATGACAGGAAAGGTCAGTACCTTAAAGTTTGCCACTGTTTATGCTCTTATCTGCAACTTTGAAGAAGGACATACTGTAGTCTGTCACACTAAGGAAAGACCTCGACCTGCTTCTGAACAGATTTAGTTGCACCATTTACTGTAGTTTGTCCTCCTTCATATCATTTTTAGTGGTTGGCTTCTCATGCAGCAGGTCCTTGTACAAAGTTTATATCTAAAAGCCTCAAGAGGAAAACAAGTACTCCCTCCGATCCGATTTAAGTGTCGGAAGTTGAATAGGAAATTTGTATTGGATTAGTTGTTACTTGGCGTCACTTAATACGGATCGGAGGGAGTACTTGAGATAGTTTTTAATACCTGCTACCACTTGGCCCTAATTTTTGAGCAAATCATTCTTACAAGACAATGAAATTTGAAAATGTATTTTCTTTCTCTTGTCTAGAATGACTGAAAACTGAAAATTTAATGTTTGGAAGTATTTTGCACAACTTTGCTCCTCAAGGTGCTTTGTGTTAGATGTGAAACCTTTTCTATTATTTTTTTACTTATGTAAACTTTTTGGTATATTTTTCAGGATGACATTGACAAGATGGTGGCAAAATTGGAGGAAAGAATTCAAAATCTTGAGGAAGGTTCTTGTATGGATGCTCTTGTCCTCCCACTTCATGGTTCTTTGCCACCTGAACAGCAGGCAATCAGTTAATCTTCCATTGCTTTTTTTTTTCTCGATTTCTGTTGCCCCAAAACTTTCATATATCCATCTCATGAATGTTAGCTTCCTCTCATTTTGGAAGTAAGGGATGCTGTCAATATTTTTCCTGCATATCTGTAACTCCAAATCACTTAAGAAACTTCAATTACAAAAATGTCGGAGCATATTCTTTTTTGAGATTTATGGTCTTGGAACTTATGCTTGACTTTGTTTGAGGGTCTACACGAAAGCATATATGTACATGAAAAGGGAAGGGAATGTACGAAGGGTGTAGCCCGAAAGACCGAAAGATTACAGATTGTTTAACAAATCAATCAAAGATTGTCTAAGATCTTCCTTCATTCTGTAAGAAAGAAGGAAAATGTCCCTCTAAAAGGTGTGAGACAAGGCGCTAAAACTAGGGTTTACATTGTAAAAAATCTTGCGTTCCTTTGCTTCTAAATGCACCAAGCAGACGTGGCATTGACCTCAAATAAGTACTTAGAAATGCACACAGATCTTACGTAACATGAAATGGAGCAACATTTGTTGCATCAGTGTTCTCTTTGCTTTGCAAATTACTCTATCTTTGTTTCATTTGAGTATGAGAAGATGGCTTTTCACATGAACATAATTTTCTATCAAGTCTTTACTAGTCCTAGCATTTCAATGAAAAAAAAAAGATATGTGTCAGTTACAAGCCTATTGAGTATTTTACTGGAACCTATGCTGTCAGTCCTTTCATATCAAAATAATAGGGTCATGTAAGTAAGGCGTTCTGCGGCTATTTTTAGGACATTTTTAACTCCAGATCACATTACAAACCTTATAGAGTTGTTGCTGATCTGTTCATTTTTCATTATAGGTCCGGGTATTTGCTCCAGCACCTCCAGATTGTCGACGGTTCATTGTTGCAACAAATGTAGCTGAAACATCGTTGACCGTGGATGGAGTCGTGTAAGCAGCAATCATTATCAGTTAAAGTGCACAATACTTTCAGTTTCTTTCTCCAAAGTCCTGTTTTGTTATTTAATTTTGGTGACAGAAATGTTGGGTTTCTGAAGTAGTGAATCTGTATTCGACTTTGGGCTTTGTAGAACATATACGCAGGCAAATTGCCAGAATTATTCTTTTATGGACTTGGATTCTGCTACTCTCCAACATGAGCTTATTTGAATTTTATAGAAGATTGATATTGTAAACTTGAGGTGGTGTACTTTTGCCTGTTAAGCCATAATTTCCATCTAACTTACACAACTTTGACATCTTTAGTTCTACATGTGAATTTGTGATTCATGCATGGGTTGCATCTTGATAAACTAGTCTATGTTTGATAAACCACACCGATATAAACTTGAAAACTGGCTTATGAATGCCTGCGGGGATTGTTAACAATTGATGAGATCCACTTTTTAACTTCAGTATAATGATTATAATTAAAAATGAATCATCTATATTATAATCATGATGTTACTTTGGATGGAGGAGATGATAATACATGAGCAACTACCCAACTGAGACTGAACTATTAAAAATTGCAATATTTTGTATATCTAGCTGAGTACTCAAAATGTCTGCAATTTTATGTTCCTGGAGATGGGTTTCTTTAATAGTACTATATCTTATTCCCCCAGGTTCGTGATTGATTGTGGTTATGTAAAGCAACGCCAGTATAATCCGTCGACTGGAATGTATTCACTTGAATACTTGATGTAGTTCAGATTAGCAGGTAAATAATATGGAATTTGCGCTCTGGTTATCTATTACTTTCGTACTTTCATTCATTGATGCCTAGCTATAATGCACAATATGTACTGATTTTTTTTCATGAATAACCAGAGTGCAAGCTGACCAGCGAGCTGGACGAGCTGGAAGAACTCGGCCTGGCAAGTGTTATAGGTTGTACCCAAGTTCCATCTACCAAAATGAGTTTCTTGAGGCCACAATTCCTGAAATTCAACGAACTTCCCTTGCTGGAAGTGTTCTGTATCTGAAATCATTAAATCTTCCTGATATCGACATCCTGAAGTTTGATTTCCTTGACCCTCCATCACGTAAGATAAAGATCAAGAGTCTTCTATTCATGATAATCCTTCCACATACACTTTTGACGCCTTGAGAGAACGTATCCGGTTACTGGCTTTGGTGCAACCAGGTCACCGGAAGTCGCAAACATACTTTAGAAGTTCTAAAAAATCTGAAAATAATTTATCACATAGACATTTTTTTTATATCTGTCATGCCATAGCTTCAAATCCAACTTTGATCCGTAGTTTGAGAAACAAAGATAACATTTTCAACACTGATCGTGTTAATGGGCCAGATGTATGGTTCAATTTGAAATAAGTACTACTATGTACTAACATGATTTGACTATTTTGTTTCTCGAGTCGTGGGTAGAATATGAATCTGAAATTTTGTGACATGGTAAATATATAGTATATTGTATTGATGTGCTCAGTTATTCTCAGATTTTTTGACAACTTTTATAATGTATTTTAGACCACGGTGCACCACAAGAAGGGATTGCACCGGTTAGAGAATTTAGCGTGCTGCCGCATATTTGCAAGTTAATTGATGGTTGCACTTGACATTTTGTGATTAGTGTAATAATGTAATTCCAGAACTTGCCTACCACTGTCATTAGCGGTTCGGCATCAGGAATCTGAAGCTCCAAAAATCCTGATGGAAACCCATTGTTTTGTCTGTAGTGATCTAATGGATAAAGTTTTGATTATCTTACGTCTCTTTATTAATGGACCAATGCTAATGACTTGTAGGTGAATCATTAGAAGATGCTTTGAGGCAGTTATACCTCATTGATGCAATTGATGAAAGTGGGCAGATAACAGATGTTGGACGCCTCATGTCAGGTATGAATTTGAGCGTGAAATCAAAATTGTTCAAACCTATCGTGGAGGATATATGTGCATGAAAATGGCGGTTATTATTTATATCAAACTGCAAGCAAATCTGTTTAAGAGTTTCAAAGTTTCTAATTGGATATGCATGATCGATAGAATACAGTGTCGCATCTTTAGTTCAAAATGTATATTGGATGCACTCTTCGCACTTGGCATATAAGTATGATGTACTGGCACTAGTAGATAAACATTTCAGGTGAATTTAGAAACAGGTCGGAATTTAGCCACCACATTCAGTGTGGCATTAGTAGAAAATATTTCAGTTAAAATTTACAACAGTCAGATCCTAGCCGTCACATCTAGCAGGTCCTGTTTGAAAATTGACACCAGGCCAGAGGGCTGAGATTTAGTTTAGTGCCCAATTGCTAGTTGAGAGGGTAAACAAACCAACATATAGATCCATGTGCCAAATGCGTTAAAACTGCTGATCAACCCCTTCACATGAAGCCCAAACAGAAGCGTAAGAGGGTGGTGGTGGAGGCGTGGTGTATCCACAATGGGAGTTACACCTAAGCCTATTTGAAGCTGGGGCATCACCGGAAGGTCACCTGTCACCTATAGAAATTAAATAGGACAAATGAGTACTCGTTGTAAAGCGCCTTTTGCTGCCTTCACTGTATTACTTGACACATCGAACAACCATAATCTCCAGAAAGCTCAAATTGTGACAATTTTGATTACACCATGTCTACTTGATTTTTTTTTATGGGTTTATGTTGGATACGTTTATTTTGTATTGGTAAATTTTGAATCATCTGATTTGGTTGTGTAAGTTATATGCTGTAAAAATTATGTACAGAGCTCCCTCTTGACCCTTCGCTTTCAAGGACTTTGATTGAAGCAAATGAACTGGGATGTCTGTCTCAGGCATTAACTGTTGCTGCAGTTTTGTCAGCTGAAATCACACTGCGGCAAACTAGAAGGTGATCAATTTTTTGTATTTCATGTAGTCTATAACCAATCATATGATGAACTTGTTGCTTTATATATACAGCAAGGACATGGAGGGAAAGAGGAAACGGCAAGAGCTTCCTGATGGTTCTGGCTGGGGTGACCATGTGCAATTGCTTCAAATATTTGAAAGCTGGGATCAAGCAGGCTATGATCCAAGATGGTGCTCAGATCGTGATTTGCAGGTGAATAAAAATAAAATTGTGATTCATGCTAAGAAAAAAATTTAGAGGAGTGAGCACTTAGTCGTCTTAAGTTTGTGAACATAAATGCAATCATATTGGACTTGCATGGCAGTCAAGCTGTGTCAAGAAGCATGTGACAAGTAACAATACCTGATTTGAGTTATGCCCACTTTATTTGAGTTTGTCAAGAGGACAAAGAGGAAATAATATTGTGCTCAGCAGAACTGAATCTATATTCTGCTGATATAATATGTTTTGATTCCAATGCGTTGTTGAATGTAAGGATCATCTAGTCTTCTAAATTGAATGAACTGCTTGAAAAGTAGGTAATTATCGCTGTATACATAATACCATCTTTCGGTGTATGGCAATGCCTAAAGCTATTAATTACTGTTCAATGTTTGGCTTAACAGTTCATTGTCCTTAATCTGTTAGGCATTTTATTACGTAAAATTGTACTCCCTCCGTATCAAAACCATATCAAAATGTAAGATGTTTTAGCTTTTTTTAGAAAAAATGTATCTAGACATGTTTAAGTGTGTGATTCATATGCATCTTACACTAAAAGTGTCTAGATACATTTTGTCTAGAAAAAGCTAAAACATCTTATATTTTGATACGGAGGGAGTAGTTTACTACTTCCCCCGTCTCGAATTAATTGTCTCAAAGTTGGACAAAAATGGATGTATCTAGACATATTTTTAGTGTTAGATACATCCACTTTTATCCAACTTTGAGACAATTAATTTGAGAAGGAGGGAGTATTTGCAGCTACATATAGAACAGTATTAGACTTAACGTGGAAATTTACAATAATTAAAAGTTTAAAACGTGATGGGACCATCGTATGCTGATCCTTGCATGTACAGAAAGGCAACAGTTTGGCTAAGGGAGTATGATTAAGTCGATGTGCATGTAATTAATATATTTCGAAGACTTTGCAATCACACTTTGTTTTGTAAAGATATTAGATTTCTGTGTTTTCCTTGACCACCAGACTTTCACCCACCAGAAATTCTCATATAATCCCTTGGCCGGCTTAACCTGGCTATCTTTTCAGGTGCGGGGCATGAAATTCAGCAAAGATGTGAGGAATCAATTGAGTCAGATTATTCAAAAAGTTGCAAAAGGTCAGTGTATACTTATTAAAATTCTCGACAAAGTACCCTTTTAATCCGCTCGCCTGTTTCCCCTATGCTGAGACAAGTCTCTCTTGTAGAGCTGCTTTTCATATGAAGTACATGTTTTGTTTCTGTTTTGATTAGTAAGAATTACCTTAAAATTAAGTAACAGTAAAACTCACCTAGCTAGGAGCGACCTGATACTCTTAAGTCTTTGATCTTCCTTTTGGACGCTCTAGATCTCCCGGTCATTCAATCCAGCTTTGCTGCGGCATTTTTTTGACGTATGGTCGTCCCACAACGCGCTCAGCAGGGCCTTCCACTGGTCATCCCACACGTCACGGGGCACAGAACCAGGGCTGCTGTTCCGAATATGGACCTGGACATTTCTCCTATATTGGGCTGAAATGTTGTGGTCGAGACATTTCCTTAACCAGGCCTCGAAATTAGCTATCTCACCTCAAGTTTATAAAAGATGAACAACAAGTTTTTAAGTAAAAAGCTAGAAGAAAGCAAATGTTGGTTTACAACTACACCTATCTATCTCACCTCACGAAAAGCAGAAACACACTTTCACCTAAATGTTTTGCATTTTTTTTTAAAGTGTATCTAGGTGATCCCACCTTCCCTACGACAGTGTCATGGGAGGCACCACCCCTCACGATTGGAACCGTGATGGATGCGCTCACCCTACACATACCTCTAACAGTTCCAGTGGCGACTCTCTTGTAGGGCAGGAACATGGATTAAGAGTCGAACGACTAGTCGATGAATCACAATCCAGGTTGACTCGAAGTGTCGACTAGACTAGTTGGGCGAGTCAGAGTGACTCGATCGACTAGTCATGTCTAGTTTCGACTAGTCACCCCTCCCGAGTCGATTGACTCAAAATTAGTCCCACATGTCATTTTTTTTTTCAACATTGGCACTGCCCCCATGTGGAAACCTAGACCGAGGTGCTTGTTTTCTCTGGTGATACCCAACATTTGACTCTGAGACAACCGACTCCCGCATGCCGATCCTCTCCCTTGGCCGCCGCCTCTAGTCTGCCGGCCAGCGCCATCATGCCAGCCCATGGCACCACCATCTGTTCCGTCCGGCCCGTAATATTCTCCTCCACCTGCTGTTCATGAGCCCATGGCACCCACCATCTGTTGCTGGTCTGTTCGTTCTGCCGGCTGGTGGTGGTGGTCTGCTCCTCCACCTGTGGCTGCTGCTCTTGCTGGACTGCTCCTCCACAGTCTGCGGCTCCCAGGCTTCTCTCTTCCCAACTCTCCTTCACCATTGTATGGAATTTCCCAGGTTTCTCCCCTGTCCCCAGCATTCTATTACAAATCTTTGATTTTTATATGGAATGATAACACGAATAGAGAAGAGGAAAAAATGTCACATGGTGGGCCCCACAAAATACTCTATCCTCTTCTGCAACCGCGAGGCCAACCTGTTAAACGTGTCACACCAAGGGCGTACACGTCGCAGACCGTATGTGACGACGTATGCGAGTGGTACACTGGTACCCACTAGCATACAAAATGTGCCACACAGAAAAGGCAAGAGCGTCGGAGGGAACACAACAAGAGGAGAAGAGGAAAAAGTATCACAGGCCCGCAAAACGCTCTCTCCTCTTTTGCAACCGCGTGGTCAACCTGTAAAACATCACACCATCAAAAGTACGACAAAAGTAATGGCGACGGTTGCCCGTGAAATCGGGAAATCATTGAGTATGCAAGTGGTACCCACTAGCCTCAAAAACGTGTCACACCAAAAAGGCAAGAGCGACGGGTGTCATGACAGGTGGTACCTCCCTGAGAGCTATAAAAGAAGACAAAATCTGAGGCGAAAACAACCATCTTCCTCTCCATCCGTGACCACCAAGCCTTCGCCTCTAACCCTCGCCTCCTCCTTCTGCTCCCATGGCTGAGCCTGCACCCCGCCCATGGAAGAACCTCCCTGTTGACCTCCTCACTGAGATCGCCCGCCACTTACCGTGCCCCGTCGACCGCCTCTCCATGTCGAGGACGTGCCATGATTGGTGGTTTGCTGTCCAATGGTCCCTGCCTCCGCGTCAACTCCCGTGGCTCTTCGTCCCGGATCCCACCACCGATCCTCTCCCTATCCTTCCGAGGCCGGGCAGCACGCGGAGGGCATCTTTTTATTGCGTTCTCTGCAACGGAGACACACACAACCTCCGCATCGGGCATGACACTGCCGGTGCGCGCTTCTTCGGCTCATATGATGGTGGTTGGCTCTTGCTTGCCCATGGCCAGACCAACGGCCATGCGGTTCTCAACCTCCATACCGACCGGCGCTTATTCCTCCCTGACTACGCTTATTGTGTGAGAGGGGGTGTATGGCCCGTATCCATCGCGATCCTCGCTGCCACGTTCTCCTCCTCCCCGGGGCCGGGGCGGAACGCGCGGTGCTTCGGCGCTGCCATCGTCGGCTCACCGTATGGGATCCACGGCCCGCAAGTTGCCTTCTGGAGCATGGAGGGGGCAGGATATGGTGATCGTCCGGTGGCTGTGGGTTTCATGGGAAGTCCATTGTCCCGACTCGAGGATGTAATACATCACAAAGGAGCTTTCCATTTCCTCACCAATACGGAGCAGGTCAGCGTGTATGACATATTCGAGCTCCAAGAAGGCGAAGAAGGTATACATTCCAGGGCAGGGGCGGAGCTGGAGCTCGAGTCACCCTGATGCACAACTTTCTCATGGCACAAATTTTTGTGAAAAAAAATCACTATGTAAAGGTATTTGTTTGTAACTTCTAACATATAATGTGGCACAAATAAGACATAACGTATAAATACAAAGAACTTGTACTAAAAAAAAAGGTCTACTATATTAATAAAATAAAGGACAAAGTTACATGTAAAAGATGTCTTGTATTTTTGAATTTGAAAATACATCACCAAACACCAAGATCCAATAACCTGCAAGATAAAAAGTAGAATTAATTTTCAAGTTGAACATAGTAGAGTGATAAAAAATATATGCTACTCAAGTACTTAATTTTTTCACACTACCTTTTACTCTTCTAGTATATTCGATCCTTCAAACTCATGAAATACTTAACCACTTGATCATTGGTCACTTTGCTCATCTCTTCTTTCTCCACATAACAAATAACATCATCACTCAAGCTGTCATCGTTGAGTCAATTGCGCAAAAATGTTTTCACTAGTTTCATGGCTGAAAAACACCTCTCAACTGTAGCAGTGGGAACAGGCAACACAATTACTAGTTTCAGCAACCGATAAAACAAAGGATACATAATATGCCTCCTTGTCTCCACCATTTTTTTAGACAACTCAATGATTGTTGCTAAGTCTGAAAAGCTATCATCTGTGCGTACGTCAGCAATATAGAGGCGTAGATCCTTATCAAGATCCCTGAGTTCTCCAGAATTAAAATCTTGCGGATATAGTTTGGCCAAGTTTACCAAACTCTCCAAATTAAAATCACGAAATGACTCCCTTAGACTCAAAGCCGCTGACCAAACAAGCAAATTGGAGGATGTCTCACTGAACCGACCATCAAGCTCTTGAACTAACCAATCAAAAACATCATTGAAGCAATCAACTAGATAGTGATGCTTGTTTGTAATTCCAGTTACCTGTCTTCTCTTTTTTGGATTAACATAGGCTTCTTCCATGATCAACTCTTCAATGTCGTGCTTCTCACAAAAACCATGAACTTCAACTAGTAGAGAGTCCCATCCATGTTCTCGAAGTTCATTCAAAACAGTTCTAGTTGACTTCACACATTTCATGGCATTTACAATGTCTTGATCCTTCCGCTGCAATGCTAATGACAATGTGTTTGTAGTTGTAAGTATTGTCAACATGAGATGCAAATAAAAGACAAAGTCAAATGACTGGAAGTATACAAGTAGACCATTTGCTTGATCTCTATTTGTTCTATCAGTGTCTTCTTCTCCCAGAAATTCTTAAACTTTGATAACTGATATGAACAAGTCAACCAAACTTGTAAGTGTTTTAGCATGAGAACCCCAACGAGTGTCTCCGGGTCTTTGAAGGCATTGCTCTTGATTTAGACATGTACCTGTTGTAAGCTGCCCGCACCCCAAAGCTTTGCTCATTTCCTCAAGATTAATATCTCTAATCATGTCCCTCCTCTTGGAAGATCCACCCACCACATTTAACAAGACAGTAATCATACTAAAGAAATTACTAACTTCCTTATGTTTTCTTACCACAGCCACAACAACTAACTGAAGCTGGTGAGCAAAGCAATGGACATAATAAGCCGTGCTATTTTCTCTCATTAGAAGTGATTTGAGACCATTAAACTGACCTCGCATATTGCTAGCACCATCATATCCTTGTCCTCTAACTTGATTATAACTCAACTTATATTTTGCAAATAGAGAATCAATTGCACTCTTGAGATATGAAGAAGTTGTTTCTTTCACATGAACAAGACCAACAAAACTTTCTTTAGAATCTCTAGAACTGTCAACATACCTCAATGCCACTGCCATTTGTTCTTTGCAAGAGACATCCCTAGATTCATCAACAAGCAAACAAAACACATTATTGCGAACATCTTTGAGAATAGATTGCACTATCACATGTGCAAAACCTTCACAAATATCTTTCTGGACCTCCGGAGACCCCATCATAGCATTCTTTGCAGCATCTTTTCCCATGGCCTTGCCTATGACTGGATCATGATCAGCTAAGAAGTCACGAAGTTCCAGGAAGTTACCTTTATTGTAGGAGCTCTTCGACTCATCGTGACCTCGGAAAGGTAAACCCTGCTTGAGCAACAATCTAGCTGTGTCAACTGAGGCATTTAGTCGAGTAAAATAAGCTTTCTTGGCTGCTTCACTTTGAATGTTAATTGCAACATCAATGTGCTGATCCTTTTTTAGCAAGTCAAGACATTTTTTCATTGCTTGATTATGGACACTATCCACATCACCAACATGATCTTTGAGCCTCGTTTTTGTGTTCCAGCTATTCCAACCATTAACAACAAATGCCTCGTACCCAGCTTCCTTCTTGTTGCCTTGGTCCCTAAATAAGAAACAACAAAAGC
Source organism: Alopecurus myosuroides (assembly GCA_028641055.1). Classification (NCBI taxonomy): domain Eukaryota; kingdom Viridiplantae; phylum Streptophyta; class Magnoliopsida; order Poales; family Poaceae; genus Alopecurus; species Alopecurus myosuroides. The sequence goes on along the minus strand of CM054057.1, from coordinate 276,008,455 downwards.
AATATGCTTTGTCCTTTGATTCACTATATTCAAGCCAACTTCCAAATTCATCAAACCAATCAGGCATGAACCTTCTTCTTTTCTCCCCAAAGTTTGAATATGGAAAAGCAATTTCTCTTGGCTGACAAGGTCCATTAACCAAGTATTTTCTTCTTACCATTTCTTTCAAATTAGGATGATATTGCTCTATCAATTTTCTCTTGCCTGGATCATACTGAATCTCCTCTTTCCAGTTCATATCTTCCGGTACATCTTGTGATGGGGCTTTTCTTTTAAGAACATATCTGTCCATTGGGTACCTGCATTGGATACAAAATATTTCATTCAAGACGAATTGCCAAAATTTTGGAAATTAATGAATATAAAAATTCTTTCAAAAGTGAGTATAAACCTTCTGATAAATTACCAGAGGGAGAAGGGGCAGCTATAGTCGGTAGAGTTGAGAAAAAAGCGCGATCGAGACTAGCAGAGATAGCAGGTCAGCAGCCAATAACTAACAAAGATACGAGGGATAAATCAATCCCTTGGATTTTCCGGACAAACAAAGATTGAAGAGTTTGGAGATTGGGCGAACCTGCACACGACCGCGCCCGGTGGTCGGCGTGCGCGGCGGAGCTCCCGTCGGCGCCTCGGGACGTCAGGCGAGATCGATCGATTGAGATCGCGGTTGAGGTTTCTGTTTTGGCCGGAACGTGCGTACTGCGTATGGCAGGCCAGGACGTGTTTAAGCTGGCCTCGTTCGCTTTGCCTTTTTTTCACGTTGATCGATCGGTTAAAGAACAAGCAGTAGGATACGTGTACGTGAGGAAACATGATTCGTGTTACTGCCCAAGGCCCACCCTGATGCACTGCCCAAGGCCCACCCTGATGCACCGGCCTATACTGAACGGTAAGTAGTATTAAGAAAAAAAATCCAACCGCATTCCTGTGCATCAGGGTACATGCATACAGCTCCGCCCCTGTTCCAGGGTAGGTGCGCACCACCACCACCAGTGCTACTTCACGCAGGGGGGACCTCGTAGCTCCAGCGTGCGAGTCGCCGCTCGCTACCTCGTGGAGTCCCGCGGGGAACTGCTGATGGTCGTGAAGTTCGCGACGTCGTCTCCTGGATGGTTCCTGCAGACAGGGGCTTTCCAGGTGTACCGTTCGACGCAACATCTCACGGGCGCCGGCCTGGTTCAGTTCGCCTGGTCTGAGCTGCCTTCGCTGGATGGAAGGATGTTGTTCGTCGCGCGGGGGTACTCCAGGGCCTACGAGGTGGCCGATTTCCCAAGCTTTGGCTTTCGAGACGGCATCTACTTCTTGGATGACTGGAACTCAGCGGATGTGGACGTGGTGTCCCAGTATGGAATGTTCGGGCGGCGCAGACGCAGTAACAACTGGTGGGGTCTGTTGCTGGAGGAGGAGGAGCCGATCCAGCGGTACGCCTGCCGTGACAACGGGAGGTGTCAGTGGGTGGAAGGGGAGTCACGTCTCCAAGTCTTTCAGCGCTGGTTCACCGACAAGCAACGCTCTAACTACTCAGCTCCGATTTGGTTCATCCCTTGAGATTACACATGCAGCAGGTTTCAGTTATGGTGATCCGGTTAATACATTTGAGTGATGTTTGTTTCACCTCTGGAGCTTAAACACTTGCAGTTTCAATTGTTATGTAATTCCGGTACTTGATTTCTGGCACATGATCTCTTATCAGATTTCCAGATTTAGTTGAGAATAGACCAGCTGACCAGATGCAGAATTAGTTGGTGCTCTAAGTTATTTCGTGAATTGCATCACATCCTCATTTCTTGTAAGAACTTCAAGACAGGAGGGCAAACCTCAGACATGATGGTTTCCAGCTTTTCCTTGTGTTTCTGTGACTTAAAACAACGACACACGCCAAAGACTTCTCTCCACAGATTTACATGTAGTCGGAAAGTAGAGGGATTTTTATTTCCTCGCTTAACTCAGTTGGTAGGTTCGTTGGCTCGATTTGGTTCTATCTTCTTATTCTTCTCTCAAAACTTCCAGGTGGAGTCTTCTATTCTTTGATACCAGATTTGAGATCTTCACTGAACACCATCCTTCAGAAGTTGGGATTACCACTATAATTTCAATTGCACTTTAGCTAATAATAGAGGCTATTCTAGGAGTGTTAGTAAGCGTATGTTCTGCTAGCTTCATCGGTTACTTATAAATTGAGTGCAAAGAAAATTGAGTATATACATGAGTACTTTGAGATAGTGATTCTAAGAGCCTGAAGACCTTCTTTGAAGAACGCCAACTGAGATTCTCCAAACAGTAGGCATTACCAAGCATTAAACAAGGGTGTACACTAGCAGTTTCCGTGCTTTCAGTGGGATGACCGGATCATCCCAGTCGGTTATTTTTTATGATGTAGACTTCATGTTGTCATCATTGTTTCATTTTTATCTGAAAATTAGGCTGTGAGTAAAACTGGGCATCTGGATCATGTGAAAGCTTGGTACATAACGTACTATACTGGCATCGTATGTTACAGTCTCTTTTTGAAACAATACATAGATTGAGGAATTAGTTATAGCTCTTGTGCCAAAAGAGGCCACTGAAAACTGTGTTATATCATCTGTCTTACAAAACTGTGCTACGATCCATGTCAATGAACATTCAAGGATGGGAGCAAGTACATCTGTTCCCATATGTTCTCTGGCAGGCTGCACATTATTATTTTTCCTCGGCGTTGCGACAACATTACCACACCATGCAAACTATAACTTCATTGTTCCCTGCAAGAAGAGGCAATATCATACATCACATATAATATATACATGTAAAGGAAAAAACTGCATCTGTGTTGTAGACCTCCCACTTTGACCATAGTGAGTCATGCATCCCTTCAGATCATCAAGCTCAGGAAAAGCTCATACACCATTACACACACAGATAACTCTGAAAATGTTTTGCTTCGTTTGAAGAAGGGTGATCTGAAATAGCTCAGAAAATGAAAGGTACAGGTTGATCAGAAGAAAATTCAATATTTGGATGCAGTATGGATCAGAATAAATAGTTTAAGCTTATAATTTAACCATCCACAATGGCAACGGATTGCAAAGGGACTTGAATTATTATCACAATGTACATACGTGAGCAATAAATTGAATCAGTGAGAACTTAGTGAGGAGGAGCCGGTCATGGAAGCAGTGAATTATTCTGAAGGGAGTGAATTTTGCAACAAGTGAGAAAGAGGAAAACCAGATAAGGAAAAAAAAATCTTCAAAGCAAAAGCGTTAACCTTAATTTGGAGAATTGATACATTTTGCGCAAGGGAAAAAATGGAGGGAGAGGGAGAGAGAGATAATATAGCTGTATGGTGAGTTGGTGACTAATTATTTGAAGTTCAGAGATAATATACTTTTGGTATAAGAATACATATATCTGATATATATCCCCGCACAAACATCCTTATATATGATTGACATCAACCAAATTGAAAGGAAGATGGCAACATAAAAAAGCCGCAGCTGATTGTGAGCAGTGAGGAGTGAGGATTATTAACAGCGCCAGAATTTTTAGGAGGGTTTCAAGAAAAAAATAATCTTCAGATGGTGTTGTCAAAAGTCTTCTTTATAGAGTGTTTGTTGGCTGTATTTTGTCTAATCATAAGTTTTGGGAACTTTTAAATATAAGGAGGGGAACTAAACAGAACAGAAAATGTCGTTTATTCACATAGTGTCGGCAGAATATGTCAGTCATGGTTTTTAAGGTGTGTGTGGGGGGTGGGGGCGACGAAGCGGACGCTTAAGGCGCCCAAAGCGGTCGTTTTTCTAGGCGGAGGGGTAGCGCCTTGACGCCTAAGCGACGCCTTGAAAACCATGATGTCAGTGCATGCACGTATCTAATCTTTGTTGCCCATCGCTAGCATACTTTTGTCCTTACATTGATGATTCGTAATTGCTGATATGTAATCAGAACATGTCAATTTTTTTAGAATGTGTATGCGACCTACTGTTGAAATTTCATCTCATGTCAAATAAGTATATCTTATACACAAAAAGGAGATATTGTGACTGGTACACTTGATGTCCATGTCAGTTCGAAATGTCTTGTATGTTGACTTCCTGCTCTCCCCGAGATTGCTGGAAAAAGATTGGAATAGTCCTCCTTTTTGTTATTTTGTTCTTTAATGTTTGTGTTTTGGAAACCCTTTAATCATCCCCCAAATGACTATATTTAATAGCAAACTTACAAAATAGAACCTATTCTATGTGGTATGTTGCAATCCTGATCTTGGCCTTTTTTTTTTCTGGAAAATGGCTCCATTTCACTGAATTATGTAAGCGAACTTGCATTTTAAAATTCAGGTCCAACAGATTTGCAACCAAGGAGAGGACGGAAGAGTGACCCTGACTACAGAAAATTGAGGAGAGCTCTTTGTGTAGGTTATGGCAACCAGTTAGCTGAGAGGATGATCCATCATAATGGTTACCATACGGTTGGATACAGGACACAACTTGTTCAGGTATGACGTTGGTATTTTTCTGTTTTATTCCGTTAGTGGCAATGTGTAGGGATAACGCAAGATTAAAATCAGTTAGCTCAGAGGATGATCCATCATAATGCCTCAGTTAGTATGTAAAATCAGCAAACCCAAAGCAGGTCTTCAAAAAGCTGTGGTCTGCCATAGTTCCATTTAAATCCTTTGCACCATTTAAATCGACCGCTAGTGAAACAGTCCTGGTATTAAATTTGGAATATGATAATTGAATCAAATGCAGTAACTAGTATGTCCGCCTTTTGTGCATGTCTTGATATTTGTGGGAACCAGTGAAATTGCCAGTTGCCGCTTCAAGTTTTAATTGTTTCTTGGCGATGCTTAATGTTTGTTTTGTGTGGGTTGGGGGTTACACTTTTTTCTTGCAGGTGCATCCATCTTCGGTACTGGAAGGTGATGAATACGGGAAATTACCTGTGTATGTTGTCTACCATGAACTAATAAATACTACTAGACCTTTCATGAGAAATGTTTGTGGGGTCGAGCAGAATTGGGTTAAACCAATCCTAAAGAAGCTTGAGAAATTGAGCATAAACAAATTAAGGTACGGAAGACATTATTCATGATGATGATTTTTCTGTTAGCGAAATGTAGTGCCAGCTAGCTACACAAGTAACCTTGAGTGTCTCATTGCAGTGGCGGTTCGAGTGCATTGACGGATTCTGAACCTCTAAATGACAAGCAACCAGGCTCGCCAACAAAAGCTGCGGGCGATAAGCAGTCTGATGTGGATAGCAAAATCCAGGCAGCCCGAGAACGCTACCTTGCACGGAAAGGCAAGAAGTGACACGGTTATATGATCATTTTGAAGAGAGTGGTCCGTGCTTATGAGGTCCACTGAGCACCATGAACACACACATTCAACTGAAATCGTTTTCTTTTGTATGCTAAGAGAATACCACTAAACGATCTTGGGATCCTTGAAGAGTGGACAATGTTACTCGACCTGCCCCACTGTTTTTAGTTTTTTTTAGGGCATCCAATGCTTTTAGTATACAATATGTCTTACCGCCTGGTGTTTGTGACTCATGGGAGGTATGAGATAATTGCCTGGATTATAAAGCAATTGCAGTTCCTCTATTGATTTTTTCTTCTTCTCAATAGGTTTGTTTCTTCCTGTGAGTGATGCGGTGTCCATATAGATTTGGCTGATCTCGTGGCCAAGTGTGCAGAATAGCTTGTGTTTCTTTTCTCTATTTGATGGAAACAAACGTCAATTTCCTTGGGAGCAAATTCAGGTGGTATGGAAACATGGAGCTCAGTTAGTCGGAAGCAGTTTCAGTTTGCTATAATGAGAAAACTGGACAAAAGAAATCAAAACCATCTTGTGTCGTCATGGAATCAAATTCTCGAGTAAATGTAAATGTCACCAAAAGTAAATCATCGGAAAGTTCTTTCAAATATGCTACAATGGCATATGTGACATGTAACTCACATTTTGCTTCATGACAGAATTCTGTTTCTAACAAATGCTTCAACGGCAATGAATCTTTGCTTCAGCCATTGCTAATGTATGCTTCAACGAACTATATCTATGCTTCCGTACGAGGAATGTTTACATGCTGCAAAAAAAAAAAAGACTCGTCGCCCAGGCGCTCTTTCGCATTCTGGGGTGCACGCTCGGGTAGGAAATTAATTCCCTGCCCACCGGTCGTCTTCAACCACGCTGCGCGTCGCCTCCTGCCATTGACGTGAGCCGTCCTACTCCCTTCACATGCCCGACCCAGCGGGCCTATTCCCAAGGTCGCCTTGACTCTGGGCTGGCCCGGGCCGCCCGGTCGCCGTTCCTCCCCGTGCCAACACTGCGGCAACCTTTAGCCGGCCATGAGCGCAGCCCCAGCTAACCGCACTCCCCGCCCCCCGCACGCCGGCCTCCATCCTGAGCGTAAGGCCGCGTTCTGTGGCTTTCATGCGCGGCCGCTGATCTAGCTTCTCGCGCGTGCCGCTGTGTGGAGGCTGCTGAGCCGGTTTCCCGTGCGTGGAGACCACATACTCTGGCTGCTCCGGATGGCTGCGTCGAGACCGCTGACCTTGCTCCCCCTGCACCATGCTAGAAGCTGGCTGCCTTACTCCCCTTCATTAAGGCAAAGAGCAGTAGGATCAGGAGATAATTCCCTTGGGCCAGGCCATGAGCTATTGGCTTTTTGCAGCCGCATCAAAAGATCATGTTCTTTGCTTTTTACGTGGATTTGTATATTTCTGTCATATTATTGCCTATCAAAACATGGAAGTTGCTTAATCATGTCAATTTGTTGTCTAATAATTGGTTAATTATACCAACTAATAATACTTGTTCATTTTTGTTACTTTGTGTGGAGTTGCTTATTATTACCGTGAAATTGCCTTCAGATGTTACGAAATTGCCTATCCACGGCTAAATTTTCTACCACTTTTCATTAAGTTTTCTATCGTCTAATCAACTTTGGTGCACTATGAAATAATTTTTCTGCCCAACAAACCAATTTGGTCTGCGTGGGGGCAACTTCACAAGAGTCAAAAGCAACTTTTGTATCAAACGAAGCAACTTTAGAGTGTGATTAGACAACTTTATAACAACCATAAGCAACTCTACAAAAACTAAAACAACTACGGCCATTCGAAAAACTTGTCGGCGCAGGAGCATGGGTGGATTCGCCAAACGGTAGTACCGGGCGACCCTCTCTCGAAGATATGTTGACAGAGTAGCACGGGGAAAGGAACCAACCACTAGATCGAAGGGAGTCGTGGAGAGGGGAGGGGTGCCGATCCAGGTAGTGAAGGGGCTGTCGTGTTAGCTGCTGGCTCCGCTCCAAGGTTGACAGCAGGATGGCATACGTCTTGCCCTGCCCTGCCTTTGGCTAGAGAACCGCGAGCCGTTTTAGTATGCAATGAGGCAACTTCACAACAGCGCTAAACAATTTTTCTATGCAATGAGGCAACTTTCAACGACTATAAACAATTTTGGTGTGTGTTAAGCAACTTCACAACTACGGTAAGAAACTTTGGTGTGCGATGAGACAACTTCACAACATCATTAAGCAACTTGACAAGAACAACTAAAACCAAGTTTGGTACGGTAGGAAGAAATTTTCATGTGTTGAGGCAACTTCACATCATTAATAAGCAAAATTTTGGTGTACAAGGTAAAAACTTTGGTGCGCTAAAAAGAAACTTTGTGGGTGATGCAACAACTTTGTCAGTGTCATTTGGTGAAATTAGGAAACAAATTGGTAGAATCGAGCAACTAATATATGCATTTAAGCAACAAATCGATATAATTGACAAATTACTAGATGGGTAACCTCATAAATAAATTTGTGGAATTGCACAACTATTTGTATATTTCAAGCAACAAATTGGTAAAATTGAGCAACTAATATATAAGGTTAGAGAAACAAATTCTTCAAATGGAGCAATTATGTCGGTTTACATTCCCCCCCTACTCTCTCGGTTTTTTTCATGTTCCCTCTTTCCTTTCTTTCTTCCCATCTCTTTCTTCCCCTAACGTGGTGAGAAGACCAGTGTGGGATGTCGACCTTCTGGCTGCCAGAGGCGTGGGACGACGACCCTATGCCCGGCGGCGCGCGAGCTCGTGAGGACGGGCTTGGAACGGCGGTCGGAGGAGGCAACGACAACATGGATGCGGGTCAGCGAGTTGCAGTGGCTCGATGGTCGGAGCAGACCATGGAGGTGCAGTGGTGCAGCCGGAAGCAAGGGAGCTATGGAGCACAGAGTTGGAGAATTAAGCCGACGTCCGATCGTGATGCACGGAGACGGCGAATCATGGTTGCCGCAACAAGGGACATGGACGACGCTCTGTGGTGGCCATACGGAGCACGTGGCTGCCGGAGACGGGATGGGGCGGAGCAGGATGGCTGACAAAGATGGACGTGCGCGGTGCAAGGTTGTCCTCGTCAGTAGGGTGAGTGCACGATCTGTCCAACCAGCGCGCGGGCGAGATTAAGTATTTGGGAAAAAATGTTGACAACTAGTTTTGGCTTGGGTTGACGATCAATTTTGGCTTACAAAGGGGATGTCACCAAGCTCAGCTCAAATGAAGAAATGACCTGAACGAAGGCGTGTCTCGTCGAAATGAGCAATTTTAACTTTTAGATCATCTCAATCCGAGGTCGTGTGCAAAATGTAGAGCCAAAATACCGCTTCCAGCATTGCAAACTTGTGATCATCGGAATCAGATTATCCGGCCATTCAAGCGTCTCCTAGAATTTTGGCTAAGAAAAAGAGACGTGGCACGCAGAAGTACCCAGAGATTTAGCCAGAAAACTGGATTATTCCGCCCTCGGGGAAATTCTGTGAAGGAAAAAGAGGCGCGGCACGCAGAAGTTCTTCCATGTTTTGTACATGTTTACTTTGTTTTCCAAGTGATCTCATGGACTAACCTATTAACAGGATTTCCACGACCAATTTCTGTTTTCTTCTGTTTTTTATGTTTCAGAAAGGTTCTGAAGAAAATATTCACCAAAAGTCCTCAATATTCACGGAGGTCATTTTTTACGCGAAACGAGGACAGATTCCAAAGGAGAGCCGGAGGGGAGCCAGTGCGCCACCAGAGAGATGTCAGGTGCCCTCCTAGACCGCCTCTCGTCTCCTCTTCGCCTATAAATTCACTTGAACCCTAAAAATATCGGGACAGAGACTTTTCCAGAAAAACATACAGAGGCGTCGTCATCTCGAAAGTCCAATCTAGGGCTTCTGGAGTCCTGCTCTGGCACCCTGCCGGAGATGGGGTCGTCAACAGAGGCCTCTACATCGCGATAATTGCCTCCGAACTGATGTGTGAGTAGTTCATCCCGGAACTACGGGTCCATAGTAGTAGCTAGATGGTGTTTTCTCCTCCTTATGCCACCATGTTTAGATCTTGTGAGCTGCCCTATATGATCAACATCACCGTTATTTAATTTCTCTATTGTTGTGTTTGCTGAGATCCGATGAATTACGAGATTATGTTTATTTTGTTCATGTCATATTGAGTTGCATCACTTATATCTTTAGAGAGTTTAAATATTGTCTTTCAATGCTCTCCGATGTGTATGATTTCCTTAGACAATTTCATTTATGCACGTCCAAGAGGGGGTTTATATGCTAGATAGTGGGTTCATACCTCCTTTACATCTATGCTTGAGTGACAGTAACGTGACGGGTCGAGGATGTGCCGTTGTCATTAAAGAGAAAAGACCTGGGAGGGTGGAATGCTGAAGTATGCTTCGTGCCAGCCAGCATGGTGTTCTTGTCTACGGATGAAGATTATTGCTTACATTACATATTGTTCTTAGTGCATCTGTCTGTTGCACACAAGAAATCACTTTGTTGCTGCAACTTAATACCAGCGAGATTTGATGGATTCTTGTCTCAAGGTGGAATTTTAGTAATAGATGTTGTCAGATGACAGCCTATTTATCTTGACGTAATTTCTACAATGTTAGAACTCGTGCACTATATTTCATCATAATAGTATTGTTATATGTTCATGATTTATCAATTGTCCATGTGTAATTTGTTTACCCATCATGTTTATCGTTCTTAGGAGAGTCACCACTAGTGAAATTATGGCCCCGGTCCTATTTTCCTCATTGATTACAACCTCGTTTACTTACTTTTCATCATCACTTTCTCTATGTTCCATTTTCAATTAATATTCTCCAACCATTCAATAGAATTAATTTTATAGTTTTCAGCAAGACGGGAAGATTAATAACCTTCTTGGAAAGTTGGGAGCAAGAGAAGATTTGTGTTTGTGTGCAGGTCCACGCTTGTTGAAGCGCCACACAACAAACAACCTATTGAGAGACTTCGAAGTCCTACTACATTGATCACCCCGGTTCCTTAATAGGGAAAATTCGCTGCTGACGACATCATACCTTCCTCTTGGGGTTTCCCAATGGGTGTGTGATCACGCCAACAAGCACAAATTTTCTGGCGCTGTTGCCAGGTGAAAGAACATTTCTTGATCCCCAGTGTTGTGTGTGTTAGATAACAACACTAGTGATATTTTAACATCATGTTGAGTGGTGCAGGTTTTGTAGATAAAATCATACAAGCTTGTGCCACCAAAAAGATCAGAGAAAAGCTCTCTATCGAGGCCGGAATATTGGGGCTGGATACTCCATGGTGGCACCCTCTCTGGAAAGGCTGGAATATTTCCCTGGACTATTTGTCCAGGGCCGAATATTCCGGTGTCCCATTCCCAGTCGAGAAATTGTCTAAGAACCTGGTGGTTTGCTCGCAGAAGTTCCGGGGCCAAATATTCCGGGGTGGAAATCCGGGCTAAAAATGTCTAAGGGTCTGGGTGGTTCACTAGCAGAACCCACCCGGAATATTGGGCCGAAATATTTCTTCTTGGCCAGATATTCCGGTGTGGATTTTCCTAGGACATAATTTCGATTAAGGATCTGGGTGATTCTCTCACAAAACTCACGGGGAAATTTCCAGCCGGAATATTGGCAGGAGGCGAATATTCCAGGGTGATTTTTGAAGATCGCAGAAATGGCTAAGGACTGATACGTCATAAACGTATCCCTAATTTCTGATGTTCCATGTTGTTTTCATGTTGTTTTCCGCATGTTTTCTTTATACTATATGTCATTTTTACACGTTTTCCGGGACTAACCTATTAACAAGATGCCACAGAGCCAGTTCCCTGTTTTCTGCTGTTTTTAGTTTCAGAAAAGTTGTTCTGGAATCATTCTCGGAATTAGAAAATTCGAAAGCCAGAAGTCCTAAAAGTCCCGGAAGCTTCCAGAAGTCCCGAAGAACCCCGAAAGGGGGAACACAGGGTGGCCACACCATGGGGTGGCGCGGGTCCCCCCTGGCCACGCCACCTAGGGGTGTGGGCCCCCTGGACACCTCCTGGCATCGCCCTTTCGCCCATATATACTCCCCGACGCATAAACCCTAGGAGAATCGACCTTTTCCGAAAATACATCCGTAGATCTGCCGCCGCCACCGTCATGTTTTGGGAGACATGTATCTGTTCTAGCACCCTTCCGTGACGTGGAAGTGCCCCCGGAAGCCATCTCCTTCGACTCCACCGCCATCTCCATCGCCGTTGATGTCTCCTATGATGAGGAGGGAGTAGTTCTCCCCCGAGGCTGAGGGCTCTACCGGTAGCTATGTGGTTCATCTCTCTCTCCCATGGTGTGATCTTTATGTGATCATGAGCTTTGTAATCTAGTTCAATATGTAGATTGATCTTCATCTGTTATGCTACTCAAGTGGTTTTGTTATCTTCGTAAACACTTTGATCACGGGGTAAAGGTGATAGTGTGTGCACCGTGTGGTTTAGCATGATATTTATATCTTGTGTTGGAAGATGAACCTATGAAATTGTGGCGTTTGTTTAGTACTAATTTATGGCGCTCGTAGTGACATTGGGATGCCCTAGAGAGGGAATATAGACTTGAGGAGTGTTGTTAAAGCCCTACGCAATGATTAGTGTTCGTTATTCGACCGGAGAGTGGTTCGGAGTAGCATAGTGACGAGATGATATTTATGCATTCAATTATGTGATCTTTGTTGAGAGTGTCCTCTAGTGAAAGTAGGATCCCTAGGCCTTATTTCCAAGCATTGAAACACCGTTTTCTTCCTGTTCTGCTACATGTTTGCTTGCTGCCATTTTTATTTCAGATTGTTATTATCACTTATAATCATCCATACTACTTGTATTTTACTCTCTCTTCCCCGAACTAGTGCACCTATATACCTGACAAGTATATTGGGTGTGTTGGGGACACAAGAGACTTCTTGTATCTTGATCGCAGGGTTGCTTGAGAGGGATATCTTTGACCTCTACCTCGCTGAGTTCGATAAACCTTGCGTGATCCACTTAAGGGAAACTTGTTGTTGTTCTACAAACCTCTGCACTTGGAGGCCCAACACTGTCTACAAGAATAGAAGCGTGCGTAGACATCAAGATCTTTTTTGGCGCCGTTGCCGGGGAGGTAAGGTAAAAGGTACTCACATCCTCGGGTGTGAGTGCTCGAAGTTATTTCCTTTAGATTCTGCAATTATATCTTTTTGTTTCTTGTTTTCACTAGTTAGGCTTATTTTTACTCGCTTCTTGTTTTTATTTTTACTAGTAGTCGTAATGGAAAACAACAAAAATATGATAGAACTTTATAATATTTATCTTGAATTAGGACATGATGCTTTTGAAGAGAAAATTAAAAAACCTAGGAAGTTTGTTTGCATAATAGTGATAGCAATGTTATTAGCATTAATTATTTGGATACCATTATTTCTAGTACTATGGAAAATTCTAAGCTTGGGGATGCCCAAGGCAGTACTATTTTTTATAAGCATGTTAATTTTTGTCGAGCACTTAGACCTTGTGAAAAGAATCAAATTGAAGAAGAATGTTGTATCCATCATAGGAATAAAAAAACTAGAATGTGGAGTAGGGCTCTAGATGATCTTGGTGAAAAAGTTTGTGCCATATATCCTTTTATTTGTGAACTTTCCTATAAAGTGGTTCATTTTAATTTCCAATGCTCGGGCCATGATAGTAGCCTTTCGAATCCTATGAGTACTGCAAGTTTGTATTGTGATGACATGATCACCCCTAATGAGCATGATGAACTTAAATTATTTTTGGGGTGTGACGAGTTATTAAGAAAAACTTCTTTGATAGATATGAGTGCTTTTGATATGAATAGTATCTTGCATGGATGCCATCTTTATTGTGTTGATAATTGCCATGCAAATACTTACATACGAAATATTACAAAAGAGGAGACTTTACCAAAATATGACAGGACTAATATGTGTTTTGTTCTTATTAATAAAGAGGAGAAATCCTCCAAAGTTCTTTCTATTGTTCCTGATAATAAACGAGGGGTATGTGGAGAAGCTCCCTTTTAAGCCTCTCCCTCCTAAAGAGGGGAATAAGAGGAAGAAGAACAAGAGGAGGAGTAAAAAGAGAGAGGTAACGGTATCTCCCCCTAAGCATGTTGATCCCATTATAGTTTTTAATGAGTCTGAACTCGATGATCTTCCTATGCCTGTTATTTATGAAAGTGATCATGATTGGGAGAAACACACTACTTTTGATATTGAAAATCTCTTTGGTACCAATTCTTAAAATGATGATAATTGTTGTACTATTAGTACCATCCATGTTCCTTCCAATGATGATAAAGAAAGCTCTAAACTTCTGGATGATGTGTTTTAAAATCCCTTTGCTATTAATGATTATATGCTTGATACATCTCCTCCTAGTAAAAATGATGATATGTTTACAAATGAACACATTTTGGAAGACAACTATTTTATTGCTTGTGATGATACTTTGCCTCCAATATATGATGATTATAATGATTGTGGTATTCTATTTCGACTTACTATGAATGATAAATTTTATTGTGATCATGATATGCCTTCTATATATGATGATTACAATAATGAATATGTTATTTTCAGTCCACCTACTATTGAGGAGAAAGTTAATTATGATTATAATATGCCTCCTATATTTGATGATTATGGTGATGATAATAATAATGCTAGCTATTTTTTTGAATTTGCTCCCACTACTATTAATAAGAATGACTATGTTTATGTGGAGAGTAATAATTCTTTTATGCATGTGGCTCATGATAAGAATGTTTATTGTGATAGTTATATTGTTAATTTCATTCATGATGCTACTGAAAGTTATTATGAGAGAGGGAAACATAGTCCTATGCATCTTAACAATATCAAGTTTCCCCTCTTTATGTTGAAATTTCTGAAGTTGCACTTATTTTGCTTTCCTATGCTTGTTGATTTGTGTTTTTATGACTTGTTTTTTCTACAAGATTATTTTTCATAAGAAGTGGGTTAGACTTAAATGTGTTTTATATTTTCTTATTGATGATCTCTTGTTGTGCTTCAACTCTTATTCTTATGTGAGCATCTTTTAAAAATCATTGTGCCTAGCTGAAAGGCGTTAAAGAAAAGCGCTACCGGGAGACAACCCGTTTTATTTCTCTGTTTAAATTCTTTTTTTCATTGTTTTCTTTGGTGTGCTTTGCACCTGGGTGTTGTTTATTTTCTTAGAAACCCCGCTGTATATTTTCTTTTGAGTTTTTGTTGAGCCAAGTAAATCCTCTAGTGGAAAGTTGACACTATATTTCGGATTTCTGCGCAGAAAACAGATTTCTCATGTCCACTGTGAATTCCGTTAAAAATCACAGAAAATTCGAAATGACCTGAGATTTTTTGTTCTTAATCCTGAGTTATATACTCAACTTTTCTTAGTTTACCACTTTTTTATTTGAGAAACAGAAGAATTTGGAAAAAATCGATCTCTCTCTGCTGTTCTTCTTTGACAGATTTCTCCCAATTATTGCATTTGCATCTTAATCTCTTTCTTTTGGTGTTCTTTTGAGAAAAATAGTTTTAAAATAATTTGTTACAGTAGATAATGTGTTTTTTATTGCTAGTGATTTTTTGAAATTGAACCATGTGAGTTTATTATTTTGATTGCACTAATGTTGCTAATGAAGATTGTGAGAAGTTTGGTGTGAAGGAAGTTTTCAAGGGTCAAGAGAAGAGGATGATATGATGTGATAAAAAAGAGTGAAAATCCTAAGCTTGGGGATTCCCCGGTGGTACATCCCATAAAATTCCAAGAATACTCAAGCATCTAAGCTTGGGGATTCCCAAGGCATCCCCTTCTTCGTCAACAATTTATCAGGTCACTTCTAGTGAAACTATATATTTATTCAGTCACATCTTATGTGCTTTATTTGGAGCATCTTTTATTTTTGTTTTAGGTTTGTTTAGTTTTCTATGCTGTAATAAATAGTTGGATACTATTATACTTGTGTGGGAGAGAGACACGATCCGTTTTTATTGCTTAGAACACTCTAGTTTTGATTCTTTTTGTTCTGTGAATGTTCACTTTTTGCTAGTACTACGTTTAGCCTTTGTTTTTATGCATCTCTTATTCAGAGCTGTTAGTTTTAGTAGTGTTATGTGAGTAATCTCATGTTTGCTTGCTGTATCATGTAGAGTATTTTTGTTAAAACATATCTTGTATGGTGCTTGTTGGGAAAAGAAACTCCTGCTTGATGTAGAATTTATAACGGTACGAGTAGAAGCTTGTATAGACTGTGGCTAGAACTTTTACATGCCATGCTAAATGTTATTTTAGTTTTAAAGACTTGCGTTTATTGAGTAGCATGATTAGCCTTAAATAGCTGAGAGTGCTTAATATGTTTTGAAAGATTCATGAGTTGTTCTTGTCATAGTAAAGCATCAATATATGGTATTCTCTTTCGAATGTTTTATTTGGTTGACTTGGCGCATGCTCACACCATGCTTATTACTACAAACTAGTCACGAATAGAATCCATGACCATTTAGTTTTTGAACTTGTGATACCGCTTATGCTTTAATTAATGATGCTTATGTCGCTATGCATGATTATGGCTCTTATGCTCTCTTGATTTGTCGCTCCCAGTCTTTTGCTAGCCTCCACCTGTACTGAGTATGGAAATCTACTCGTTCATACAAACTCCTTAAACCAAAGTTTTTCCCATTGTGTACACCATACCTACCTACATGTGTTATTTAACTGCCACTCCAAGTAAATTGCTCATGTGTTACCTTTAAAACCGTCAAAATTATTCCCGTTTTGTGTTCTTGTTTTTGCTCATGAGGACGTCAATAGAGAATCTTTATCTCACTTGTTGATTGGATTTCACACACTGGACTAGTGGCTTCATCCGCTTATCCAAATGATAGAAGAGCTGGCAGCGGGATGCCCAGCCCCAAAATTAATACAAACAAATTCTCTTCGCTATTTCTGCCTCTGATTTATCAGTCAAAGCATAATTGTGTAAACAAAAGAGAAAGAGGGATGACCTTATACACCAGTTGCGTCCTTCATCATGGGAGCCGCTCTTGTGAATCCAGTTGGCTTGTGACGTACTATATTGTATGTTTACCATTCGTTGACACTACCATACACCCCTCCTAAAATATAGACATTCCTCCATAAATGTCTAACTTTTAATACTTCTGTTTAATAAAATAAAAAGCTCTAGCACATGAGTGATCCCTGCTTCCCTCTGCGAAGGGTCTTTCTTTTACTTTTATGTTGAGTCTTCATATTCTAACTTTATGCACAGTTGAGAGAGCATTTTTGTCCATTATGAGTTCTATGTGCATTTGTCCCATAAACATCCATAATTACTTCATGATGTGATATTATTTGTTCTTAAATTATTTGTTCTAGTCTTCCTCATGAACTTTGAAAGTGTCCTGGAATTTATGTTTTGTCCACTCTTAAGGACTAGCGAAATACCAGTTTGCCATGCTTTCTCTATACCTGAAACAAATGTTTATCTTTATTTGCATTATTATCCATGATCCTTTATTTAAGATATTCTTCATGATGCAAAGTGATTGCTATGCTTTATTATTAAAGTTCTATTATCATGTTTGTGTTTGAAGTTATATGATCTCAGCGTACATATGCTTTTACTTTATAATGATCAAGTTTATGATAGTAGCATGTCACCTCAGAAATTATTTGTTTTATTGTTTACCTACTCGAGGACGAGTAGGAACTAAGCTCGGGGATGCTTGATACGTCATAAACGTATCCTTAAGTTCTAATGTTCCATGTTGTTTCCCACATGTTTTCTTTATACTTTATGTCATTTTTACACGTTTTCCGAGACTAACCTATTAACAAGATGCCACAGAGACAGTTGCCTGTTTTTAGTTTCAAAAAAGTTGTTCTGGAAATATTCTCGGAATTGGAAAAATCGAAAGCCAGAAGTCCTAAAAGTCCCGGAAGCTTCCAGAAGTCCCGAAGAGCCCCGGAGGGGGGCCACAGGGTGGCCACACCATGGGGTGGCGTGGGTCCCCCTAGTCGCGCTACCTAGGGGGTGTGGGCCCCCTGTCCACCTCCTGGCATCGCCCTTTTGCCCATATATACTCCCCGATGCATAAACCCTAGGAGAATTGACCTTTTCCGCAAAATACATCTGTAGCTCCGCCGCCGCCACCGACAAGTTTCGGGGGAAAGATCTCTGTTCTGGCACCCTGCCGGGACGGGGAAGTGCCCCCGGAAACCATCTCCTTCGACTCCACCGCCATCTCCATCGCCGTTGCTATATCCTATGATGAGGAGGGAGTAGTTCTCCCCCGAGGCTGAGGGCTCTACCGGTAGCTATGTGGTTCATCTCTCTCTCTCATGGTGTGATCTTTATGTGATCATGAGCTTTGTAATCTAGTTGAATATGTAGATTTATCTTCATCTGTTATGCCACTCAAGTGGTTTTGTTATCTTCGTAAACACTTTGATCACGGGGTAAAGGTGATATGTGTGCACCGTGTGGTTTAGCATGATATTTATATCTTATGTTGGAATATGAACCTATGAAATTGTGGCGTTTGTTTAGTACTAATTTATGGCGTTCGTAGTGACATTTGGGTGCCCTAGAGAGGGAATATAGACTTGAGGAGTGCTGTTAAATCCCTACGCAATGATTAGTGTTCATTATTCGACCGGATAGTGGTTCGGAGTAGCATAGTAAAGAGATGATATTTATGCATTCAATTATGTGATCTTTGTTGAGAGTGTCCTCTAGTGAAAGTAGGAGCCCTAGGCCTTATTTCCAAGCCTTGAAACACCATTTTTTGCCGGTTCTGCTACATGTTTGCTTGCTGCCATTTTTATTTCAGATTGTTATTATCACTTATAATCATCCATACTACTTGTATTTTACTCTCTCTTCTCCGAACTAGTGCACCTATATACCTGACAAGTATATTGGGTGTGTTGGGGACACAAGAGACTTCTTGTATCTTGATTGCAGGGTTGCTTGAGAGGGATATCTTTGACCTCTACCTCCCCGAGTTCGATAAACCTTGGGTGATCCACTTAAGGGAAACTTGGTGCTGTTCTACAAACCTATGCACTTGGAGGCCCAACATTGTCTACAGAAATAGAAGCGTGCATAGACATCAAGGACTCAAGTGGTTTGCTCGCATAAGTGACCCAGAAATTTGGGCCGGAATATTTGGCAGGAAGCCGGATATTCTGGAGGGCAGGCGGATATTCCACCCTCAACTTAGCCCGGATATTTAGGCCTCCAAATCAAGCAAAATGGCTACATTTAGAGGAGGGCTATAAATACCCCTCCTTTCTTCTAGCTCCAGCTAGCTCGTCTAGCATTGAAGCCACCATTAATTGAGCTCACCAACTCTTGAGATCTCCTAGTCCCTCCACCCAAACTCGTTTATCTTAGAAGGATTGAAGCATAAGTCCCCGGTCTACAACTTCACCAAGCTGTTATTCATTTCACCCTCGTTCACCTGAGGTATTTGTGTGTAGGGTTTCCTTGTGGAAAACCTAGATTTCATTGTTACTCGCTTGTTGTTTGTAGCAGATTCTTGGTGTTCTTGAGAGCCCCAATTCGGTTGTGGGTGGGTACCTCAAGCTCATTGTCTGGTTTTCGCCTTGAAGGATTCCATAGTAGAAGGCAAACTACGCCTTTGTGGCGAGGTTCATCGGAGAATAGGGTGAGGCCTTTGTGGTGTTTAGTAGGCCTTCGTGGAAAAACTCACACCCCCTCTAACGAGACATACTCCCCCTCAAAAGGAGTAGCTCGGGAATACATCCTTCTCTCCATGTGCTTCCTCTATCAGTTCCTTCTATCCTTTACCTTTACTTTGTGTTTGTCTCTTGCTTAGTGTATCCCTTGTCATATAGGTAAATTCACCATAGTTGCATATCTAGAGAATTTACCTTTGAGTCAAGCCTAAATCAAAAAATTATTAAAATTTGGAGGTAGCACCTATTCACCCCCCTCTAGGTTCCCATACAATCAGTTGATTTGGTATCAGAGCCTCGACTTTTATTTTGGGATTAACCGCCTAAGAAAAGTATGGCCACCAAAGAGGAAACCACCATGCACACGACTCAGACCACCATGGATGATCTCAAGAAGTTGCAAGCTTCTTTGACCTCCTCCATGACGACCCAAATGCAAGGGTTACGTGAAATAATAGCGCAACTCATGAAAGCCAATGGCATGGCTTCTCCCTCATCAGCGTCACCGAAAGAATCTATTCCGGAGGACAAAGGTGAGGAGGAAGAGGGTTAAACAACTAAAATTCAAAATTCATCGCCTAAGAACCCTTCACATTCTAAGGGAGAGGATGGGAAGGAAGATTACCATAAGGTTTCCGATTAGTACTCTCCCTACCCTCCTATCGCACACCCTAATATAAACAATAGAGGTGGCCCACCTAAAATTGATGCACATTAAATTGGCCAAAGGCAATATATCATGAAAACTCACTTGAACTCTTTTTGCATTGAGCTATGGAGAATCATTGAAGATGCATACAAGCCCGTTTATCCAAAGAACTTGATAAGAAGAGAAGTGGTTGATCGTCAACTCAACATTGTGTCTTTGCACATGATCCAACAAGCCACGAGTGAGAAGATCATGCCACACATTTAACAATTCTCCACTGCCAAAGAAACATGGGGTGCTCTTGTCTCCATGTTTGAGGGAAATCAAAGCATGAAGAGGAATATGTTTGATGACTTGCGCAATGAGGCCGAAGGGTTCTATATGCATGATGGTGAAAGCCATGACGATATGTATCAAAGACTGAAGACCCTTGCTACCGCCTTTAGTGGTCTTGGTGCCACTTATGTTCATGATGCTTGGATTAAGAAGAAGTATGTGAGTGCCCTCATGCCATTTGAGCCAGTTGACTTGAAGAGCCTTCAAGGAAGACATAACTACCATCTCATGACTTGAAATGAGGTTATGCAAGAGATGTTTTCCTTTCAAGTTCAAACAAAGTTTGCTCACGACTCTCGTGCTCGTGCTATTGGAATGGACAAAGGGTCCTCTCTTGCTTTGAAGTCCAAAGTTGTGACAAAGGTGGTGGACAATGAAGAATAGGTTGAATCGGAAGGAGAATTGGCCCCTCTAAAGGCCAAAGAGTATGATCTGGTACTTAAGGACTATATTGCTCTTGCCGCCCAAAAGTTTTGGAGGAACCCACCCAAGTCCAAGGCATATGTTGAGGAAAAGACCAAGTCAAGTTATGCAAGGAAGGGGATAAAAATATGAGGTCTTGTTTTAATTGTCAAGACAATTATCACTTTTGCCGAGTGCCCTTTCACGAATAGAGAAACTCATGGAGGAAGACTTGTTCTCAATGATAAGACAAAGCTCCATCGTAAGAAGCCCTTCTTGAAGAAGAACTCCTCCGACAAGAAGCCAACTTCAAGGACCGTGTCGTACTGTATTTTTTGTTTACCATTTGTTGACATAAGCATACACCTCTCTTAAAAAAAATAGACACTCCTCCACGGTATGTGATTGTTGGCAGGCACCCGAGGATTCGGTTAGCCATGGTTTGTGTAAGATGGTTGGGAGGAGTATCAAACATTTTCAATACATCTGTTTAATAAAATAAAAAGCTCTAGAACATGAGTGATCCATGCTTCCCTCTGCGAAGGGCATTTGTATTACTTTTATGTTGAGTCTCCATCTTCTAACTTTATGCACGGTTGAGAGAGCATAGTTTCCATTCTGAGTTTAATGTGCATTTGTCCCAGAAATATTATTAATTGCGTCATGATGTGTCATTACTCGCTCTCAAATTATTTGTTCTAGTCTTCCTCTTAAACTTAAGGTGTCCTGGAATTTATGTTTTGTCCCACTCTTAAGGACAAGTGAAATATCACTTTGTTATGTTTTCTCTATACTTGAAACAAACGTATAACTTTCAATGCATTGTTATTCATGATCTTTTATTTGTGTTACTTCTCATGATGCAAAGTGATTGCTATGTTTTATTGCTAGAATTATATCTATCATGCTTGTGTTTAAAGTACTATGATCTCAACTTACATATGCTTTTATAATATTGATGATCAAGTTTATGTTGGTAGCATGTCACCTCAGAAATTATGTGTTTTTTATCGTTTACCTACTCGAGGACGAGTAGGAACTAAGCTTGGGGATGTTGATATGTCATAAACGTATCCTTAATTTCTGATGTTACATGTTATTTCCTACATGCTTGCTATACACTTTATGTCATTTTTATCGATTTCCGGGACTAACCTATTGACAAGATGCCATAGAGCCAGTTCCCTGTTTTCTACTATTTTTAGTTTTTGAAAAGTTGTTATGGAAATATTCGCGCAATTGGAAAATTCGAAGCCCGGAAGTATTAGAAATACCAAAGGTTCCACAGAGTCCCGAAGAGGCCCGGAGGGGGGCCACAGGGGGCCACGCCATAGGGTGGCGCCCCCCTGGCCGCGACATGGGGTGGTGTGGGCCCCTCGGGCATCCACCGCCATCGCCCTTTCGCCTATATATTCCCTCCGATACGTGAACCCTAAAAATATCCCACTTTTTCCCGAGAAACACCTGAGGCCGTCATCATCGTCATCCTGAGATCGAGAGTGTTCTAGAGCTCTCCTCGGCTCCCTGTCGGGAGGGAAATTCATCACCGACGGGGTCTACACCACCATGCCCTCCTCCGAATGATGCATGAGTAGTTCATTCCTGGACTACGGGTCCAAACCAGTAGCTAGTTGGTTGTCTCCTCCACTTTATGCCTCATGTTTAGATCTCATGAGCTTCCCTACATGATCGAGATAATCTTTATGTAATGCTACATGTTGTGTTTGCCGGGATCCGATGAATGTTGAATGCTATGTCTTTTTATTTTAAATCTATCATGTTATCTTCATGCATATGTTATTTATGATCTTGCATGCTCTATGTTATTAGTAGATGCTCTGGCCAAGTAGATGCTAGTAACTCCAAGAGGGAGTATTTATGTTCGATAGTGGGTTCATGCCTCCTTTGCATCTGTGCTCGAGTGACAGAAACATGACGGGATGGAGGATGTGTTGTTGCCATTAGGGAGAAAACAATGATGTTTACTTTGCTTACATTGTTTACAATACACACTTTGCTTACTACGATTATATGTTTCTTGCAACTTAATACCCAACGTTTGTTCGGATGATATTCGGAGGGTGGACTATTAGTCATATATGTAGTTGGATGACGGTCTATGTATTTTGTTGTAATGACCGCATGAATCACATAGTAATATTTATGCCTTGCATATGCACTACGGTACAGCCTTAATAGTATTTTTCACACCATACATTTAACCTCTTTGTGTTCAGCAAAACCGGTGAGATTGACAACCTCACTGCTTCGTTGGGGCAAAGTGATTTGATTGTGTTGTGTAGGTTCCCCCTTGCTGCTAAGCGGGTAGTGCGCCCTACCATCTCAACTGCATCAACCTTTTGAAATTACTCCTTCCTCCTACTGGTCGATCAAACCTTGTGTCGGATTACCAGGGTGGCCCAAATGGTAGTGGGCTACGGTCCATTGGGCAGCCCAGTAAGCCGATGCACAGAAGACGGATTCTAGAAGAACCCGGATCACGGCCCACGTGATCTGGCTTGGAGAAGAAGGCGGATTCCTTACTTTCCAAGTTAATAGTTACCGTAGTCTTCTAGGTTTCCTACTATGTATGCCCTAATCCGGCTATTATATAAAGCTGGACGGGGAGATATGATAGATAGACAAGAAGCTAAAGGCTAACTCGCCGAGAGGTTGATCCTTGACGAGAAGCTAATAAAACCTCACATTGTACTCTGTATTTACAGGCTTTAGTCCTGAATAGTGAGATTGCAGGAGTAGGAACGTCGCATTACTGCGTCGTACCGAACCTGGGTAAAAACCCCGTGTCATTGTCCTTCGCACAATCACGTCCCCCCACATCTCTATCAGTAGTCTCATGGCACCCCCGTCTATGAATTCTACTACGATGTCTCGACAGTTGGCGCCCATCGTGGGGCCCGCGACGTCAGGCGTTAAGTTTCGATCGGGGATACTCGGCGGAATCGGCAGTTCCATAACTTTCAGAAGCTTGGAATTCGACAACGACGTTGGACGCTTTCTCGACAACGGATCATACATGCCGGCGCAAAATCATCTGGTAAGTGCCTACGTATTACCGATTGGATCTGCAAACATATTTATCGGATTAACTGCAGAGGCCATGGGGTTTTGCGGTGGAAGTAGATTTATCCCACCCGCCCTATACCCAGTCGAAGATGACTACGATGCCGGGTTTTGCTCAGATCGCCGACATACAAGTGAATCACACTTTGTCGGCATGGTGCAATCCGAGATCGCCGAAAACACGGATGATGGCAATCCCGTGCAAAAGGCAGAAAACAGCAAACCCACAACTGAGGTGGAAGATCCGACATCCGTCAACACGACGACGAACTCGGAAGCTGATTCCGTGTTAGCCGCCATTGAGGCGAGATTGGAATCAGAAACCGGATCAGATAACTTTGATTCCGAAGACGAAGACGAGGACGCCTTCGAAAGAAAGGTTAAATCTCTTCAAGAAGGATTCCATGAAGTGCTGATGGCAAAACCGACTGAAAACACGGATGCCGCAGCCAGGAAAGTCCTAGAACTCCTCCGCCAGAGGAAGAGAGAGAAGACGGAGAAACTTCTCCAAGATACCCTGATGTCAAAGAACTGACAGAGGAAGAACCAAACAAAAAACCTCCCTCTTCCAAGAAAAAGCACAAAGCCGCTAAAAAGCTCAAGTATAAACTCTGGAAGAAGAAATCGGCTGATCCAGCCAATGAAAGCCCAGAAGTAGGAGATGCAAGCGGAATAAATCCTGCGGAGAAGAAAACAAAAGAAATCCTTGTTCCGCCAATGACAGAACAAGAAGAACAAGAGTTACTTCAAACACCAGTGGGGCTTCACGAACCCCCTGAAGTGCTAGAAGCCAGGAGACAAGCTCTCCAGAGGCAGCAGCAACATCTATTCAGAACTCGAGAACACCTCCAAAAAATCCAGGATGACATCAAGCTCATGAGGGAAGAAATAGAGGAATACGAGAAAAAGAATAGATCTGGCATTAAACCTACAAGGTTACCCGGAATCGTAAGACCGGAAGTACTGCCGCCAAAAGAAAGGTTTCACAACCCATCTTGGCAAAAGCAGGTAAACGACAAAGATGGTAGAGGCGAACCAATATACAAAACCGCAGTAGAAAATGCGGAAGCAGCGTTCGCCAACCTCAACAATGATATGTACTCCAACGGTGAAAAACTTGAAGGGGTGTATGCCTTCCTTGGAAAAGCATTGCAACAACAACAGCGTGGGCAGCAGCGATCAGGGAAGTTGCACGACGACTCCGCCCTATGCAAAACAGCTACATGCGCCGCTGGAGCACCTGGACTGGAAGAACCTGGAGATTCAAACAATTCAAAAGAGAAGAAATCAGATCCGAGAAAAGACAAGAAAAATCACGATAATAAGGATGAAGCGTCCAGAACCGGATCCCATCTCCCGAAAGATGGAGTTAATCCTCGTGGTCGGGAAGAAAAGAACCAGAATGACGGAAAAGCAATGCCGCCTCCAAGACGCCCAGCTGAAAAAGCTGGAAGACAGGATATACCTCACAGGCGTGAGAGATCCCGGACACCCCCCAGGAATAAGGAAAGACACAGGAGTAGAACTCCACCTTATCCCAAAGGGCATGATCTCGGAAGAAATAGAGAAGATCCCGGAAAAGCGTGTTCGCGCCACAATGGAAAAGAAAGGAGAAGATCCCCTTCTGTCCATTCAGCCGGCAGATACTCCGCACACATGGATAGAGCGGAAAGAGATGATTTATACTTTGGACCTAAGTGCTTCACAGACAGGATCCGAAGGATAACCCTGCATTCTGGCTTTGCCAAAGTTGGTCCAACGTACCAAAAATATACCGGTAGTACAAACCCGGATACCTGGCTTTCAGACTATTACACAGCCGTCTAGATCAACAACGGGACAGACTTGGAAGCTGTAAAATTTCTCCCCCTCATGTTGCTGGATGGAGCCAGAGACTGGATCAATGGACTACCCTCCAGAATTGTCGATAGCTAGGATGATATGGCTCGAGTATTTACTCAGCATTTCCGGGGAACCTATAAGCGCCCGAATAGCATCAACCAGCTAAACCGTTGCACCCAATTTGAGGATGAACCATACGTGGACTTTATCTCAAGATGGACAGCAATGAAGAATAGTTGCTCTGGAGTAACTGACGTACAAGCAATGCATGCTTTCGTCAATGGCCTAAAACCCGGACTTGTACCGTTCATGATCGGTTCCAAAAAGCACAAAGATCTCGGATCTATGCTTACAACTGCTAACGAACATGCACCAGCCGAGGACGACATCAGAGCAAGAGGAGGCAATATCGATACACTGATACGGGCCAAAAAGAACCCTCGCCCTGAGAAAAAAGGAACTCCAGATACAACACAAAAGCCCAAAGAGGTTAACATAGCCTTTGGAAGAGAAAATGGGAACATGTGGAAAGGACGCAGTATAGAACCGATTAATTACACCAAGGAAGAGTGGGAAAAGATAAAGTCGGAAAACTGCGTCCACCACTCGCAATTTGGGAAACCCACCCACACCAACGCACAATGTCGGCTGAACAAGCATATGAAAGGCAGCGCAGGATCCAGAAACAAAGGGAAGAATTCCAAGAGGAAGTTTTCCAAGCAAAAGCCAAAAGCTGAGAAAGAAGACAGTGAATCGGACACTGACAAAAAAATCCAGGAACAACAGCGAAAATGCGAGCCCAAGTTTCCGAGAGTTGATGGAGAATGTAACCTAACTTTCCTGGCAACTCCCTCAGCAAAGGTGGCAAAGAGAACGCTTCGAGAAATAAACGCGGTTGTTCCGGCAACCCCGAAATTCTTGAAGTACTCAAATACACCAATTACCTGGGATCAGTCTAA
Organism: Alopecurus myosuroides; assembly: GCA_028641055.1. Lineage (NCBI taxonomy): Eukaryota > Viridiplantae > Streptophyta > Magnoliopsida > Poales > Poaceae > Alopecurus > Alopecurus myosuroides. The sequence goes on along the minus strand of CM054057.1, from coordinate 275,982,128 downwards.
TCATCCCGGAAACATCCCTGAACCCGGCACGCAAGCTCTTGTCGTAAGCCCTATTGTCCAGAACACTAGGCTAAAAAGAGTGCTGATGGATGGAGGATCCAGCATTAACATAATGTACCTAGATACACTGAAGCATCTGAAAATTTCCGAGACCCAGCTCAGTCACAGCAACATACGTTTTCACGGCATCGTTCCTGGCAGACAAGCACGATCCCTAGGAGAAATTTCCCTAGATGTCACGTTCGGAGAAAAAGATCACTTCCGTCAGGAAAAAGTATCCTTCGAAGTGGTGTCGTTCGAAAGCGTGTATCACGCGATACTCGGACGTACAGCTTTCGCCAAATTCATGGCAAGATCATGTTACATCTATAACAAGCTGAAGATGCCAGGGCCCAAAGGAGGAGTAATCACCATATCTGGAGACTTCAAGTTGGCAAACGAGCTGGAAAAAGAAAACACCCTTTGCGCCGATAAAATCATAGCAAAGGAAGAGTTGAAAGAGCTGGCCAAAGAGGTATCGCCGACAGAAATGCCGGCAGGAAAAGAAAGCCGGAAGCCATCAGATAGCTTCAAGGCTTCCGAGAACACAAGACAGGTAATCCTAGATCCCAAAGATCCGACAAAACTCGTCGTAGTGGGAACTGGGATGACCGACAAATAGGAAAGCGAGCTCATCAAGTTCCTCCGTGAGAACTGGGATATTTTCGCTTGGTGTCTAGCAGACATGCCAGGTGTACCCAGGGAACTTGCTGAGCATAAACTCAAAGTGCTCCCAGGATCTAAACCCGTCAAACAAGGTCTCCGTCGGTTTGACGGAAGAAGACGGAAGGCTATTGGCAAGGAGATTATCCGGCTTTTGGCAGCAGATTTTATCCGGGAAGTTATACATACTGAATGGTCTGCAAATCCAGTATTAGTCCCGAAGAAAGATAGTACTACCCTTAGGATGTGTATAGATTACACTGGCTTGAACAAACTGTGTCCAAAAGATAGGTTTGCATTACCGCGAATCAATCAAATAATAGATGCCACTGCAGGCTCTGAGCTTTTATGCTTTTTGGATGCATATTCCTGGTATCATCAAATATGCATGAAGAAAGAAGATCAAATCAAAACTTCCTTCAAAACCCCATATGGGACGTACTACTACATAACCATGCCATTTGGCCTGAAGAACGCAGGTGCAACTTACCAGCGTTGCATGCAACGATGTTTGCATAGTCAGATTGGCAAAAATGTCCACGTTTACGTGGACGACATTGCCGTTGTTTCCAAGGAAAAAGACACGCTCCTTGAAGATTTGCGAGAAACCTTCGAAAATTTGCGCACTTATAAGATGAAGTTAAATCCATTAAAGTGCGTATTCGGGGTTCCCTCAGGAAAACTTCTTGGTTTCATCGTTTCTCACAGAGGAATAGAAGTAAACCCAGAAAAGATCAAAGCAATCTTAAACATCTCCAAGCCTACGTGCGTGAAAGATGTACAAAGATTGACGGGTTCTGCTGCAGCCGTTAGCAGGTTTATTAGCCGGCTCGGAGACAAAGCTCTGCCACTGTACAAATTATTGAAAAATCCGACAAATTTGAGTGGACAGAAGAGGCAGATGCAGCATTAACCCAGTTGAAAGAAACTTTGATGAAAGCTCCGATTTTGGCATCCCCAAAAGATAAAGAACCTATGCTATTGTACCTCACGGCTACAAACCGGGTTATTAGTGCAGTAATAGTTGTGGAAAGGAAGAAAGACGAACAAAGTATACCAGATCAGCATCCGGTATATTATGTAAGTGAAGTTTTCTCCGAGTCCAAACAAAGGTACCCACACTATCAAAAACTGGCATATGACATATTTTTCGCATCTAGAAAACTTCGCCATTACTTCCAAGGACATTCCATAATAGTGGTATGTAAAGCACCACTAGGGGACATAATAAACAATGCAGAGGCAACTGGCCGCGTAGCCAAATGGGGCATCGAGCTAGCAGCATTCGACATTAAGTACCAGCCCAGGACGGCAATAAAATCACATGTTCTGGCAGATTTTGTCGCCGACTGGACGGAAGCAATGGAAAAAACACCGATGCCGGAGTCCGAGTACTAGATCATGCACTTTGACGGATCCAAGATGAAGGATGGCGCTGGAGCTGGTGTAGTCCTAAAATCTCCTAAAGGAGACACAATGGAGTATGTATTACAAATACACTTCAACGCCAGTAATAATGTAGCAGAATACGAAGCTTTGCTTCGTGGCTTGCGTATCGCAAAGGAAATAGGTGTCAAGCGCATCTTATGCTATGGCGACTCAGATTTGGTACAACACCAGATCAACCAAACTTGGGATGCCAAAAGCCCCATCATGGCCAAATATCGGAGAACGGTGGATGAGTTTGCAATATGTTTCTTTGGATTTGAAGTGCTTCATGTCAAAAGGGAGGAAAATTGGAACGCGGACGCATTGGCCCGCATGGGATCAGAAAGGGTAAAAATCCTACCACCAGGCGTGTTCGTCCAACATTTGTATGAACCATCAATAAAAGGTGGAGATGTGGATTATCCTCTGGCTTCCGAGTCAATTGAAGTCATGTTCGTTAACCCGGATTGGACAATTCCATATTTAAACTTCTTAGTTGATCAGAATTACCCGGATGGAGCAGACGAAGTCTTGCAAAGACAGATTCAGCGTTGATGCAAAGGGTACACGATAATTAACAATTGCCTGTATAAACGCAGTACTACCGGAATTTTTCTGTGATGTATTTCACCAGAAGAAGGACGAGAAAACCTGCAAGAAAATCCATGCCGGAGATTGCGGACACCATGCTCAATCAAAAAACATAGTCAAAAAAGCATTCCGCGCAGGGTTTTTCCGGCTAACAGCCAAGACAGATGCTGAGCGCATAGTAAATACATGACCAGGGCGTCAATATTACGCCAAGCAGACAAATATGCCAGCCCAAGCACTCAAAACTATCCCCATTACATGGCCATTCGCGGTCTGGGGGCTAGATATGATGGGTCCATTCAAAACTGCACGAGGCGGACTTACACATCTACTCGTAGCTGTGGATAAATATACCAAGTGGGTGGAGGCTAAACCCATCAAAAAGCTTGACGGTGTAACTGCCAGAAATTTCATCATTGACATAGTCATGAGATACGACGTTCCACACAGTATAATAACCGACAACGAGACAAATTTCTCCATTGGAGAGTTGGCAAAATATTGCCGACAAACGGGAATTCGCCTAGATCTCGCGTCTGTGGCACACCCGCAATCCAATGGACATGTTGACAGAATAAATAGCTCAATCTTACAAGGAATACGCCCAAGACTCGAATCTCCTCTTCATAGAGCAGCTGGAGCATGGGTAGAAGAGCTACATTTCGTGCTTTGGAGTACTCGAACAACACCAAATAGGTCAACTGGGCAAACCCCATTTTTCCTAGTTTATGGTGCCGAAGCAATTCTTCCAACGGACATGATCCATGATAGCCCAAGAGTGCAGGATTTCGATGAATTGGATACCGAAAAAGCACGACAGGATGCCGTCGACCTCTTAGAAGAGGAACGAGAGCTTGTGCTTCAAAGATCCGCCATTTACCAGCAAGGTTTACGACGTTACCATAGTTGGAAAATCAGGCATCGTTCTTTTAAAGAAGGTGACCTAGTGCTAAGATTGGTACAGCAAAGAAAGCACAAATTGGCCCCAGTATGGGAAGGACCATTCGTCATCAGCAAAGCTATGAAAAATGGATCATACTATCTTGTAGATATTCGAGATACGGAAGACCATCCCGACAAGCCGAATCGCAAAAGAAAGAGAAAGATAGATGCTGAACTTGGAGAGACAAAGAGGCCCTGGAGTATCCAGCAGTTACGTCTCTTCTATACTTAGTTCAATTTCTATGTAAACATCTTTGAGATCATGAAATAAAGTTGTCGGAATTCTTACATCCATATTTTTACAAGTTTATTATAGTACAAAGCATGATTCCGCCTTATCTATTTTCCAATGATCTTACAAAATACTCAATGTTAACCCGAATTGTGCCTGCGTGCTCGACGTTGAAAAACTGAATGATTTTCAGCCTACTAAAGGCTAAAGGAAACTCGGATTGTGCCTGCGTGCCCGAGTTTCATTCAAAAAATTCCTTACTATTCTCTAAGTATTATCTGATTGTTTATGTGTTGGGTCACTGGAGCTAGTAAGTAAAAAATGCCTTTAGTATGATCCGTGTTTCCGAGTTTGAACTGATCGGTTTTACCCAGTCACTTGGCATTAAGATTAAAGTACTACTGAGCCATTTCAAACACTAAGGACAGTTAAAGCACATAAAACCAGAGAACTTAGAAGTTAAAGGAATATAAAACCCGGAAAACTTGCAAAGGACTTAATAAATATTAACTCCAAAAGGCGGAGTACTTGTTTATACAAACGAATAGAAGCATTACAATAAAAATTACATTGTAAAGTACAATAATGCTCCTATTTCCTATTTATCCTATCTAGGGCAAGGAGAATTCTTCAAGCATCCGAGTCTTCCTCACCGCTGTCGTCCTCGGGGGCTTCTGGAATCTCTTCTTCTGGATAGGTGATGGAGATATTCACCATAGAAGCGATCTTGGTAGCGTGACCTTTGATTTCATCAAAGATGGTGGTCCGCTGGGTCTCCGTATATCCTAGAGGGATACCGGACGCCACGCGCCAAGATTTGGCACTGGGATAATGCATATGCATAAGCCCTAAGGCCATGCGTGCGCCACCCCATGCCGCGGAGCGCAAAGTGGATTCTTTGGCCTCCGCAATTTCTATGATGGCTCCCGGAAGTTTTTCAACTTCCGAGAGCTCCCCAGACTTTGAGCGTAAAGTACAATAATGCTCCTATTTCCTATTTATCCTATCTAGGGCAAGGAGAATTCTTCAAGCATCCGAGTCTTCCTCACCGCTGTCGTCCTCGGGGGCTTCTGGAATCTCTTCTTCTGGATAGGTGATGGAGATATTCACCATAGAAGCGATCTTGGTAGCGTGACCTTTGATTTCATCAAAGATGGTGGTCCGCTGGGTCTCCGTATATCCTAGAGGGATACCGGACGCCACGCGCCAAGATTTGGCACTGGGATAATGCATATGCATAAGCCCTAAGGCCATGCGTGCGCCACCCCATGCCGCGGAGCGCAAAGTGGATTCTTTGGCCTCCGCAATTTCTATGATGGCTCCCGGAAGTTTTTCAACTTCCGAGAGCTCCCCAGACTTTGAGGGAAGATATTTGTTGATGAGCAACATTCCGGCATCTTTGATCGTGGTGAATACCTTCCCAAAAGCTTGGATTTTTTCAATCCGAGTAAGTTCTGGGTCATCTCCTGTATTTTCAGTCAAACAACCAAAGGGTTAGTGAAAAAACAGAGAAAGAAAGCAAAACATGGAAAATCCGATAAAAATATATAACTTACCGAGGATCTTGTCCATCTTAGATCCTTCCTCTAGGCGCAGGGTCAAGGCATTCTCCAAATCTTGGATGGTTGCCTTGTCCTTATCAGCTTGCTGGGGGGCCTTGGATTGAGCAATGCCAAGAGCCAAATTAATGGCCTCCAGCTCCTTCTGAACCTTCATAATTTCCTTATGAAGGTCCAGGTTCTCCCGGCGGAGATTCTTGGCGTTGTCGGCATCTTCAGCAACTTGCTTGGCTTTCGCCAAAGCAGCTGAAAAGCGAGAAAATTCCGGGTTAAGAAAACTCGGAAAATTACTTAGAAAAAATTGGACAAGAAACTTCAGAGAACTAAAATATACCTGTTGTTTCCTCCAGCTATAGCTGAGACGATGCCAGCTCTGTTTCTTTAACATCAAGAATGGATAGAAGGGTTTTAACCTTTTTATTCTTGATGCTAAGTTTGTTAAAAACGTCCAGGTTTATTGCATCAGCGGTTCGCTGAAACACGGAAATGAAAGCAAAACGCTTAAGTTAGAAACAAGCATGATAAAAATAAAAGCATTAAGTTTAAAGCATGCATTCGACTTATTGCTTGGGGGCTAGGGATATTACCTGGCTCATTTGCTGCAAACCGGACAAGTTTTCGCTGAATTCCCTTAAATATTCAGAAAAAAGAATTCCAACATGATGCATGCCGTCTTTCATGACCTGACGAGGTGAAAAACGAAGTTATTTTGGACAATTAGCCCGCCTTGTGGCCAAGGACGGATCAGGGGAGGAGGAGCAAAGAACTTCTTAGCTTCCGGACGAATGTATCCGAGATCGTCACAAGGTTCTTCCTTTACCTGGAAATTCTTGTCAAAAGTAGGGATGGGCTCATACTCTCCAGATGTCCGAGAAGGTTTACCCATCTCCAGTTCCGCCCTTTCCCTCGCATCCAAGTGGGATGCAATAGGCTGGCTGGACCGCGGAAATTGTATGTCCGGGTTTGTGGTTTTTGCTTCCCCACCAAAAGTAGTTGGATGGGGAGGAGCTGCAGATGAAAATGGCACTCCTTTGCCAGCAAAAGACTTATGTTTCTTCAATTTCTTTGACTTCAAAGAAACTGGAGCAAGGCTGGAAAGGAAATATCCGAGAAATAAATATCTCGAAGAACCGGAAGGGAAGGAAAGTGAAAATTCCAGCAAAATACCTAGATGTGCCGATAGGAATTCCGTCAAGGTTTATCACTTCCTCGGTGATCACTTGCCTCTTACGTTTTCGACCGCCATAAAAGCTAGCATGCAATTCATCGAGCTCGGCGTCGGATGCAAGATCAGATCCCGTAAGTTCGTCGAACTATGGAGAAGGCAAAAGACCCGATTCAGTCAGGGAAAAGAAACAATCCGAGAGAAACCCAAATCAAGGAAAATAAAAATACCTTAGGAACTGGGTTCTCTTCGTGATATATTCCCAAACTTTCTTCGTATTGGTCATGAGTGGCAACCAATTGGTTGACTCGTTTCTTGAAATCCCTCTTGGAGTAGGCTTTTTACGTCCCTCTCATTTCGTCTTCCGGCCCTTCGTATTCGCAAAGAAGTCGGAGGCGGAAAGCGAGAGGTTGAATGCAGCGGCCGATCCAACACAGAATAGTATTTGTCCCAGTGAGAGGAGGCTGAGAAGAAGTAAGTTTGGCGATACGCCGTTTTATCTTCATCAAGTCCTCCGGCAAAGTTTGTACTGCCTCAACCGCCCAACTTTCTTGAGGAATGGCAGCGGAGTTGATGAATGGAGGAACCCCGTCTTCTTTTCCGGGAAACGGGACGTCATGATGATAAAAGAAAGAACCCGTCCAAAATTTGACGGATTCTGATGTTTTTATCTTTGGGTACCAATCTTCCCTAAATCTTCGGAGAGTGAAAGAAATGGTCCCGCCGATGGGAAGGACACCCTCTGTAGGGTTACGCTTCACTCCAAAGCAGTATTGCCAAAAATCTAATCTAGGTGCTAATCCTAAATACTTTTCGAAAAGGGCTTGGAAGCCGGCTAGATAGAGAATGGAATTTGGTGGAAGATTGTGAGGTTGAACGCCGTAGTGGTTGAGAACTTCTAAGAAAAAGGCGGACGGCAGAAAACCCATACCTCTCGCGATGTGGGAGGTAAGGAGAACACGTTCCTCGTCTCTTGGCGCGGGCTCGGACTCGTCTTCCGGACTCAGCCATTTGCCTTTCAGCAAAATACCCTCCTTCTCCAATGTCGGAAGGAGGGAAGGCAAAATATTGCTCGGGCTCCAATTGCCGGAAGTTTCCCCTTCATCTTCAGCTCCGGCGGCGGCGGACGCTGCGGCCGCCGCGGCCGCGAGCTCGTCCCCGACGAGGGTGATTTTCTCCTCCGCCGTGTCGGGTGCGAACGGCGGGGATGGCGCGGAGGAAGACCCCGCGAGATCTGCGGTGGCAAGAGGGATTTCCTCGGTCACCGCACCGCCAGCGGTTTTCGCCTGCTCGTCGCTGGTGGCATGCAACGGTGAATCCACTAAGGGATCCATCGTGTTGATGATCTCGTCGATTTCCGTTGCGACAGAGCGTGCCGGTGAGGAGCTTGGGGATGCCATCGGTGGGCGGCGCGAAGGGATTCCGGCTGCTCCGGTGAGGTTTTGGGCGGCGTTCGTGCGTGCGCTCGGGAATGGCTCTGCTACGAACTTAGGCGCTGGAATGGTGCTGCGAATGGAAGCGGAAGGTTTGCGGGGAGGACGGGGATGGCTATTTATAGCCGGAATCCCGTCACGATGCGTGCTAATGGCTCTTTTGACCGTTGGATGATCAACGCGTGTCACTCGCCGAAAATTTCGGGAAATGAAACGACGGGTGATTATTGCTACCGCCTCGTTTCCCGCGAGAATCTGTCAGAGATATGTTTCTGGGTTTCCCGCCTAAAACCCAAACGTCCCTTACGTCAGCATGATTAAAGCGGTGACGTAGGAAGTTCCTTCTTCACGAAGAATCGTGAAAGAAAAGCCGGATTTTCTGGATTCCGATTTTTGCGTACAACATCCTTTTAACGAGAAAAAGAAGAAGAATCAAGACTGCAAGCCGATATTTCTCGGAACATGTACATTTGGTGAAAGGCGGCGAATCAGAGTTGAAAGAACATAGTTCCTAAATCCTATTATGAGTGTTTGATTACAACATATAGATGGACTAATGTGTTTTGCTAAGTGTACTCAGAAAAGATCTACCCGTAAACATCATACAAGTCGCAGAAATAAGAGAGAAAAGATTACGAAAAAGATGTGGAAGAGAAGAGAAGAAACGGAAAAGAAAAGGGAAAAGAGGAGAAGAAATAGGGGTGGCCGGCCTGCTGGCCGGCCTGGCCGGGCTCTAGGCCGGGCTGGCGCCAGCCCCCCCAGCGCCCCACGCCGGCCCCAGGCCGGGTGCCAGGCCGGGTGGCTCGGGTGGGGGTCCGGCCTCCCCCTCAGCCCCCACCGGCCCCAGGCCGGGTGCTAGGCCGGGTGGCTCGGGTGGGGGGCCGGCCTCGCCTAGCTCCCACGCCGGGGTGGGTTTGGCCCGGCCCTGGCTGCCCCCAGGCCGGCCCCCAGGCCGGGGGGGGGGGCGCAGGAAGGTGAAAATACCCCCCCAACGACCGTATTTCGAACACGGGTATAAATAGGGGGTCTCCACCTACCTCCTTGCGTTGTCAATCTCACCCACACTTTCTCACACCACCATTGATTGACCAAGCTCAAGCTCAAGAACAAGATATCCACAAATCCCCAACCAAAGCTCGTGATACTTTGGGATTTGAAGGAGACATCCCCGATCTACAACTCCACCGAGTCGATTAGAAATCCACCCACTCATCCCTTAGGGATCTTGTCATTCTAAGTTCATTGGAGCTAGGAATCTCGTTGCTCTTAGTTCATCGGAGCTCGGAGCCTTGTTGATATCCCCGGTGCTTTTGTGCCCGTGGATCTTGCTTCTCGGAGTCTTGGAGGCTCTTGGGATTTGGTGAGGACCCTCCAATCTTGTGGAGTGTGCCTCATCCTTGTAAAGGTTCTAGTTGTCAACCTCAACGGCAACATAGGGATTCGAGCCTATCCACATCGGTGGAAGGACTCGAAGGAGATACGGTGTGGCATTTGAGGCCTACTCGGTGTTCCACTTTGGTGGCACCGCACCGCTCCAACGGAGATTAGCTTCCATTGGGAAGTGAACTTCGGGATACATCTCCGCGTCACTATGTTCGGTTATTCCTCAACTTACCTTTACTAGTTACTACTAGCTTAGTCATATACTTACCTTGTGCTAGTTGTACTTGCTCAACATATAGGATTGTTCACCTAGTTGCATAATCTAGATAATCTATATTTGAGCATTACCTTGTTAACTTGAAAAAGAAGTTAAAATTTTTAGTTAACCTATTCACCCCCCCTCTAGTTAACCTCTCGATCCTTCAATTGGTATCAGGGCCTCGTCTCTTTATATAGGCTTTACCGCCTAAAAGAGGAGGTAAGGATGGCCGATGATCCCGTCACCATGGATGGGATTCAAAAGCTAATCCAAGCTATGATTGATTGTTCCGAGAAAAAGATGGAGGGACTAATAAAAGAATTGACATCTCCATCTAGACAATCTAGTGAAAAGATTATTTTAGATGAACATGGAAAACCCATTCCAACTAAAGAAGCATCCGCATCATCTTCACCATTAAGTGGTGGTGATGGAAATTCTTTTGGCTTTGCTTATAACAATGCTCCTAATGTTCAACATCCACATGTTTCTCATCTTGGTCCACCTCCTTTGGTGGATCGGCATCGTTTTACTAATTGGAAAGCTTACATGAAGTCTTACATGTGCAGCTCTTCAATGCAAATATGGAGGATTGTTGAAAAAGGGTATGAGCCAAAGGACCCCGCAAATCTAAGCTCAAGTGACATCATAGATGAGCAACTCAACGCTCATGCTTTGCACATGTTGGAGAGGGCAATGGAAAAGGAAGGAGTTGAGCACATTCGGTCCTTCACTAGTGCAAAGAAAGCTTATGATGGTCTTGTCGATATGTTTGACGGCAATGTCAACCTCCAAAGGTCCAAGAGGTCAATCATTCAAAGAAAAGTTGAACACTTTCATTTGGGTGATGGAGAGAACATAGAAAACATGTTTAGAAGACTCAAGGCTCTTGTAAATGATATGAGAGATAGTGGATTCACGGATTGTACGGAGAATTGGGTCAAGGAGAAATTTCTACTCACCTTGATGCCATACAATGAAAACATGGTGATGAATGTACAAGCAAGGGCCGACTATTTGGACCTATCCCCCAATGATGTCTTAGGTCTTTTTATCACTCTAAAGGTCATGAAGCAAACCTCCGATGATGTCATGGCCCGTGTAAACGAAGCAAAGAAAGCATCTCTTGCCTTGAAGGCCAAGGTCATTCCCCATGAAGATAATGACTCAAGTGATGATGGTGGGTCCACTCATGAGGTCTCCGAGAAAGAATTGAGGACATCACATGAAGAATGCTTGGCTCTTGCTCAACACAAGTGGTGGAAGAAAGGAGACTTTAGATCCAATGCCACCAAGAATAAAGGGAAGGAATCCTCAAGCACGAAGAAAGCAAGAACTTGCTTCAATTGTGGAGATTCCGAGCACTTCGTTGCCGAGTGTCCCTTCAAGAGTAGAATTGAGAATGGAGGAAGACTTATCAAGAAATCCACCTTCATTCCCAAGTCCAAGAACTTCATCAAGAGAGGCCCTCCTAGGGCAATGATTGCTAAAGAAGTTGAGTACACCTCCGGTGGTGAAGAGAGTGATGGTGAACGCGAACAAGTAGGTATGGCGGCCATGGCTAGGGGCGTCATACCTCCTAACTTAAGCTCTCTCTTCTCCAACCCAAATGACAACACGGGCCCTTCGAGTCACAAGTGCTTCATGGCCAAGGGTATATCCCCAAAGGTGACTCCTACACTTAAACTTGCTAACTCCTCTATTCCGTCACTACTAAATTGTGTCGAGGAAGACCCTTTGACAAACTTTGTTGAAAAACTAGAAGGAGAAACTAAATCCATCTTTGTCTCTCTCATGGATCAATTAAGTGAGGCACATGGCCTCATTGATGAACATGAGGAGAGAATAATGTTACTTTTAAAAGTTTGCTCGTGGTGATGCTAGTAAAATTGAGGAGCTTGAGAAAGCTCTAGATGAATCACATTGCCTTAAAGAAAGCATAGAAGAAACCTTTGCAATTGACATAGCTAAAGTAAAACTTGATTGTCAACATGCTTTTGCTAAGGTAACGGAATTCATGAGTTTAAATGATGCAACTAACCAAGGGTATAATGAACTCATGAAGGATTTTGATAAGCTTAAAATTGATCATCGTACTATCTCAAATGAGCTCAAAACCTTAAAAGGAGTAAGAGTTGTGAATGAAAACTCTTGTGCTACTAACCCTTTGTGTGTCAAGGCAACTTTCATTGAGGAGAACAATAGGTTGAAGGCACAAATCAACAAAGGTCTTGCCACATGCATCCAAGGCCAAAAGAACCTCAATGATCTTTTGAGTAATCATAAGAGAGTTGTTGGTAAATAAGGCCTTCGTTTTGGTTCCACATCGAAGGTGGCCTACAAGAAGAAGTCAACTCCCTCCACTAACTCTATTGTTTTTGTGAAGGAGGGGGAGTTGGCTAATGAGGAAGATGAGTTTGATATTATTGCTACAAGTATTGTTCCTATGAACACTACTACTCACAACAACTTTGAGGGAAAATATAACCCATCTTATGTGCTTCTTAAATCTATTGATGGTCATGTTTATGCAAAGTATGTAGGCACCTCATATGGTGATGATTACAAGCATGCTATTTGGGTTCCCAAGACCCTTGTGACTAACAAAAAAGGACCCATCCAAAAATGGGTACCTAAAACAAGAAGTTGATTCATTGTAGGGTTGTATCTCCGGTGGAACATCATGGATGATTGATAGTGGTTGTTCCGCACACATGACCGGAAGCAAAGAAGTATTAGAAGACTTGAAGCTCCAACTTCTCAAATTTGCTCATGTAACTATTGGTGATCGCTCACAACTTAAGGTATTGGGACATGGCAAGGTGGTCATTTCTCCGGATTCATCCATTGAGAAAGTCCTTCTTGTTGAGTCCCTTGGCTATAATCTTCTTTCCGTCTTGCAACTTTGTGAGTGCAATTTTACATGTGTATTTGGGCGTCATCATGTGCTCGTCCTTCACACTATTTCTCTTAAAGTAGCCTTTGTTGGATTTGTGGAAAACGGTATGTACATAGTGGATTTCTCGAAAGAAACTACACATATCGCCACATGTCTAATGGCTAAATCCGACGTGGGGTGGCTTTGGCATCGCCGCCTAGGCCATGTCGGTATGAGAAATTTACAAACTCTTGTGAAGGGTGAGCATGTGATAGGACTAACAAGTGTGAATTTTTCCAAAGATCGTCCTTGTAGCTCTTGTATTGCCGGAAAGATGCATGAGAAGAATCATCCCAAGACATCAATCATCGCCACAACAAGACCCTTTGAGCGCATTCACTTGGATTTATTTGGGCCTCCCACATATGATAGTCTTGGTGGCAATAAGTATTGTTTGGTTATTGTTGATGATTATACAAGATACACTTGGGTTTTCTATATCAAGAAGAAGAGTGAAACTCAAGAAAGATTCATAACTTGGGCCACCGAAGTGCAACGCCAATATGACACCAAGATCTTGTCCATTAGGAGTGACAATGGGTCCGAGTTCAAGAACTACACCATGGATGAATTCTTGAGTGATGAGGGGATAAGACATCAATATTCCGCCGCGTACACCCCTCAACAAAATGGTGTAGCGGAGAGGAAGAATCGCACACTTATTGATATGGCAAGAACTATGATGGCCGAATTCAAATCTCCATATAACTTTTGGGCCGAAGCCATCAACACCGCTTGTCATCTATCTAACCGACTCTTCCTTCGTCCGATGATTGGCATGACTCCATATGAGCTCCTAACCGGTAACAAACCCAACCTCAAATATCTTCGAGTTTTTGGGTGCAAATGCCAAGTCTAGATAAAGGGAACTAGATTGTCTAAGTTTGATGCTAGAAATTTTGAAGGCATTTTTGTTGGTTATGCCACGAACTCCCACACTTATAGAGTCTACAACATATCCACCGGGTGTGTTGAAGAATCTATGAATGTGGAATTTCATGAGGATAATGGCTCCCAAGTGGAGCAAATTGATTGTGATGTTGTAGGTGATGAACCGTCCTCCATAGCCATAGGAAGAATGGGTGTAGGTCCACTTATACCCGTTGAGGGACACCTTGTGGCGAATGAGGATGGAACTAGCTCCACGCAAGTGGAGCCCCCTACATCAACCACCAATCAAATGGTAGACCAAGAGCAAGAAGAAGAATTTCATGTGGATACCTCTCATCAAGAAAGTGATCAAGATCCACCCAATGATAATGGTGGAAATGATTTTGGTGATTCGTCACCAAGAACTCCAATACGAGTGGACAATGGACTTGATGAAGGAAATGATGAGGATATTCCCCCAATGAAAATCCCGATGATGCACTTGTTCATATCATGACTCGTCAAGCATCAAGATTGCAACAAAAGTCACTATATCAAAAGAACATCATTGGTGGCTTGGGGAGAAGTGTCTCCACTCGTGGACAAGTACTCAAGTTTTGTGGTTTTCATTCATATGTCTCTCATGTTGAACCCATCAAAGTTTATGATGCTCTTGAAGATGAAGATTGGGTTCAAGCTATGCATGAAGAGCTCCATAATTTTGAAAGAAACAAAGTATGGTCACTAGTGGAAAGACCCAAGGATCATAATATCATTGGAACTAAATGGGTGTTCAAAAACAAGCAAGATTCTCATGGGCAAGTGATTCGCAACAAGGCTCGATTGGTTGCTCAAGGCTACTCTCAAGTCAAAGGACTTGACTACGGTGAAACTTTCGCCCCCGTAGCTAGGCTTGAATCCATTCGTATATTACTTGCATTTGCCACTAGTCATAACTTCATCTTGCATCAAATGGATGTTAAAAGTGCTTTTCTAAATGGACCTCTAAATGAAATGGTATATGTTAAACAACCTCCGTGGTTCGAGGATCCTAAGTATCCTAACCACGTCTACTTCCTCCATAAGGCTTTGTATGGCCTCAAACAAGCCCCACGCGCTTGGTATGATCATTTAAAGGAGTTCTTAGTGGATCGTGGTTTCGTACTTGGGGTAATTGATCCCACTCTCTTTACCAAAAGTGTAGATGGTCATTTCTTTGTATGCCAAGTATATGTTGATGATATTATATTTGGATCCACTAACGTGAGTTTTGTAGATCAATTTGCAAAACTAATGACAAGTGAATTTGAGATGTCTATGATGGGGAAATTAGAGTTCTTTCTAGGCTTTGAAATCAAGCAATATTATGAAGGGACTTTTATTTGTCAAGCCAAATATATTCAAGACATGCTCAAGAAATTTGATATGAACAATGCCAAACCACTACCTTATCCAATGCCAACAACCACGAATCTTACTATGGATCATGAAGGTATACCGGTAGACCCTAAACTTTATCGATCCATCATTGGATCTTTGCTTTACCTCTGTGCATCTAGACCGGACATTATGTTTAGTGTGGGTTTGTGTGCAAGATTTCAATCTAACCCCAAGGAAAGCCATATGATTGCGGTCAAGAGGATTCTTAGGTACTTGGTTGACACTCCCACACATGGGCTTTGGTATCCATCAAACACAACTTTTGATCTTGTGGGATATTCGGATGCGGATTGGGGAGGTGACAAAGTGGATAGAAAATCAACCTCGGGTGCTTGCCAATTCCTTGGTAGGTTCCTTGTGTGTTGGTCTTCCAAGAAGAAAAATTGCATTGCCACCTCCTCCACGGAAGCGGAGTATATTTCCGCCGCAAGTTGTTGCTCTCAACTCTTATGGATGAGGCAATGTCTTAAGGATTTTGGAATTAAGATTAAGACAATGCCTCTTTTATGTGACAATGAGAGTGCTATTAAGATTGGTCACAATCCGGTACTTCATGGCAAGACCAAGCATATTGAGATTCGGTATCATTTTATTCGGGATCATGTGGCCAATGGTGATATCTCACTTTCTTATGTCAACACTAAATATCAACTTGCCGACATCCTTACCAAGCCTCTAGATGTGAAGAGATTCAAGGAATTGAGGAGTGAGCTCAACATCGTATGTGCAAGCAATTTTAGTTGATTGAAAATCTTGCATACACACCCCTACTAGACTCTTATTTGGATTTAGATGCACGCATAGACATAGGGGAGTGTAGCTCAATCAATGAGCCAACACTACCTTTATAATGCATAAATAAACAAATCATGACTAAATGATCATTTTTAATGACATCATGTGCTTCAATGATGAGTCTCGACAATGCACCCAAGATACATCTTCGCGGTGACATATCGAACATACTCATACATGGTGGCTACGGCCACCACCAATTTTCAATGCGACATTTGTGTTCGAGTGTTCACTCATTTGCCCTTCCACTTGTTTTCATATTTCATTGGTATCCAATGTTGCCCATTTCGTTTTTCTTTTTTTTTCTCTCCATTGGATACAAATGAAAACATCATATGCATGTCATCATCCTCATTTCATTCGTGCACATGGTCAAATAAAATTGCTCTGAGAAACAAACTCATGAAAATGTTGTTAGAATATATTTCATGAAAATCCTTGAATTGAAATATTGTTTTTGTTGTGTGTTGTGGATTGATAAGTTGTGTAGGTTCACTTTGTTTTTATTATCTGTTTTTCAAAAAAAAAACACACACACACAAGCCCAGCCC
This sequence comes from Alopecurus myosuroides, assembly GCA_028641055.1. Lineage (NCBI taxonomy): Eukaryota > Viridiplantae > Streptophyta > Magnoliopsida > Poales > Poaceae > Alopecurus > Alopecurus myosuroides. Next base: position 275,965,840 of record CM054057.1, on the reverse strand, counting down.
ACCCCAACAGCCAACAGCCGAAAAAAAACAGACAAAAAAAAACTGCGCGCGCACGCCCCCGCCCCGGCCCCAGCCGCCGCCGAGCCGGCCCCAGGCCGGGTGCCAGGCCGGGGCGTTCGGCCACCTGCCCGGCCTCGCGCTGCCGCCGTGCCGGCCCCGGGCCAGGGGCTAGGCCGGGCTGCTCGGCCACCACGCCGGCCTCGACGCCGGCCTCGCCTCCCGCGCACCGGCCCCAGGCCGGCCGCCCTGCCCACCCACCCCCACCCGCCCGCTCGAGCCGGCCAGGCCGGCCTCACGCCCGGCCCCAGGCCGGGGTGGGGCGCTGCCTCCCCATATGCACACACGCACGCACGCACACCTCCACCAACCACCCCCATCCCTTCTTCTTCCTTTCCCAAACCTCCATTAGAGCCCCTTAGGTGCTCTCCCCCTCCCCCCACCTCCCTAGACCATCCCCACCGCCCAAATTCACGGATCCGCAAGCCCTCGGTCTTCTCCGCCCCCTCCTCCACACGGATTTCTTATTGACCCCTTATTGGAGGAGATCGGGTCACTTCATTGCCTAGTGATTTTTGTTTGACGATGGCTTCGAACTCGGGTAATTTTTCTTTGGGCTATTCTATGTGTTATGTGTATGTGAGTGCTATCCATGGGTGTGCTTCTACTAGTGTTCATGTGCTAGATTTTTTTTCTCCATATATTCATGCTAGGGTTCATGTCACTAGTTTTTATTCCTATGCCATGCTATGTTAATGTCATATATGCTCCTCGTGTTCTAGCCGTGTGATATTATGTTTCACGTCATTTTGCAACTTATCTTCTCATGATTGGCCATGGCTCAACAAATATAATTTCCACATCATTGATATGATTGTCCTAGTGTTGTGCTTATAAACTATTCTATTCATTGTGACATGATTTGTGTGCTATGCCCTAAATATTTTTACATACTCATGGTGTTTCTAGTATCATGCCCAATATTTTTTTTCTCATGCCTATTGTCACTAAGCACACCACACAATCCTATTCACATGCTATGATAATGTGCTCCCTCTAATAAGCATGTGCCTTGTCCTCATGAATGTTGTGCTCATGATTGTTTTTCACCATGTCACTATCACATATATTCATGGATTCATTTTTTTCAAACAACGACCATGTGCACTCATCATCATGCTCCATACCCATGCATCATATGTTTCAGGTGATTCCAATCCTCAAGATGAGTCCGAGGTTCCCCGCTCTCTCCGCCCTCGCACCTCCCGCAAGAAGAGTGCCCTGGATGTTGCTGGTTCTACTCCCTCACGGAGACAGGCTCCATCTCTTCCAATCAATCCGAAGGAGCCCGTGATCAAAAACTGGGGTGGTCTTAGTACCACCGACTTTGATGAAGCAAGGTTGAAATTTAATCCTTATGAGTTTGGTGAAAGCACATGCTCGGATCCTCGGTTCTATTGCAAGATGCATCAAGTCATGCATGAATTTATTCTTGGCAAGCTTCAGCACAGTCACGTGGATCAACATTACTTTGACATTGAGTATGCTCGCAACAAGTGGCCTGAAGTTATGGAAATCATGGACTACCACCACCTCACTCCTCTCATGGGTGACACCCTTGCTCATCCATTCTCTCCAGAGCTGCTCAGGGAGTTTTACTCTACCGTTCACTTCTCCTCTGGAGGCCCCACGCGGCTCCCGCGTACGTTGACATGGATGATCGGTGGATCCAAGTGTGAGGCTACCATGGATGAGTTTGGTACTATTCTGGGTATCCCCGAGTATCGGTTTGATTATACCTTCTATTTCCGCATTCATGGGGATTCCAACAAAATCATGAAGGCCAAGGAGGGTATTCGCCATTGCTATCCCGACGGTACCGGCTCCATGCATATTCCCAAGATCAAGTTCTTTTCTGAGCATTGGTATATGGTACACGCTATTCTTCGCAACACCATCAACGCCAAATTTGGTGAGAAGGGCGAGGTACGCAAGTGGATGATCAACCTTCTATTCCACATTGAGTCTCAGATGAGGGCTCGGAAGCAATTGGATGTTCTGGACTACATGTGGCAGGAGATGCAGAATGTGGTTAGGGAAAAGTGGGTCCCCATCTATGGCTCTATATTCAGCGTCTTATTGAGACCAGGATCCCAGCCGGTCTTGTCAACAACTATGCCACGGTGACTCCCAAGAAATCTATTCTTATGTTTGATGCTCCCATTGAGTCTGCTGCTGATCCAAGGCCTAAGCGCACCCGCACCGAGTCGTTTGCTCGCCGCTCTCCTTCACCTTCTCCTCCTCCTGAGACTTTCAACCTCAAGAAGATTCTTCAGAAGATGAACTGCTTCTTCATTGATAAGCAGCATCAGGATTATGAGGCCTATCGCAAGGGCAAGGCCTCTAGTCGCCGTCAGCGCTCCATACAGACTGCTCTTCATATTCCCCTTAGTCCTCCCAGCTCAGATGAGGTGTCAAAGGAGAAGTGGAAGTCTGCGCATACTTATTGGTGTGGAGATGATGCTAGCTCACTTGGCTCCTTTGCGGCGCAATACACTACCCCTGGTGCTAGCTCCAGTCAGGTTCCTCCAGAGGACTTCATTGAGGAAGATGAGGAGATGGGCGACGAGTGATTGGATTGCATTTTTCTCCCTTTTTGGTGTATGATGCCAAGGGGGAGAAACACTCACGCATTGCATTGCATTTCATGCATTCATTTGCGTCTTATCTTCGTGATTTGCTTTCGTCATTCTTATTTGAGACTATTTGTGCCGTTGTGCGTTTCGTTGAAACTTTGGTGTTATTGTAAGACTATGTCGTCATTTATCTATCGTACTCTTTATCTATATATTATGCGTGTGATAGTTGATATATTGAAGATCATAGCAAGGCTATCATGTTATTTCATCTACTCACTATTTCGATGTGTTCAAGCCATAATGAGGGTAGTTGTTATTCATCTATAAATATGAGAAGAATGTTATGGTAAGATCGTGGTAAATATTATTGCTCACCCTTGTGTTCATACATGTGTATCTTCAATGTTAAAATCATGATTGGATTAATTCTCGCACTCCACATAAGTATGTCGTAGTCACATCATTATCTTATAAAACATAGTGTGAAGTTGAGTTTATGAAAGGAGCACTCAACGTGATTATCAAATATACATGTCAATTGTTATGGGCACACAAATAGGGGGAGTACGAATATATGTTAATTCTCTCACAAATAGCTATGCAAAATTATTTCTTACGCAAATCCGTATGTTGTCATCAAACATCAAAAAGGGGGAGATTGAAAGAACATAGTTCCTAAATCCTATTTTGAGTGTTTGATTACAACATATAGATGGACTAATGTGTTTTGCTAAGTGTACTCAGAAAAGATCTACCCGTAAACATCATACAAGTCGCAGAAATAAGAGAGAAAAGATTACGGAAAAAGATGTGGAAGAGAAGAGAAGAAACGGAAAAGAAAAGGGAAAAGAGGAGAAGAAATAGGGGTGGCCGGCCTGCTGGCCGGCCTGGCCGGGCTCTAGGCCGGGCTGGCGCTAGCCCCCCCAGCGCCCCATGCCGGCCCCACGCCGGGTGCCAGGCCGGGTGGCTCGGGTGGGGGTCCGGCCTCCCCCTCAGCCCCCGCCGGCCCCAGGCCGGGTGCTAGGCCGGGTGGCTCGGGTGGGGGGCCGGCCTCGCCTAGCTCCCATGCCGGCCCCAGGCCGGGGTGGGTTTGGCCCGGCCCTGGCTGCCCCCAGGCCGGCCAGGCCGGCCCCCAGGCCGGGGGGGGCGCAGGAAGGTGAAAATACCCCCCCCCCCCCAACGACCGTATTTCGAAAACGGGTATAAATAGGGGGTCTCCACCTACCTCCTTGCTTTGTCAATCTCACCCACACTTTCTCACACCACCATTGATTGACCAAGCTCAAGCTCAAGAACAAGATCTCCACAAATCCCCAACCAAAGCTCGTGATACTTTGGGATTTGAAGGAGACATCCCCGATCTACAACTCCACCGAGTCGATTAGAAATCCACCCACTCATCCCTTAGGGATCTTGTCATTCTTAGTTCATTGGAGCTAGGAATCTTGTTGCTCTTAGTTCATCGGAGCTCGGAGCCTTGTTGATATCCCCGGTGCTTTTGTGCCCGTGGATCTTGCTTCTCGGAGTCTTGGAGGCTCTTGGGATTTGGTGAGGACCCTCCAATCTTGTGGAGTGTGCCTCATCCTTGTAAAGGTTCTAGTTGTCAACCTCAACGGCAACATAGTGATTCGAGCCTATCCACATCGGTGGAAGGACTCGAAGGAGATACGGTGTGTCATTTGAGGCCTACTCGGTGTTCCACTTTGGTGGCACCGCACCGCTCCAACGGAGATTAGCTTCCATTGGGAAGTGAACTTCGGGATACATCTCCGCGTCACTATGTTCGGTTATTCCTCAACTTACCTTTACTAGTTACTACTAGCTTAGTCATATACTTACCTTGTGCTAGTTGTACTTGCTCAACATATAGGATTGTTCACCTAGTTGCATAATCTAGATAATCTATATTTGAGCATTACCTTGTTAACTTGAAAAATAAGTTAAAATTTGTAGTTAACCTATTCACCCCCCCTCTAGTTAACCTCTCGATCCTTCAAGAGTCTTAATCCTTCTTGGGGGCTATTGTCAGATATATACCGAATAGGGGTATATCAGATGGCGGTCCAAAGTGCCGGATTACCATGGTGGCCCAAATGGTAGTGGGCTATGGTCCATTGGGCGGCCCAGTAAGCCGATGCACAGAAGCCGAATTCTAGAAGAACCAGGATCACGGTCCACGTGATCTGGCGTGGAGAAGAAGGCGGATTCCTTACTTTCCAAGTTAATAGTTACCGTAGTCTTCTAGGTTTCCTACTCTGTATGCCCTAATCCGGCTATTATATAAAGATGGACGGGAGATATTATAAATAGACAAGAAGCTAAAGGCTAACTCGCCGAGAGGTTGATCCTTGACGAGAAGCTGATAGAACCTCACACTGTACTCTGTATTTACAGGCTTTAGTCCTGAATAGTGAGATTGCAGGAGTAGGAACGTCGCATTACTGCGTCGTACCGAACCTGGGTAAAAACCCTGTGTCATTGTCCTTTGCACAATCACGTCCCCCCACATCTCTATCAGTAGTCTCATGGCACCCCCGTCTATGAATTCTACTACGATGTCTCGACACCTTGGTTTATTTCTAAGGGAAAACTGTTGCTGTGCTCATCATACCTTCCTCTTGGGGTCTCCGAATGAGTGCAAGATCTACACCATCACCTAGCCTCAGTGCTTGGCGCTCGGCATCCATGGTGGCCACGGTTGTGCCAGCTCGAGAACAAGGGGCATGGTGGAGCATGCCAGGCAAGTTCACGGAGGCGCGGCGTCCTCCAGAGACTAATAGAGAGGAAGGGGAGGCTTTGAGGCGAGCGGAAACAAGCGCTCTCAGCTTTCCCCCGCAGGTGTTCGACAATGAGTAGAGTGAGAAGGAAAAAGAGAGGGGGCGAATGGAGATCACGGGTGTGCTCCTAGTAGGCTCGTGGATCTAGTAGACAAGGAGGGAGGGAGAGGTGCACGATCCAGGTGTTGGAACGCGGCCGACGTGTCGTGCGCGTCCTAGGCGCCATGGCCAGCTCACGGGCAAGGAAGAAGGAGACAAGGAGAGAGGAAGAGGCTTTGCCAGGGGTCATGGGGTGCGATAGGAGACTTCTGGTGCAAGGTCTTCTCCTAGAATGTGGATTGATAAAGAGGGGGTGATCAATATCTGTCCACTAGTTGGTGGCTATGAGAGAGAGAGGTAGGGGTAGGTAGACCATGTCTAGGAGGGTGAGGGAGATGTTTTCTATCTCTCAGAACAAGAGACAGATGGGTAGAGTGAAATATTTGGCTAGGACATGCATGAACTCCATGGTGATCAGAATAACCAGTGAGAGTTTTTGGTTGTTTTCACAAGAATTTTGAATAGAACACATGTAAAAGATCATGTACAATGGATATATGAAAAATGTAGTATAGGGATGTTGGCCTCACAATTTTTTTAAAATATTTGTTTCACAAAATTTTGGAAATTTTAAAAGGGCTGAAACTATTTTTGAATGTTTTCTTCCAAATTTTCAAAACAACTTCAGATGTTTTTGTATAAATAAGTCCCACATGACCATGTGAATGTTGGGTAATTTTTCCAAGAATTTAGGAAAAACTTTTATTCACAAAATATTTACAAGTCCATTTCTGGCCTTTTGGAAAATAAAATAAAATAAATAGTAAAATGTCTTTTAAACAAATATTTTTTGAGTTGAGATGAGAGAGTATATAATATAGGTCTCAAAATTTATTTTTAATAAATAACTCTTTTGAAAACATTTGAGGTTCCAAGAGGAAAAAGGGTGAAAACGGGAGATTATTTAATAGGCCAAAAACCCCGAGAGAAGAATAATCAAGTGGCCATTGAAAAATAAATGGAACACATGGATGTAATATATAAGTCATGAAGATGGAAAGGTAGGTTTATGGAGCTAAAAAGTGAACAAGAGTGATTTTTAAGAAGACAACCAAAATGCATCAAGATAACAGGGATGTGATCAATATTTTGGGAATGCCTTAAAAAGGACTTTGAAAGAAGACGCTGAAGAGTTTCAATATCCAAATTAACAACTTGGATGGACATTATAGATATGAAACATGAGATCCATAAAGTTGCATTGATGAATAGATCAGGATTTGACATAGAGGCATGTCTCCAAAGTTGGAAGATTGAAAGAAAACAAAAGATGAGATAGAGATAGGATGGAATCTGATACTGATGCATGGTCTTGTTATTTATAGATTTTAGTCATTTAAAACACTCAAATTCATAACCATAATCAAACATATATAAACACTTCAAGGCAAACACAGATAAGGTCACACATAAGCAGGAAAATAACAAGACTATCAGGTTCACTCAAGCAATGGGGTTCTTTAATCCAATTTCCAAAGTGGTTTATCAAGTGCTAAATAAAGGTAGTAATCAAGCCATACTATGACAATATTATTTTAGAAGGGAGTTCAACTCAAACCTTGTTATTTAAAAAATAATATAATTGAGGTAGAACACAGGGGTAATATAGTCCCCACTTATGGGTTTTGCAAAAAAGGAAGTGAGAAGGTTTTTTTTTGAAATACTCGCAAAAATATCTTGGTTGAAAACAGGTAGGAGATGATTACCTCCATAATAATTTTCATATAGTTTTGGAAAATACATTTTGTTTTCTAAAAGGCTTCGCCTTTGGGTTGTTGTTAAAAGCAAATCATTTTAAAAGGGGTTTGGTCAAAATAGAGTGATAGATGAAGGTGACATGTTTTTCTTGTCACGGCTAGGTCACCAGGGTTAAGTTTTAAGAAGGTTATGAACATTGATTTTATTGTTAGGTGTTAACAAACTCAAACACAAACACAAGCAAATAGAAGTTAAACACAAGCATAGAAGTGAAACACAATCATAAGTCAAACATTTCAAAAAAAAAATGTTGGCCCTGATTTTTTGGGTTATTGAAAACCAATTTTTCATGTCTTCCGAAATTGGGTTGTTACAAAAATAGCCGTTGGGATAGGTGTTCACCATCATTTTCCTATTTATTCTCCAACCGTTCATGTATGGTTTCCATTCGACACAAATTTGGAATATTCATCTTATCAGAGACTATTTGATCCTCATCGCCGACATGGCCGGATTCAAATACTTCTCGAAGGAGCTATGGACGTGAGATGACCCGGCTATGCAAACGCCATTTGGGTGGTGCGTCATGTCTAGCAACCAAGTCATGGCGTCCATGGAGCAAAAACTTCATGGACGCGCTCTCGTCGGTCGAGTGCTAGGGTCACGACCTCTAGTATCGTCGACTTCGACTGACATCATGGACAAACTTGGCACACAATTCTTGATTCTGTGGAGCCAAGTTCTCATAGAGATGTGCGCGTCACCCGACGATTTCTTCATGCGGTTCTAGTCAGCCGACGATTGCAAACGTGTCTTACGCACCTCAAAATCTTTCAGGTGCGGCGACACGACCATCAATTTCTCTTGCTGGCATGAGGCCTATGGAGGCACACCGTTGGAGCTTGGCTATCTATGCACGCTAAGCTTTGACATCATCCCTTTACGCGCCAGGGAGCTGGGGGCATTGAACCTGCTCGTCAAGAACCTCGGGGGCGAGGTGGTGCAGCTGCCGCCGGCCTCAGACATGAGGTCCATCAAGGTCAAGACGTGGATGAAGGACCCGTGCACTGTCCTAAAGGTGTACCATGTAGATATACCGCACCCGATCACTAGAGACCCTATATCTGCGTCCCATCCATCCTCGCTAGAGAGAATGTGGTCCTACACCCACCCGATTTTCATTCATATAGTCGACTTTGCTGACGGTGGGCCAATCATCACCGACAATCCGCGTTGTCGCTCGCGTGATGGCGGACACACCTTTAGAGGAAGAGCGGGCTGAGAAACATTTTGATCGATGTTGGTTTCATGTAATAAATAATCACTATCTTGCGATAAGCACCCGATTTATCAATAAATAAATAAGGCCAACACGCCGCCGCACTACTTGGCATTGCAGTACCGAGGTTCGAGACTACGTGGCGGAGGGGAACGATCCCACGGTGTAGAGGAAGGTGTTCGGGTATGCAAATGGTATTCATTCAACACACTTATAATATCCTGGTCAACACGAGCGCCACAGTCAACAAAAAATCCGGAACTCGCAAATATATATCCGTACGACACAAACATTTTGTTTTGGCGCCGATCTTTCCGTCGTGGCAGGTTTCCTCCATAACTCTAACTCGAATATGGGAGTCAATTGCAGTCAGACACATTTCGATTTCTCGTCCTTTCCCCTCTACACCGTCTCGACGACCTACCTTTCCCCTCTCACTGCACCGCCTCTTCCCTTCCGACGGAGCAACGCTCTCGCGTACCCTACCCAGGCCACACCCCTCTCCCCTCCTCTCCCCGCCTCATTGGACCCAGAGTACTCTCTTCCTCATTAATGGTATGTGATTTCTTTGGATCTGCGAAGTACAATAGGGTGGGTCTAATTTGATATGTGATTCATTTCATACATCTACTGTAACATCCCTGATTTTTGGAAAATGCAAAAATCACAAAAATTTGAAACTTTTGTTTTCATGTTTAGTAAGTCACCAAAAACCAAATGAGATTCAAGAAACAAAATAAAACAATACATATTTCAATGAAATTGAAATTACCAATCCAGTTATGCCTCTGTTCCTTAAATCCTAAAACCTTATTCAAAAATAAGTTTCTTTATATAAAAGGAATAATTTTTTGACAAACCTTTACCTAAAATGTTTGAAACTCCAATATTATATTGATAATATTTTATGAAAAAAAAATCAATATTTATAACCCTTAATAAAGTTCTAAGCCTTAAAAGTATTTGATGAGAATAAAATTTATTAATAATAACTTTTAGTTGTTATTCCAAGGTTTAAACATGAAGGTGTGAATATAAAATGATTTGCTTTGAAAATAACATAAAAGAGGACTATGAAAACAATATTATGGGTTGTGGAATTTTTTCTAAGCCACTTTGATAATTCCCGAATTTTCTATTTTAAAAATAGCATTAAGTTACTATAAATAAATCCTCCTTATCCTAAAATTATAAAATATGAAAATGTTTAAAAATGACTTCCAAAAATAGTTTTTTGACATGTATAATGTCTCTGAAATTTTATTTAATCAAAAACATCATTTTATTATTTTTCCAATTTTTAAATAACATTAAGTACTATTAGTAATTAATTTATAATTACAAAATATGAAAATTAGAAATGTGTTCAAAGTTGCATAAAAATGTGTCCAATGGAAATATATTAATTTTACAAGTATTTAGAAATTAATTTGAGGTAATTTGGGTTAATAAAACAGAAGTTATTAAAAACACGAAAAAAAGAAAAAAAATGATGACGTCATCGTCATCAAGCTGAGGCCGATTTCCTTCCTCTGTCGTTACTCCTCCACTGCCGTTTCTTCATCGCTTGATTCCGGGTGTTACAAGCCATAAATCTCCGAGCCGTTTGCTCCCACTTAAAGCCCTCCCACTCCTCGTCTTTTCCCCTCTCCTACCCTCTCAAATCGTGCCCCCACGTGAGAGCATTTTGTCACCGGACTTGAGCCGCGCCGTCGCCGTGATCCTCGAATTCTGGCAAGGTTGTCCATTACCCTCTGTCTTTGTTGGTTCCCCGTGGTTTCCCATGCCCATGCGCACATCTATAATTTTTTTTGTTGTTTCTCTTGCATTTGTTCTGCCGCATCGAGCTCGCCGAGGTTCGCCGGAATTGCCACGACCCCGTCCGTGTTGCGCTGTCATCCCCGGAAGCGAGGGAGCAAGCAGACCCCACCATCGGCCTCGCCGTGTTGCATGGAGTCTCTCCGTGGTCTCCCCAAGCCCGGAGGCCCCTTGTAGCGTTGCCGCCGTCGAGATTTGCGTCTCAGGCCACCGGAGTGCCACCCTCCTCTTCATCTCCGGCCACCTCCCCGGCAAGGTATAACCCTAGCCCTTCTAGCTCGTTCGATCTAGATCCAATGGATGAGAATAGATCATTTAAATGAAAAGGTATCGGCCAATAAGAAGCTGCCAAGTCAGCATGAGCGTTATGTCCTTATCCGTCGCCTAGCGCAGCGCACAGCTGGCCCAAGCCCACCTTATATCCGTCGCACCGCGCGACAAATAGCCATTTTTGGCCCAGCCAGTCTCTGGAATTATTTCCGAATAGAAATTAAAAAGTAGATTTTGCAGAAAAGCCCCTGAAACTTTGAAACTTCATAACTTTTAAACCACTTGGCCAAATTTCTTAATCTTGGACTTTTTGAAATCCCCTGGATCTGTAGAATCTTTTAGCACTGTTAAAATTCAAAATTGATAAACTTAAATTGGTTCAAATTCAAATATGCTTGTTTGATGAATTTTGGCATAATTCAAATTCTACAAATCCAAAAATTGCAAATAAAATATATTTGGAAACCTTAGGATGTGTAGTTTCATACCCTCTGTCCCAAAATAATTTTTGAACAAATTAAATTTGAATTTAGAATTAATTGGTATATTTGAGTATTTTTGACTAGATTTATTTTCCATAAATAATTAGAATATGTTCCCTTAACCAAAATTGCTCCATTTGGTAACCTTGAACCAGAGAAATCAGTATCTAAACCTTTTGGACAACCTTGAACCATTTCCTTGTAAGTTGGACCAAAAATCCATCTTAGTGAACCACTAGTTGATCATGCCTTAGATTTTGTTTCTATTCTTTCTACCATTGTTTGTTGTGGCCATTTTGAATCCAAGACCAAGTCCCTAGTATGTAAACCATATAAGAGACCAAGTAGTGAATCTCAAACACTATTACTATAGTTTTCTATCTACTCCTCCATCCCCCTATTCTTGCTTCAAGAATCCATCAAGTTAGCAAATGAAAAACAAGACTCAAGCAATAGAACGCTTTCACTTTCAACTTGGTGGCAACATGAAGAGCTACAAGGATGGTCAATGAAGAAATTTTGAAGAAAAGACTCCACAAATAGAAGCAACTCAAGGAAGTGAAAGTGTTAAGAAATCCAGAAGAAAACATCTCCCTCTCTCTTTCTATCTTTCTTCCTATTTTCTTTCTCTTGACTTAGTGGTATTTTGTGCCCATCCCATACCCAAACCAAATTAGTGAAGTGAAAGCCATGAAGAAATCAATGAAGATCAAGAGAAGAATCCATCCAAGCAAAATACTACAATAGAAGCATGAAGATGATCTTCAAGAAGACAAGCATGTGAAGACTTGGAGCCATCCACACAAGTTGAAGAATAACAAGTTGTTTTTGTCCAGACCTTGACCCAAATGGAAAATACCAAGACTTTAACTTGTTATCTCCTTTGTTATGAAGTTAGTTGAACCTAGACCTAGCCTCAACCAAAATGGAAGGACTAACTTAGATCACTCAAATGTTTTGATGAAAAAACTAAGTGTTACACTTTGTATTGTGATACTTTAGTTGAAATAGTGAGATCACCTTGGTGAACTCTTGGAACTTCCTCGACAAGTATGGTTATAATAAAGTTAGTTTTCTACAAAACTCAACCTAGTCCATCCCAAGTAAAACCTTGTAAAGTTCTTAGAATGTATTGAACCATTAGAGAATAGATTATTTCAAAATCAAACCTTGACCTTGTCCTAGCCAACTTGGTCCAATTCCTTTGTTATGTTATTTGCTCTGTTTGCTTTCTCCACTTATGTGTTTGATTGCTAGGATGCTTGTTTATTTTGTTATTGTGTTTTCAATGAATAGATGGTACGGAGAGCAACGATCTTTTGTGAAGAGAGTGTGAATATCTTCACCAACTTCAACAAGGCAAGTAACACACCATCAACTACCCATTATTTTCTATATGCATTAGTTGATTTTGAGTAGTATGCATGATAGGAAATTTTAATAAGTTATATTATGCTATGCTATTATCCTAGTAGTGTGTAGCCTTCTCTTTTACCCTTGTTATTTTGATAGCCTTAGAACTTAGTAGATGCTATGCAATATTACAAATTGTTTTACTAGATGTTGAGGAAAAATTCTAAGTATAACTAATGAATGAACCACCTGGGTGGAAGTGGTAAGACTGGTTTATGTTGAGTGTTGCCTCAGGGCCCTTGTCTAAGGGTTATTCCACTTGAGGTTGTCACTTGCGGATGGCCACCCAGGAACAAAGAGATTACTATGTCCCTCTAAATCTAGTAGCTTCCCGTGCAGCCTTTTGACAATATGGGCTCTGTCTTGATCAATTAAGTTGTGAGAGTTCAGCCCAGGCTTGACTAGCAGATGTAGCAAAATTATAGGTGGAACGGTCTTGCCGGTGGGTTTGGACTTCTTCTTCTGAAAGATATCGTCTCAATTCTCTCCTTTCCATGATGCACTCCGGGTGTATAGGATGTTTGGGCTAATTGAAGACAAAGGGTGAAAGTGCACAACCTCTGCATAGTCAACAAACTAAGATCTTAGCCGTGTCCCCGGTTATGGACAACTATGAGCGGCTGGACAAGGATTGACGGAAGAATCTCATCACCAATTTCAAGAAGTAAAATTTTGACCAAGTGATCAGTATTGTGGAGCTTGGATCTTAATCCAATGTTGCCACCCTTTTGAAAAGAAAAGTTGGTTTTACAAAGTGATAGGAGAAAACTGGCTTTATGCAAAACTTAGCCAAAAATCCACTCAGCCAAATAAGCATGTAGTATTAGTCTTGCCATTTATATCCACCATAGTGTTACTTGCCAATACATTAAATTGTATTGACTCCCTTGTGGCTGCATATTCCAAATTGCAGATATTTCTGAAGACGGGTGAGGATTTCGTTTAGGATCTCGAGACTATCGCCAACATGTTTTGCCTGTGGCACATGAAGAAGATGGGCTCAATGTTGTACTATGTTTTCCGCTGTTTATGCTAGTCTTCTGAGACTATGCAATGTTGTAAACCCTATTTTGTAAAGACTGGATCATGCGATGTAATAGAATTTGATGCATTTTCTTGATATTTCATTTTGTACTGTGGTGCTAGCAATTGATCCAGGGACTAGCACAATAACATAGGTGTCCTTACATTATTTAAATGTGGGAACGCTACATCTACTTTTTAGGAGGATCACTTTCAATTCTAAGGCACGTGCGACTTGAAGAACGAAGGAAGAAGGTCCAGTTTCGTGATACATATTCCCGAGGACAAATATTATATGGTACATATTGTTTCAACAGGTGCTCGCATATCATTGATTGCTTAACTACCATCCGAATAGCAGTTCAGCACACATGGATTATGTGTCATGTAATTTTGGTTTTGTAAACACGATTGTTGATTGCTGTTTGTTGTAGTTTGTTCCTTGCCGTGTGAGGAAACAGATAAATAATACAACTGGGGACTAAATGAAAATTGTGACTCCAGATGGATTTATGTATAAATTTAGTCTTGAGAAATAAGAGGACACCACAAAGATTACTAGCGCAGACTGGGACGACCTTGTCAAGCACTACATATTAAAATACTTTGATGAGATAGTGGTGGATTTGGATCACCATGAATTCTTCAAAACTACTATACTTGACCACTCCAATGAAGAGAAGGACCCGCTCATTGAGGGAGGTTATATATATAGTATCTTATATCTACAAAGGCAATTATAGATCTCTAAACATGCATGCAGATGTATATTTTACTAACATTAATTGTAATATATGGTATGCAGATCAACAAGTCAATGTGTTTCAGTATCCGTTAGCTATGCAGGGTAAAAAAAAATCGACAATCAATAACTGATGCGTAATTCATGTTTGGTGTTACTAGTTTCTTCAGAAATAGAACCTCATACTATATACCTATTAATTTAAAATAGTGTGGTTTCTTTCTTATTTTGTAGAATACTTAGAAGTACTTGATTGTTTCGAATACAATGAGTGATTGTCGTCACTGCGTTCTATACGTCTACAAAGAATTGTTGATTTCGGTAGAAATCACTATCAACGCATGGATTTTCTTATTGATCACAAGGTTATAGACAGAAACATTCGGGGTGCTACACTAGTAAATAACAACCTAATTAGTCAAACTCAAATTCCCTTTCATATATTCGAATTCTACATGCAACATCATTGATATGTCTAATCCAATTTGCAGAAGATTGGAAATGGATTTCATCAACAATTCAGCATCCTCTCGTCAGGTGTACTATCCCTGTCGATGGAACGATTAAGCCACAAAGCCAATGTACCATGGTTTGTAGATTAAAAGAGACGAATTTACGCTGGAGAAGACACAGTGGAATGCATTTACTAGCAACACTGGGATTAAAATCGGATTGGTCATCGCTCTCTGCGCTGAAAGGATCAATGGTGCTATCCATATGTGTCTTCATCAAGTAATGTGATAGCTATTATTCTGTACAATATGGTACTTCAAACATATAACCTAGATCTAGTAGGATTTAGATCAAGGTATCTAATGATTCTACAGAGTAAGTAGTACTCCTGTATTTGGTCATCATTACTGCAATGGCAATGCTCAGTTATCAATATATGTACTCATTTGCACCAATATGTGGGAAATTCCAGCCCATCTGATAATAGTACGGAATTTCCGTTATTACGTACCCCGTCTATACATATTCGGTATCTCCAATAAGTCATCAACTAGCTGTAAATCATAGCCGTTGTTTTTTAGGCCACGACTGTTTTTTTAAACCGACTCGTGTTCTTAAAATATTTGGAACCCTTAGTAGATCGCGGACATCCTGGATTTGCTAGACTCGACCGTCAGAATGGGCCGCCTCATGCGGCTGCGTCGACCATTACGTTCGGCCGCCGCCGATGAACAATATATCAGAACCGGGATGTTTTTAGAAACTGTCCAAGGGTTTTGTTTCCCGGCCGGTCCGAAAACCCAACTTCAATAAGGCATGATTACTAGCACCTTATGCTCCAAAACGTCTGGGAGGACCGGCTCAGGACTATGCACGGAACGAGCTAAGATTGTGTGTATCGTAGTACTTTGTGTTCCATTCCATTTCATTCATGACGATACTATCTAGTTGATTCGGGTTATCCCAATCAGGCGGGGTATCGTTCACCACATATAAGAACCAAGTATCATCTACCTGAGTACATACTAGCTACAACACCTTCTAGGAAGATATAAATATTCAACCATGCCCATTCATCTTTGCGGGATGTTATAGAGAGAGTTTTTGGGGGTATTGAAATAGAAATGGCGCATATTGCATGCTATATAAAGTTACCGTTAGAGAAGCAGGCAAAGATCATCATTGCATGTCTAGCACTCTGTAGCTTAATTCGTGATAGTAAGTTGTTTGATCTACACTTCTATCGATATGATAATGATGAGAATTATATGCCTCCAGGACATGTTATGTCCATAAGGAGGCAATGTAGGTAATGATTTGGGAGGGGACCATGATAGCATGAATAACACTCGTGACAAAACAACCGATGCTGTGTTCGCATCAATTGGAGATGTCTAGATGTGAGAAAACTTCTAACTTTTTTTTAGTCTGGTAAGATATGTCTAGACGTGAGAAACTTGAGCTATTTTGGATTCGTATGGAGAAGTGTTGTATTATATATGTCGCGACAATCTCATATTATCTTTTAATATATGTGATGTTTTATGCTTCTTATAATATAGATAATTCTTGTGATATAATTGCCACGAAAATCTCGAACCATAACCCAAAAGCCATAAGTTAAAAGTCATAAGCCATAAGCCAAAATCCTACCAAATGATGTTTACAATTAATTTACGAAAGAAAAAAGGCCAATTGAGAGAATTCAGCCCTTAAGCATGGCAACTATGTTAAAAAGTGTCAAAATTAGCTAATTCATTTCAAATCAGCACGTATACAACTTATTCATCATTCATGGGCATTGAAGACATTTTAGGATTCAAACCAGCAACAACCATCAACAACAGTCCTGCCAAACATCAAATCTTAGAATCCAACTGGTGCTTCGTACATCTGCTTTCTAACAGCTTAGCAGCTACAACTGCTTCTCAGCAGCAGCAGTGCAAACAAACAGACCCTTAGGACGCGTGTAGTTGTCGTCTCCACTAGGCTAGGCCTAGCGAGAAGAAACATTGCATGCTTTGGTGACCATGGACATAGAGAGCCAATGCAAAAAACAAGGCATGTGTTTCATTTGGTAGTGTGCAAACTAGTTGTCTAGCTTACATACACAACACACATGTTATTTTGTTTGACCGCTTCCTGCATGCGACGTGAGAGAGGGATGCAACCTGCATTGAAAACAAGGACATATTTTTCTCGTTGTGACCTGCGTCCATCCTGGCTCCAGAAAAACGTCTGATTCGGGCGTTCCTCTAGGCCTGCACGAAGGATCTTTGCAACCCGCACTGGCCACACCATAGAGGGCATGTTGTTTGGCTGAGTGCAAAGGGCTGCGAAAAGTGCAAATATGCTAGGGATGACAATGACACGGGTTTAGTTGGGTTGATATGATCCAAATCCATATGCCCATATCCATGAGCTTGTTCCTTTCCCATTTATTAAAGTATCCATGGATCACAGTTCACAGATGTTACCTATACCCATACTCGTTGGATATTCAACTAACTGTGGATATTTAGGTCCATAAAGGAATTTAAAAAAGCGTCCACAACATGGTGGACATGGCAACACCAATGGTTAAAATAAGGTCACATAACACAAAACACCATGCATAATATTTCGTTAGCCTTTAGTAGGTATAGAACTGGGCCAATAGGTCTTGTACATTGGTTTTTTGAAATTAATTAGACTTAGCATTCAAGCCATATTATATTACATGTGTCACATACATGCGGGCCTTACTTTTCAGATGGATATCCAAGGGGTATCCATGGAGCTAGTTTTGGATCCGTGCCCAACCTGTAAGTTCGTGGATATCCACCCACGAAAGATTTCCCTCCAAACACTTAACCAATGGGTTGGATATCAATGGATATCCGGATCCATGGATAATATTGCCATCCTAAAAGATGCTCTTGTTTTTTGTGCCCACCAATTTTGGATCTCGGGGTGTCGCCTACCAAACAACACCTTAAATCCTTCGTGTGACTCCCACATGATCTCATACCTGAAGATCCTCTCATGAGTTGTT
The DNA here is from genome assembly GCA_028641055.1 of Alopecurus myosuroides. Taxonomy (NCBI): domain Eukaryota; kingdom Viridiplantae; phylum Streptophyta; class Magnoliopsida; order Poales; family Poaceae; genus Alopecurus; species Alopecurus myosuroides. The sequence goes on along the minus strand of CM054057.1, from coordinate 275,948,116 downwards.
CATTTCTCTCTCGCAATTTCATGCTAGCTCAACAATGTCGGCAAGTAAAGGCGGCAGCAACCAACTCCCTCCCCCCAGATCTCAACCGGCAAGGGCGCTGGTTCCTTCTCCCTCCGCTTGCCGCTCCAGCTACAGGAGGGAGGGTGAAAGCTCATGTCTCCTCTGATGATTTTGGTGATGATAACAACGCGGGTATGATTTCTAACCATATGTTTTAAGTGTCTACAGATGGCCTCATAAATAATTCACGATAATATTCTCGAGGAGTTTCACAGAGGATTTTTGAAGAAGATAAAAACTGCAGCCGGATTATTCAGTTTCTGGCCCCAGAATTTCCGGTGGATATAGGCCAGAATATCCGGCCCCAGCACCGGAATATTCTGGACCCTCTTAGTTCTTCAAACGACGAAGTCCTAGCCTCCATCTGCCGCGCACAGAAGTTGGGGCAGAAATTTGCCCGAAAATTTCCGGGGCAAATTTCTGGCCCCTTGGTCCTTAACAGAATTTGGAGGTGTCGCTGGTGCCCATGCGCAGAAGATGGGGCGGAAATTTGCCCGGAATATTCCGGGGCAAATATCCGGCCCCTGGTCCTTAGAGAAAATCCAGTGGGTTGCTGCTGCCCGCTTGCAGAGATGGGGGCGGATTATTGGCCAAAAATTTCTGACCCCGGATTATTAAAAAATAACCCCCCCCCCCGGATATTTCAAGTAACCGTCCTGACTGCCCCGGAAATTTCCGGTACTAACCCCGGAATATTCCGGCCCTGGAGTGCTTCAACGGTCAGAATTTGGAGGAGGCTATAAATAGTTGTCTTCTTCCTCTAGACAGCTAGTTCGTCCATTCCTCTCTCTCCTCCATTGTTCAAGAGCTCAAAACACCTAGATCTCCCTCCTCCTCCAACCAAACTCGATGCCCTTCAAGGATCTCATGGAGGAGGCCTAGATCTACCTTTCTACCAAGCCAAAAAAAAATCCCATACCATACCTCTTGGGATCTTGTAATCTCTTGGTTGCCTTGTCATCCTAGAGAAACCCTAGTGCTTGTATCTTCCACCTTGTAGCAAGAAGCTTCGGATTGTTGAGAGCCTTCATCGCACTTGTGGAGTAGCCTCAATCACTTGTAAAGGTTTGGTCAACGCCTTCAAGTCTACCTCATAGTGGAAACGAGAATCTCCCTCACCGGAGAAGCTCAAGGAGAACAAGGTGTGCACAACCGTGCTATTGAGGAGCGCCTAGGTGGCTCCCCACCTCTCCAACGTAGACATACTTCTTTTAAGAATGAACTACGGGAAACATATCCTTGTCTCCGTGTTTTCACTTGTGGTTATCTTGTGCCTTGCATTTACTTCCGTTGCATACTCGTTACTTGTCACTTAGGTTGTTTACCTAGTTGAACATCTAGACAACCAAGTTGTTTACTTTCTAAAGCCTCTCTAAAATTGAAAAAGGATTAAACTTTGTAGGTCACCTATTTACCCCCCCCCCTAGTTGAACTTTGTGTACTTTCAATTGGTATCAGAGCCTCGGCTCTTATATCGGGCTTAACCGCCTAATAGTATCATGGCCAACGGAGATGATCCCGAATCTTCTAAGGAGGAGCTCTCCAAAATGGCCGAGACTATAACTAACCTAGAGATAACGGTTGGAACCATCCAATCCCAATTGTCCAAGGTTAGCTCTAGTGTTGGCTCGGAGGGTTCCTCCATCAAGAAGATGTTGGAGAACATGATGGGTAAACCTAAGGGGCACACGAATTCTCCCCATGTCTCCGATGAGGATAGTTCAGAACAGAAAACTATTCCGGACGATACCGAAATCGAATAAAACATTGCCAAAGCTAAGGTGAAAGCCGCACAAAAGGCTAAGGCCAAGGAAAAGGGGAATTCCGGTGGCTCCAAGTCTCAAACGGCTAATGGTTCGGGGTCCAACTCAAAAGTTCCACCACCTCAAAATTATGACTCCATCCACCCAATAGTTTCCATGCCACACATTCTTAATGTTGGACTTCCTCCCATGCTTAACACTAGTGAATTCTCTTCTTGGAAGTTTGAAATGGAGTCACATATTTCCGGATCGTGCACCGCTTTGTGGAGGATTGTGATTCATTGGTTTCATCCTCATGACCCAAGCAACTTGACTCCAAGAGAGGATGTGAAATCTCAACTCAACAAGACCGCACTTGTCATCATTCAGAAGGCTCTTCCAAGAGAGCATCTCATTCACATTCGTGGTTGCAATACCGCCAAGGAAGCTTGGGAAAAGCTTGACACTTTGTTTGAAGTTAATGCTAGCATCCAATCTTCCAAGTATGATGTGGCCATTGACAAGTCTGAGGACTTCGTTATGCAAGAGGATGAGTCCCCCGAAGAGCTATATAGAAGAGTTGTCACCCTTGCCAACAATTGAGGGACTTTGGAAAGGAAGAGATATCCGATGAGTGGATAAAGAGGAAATTTGTCAAAACAATTACACCCTTTGAGAAGAATCTCTCCACTAGCATCTGAACAAGAGCAGACTACAATACTCTCAACTACATTGGTGTGCTTAGTGAGTTCATTGCCATCTCTCTATCACACAAGAGCACGTATGATGCTCTCGCTCGTTCTAGAGGAATGGGAAAGTCACCCAATCTTGCATTGAAGTCAAATGCAATGGCTCGAGTTGAAGAAAGTTAAGAGGAGGAGGATGATGAAGAATACTATGAGGACACCTACACTGGAGCTCACAAGTGCATTGCTCTTTCCATGCACGAATAGTGGAAGAGATGGGAAGCTCACAAGGCCGGCTCTCCAAGACCACCACGAAACAAGAACTACAAGAAGAAGGGGGAGTGACCAAGGAATTTCTACAATTGTGGAAGTGCAAACCATTTCATGAAGGAGTTCCCTTTTGAGCCAAGAGAAGAAAATGAAGGCAAGATTGTTGGCCAAGGCTCCACAAAACAAGAACTTCGCTAGAAGAGTGCCAGGGGCTCTCTACGTTCAAGAAGGGGCGGTATTGGAAACCTATATCTCCGGAGATGAAGGAGAAGATGAAGTGGTATGTGTGGCCCACGTTTCCATAGCTACCGCCTCATCTCCGTCGGTCTCTCTATTTGAATCCCCCAATGAGATTGTGGCTACCCGACCTACATGTCTTATCGCAAAAGCCACTTCAGTATGCTCTCCTAACTCCCAAACCATTGTCACTAACCCTCCTTCATTATTGGATTGTGTTGAGAATATTTGTGAGGAGGATGGTGAGGCAAAATATTTAGGAATTTGGTTAGCTAGCCTCATAGGTGAGACCAAGGAAAAAGTGAATGCCCTTTTGCGGAAACTTGATGATGCTAACTATCTTGTAGATGAAAAGGAGGAAATTATCATTACCTTGGAAAGACATGGAGGTCACTCTTGCAATTATAAAGAGCTTGAAAAGTCTCTTGAGAATGAGCGTTCCATTCGTGCCTCTCTTGAGGAGAAATTATCTAGTCTTGAAGAAAATTTTGCCATGAGTGTCTCTAAGCTTAGGAAGGATAATGAACAATCTCTTGCTCTTATTAAAACACTTGAAAATGAAGAGTTGAAGCTAGGAATTGCTCACGAGGAACTTGTTACTAGTCATGAAAAAATAGAAAAGGAGTTCACGTATCTTAAAGAAATTCATGACAAGCTAACAAAATCTCGTGACAATCTCCTAGCTCAACAATCAAATAAGCAAGTCATGTCATCCTCGTCTACTAGCATTAGTACTTTTCCTAGCAATTCTTGTGGTGGAACTAATCTTGTAGGAAGTGAGAAGACTCTCAATGAGGTGGCTTCTCAAAGAGTCAAGAATGGAAAGGAGGGACTTGGCTATGTAGCTAAGTCAAAGAAGAAGTACAAGAAGAACAAGAAGAAAGTCACATATTCCTCACAAGAAGTAAGATTAGTGAAAGAGGGAGAGGTGATCAAAGAGAAGGAGACCAACACCATTGTGGGTGGTGAAACCTCTAGGGGGTAATGAATTTGCCGAGAAATACAACCCATCTTATGTTCTTATGAAATCTAGAGATGGTCGTGTGTATGCTAAATATGTTGGTACTTCTTATGGTGATTATTATCATTGGACTATTTGGGTTCCAAAGACCCTTGTTGCTAACAAAAGAGGACCCATTCAATGATGTGTACCTAAATCAAGACACTAATATATTGTAGGGAAGTGCTTCCGAATCGAGCAAATGTATGGTGGATAGTGGTGCATCCCAACATATGACCGAAGCAAGGACGCAATGAGTGATCTTAATCCTCCATTACCTCATCTCAATTGCGTTAATATTGGTTATAACTCCGAACTAAAGGTATTGGGACGAGGCAAGGTAGCTATCTCAAATGACTTGTCAATTGAGAATGTTCTCCTTGTCGAGTCCCTTGGCTACAATCTCATCTCGGTTCTTCAACTTGCAAAAAATGGTTTTACCTCGTTCTTTAATAAAGAGAATGCGATTGTCACCTTGGAGACGACTCTTAAAGTAGATTCTGTTGGGCATGTCGAGAACCGCATGTATGTAGTGGACTTCTCTAAAGGAGACACGTGTGCCGCTACATGCCTAATGGCTAAAGTTGATGTGGGTTGGCTATGGCATCGCCGGTTAGCTCACACCAATATGAGTACGTTGCATGACCTTCAAAGTGGTAATCATGTTCTAGGACTAACGAATGCTAAGTTTTCCAAAGATCGTGTGTGTAGCTCTTGCGTTCTTGGAAAGCAACATGGAGAAGATCACCCCACCAAGACCAACATCACCACCTAAAGAATCCTGGAGCTCATTCACTTGGACCTATTGGGTCCCCTATCATATGATAGTCTTGGAGGCAAGAAGTATTGCTTGGTGATTGTGGATGACTACTCGAAATATTGTTGGGTGTATTTCTTCACGAGGAAGAGTGAGACTCAAAAGAGGGTCATCGAGTTCATCACTTTGGTGGAGCGCCAACATAATGCAAGCATCATGGCTATCCGAAGTGATAATGGCTCCCAGTTCAAGAACTACACCGTGGAGGGGTTTCTTAGTGAAGAATGAATTGCTCATCAATATTCCACTCCCTACACCCCTCAACAAAATGGTGTAGCAGAGAGAAAGAAGCAGACACTAATGAATGCGGGAAGAACCATGATTGTGGAGTTCTCTTCTCCTTATAACTTTTGGGTCGAGGCCGTCTCCACCGCTTGTCATGCTAGCAACCGGTTGTCTCTCCGCAAGATCTTGAACAAGACCCCTTATGAGATTCTCACGGGCAAGAAGTCGGATGTTTCATACTTCAAGGTCTTTGGGTGCATGTGTTTCATTCGTAAGTGAGGTAAACGCTTGTCAAAATTTGAGACCAAGTCATATGAGGGCATTTTTGTTGGTTATGCCACAAACGCTCACGCCTATAGAGTCTACAACAAGTCCACCGGACAAGTTGAAGAAGCTATAGACGTGGTGTTTGATGAGGATAATGGGTCCCAAGGGGGCCGTATAGATCATGGTGTTGTAGGAGATGCAATTCCTCCCATCATCATAAGAAGAATGGGGATTGGTGAAATAATCCACATTGAGGGTTATCGGATGACGGAGGGAGAAGCACTATGCTCTACTCAAGTGGAGCCATTGACTACACCCATTGATACTCAAGCTACCCAACAAGATGCACCAAGCCGTCAAGCTTCAAATCAAGGCCAAGCTAATGATCAAGATCATTCCATCGATCAAGGCCAAGCTAACACTCAAGGCCAAGCTCACAATGAAGGACAAGAACAAGACACTCATGTTGGTGATAGAACCCAACACATAAGAGATCCATCTCCCGTTTATGAACAAGATCAAGGGCAAGAAGGACATGACTCCGATGATGAAGGTGATGATCAAGTCATATCCAAGGAGACTTTGGAGTAGATGCTAGCGCGTAGGGCGAATAGAAGGCTAGATAATCTTGCGCGTTCCGGTCACACGGAGGACATGATTCTTGGACAAGTTCGTGGAAGGGTTGTCACAAGGAGGCAATTGGCGGATTTTAGCAAGTCTCATGCTTTCGTCTCTCACATTGAGCCCAAGAAGGTCTATGAAGCGCTTGAAGATCAAGATTGGCTTGAAGCTATGCATGATGAGCTCAACAACTTCGAGCGCAATAAGGTGTGGAAGTTGGTGCCAAGACCCAAGTATTGCAAGAACGTCATCGATACCAAGTGGATCTTAAAGAACAAGTAAGATAAAGATGACATCGTCATTCGCAACAAGGCAATATTGGTGGCTCAAGGTTTTTCTCAAGTCAAAGGTGTCAATTTCGGTGAAACTTTCGCTCCTGTAGCTCGTCTTGAATCAATTCGTATCTTGATTGCATATGCTTCTCATCATAATTTCAAACTACAACAAATGGATGTTAAAAGTGCTTTCTTAAATGGTCCCATCCATGAGTTGGTTTATGTCAAGCAACCTCCGGGTTTCGAGGATCCCAACCACCCCGATTATGTCTACAAACTCGATAAGGTGCTCTATGGACTTAAACAAGCTCCACGTGCGTGGTACGAGCATCTTAAAGAGTTTCTAGTGGATCGTGGGTTCAATGTTGGTTTAATAGATCCCACCATTTTCACCAAAAAGGTTGGAGGTGACTTGTTCATATGCCAACTCTATGTGGATGATATCATTTTTGGTTCTACTAACACCGCATTCAATGATGAGTTTTGCAAGCTTATGACGGATAAATTTGAGATGTCTATGATGGGCGAGTGGAGTATTTTCTTGGCTTTGAGATCAAGCAACACCCCGAAGGCACATTCATCAAGCAAACCAAGTATACTCAAGATATGCTCAAACGATTCAACATGCATGATGCCAAGCCGATGAAAACCCCCATGGCACGACTATTGACTTGAAACCCGGCCCGAATGGTAAAGGGGTAGATCAAAAGGTATACCGCTCCATGATTGGATCTTTGCTCTACCTTTGTGCATCTAGACCCGATATCATGTATAGCGTAGGTAAATGTGCAAGATTTCAAGCCTCTCCGAGACAAACTCATTTTGAAGCGGTTAAGCACATCTTTCTCTATTTAGTTCATACCCCAAACTTCGGTCTTTGGTATCCCAAGAGTTCAAGCTTTCAGCTCATTGGGTATTCGGATGCGGACTATGCGGGCGAGAGGACAGATAGAAAGTCTACATCCGGTGGTTGTCAATTTCTTGGTCGCTCATTGGTATGTTGCTCTTCCAAGAAGAAAAATTGCATCGCCCTCTCCACCACCGAGGCCGAGTACATCTCCGCGGCAAGTTGTTGTGCTCAATTGCTATGGATGCGGCAAACTTTGCGAGATTATGGTATCGACTTCGACAAGGTCTCCCTCTTGTGCGACAATTAGAGTGCTATCAATATCGCCTACAATCCCGTTCTTCACTCCAAGACGAAGCACATTGAGATACGACATCATTCCATTCAGGATCATGTTGAGAAGGGCGATATTGAACTTTCCTATGTGCCGACCAAGGATCAACTTGCGAACATCTTCATGAAGGCCCTTGATGAACCAATATTTCGTGGTTTGAGGAATGAATTAAATGTTATCGATGCGTATAACTTCTCTTGAACCCTTGCATAGATACCTTCACTACACTTGTTATCTAGGTTTACACTACTAGGGAAAAGGCTACCGCAGGCGAACCAAATTACGCTACCGCAGGCGAATACTGGTTCGCCTGGGACCACATCGCCAGCGGTAATGATTTACCGCAGGCGAACCTCAAAATGCGCCTGGGGTAAGTTGACATACCCCAGGCGAACAGGCCCTGTGCGCCTGGGGTAAGCCTTTTACCTGAGGCGAACAGGCACTGTGCGCCTGGGGTACAGATTCGCCTGGGGTATGATTTCTTATTCGCCTGGGGTATGGTTTTGTTGTGTCAAAAAATAAAAGAAACGAAAATAACAGAATTACAGCAAATTGACATAAATAAATATGAAAATGACAGCAAAATAACAGAAATATTCTCGATCATCAACACATAGTCTCGAACAATAGTCTCGATCATCACCAAATAGTCTCGAAGCGATAGTTTAGTTACAAGCATAGTTCAAACACTAGAGGAGTACACATAGTTCAAACAAATCGATAGTTTAGTTATCTAGACAAGCAAAACAACAAGTAGCATCAACACTGCTAGGAGTACAAGGAGTATAAGCACGGCGATGGCGAAGGTGGTCATCCGGGCCCTCGTCTTCTCCGTCTTCTCTCTCGCTAGGTAAGTGGCGTATCGAGCTTCCCCCTCCACCATGGTCTTGTACCCCTTGTAGCTGTTGCCGCTGAAACCGTGCACCTGTCTCCGGCATTGGTCCCAGTCGTCGTAGACTCCGGGAACCCTACCGACATACACAACATACCATGTCATCTGTGCATAGGACAAAAATACGAGTTTAGCATCGAAAGTGATAATAGACCGCAAATAACTATCAAAAAATAGAAGCATCAAGGTTTACGAATAAAACACGACAAATAAAGGACTAAAAGTTATATGATGCAAGTGTATACTAACATTTTGTCAATCCTATAGTCTCGGCGGGAACGGACGAACGCCTTCTAGCGTGTTGAAAGTCCGGGTGTCACGTTGCTCTCGTAGGTGTGCTTCTATGTCACGGTTGCTCGGTGGTGCGTGGCCGTGGAAGAACAAGCCACCCCGACTGATGACATCCGACGAGAGTATCGTGCAGATCCTCCGCTGGATGCGACGGAACTCAGCCCACACATATTCATCGGGGGTGTTGGCCATCTTTGTGGTCAGGTCTCGGAGATGACTTGGTAGCTGGGCCTGTTGGGCACCCTTTAAGTACTCCCTCATCTGAAAGATGACATACCAAGCTTCCAACTCAGATTCTTGCTCCGATTGCTTGAGGCAGGGGAAGCTTGTTACGTGGGTGCACACGTAGGCGCCTCGGACTATTTTCTCCTTTTTTAGGGGCTTGCCTAAATCGGCGGCGAAGCCGTTGAGGGCACTATTAAGAACAACTCTTATGTTGGTGTAGTCCTTCTGCACCGCCCTACCCGCATCGAGATAAGTGCATTGCGACCAATGCGGTTCCATGATGATGAGTACGCATCCTCCGTTTCTGTGCAGAACATTTCGAACAAGCCATCAATATCATCAATCGGGATACTAAGGAGATTCTAGAAAGAATGTAACGACGTGAAGCGGAGAGGACTACTTACTTGGGAAAGTATGGCATGAGAATGGCGTTCTTATCCTTGTTATCTATCAAAAACCCCGTTATGTAAGTCGTGATAAGAACCCGGTCCGCATGTGACCGCAAGTAGTCCTCATTCATGTAGTAGGGGTCCATAATCGCGATGTGCGGGGTATTCTCCATGACCATATCGTGCGCCATGTTGAGCGATACCAGGCGGACAATGCTTCGGTCGAGTTTTCCCAAGTGGAAGACCCTGAATATGTCTTCGTATCTGATGAAGAACACCTCTGCGGGATTTGAATCCACAAAGCCCACGGATCGGGGCACCTTGACCACGTATAGCGGGTAGGAGGGATGTTTCTCACGTAGAAGTTCATTCTCTTTGAACAAAATCCCGTCGTGGATGGTCCTCATGTCACCACCCATGACAGCGACAACCTCTGGCGGCAGCATCGGCCGACCTATCTCATGCACCTTCCTCCACGGGACGACAGGCGGCAAACGGTCCAGGACTCGGGCGGCCGCTGGCTGGCTACTAGAGGAGGCACCACCTTTCTTCTTCTTGGCTACCGGCCTCTTCCGATTCTTCTTCGGCCTCAAGCGGATGGGAGTGCCGCTTTGTTTTACCGCCTCCGTGGCCGTAGCACGGAGTGTATTCGGGGTAACCAGCGTAGGCTGTGGAGCCGTAAAGGCCGTCTGCTCCTCGGGAGTTTCTTGGGAATAGGTTAGCTTCTTCTGGATATCCGGTTTTCTGGTGGGTAACTCAGAAGAACCGCCCTCTCCGCCATCTACCTTCTTCTGGATATCAAGAGTTCTGGCGGGTAACTCCGTAGGAACCGGCTTCTCGCCATCCAACTGATTTATGAAATCGTCAATGGGAGCAAGTTCAATATCCATGTAGTCGTCATGGGTCTCATGCTCGTGATGTTGCTCGTCATTGGACGTCTCGTGCTCGGGAGGAGGAGGATCCACCGGAGGTGGAGAGAGGACATTGCCATGTTGGACCTTGTCTTGTTGGCTTGCCGCGGGCGCAACCGGTGTAGTGGTGACGGTCATGGCTTGGCTTGGCGCCGACCCTGATGTCGTGTTCAGCCGAATAAGGGCTTTCGGCCATAGCAAGATTTGATTGTCCAGTTGGCCGAGATTCAGCTCGCCGTCGGCACCGGAAGGTTGATTAGGAGGATACAAGTTCTCGAATCCCGGTAGCACCAGATCGACGCGAACCCGAAGCTCGTTGGCCGGTATATCTCTGCAGTGGTACTTGCGGGATAGTGGCTGCAAGATGCTCCCCTTTGCAACATCCTTCAACTCGCTGCCCACTTTTAGCAGGAAGGTGCATCCCGTCGCGTCAGCCTGCGATAACATGCATGGATAGGTCAGAGAGTAGGGTTATATTGAACTGGCTACAGCTTGAGACGGTCAATAATTTACCGTGAGGGCATTGAGCTCGGCTAACGTCGACGGACCACAGGTGATGGTGGGCTCGTCGAGCAACGGGGTGGTGGCCGCGCCGGACACGGCCGACGGTCCATCGGGGGCAGGTGTGTCGGGCACGGCGGGGGCGACAGGCACGGCCGACGTCGACGGACCACCGGCGGCGGCCGCGGCGGGCACGACCAACATCGACGGTATGTTGAACGTCGGTAACGGCCCCTGTGAGCCCCCGGCGATGTAGCCACATATTTTTTCAAATACGGCGGGGATGAGCGCATTCATCTTTTCCCCCACCGTTTTCTCAATCTTCTTCTCCATGTTTGTTTCCAAGTCATGTACCTTCTTCTTCAGCGCCTCCGTCTCCTCGCTCTTCTTTGCCGCCCGTGACTCCTTAGTGCTGGGCTCAGCCAAGCCATAGTTGGCGTGCTTCTTATTAAGTCCTCCGCCGGTGATACGGCCTAAGTGCGGCCTTTCCAGAGGGTCCTGGCTCTTTGCCTTGTTGTACCCCCTGATGAAAGGCTTATCCCACGCGACTTTGGCCGTTGACGTCTGCGACGAGGAAGATTCAAGTTGTTGTTCTTCTAGCTGCAGAAGCAACATATGAACGGTTTGGAAATGGTTTCGTACTAGAATGAAATCATGGACTTGATGATGATGAGTTGCATGAAATGGTAAATTTCTTACCACTAGCTTCTCAACATTCTTCATGCTATCGTCCGTGACCAAAATAACACCCTCCACCATCTTCGGGTCCGAGACAAGTTCCCCGGTCGGAGTTACTTTTCTGTACCTCGACCTCATGAATTTCTGGAATTGCGGGTCATGGGCATACTTGGCATAAGGGTTCTCAATCCCTTTTTCAATGTAGGCCTGGTCCTCTTTCGCCCAAACTGGCTCCTTCCCGTCGTAGCAAGGACAGCCGAGATTGTGGTGACCGATGTTCTTCGACGCTAGCTCCTTCCCCCATTCCGTTTGATTCTTAGTGAAATCAAGCGACTCGTTATTTAGGAAAGTCTTGAAGTCATCGGGCGTAATCCGCGGGAAGTGGCGATGGATCTCTTCGAATGGTGTCGATTCCCTAATCATCGCCCTCACCATAGTCTTGTAATTGCTCAGGGCTTTGGTGAATCTAGTGAGGGCGAGTTTGTTCACGAGGTTGCCCTTCAGATTCTCGTTGTTGTAGGGGGGAGGGAACTTGTACCGCGCGTGCAGCCTCGAGATGAGTTGGGTGCGCAGAGTTGGCTTCTTCTTGAGAGTCGGCTCATTGACATTGACGACGTCTCGAAGTATCGCGCCAAGTTGGAGGAAGTACCCCTTCACAAGGTCCAATGGCATCACCAGGCGTGCCACTGGAAGGGTCCACCTCCGTGAATTTCTCTCGAACGGTGCCGACCTTGTTCGGAGCTCGCTTCCGACGCTTGTTTCCCATCGTGCTGCTCCTTGAGGGACCCCCGGCGCCACTATCAGTGGTTTCCTCCTCGCCACCGGTGAGCCCGTCATCATTGTGGGGCTCGACATCGGGGAGCTGGTCAGTTTGTGTCCGATCTTCCTCTTGCGACTCTCGGGCCATAAGGATATAGTGGTCCAATAAAGTCGGATCCGTAGTAGAAGAAGACATGCCTAGCAGTAGACAAAACTTATACGGTTAGTCACCGGAAAAATTCGGCATGACCTCGACTATAAATGGTCATGCCGGAGTGCCAGAAATTCGGCGGAACGGAAATGAATCAACGTTCCAGCAAAACATTGGCACTCAATGTACCTCCAACATAAATTGAATGCACACATGGCCACAAAAACAGTTTCTTGCATTGCTGTCATCACATGGCACAAAAACTCCCAGGAAATTCATATATCTGTGTCATCATGCAATTTGTGTCATGCAAACTTTGTTAACTAAAATTTCAGCAAGAATTTAGAACTTGCTTCCTGGAGTAACTTAAACTGAACATATTGGAATAGATAAATTATTGCTTGTACTTCTAGCAAAGACTAAATTTGAAACACTAGAAACAACAGCATTTATCAAAGCAACAGCAGCATTTTTTCAAACACTAGAAACAAGTAAGCTGTTTCTGTAAATAATGTTGGGCAGCAAAAACAACTAAGTGGTAGGTAATATCTCAAGATAAAAGTGTAAGCTATAAGCTGAAAACCAAGCCAATCAACAACTTGTTGTTGAGATAAACCCCTGTTTTGTGCACTCTACAAGCTGAAAAACCGTAGGTAATAATTTCTGAAATGAAGATGACACAATGATATAACCCCTGTTTTGTGCACTCTACAATCTGAATAAGTGCATGTGTATTTATATACCCAGCCCAAACCTGAGAAAAACACATATGCAAGCAACTGCAAGCAAGTTATGAATTTTATTCATTCTACCACTTAACAGTTTGATAAATTAGCACTTGGATGTGCATCTGATTTTATTGATTTGGCCATGGACATCATTCGGTGGAATTTGATTATACATGCGTTTGTATGGGGCACGGTAGCAGCAACTGCAGGGGAAAACACGGTAGCAGCAACTGCAGGGCCATGGACATCGATCGATGTCTAGATGCAGGGGTAGTTTGCAGGGGAAAGCAACACTACTGCACACGGGCGTTGGAAGAGGGGGGGCTGACCTGGGTTCGTCGTGGGCGTGGGCGACGGTGGCGTGGGTGACGACGGCCGGCGTGGACGACGACGATGAGACGGACGGCGCGCGGCGTGCTCCCGCTCCTCCTCCCCTGCTGCTCCTGCTCCTCCTCCTGCTGCTGCTCCCGCTCCTCCTCCTGCTGCTCGACAACGACGACGGCGGCGTGCGATGAGAGAGACGACGACGGCGTGCGGTTTGGGGATCGAGAGGAAGTGTGCGGGCGCGCAAGTTCTAGAGAGAAAGGAAGTGTGCGGGCTGGGGGGTTAGCAGAGCGAGGACTTACAGGCGCACAACGAGTGATATGCGCCTGCGCTACCCTTTACCCCAGGCGAACAAAACTAAAATGCGCCCGCGCTAAAGTTCGTAGCGATTCGTTATGCGCGGGCCCACAGAGCCATACCCCAGGCGCATAACCTAGCAAATGCGCCTGCGCTAACCTTTAGAACCGGTTTGTGATACAAACCGGTTCTAAAGGGTCTGTCCCCTGGGCCCCACTCCCTGCAGCAAATGGCCGCAAAGCCTTTAGGACCGGTTTTACAGAAGGCACTCCGGAAATTTGAGCGGAAATTTCCGGGGCAAATATCCGGGGGGGGGGCAGAATATTCCGTGTCTTAAGCCCCGGAAATTTCCGGGGCTCGATATTTTCCCGAAAATTCAGTCCCCAATCCGTTGTGCCCCCTCGCAGAAGGCACCCCGGATTTTTGGGGCGGAATTTCCGGGTGAAATTTCTGGCCTTAACACCGGAATATTCCGAGGTAAGAAGCTAGGGGCTATAAATAGGCGACGAGATAGGAGTTTCCAGATCTTTTCCCCTCCCCTCACCTCCACTCCGTCCCCAACCGCAGCCGCCGCCTCCGAGCTCCCTGGGAGGCCCTCTCACCTCCCTACTCCGTCCTCCGGCTGCCTTTTGCGGATCAAGAGACCGCACACCCGTGCCTCACCCCCATGGAGCCCGGTATGTGCCATGTTTTCTCCGTAATCTAGGGTTGCCGTATGATTAGATCTCGTTTCCTTCATCTTCTATGAGTTTTGGGTTGGAACGTCCGTCTATCAGTCCTATGTATCTCCTATTGTTCCCCCCATCACTCTACTTTGTTGTTTTAGATTCGTGGCAGGCCTGGATTCGCAGCCCTAATGCCATTTTTCGAGGGCCGAAAATTTCATCAGTGGCTGGAATATCCGGCCTGTCCTGAATCTTTTACAGAGATCCCTTATTCCACTCATCTAAGTTGTGAGCCCCCTTTTTGATGTTTTGTTGTTTTTCTTTGCGGTTTCTTTCGCTTTTCTCGCTGATGATTCAAGCTATAGGCCCTCCAAGGTGACTAGCTCTCGCAAGAGGTGGCGCAACTTAAGGGAGGATGATGATGGTACGTTTGTTGATGAAGCGGAGACTCGCCGTCGTAAGTGTGATGCGGAGAAAGAATATGAGCGTCAGCGCGATGCCAACATGGCAGCTCGTAGGGCCAACAAGCAACAGGGAAAGACCTCACTCAATCTGGCCACCATGTCTATATCTGAATTCAAGGCATGGCGCTCCAAGGCATGGTACACTGAGGGTCCTCAAGACCCGTCTATTGATTCTTGCTTCTGGCATGTGGAGCAGGAGACTCTGTTCAAGCAAGTATACACTGTGATGAGCAAGCCAGTCTGCCCAATGAAGTACATCAATTTTTCACACATGGCTGCCAATCCTTCCTACTTCAACAACTCCGATCAGATTGTTGAGCTTCTTGGTCTGCGTCCGCTCATGGAGACCCAATGCTCCTTCAAAACCACTTTTATTTAGCAGTTCTTCGCCACACTAGTCATTGATGAGTCTGAGGAGATTGGGATGTCCTGGATGTCTGGTCCTCATTTGCTCACCGCCACATTCCATGACTTTGCTGCTGAGCTTGGATACCCGTTTGCTGGCCACAATGTCCCTCAGGGTACTCGCATGCACATTCACGGGATGGAGTATGAGAAGAACAGGTTGATTGAGCTGTATGGTCCTACTGGCACTGTGGGTTCTGCCAAGGTTCTCTATCCTATTTATGACATCCTTCTGCGTATGTTCAGGGAGACTATTGCACCTAGCGATCGCAATAATGATGAGATCCGTGGCGGCTTGGTGAACCTCATGTACCATGCCTACATGACTTTCACTGAGGGCGATCTTGAGGATACTGAGCGCCACAAGATTGATGTGATGGACTTCATCTTCAACGAGATCCACTTCGCTCTCTTCAACCGCAAGGTGCCTCCATATGCTCCCTATATCTTGAAGCTCATCAAGTCCCGATACCCTGCTGAACTTCGTGAGGATCTGAAGATGGAATGTGAGTCGCACAAGGATGTGAGGCTGTACAAGAAGAGTGCCCACACTCAGCAGGCTGCTCATGATATTGGTGCTACCGGTCAGGGACACCGTGATCCTCGCATGCGTCCAGCTCCTCCCGGTACCAAGAAGCGCTCCTGGATCGCTCGTGCCATTGAGAAGGTGGTGTGCATGAACATGTGCATCCACAAGGAGAACTACAATGCCTATGTCGAGCGCCGCAACATTCAGGAGAATCAGCGCGCCATCATGACTGCTCTCAACGTCCCCAATGTTCATGCTCCTTTTCCTGACAGGATTCCTTACCGCAACTGGAACAACCGTGATGTGGATTGTGATCTGGATGTTGCTGATGATGAGGACATCGCCACTACTAGCGAGGAGGAAGAAGACACCCAGGCCTAGAGTTTGTTCCATGGGATGTAGTGCATCCTTCTCTCTTTTTGGTATCCTGATGCCAAAGGGGGAGAAGATCTAGAGATCGCGGGATTTTCTTGGGTGGGCTGCTTGTTTTTTTATTTTCTCGTGCTTTTCGAACAACTTCGTTTTTTCTTCATACATTTCATTTTTGTGAACTTATATTATCGGGAGGCATGTCTCCTAAGTTATGATTATCTGTGTTGTTCTATTTCCTATTATCTTCTTGGATTATCACTATGCAAATACCCGTGTTGTCATCACTCACCAAAAAGGGAGAGATTGAAAGCTCATGTCTCCTCTGATGATTTTGGTGATGATAACAACGTGGGTATGATTTCTAACCATTTGTTTTAAGTGTCTATAGATAGCCTCATAAATAAGACACGATAATATTCTCGAGGAGTTTCACAAAGGATTTCTGAAGAAGATAAAAACTGCAGCCGGATTATTCAGTTTCTGGCCCCTCTTAGTTCTTCAAACGACGAAGTCCTGGCCTCCATCTGCCCGCGCACAGAAGCTGGGGCAGAAATTTGCCCGGAAAATTCCGAGGTAAATTTCCGGCCCCTTGGTCCTTAGCAGAATTTGGAGGTGTCGCTAGTGCCCGCGCGCAGAAGATGGGGCGGAAATTTGCCCGGAATATTCAGGGGCAAATATCCTGCCCCCTGGTCCTTAGAGAAAATCCAGTGGGTTGCTGCTGCCCGCTTGCAGAGATGGGGGCGGATTATTGTCCGGAAATTTCCGGCCCCGGATTATTCAAAAGTCCCCCCCCCCCGAATATTTGAAATATCCAGCCTGACTGCCCCGAAAATTTCCGGTACTAACCCCGGAATATTCCGGCCCTGGAGTGCTGCAACGGTCAGAATTTGGAGGAGGCTATAAATAGCTGTCTTCTTCCTCTAGACAGCTAGTTCGTCCATTCCTCTCTCTCCCCATTGTTCAAGTGCTCAAAACGCCCAGATCTCCCTCCTCCTCCAACTAAACTCGATGCCCTTCAAGGATCTCATGGAGGAGGTCTAGATCTACCTTTCTACCAAGCCAAAAATTGTTTTCCCATACCATACTGTCGTGGGATAATCACGGCAGACGTTACCGGGGCTAACTGATCTTGGGGCAAGACGACACAGGCGTTTGGGAGAGGGTTTAGCTCAGAGGAAAACATGATGCAACTCGATCTGGTAGCCGGCAATCAAAGTCGCCGAGTCTCCGATCTTAATATAATAACTCAACTCTCGGGTTACACGGGATGCTCGATATCAAGCGATATTGCTAGGGTTCTTGGCTCTCTCAACTAGACCTAGGGGTCGGTTTATAAAGCACCCGTACCCCCCCGGCTTGTTCTCCAAGACTCACCCTGATCCTACCCGGACACGGCATACAAACCCTAACCTTCCTTTACCGTAACCCACACTCCGGGTTACTAGGCCTACAAACTTGGGCCTTCCGGAAGTTTCTTTATCCTTAGCCGAATCCTGCACAGAGTCCTTTGGGGCCGGATTACGCCTTGGAGTTGGCCTACCGGGTTATTATCCCTCCATCAGTAGTCCCCAGAATAGCTTGGGCTTCACGGATTCTTCCTTAAAGTGTTGGCTATTCCCTGCAAAAATACCAATCTCACAAATATATGGAGGCCGGGTTAAGATGCTTTGATAAGTAGCTAGGCCCAACTCCACGATGGCCATATGGTAACCCGGCTCTTTTCCAAATACCCGGCTTAGCTTTCCGGGTCTAAACCCTGATAAAGGTGCCAAGATTCTGCACTTTACTCGATAATTGACCTTGATATTATGAAGAATATCTCCTTCTTATTTCTGCCCAGATATCACGTTCAACACTTAAAGCATATTTCGTAAAATTCAAGCAAATAGCCGTTACTCCGCAATCCCCGGTTCCCGCTCGCGGAACCAAACTTATCCACGTGAACCGTTATAAATATGCCCGTATGGGTAACCCTAACCCCAACGGCTCACTTCCCCCCATTCCTCTTCCTTTCTTTCTCCGTGCTCAATCTCACAGAGCGCCGCCACGGAAATCCCACGCGCATCTCCGGAGCCTATTGGCCGGCGACTGCGCTCCACCACAGCTCACTCTGCACCGCCGCCAAGATCCGCCGCCAAGCCCCCAACCGGCCCGTCGGGAATCGCAAAGGGGCATCAATCTTGCGCGATTTGCCTCCGTCGAGCTTCTCTTCAATCTCCTCTAGTAAGATTCCCATACCCGTTAATTAGCCTCCGCAATTTCTTGATTTTCTTCAACTTAGATCTAGGTCAACCCACCGGTCACTTTCCCGGTCATGCCGAATTAGATCGCTTGTATTCATTCTAGCTCACCCAATACGTGGGATATGGACTTTATTGCGTTTTCCTACCGCCCATATTTGTTAATTTTACCGCAAATCTAAAAACGGAATCTCCAATCTCGGCTCGGGCCACTCAGAGTTTCCGCCCTTATCTCTGTCACCCGGAAAATCCTCCCCTTTCCGGTTCTTTTTATTCGCAATAAGTGCCTGTGCAACCATTCATCATCCTCAAAGCTCTTTCAATGCATAGACCCCCATAACTTTTATTACGATGCTCGATACCCGGATAATTCGAACCTCACTCTGCAGAGTGACACCCGGATAGTATGCAATTTCCATGTCTCGATATCATCTACCGATACTCGGCCTGCTCACAGTTTCCGTGTCTTATTCCTTGTGTCCTTCTACCTCGTGCTTTGCAGGTCAACCACATGGCTCCCAAGAAGCAGGGAAAAACACCGACCAAGGCCAAGACCACCAACTCCATATCCACCAACTGGGCGCGATCTACGGTCACCAAGGCCAAGTTAGAAGAACTGGTCGAGCTAGGAATTCTTCCCCCTCAAGAGGATATCCAGTGGAGGGTGCCGGGTAAGGAGACCCGGCCTACACCGGCAAAGGATGAGGTAATATGCTTTGTAGAGCACGTGACTCGGGGCTTTCGTCCTCCGGGTCACCCCTTCTTCCGCGACGTCCTGAGCCACTATGGCCTTCGTGTATTTGACATAGGTCCTAAGTGTTAAATATCTCCCACTTTATCGTCCTTTCCGAGTCATACTTGTGCACTCCGCCAAGTCTGGCTCTTTTCGTTGAGCTTTTCCAGTGCAAACCGTGCCGCGAAAGCGGTGACGGAGCACTTCTCGCTTGCGGCGGGGTTTCTATCCAGCGCCGCAAGAATTCTCTGATGCCACCCCTTACCCTTAACTCCCACGTCAAGCACTGGCAGCTCTCGTACTTTTACTGCCAAGACACTTCCCCACCCGGCCAAAAGAAACTGCCGGGTTACTCAGAGGGCCTTCTTGACATCTCTGAGAAATTTAGTGCCTTTGCCCCTGACTCGGACAGGGAGGCAATTCAACCTCTGCTAGCCAAAATCACCACTCTCACGGCCCAAGGTCTCATCGGGCTCAACCTGGTGAAAACTTGGGTCGATTTCCGGATTCAACCCAATTCCATCCGCACAAAGTTATTGTGCGAGTATTCGGGGCAAACCACAGACCCGCTCCGGTACTCTGACAAACAGCTTCGCGGCTGGTGACACCCATAAAACTATCAAGGGTTTTCTGACAGAAAAACTTGAGGTAATCCGGAACATAGCCGGATTAGAGCCCTTCACACTCGAGAACCCAGCCCCCAAGGTGAAGATCCAATTTTGACGTTTTTAACCTTGCTTTTTCCACTTGATACAGTTGATAACCTTTGTACTGATACTTTTATTTCAGGCTGATGATGATTTTTGGAAGATCAACACTTCTCCTAGCTCCGAGAGTCCAGAGGAGCAAGAAGAGGCCGTTAACTCGGACGAAGGTGCTCTCCGGATTTTATTTGGTTCCTTTAAGTTCGTCGCAACTCCTTCATTTTCTAACTATCTTTGATGATATCCAGAACAAGAGGAGGATGACGAGGAAGAAGAAACTGACGGCAAAGTGGAATCCGCCAGTGATGAAGACGAAGTGGAGCCGACAATTAAAGTCGGATCTAAGAGAAAACCCCGAGGGGTCGTCTTCAAGGTATCATATCGCCTCCTTGTATTCGATTCGTATTCCATTTGGTGATATACATGAGCTAACTTGGCATTACTCCACTGGCCGTATTTGAAGGGGTCTCCTATGACCAAGCGCAGAGCGACTCGGAATTACCCGGGTGATGACGCTCTTAACCCGGGTACTCCGTCGTCTCCGGCTCGGCGCACCGGTACTTACCTTATCCTTTGTCAGAGGAAACAATCTTTCCGAACCATTCTCTT
Source organism: Alopecurus myosuroides (assembly GCA_028641055.1). Taxonomy (NCBI): domain Eukaryota; kingdom Viridiplantae; phylum Streptophyta; class Magnoliopsida; order Poales; family Poaceae; genus Alopecurus; species Alopecurus myosuroides. The sequence continues at coordinate 275,927,868 of CM054057.1, read as the reverse complement.
ACGAAATCTCACTTGATATTTTTCAGATTCACCCGGGTCTGGCAACGAATTTCCTTCAGACTTTGCGGTGAATCCCGGGTAAAGTTCCTTTTCTGACGTTCTATCGCATCTTCATCACCCTTTCCTGATTGCACACTGATTGCTCACTCTCACTATCCATAGGGCCACTGTCGTTATCAGTGACCAAGAGGATATGACAACCGATAACCCGGGTAAGGGAAACCTAGCTGATAAAACAACAGCCGAGTCTAGCGGCGAAGAACAAGCGTCACCAATAAACCCGGGCACACAAGAAGCCGAGTATCCGATCGCCTCCCACATAAGCAAGAAGAAAAGAGCTGCAACCTTGGGTGCAGGAGAAGGAGCATCGGATTCCGACATTCGAATGACCCGGGTGCCGCCTCCCACTAAGAAGAAGACTCCTTCTCGGAATTTCCAAGGCCCCGGGTCCTCTGATACGGGTAATGGCACTTTTGATCAACTTATGGACACTCTCCTCACTATGAAGACTTCAGAGAGCAATATTCTGGAGCGCATGGCCGCAGAGCACCAGGTAATAATACTTGATATCTCGTAGTGCATGCCTAGTCCCCAAGTTCCGAGCATGACTTGCTTAAGTTGTGCTTGGTACTTTACGCAATACTCAGCTTGCCATAATATCCGACTGATACTTGTGCTCCTTGCTACTTACAGGCGCAGATTACCCGGTCTGATGAAATTTTGCTCAAGCCGAACAACTTCTTCTTGCCGAGGTAAAGCGGAGAGAAGCCCTCGAGGATGACGTGGAAAACTTGAAGAAGGATGTTTCTAAATACCAGAAGAAGTGCAATACTGCTCAAACCGCACTGAAGAAACTATCGGACCAGGTCACCGATACCTATCAGATCTTGCTTAGTAAGTTTTTGCTGCCGACTGTCTTCATGCCTTTACTTTATTGTATGATACTCGGGATCACTGATACGTCCTTCCTTTGCTTCAACTGCAGGTGCCAACCTTGCAGCCCCAGAGGAGGATGCCCTTGCAAAGGCTAAAACTTTAAAGACTGTGCTCCGGACGTTCTTTGCCGGCACGAAATTTATATTGGACGCCGTGAAGTGGCCTACTGAAGTATACCCGGGTGAAGAAAATCTCATCAAAGCCTGCTCCACCGTGCCCGGCTGGATTGAAATATGGAAACGCTCGTCATGCCGGATTGGTATGACCCGGGCCTTTACCCTGGCTAAGGCTTACTTTCCAAAGCTTGACCCGGCAAAGATGATATCCGGGTTTCCAGAATTTAAAGCGGATGGCTCCAAGTTTACACCCAAGGACTTCAAGGCCGTACAGTCTGCAGTGCGTCATTCGGCCACCACTTTGGCCGATAGTATGGATCTGAACACGATTATGAGTTCATACGACGCTGAAGGCCAAATTGTTACAGAGGAAGCACCCCCGCCTTTTGATATTTTGGAGAAATGGGCTGCTGATTCGGCTAGGAAGAGGGAAGCAACTGCAAAGAGAGAGGCCGAGTTATCAGGGCCAGCCACCTCTACACCAGTTGTTCCTCCACCAGTCCGTCCTGCCGCAAGGAATCCGGGTGACGATTCCGGAATAAAGCAAGTCCAGGAGCAAGACCCGGAAGGTAAGGGCAACGATGTGGACTCTTCGCAGGAAGCCGAATGAGCAAAACGCCATAAAAATACTTCAATCATTTGATGTTTTTACTCAAAACAAGTATTCTTTTGACGGTGCGCTTGTGCACCCTTGATACTAGTGTCGCAACTTGTAATGCACTTTAATTCTGTGATACACCTCGTGCCTTTCTAGGCCTTTTTGATGAACTTGATACTTGCCTATTTTTGGACTTATTCTTGATATCCGACTTTCTTTTCATTTCCTTCTTTATTTCCGAGTACCGTGGGTTTTGACAGGTGGACTTTTCTTTAAGTCCCCAAGTCCCCACGACTCGGACGTTGGGGTCTTTCGAGCTTAGCGATGAAACAGCTTGATTCTGTTTCGAAACCCACAGTCCCCAAGGCCCGAATCTCCGAGTCTGTGGTGTGTGGTTTTTTCGAAGAGAACAAACTTGTTGTCGCTAAGCCGAAACCCGGAATTGTTTCATATAGATAATGAAGTTATGCTTGATAAACGTTGAGTTTCCAGCTATTAGCCTTGTACTCTGCATAACTTGTGGTTTAGATGACCCTTTTGACTATCTTGTACTGTAAGCCGGCTTTCGCGTGGATACCATGTTGTTACATCTATACGAAAACAGGGTCAGACAAGTCCCATTGGGCTTCATGGCTGATTGTAATCGTAAGCGAGCAAATCATGCCACTTTAGTGCGAGTCACATCGAGCTTAAGTAAGAAAAGTCAAGAAAATTTGGCTCCTTTGTCCAGTTATAAGATTGCAGCCGTACTCGTTTGCGAATAATCGGCCCTTATAACTTATAGGAATCAAGGCCGGGTCTTTGGGTTTGTGGCTGCGCTACTTGCGCAACCAGCCCCCGAGACCTATATACACCCAACATTCTTGATGATACTGATGTATTGATGTCACATGGATACTACTTACTCGTAATCGGAGCAAAGGTTGTAACAAGATAGGACTTGATAACCATCTCTTTATTGATGCGAGAAAGTTTGGATCAGCAGGCCGCCTCATTAAAAACCTTCCAGTCCCCTTAGGTACCCTGGGTAGGAAAAGAGCGCGTTTGAAACCTGCTGCCCGTTACATTGTTTAGTTCTTCTTGGGCACCGGTCCCGGGCTGACGTGACCGATACACATTCTCCACATGTTTGACTTTTTCATGATGAGTACCAGGTTTACTAGCCAACCCGGGTGAGGTGTTTCCATAACGTGGCTGGTTGTAAGCGGCCGTGCCATTTCTTCTCTTATAGCGGATTGTTTGGGGGAGTCATCCTTGATAAAAGCTACCATTTTAGTATCTTGTGCTACCTTGGACTTTGCTCTTTCGCCTTCAGTACTCGGCCTTTTTTATGTGGTTCTGTCCTCCGGGTCTGCTTGAGACCGATAGTGCTTGAGTTCTTCTTTTCTACAGGCTTGCTCGGCCATCGCTGCGTCTCCTTCATCGCATTCAGCTGCTATGTCTCGATTTCCATGTATGGTAATGGTCTTCTTGGGACCCGGGATTTTTAACTGTAGATACACGTAACACGGCCTAGCCATGAATTTGGCATAAGCCGGCCTTCCGAATAACGCGTGATAAGGACTGCGCAATTTGACTACCTCAAAGGTGAGCCACTCAACTCGATAGTTATCCTTTGACTCCCCAAAAGCTACCTCCAATGCGATTTTTCCCTCGGGGCACGCTGAATGACCCGGCACTATCCCATGAAAAATTGTTGAGCTTTTTTGTAGCTGGGACTCCTTGAGGCCCATGCGTAGGAAGGTTTCCCAATACAGCATATTGATGCTACTTCCACCATCCATCAAAACCTTTTTCAGCTCATACCCATTGACCTGTGGTGCGACTACTAATGCCAAGACTCCCGGGTGTTCTACTCTTTCTGGGTGATCCCTTCTGCTCCATGTTACATCCTATTCTGACCATCTCAGGTATCTCGGGACAGCCGACGAAACTGAGTTGACCGCTTGCTTCAGTATCTTTTTGTCCTTGTCAGAACCTCCTGTGGTATGCACATGATATTGACCCAATTGTTTGGGGTTAGCCTGGAAACCTCCTGCCCCCCCCCTTGGTTATTACCTTGATTTCCAGCTGCCGGGTTACCGGCTGGGGGTGGGCCGTTGCCCGGGTTTCCCCCTGGACCCGGTCCTCCTCCCCGTCCTGCACCTCGCATAGCTCTGTTCACTTCCTCATTTTTCCATCTTTGTAAGTCGGCGCACTGCTCCAAGGAGTGGTTAGCTGGCCTGCCGTTCCTGCTGTGCTTCGGGCATGCCATTCTGAATATGTCCCAATTGTTACTCGGCCTTGGTGGTCCTTGATAGTTTCCTCCATTGTGATTACCTCCGTTGAAATTTCCTTCTGCTCTGGGTCTCGAAGACCCGGCCTCTGTGTTGGCGACAAACTCGGAGCCTCCTTCAAACGGGCGCTTGTTCTGGCTATTTCCGTTATTACCCGGTGCTGATCCATTGCCGGTTCTTCCGCTATTACTTGTGTTTGCTTTTACCTTCTTGTCATCAACTTCCTCCTCTGTAGTATCTGTCGCAGCGTGTTTGTTGCACGCATCCATCAATTCTCCCATTGTAACCTCCGACGCGTTTCGACTTGATTTCATGCGAGTTAACTTTTGCACTAAAGGTATATACTTCCATGTTTTTGCCATAGCTTGTAGTGCATCCTTGGGCTGAATATCTGTGGACGAGTGAAGTATCTCCATAACCCGGCGCACCCAACTGCGCGCCGACTCTCCCTTCTTCTGGACGCATCGCTCTAGATCATCAATAGTGAACAATTTTCTGCACGTCCCATGAAAGTGTTTGACAAACGCGGTCTTCAATTCCTCCCAGGACTTGATCGATCCTTCCAGCAAATTGGTGAACCACAACTTTGCTGCTCCTTCTGACATCATCAAGTACATGAACTTGGCTTGGAGATTCTCGGATGCGTTGCGAATCGACATTGCCATTTCATAACTGCTTAGCCATGTTTCTGGATCCATAGTTGGCTCGTAATTCACTACTTTTCCTGGCTCTTTGAATTTTTCCGGGTAAGGTTCAGCTCTGATATTGTCTGAGAGACACTTGGGTCCCGCAAGAACGGTCGAGGCCGGCCTTGCTCGAGAAACGTGTGATACAGCGGGGGGCGCTGCTGGGCGCGGCGCTGCGGGTAGTCCATGCGCTGCAGACCCGGCCGCGGCCCTCCGAGCCCTGGAACTGTCCACAACAGCCTGTGCTGATGATGCTGCCTGAACGCGGGGAGGAGGCGGCATTTGCTGCTGCTCTTCCCTCCGCCGTGCTGAACTTGTTTGGATATTCCCTTGTTGTTGACTGACGTATGGCGTCCCGTGCATCCCACTTCTATGATCCGGATAATTGGCTTGCTGCGCCACCGCAGTGTGCAACAGATCGATTGCTTGTCGGGTCTTCTCTGCATGGGGTGACTCTCCCACGGGGATTTGATTTAATGCGAGTGTCGCCGCATACACATTGTCCATGGGATTATTGTAGTGACCTGCTGGTGTGCGAAATCGTGATGGTGGCGGTGGTGGTAGATCGTTGCCGGTTGTGACTCTAGTCTGTGGTAGGGGTAACCCGTCCCGTTCATTTGCCGGATGTGCCCCCGCTGTTGCCGGTTGGGGTGCGGTCCCCTGGTTCACCACTGGTATCGGCTGATCCTGAGGTGTGATAAATAAAGCAGCCGGATTAATAACTCCGCCCGTTGCTGGTAACCTAGTTTGATGCCTTTGATGTACTCTAGATGTTTCCTCTCGGAGCCGAGTTTCCAGCGCATCCAGCTCACGTTGCCGCGTGGCCATCCCTTGCCTTTCTGCCTCTACTTGCCTTCTTTGCTGTTCCAACGCACGACGAGCCACATCCAGATCCCTGACACGTTCCGCTGCGTTTTCTGGAGTGATAACCGTAGCAAGAACCGTGGGGTCTAGGATCAGATTATTATCGAATAAGGCCGGGTGACGCGGGTTCGAAGGACCCGCCCCTGGTGTCCGGTTTCCCAGGAATCCGAACGTATTTGCGTGCAACTCCTCGTCTGCTGCACGGCTGGTCACTGATGCCGATTCTCCATCAACCCGGGCCAGAACCGGGTCTCCGTTAGCCGCGCCCTGCTGCTGGGCCAATGGCTGAGCCGCCCCGACTGCTGCCGCGGTTGCGTTCTCTTGGTCGAGATTGGCCGCGGGAGCCGTGTAGACCGCAACTCGGCGTACGATACTTGGTGTAAATTCATGCTGTTCTTCTTCGCCGTTATTATCCTCATACCGGTTCTCCAGCAGATCCAGGATAGACTCGGTATCATCCTCTCTTTCGACCCGGTCGCGCGGGGTCCATGCCGGCTCCTCCGGCTGTTCCCACTTCGCGATGGGTTCTTCCGTCGGATATGTCGTTCCAATCGATTCTTCATCATCTGATCGGATAGAGGTGGCTTCCCCTGACACAGAATCAGATCCAAAATTGTCAGGGATCGAACCGGAAGTACATACCATACCAATGAAGACGCTGATCCGGCCGATTGTCACGACGGATCCGGATTCGAGGTGATCCGATTCTGGCCCCCAGCCGGAATCATCCACCGTCTTTTCTCCTTTATGGTCGATGTAGATCTCGCCGACGACAAGGTTCCCCATGTTCTTCCGAGCTTCTCCCGTGATGTAAACAGCTTTGGACGCATGCCCCACGGTGGGCGCCAACTGTCGTGGGATAATCACGGCAGACGTTACCGGGGGTAACTGATCTTGGGGCAAGACGACACAGGCGTTTGGGAGAGGGTTTAGCTCAGAGGAAAACATGATGCAACTCGATCTGGTAGCCGGCAATCAAAGTCGCCGAGTCTCCGATCTTAATATAATAACTCAACTCTCGGGTTACACGGGATGCTCGATATCAAGCGATATTGCTAGGGTTCTTGGCTCTCTCAACTAGACCTAGTGGTCGGTTTATAAAGCACCCGTACCCCCCGGCTTGTTCTCCAAGACTCACCCTGATCCTACCCGGACACGGCATACAAACCCTAACCTTCCTTTACCGTAACCCACACTCCGGGTTACTAGGCCTACAAACTTGGGCCTTCCGGAAGTTTCTTTATCCTTAGCCGAATCCTGCACAGAGTCCTTTGGGGCCGGATTACGCCTTGGAGTTGGCCTACCGGGTTATTATCCCTCCATCACATACCTCTTGAGATCTTGTAATCTCTTGGTTTCCTTGTCATCCTAGAGAAACCCTAGTGCTTGTAGCTTCCACCTTGTAGCAAAAAGTTTCGGATTGTTGAGACCCTCCATCTCACTTGTGGAGTAGCTTCAATCACTTGTAAATGTTTGGTCAACGCCTTCAAGTCGACCTCATAGTGGAAACGAGAATCTCCCTCACCGGAGAAGCTCAAGGAGAACAAGGTGTGCACAACCGTGCTATTGAGGAGCGCCTAGGTGGCTCCCCACCTCTCCAACATAGACATACTTCTTTTAAGAAGGAACTACGAAAAACATATCCTTGTCTCCGTGTTTTCACTTGTGGTTATCTTGTACCTTGCATTTACTTCCGTTGCATACTCGTTACTTGTCACTTAGGGTGTTTACCTAGTTGCACATCTACATAACCAAATTGTTTACTTTCTAAAGCCTCTCTAAAATTGAAAAAAGATTAAAATTTGTAGGTCACCTATTCACCCCCCTCTAGTTGACCTTTGTGTACTTTGAGAGGGGAACCTCGTTTCTCTGCCCAGTAGTTAGGGTTAGGGTCTGTCTGCTGTGGTGTGTTGTTGGGGTGGTGGGAGCGGCGCCCGAGCACATGAATCTGCCTCAACTCTACTCCCATACCGACGGCACCTCGGAATTGATGGCAACACATGTTTGTCGGTCCTTCAGATCGACAACTTGATCTTCTCGTCATTTCTTAGATATGGCGAGATCAGTTTCTTGGTGTGTCTTTGGCGTGTGTCGTTCTCTACGACAACGCAGGTGGCCAGGGCAACTTGGTTCTTCTAGAGAGAGGATATTGGTCCGGAGATGGTGGATCTGTCATTCTTCTTCGACTTCGTCGATGAGAGGCGACAAATATCGGTCCAAGAAAGCACGAGGACGTCCCCGGTCAACGTGCCACATCGATATGTGACTTGCTGCATGTAGCGGGCATGTTCATCGACTCTAGAAAACTCTCTAGCGACGGTGCTTACTTGGATCTTGCAATGGCGGAGGCTCGGCGTCTCTTCCGGTGTCCGTCTCGGCGGTGCTGGACTTGGGCGGCGGCCGCGTATTACGATGGCGCAGGAAATCCTAGGGATCTCGATATCTTACGATTTGCATATCCGGCGGCCGCTTGCTACGATGGACGCAGGAAATCTTAGGGATCTCGATCTCTTTCGATTTTATCTACAAATTTAGGATAATGAGTTTATCTCAGTCTATCTTTTAGTTTCCATGTGTGTTGCGTCTTATGGCTTGATTTTCGATTAATATAGTATACTAGTTGAATGCCCGTGCAATGCTACGGGCTAGTTTTTTTTATCTGACATGTAATGATAATTTACTTGTAAATTCACGTGTATAGAAAGAGATAGCTATCTTGTATTCTGAAAATAGTAAGATACTATTTTGCTTAGTTCTGAACAAATCTAAGTCAGCCATCCATATATGAACAAAACTAAGTCTAACACCCACAAAAATCACTATGAGAACGGACAAATGATAATTAACAAGACAACATTGTATAAAACTAAGTTGGAATGAAAATTTGTTGTGTGCATCTATCATTGAAAATAATACAAGAGCACAAGTCGCAACACAATATTGTCAGGTATTTATAGTTAACTCCCTATAGACCAAATTAGCCTGAACGACAATAGAGCTCCAATATGACTCGACATAAGTAAATTCAAAGCTACTTGGGTCCTCCTGATGAATTACTTATTAGGAGTTTAAAATATAGATCATGGGCCAAAATATTTACGATTGAATGGCAGCTTGAATTATTAAATATTCTAATTCAAAAACACTTGGAGCTCACCCTACAGACAATGCAGTAATATGACCGTCTCTAAGCTTTGGTATCGTCAAACATGTCAAGATTACAGATTCCCCTAAAGACATAATCCGATTTGGCAGTTCGGTGCGCATATTATTGGTGCATATCCGGTTCTAAGCTCACAATTCACAAACCCGTTGGATGGAAGGTATACCGTCCCCAGGACGTCCTAAAGTGTTTTGACAATAATTAAAATGATGAGCAGAATCTTGGATATGAAATTAGTATCCATGCCAGGAACATCATCTATAATAGTTCTAAAGCAAGTTGTAGTAACAATCATTAATCAGTCAATCGGAAATTTAACAATGCAAAAATATAAAAAAGGAGAAGCCCTAGCTACGGAGCTACCTTCTCACAGGAGCGGCGTGGTCCAGGATGTGGGCGTGCAACGGTCCTCGGTGGTGACGTTGCAGCACGACCATACTGGATGTGGGGGCACGCTCTTGGAAGGGAAGATAGAAGCGACGACCAACGGGAGATGGCATATTCCCAGAGTGGGAAGCACCGCGTTCCTGGACAGTGTAGCTGTAGGCGTTACCGAAGACGGCAACGACGACCTTTGGTGGGGAAGTGGTGCCGTCACCTCGTCATCGGTCTGTCGACGGCGTAGATGTAGCAAAATGGCATCTCTTCTTGCAGCAGTTTACAGAGCCGAAGGAGGAGTACGGCCCTTCCGTTCGGATGATCAACACTTGCAGGCTTGCTGCGTTGTCACCGGCCCTGGGCGCGCATCGCCGCCACCACCTGCATGGATATGTCCACTTGGTCATCGCGACACGGTGCCGTCTCTGGGCGAGGGCGATGGAGGCCGGGTGGCCAGCAGCGAATGGCCGACGTGTTGAAGGACAACACTGGCGGCAGTCGGAGGTGCTCGAGCTTGACATCGCGAGATATGATAGGATTCGAGGCGGCCGGCCGGCGGCGTGTTGCAAGAGATTGGAGACAGGGAGATGGGGTGGCAAATTATGTTGGAATTTTACATGGGCTCCATCATATGGGCTCACTTGGCTAGCCCATTAAGCCCACTAAAAATCCTGAAATTGTCATGGCCCATTCATGAATAATAAGTGGAGTGAGTGGGACTAAAGTTTAGTCCCACATTGCTAGTTCGAAGAGAGTGTAAGCACCTTATAAGGTGAGCCATTCTAGCTCATGTATGAGTAGGCAAGGCAAGAGGAGAGGTGTGCCACACGCGCGCTCCTCCTCCTCCGTCGCCCGCCTCGTCACGACGCGCCGCGCCGCGGGTTGCGGGAATGAGCCGAGCCGAGAGCGTTTATTTTGTCGATTGGGAAAATTTAATGAGTCATTTAATTTGGTAATTGACGGACGCGTTAATTCCAAAACCGTTTCCGTTTCCTTTCTGGATCGTGGATCCGAACCGACTCAGACGTGGAGTTACGCCCACGTCTCTCCCAGCCCGCATATAAATACACGCATACGGTAAACCCTAGCGGCCACTTCGTCATACCGTTCCAAAACACTGCGCCGCCAATTCAAGTCTTCTCCATCCCTCCTTCCGGCGTGCACCGCGAGAAGGGACAGCAGGCCTCCGGAACCCCGCCTCTTGTGATCCTGTACGGGAGAGGGGCGATCAGGTTTTTGGGGAGCGCATGAGCGCGACTGCTGACGGCGACCACTTCCCCAACGACGATTTCTTCCCCGACATCGGCAACCTCTTCATCGACGACATGGCCGACGTGGACAACAACAACGGCGGTGCCGCTACCGCTCCATCGTACGTAATTCTATTCCATCTGTATGAGATACTCCTGGAATTCTTATGTCTAGTTCTAGCTATAGATTGGATCAGTTTGTCTACTGTACTAGATCTAGATATTTGCATGATTACTGTATTTGCTACTGTCGCAATTCATCTGCTGCTATTTCGAATTAAATCATGTGCTAAATTGCTAATATATTCAACAATCCAAAAACCTGATTATAGGCAATTTCTTGCACCTGCGCCGTCTGTCATTGCGGCGACAAGGCCAATCCCTTTCAAGGGTGTGGACTATAAGAGGTGGCGCACGAGAGCAGTGCTATGGTTTCAAACCTTGCGCTGCTATGCGGCCACCAAGGGCAAGCCTGAGGGCGATCTCAATCCAGCACAGCTGGAGGCCTTTGAGAATATGGACACTATGTTTAAAAGTGCCCTCCTCGGTATTATCGATGATTCCATCGTCGATCCGTATATGTCGTTTGATAACGGCAAGGATATGTGGGCTGCACTCGAGGCCAAATTTGGGGCCTCGGATGCTGGCAGCGAGCTGTATGTCATGGAGCAATTCTATGACTACAGGATGACTGATGAGCGCTCTGTTGTTCAACAGGCTCATGAGATACAGTCACTCGCTAAAGAACTTGAGCACTTCAAGTGTATGTTACCGGACAAGTTTGTGGCCGGAGGCATTATTGCCAAGCTTCCATCTTCATGGAGCACCTTTGCTACTTCTCTAAAACACAAGAGACATGAGTTTTCCGTAATGGACCTCATCGGATCTCTTGATGTGGAAGAGAAGGCGAGAGCAAAGGATACACGTGCTCGGGTTGCTGAGGTAGGTTCTTCTGCTCATGTGGTACAGAAGAAACATTACCCGCCCAACAAGCCTAAATATAACAAGAAGAAATCCGAGGGTAAAGGCAAGCCCGATGGCAAGTTTAAGCCGTCACACTCTACCAACTTCAAGAAGAGAAAGGGGTCATGTCACGTTTGCGGTGAACTGACCCATTGGGCTCCAAAGTGCCCTAAGCGTTATGAGCTGCAGCAGCAGGAGAACAGCGGCAAGACCGCTAATGTTGTCATGGCTGACACTGAGATGAAGGATTCTGGGTACGGTATAGTTCCCACTATTCTTTCAGTTTGTCATTCACCTGAATGGTTAGTTGACACAGGTGCCAATGTACATGTTTGTGCTGATGCTTCCATGTTCTCTTCTTATCAGGTCACAGGGACTTCCCCCGTGCTGATGGGGAACGGGTCACATGCTACTGTTCGTGGTGTTGGTACGGTCGATCTGAAGTTTACTTCGGGGAAGATCGTGCGGCTGAAGAACGTTCATCATGTGCCCTCCATCAATAAAAATCTCGTCAGCGGCTCACGTTTATGTCGAGATGGTTTTAAGTTGGTTTTCGAGTCTAATAAAGTTGTAATTTCCAAGTATGGACAATTTATTGGTAAAGGCTATGAGTGCGGAGGCTTGTTCCGCTTATCCTTGTCAGATATTTGCACCAAAGTTATTAATAATGTTTGCCACGATAATGATTGTGATGTTTGGCATTCACGACTATGTCATATTAATTTTGGTTGCATGACGCGGTTAGCAAATATGAGTTTAATTCCGAAATTCAGTACTGTTAAAGGTTCCAAATGTCAAGTGTGTGTTCAAGCTAAGCAACCTCGCAAATCTCATAAGACTGCGGAGGCGAGAGACTTGGCACCACTAGAACTTATACATTCTGATCTTTGTGAGATGAATGGCGTATTGACAAAAGGTGGAAAGAAATATTTTATGACACTTATTGATGACTCCACTAGATATTGTTATGTGTATCTTCTGAAATCTAAAGATGAAGCTTTAACTTATTTCAAGAACTATAAGGCCGAAGCTGAGAACCAACTTGATCGTAAAATTAAACGGCTTAGGTCTGATCGTGGTGGAGAGTATTTTTCCAACGAGTTTAATTCTTTTTGTGCTGAACACGGTATTATTCATGAGAGGACGCCTCCCTACTCACCCCAGTCAAATGGGGTGGCTGAAAGAAAGAACCGAACGTTGTCTGATTTGGTTAACGCCATGTTAGACACTTCGGGTCTCTCCAAGGCATGGTGGGGGGAGGCACTAATGACTGCATGTCATGTCCTAAACCGAGTTCCCACAAAGAATAAAACCATTACTCCGTTTGAGGAATGGGAAAGGAAAAGATTGAAACTCTCCTACCTACGTACTTGGGGTTGTTTGGCGAAAGTCAATATACCAATTCCCAAGAAGCGCAAGCTTGGACCTAAAACCGTAGATTGTGTTCTTCTGGGCTATGCTTTTAATAGCATTGGTTATAGATTCTTGGTAGTAAAATCTGAGGTATCCGACATGCATGTTGGTACGATTATGGAGTCGAATGATGCGACTTTCTTTGAGAACATATTTCCTATGAAGGATATGTCTAGCTCATCAAATCAGAAGAAACCTGTTTCATCTAGTCAGGAATTAGCTGAGATTCCTGAATCCACCATTCCGATAGAACACGTTGAGAATCCCGAGGAGGATGACAATGAAGTTCCTTTAAGGAGCAAGAGACAGAGGACTGCAAAGTCCTTTGGTAATGATTTCATTGTGTACCTCGTGGATGACACACCCAAGACTATTTCAGAAGCCTATGCGTATCTTGATGCTGATTACTGGAAGGAGGCTGTCCGTTGCGAGATGGATTCCATCTTGGCTAACGGAACCTGGGAAATCACTGATCGTCCTTATGGGTGTAAACCTGTAGGATGTAAGTGGGTGTTCAAGAAAAAGCTTAGGCCTGATGGTACAATTGAAAAGTACAAGGCAAGGCTTGTGGACAAGGGTTATACCCAGAAAGAAGGTGAAGACTTCTTTGATACTTACTCACTTGTTGCTAGACTGACCACTATTCGTGTGCTACTATCACTGGCTGCCTCACACGGTCTTCTCGTTCATCAAATGGACGTTAAGACGGCTTTCCTTAATGGAGAGTTGGACGAGGAAATTTACATGGATCAGCCAGATGGTTTCGTAGTACCCGGTCAGGAAGGCAAGGTGTGCAAGTTATTGAAGTCATTATACGGCCTCAAGCAAGCACCTAAGCAATGGCATGAAAAGTTCGAAAGGACTTTGACTGCTGAAGGCTTTGTTGTAAACGAAGCTGACAAGTGTGTGTACTATCGCCATGGTGGGGGCGAGGGAGTTATTCTATGTCTATACGTTGATGACATATTGATCTTTGGGACCAATCTTGATTTAATCAAGGAAGTTAAGGATTTCTTATCTCGCTGCTTTGAGATGAAGGATCTAGGAGTAGCTGATGTTATCTTGAACATCAAGCTGTTGAGAGATGATAATGGTGGGATCACACTGCTTCAATCTCACTATGTGGAAAAGGTCTTGAGTCGCTTTGGGTATAGTGACTGCAAGCCTTCTTCAACTCCATATGATGCTAGTTTGTTGCTTCGAAAGAATCAACGGATTACTAGAGATCAACTGAGATATTCTCAGATTATAGGCTCGCTTATGTATTTGGCGAGTGCCACGAGGCCTGACATCTCTTTTGCTGTGAGCAAATTGAGCCGGTTTGTTTCCAATCCGGGAGATGATCATTGGCGTGCGCTTGAGAGAGTTATGCGCTATTTAAAAGGCACTGCGAGCTATGGAATTCACTATACCGGAAACCCGAGGGTTCTGGAAGGATATAGTGATTCTAATTGGATATCTGATGCTGATGAGCTTAAGGCCACTAGCGGTTATGTTTTTACACTTGGTGGTGGCGCTGTTTCCTGGAAGTCTTGCAAGCAGACCATCTTAACGAGGTCAACTATGGAAGCAGAACTCGCAGCATTAGACACATCCACTGTTGAGGCAGAGTGGCTTCGTGAGCTCTTGATGGACTTGCCTATGGTTGAAAAACCAATACCCGCAATCCTAATGAACTGTGATAATCAAACTGTGATCGTCATAGTGAACAGTTCTAAGGATAATGCAAAGTCATCAAGACATGTGAAGAGGAGATTAAAATCTGTCAGGAAATTGAAGAACTCCGGAGTTATTGCGTTGGATTATATCCAAACGTCCATGAACTTGGCAGATCCCTTCACAAAGGGTTTATCACGGAATGTGATAGATAATGCATCAAGGGAGATGGGTTTGAGACCCACGTTATGAGTTGCCCACAGTGGTAACCCACTCTATGTGATCGGAGATCCCGTGAATTAGAAGTGGGAGACAAGCTGTTGGTCGGCTGAGAGGGGAGTATCCTTATATTTTATTCCACTCCATAAAAGATGCAATACTCTCCTGATCTGTACGGTAGGTTGACATTTGTCTTATTGTGTTCCAAGTGGCTTATTTATATAAGCAGAGATGTGTCCTACAGAACATCTCCTGAGGAACTCACCTATATGAGTCTGACTGTTAAACGTCGCAGTCTATGAGAATCGGGTGCTCTCTAATAAACTCATGAAAGGCCTTCGGAGTATGACGCATACGCTCCAAACCGCGGGGAAGCCTTGCGGCAGCCTAGTATCGGTTCAGACGTTGTGTGAAACGGGTATCACAGCAAACTTGTAGTTCAAGGCGTAGTCCACTATTCAAGTTGCGAACTAGTGTAGCATGATGTTCTAAGTGGAAGTTCAACTTAACAGTCTCCACTAACACTGGTATATAAACAATGTTTTGGAACAGAGTTTATGAAATGTGCTAATGACACTTTGTGGGGGATTATTGGAATTTTACATGGGCTCCATCATATGGGCTCACTTGGCTAGCCCATTAAGCCCACTAAAAATCCTGAAATTGTCATGGCCCATTCATGAATAATAAGTGGAGTGAGAGGGACTAAAGTTTAGTCCCACATTGCTAGTTTGAAGAGAGTGGAAGCACCTTATAAGGTGAGCCATTCTAGCTCATGTATGAGTAGGCAAGGCAAGAGGAGAGGTGTGCCACACGCGCGCTCCTCCTCCTCCGCCGCCCGCCTCGCCACGCCTCGCCTCGCCTCGTCACGACGCGCCGCGGGTTGCGGGAATGAGCCGAGCCGAGAGCGTTTATTTTGTCGATTGGGAAAATTTAATGAGTCATTTAATTTGGTAATTGACGGACGCGTTAATTCCAAAACCGTTTCCGTTTCCTTTCTGGATCGTGGATCCGAACCGACTCAGACGTGGAGTTACGCCCACGTCTCTCCCAGCCCGCATATAAATACGCGCATACGGTAAACCCTAGCGGCCACTTCGTCATACCGTTCCAAAACACTGCGCCGCCAATTCAAGTCTTCTCCATCCCTCCTTCCGGCGTGCACCGCGAGAAGGGACAGCAGGCCTCCGGAACCCCGCCTCTTGTGATCCTGTACGGGAGAGGGGCGATCAGGTTTTTGGGGAGCGCATGAGCGCGACTGCTGACGGCGACCACTTCCCCAACGACGATTTCTTCCCCGACATCGGCAACCTCTTCATCGACGACATGGCCGACGTGGACAACAACAACGGCGGTGCCGCTACCGCTCCATCGTACGTAATTCTATTCCATCTGTATGAGATACTCCTGGAATTCTTATGTCTAGTTCTAGCTATAGATTGGATCAGTTTGTCTACTGTACTAGATCTAGATATTTGCATGATTACTGTATTTGCTACTGTCGCAATTCATCTGCTGCTATTTCGAATTAAATCATGTGCTAAATTGCTAATATATTCAACAAATTAGCTAGGAGGCAGAAACTACTGATTGAAAGCACACTAATAGAATATATAGGAAATCTGAAAAAGGCAGTGATCTATGCTGCACCTTTCAGACGGCTACTCCATGACGTGGCCGGCAGATCTCCGGAATACATTTGTTGCAGTATACTCGAGAACAATTGAGCTGCGGCCTGCAGGCTTTTGTTGTTGGCCCAACAGCACGTCTGTTTGAACTTCGAGACGGGCTACGGTCGACCATTCCCCCTCCGAGCAGCCCAACAAGTCAAAACAACAAAGGGGAAGGAAAAACTGAACCCTAGCACCCACCTCCTCCGGCGATGCCTTCGCCGTCGCCGTCGCGGCCGCCGACGCTGCCGGTGCTTCCAATCTCGGAGCACGAAGACGAGATCGTTGCGGCCGTGGAGGCGAACCCGGTGATCGTTGTTATCGGCGAGACTGGCTCCGGTAAGAGCACCCAGCTCTCCCAGATACTCCACCGCCGAGGCTACACCCGCCGCGGTGCAATCGCGGTCACCCAGCCCCGCCGCGTCGCGGCCGTATCCGTCTCCAGGTACCCACCTCTCTCTCAATCGCGCGGCGTGGTTACATTTGCTGGAGCGTGGGCTGGTTGCGGGGGATTTAGGCGCCATGGGGAGCCTGTGGTTCCACTTGCTGAATTATCATGCTATCATGTTACTCCTCAAAAAAAAAGCATGCTGTCATATTTATCTTCACTCTGAGTTGTGAGGTTGTGAGGGCGCAGCTAGAGCAATTGGCTGGATTGGGAAAGGAGGATGCACCTGGGATTGATTATGTGTTGAGAGTTTTCTACTGGTCTATATGGCCGCGCAGATACCAAACTCTGTTATGTTTTACAGAGTAGCAGCATAATGTTCGAGGGAGTATCAGTTTGTTAGACAAAAATATGTCAAGAAAATGAACACCTGAAACTGCCCCGTAGGAAATTCATATCATACCTGAAATATTGAGAACAACTTGAATTATTTGCAGGAGGGTGGCACAAGAGCTCGGTGTCTCACTTGGGGAAGAAGTTGGCTATGCTATCAGATTTGAAGACCGAACTTCAGAAAAGACTTCCATAAAGTAAGCTTCATAAATCTTGAATTTCTTGTAACATAGATATGTCCCGAGTTTATGAGTGAATATGTTGACTCCATTCGTAGGTACCTGAGTTTGTGACTGAATATGTTGAATCCATTCGTAGGTACCTGACAGATGGTGTTCTTCTGCGGGAAAGCCTTTCAAATCCTGAGTTGAAGCAATACTCAGTGATTATCTTGGATGAAGCTCATGAGCGTAGCTTGAACACGTATGGTGATCTATCAACTTGTTATATATAATTCTGGAGCATGTCCTAACCCTAATCATGTGTAACTGTAACATTTAATGTGTTACTATGATATAATCTCTCAAGTTAAAAAATGTAGGATAATAATCCGTAATGTGCCGTACACCACTCCGTAGTAGATAGTCTTTGTTGACAGCATAGTTTTATGTAAGATCCATCATATGCATGTTGTACTTTTCAGCGGCCATTCAGTTTAAAGTGATAGGCACTACTGCGCACAACTTATATTTTATTGAAGTAGGTTGCGAAGCGCTAGCATAAAATGTATAGCATAGTAGAGTGCAAACTTTGGGGATATCGAAATATTAGGATGACCAAACTCTGTTATTTTGGCAGACCGTGCCATATTGTGTATCGAACATCAGTAAATCAGTCTTGACCTATACTAGCAATAGAACACTTGGGCCTGTCAGTAACTCAGTCTTTGTGCCAAGAAACTTTGATTCTGCATACCATAACTACATTGGGACAGTTTGGCCTTTCTGAGTTTATGTCCAATTTGTATAATGAACTTGTGTTGTGAATTTCGGTAATGAACTTTATTTTATCCTAATTATGCTTTATTTCTCTGTAGCACGAATTTTTTTTGTATAGAGTACATATCAAATTCTTAATTGATCACTCACTAATATGAGTTTTCAAATAACATATATAATGCATGACCTAAACCGTAATTCTCTCAAGTACATGCTTTACCTAGTTACTCTTTAGTTGAGATTCCTCTGATTGCAAATGCAAAAAGTAACATCTAGCTCTTGAATGCAAATGTTGTCGTTGTAGCCAAGTAGAGCTATTTGGGTCATAGGGGTGAGAGGCCCTAGGGAAATTTTGTCACTGGCCTGCTGTTGCTGCTCTGGTCTTTCGTATTAGAAGGTAATCAGGAAGATAGAAAATTTAAAGGGATTAGGATAGCAATTGGAAAAGGGAGTATGTCAATGGTGCAACTGCAACCCTACCCACTCTGATATGCTTAACTCTAATACCAGTGATGCTTATTGTGTTGAACTAGAAGGATACCCTACGCGTCGCGGCGGGGATCCTTTATAGTAAATGGCATGTGTGTGTTTTTTTACGCTGAGGCCAAGGGTCTCAACCTCCTTTTCGAGAAAAAAAACAGCATGATACATTATATAGTTTAAAGAAATATGAAAAAATGGTGAATCATACTCGAGATACTAAATTTATAGACATGTGATGCGTATTATAAACCATTAGTTTGAAAAATGGATGGTTTAAGGAATGTATGATATGTATCATTAAATTGAAAAATGGATGGTTAAAAAATGTATGATATGTAGGTTGCATGTAATAATTAATAAATATTAGAGGAGATGACATGGACAATTGATTGGCTAAGAGGATGGATGATGTGGGATAGCTTGCATGCTGAGATAGAAAAATAATTATAATTAATAAATGTTAGTGGGGTTTTGCTTGAGATGACATGGACAATTGATTGGCTAAAAGGATGGATGATGTGGATAGCTTGCATGTTGAGATAGAAAAATAATTAATGCATCTTAGTGGGGTTTTGCTTTATAAGAAGTATAGATAGATTTGAAGTAGCCACTTAGAAACTTCTCGAAGCCCATCGCTTTTCATTAAGGGCATTCCATATCATGAGTGATGTCGGTTTGTAGAAGACCAATCATGTTGGAGGTTTGCCAAAATATAATCTGAAAGGGTGATGCGTGAATGACCTTATGAAAGGAGTGATTATGAGAATTTTAGCTCACAGTGACCAATTGATACATTACCAAGGAAAATCTCTTGACAACACTGCAAGTACATGTGGATGATGTGGTTAATGACTGCACTTCACTTCTGCCCATGAGATAATGGATGAAATGCAGGGTGTAAGTTAAGTTTGGCCCATGCCTGACTAATTAAAAAATATCTTCCAGAATTTTCTAACGAGTCTTTGTATCTCAAGCACTAATAGTGGAAACTGAAACTCCACGTCGACGCATTATTCTCATAGAAAAGGCTTGAGATGTTGGGATCAGCTGCCCTATATGGATATTAAGTGCTACGGGATGGCATACCTAGAGAAGCGATCAACATCTGTCAATATTACTGATTTCCCACTAACACAAAGCACCCCCCTAAATAAAATCCATGAAATAATGGACCAAACTTGCTAAGATGCCTCTTTTTGAGAAAACGCAAAAGCTTTGCGTTCATTGCATGATAGAAAGAGTTTTTACAAGCCTGGAAGGCCACACCCGCATACAACTCAACACACTACACCGAAGTCGTAGGCAGAATCGTAGACAGCCCTGATGCTCCGGCTGCGGCCCACGCTTGGGCTTCCGCCTTGATCGTGTCCAACAAGCCCCCGAGATCTGGCTGCAAGCCGTCGAAAGTGACCGCGTTTCGCCTCTTCCAGAGCCACCATACCGTGAGCATGATGATCGAGGAGGTGCCCTTGCATATCCCTGAGGCCTCGTTTGGTGAAGGTGTAACATGGTGTATTTGAGTGTATTTTCCCAAGTGGATTGGGTGTAAAAAATCTTGTCACCCAAAACTCTTTAATCCCTTTCCTCATCAATACTCTCCCTTGAGTTATGTGTTTGGAAACGCCAGCGTAAGAGACTTCGCCTCGAGGAGAGATCTGACCTGACTGCTGCGATAGCGTACGCATTGCCCAAAACGCGAGGGGTGCGAAGCGTCTCCGAAACACCTTGACCCAACGTGTATCGAGGAGTTTTCCTGGGGTTAGCCCGGTGAAGACTGGCCTGCCAAACAGCCCACGAGTGGTTTCGTGTGTATTTAAATTGGGCCGGTATAATACACGACAAGACACGTCAAAACAAGTCTACCAAACGAGGCCTGAAGGGGATGTTAGAACCACCTCTCGCCACCAAACCTCAAAGCGGGTGTCAACCGGTGGGGTACCAATCGTGGAACGTACCCAAGATAGCACCTCGTGCCAGGTGATCTGGGCATAAGGACAACCGACCAGGATGTGCTCCATCGTCTCCAACGTCTGGTCGCACAGAACGCAACGAGGATGGTGCCTCAGCCCATGTCTGGCAAGCCTATCCGCCGACCAGCACCGGTCCTGGCAGGCAAGCCACAAGAAGAACTTGACCCTTGGGGGGGCCCAAGACTTCCAAATAAGCTCCCATGATGCCGACTCGACCGACCCCAAGAACATCGCTCGATAGCAGGAGGCGGACGAATAAGTCCCAGCCGCCGTCCAACGCCAGAGTAGTCGATCCGGGGTGGGGCCAAGTCGCACCCCACGGACCCTCCTCCACACCTGGATGTACTGCCAGAGTGCAAGGTTACTGAATGCGCCTCGCATGTCAGAGATCCAGCGTCTATCAACCAGGGCCTCCTGAACAGTCCGACGCTTCCGAATGCGGCCCGAAACAAGCTTCGGCAGCTCGGGTGCGATCTCGGAGATGGAGCGCCCATCCAACCATCTATCCACCCAGAAGAGAGCAGAGGTTCCACTGCCAAGAACCATCGTGGTTGATGCAGCGAACACGTTCCTCTCGTCTCTCGTGAATTGCATATCCAAGCCGTGCCAAGGACGGTCTGGGTCAGTGCGCATCCGCCAAAGCCACCGGACCCGTAGGCTAGTAGCGGTCCGTGACAGATCGGGGATGCCAAGTCCCCCGAGTTCCAACGGGCGACAGACTCTCTGCCAGTTAACGTGGCAATGACCTCCATTCGCCTCCTTTCTGCCCACCCACAAGAAGCCCCGTAGGATCTTCTCCACCTGCTTCAATGTCTTCTTGGATATACCTAGTACGACGAGCTGATGCAGGGGAATGGCAGCAAGGACCGACTTAACAAGAGTGAGACGTCCTGCCTTAGCCATCATCCCGGCCATCCAAGTGGGCAGTCGGTCGGCAATCTTCTCCACAATAGCCTGGAGAGACTCAGCCGAGAGTCGGCGCGTGGATAGAGGAATGCCAAGGTACTTGACCGGGAAGGGCGCCAATTGGCACCCCATCACCGATGCAGCTTCCTGCGCAATACCCTCCGAACACCCAATAGGGGACACCGAGCATTTCGCAAAGTTGGTGTGAAGTCCTGATGCATGACCGAAGGAAGCGAGAATCTCACGAACCGTGAGAAGCTCCGACCTGTCCGGGTGGCAGAAAAGGACGACATCATCCGCGTAGAGCGAGACGCCTGCAGCAAGGTCCCGTGGAGCTAACCGGCGGAGGATCCCTTCCGCTCTGGCTTTCGCCAAGAGACAGTTAAGGGTCTCAATCACCAGGTCGAACAACATGGGAGATAGCGGGTCACCCTGTCGGAGTCCCTTCCGGTGCCAAATGGGGGGACCAGGGACTCCATTCAGCATGATACGCGTGCTAGCTGTGGACAGGAGTATAGCCACCCACTCCCGGAAACGCGGCCCAACCCCTGCCTTGCGTAGCACCTCCAAGAGAAGTGCCCACGAGACCGAGTCAAAGGCGTGTGCGATGTCCAGCTTTAACATCACCCGTGGCTCCTTGAGTCTGTGAAGGTATCGGGCCGTCTGCTGAACCATCATGAAGTTATCATGGATGCAACGTTTCTTGATAAACGCGCATTGGTTCTCAGCCACGAGGCTACCCAGTTTAGGAGCCAGTCGTGAGGCAAGCGTCTTGGCAACCAACTTCGCAAAGATGTGGATAAGGCTGATTGGCCTATAGTCCTTCAACCCAGCAGCATCTGCCTTTTTGGGCAACAGGGTGATCAGCGCCTGGTTAAGGCCCTGGAACCCGCGCCCACTCAGGCAGTACAGCTTGTCGAAGCAGGCCATAATGTCAACCTTCACGGTGCTCCAGCAGGTTTGCAAGAATTGCGCCGTGAACCCGTCGGGTCCCGGCGACTTTCCTCGAGGGAGGTGGCGGATCACATCCCACACCTCCTCCTCAAGGAATGGGGCATCGAGCGAGCTCAGGTCCTCCGAACGAGACCCGATAAAGTCCAGGTCGAGTGAGAACTCACGATGCTCCGCAGTGCCGAGCAACGCGGTAAAATGATCAAAAGCAGCCTCCGCCATGGCCGCATGGTCCGAGACCACCGCACCATCGGTTTGAAGCTCATAGATCACGTTCTTGCGTCTCCGGAATGACGCATGCTGGTGAAAAAAGGATGTGTTAGCATCCCCTTCACGGAGCCAAGCGATCTTAGCCCTCTGTCGCGCCATAGTTCGCTCAAGCGATGCGAGGCCGAGATGCGCATGCTTAAGCTTAGCCCGAAGTCGTCGCTCAACATCTGATAGTTGACGCGATTCCATGGCTATATCCAGACGGAGGATCACCTCGCGGGCCACCATCAGCTGTAGGCGGACACAACCAACCTTGCGATCACTCCAGCTCGTCAGCTGTCTAGCCGTGGCTTTTAAGCGACCTGCGAGCCGACGGAAGGGGTCCGTCTCCCCCAACGCCGAGTCGTTCCAAGCTCGAGACACAGTGTCCCCGAAGCCTTCTAACTTTGTCCAGTACTGCTCGAACTGGAAACGGCGCCGGCAAGGAGGGCGCGGTGTACAGTCGAGGAGCAAAGGACAATGGTCAGACACCGCGGATGACAGGCATCGAAGCGAACAACTGGGGTGGAGTTCCTCCCAATCCACCGTGCAGAGCACCCGGTCCAGCCGAACCAGCGTCGGAGATTCACGCTCGTTTGACCAGGTGTACCGCCTACCGTGCAGATACAGCTCCTTAAGCTCGCAGTCGTTTATGAAGCGACGGAACCGCCCCATCATTCGTCGGTTAAGGTTGGAGTTACTCTTATCCTCGTCACGGTAAATCAGGTTGAAGTCCCCACAGATGGCCCAAGGCCCCCGTCGGGCTTCACGTACCTCCCGCAACTCGGCAAGGAACTTGATCTTATCCTGTTCCGCCTGCGGTCCATAAACGGAAGTCAACCACCATGTGCCCCCCCTAATGGGGGTGACCAAGGCCGTCACGCTGTGCAGCCCGAGGTGCACGTTGCTCAGCTGCACCATGCGTCCTACCCAAGCAATAATGATACCCCCTCGCCGGCAAGCAGAAGTAGCCATCGAAATCCGCGCCTAAGGCATCCATAATAAGGCTGGGAGTTACAACATCAAGCTTGGTCTCCTGGAGACACACAATGGAAGCACCCATCGTACTCACTACACTACGAACACTCGTCCGCCGGGCCAGGTCATTGAGCCCGCGCGGGTTCCACACACCCATCCTAAGGTCGATCGACATGGAGACGATTTAGACACCCGGAAGAATCGGTGGGGGTCAAACCTCAATGAGGCTACCCCCACCCGTCACCACCTCCGCCCTGGATCACCCATAAGTGACCCCAAGGTCCAGCCGTAAAGCTCTGCCACTGCCTCAATCATGTCGTCCTCCAAGGGCACCTCGAACAGCCGATGGTAGGCTGCGATTGCCTCATCGGAGATCTACTCGTCCCCCAAGATGAGCCCTAGCTTCCGAAGAAGGTTCCGTAACGCACGTTGCTCGGTGTTCATCCCAGCTGGCTGGCCCGCGATACGGCGGCTGCGCCTCGGCTGGAAGTTCAACTCGACGAGACGACGACGAACCGCTGGGGAGCTGATCAGAGAGTCAGTCCGGGATTTCGCGGCCTGGAGGAACTCCCCTAACGTGCGAGGGCGTGGAGCGTCCACAGCCCTGGAAGAGAGGCCTCGCAAGCGGCAAAATTGGATCGGGGGGGATGCAAAGCGTGTCGCGCCCGGCGTCGGCCCAGCCACACCCGCAACGGCCGGCCCGACCATGCTTGCAGCGCCCAGATCGGCAGTAGCAGAATCCTCCTCCCCACTGGTTGGGGTCGCGGCCAGGGGCCCATCCAAAGGCATCCCAAGGCGCACCCCAGAGAGGCCCGGCCTGTCACCACTCTCAGCAGGCGGCTCCGTCTCCTGGCCCAACCCTGGCATAGGTGGTTCGTCATCGTGGGCAGAGCCTACCACCAGTGGGGCCTCCCTCCTTTCCAGCACAAAAAGGGAGAGAACCGGAGCGTCTGCATTGCCCGAGTGGGCCAGCTCCTCGTCGTCGCTAGCATCTTCTACCAGGAGCCGGTCCTGGTCTTCGTTAGCGTCAGGTGCCAGCACCCTGACCGCAGCAGTGGCGCCAGGAGGCAGCCCCACCTGATCTGCTGCCGCGCTGCCAGGGGCGGTCCCGGCCTGTACTCGCTCCAGGGAAGGAACAGCTAGGACCCGGTCAAAGCCAACCTCCCCACTTCCTTGCGAAGCAAGGCAGGCAGGCGCGTTCTCCAGACAGGTCGATGCAGTTGCGTGAGAGAGCCCACCAGTCGTTGCGTTGTCGCCGAGCGTGGTGGCCCCCTCCACGGACCCAGTCGCGGACGCAGCACGTGGGACGTGCGCCACGGCCCGTACTGCTGTGGCCTGCTCCAAAGCAGGGCCCGCACCAGACGGCCGCTCAGCGTGTCCCTCGTCCGCTAGCGCCAAACCGACGGGCGCTCGCTTTCCGTTTCTGCGGCGCAGTTTACGCGGACGGCGACGCCTTTTTCGTCGCCCCTCCGTTTGTGCACCCGCGGTTTGAGCAGCTACCGACGCCGGAGAGGAATCCCGGCGGTGGCCACCGGAAGACGGCGCGCTACCTCCCGCAGCACCGCCCTGGTTGATGGATGAAGGGATCTCGTCGGGGGAGCCTGGCGTATACGTGAAGCGTCTGGTCAAGGGCCATGCCGGAGTTGGTCCTTCGAGCCCCTGACGACGATCACCGGCGGGAGCCATCGGCGGGCGACGGAAATCTTGCATGTGCGTGATATGAAGCAGTAGAGGATACACCAGGGTGTCTACGTGGGGTGGAATCACTTGATCCGAAGGGGCGGCCATGACCTCCGGCGCCGGCGCCTCCCCCGGCTCGACAATATGGAAATCTTTGACGAGGGGGATGGCCGTCGGGTCAGCGCACCAGGCTGACAACCAGAAGGTGCCCATGTCTGCCCGAGAACGTGTGAGCACGTCGAGTTTCTCGACCCAACCGTGCGGGGCCAAGGCGGTTTCGGCCGCGGCGAGACTCCATGCGTGGGCGGGCAAGCCTTGGATCTCCATGTCGAGGCGGACGGCCAAGCCTCCGGCAGTGGCCTGGGTGTTGGGAGACCATGCCGCCACCTCCAACCTGAAGAAGGGGGTTGGGATGACCTCGTTGTGGAGCACGCGCGCCCGGACAGCCATACTGCCGAAATAGATCAAGAACTGCGACGGTGCGTGGCGGTGAACCGAATACTCCGAGGCGCGAAGATCGTAGATGACAATCAGCGCTTCCGCCACGTCCTCGACGGCAACCGCCGTTTGCACGCCAATGATGGTCGCGGTGATCGCTCGGCCGAGGTCCTCCTCAGCCGCTTGGAGCTCCGGCGTGCGCGGGAAGACACACATCCCCCTCTCCGGCCGTCGTGCGAGGTCACCGCCAAACGCTACAGCCGGGCGAGGTAGTGGCGGCGGCGCAACAACACCAGGAGGCGAGATGCGGGTATTCTCCGCACGCCTGGCAACGGGGGTGGAGCTCGACCCAAGCTGTGATCCCAGCGCCGGCGCCCTACGTCCAGCAAGCGGCGCAGTCGTCGAGCGCGTCTCCTGTTGTGCAGGGCGAGGTGCGGGCGCAACCGCTCGTAGGTTTGGAGCCTCCCGGCGTTGCGACTGGGGTGCGGCGGAGGAAGTAGGGGGACGGGAACGAGGAACAAGGGGGCCGGCTGGCTGAGCCCGCGGCGCCGAGGTGGCCGCGCTCGCGCCACGCTGGTTCGAGGAGGGCGGTGGTGGCGGGTTGCGCGCAGGAGCGGGCGGTCGAGGCCGTGGAGCAGGCGGCGGACCGCGCGATGCGGAGGTGCCTGCGCCCGTACGCGGCGCGGTGTGGTTGCGCCCCGGACCGGTAGCAGTCACCGTGGAAGGTGGACGCGGCGCGGTGGGGTTGCGCCTTGGGCCGAAAGGAGTCGCCGTTGTTGGTGGGCGCTCTGCGACGCGGCGCGGCTGCGACCCTGGCTGGTGGCCGTCCCAGCAGCTGGTGGGTGTGACGAGGCGGAGGCGCGACGGGGCGCCGTGTCCGGGAGACGCCGGGCGAGACCAACAGCAGGTGCGGGCGGGGGTGCAGCCTGGCGCCTGCCGCCGCCGGCGCGCTTCCTTGCCGGAGCGCCGTCTGAACCGGACGAAGGAGGGCGCGGCTGGGAGCAGTCCCTCGCCCAGTGGCCGACCTTGTCACAGCGCAGGCAACGCTCCTCGACGGTGCAGTCACGCGCGCGGTGGTCGGGGTCCATGCACAGGAGGCAAAGGCCGTCGAACGCGGAGGCGTCCCAGCCCGCGCGCGCCGCCGCGGCGCGGCGTCGGGCTCCCCGGCGCGCACGCTTGCGCTTCGCGCGCGGCTCCTGCCAGGCCCCCCCGGAGTCGTCGCCGGCGAGCGCGTCGAGCTCGTCGAACGGCTCGGCAACCACGTGCACCTCCGAGCGAGGCACCACGCGCGCCGCGGGGGACGGGGGAGGAACCACCGGAGGGGAGACAACGGCGGCGCCGCGGACGGCGTCCCGGTAGGACCGCGGGGAGTCCTCGTCGGAGGAGGCGCCACCACGCCAGCGGTCCTCGCGGCCGCGCGACACCCCGTCGCCGGAAGGGGAGGAGTCGTCCATGGCGGGGGAGGAGGGAGGGGAAGGTGAGGTGGCCGTCGACTCCGGAGTGGAGACGACGGGTGGGTGGCCGCCGGAACCGGAGCGGCCAAGCGCAGACGATTTCTTGCTAAGATGCCTCGAGGGGCTGCAGCATGGAACTGTCAGCAATAACCATGGGGGATACAATTGTGGACGGCATCATGGTATGCACCTAGATTTCTAGTGTCATAGTCATCTGAGAGAACTCCTTGTCGCTATGCCTAGCTGCCTTTGGGATAGCGCAGATGTAGCAGAGTACGGTGTAGTGTGGATGTGTGTTGCGGACGGTATTAGATTCTACCTTGGTAGTGATAGTTCTAGTAGGAGGTCACATGCTAGCAAGGACATGTAGCCTCAAATAAGCAGAAGGGAGGAGTCTTTAGGAAATAATATTGTATTTGGAAGCGTAGGATTAAAGGATGCCAATTCATTAGGAGTGTGTATTGTGTTAAGAAAGGTAAGGGCCTAAGGGTTGAAAACTCCTTGGAGAGCCTGAGCTCGTTTGGACCCAGAAACTGCAGGCTCATTGAAGGCTTTGTGTGTTAGAACTAGTACAGCCAACAGTTTTCCCATCAATTAGAGACGGTTGCCAGGCAGGGCAGTTAAAGCACCAGAACGGTAATTTCCAGCTCGCTCCCGTTAAACCTGTACCAAGTCGCTGCGGTAAAAAACTAAGGCCACCTCTCTGCAGCCCCTTTTTCTTGGAGGCTGTAATGACGGACGACCTGGGTCGGAAAGAAAGTTAATTGTTCGTGCCATTTAAATTTTTTATGCATGGGCTTTAAAAATGTTCTTATGTAAGAGAAAAAGTTTACACGATGCGGACCAATTATTCAGGAGATTTACAAAGCCGTTCACTTATTACTCAAGTAAAAAAGATCATATGTTTTTTTTAAAAAAAAATTGTTCGTGCGGTTTAAAAACTTCTTCACTGGTTAAAAAATGTTCACATGTGAAAGAAAACACGATGCAGACTAATTATTCACCAGATTCAAAAGTTATTCTCTTATTACTTGATTAAAAAAAGATTTTTGTTTAAAAAAAAGAATTGATCGCCCGGTTTAAACATTTTCTTCACATGCTTTAAAAATGTTGGTATGTCAGCGAAAAAGTACCCACCGTGTGAACTACTCCCTCCGTTCCATATTAGATGACTTCCACCTAGATGTATCTAGACATATTTTAGTACTAGATACATCTAGTTGATGGTCATCTAATGTGGAACGGAGGGAGTAACTATTTATTAGATTTAAAGGTGTTCTCTTATTACTCGATTAGAAACATATCATATGTTTTTAAAAAATAAAAAGAATTGGTCGTGCGGTTTAAAAAAATCTTCACGGGCTTTAAAAATATCCATATATCAGAGAAAAAGTTCGCACCATGCCGACTAATTATTCATGAGATTCAACGGTTACCTTGCCAGTTATTAAACTGATCGTAAACGTCCCACATTTAATGCCCTGCCAGTACGGTACGCATCCTACCTTTACTCCAGCCTGGCATATCACTCGTCCATTGAGAGATGAACATGTCTCCCAGGAGCGTTCGTGCCCGAGCGCACAATATCCGCTTCCCCTAAGGGTCCACTGTATAAAAATGCAAGCAATAACCATTTTTTTCTCTCATCTCAACCTATGCCTACCAAATCCCTCACAGTACTGTAGCTATCTCATCGTGCATCATGGTTCACAACAGTGTGCACATTTGTTATGGTTGTGGTAGTTGTTGAGGCTGTGTTGCTCCTGTGAAGGTGGACATGTTGGGGGGAGCAGGGGATGCAAGGATCAATTAAGAAGAGAGCTGTGGAGAGGAGATGGTTGGAGTAGCTGCGAAGTTATCTGTCAGTTTGGTAATGGTCTTCCTTTTTTGCGAGCGAGCCTTGTTGGAGGAATTGTGGCTTTTGTTTTCGCGGGGGAGGTGTGAAAGGACAAAAATCACTCTTTATACCAGTTCTTTTTGGGAACCTGTCAATGTAATGTAGCTACCTTATTTTTGAAAGGATAGACCATTTTTTTTTAGTTTGATGTTGGTTGTGAATATATCTATAGTGCCTCATTTTGATTCTTTTTTGCTACAGTGATATCCTTTTAGGATTAATGAAAAGATTGATCAAACATCGAGCTTCGGATTTGAAAGTTCTCATCACTTCGGCGACCCTTGATGGTTTGAAAGTCTCCAACTTCTTCTCAGGATGTCCTGTGTTGAACATCCCTGGAACCATATTCCCTGTGGAGAAGTTTTACAGCACGGATCGTCCAACAAATTATATAGAATCTTCTCTCAGGACGGCTATAGGTATGGATATTTATTTCCTCGTGTAACTTTTTACAGTCTTAAACTGACAAAGAGGATATCAACCTTGGGAGGATCATTTACTCATGTGGTCTGGTTGGCCGGGGCAACTCCCTTGGCTCTTATCGACTTGACACGATTGAAAATTTGAAATTGTGAAGAGCCTTGACAGGAAGACATATACATACTTATGGTTGGCCTGCGACCCCCCTAGCTAGTGCTTTTTTTTAACTGTCTTTGTGGCATAAAAATTGTCTGATGCACACATAAATATTGTCACGGAATTAGTTTGATATGTTATGGGATTTTTTGGTGGAAACTAACATATAAATTATAAGGAAATCATATAATTATGTTTTCAGGCATTTTTAAAATTTGGTCCTGATGATTTATACTACCTCCATTCCTCAAAATAAAGGTTTACAGTACAATTTTAGTCAAAAGTCAACATAGATTCATCGAAGTTACACCAAGTTGGCTTTTGACTAAAAATATACTTATTTTTAGAAATGGAGGGAGTATATGCTTAAATTATTTGAGATCTCCTTTTCCAAAATGATACTGAGAGATTTTTCTCTGACAGATATCCACGTTAAGGAAGCACCAGGGGATGTATTAATATTTATGACAGGAAAGGTCAGTACCTTAAAGTTTGCCACTGTTTATGCTCTTATCTGCAACTTTGAAGAAGGACATACTGTGGTCTGTCACACCAAGGAAAGACCTCGACCTGCTTCTGAACAGATTTAGTTGCACCATTTACTGTAGTTTGTCCTCCTTTATATCATTTTTAGTGGTTGGCTTCTCATGCAGCAGGTCCTTGTACAAAGTTTATATCTAAAAATTTCAAGAGGAAAACAAGTACTTGAGATAGTTTTTAATACCTGCTACCACTTGGCCCTAATTTTTGAGCAAATCATTCTTACAAGACAATGAAATTTGAAAATGTATTTTCTTTCTCTTGTCTAGAATGACTGAAAACTGAAAATTTAACGTTTGGAAGTATTTTGCACAACTTTGCTCCTCAAGGTGCTTTGTGTTAGATGTGAAACCTTTTCTATTATTTTTTTACTTATGTAAATTTTTTGGTATATTTTTCAGGATGACATTGACAAGATGGTGGCAAAATTGGAGGAAAGAATTCAAAATCTTGAGGAAGGTTCTTGTATGGATGCTCTTGTCCTCCCACTTCATGGTTCTTTGCCACCTGAACAGCAGGCAATCAGTTAATCTTCCATTGCTTTTTTTTTTCTCGATTTCTGTTGCCCCAAAACTTTCATATATCCATCTCATGAATGTTAGCTTCCTCTCATTTTGGAAGTAAGAGATGCTGTGAATATTTTTCCTGCATATCTGTAACTCCAAATCACTTAAGAAACTTCAATTACAAATGAATCATCTATATTATAATCATGATGTTACTTTGGATGGAGGAGATGATAATACATGAGCAACTACCCAACTGAGACTGAACTATTAAAAATTGCAATATTTTGTATATCTAGCTGAGTACTCAAAATGTCTGCAATTTTATGTTCCTGGAGATGGGTTTTACTAATAGTACTATATCTTATTTCCCCAGGTTCGTGATTGATTGTGGTTATGTAAAGCAGCGCCAGTATAATCCGTCAACTGGAATGTATTCACTTGATGTAGTTCAGATTAGCAGGTAAATAATATGGAATTTGTGCTCTGGTTATCTATTACTTTCGTTCATTGATGCCTAGCTATAATGCACAATATGTACTGATTTTTTTTCATGAATAACCAGAGTGCAAGCTGACCAGCGAGCTGGACGAGCTGGAAGAACTCGGCCTGGCAAGTGTTATAGGTTGTACCCAAGTTCCATCTACCAAAATGAGTTTCTTGAGGCCACAATTCCTGAAATTCAACGAACTTCCCTTGCTGGAAGTGTTCTGTATCTGAAATCATTAAATCTTCCTGATATCGACATCCTGAAGTTTGATTTCCTTGACCCTCCATCACGTAAGATAAAGATCAAGAATCTTCTATTCATGATAATCCTTCCACATACACTTTTGACGCCTATTTTCATCTAATTAAGTAGTATGTGTGGTGACCGAAGCAGCTGTAGGGCTAATCTTTGTTCAAGCATGTCATGATTTGAACGCCACCTTTCTTGTACTGGGTCGAGCCTTGAGAGAACGTATCCGGTTACTGGCTTTGGTGCAACCAGGTCACCGGAAGTCGCAAACATACTTTAGAAGTTCAAAAAAATCTGAAAATAATTTATCACATAGACATTTTTATATATCTGTCATGTCATAGCTTCAAATCCAACTTTGATCCGTAGTTTGAGAAACAAAGATAACATTTTCAACACTGATCGTGTTAATGGGCCAGATGTATGGTTCAATTTGAAATAAGTACTAAGTACTAACATGATTTGACTATTTTGTTTCTCGAGTCGTGGGTAGAATATGAATCTGAAATTTTGTGACATGGTAAATATATAGCATATTGTATTGATGTGCTCAGTTATTCTCAGATTTTTTGACAACTTTTATAGTGTATTTTAGACCACGGTGCACCACAAGGGATGCACCGGTTAGAGAATTTAGCGTGCTGCCGCATATTTGCAAGTTAATTGATGCTTGCACTTGACATTTTGTGATTAGTGTAATAATGTATTTCCAGAACTTGCCTACCACTGTCATTAGCGGTTCGGCATCAGGAATCTGAAGCTCCAAAAATCCTGATGGAAACCCATTGTTTTGTCTGTAGTGATCTAATGGATAAAGTTTTGATTATCTTACGTCTCTTTATTAATGGACCAATGCTAATGACTTGTAGGTGAATCATTAGAAGATGCTTTGAGGCAGTTATACCTCATTGATGCAATTGATGAAAGTGGGCAGATAACAGATGTTGGACGCCTCATGTCAGGTATGAATTTGAGGGTGAAATCAAAATTGTTCAAACCTATCGTGGAGGATATATGTGCATGAAAATGGCGGTTATTATTTATATCAAACTGCAAGCAAATCTGTTTAAGAGTTTCAAACTTTCTAATTGGATATGCATGATCAATAGAATACAGTGTCGCATCTTTAGTTCAAAATGTATATTGGATGCACTCTTCACACTTGGGCATATAAGTATGATGTACTGGCACTAGTAGATAAACATTTCAGGTGAATTTAGAAACAGGTCGGAATTTGGCCACCACATTCGGTGTATTGGCATTAGTAGAAAATACTTCAGTTAAAATTTACAACAGTCAGATCCTAGCCGTCACATCTAGCAGGTCCTGTTTGAAAATTGACACCAGGCCAGAGGGCTGAGGTTTAGTTTAGTGCCCAATTGCTATTGAGAGGGTAAACAAACCAACATATAGATCCATGTGCCAAATGCGTTAAAACTGCTGATCAACCCCTTCACATGAAGCCCAAACAGAAGCGTAAGAGGGTGGTGGTGGAGGCGTGGTGTATCCACAATGGGAGTTACACCTAAGCCTATTTGAAGCTGGGGCATCACCGGAAGGTCACCTGTCACCTATAGAATTGAAATAGGACAAATGAGTACTCATTGTAAAGCGCCTTTTGCTGCCTTCACTGTATTACTTGCCACATCGAACAACCATAAGCTCCAGAAAGCTCAAATTGTGACAATTTTGATTACACCATGTCTACTTGAATTTTTTTTATGGGTTTATGTTGGATAAGTTTATTTTGTATTGGTAAATTTTGAATCATCTGATTTGGTTTTTTTTTTTGACAGGAATCATCTGATTTGGTTGTGTAAGTTATATGCTGTAAAAATTATGTACAGAGCTCCCTCTTGACCCTTCGCTTTCAAGGACTTTGATTGAAGCAAATGAACTGGGATGTCTGTCTCAGGCATTAACTGTTGCTGCAGTTTTGTCAGCTGAAATCACACTGCGGCAAACTAGAAGGTGATCAATTTTTTGTATTTAGTCTATAACCAATCATATGATGAACTTGTTGCTTCATATATACAGCAAGGACATGGAGGGAAAGAGGAAACGGCAAGAGCTTCCTGATGGTTCTGGCTGGGGTGACCATGTGCAATTGCTTCAAATATTTGAAAGCTGGGATCAAGCAGGCTATGATCCAAGATGGTGCTCAGATCATGATTTGCAGGTGAATAAAAATAAAATTGTGATTCAATATGCTAAGAAAAAATTTAGAGGAGTGAGCACTTAGTCGTCTTAAGTTTGTGAACATAAATGCAATCATATTGGACTTGCATGGCAGTCAAGCTGTGTCAAGAAGCATGTGACAAGTAACAATACCTGATTTGAGTTATGCCCACTTTATTTGAGTTTGTCAAGAGGACAAAGAGGAAATAATATTGTGCTCAGCAGAACTGAATCTATATTCTGCTGATATAATATGTTTTGATTCCAATGCGTTGTTGAATGTAAGGATCATCTAGTCTTCTAAATTGAATGAACTGCGTGAAAAGTAGGTAATTATCGCTGTATACATAATACCATCTTTCGATGTATGGCAATGCCTAAAGCTATTAATTACTGTTCAATGTTTGGCTTAACAGTTCATTGTCCTTAATCTGTTAGGCATTTTATTACGTAAAATTGTACTCCCTCCGTATCAAAACCGTATCAAAATGTAAGATGTTTTAGCTTTTTCTAGAAAAAATGTATCTAGACATGTTTAAGTGTGTGATTCATATGCATCTTACACTAAAAGTGTCTAGATACATTTTGTCTACTTCCTCCGTCTCGAATTAATTGTCTCAAAGTTGGACAAAAATGGATGTATCTAGACATATTTTTAGTGTTAGATACATCCACTTTTATCCAACTTTGAGACAATTAATTTGAGACGGAGGGAGTATTTGCAGCTACATATAGAACAGTATTAGACTTAACGTGGAAATTTACAATAGTTAAAAGTTTAAAACGTGATGGGACCATCCTATGCTGATCCTTGCATGTACAGAAAGGCAACAGTTTGGCTAAGGGAGTATGATTAAGTCGACGTGCATGTAATTAATATATTTGGAAGACTTTGCAATCACACTTTGTTTTGTTCCTTGACCACCAGACTTTCACCCACCAGAAATTCTCATATAATCCCTTGGCCTGCTGAACCTGGCTATCTTTTCAGGTGCGGGGCATGAAATTCAGCAAAGATGTGAGGAATCAATTGAGT
This sequence comes from Alopecurus myosuroides, assembly GCA_028641055.1. Classification (NCBI taxonomy): domain Eukaryota; kingdom Viridiplantae; phylum Streptophyta; class Magnoliopsida; order Poales; family Poaceae; genus Alopecurus; species Alopecurus myosuroides. The sequence goes on along the minus strand of CM054057.1, from coordinate 275,893,380 downwards.
CAGATTATTCAAAAAGTTGCAAAAGGTCAGTGTATACTTATTAAAATTCTCGACAAAGTACCCTTTTAATCCGCTCGCCTGTTTCCCCTATGCTGAGACAAATCTCTCTTGTAGAGCTGCTTTTCATATAAAGTACATGTTTTGTTTCTGTTTTGATTATTAAGAATTGCCTTAAATTTAAGTAACAGTAAAACTCACCTAGCTAGAGCGACCACAGCGACCTGATACTCTTAATTCTTTGATCTTCCTGTTGGACGCTCTAGATTTCCCGGTCATTCAATCCAGCTTTGCTGCGGCATTTTTTTGACGTATGGTCGTCCCACAACGCGCTCAGCAGGGCCTTCCACTGGTCATCCCACACATCACGGGGCACAGAACCAGGGCTGCTGCTCTGAATATGGACCTGGACATTTCTCCTATATTGGCTGAAATGTTGTGGTCGAGACATTTCCTTAACCAGGCTTCGAAATTAGCTATCCTTTCTTTTGTTTCTATAAAAGATGGACAACAAGTTTTTAAGTAAAATGCTACTCCCTCCGTTCACAAATAGATGACTTCCATTTGTCTATATGTGGATGTATCTGGACACTAAAACATGTCTACATACATCCACTTTTGGACAAATGGAAGTCATCTATTTGTGAACGGAGGGAGTAGAAGAAAGCAAATGTTGGTTTACAACTACACCGATCTATCTCACCTCACGAAAAGCAGAAACACGCTTTCACCTAAATGTTTTGCATTTTTTTAAAAGTGTATCTTGGTGATCCCACCTTCCCTACGACAGTGTCATGGGAGGCACCACCCCTCACGATTGGAACCGTGATGGATGCGCTCACCCCTCACGATTGGAACCGTGATGGATGCGCTCACCCAGTGGCGGAGCCACAGCCCGGCATGCCCGGGCGGCTGCCCGGGCTACACTGGTGAACTCCTTTGTAATTATATTAGGCAGTCAGGATTATTAGTGTAGAAAAAGGCTAATCATTTGAAGCACACATGCACTTTGCCCAGGCTTTAATGGTCAGGCAGCTCCGCCACTGCGCTCACCCCACACATACCTCTAACAGTTCCAGTGGCAACTCTCTTGTAGGGCAGGAACATCGATTAAGAGTCGAACGACTAGTCGATGAATCACAATCCAGGTTGACTCGAAGTGGACTAGACTAGTTGGGCGAGCCAGAGTGACTCGATCGACTAGTCATGTCTAGTCTCGACTAGTCACCCCTCCTGAGTCGATTGACTCAAAATTAGTCCCACATGTCATTTTTTTTTCAACATTGGCACTGCCCCCATGTGGAAATCTAGACCGAGGTGCTTGTTTTCTCTGGTGATACCCAACATTTGACTCTGAGACCACCGACTCCCGCATGCCGATCCTCTCCCTTGGCCGCCGCCTCTAGTCGGCCGGCCGGCGCCGTCATGCCAGCCCATGGCACCACCATCTGTTCCGTCCGGCCCGTAATATTCTCCTCCACCTGCTGTTCATGAGCCCATGGCACCCACCATCTGTTGCTGGTCTGCTCGTTCTGCTGGCTGGTGGTGGTGGTCTGCTCCTCCACCTGTGGCTGCTGCTCTGCTGGACTGCTCCTCCACAGTCTGCGGCTCCCAGGCTTCTCTCCTCCCAACTCTCCTTCACCATTGTATGGAATTTCCCAGGTTTCTCCCCTGTCCCCAGCATTCTATTACAAATCTTTGATTTTTATATGGAATGATAACATGAATAGAGAAGAGGAAAATATGTCACATGGTGGCCCCCACAAAATACTCTATCCTCCTCTGCAACCGCGAGGCCAACCTGTTAAACGTGTCACACCAAGGGCGTACACGTCGCAGACCATATGTGACGACGTATGCGAGTGGTACACTGGTACCCACTAGCATACAAAATGTGCCACACAGAAAAGGCAAGAGCGTCGGAGGGAACACAACAAGAGAGAAGAGGAAAAAGTATCACAGGCCCGCAAAACGCTCTCTCCTGTTTTCAACCGCGTGGTCAACCTGTAAAACATCACACACCATCAAAAGTACGACAAAAGTAATGGCGACGGTTGCCCGTGAAATCGGGAAATCATTGAGTATGCAAGTGGTACCCACTAGCCTCAAAAACGTGTCACACCAAAAAGGCAAGAGCGACGGGTGTCATGACAGGTGGTACCTCCCTGAGAGCTATAAAAGAAGACAAAATCTGAGGCCTTCCTCTCCATCCGTGACCACCAAGCCTCCGCCTCTAACCCTCGCCTCCTCCTTCTGCTCCCATGGCTGAGCCTGCATCCCGCCCATGGAAGAACCTCCCTGTTGACCTCCTCACTGAGATCGCCCGCCACTTACCGTGCCCCGTCGACCGCCTCTCCATGTCGAGGACGTGCCATGATTGGTGGTTCGCTGTCCAATGGCCCCTGCCTCCGCGTCAACTCCCGTGGCTCTTCGTCCCGGATCCCACCACCGTTCCTCTCCCTATCCTTCCGAGGCCGGGCAGCACGCGGAGGGCATCTTTTTATTGCGTTCTCTGCAACGGAGACACACACAACCTCCGCATCGGGCATGACACTGCCGGTGCGCGCTTCTTCGGCTCATATGATGGTGGTTGGCTCTTGCTTGCCCATGGCCAGACCAATGGCCATGCGCTTCTCAACCTCCATACCGACCGGCGCTTATTCCTCCCTGACTACACTTATTGTGTGAGAGGGGGTGTATGGCCCGTATCCATCGCGATCCTCGCTGCCACATTCTCCTCCTCCCCGGGGCCGGGGCGGAACGCGCGGTGCTTCGGCGCTGCCATCGTCGGCTCACCGTATGGGATCCACGGCCCGCAACTTGCCTTCTGGAGCATGGAGGGGGCAGGATATGGTGATCGTCCGGTGGCTGTGGGTTTCATGGGAAGTCCATGGTCCCGACTCGAGGATGTAATACATCACAAAGGAGCTTTCCATTTCCTCACCAATACGGAGCAGGTCAGCGTGTATGACATATTCGAGCTCCAAGAAGGCGAAGAAGGTATACATTCCAGGGTAGGTGCGCACCACCACCACCAGTGCTACTTCACGCAGGGGGGACCTCGTAGCTCCAGCGTGCGAGTCGCCGCTCGGTACCTCGTGGAGTCCCGCGGGGAACTGCTGATGGTCGTGAAGTTCGCGACATCGTCTCCTGGATGGTTCCTGCAGACAGGGGCTTTCCAGGTGTACCGTTCGACGCAGCATCTCATGGGCGCCGGCCTGGTTCAGTTCGCCTGGTCTGAGCTGCCTTCGCTGGATGGAAGGATGTTGTTCGTCGCGCGGGGGTGCTCCAGGGCCTACGAGGTGGCCGATTTCCCAGGCTTTGGCTTTCGAGACGGCATCTACTTCTTGGATGACTGGAACTCAGCGGATGTGGACGTGGTGTCCCAGTATGGAATGTTCGGGCTGCGCAGACGCAGTGACGACTGGTGGGGTCTGTTGCTGGAGGACGAGCCGATCCAGCGGTACGCCTGCCGTGACAACGGGAGGTGTCAGTGGGTGGAAGGGGAGTCACGTCTCCAAGTCTGCCAGCGCTGGTTCACCGACAAGCAACGCTCTAACTACTCAGCTCCGATTTGGTTCATCCCTTGAGGTTACACATGCAGCAGGTTTCAGTTATGGTGATCCGGTTAATACATTTGAGTGATGTTTGTTTCACCTCTGGAGCTTAAAGACTTGCAATTTCAATTGTTATGTAATTCCGGTACTTGATTTCTGGCACATGATCTCTTATCAGATTTCCAGATTTAGTTGAGAATAGACCAGCTGACTAGATGCAGAATTAGTTGGTGCTCTAAGTTATTTTGTGAATCGCATCACATCATCATTTCTTGTAAGAACTTCAAGACAGGAGGGCAAACCTCAGACATGATGGTTTCCAGCTTTTCCTTGTGTTTCTGTGACTTAAAAAAACGACACACGCCAAAGACTTCTCTCCACAGATTTACATGTAGTCGGAAAGTAGAGGGATTTTTATTTCCTCGCTTAACTCAGTTGGTAGGTTCCTTAGCTCGATTTGGTTCTATCTTCTTATTCTTCTCTCAAAACTTCCAGGTGGAGTCTTCTATTCTTTGATACCAGATTTGAGATCTTCACTGAACACCATCCTTCAGAAGTTGGGATTACCACTATAATTTCAATTGCACTTTAGCTAATAATAGAGGCTATTCTAGGAGTGTTAGGGTGTGTTTGGTTCAGTCGCTATCCCCTTGTTGGCAAGGGATAGCCACTTTTCTAGATCTTGTGTTTTGTTTAGAGGTTTAGGGTGGTCACGGGTAGCCAGATTCCGGGAATATTCCTTAAAAAACTGGTCGAGGTCCTCCCGTAAAAAGTGCTGGACGAGGTCAACCACTCTACGCTCGCCTACCTCCGAAACGTTTTCCTCGCTCACCTTCCTCGAAAAAGTACCGTGCGGGCCGTTCTAACCTTATCCCCTCCGTCTCTTCTCATTAGCGGCGGCAGTGGCACCAAATCGAGCGACGGCGGCGGCGGCACCAAATCGAGTGACGGCGGCTGCAACTTCCTCGATCTCTCCCCGTGTCTCTCACACAGGCATCAAAGCTAGCTAGCTTCCTCTCCCTCCAGCAGCTAGCTAGCTTCCGGACCAGATTGGACACGGGGATGGAACAAGCAGAGCAAGCTTCCGCGTGCGCACGGGCTCAACGGGAGCGAGACGGGCAGCAGGCGTCTCGTGGGCAGCTAGCTAGTGGATTCCCCTTTTTCTATTACTAATCCCTTGTTTCTCCCCTTTTTCTATTACTAATCCCTTGTTACTCCCTTTTTCCTATTACTAATCCCTTGTTACGCACCTAGCTAAGCTTATTCCGTTACGTAGCTCATCCTTTGAACCCTAAAAAAAAAGCTATCTCTAACCACCGCTAACCCCATATAACCAAACAGAAAAAATGGCTATCCCTGACCAAGTGGCTGGGGGTGCCCTCATCCCCTAAAACTAATCCCCTGAACCAAACACTTAGTAAGCGTAAGTTCTGCTAGCTTCATCGGTTACTTATAAATTGAGTGCAAAGAAAATTGAGTATATACATGAGTACTTTGAGATAGTGATTCTAAGAGCCTGAAGACCTTTTTTTTTTTTGAATTTTAAACCAACTTATATAAAATAAAGCCCAGTCCCCTCGGGTACCCTGGTAAGGAAAAGAGTACGAGCTTGCCGCTGACAGTTTACATCAGAGTTACATCGTCTAAGAGATACTGCCTAATGAAACTAGGGGGTTCATCGACCCAATTACAATTCATCTGTTTAGAAAAACCTTCCCGAGCTAACACGTGGGCAACCTTGTTGCAATCCCTCTTACAGTGGTTGAATTCAACGTTGCCAATGAAGATAATTGTGTCAAAACAGTCTGAATAGATTGCAGTAGCCTCATTCCATAGTTGCTCCTCACCTGAACAACATGAGATAACTTCAGTTGAATCTGATTCCGCCTCAATCGTACAATAACCAAGATGATTAGCCAATTCCAAACCATATTTCATAGCCATAGCTTCTGCCATAGAAACAGAAGCAGCATTAGGGATATAAGAATAAGATGCAGCCATGAAATTGCCCTTTCGATCTCTGATTACCGCACCAGTCCCTCCAGTACGGGAGATATCATCAAAAGCAGCATCAACGTTTAGCTTTAGGAATTTGGCTTTTGGTCTAGTCCAAGTAATTTTGTCAGGGATATTACTAGTAGTTGTTTTGACAGAACCGTTAGCTACGATAGCTCTGATCGATGTTGCACAAGACCTACTCGTTGGAGTCTTCTCACCATGGGTAGTACACCGCCGCAACCACCAAACATACCAGGCAGTAGTAGCTACTGTCTCCGCAATGAAAATCTTCGGGAAATCTGAACTTACAGGGGTACCCATAGCCAGTAATTTGCCGAAAATAGCTGGAAACGCTACAGTGCCATTAACCGCTGCTTCAATCGTGTCGGTAAGCTGCAGAATATTCCATATGCCAGCAGCTCTCTGGCAACGGAAGACCATATGCATATTATCTTCAGGTAACAATTTACAAATAGGACAAGTATCAGACTCACCAATGTGACGCGCAGATAATGTTGATTTAACTGGGACAATTCCCTGCAGTAGACGCCAACAAAAGATTTTAATTTTTGCTGGGATCTTTAGCTTCCATAGGTTTTTCCAAGTGAGACAGTCAATAGGGCTTCCTTGAGTGATTGTTCTGCAAGTGATCCCAGAGTACTGATGTCTCCACTCTATATGATAAGCAGATTTCACCGAAAAAAATCCATTTTTGTTTCCATTCCATCCAATGAAGTCATCAAAACTGTTTGTATGAAGGGGTATTTCCAATATTCTCCTAGCATCCTAATTATTAAAGATGCTTATAATCAGGTCCGAATCCCACCGACCAGTAGAAGGATGAATTAGTTCACTAACACGAGAAAGAAGACAATTACCCCTTAAAGTAACCACTCTTCTTGTATCACTAGTAGGTAGCCAAGGATCCTTCCAAATATCAATAGATTCAGCCTGAAGACCTTCTTTGAAGAACGCCAACTGAGATTCTCCAAACAGTAGGCATTACCAGGCATTAAACAAGGGTGTACACTAGCAGTTTCCGTGCTTTCAGTGGGATGACCGGATCATCCCAGTCGGTTATTTTTTATAATGTAGACTTCATGTTGTCATCATTGTTTCATTTTTATCTGAAAATTAGGCTGTGAGTAAAACTGGGCATCTGGATCATGTGAAAGCTTGGTACATAACGTACTATACTGGCATCGTATGTTACAGTCTCTTTTTGAAACAATACATAGATTGAGGAATTAGTTATAGCTCTTGTGCCAAAAGAGGCCACTGAAAACTGTGTTATATCGTCTGTCTTACAAAACTGTGCTACGATCCATGTCAATGAACATTCAAGGATGGGAGCAAGTACATCTGTTCCCATATGTTCTCTGGCAGGTTGCACATTATTATTTTTCCTCGGCGTTGCGACAACATTGCCACACCATGCAAACTATAACTTCATTGTTCCCTGCAAGAAGAGTCAATATCATACATCACATATAATATATACATGTAAAGGAAAAAACTGCATCTGTGTTGTAGACCTCCCACTTTGACCATAGTGAGTGGTGCATCCCTTCAGATCATCAAGCTCAGAGAAAAGCTCATACACCATTACACACACAGATAACTCTGAAAATGTTTTGCTTCGTTTGAAGAAGGGTGATTTGAAATAGCTCAGAAAATGAAAGGTACAGGTTGATCAGAAGAAAATTCAATATTTGGATGCAGTATGGATCAGAATAAATAGTTTAAGCTTATAATTTAACCATCCACAATGGCAACGGATTGCAAAGGGACTTGAATTATTATCACAATGTACATACGTGAGCAATAAATTGAATCAGTGAGAACTTAGTGAGGAGGAGCCGGTCATGGAACCAGTGAATTATTCTGAAGGGAGTGAATTTTGCAACAAGTGAGAAAGAGGAAAACCAGATAAGGAAAAAAAATTCTTCAAAGCAAAAGCGTTAACCTTAATTTGGAGAATTGATACATTTTGCGCAAGGGAAAAAATGGAGGGAGAGGGAGAGGGAGAGGGAGAGAGAGATAATATAGCTGTATGGTGAGTTGGTGACTAATTATTTGAAGTTCAGAGATAATATACTTTTGGTATAGGAATACATATATCTGATATATATCCCCGCACAAACATCCTTATATATGATTGACATAAACCATTGAAAGGAAGATGGCAACATAAAAAAGCCGCAGCTGATTGTGAGCAGTGAGGAGTGAGGATTATTAACAGCGCCAGAATTTTTAGGAGGGTTTCAAGAAAAAAAATCTTCAGATGGTGTTGTCAAAAGTCTTCTTTATAGAGTGTTTGTTGGCTGTATTTTGTCTAATCATAAGTTTTGGGAACTTTTAAATATAAGGAGGGGAACTAAACAGAACAGAAAATGTCGTTTATTCACATAGTGCCGGCAGAATATGTCGTTTATTCACATAGTGCCGGCAGAAAATGTCGTTTATTCACATAGGGGCCCAAAGTGGTCGTTTTTCTAGGCGGAGGGGTAGCGCCTTGACACCTAAGCGACGCCTTGAAAACCATGATGTCAGTGCATGCACGTATCTAATCTTTGTTGCCCATCGCCAGCATACTTTTGTCCTTACATTGATGATTCGTAATTGCTGATATGTAATCAGAACATGTCAATTTTTTATAATGTGTATGCGACCTACTGTTGAAATTTCATCTCATGTCAAATAAGTATATCTTATACACAAAAAGGAGATATTGTGACAGGTACACTTGATGTTCATGTCAGTTCGAAATGTCTTGTATGTTGACTTCCTGCTCTCCCCGAGATTGCTGGAAAAAGATTGGAATAGTCCTCCTTTTTGTTATTTTGTTCTTTAATGTTTGTGTTTTGGAAACCCTTTAATCATCCCCAAATGACTATATTTAATAGCAAACTTACAAAATAGAACCTATTCTATGTGGTATGTTGCAATCCTGATCTTGGCCTTTTTTTCTTTCTGGAAAATGGCTCCATTTCACTGAATTATGTAAGCGAACTTGCATTTTAAAATTCAGGTCCAACAGATTTGCAACCAAGGAGAGGACGGAAGAGTGACCCTGACTACAGAAAATTGAGGAGAGCTCTTTGTGTAGGTTATGGCAACCAGTTAGCTGAGAGGATGATCCATCATAATGGTTACCATACGGTTGGATACAGGACACAACTTGTTCAGGTATGACGTTGGTATTTTTCTGTTTTATTCAGTTAGTGGCAATGTGTAGGGATAACGCAAGATTAAAATCAGTTACCTCAGAGGATGATCCATCATAATGCCTCAGTTAGTATGTAAAATCAGCAAACCCAAAGCAGGTCTTCAAAAAGCTGTGGTCTGCCATAGTTCCATTTAAATCCTTTGCACCATTTAAATCGACCGCTAGTGAAACAGTCCTGGTATTAAATTTTGGAATATGATAATTGAATCAAATGCAGTAACTAGTATGTCCGCCTTTTGTGCATGTCTTGATATTTGTGGGAACCAGTGAAATTGCCAGTTGCCGCTTCAAGTTTTTAATTGTTTCTTGGCGATGCTTAATGTTTATTTTGTGTGGGTTGGGGGTTACACTTTTTTCTTGCAGGTGCATCCATCTTCGGTACTGGAAGGTGATGAATACGGGAAATTACCTGTGTATGTTGTCTATCATGAACTAATAAATACTACTAGACCTTTCATGAGAAATGTTTGTGGGGTCGAGCAGAATTGGGTTAAACCAATCCTAAAGAAGCTTGAGAAATTGAGCATAAACAAATTAAGGTACGGAAGACATTATTCATGATGATGATTTTTCTGGTAGCGAAATGTAGTGCCAGCTAGCTACACAAGTAACCTTGAGTGTCTCATTGCAGTGGCGGTTCGAGTGCATTGACGGATTGTGAACCTCTAAATGACAAGCAACCAGGCTCGCCAACAAAAGCTGCGGGCGATAAGCAGTCTGATGTGGATAGCAAAATCCAGGCAGCCCGAGAACGCTACCTTGCACGGAAAGGCAAGAAGTGACACGGTTATATGATCATTTTGAAGAGAGTGGTCCGTGCTTATGAGGTCCACTGAGCACCATGAACACACACATTCAACTGAAATCGTTTTCTTTTGTATGCTAAGAGAATACCACTAAACGATCTTGGGATCCTTGAAGAGAGTGGACAATGTTACTCGACCTGCCCCACTGTTTTTAGTTTTTTTTAGGGCATCCAATGCTTTTAGTATACAATATGTCTTACCGCCTGGTGTTTGTGACTCATGGGAGGTATGAGATAATTGCCTGGATTATAAAGCAATTGCAGTTCCTCTATTGATTTTTTCTTCTTCTCAATAGGTTTGTTTCTTCCTGTGAGTGATGCGGTGTCCATATAGATTTGGCTGATCTCGTGGCCAAGTGTGCAGAATAGCTTGTGTTTCTTTTCTCTATTTGATGGAAACAAACGTCAATTTCCTTGGGAGCAAATTCAGGTGGTATGGAAACATTGCGCTCAGTTAGTCGGAAGCAGTTTCAGTTTGCTATAATGAGAAAACTGGACAAAAGAAATCAAAACCATCTTGTGTCGCCATGGAATCAAATTCTCGAGTAAATGTAAATGTCACCAAAAGTAAATCATCGGAAAGTTCTTTCAAATATGCTACAATGGCATACTGTGACATGTAACTCACATTTTTATTCATGACAGAATTCTGTTTCTAACAAATGCTTCAACGGCAATGAATCTTTGCTTCAGCCATTGCTAATGTATGCTTCAACGAACTATATCTATGCTTCCGTACGAGGAATGCTTACATGCTGCAAAAAAAAAAAAAAGACTCGTCTAGAGGGCGCCCAGGCGCTCGTTCGCATTTTGGGGCGCACGCTCGCGTAGGAAATTAATTCCCTGCCCACCGGTCGTCTTCAACCACGCTGCGCGTCGCCTTCACATGCCCGACCCAGCGGGCCTATTCCCAAGGTCCCTCTGCCGGTGCACAGGATCTTCACGGCTGCCTTCACTGTGGGCTGGCCCGGGCCGCCCGGTCGCCGTTCCTCCTGGTGCCAACACTGCGGCAACCTTTAGCCGGCCATGAGCGCAGCCCCAGCTAACCGCACTCCCCGCCCCCGCACGCCGGCCTCCATCCTGAGCGTAAGGCCGCGTTTTGTGGATTCCATGGCCTCCATCCTGAGCGTAAGGCCGCGTTCTGTGGATTTCATGCGCGGCCGCTGATCTAGCTTCTCGCACGTCAAGGTCTCATGTCCTCCGGCTGCCTGCGACGCTGCGTGGAGGCCGCTGAGCCGATTTCCCATGCATGGAGACCACATACTCTCGCTGCTCCGCATGGCTGCGTCGAGACCGCTGACCTTGCTCCCCCGTGCAACGAGCCCATGCTAGAAGCGGCTGCCTTACTCCCCTTTATTAAGGCAACCACCAGCCCTATATATCACTTAAGGCGAGTTCTTACAAGGACTCGCCTATGTGAAACTTTGGAGTGGACCGGCCCATTAGGCGTCTGCATACTCAGAAAATGATACTCTCGCTGCTCCGCATGGCTGCGTCGAGACCGCTGACCTTGCTCCCCCGTGCATCGAGCCCATGTTAGAAGCGGCTGCCTTACTCCCCTTTATTAAGGCAAAGGCCAGCCCTATATATCGCTTAACGCGAGTTCTTACAAGGACTCGCCTACGTGAAACTTTGGAGTGGGCCGGCCCATTAGGCGTCTGCATACTCAGAAACTGATACTCTCGCTGCTCCACATGGCTGCGTCGAGACCGCTGACCTTGCTCCCCCGTGCATCGAGCCCATGCTAGAAGCGGCTGCCTTACTCCCCTTTATTAAGGCAAACATCAGCCCTATATATGGCTTAACGCGAGTTCTTACAAGGACTCGCCTACGTGAAACTTTGGAGTGATACGTAAAAGAACATGCAAAGCAGGATTCGACCCGGCGATGTGAGGCATCGGGGAAGCAAAGCATCCAACCACTGGGCTACCATGCCTCATGCGTACACAATTCGTTTCCAACCGTTTTATTGTCTCATTTCCATTTTTTTTATTTTTTATTGTATGTTTCACTATTTCCGTTTTATTTCTTTGCATTTTTTCCTTTTTATGTTTTATTATTACTATTTAGTTTTATTCGAAAATATTTGTTTTTGAAAATATGTTCTAATTAAAAAAATACGATTAGATTTGAAATGTGTTCACGCTTAAAATATGTTCAAAATTAAAATTCGTTCAAAATAAAAAATTGTTCAGATTTTTAAAAAGTTCGTATTTAAAATTTGTTCACACTTTAAATCTGTTAAAAAATGAGAATTGTTAAAAATAAAAATCATTTAAATTTAAATTTGTTCACATTTGAAATATGTTCACCATTCTAAAAAAATCTTAATTTTAAAATTTGTGTATATTTTCTAAATTCGTTCATTTGAATTTTTGTTCATTTTCCTAAACTGTTCTAATTATGTTTGAATTCATTTAATAGTCAGCATGTAGTATATAATTATTTATATTTTTTTACACAAAAAATAGAGTAAAATAATCATACCTGGACCTCAAACCAGCCCATTAGCAGACTTGCTGTTTTGGCTCGTGCGGGCGAGCCCTTGCTCCGCCTCGCAGCGAGCGCAACATGGGGGAACCCAAGGCAAAGAGTCGGTTTCCCGTGCGTGGGGACCACATACTCTGACTGCTCCGGATGGCTGCGTCGAGACCGCTGACCTTGCTCCCCCTGCACCATGCTAGAAGCTGGTTGCCTTACTCCCCTTTATTAAGGAAAAGAGCTGTAGGATAAGGAGATAATTCCCTTGTGGGCCAGGCCTCGAGCTATTGGCCTTTTGCAGCCGCATCAAAAGATCATGTTCTTTACTTTTTGCGTGGAGTTGTATATTTCTGTCATATTATTGCCTATCAGAACATGGCAGTTGCTTAATCATGTCAATGTGTTTCCTAATAATTAGTTGATTATACCAGCTAATCATACTTGTTCATTTTTGTTACTTTGTGTGGAGTTGCTTATTATTACTGTGAAATTGCCTTCAAATGTTACGAAATTGCCTATCCACTGCTAAATTGTCTAGCACTTTTCATTAAGTTTTCTATCATCTAATCAACTTTGGTGCACTATGAAATAATTTTGTGTCCAACAAACCAATTTGGTATGCATGGGGGCAACTTCACAATAGTCAAAAGCAACTTCTGTATCAAACGAAGCAACTTTAGACTGTGATTAGACAACTTTATAACAACCATAAGCAACTCTTAAAAAACTAAAACAACTACGGCCATTCGGAAAACTTGTCGGCGCAAGAGCATGGGCGGATTCGCCAAACGGTAGTTGAGCACGGGGATGACCGAGCGACCCTCTCTCGAAGATATGTTGACAGAGTAGCACGGGGAAAGGAACCAACCACTAGATCGAAGGGCGTCGTGGAGAGGGGAGGGGTGCCGATCCAGGTAGTGATGGGGCTGTCGTGTTAGCTGCTGGGTCCGCTCCAAGGTTGACAGCAGGATGGCATATGTCTTGCCTTGCCCTGCCTTTGGCTAGAGCACCGCGAGCCGTTTTAGTATGCAATGAGGCAACTTCACAACAGCGCTAAACAATTTTTCTATGCAATGAGGCAACTTTCAATGACTATAAACAATTTTGGTGTGTGTTAAGAAACTTCACAACTACGGTAAGCAACTTTGGTGTGCGATGAGACAACTTCACAACATCATTAAGAAACTTGACGAGAACAACTAAAACCAAGTTTGTACGGTAGGAAGAAATTTTCATGTGTTGAGGCAACTTCACATCATTAATAAGCAAAATTTTGGTGTACAAGGTAAAAACTTTGGTGCGCTAAAAGCAACTTTGTGGGCGATGCAACAACTTTGTCAGTTTTGTTTGGTGAAATTAGGCAACAAATCGGTAGAATCGAGCAACTAATATATGCATCTAAGCAACAAATCGATATAATTGGCAAATTACTAGATGGGTAACCTCATAAATAAATTTGTGGAATTGCACAACTATTTGTATATTTCAAGCAACAAATTGGTAAAATTGAGCAACTAATATAGAAGGTTAGAGAAACAAATTCTTCAAATGGAGCAATTATGTTGGTTTACATTGCCCCCTGCTCTCTCGGTTTTTTTATGTTCCCTCTTTCCTTTCTTTCTTCCCCTAACGTGCACAAGAGGCCACCGACCATCCCCTAGCCGTTCCCTGATGTCCACCCCTGCGCCCCGTCGTCTTCCCCGGGACTCGAAGCGAGCTCGTCCCCTGGCGTCTGGTAGTGCCGCTCGAAACGCTTCACCTCTTTGAGCTAGCCAGATGGCCGCACGGTGTCACCCCAAAAGAGCTCCAAACCGTGGTGTGAAGAACAATGTGGGATGTCGACCTTCTGGCTGCCAGAGGCGTGGGACGACGACCCTATGCCTAGCGGCGTGCGAGCTCGTGAGGACGGGCTTGGAACGGCGGTCGGAGGAGGCAACAACGACATGGATGCGGGTCAGCGAGTTGCAGTGGCTCGATGGTCGGAGCAGACCATGGAGGTGCGGTGGTGCAGCCGGAAGCAAGGGAGCTATGGAGCATAGAGTTGGAGAATTAAGCCGACGTCCGGTCATGATGCACGGAGACGGCAAATCATGGTTGCCGCAACCAGGGACATGGACGACGCTCTGTGGTGTCCATACGGAGCATGTGGCTGCCGGAGACGGGATGGGGCGGAGCAAGATGGCTGACAAAGATGGACGCGCGCGGTGCAGGGTTGTCCTCGTCAGTAGGGTGAGCGCTCGATCTGTCCAACCAGCGCGCGGGCGAGATTAAGTATTTGGGAAAAAATGTTGACAACTAGTTTTGGCTTGGGTTAACGGTCAATTTTAGCTTACAAAGGGGATGTCACCAAGCTCAGCTCAAATGAAGAAATGACCTGAACGATGCGTGTCTCGTCGAAATGAGCAATTTTAATTTTTAGATCATCCCAATCCGAGGTCGTGTGCAAAATGTAGAGCCAAAATACCGCTTCCAGCATCGCAAACTTGTGATCATCGGAGTCAGATTATCCGGCCATTAAAGCGTCTCCTATAATTTTGGTTAAGAAAAAGAGGCGTGGCACGCAGAAGTACCCAGAGATTTAGCCAGAAAACTGGATTATTCCGCCCTCGGGGAAATTCTGTTAAGGAAAAAGAGGCGCGGCACGCAGAAGTTCTTCCATGTTTTGTACATGTTTACTTTGTTTTCCAGGTGATCTCATGGACTAACCTATTAACAGGATTCCCACGACTAATTTCTGTTTTCTTCTGTTTTTTATTTTTCAGAGAAGTTCTGAAGAAAATATTCACCAAAAGTCCTCAATATTCACGGAGGTCATTTTTTACGCGACACGAGGACGGATTCCAAAGGAGAGCCAGAGGGGGGCTAGTGCGCCACCAGAGAGATGTCAGGCGCCCTCCTAGACCGCCTCCTGTCTCCTCTTCGCCTATAAATTCACTTGAACCCTAAAAATATCGGGACAGAGAATTTTCTAGAAAAACATACAGAGGTGCCGTCATCTTCAAAGTCCAATCTAGGCCTTCTGGAGTCCTGCTCTGGCACCCTGCCGGAGAGGGGCTCGTCAACAGAGGCCTCTACATCGCGATGATTGCCTCTGAACTGATGTGTGAGTAGTTAATCCCGGAACTACGGGTCCATAGTAGTAGCTAGATGGTGTTTTCTCCTCCTTATGCCACCATGTTTAGATCTTGTGAGCTGCCCTATATGATCAACATCACCGTTATTTAATTTCTATATGTTTTGTTTGCTGAGATCCGATGAATTACGAGATTATGTTTATTTTGTTCATGTCATATTGAGTTGCATCACTTATATATTTAGAGAGTTTTAATCTTGTCTTTCAATGCTCTCCGGCGTGTATGATTTTCTTAGCCAATTTCATTTATACACGTCCAAGAGGGGGTTTATATGCTAGATAGTGGATTCATGCCTCCTTTACATCTATGCTTGAGTGACAGTAACGTGACGGGTCAAGGATGTGTCGTTGCCACTAGGGAGAAAAGACCTGGGAGGGTGGAATGCTGAAGTATGCTTCGTGCCAGCCAGCATGGTGTTCTTGTCTACGGATGAAGATTATTGCTTACATTACATATTGTTCTTAGTGCATCTCTCTGTTGCACACAAGAAATCACTTCGTTGCTGCAACTTAATACCAGAGAGATTTGTTGTATTCTTGTCTCAAGGTGGAATTTTAGTAATAGATGTTGTCAGATGACAACCTATTTATCTTGACGTAATGTCTACAATGTTAGAACTCGTGCACTATATTTCATCATAATAGTATTGTTATATGTTCATGATTTATCAATTGTCCATGTGTAATTTGTTTACCCATCATGTTTATTGTTCTTAGGAGAGACACCACTAGTGAAATTATGGCCCCGGTCCTATTTTCCTCATTGATTACAAACTCGTTTACGTACTTTTCATCATCACTTTCTCTATATTCTGTTTTCATTTAATATTCTCCAACTATTCAATAGAATTAATTTTATATTTTTCAGCAAGACGAGAAGATTGCCAACCTTCTTGTAAAGTTGGGAGCAAGAGAAGATTTGTGTTTGTGTGCAGGTCCACGCTTGTTGAAGTGCCACACAACAAATAACCTATCGAGAGAATTCGAAGTCCTACTACATTGATCACCCCGGTTCCTTAACAGGGAAAATTCGCTGCTGACGACATCATACCTTCCTCTTGGGGTTTCCCAATGGGTGTGTGATCACGCCAACAAGCACAAAATTTCTGGCGTCGTTGCCGAGTGAAAGAACATTTCTTGATCCCCAGTGTTGTGTGTGTTAGATAACAACAGTAGTGATGTTTTAACATCATGTTGAGTGGTGCAGGTTTTGCAGATAAAATCATACAAGCTTGTGCCACCAAAAAGATCAGAGATAAAGCTCTCTATCCAGGCCGGAATATTAGGGCCGGATACTCCATGGTGGCACCCTCCTTGGAAAGGCTGGAATATTTCCCTGGACTATTGTCCAGGGCCGAATATTCCGGTGTCCCATTCCCAGTCGAGAAATTGTCTAAGAACCTGGTGGTTCGCTCGTAGAAGTTCCGGGGCTAGAAATTCCGCGGTGGAAAATCCGGGCTAAAAAAATGTCTAAGGGCCTCGGTGGTTCACTAGCAGAACCCACCCGGAATATTGGGCCGAAATATTTCTTCTTGGCTAGATATTCCGGTGTGGATTTTCCTAGGACAGGGATCTCGGTGATTCTCTCACAAAACTAATATGGAAATTTCCAGCCGGAATATTGGCAGGAGGCGAATATTCCAGGGTGATTTTTTAAGATCGCAGAAATGGCTAAGGACTGATACGTCATAAACGTATCCCTAATTTCTGATGTTCCATGTTGTTTTCATGTTGTTTCTCGCATGTTTTCTTTATACTTTATGTCATTTTTACACGTTTTCCGGGACTAACCTATTAACAAGATACCAGAGAGCCAGTTCCGTGTTTTCTGCTGTTTTTAGTTTCAAAAAAGTTGTTCCAAATTTTTTCTCGAAATTGGAAAATTCGAAAGCCAGAAGTCCTAAAAGTCCCGGAAGCTTCCAGAAGTCCCGAAGAGCCCCAGAAGGGGGGCCACACCATGGGGTGGCGCGGGTCCCCCTGGCCACGCCACCTAAGGGTGTGGGCCCCCTAGCCACCTCCTGGCATTGCCCTTTCGCCCATATATACTCCCCGATGCATAAACCCTAGGAGAATCGACTTTTTCTGCAAAATACATCCGTAGTTCTGTCGCCGCCACCGTCAAGTTTCGGGAGACAGATCTCTGTTCTGGCACCCTGCCGGGACGGGGAAGTGCCCCCCGGAAGCCATCTCCTTCGACTCCACCGCCATCTCCATCGCCGTTGCTGTCTCCTATGATGAGGAGGGAGTAGTTCTCCCCCGAGGCTGAGGGCTCTACCGGTAGCTATGTGGTTCATCTCTCTCTCCCATGGTGTGATCTTTATGTGATCATGAGCTTTGTAATCTAGTTGAATATGTAGATTGATCTTCATCTGTTATGCTACTCAAGTGGTTTTGTTATCTCCGTAAACACTTTGATCACGGGGTAAAGGTGATAGTGTGTGCACCGTGTGGTTTAGCACGATATTTATATCTTGTGTTGGAAGATGAACCTATGAAATTGTGGCGTTTTTTTAGTACTAATTTATGGCGCTTGTAGTGACATTGGGGTGCCCTAGAGAGGGAATATAGACTTGAGGAGTGTTGTTAAATCCCTACGCAATGATTAGTGTTCATTATTCGACCGGAGAGTGGTTCGGAGTAGCATAGTGAAGAGATGACACTTATGCATTCAATTATGTGATCTTTGTTCAGAGTGTCCTCTAGTGAAAGTAGGAGCCCTAGGCCTTATTTCCAAGCATTGAAACACCGTTTTCTGCCTGTTCTGCTACATGTTTGCTTGCTGCCATTTTTATTTCAGATTGTTATTATCACTTATAATCATCCATACTACTTGTATTTTACTCTCTCTTCGCCGAACTAGTGCACCTATATACCTGGCAAGTATATTGGGTGTGTTGGGGACACAAGAGACTTCTTGTATCTTGATTGCAGGGTTGCTTGAGAGGGATATCTTTGACCTCTACCTCCCTGAGTTCGATAAACCTTGGGTGATCCACTTAAGGGAAACTTGCTGTTGTTCTACAAACCTCTGCACTTTGAGGCCCAACACTGTCTACATGAATAAAAGCGTGCGTAGACATCAAGGAATCAAGTGGTTTGCTCGCATAAGTGACCAACAATTTGGGCCGGAATATTTGGCAGGAAGCCGGATATTCTGGAGGGCGGGCGGATATTCCACCCTCAACTTAGCCCGGATATTTAGGCCTCCAAATCAAGCTAAACGGCTACATTTAGAGGAGGGATATAAATACCCCTCCTTTCTTCTACCTCCAGCTAGCTCGTCCAGCATTGAAGCCACCATTAATTGAGCTCACCAACCCTTGAGATCTCCTAGTCCCTCCACCCAAACTCGTTGATCTTAGAAGGATTGAAGTATAAGGCCCCGATCTACAACTTCACCAAGTTGTTCTTCATTTCCCCCTCGTTCACCTGAGGTATTTTTATCTAGGGTTTCCTTGTGGAAAAGCTAGATTTCATTGTTTGTTTGTAGCAGATTCTTGGTGTTCTTGAGGGCCCCCAATTCGGTTGTGGTTGTGTGCCTCAAGCTCATTGTATGGTTTTCGCCTTGAAGGATTCCATAGCAGAAGGCAAACTATGCCTTTGTGGTGAGGTTCATCGGAGAATAGGGTGAGGCCTTTGTGGTGTTTAGTAGGCCTTCGTGGAAAAACTCACACGCCTCTAACGAGACATACTCCCTGTCAAAAGGAGTAACTCGGGAATACATCCTTCTCTCCATGTGCTTCCTCTATGAGTTCCTTCTATCCTTTACCTTTACTTTGTGTTTGTCTCTTGCTTAGTGTAGCCCTTGTCATATAGGTAAATTCACCATAGTTGCATATCTAGAGAATTTACCTTTGAGTCAAGCCTAAATCGAAAAATTATTAAAATTTGGAGGTAGCACCTATTCACCCCCCTCTAGGTTCCCATACAATCAGTTGATTTGGTATCAGAGCCTCGACTTTTATTTTGGGATTAACTGCCTAAAAAAGTATGGCCACCAAAGAGGAAACCACCATGCACACGACTCAGACCACCATGGATGATCTCAAGAAGTTGAAAGCTTGTTTGACCTCCTCCATGACGACCCAAATGCAAGGGTTACGTGAAATAATAGCGCAACTCATGAAAGCCAATGGCATGGCTTCTCCCTCATCAGTGTCACCGAAAGAATCTGTTCCGAAGGACAAAGGTGAGGAGGAAGAGGGTGAAACAACTAAAATTCAAAATTCATCGCCTAAGAACCCTTCACATTCTAAGGGAGAGGATGGGAAGAAAGATTACCATAAGGTTTCTGGTTAGTACTCTCCCTACCCTCCTATCCCACACCCTCATATAAACAGTAGACGTGGCCCACCTAAAATTGATGCACATTCCATTGGACAAAGGCAATATTTCATGAAAAATCACTTGAACTCTTTTTGCATTGAGCTATGGAGAATAATTGAAGATGCATACAAGCCCGTTTATCCAAATAACTTGACAAGAAGAGAAGTGGTTGATCGTCAACTCAACTTTGTGTCTTTGCACATGATCCAACAAGCCACGAGTGATAAGATCATGCCACACATTTAACAATTCTCCACTGCCAAAGAAACATGGGGTGCTCTTTTCTCCATGTTTGAGGGAAATCAAAGCATGAATAGGAATATGTTTGATGACTTGCGCAATGAGGCCGAAGGGTTCTATATGCATGATTATGAAAGCCATGAAGATATGTATAAAAGACTCAAGACCCTTGCTACCGCGTTTAGTGGTCTTGGTGCCACTTATGTTGATGATGCTTGGATTAAGAGGAAGTATGTGACTGCCCTCATGCCATTTGAGCCAATTGACTTGAAGAGCCTTCAAGGAAGACATAACAACCATCTCATGACTTGAAATGAGGTTATGCAAGAGATGTTTTCCTTTCAAGTTCAAACAAAGTTTGCTCACGACTCTCGTGCTCGTGCTATTGGAATGGAAAAAGGGTGCTCTGTTGCTTTGAAGTCCAAAGTTGTGACAAAGGTGGTGGACAATGAAGAATAGGTTGAATCAGAAGGAGAATTGGCCCCTCTAAAGGCCAAAGAGTATGATCCGGTGCTTAAGGACTATATTGCTCTTGCCGCCCAAAAGTTTTGGAGGAACCCACCCAAGTCCAAGTCATATGTTGAGGAAAAGACCAAGTCAAGTTATGTCAAGGAAGGGGATAAAAATATGAGGTCTTGTTTCAATTGTCAAGACAAGTATCACTTTTGTAGAGTTCCTTTCACGAATAGAGAAACTCATGGAGGAAGACTTGTTCTCAATGATAAGACAAAGCTCCATCGCTAGAAGCCCTTATTCAAGAAGAACTCCTCCAACAAGAAGACAACTTCAAGGATTGTGTCGTACTATATTTTATGTTTACCATTCGTTGACATAAGCATACAACTCTCTTAAAAAAATAGACACTCCTCCACGGTATGTGATTGTTGTCAAGCACCCGAGGATTCGGTTAGCCATGGTTTGTGTAAGATGGTTGGGAGGAGTGTCAAACATTTTCAATACGTTTGTTCAATAAAATAAAAAGCTCTAGCACATGAGTGATCCATGCTTCCCTCCGCAAAGGGCATTTGTATTACTTTTATGCTGAGTCTCCATCTTCTAACTTTATGCACTGTTGAGAGAGCATAGTTTCCATTCCGAGTTTAATGTGCATTTGTCCCAGAAATATTATTAATTGCTTCATGATGTGTTATTACTCGCTCTCAAATTATTTGTTCTAGTCTTCCTCTGAAACTTTGAAGGTGTCCTAGAATTTATGTTTTGTCCCACTCTAAGGACAAGTGAAATATCACTTTGATATGTTTTCTCTATACTTGAAACAAACGTATAACTTTCAATGCATTGTTATTCATGATGTTTTATTTGTGTTACTTCTCATGATGCGAAGTGATTGCTATGTTTTATTGCTAGAATTATATATATCATGCTTGTGTTTAAAGTACTATGATCTCAACTTACATATGCTTTTATAATATTGATGATCAAGTTATGTTGGTAGCATGTCACCTCTGAAATTATGTGTTTTTTATCGTTTACCTACTCGAGGACGAGTAGGAACTAAGCTTGGGGATGTTGATATTTCATAAATGTATCCTTAATTTCTGATGTTACATGTTATTTCCTACATGCTTCCTATACACTTTATGTCATTTTTATCGATTTCTGGGACTAACCTATTGACAAGATGCCACAGAGCCAGTTCCCTGTTTTCTACTATTTTTAGTTTTTGAAAAGTTGTTCTGGAAATATTCGCGGAATTGGAAAATTCGAAGCCCGGAAGTCTTAGAAATACCAAAGGTTCCACAAAGTCCCGAAGAGGCCCGGAGGGGGGCCACACCATAGGGTGGTGCGCCCCTTGGCCGCGACATGGGGTGGTGTGTGCCCCTCAGGCATCCACTGCCATCGCCCTTTCGCCTATATATTCCCTCTGATACGTGAACCCTAAAAATATCCCAATTTTTTCCGAGAAACACCCGAGGCCGTCATCATCGTCATCCCGAGATCGAGAGTGTTCTAGAGCTCTCCTCGGCACCCTGCTGGGAGGGAAATTCATCACCGGAGGGGTCTACACCACCATGCCCTCCTCCGAATGATGCATGAGTAGTTCATCCCTGGACTACGGGTCCATACCAGTAGCTAGTTGGTTGTCTCCTCCACTTTATGCCTCATGTTTAGATCTCGTGAGCTGCCCTACATGATCGAGATCATCTTTATGTAATGCTACATGTTGTGTTTGCTGGGATCCGATGAATGTTGAATGTTATGTCTTTTTATTATCAACCTATCATGTTATCTTCATGCATATGTTATTTATGATCTTGCATGATCTATGTTATTAGTAGATTCTCTGGCCAAGTAGATGCTAGCAACTCCAAGAGGGAGTATTTATGTTCGATAGTGGGTTCATGCCTCCTTTGCATCTGTGCTCGAGTGATAGAAACATGACGGATGGAAGATGTGTTGTTGCCATTAGGGAGAAAACAATGATGTTTACTTCGCTTACATTGTTTACAATACACACTTTGCTTACTACGATTATATGTTGCTTGCAACTTAATACCCAACATTTGTTCGGATGATATTCGGAGGGTGGACTATTAGTCATATATGCAGCTGGATGACGGTCTATGTATTTTGTTGTAATGCCCTCATGAATCACATAGTAATATTTATGCCTTGCATATGCACTATTGTAACACCTGGGGTGTTACCCTAATAGAGAGTGTTTGTTTCCTTTTTGCTTGCATCATATGCATCACATGAGCATTGCATTCTGTTTTTCAAAACAAATCAAAATTCAAAACAATTTAAACTTTCACCCCCCCTTGCTCAAAAATTTCCAATTTCAAAACTTGCAAACTAAATCACTCATTTGTTTTCAATAGCTTGAAGTTGTGTTAAACAAATTGCCTGCTAAATAAAAATTGTCCCTGTTATTAAAACCCTAATGGCTAATTCAAAAATTTAAATCAAATCACTCATTAAATTGTTGGGTTTAATCAAACAACTATTTTCAATCAATTAATTAAATCCCCTTCATTTTCAAATCAAATGCATCAAACAGAACCACTTTTGAATTTATAAACTTTAACCAGCCAATCAACTAATTTTTAATCAATTTAACCATAGGGGTCACCCTATTAAAATGCTTTGTTTTCATAATGTTTAAGTAATATTAAAATTCCTTCAAATTTGCTTTAATTCCTAAACAGCAATAATTTTTGAAAACTTTGTGAAAACAAAGCTAGCATTTGTTTGCTATTAACCTAATAAGCTTAAACTAATTTTTCTAATATTTTTACTAACCTACCAACCCTCCTTTTCCTCTAATTAGTTTTCTGCAAAAAAAAAAAAAAAAAAACCGGAAAAGAAAAAGAAGAAAACCAGCGCAGCGCGCAGCACCTAACTAAGCCCAGCCCACCTAAGCAACTAAACGCGCGCAGCGGCCCGGTACCCCCCTTCCTGCCGCCCCCGTCGTCTTCAAGGTGTACGGCGGTAATCTCCTGGCGCCACCGCAACACCCAGCTACTCCCGACGGCCAGGAGCAGCCCTAGGGCGCTATAAAACCCCCCTAGGCCCTGGCGCCGTGCCCTAATCCCTAGGTCCTCTGTCTCTCCTCGAGCCCGCCGCAATTTCCTATCCTCGCCACGATCTCGCCTCTGTAACCTCTCGCCGGAGCGCCGCCTGAATCCGCCACGATCGCCACCGCCGTAGCCACAGTTTCCCCTCGCTAAGCCCTGGAATCGAACGGCCACCAACCCCTCTCCCTTTTGGACACAGTAGGTCCCCCGGAGACGCGCGGAGTCGACGCCGCGATCCTCGACGCCTCCGGCCACCGTGGCGTTTCCCCCTCTGAACCCGTGCACGCCGGCGCCGCTGTGGCCCTCCATCACCCGCGCCAACCACGGGGATCGACTTGCCGCCCCTTCATCGAGCTGGTGGACATCTCCTCGGCCACGGAGAGCCGCTGTAGCTGCGCCGCCGTCCTCGACCACGCCGTCGCCGCCGCGGGAACCTCTTCGAGCCTCTGCAGCGACTCCCACCGCCGGCGAGCCTCCGTCGTTTCCTCCTCCTTGTCCTCGAGCATGCACCAGCACCCCCTGTCTCCGTGCACTTCTCACTCCAGCACCACGAGTCCAGTCGCCGCGTTGCTCGCCGTCGATCATCTGTCAGGTTGCAGAAGCAAATCGTCGTCAGTTAAATGTTCAGAGTCGCGACCTGAATGTTATCCTCCCCGCGTCGCTGTTTCAGTCACGAAACTGAAACTACCGCAGTGGTATCACCGCACCTGTCTCAAGCGCGCGGACCTGTGTTCGATTCCCCGCGGCCGCGCGATAAAGCCAACATTTTTGCTACCGTGCCTGACAGCCTAGCCCCACCAGTCAGTGGCTCTGGCTGCCACGCGCGCGCACAGTGGCCACGCTGGCCCCGTGGCCCACCCTGCAGCGGCTGTGGCTAGCCCACTGCACGGTGCAAAACATCCTAACACGTTTCTGTTTTATTTTTCATTTACTTTTAAATGGCAAAATAAAACACTAAAACTAAAACTTTAATATCTTTTAATCTATAACTCCAACAAATAAAAGTTGTATATGTTTTCTGTTCCAAATTAATAGATCTATCCAAATAATCCATTTGTGCACTGTTTTGAAAATTCCAAATGCATTTAAAATTCAAACTTGAATAATTCAAATGCTAATTTCTAAATTCAATAACTAATTCATTATTAATCCAATAAATGCAACTAAAATATGTTTTCCATGCCATTTCAAATAACCTTTTCGAATATAATTTTTGTTTCCTGGTTTGAATAATTTAAATTGCCTAAATAATTTAATCCTTGTTTAATCCAATTAAATTTGATAAAATAATAACTTGATCAAATAAAATAATTTTGAACATGCAAAATATGTTTTCAAACCATCAAAGTGTGAACTTTTCAAATGTGAGTTTGAAATTATGTTTTGAATAAATAAAATTCAAAATAATATTCAAACTTGTTTTAAATTCAATTAAAACCTGTTTAATATTGTTTAATTCATAATTAAATTATCCTAATTCCAATTTCAATATTTGAAACATGTGATCCAACTAAAATTTGATGTTCTTTTCAAATATAAATTTTGTTATTTGTTTTGAACACTTTAACTTGATGAAAACAACAATTACTTGTGTGACATCAATAAGGAACCAAAAATTCTTAACATGACAAATAGAATTCCTCACTTGGTAATTTCCTTTTCCTTTGCATCTATTGTTGTTCATTATTGCTTCATCATGCATGCATCATGATAAACCACTTACACATGTTAACTAATTGTAGATCATTGCCTCAACCTTAACATGTGCACCCATATGCAACTCACATTGCATATGAGTCCATTTAAATCTGTTTATCATGTCAACTAGTTTATTTCTATGCATCCATTAAATTGTCATGCATCCATATCTTGATCATGCTGGATCTTTTGCCGTAGTAGTGATTGTTGCATCCGGTGTTTGTTCGAGGTTCATTGCTTCTTCCCGGATAGGACGTTGAGATGATGTGAGCAACGACAAGTTCTGCTACCTTGCGGGATCTCAGGCAAGTATACTCACTTGCTGCCAAATGGCTGCCTTTCATCACTTGTTACCGATTCTTTCCGTTGTCTATTTCTGCTAGCCTTAGTAGTAGATGTTTCTGTTACGAACCCATCACATGAATCCCTTAACACTGATATTGCCTCACCTCCCCTCCTATAACCCCGTTGTTTGAGCCCGTGTCTTACTAGCATGCTTAGGGTTGTTTTGCTCGAGTCTGTTACCCGTTACTTTCTGTTACTATTTCATTATCGTTCTGGGGGCTCGCTGTTAATCAATCAACCTGTTAATGCTAATGTTATGGTTAAATAATAATTTGATGATAAGGCACCGGCAGGAGGCCCCTTGTGGTTTTGAGGCCTGCTAGTGTCGACCCTAATAGGAAAAGGGTCTTGTCTACTGATCCATGATGAGCGCACTACCCGCATGTGGGAAGCGAGTATGGGCGCCCTCCTCAATTTGACTCGATTCGCATATCGTCCAAATCGCCTCATTTAGTTCGGGTTTTCCATTTGCTGCATGCATGATCTTGCGAGCCCTTGGTACCCGGGTGGAACTTTCGTAGTCGGCATATAGGGGGACACGGTCTTAGAGTGCTATGAGGGTCCCTTTTCTTCGGGGCTCGATTAGCCGTGCGCCCAAGGTTCTTTGGGCTTGATGCGAAGAAGAGTTGAGTTGTGTAGAGTACCTCGCTTGGTGGGTTTGATTCCCGTCTGGCGGGATATTCTTGCGTGTACGGCCAAATTGGTGCAACCCTGCAGGGATAATCTTCTCGAGAAGCCGTGTTTTCCGCGGTTATGGATTACTTGGTGAAAGTACTGGCTAACAAGTACTCAGGACAACTTAAACCTAATGATTAACAACCTTACACCCAATGATTAACAACTTGACTAGTAATAGGCTTATTGACACAATAATCTGAACCATCATTAATCCAACTGCGTGAGTTATCCTCGGATCGCTTCTTCGGGGTAAGGGGCGAGATCCAGGATGGGTTTGTTTGAATTTATCTTTCAGTTGGTTACAACACTCGATCTTATCTCCTTTCTGGTAGCCGGAAGTTGTAGTATCTCTCTGTAGTTGGTTAGTGCAGCCCGATGTCGCTTATTTGCAATAACCCCTTCCTTTCCGTTGATCCCAAAGTATTTGTATCTTGTGATGACTGGCTACGCCGGTATCTTGTGAGTATGGTTTATCCACTTGCCAGTACTTAACCGTACTGACCCACGAATCTTTTTCGTGGCTGCATATTCAACATTGCAGTTAACAGGTTTGAAGTCTGACGACGTTAGCTTGGGAATCCCTCCGGCTTGGCCTGGGTAGGGATTGGACGCTCTCGGTTATCTTCAGGACTCTTAGTCCAATTTGTATCTTGTCCGTAGCCGGACGCTATGTTGTTTCTTCCGCTGTTGTTTGGATCTTTGTATTGTATCAGTTGTATCCCTGACTTGTTCGAGTCATCTTGTAAATCTCTTTTCTGTTGTTGTTTTTGTGGATTATTCGTGAACTATTATAATGTTATCACGAGTGGCAACCTGGAATCGGTTATTATGTGGATTTTGGTGGGAATGCTGAAATCTGCATAGTGCCCGATCTCGGGGCGTCACAAATGGTATCAGAGCCTTGGTTCCGATTCCCGAGATTGTTTCGATACGAATGGTTATCGAAGCAACGGGTCCGCAAAGCCTGTAGGATAACCTCGCTAACGGTCGTTGTTTCTAGAGTGTCAAAAACTATTTCTGCTAAACTATTTTGGAAAAACATCTCGATAGGATTCTTGTTTTCTCCTTATCCCTATTCTATTTCCCCTCCCATCTTATTTGTTTTGGAGTCTCCCCTCTTGTCTATCTTTCAAAGTATTAGGATCCTACGTGGGTGGACGTTTTCTGAGCCCTTAACCTAATAGGTTCGATCATCGGAAGGTTCCTGGTGGAAGAACATCGTCGTCAGCCCGAGCAAGAATCTCTTGTTAGTGGTGTCGAGAAGCCCTTGTTAGTGGTGTCAAGGAGATCAGCTGGAAGCACGAAGAATCGATAATCGAACTTCTTTCCCCTCCTGGGTTAGCAGGTGGATTGCGAGGGCGCAATCCCTTGTTAGTGGTGTCGTCTGTAACACCTGGGGTGTTACCCTAATAGAGAGTGTTTGTTTCCTTTTTGCTTGCATCATATGCATCACATGAGCATTGCATTATGTTTTTCAAAACAAATCAAAATTCAAAACAATTTAAACTTTCACCCCCCCTTGCTCAAAAATTTCCAATTTCAAAACTTGCAAACTAAATCACTCATTTGTTTTCAATAGCTTGAAGTTGTGTTAAACAAATTGCCTGCTAAATAAAAATTGTCCCTGTTATTAAAACCCTAATGGCTAATTCAAAAATTTAAATCAAATCACTCATTAAATTGTTGGGTTTAATCAAACAACTATTTTCAATCAATTAATTAAATCCCC
Source organism: Alopecurus myosuroides (assembly GCA_028641055.1). Taxonomy (NCBI): domain Eukaryota; kingdom Viridiplantae; phylum Streptophyta; class Magnoliopsida; order Poales; family Poaceae; genus Alopecurus; species Alopecurus myosuroides. The sequence goes on along the minus strand of CM054057.1, from coordinate 275,865,625 downwards.
TTCATTTTCAAATCAAATGCATCAAACAGAACCACTTTTGAATTTATAAACTTTAACCAGCCAATCAACTAATTTTTAATCAATTTAACCATAGGGGTCACCCTATTAAAATGCTTTGTTTTCATAATGTTTAAGTAATATTAAAATTCCTTCAAATTTGCTTTAATTCCTAAACAGCAATAATTTTTGAAAACTTTGTGAAAACAAAGCTAGCATTTGTGTGCTATTAACCTAATAAGCTTAAACTAATTTTTCTAATATTTTTACTAACCTACCAACCCTCCTTTTCCTCTAATTAGTTTTCTGCAAAAAAAAAATATAAAACAGAAAAGAAAAAGAAGAAAACCAGCGCAGCGCGCAGCACCTAACTAAGCCCAGCCCACCTAAGCAACTAAACGCGCGCAGCGGCCCGGTACCCCCCTTCCTGCCACCCCCGTCGTCTTCAAGGTGTACGGCGGCAATCTCCTGGCGCCACCGCAGCACCCAGCTACTCCCGACGGCCAGGAGCAGCCCTAGGGCGCTATAAAACCCCCCTAGGCCCTGGCGCCGTGCCCTAATCCCTAGGTCCTCTGTCTCTCCTCGAGCCCGCCGCAATTTCCTATCCTCGCCACGATCTCGCCTCTGTAACCTCTCGCCGGAGCGCCGCCTGAATCCGCCACGATCGCCACCGCCGTAGCCACAGTTTCCCCTCGCTAAGCCCTGGAATCGAACGGCCACCAACCCCTCTCCCTTTTGGACACAGTAGGTCCCCCGGAGATGCGCGGAGTCGACGCCGCGATCCTCGACGCCTCCGGCCACCGTGGCGTTTCCCCCTCTGAACCCGTGCACGCCGGCGCTGCTGTGGCCCTCCATCACCCGCGCCAACCACGGGGATCGACTCGCCGCCCCTTCCTCGAGCTGGTGGACATCTCCTCGGCCACGGAGAGCCGCTGTAGCTGCGCCGCCGTCCTCGACCACGCCGTCGCCGCCGCGGGAACCTCTTCGAGCCTCTGCAGCGACTCCCACCGCCGGTGAGCCTCCGTCGTTTCCTCCTCCTTGTCCTCGAGCATGCACCAGCACCCCCTGTCTCTGTGCACTTCTCACTCCAGCACCACGAGTCCAGTCGCCGCGTTATTCGCCGTCGACCATCTGTCAGGTTGCAGAAGCAAATCGTCGTCAGTTAAATGTTCAGAGTCGCGACCTGAATGTTATCCTCCCCGCGTCGCTGTTTCAGTTACGAAACTGAAACTACCGCAGTGGTATCACCGCACCTGTCTCAAGCGCGTGGACCTGTGTTCGATTCCCCGCGGCCGCGCGATAAAGCCAACATTTTTGCTACCGTGCCTGACAGCCTAGCCCCACCAGTCAGTGGCTCTGGCTGCCACGCGCGCGCACAGTGGCCACGCTGGCCCCGTGGCCCACCCTGCAGCGGCTGTGGCTAGCCCACTGCACGGTGCAAAACATCCTAACACGTTTCTGTTTTATTTTTCATTTACTTTTAAATGGCAAAATAAAACACTAAAACTAAAACTTTAATATCTTTTAATCTATAACTCCAACAAATAAAAGTTGTATATGTTTTCTGTTCCAAATTAATAGATCTATCCAAATAATCCATTTGTGCACTGATTTGAAAATTCCAAATGCATTTAAAATTCAAACTTGAATAATTCAAATGCTAATTTCTAAATACAATAACTAATTCATTATTAATCCAATAAATGCAACTAAAATATGTTTTCCATGCCATTTCAAATAACCTTTTCGAATATAATTTTTGTTTCCTGGTTTGAATAATTTAAATTGCCTAAATAATTTAATCCTTGTTTAATCCAATTAAATTTGATAAAATAATAACTTGATCAAATAAAATAATTTTGAACATGCAAAATATGTTTTCAAACCATCAAAGTGTGAACTTTTCAAATGTGAGTTTGAAATTATGTTTTGAATAAATAAAATTCAAATAATATTCAAACTTGTTTTAAATTCAATTAAAACCTGTTTAATATTGTTTAATTCATAATTAAATTATCCTAATTCCAATTTCAATATTTGAAACATGTGATCCAACTAAAATTTGATGTTCTTTTCAAATATAAATTTTGTTATTTGTTTTGAACACTTTAACTTGATGAAAACAACAATTACTTGTGTGACATCAATAAGGAACCAAAAATTCTTAACATGACAAATAAAATTCCCCACTTGGTAATTTCCTTTTCCTTTGCATCTATTGTTGTTCATTATTGCTTCATCATGCATGCATCATGATAAACCACTTACACATGTTAACTAATTGTAGATCATTGCCTCAACCTTAACATGTGCACCCATATGCAACTCACATTGCATATGAGTCCATTTAAATCTGTTTATCATGTCAACTAGTTTATTTCTATGCATCCATTAAATTGTCATGCATCCATATCTTGATCATGCTGGATCTTTTCCCGTAGTAGTGATTGTTGCATCCGGTATTTGTTCGAGGTTCATTGCTTCTTCCCGGATAGGACGTTGAGATGATGTGAGCAACGACAAGTTCTGCTACCTTGCGGGATCTCAGGAAAGTATACTCACTTGCTGCCAAATGGCTGCCTTTCATCACTTGTTACCGATTCTTTCCGTTGTCTATTTCTGCTAGCCTTAGTAGTAGATGTTTCTGTTACGAACCCATCACATGAATCCCTTAACACTGATATTGCCTCACCTCCCCTCCTATAACCCCGTTGTTTGAGCCCGTGTCTTACTAGCATGCTTAGGGTTGTTTTGCTCGAGTCTGTTACCCGTTAATTTCTGTTACTATTTCATTATCGTTCTGGGGGCTCGCTGTTAATCAATCAACCTGTTAATGCTAATGTTATGGTTAAATAATAATTTGATGATAAGGCACCGGCAGGAGGCCCCTTGTGGTTTTGAGGCCTGCTAGTGTCGACCCTAATAGGAAAAGGGTCTTGTCTACTGATCCATGATGAGCGCACTACCCGCATGTGGGAAGCGAGTATGGGCGCCCCCCTCAATTTGACTCGATTCGCATCTCGTCCAAATCGCCTCATTTAGTTCGGGTTTTCCATTTGCTGCATGCATGATCTTGCGAGCCCTTGGTACCCGGGTGGAACTTTCATAGTCGGCATATAGGGGGACACGGTCTTAGAGTGCTATGAGGGTCCCTTTTCTTCGGGGCTCGATTAGCCGTGCGCCCAAGGTTCTTTGGGCTTGATGCGAAGAAGAGTTGAGTTGTGTAGAGTACCTCGCTTGGTGGGTTTGATTCCCGTCTGGCGGGATATTCTTGCGTGTACGGCCAAATTGGTGCAACCCTGCAGGGATAATCTTCTCGAGAAGCCGTGTTTTCCGTGGTTATGGATTACTTGGTGAAAGTACTGGCTAACAAGTACTCAGGACAACTTAAACCTACTGATTAACAACCTTACACCCAATGATTAACAACTTGACTAGTAATAGGCTTATTGACACAATAATCTGAACCATCATTAATCCAACTGTGTGAGTTATCCTCGGATCGCTTCTTCGGGTAAGGGGCGAGATCCAGGATGGGTTTGTTTGAATTTATCTTTCAGTTGGTTACAACACTCGATCTTATCTCCTTTCTGGTAGCCGGAAGTTGTAGTATCTCTCTGTAGTTGGTTAGTGCAGCCCGATGTCGCTTATTTGCAATAACCCCTTCCTTTCCGTTGATCCCAAAGTATTTGTATCTTGTGATGACTGGCTACGCCGGTATCTTGTGAGTATGGTTTATCCACTTGCCAGTACTTAACCGTACTGACCCACGAATCTTTTTCGTGGCTGCATATTCAACATTGCAGTTAACAGGTTTGAAGTCTGACGACGTTAGCTTGGGAATCCCTCTGGCTTGGCCTGGGTAGGGATTGGACGCTCTCGGTTATCTTCAGGACTCTTAGTCCAATTTGTATCTTGTCCGTAGCCGGACGCTATGTTGTTTCTTCCGCTGTTGTTTGGATCTTTGTATTGTATCAGTTGTATCCCTGACTCGTTCGAGTCATCTTGTAAATCTCTTTTCTGTTGTTGTTGTGGATTATTCGTGAACTATTATAATGTTATCACGAGTGGCAACCTGGAATCGGTTATTATGTGGATTTTGGTGGGAATGCTGAAATCTGCATAGTGCCCGATCTCGGGGCGTCACAACTATGGTGGATCCTTCATAGTGTTTTTCACACCATACATTTAACCTCTTTGTGTTCAGCAAAACCGGTGAGATTGACAACCTCACTGCTTCGTTGGGGCAAAGTGATTTGATTGTGTTGTGTAGGTTCCTCGTTGCTGCTGAACCGGTAGTGCGCCCTACCATCTCAACTGCATCAACCTTTTGAAATTAATCCTTCCTCCTACTGGTCGATTAAACCTTGGTTTATTTCTAAGGGAAAACTGATGTTGTGCTCATCATACCTTCCTCTTGGGGTCTCCGAACGAGTGCAAGATCCGCACCATCACCTAGCCTCAGATCTCGGCGCTCGGCATCCATGGTGGCCACGGTTGCGCCAGCTCGAGAACAAGGGGAATGGTGGAGCATGCCAGGGAAGTTCATGGAGGTGTTGCGGTCCTCCAGAGACTAATAGAGAGGAAGGGGAGGCTTTGAGGCGAGCAGAAACAAGCGTTCTCAGCTTTCCCCCGCAGGTGTTCGACAATGAGTAGAGTGAGAAGGAAAAAGAGAGGGGGCGAATGGAGATCACGGGCGTGCTCCTAGGAGGCTCGTGGATCTAGTAGACAAGGAGGGAGGGAGAGGTGCGCGATCTATGTGTTGGAACGCGGGCGACGTGTCGTGCGCGTCCTAGGCACCATGGCGAGCTCACGGGCAGGGAAGAAGGAGACAAGAAGAGAGGAAGAGGCTTTGTCAGGGGTCATGGGGTGCGATAGGAGACTTCTGGCGCAAGGTCTTCTCCTAGAATGTGGATTGAGAAAGAGGGGGTGATCAATACTTGTCCACTAGTTGGTGGCTATGAGAGAGATAGGTAGGGGTAGGTGCACCATGTCTAGGAGGGCGAGGGAGATGTTTTCTATCTCTCAGAACAAGAGAGAGGTGGGTAGAGTGAAATATTTGGTCAGGACATGCATGAACTGCATGGTGACCAGAGTAACCAGTGAGAGTTTTTGGTTGTTTTCACAAGAATTTTGAATATAACACATGTAAAAGATCATGTACAATGGAGATGTTGGCCTCACAATTTTTTAAAAATATTTGTTTCACAAAACTTTGGAAATTCAAAAAGGGTTGAAACTATTTTTCAATGTTTTGTTCCAAATTTTCAAAACAACTTGCAAATGTTTTTCTATAATTAAGTCCCACATGAACATGTGGATGTTGGGTAATTTTTCCAAGAATTTAGGAAAAACTTTTATTCACAAAATATTTAAAAGTCCATTTCTGGCCTTTTGGAAAATTAAATATAATAAGTAGTAAAATGTTTTTAAAACACAAAAATTTTAGTTGAGATGAGAGAGTATATAATATAGGTCTCAAAAATTATTTTTAATAAACAACTCTTTTGAAAACATTTGAGGTTCCAAGAGGAAAAAGGGTGAAAACGGGAGATTATTTAATAGGCCAAAAACCCCGAGAGAAGAATAATCAAGTGGCCATTGAAAAATAAATGGAACACATGGATGTAATATATAATTGATGAAGATGGAAATGTAGGTTTATGGAGCTAAAAAATGAACATGAGTGATTTTTAAGAAGACAACCAAAATGCATCAAGATAACAGGGATGTGATCAATATTTTGGGAATGCCTTAAAAAGGACTTTGAAGGAAGACGCTAAAGAGTTTCAATATCCAAATTAACAACTTGTATGGAAATTATAGATACGAAACATGAGATCCATAAAGGTGCATTGATGAATAGATCACTATTTGACATAGAGGCATGTGTCCAAAGTTGGAAGATTGAAAGAAAACAAAAGATGAGATAGAGATATGATGGAATCTGATACTGATGCTCGGTCTTGTTATTTATAGATTTTAATCATTTAAAACACTCACATTCATAACCATAATCAAACATATATAAACACTTCAAGGCAAACACATATAAGATCACACATAAGCAGGAAAATAACAAGACTATCAGGTTCACTCAAGCAATGGGGTTCTTTAATCCAATTTCCAAAGTGGTTTATCGAGTGCTAAATAAAGGTAGTGATCAAGCCATACTATGACAAGATGATTTTAGAAGGGAGTTCAACTCAAACCTTGTTATTTACAAAATAATATAATTGAGGTAGAACACAGGGGTAATATAGTCCCCACTTATGGGTTTTGAAGAAAAAAAAGTAAGTCAGAAGGTTTTTTTTTTGAAATACTCGCAAAAATATCTTGGTTGAAAACAGGTAGGAGATGATTATATCGTGGTGGTATCACGGCAGATGCCATAGGATGGCTAAAGGTTGGGGCCGATGGACGCTGGAGGTGATCGAGGAGGGATCACACGGCGAGTAGCGCCGCGTGTAGGATGTTACAAGCACGGAAAACAACAGATCTTACCCAGGTTCAGGGCCCTCGTGTGGAGGTAACACCCCTACTCCTGCCTTTCTCTCTATATGTGTGTTCACCGAGTAGCCACAGTACAAATCAGGCCTTCAGCCGAGTAGCCACTCTAGCTCTCTAGTCAGGCTGATACCACCACGACAGTTGGCGCCCACCGTGGGGCTACCAGCAGCGCTGGCTGGAGTCCATGTTCGGACGGGACTCGTTTCTGCTACTGGGGAGCGTGTGGTCTGTGGCCTTGTCCACAGATTCGTCTCCTTCGACTTCGTCACCGACAACGCCGGAGATTTCGGCGGCAGGCCCATGCCGGCAGGCGGCTCGGTGCTCTCCTTCGGCACGCACCTGGTCTACGTCGCCACCATCGTCATCCGCGAGTACCCAAAGCTGGTGCTCGTCGTGGAGGATCCTCCTGCTGTACTCGCTGACCGCGGAAAGCCAACCGGCTGCTCTGCGAACAGCATGGAGGTGATGATGACGGGCCCGACTATCGATGCCGGGAAGGGCGCAGCCGCAACCGCGGGAGTCCTCCAGGAGCCTGCTGGCCCAAGTGCTGCCCAGAAGGTTCACAAGCCCTACGACGCGCCCCACAACCTTCCGGGTTACATCCCTCCTTCCACGACATCGACGATACCGGCATCCGCCGTGCGGATGGGCATGCCGCCTCCCACTGAGCTTGAGCTCATGACCATGAGGGCGCAACTCGACCAGCAGCGTCAAGCGCTGCTCGCGGAGCACCTGGAGCTGGAGAAGGTTAGGCTTGAGCTTAACCTAGACCAGAATGAGTACAACAGGGCCCACGGTTTTACTCCTGTGGTTAGGAAGCCTATCAAGCTAGGCGCTGCTCGTCGCAACTTAGGTGCTGAGATGGCGGTAGTTGGTGAGACTGATAGCCAGGCTGATAGCTTAAACACTACTACTAGACCCAAGTACAGTACCCCCGCCAAAACCCTTAGAGTTGTTGAGGTTGTAGCTGCTGAGTTGCCGCATCTCGCCGGCGACGCGCGCATTAGGCAGCAGGACATGCTCAATGAGTTAGTGCTAGAAGCTGCTAGGCAGAACGAGGAGTTCCGGAAAGCCAATCCGGGTGCTGGCGCTTCTCAGGTTGTGCATTCGCGTGCGGTCAGATCTACGGATCAGGCCTTATCGCCGCTTCCCAGCCGTGAGAGGGCCCAGAGTGTGTACTCTAGGAAAAATAGACAGATGCAGGTGTACGAGCCGGCTGTCGCCGCGAAACAGCACGCTGTGCCGCGACAGTCCGGTCAGAAACACACTACTGCAGGAGCAGGCTATCAAGCCCATAAAGCTCACAGCAAGAGGCACGATGGAGATCATGCAGGCCCTTCTTGGCATCATGCCACTCAGCCTACTCGGCCGAGGCCGCAACAGCCAGCTGCTGCATAGCCGCGTGCGGCTGCGCCAGCAGCCAACCCGGTGGTGCAACCTGCAGTTGTGCGGGAGAACAGATATGATGATGGCTACTCGCCGATGGGGCTAGCCGGCTATACTAATCCAAGGGACGTCACTGATCGTCTGGGTGACCGCAAGTTGGAGCCCAGTGATGCAAGGTACAAGCTGGACCGGATTAATCTGTCCGCGCAGCTCGAGAACAAGGGGCCGCCTGGCCCAGAATGCTTTGGTCATCGCATCATGGATGAGCCATCTGTGAACCACTTTCAGCTGGACAGGGGGACCAAGTGCTACAATGGCAGCACCAAGCCAGAAGACTGACTGAATGACTATGTCACGGCCGTGCACATTGCAGGCGGCAACCGGAGATGGGCTGTGCGGTATGTACCGAAGATGCTAGAATGCCCGGCAAGAACTTGGCTCAACAACTTGCCCAAGCATAGTATCAACTGCTGGCTAGACTTCTCGGAAGCCTTCGTCAGCAACTTCACCAGCACCTACCAGAGGCCGAATAGGCCGCAACAACTGTCCGTTTGCAAGAAGCGGGAAGAGGAGACTGACCGCGAGTATCTTACTCGGTGGAGTACTTTGAGGAACACCTGTGAAGGTGTAAATGAGGCCCAGGCCATCACCTGGTTTGCTCAGGGCTGCAAGCATGGCAGCATGTTATGGCAGAAACTGCAGAGAGAGATGCCGAGTACTCTCGCTGAGACAATCAAGATTGCGGACATGTACGCACTCGGCGACCGAACTCAGCCTCTGCTCGACTCTGCTGAGCCGAGAAGGAAGAACTATGATGGCAACAGGCGCAATGATTTCCGCAACAAGCGCAGAGGTGACCGGATTGATACTCGGTATGATCCCGAGGAGGTGAATGTTGTGACTACAGCTGCTGGGAGTAGCCAAAGGCAAAAAAACTGCTGGAGCCCAGTACGGGCAGAACCAGAATCAGGACCAAGGCATCAAGAAGCCGTACAATGCTCCCCAGTAGGGTAACGGCAACTCGGGTACTGCTCAGAATTTCGTCTTTGAGGACATGAAGGTTGGGCCATGCAGATTCCATACTCGGCATCCGGGTAGACCAGCCAACCACACTACTCGGCAATGCAGCTGGTGGGACGAGATCAAGAATGAGGGCCTGCCCCCTCCTCCTCCTCTGCCAGCTGCGAATGCCAATGTGCAACCTATTCGGGTAGCTGCATCCAGGCCTCCAGCGTTTCCGAGAAGAGAGAATGTGAACCAGGTGGCTTTAGGAGCCAACCGCAACTACAACAACGGCAACCGCAACTTCAACAACAACGGCAATCGCAACTTCAACAACAACAACCGCAACAACAACAACAACAAAAGGAACTACAACAACAACAACAACAACGGCAACAATGGTGGGGAAGGCCGCAACCAGTACCAGGAACACCATGAGAGCTACATGATCTTCACCTCCGAGCCCGCCGACAAGCAGTCACTGCACAGGCGTGCGATGGAGGTCAATGTTGTGATCCCTGCTGTGCCTCATTACCTACACTGGTGCAACCAAGAGATCACATGGTCCAGAGTTGATCATCCTAGGGTGATTCCCAACCCGGGTAGCTATGCTTTGGTGGTGGATCGCACCTTCTTGGGTACTCAGAAGAATGTCAGGTTCAGCAAGGTCCTGATAGACAGCGGCAGCAGCATCAACATCGTGTACCGGGACACGCTAGAGAAGCTCGGAATGGCCGAGAACATGTTGCTACCCAGCAGGACCATGGCATTGTGCCGGGAGTATCTTGCTCTCCAATTGGCCGTGTCTGGATAGATGTTCTATTCGGTACCAGGGAGAACTGCCGCACAGAGAGCCTGCAGTTTGAGGTAGTTGATCATCAGAGCCCCTACCATGCCCTACTCGGTAGGCCTGCCCTCAGCAAGTTCATGGCTTCTACCCATGCTGCCTACCTGAAGATGAAGATCCCTGGTCCCAATGGAGTCATCACCATCTCGGGTGATTACAAGAGGTCTTTGGAGTGTGCCTCTGCTGGTTCTCAGTTGGCGGAGTCCATGGTTATTGCTGCCGAGAAGAAGAAGATACACGAGGTGGTGGCTATGGCGCAAGCAGCGCAGGGTGGTGCGCCTGGCATGCCGAGTTCCCAGTACGGGACTGCGTTCCAGGCGTCCCAGGAGACGAAGAAGGTCCAGGTTGACCCCGAGTTCCCAGATCGTGTTGCCATCATTGGCGCCAGGTTGGGAGAGAAATAGGAAGGCGAGCTCATCCACTTCCTCCGTGAGAATCGGGATGTCTTTGCATGGTCCAATGAGGATCTGCCGGGTGTCCCGAGGGAGTTGGTTGAGCACTCGCTACATGTGCGGCATGATGCCAAGCCAGTAAAGCAGGCTATGCGCCCGCTTTGGAGATGAGAGGAGGAAGGCTATCGGTGATCAGATCACCAAGTTGCTGATAAGCAACTTTATCATGGAGGTGTTGCATCCGGACTGGCTAGCCAACCCGGTTATGGTTGAGAAGAAGAAGGAGGACCCCAAGGCCGACACCACGTGGCGCATGTGCGTCCACTACACCGACCTGAACAAGGCCAGCCCCAAGGATCCATTTCCGCTACCCCGCATTGATCAGGTGATCGATTCCACTGCTGGTTGTGAGCTTTTATCTTTCATAGATGCCTACTCTGGTTTTCATCAGATAGCTCTCAACCCTGCTGATCAAATAAAGACTGCTTTCATTACCCTGTACGGGGCTTATTGCTATCGTGTCATGTGCTTTGGGTTGCGGAATGCTGGGGCTACCTATCAGAGATGCATGCAGAAATGCTTGCATGATCAAATTGGCAAGAATGTGCAGGTGTACGTAGATGACATTGTCATCAAAACGAATAAAACACATACTCTGCTTAGTGACATTGAGGAAACTTTTGCCAACCTGCGCAAGTACAGGATGAAGCTAAATCCGACTAAATGCACCTTTGCCGTACCGGCTGGCAAGCTACTCGGCTTCTTGGTATCCAGTCGGGGCATTGAGGCCAATCCTTCAAAGATAAAAGCTATAGAGAGCATGTCTTTGCCGAGATCCCTGAAGGATGTGCAGAAATTCACTGGTTGCTTGGCTTCTCTGAGCCGCTTCCTGGGCAGAATGGGAGAGAAGGCCTTGCCTCTGTATCAATTGATGAAGAAGAGTGACAAATTTGTCTGGACACCGCAAACTGATGTGGCATTCAAGGAGCTGACAGCCATGCTGGGTAGCGCTCCCATCTTGGCTAGTCCGCTACCCAAAGAGCCAATGTTGTTGTATATTGCGGCTACTAACCGAGTAGTCAGTGTGGTGATTGTGGTGGAACAAGAAGAGGAGGGCAAGACTGTGCAGCGGCCAGTATACTATCTCAGTGAGGTGCTATCCAGCTCCAAGCAGAACTACCCGCATCACCAGAAGATGACTTACGGCGTGTACCTGGGCGCCAAGAAGCTGAAGCACTATTTCCAAGAGCATCCCATCACAGTGGTGAGTTCTGCTCCCATCTCGGATATCATGGGCAACAAGGAAGCAAGTGGCAGAGTAGCCAAGTGGGCGATTGAGCTAGCCGCGTACGCTCCTTCGTACGTGAGAAGAGAAGCCATCAAGTCACGGATCTTGGCAGATTTTTTGGTGGATTGGGCCGAGGTGCAATATGAGCCTCCCTTGCCGGAAACCAACTACTGGAAGATGCATTTTGATGGCTCCAAAGTGAAGGAACGCCTTGGTGCTGGCGTGGTGCTCACGTCACCCAAGCGAGATCAACTCAAATATGTGCTGCAGATCCACTTCAAAGCGTCCAACAATGTGGCCGAGTATGAGGCCGTGGTACACGGCTTGCGAGTAGCGAAGGAAGTGGGTGTGCAACGCATTATATGCTATGGTGACTCGGATCTGGTTGTGCAGCAAGTTTCTGGTACTTGGGATGCTCTGGATGCCAACATGGCAGCGTATCGGTTCCTGGTGCAAACCATGACTGGATTTTTTGAAGGATGCGAGTTCCAACACATACACAGAGCAGAGAATGATGCAGCCGATGAGTTATCCAAGTTGGGGTCTTCTCGGCAGTCCATCCCAGCTGGGATTGCCTTGGAGCATTTGAGAAAGCCATCTATCAAGCCATCCCCCAACTCGGAGTCAATATTCGCTCCTTCTCTGCCTGGAGAGGAAGCTGTTCCCATGGAGATTGACTGGGAGGGTGCAAAAGAGAGCCCGGGGACTGCCGTCTCCATCCCGGGAACTGGCGTCTTACTCGGGGACTGCCCCTCCTAACTCGGGGACTGTCGCGTTCATCGAGGGGGTCCTTGCTGAGCGCTCGGGGACTCCTGACCTCGCCCTCAACTCAGAAGAAGCAGTGGTGGTTGTTCCAATGGAAGTGGACGAACTAGTGTTTCCCACGCGGGAGACACCGAGTTGGTCTATGCCCATATTATCCTTTCTAAAGGACGGCACCTTGCCAAGTGATGAAGTTACCACGAGGCAAATTCAGAGAAGATCCAAGGGCTATACAATCTTCAGAGAAGTGTTGCATAGAAGAAGTCCTACTGGTGTGTTGCAACGCTGTGTAGAGCCGAAGGACGGAGAAGAAATCTTGGTGGAGATACATCAAAGGGAATGCGGGCATCACGCCTCTTCTTGGGCTCTGGTCAACAAGGCTTTTCGGCATGGCTTCTTTTGGCTCACTACCTTGAAGCAAGCTGAAGATATCGTGAGAAAGTGCAACGGCTGCCAAAGATTTGCAAGTAAGATTCACATGCCAGCTTCCGAGTTGAAAACCATTCCTATTACTTGGCCATTTGCCGTGTGGTGTTTGGATATGGTTGGCCCCTTCAAGCCGGCTAGAGGCAACATGACTCACATCCTGGTCATGATTGACAAGTTCACCAGGTGGATTGAAGTGAAGCCTATTCGGAAGTGCAATGGAGCCACAGCTGTGAGTTTTCTGAAGGATGTGATCCTGAGATACGGCTACCCGCACAGCATCATCCCGGATAATGGCACAAACTTCGCTGAGGGTGCTTTTGCAAGGTTCTGCAGAGATAAGCGCATTCGGCTAGATGTTGCATCTATTGCGCATACCGCCTCCAATGGGCAAGTTGAAAGAGCAAATGGCATGGTGCTATCTGGCATAAAGCCAAGGCTGATTGAGCCACTGCTGAAAACACCTGGGTGTTGGCTAGATGAGTTGCCAGCGGTGTTGTGGAGTCTAAGGACTACCCCTAACCGGTCAACCGGCTACACACCATTCTTCCTGGTATATGGAGCTGAGGCCGTGTTGCCCACTGACCTAGAGCATGACTCGCCCCGAGTAACCCTCTACACTGAGGCGGAGGCGAGAGAAGCTAGAGAAAATGATGTTGACCTGCTAGAAGAAGCAAGAGAGCTAACTCTGTCATGTTCAGCTGTTTAACAGCAAAACTTGAGGCGTTATCACAGCCGGAAAGTGAACCCAAGGGTTTTCCGAGAAGGAGACATGGTCCTTAGGCTCGTGCAGCGCACAGCCGGGATGCACAAGTTATCTCCTCCGTGGGAAGGGCCGTTCATTGTGAGCAAGGCTCTGCACAATGGTGCGTTCTACCTGGTTGACGTACATGCACATCAGAAGAACATGCCAGATAGAGCTGGAGAGGAATCTAAGCGCACCTGGAATGTATCTCTACTCCGCCGATTTCATTCATGAGCAAAATGTGTATGTATTCTCACCCGAGTTAAATTCTAGTTGGCACTCCGAATTCAAACTCGGGGACTGCCCTTGTCCAAATTGGTTCTGTGTTGTTCTACTCTGTTTTACCTTTGTCTACTCGGTTGCTCTGCTTAGAATTTCATAAGTGTATTTAGTAATGTGTTTAAACCTAAGGGCCAACTCTTCGACTCTGCTGCTGTCCGCAACCCGGCTTCATGGCAAGCAAGAGAACAAGCCAGAGGTCAATGAGCAGACGAAAAATGACTAAGGAAAAGAGGGCAGCAGGAACCGAGTAGAGTGTTCTTTACTGTTTTTTGTTGTCTTTTTCGGCTAAGTGGTGGGCAGCGTTACTATGAATTTTTCTAAGTGGCTAAGTATTTGAAACTCAATCTTTGATATCTTGTGACTCGACTACCAAAAAAGCCACAAGTGGCAGGTAAGAGCTGAGACGAAAAGAGAGAGTGGATAAAAAATGCAACTCAGGGACTTTTATAATAACGCAACCCGGCATCGAGCCAGAGTTGCTAAAATATCAAACTTCAACTGGAATAAAACTAAGTAGCAACAAAGACTTAAGTGTACGGTTACATTTGCACCCGGCATCCCGGGGATCTGATGAAAGTTTAAGATAAGTTTTTCGGGAAGCAGCAGTGTTGTTAGTGGCGGTAGTGTTGTCCGCGTCAGCTTTCTCGGCATCAGTCTTCTCAACTTCACAGTTGGCATGGGTAGCTTGATCGGAGGTAGCCGTGGCAACGGAGATGGGATCGGTGGCCGAGGTAGATGCAGTGGACTGGGTCCTGAGTAGCGTAGCAGCATCGGGGGTAGCAGCAGCGGTCGAGCCCAACTCGGGAGCCGCCTGGTTGATCACCATCTCGGTGGTGATGGTGGCCCCTTGTGCGCTGGACTGCGCCTGCTCGGCACCCGCGCCGGTGGCCAACTCGGTCCCCTCCATGACCTGGGCCTTCCCCTTCTCGGCGGCTCCCTTGGCGGCATCTTCTTCAAACACGCTCAAGTCCTCCGACTCGGTGTCCTCATCTTCTCGTCGCCCTCACTTTCAACTTTAGTGTCTGGTTCAGGAAGGCCGTCGATGTAGGTGGCGGTGTCCGCGTAGGAGGCTATCTCGTAGGCTACTGCCTGCCGGCGAGTAACGCAATCGGGATCCTTGGTCCACTTGGAGTCTTCGCGCAACATGAGGACCCTGTCAAGATTGAGGTTCTCGTACCAGCTTATGATGAAGTGGAGAAGCTGATCAGCTCCTGCCCGAGCTGCAGAAGCGCGCCATTTCTTTAACTCGGCCTTCACGCCGTCCAGCTTCTCGGCGATCTCGCTGAAGCTGTTTGGCGCAGATTCATCCAGCCAGAACATGGCATGCAGCTTGTATGCCGTGGACACCATGGTGGTGCCCAAGCCTTTGAGTTGGCGGAGTTGCGACTTGATGCTCATAAGATTATCGCTGATAGTGGACTTGGTGTCAGTGGGCAGTCCGGATGCATCTCGGAGCTCTCTTGCTTTCGCCATAGCAGGCGTGCTAGCGGCACGGAGATCAGGGAAAATATCTAAAAGAGAAACCAGCAAGAGTTGGAATCAAAGGCAGAGAAGAGATGGAACCAGATAGAAAAGTGGCAGAGAAGAGAAACACTCGGGTGCAGAGAAGAGGAAGCTTATGTTGGAGATCCACCAGCAGCGCATCCAGTTTGATCTTCCAGTCCTCCTCGTCAGCAATGTGCATGTCTTAAATGCTGCGTGCGTTGGAGATCTGGAGGATGAGTTGCTCGTTATGCTTCTTTAGCAGCGAGAGCTCCATCTCAAGCGCTTGCTCTCTGGCCTTCGCGGTCTTCTTGACCTCTTCCTTCTCGGCAGCCTGGTCGAGAGCATCCTGGAGGGCAGTCTTGAGCTGGACTTGCATCTGCTCGAACTCGGCCCGCTCAGCGTCGCGTTCTTTCTGGAGCTCCACTTCTCGGGTTTCCAGCTGCTGCCGCACCTCGGCAGGCATCAGGCAGTTGAGATGCTGCTCCCGGAATGTCTTGTTCTCTTCTGCGAGAATAACAACAATGTCAGCAGAGTAACCAGGTAGATAGAGAGGCACAAGTGTAGGGTAGCTGGTAGCTCACCTTCCAGTTTCTTGATTGTGCTTTCGGCGGAGGCAGTGAAGACGTGGCAGTGTTGGTGCTGCTCCTTTAGTTTGTTGAACTTGCCTGCAGAGTAAACAGGGTTATAGCAAAAAGCAAATGTGGGCGTAAACACAAAACGCACAAACCGAATAGTTAAAAGCTTACCTTCTATCTCAGAAATCTGGAGAGCGCGGTCCAGTGCCGCCTGCTCCATCGCTGCATCATCTTTCCTCTCGGCTTCAAGAGCCGAGATGCGGTCCTTGGCTACGCGATGGTTCCAGAGCAGCCGGCGAAACACCTTGGTCCTCTTCAGAAGGCTATTCTGTGAAAGAGAAGAAAAGGAGTTAGAGAAATTTGGAAGATTTGGCCCGAGTAGACGGCAACTCGGTTGAGTTTTCGACTACTCGGCCCGAATCTCGGGGACTGGGGAGTGGCTAAAAGGAAAAGAAGAAGAGAAGAAGAAAAGAGAAACTGCAACTCGGAAAAAGCAAGAAACACTTACAGCATATGTTTGTTCAACTTCCTCGGCGGCTTTGCGGAGGCAGAACAGCTTCCCGGTCAGGGTACAAGTGGTGGAGGCGATGGTCATTGGAACTGAGCCAATGTCGGCCTTGTTGCAGTCGACGCGGTAGTGGTCAACTTGGCCTAGAGGAAGGCCATTCCACTTCTCGACGCCGTGAGCATCGCTCTCCCAGACCTTGTCAACAAACCCTACCCGGTCCAGGACCGCGGTCAGCCCCTCTGACTCAATCTCATCCTCTTCGGCTTCACGCGAGATGAGCGAAGCTGGCTTTGTTCCCTTGCCTTTGGACTTGACGTCCACAACCTTGGCATGTCCTTCCTTCAAGGCGGAAAGCAGCTTCTCACCCTTGGCCAGGGAGATGATGTGTTGCTTGGACACCTCCAGCAGGTATTGCGGCCAGTTTCCTTGTGCGCGGGCAGCACCTCTAACACTCGACCCTTCGCCTAGGCCAGCAGATCCAGCAGCAGCCGTCTTGCTGCTAGAGGTGGGCTCGCCGATGGTGAGTTGCGTGCTCTTCGTTGCCGGATTCCCGGCTGGCGCAAGCGGTGCCTTGGGTGGTGGCATCAGATCTTCAGCCCGTACAACCTTGCGCGGTGGATTCTTCCGGATAGGCGCAGCTTCTGGCTTGACAGTCTTCTTGGGAGCAGTGTGCGCCCGAGAAGCGGACAGAGGCACTTGGCGTGAAGCGGGTGGAGGCATTTGCTGGGAAGTGGTCTTGGGTGTACTCTATTTTGGTGGAGGGCTTGGCGCTGTCGGTGGAGTCGCCTGCTGGGTAGGCGGCACAGGGGGCCGGCTACCCTGCGCAACGTCTGGCTGCACTTGGCTTTGGAGGACTGGCTCCACCACTGTCTTCTCTACCCGCTGCTCGGCAGCAGGATCAGGTCTTGTGTCTGTGTTTTCTTCTACCCGCGGCCTGGCCGCGGGGTCATCTTGAGCTGCAGCTTCAGTGTCCTGCTGCTCAGGGTTGTCATCTTGCCGCTCCAAGGCGGCACGGTCTTGGTTCTCGGCGTCTTCTTCAACATTATCCTCAGCTGATGTAGCTGGGGGAGAGGGAGGCATCTCGGTCTGAGCAGCATCCTGCACAGTCTGATGCGCGTCAGTCTGCTGCTCCAGGTTCTCATCATTAGCTTGGTCACCAGCGCCCGTGTTCTCGGCACCGGCGTCTTCTTCTTCTAACTTCACCGGAGAGGGCGCACGCGTCCTATCCTGCTGGGCTGGCTCATCGTCCTCGTCTGAGAGCTCAACGAGTTTCTCGAGGTCCACGATGGCTTTCCTCTTGGTGCCAGTGGGGGCAGCGGCAGCATCAGCGTCCAGAGGGGCGCTGGAAGAAGGAAATAATTCAGAAAGAGAGAAGCAGAAGAGCATATCGAGAAGCAGCAGCAGAGTGGTACTCAGATAAAGTAACTTACCTTTGGTGGTGGGAGGTTGTCTTCTGCTGGTGGTGATCTTCTTCGCCTTCTTGGGCTTCTTCGAAGCAGGTTCTTGGGCACCGCTGCCCACCCTCTTTCGAGTTGGGGGAGCAGCCACGGACAGAGGGTTAACCTCCAAGGCCTCGTCGTCATCCTCCAGTTCGGGATCCTCTGCAGAGTAAAAGAAAGAATAGATTCAGAAGCAGAGAAGGAAATCAAACTGTGTTGCCGGTAAGCAGAGAGGTGAACTTGGTCACCTTCGTCATCCTTGGACCAGTCCCGGATAGACGCATCAACTCGGTGCTTACCAGGCTGAGTGGCGTGAGGGATGCAGAGAGTGTCCTGGGTGTCGTAGGCCTTCTCATCATCCTCTTCTTGGTCACCGTGCCAATTGGCCTCGAAGACCTCAGTGTCTTCTTCTCTCTGACGATCAATGTGTTGTGAAGGCAATCAAGATAGCACAGTGAGTTGAGTTCTCAGCTATGGAGTTCTACTCGGGATAACATGCAAACACAAAGCATATTTGGCTAAGTGATTCTACCCGGCGCGGCATGCAAACATAAAGCATATAAAGCCAAAGGGGTATTGGTGAATGTCCTACTCGGAACAGCATGCAAACACAAAGCATATTTAGCTAAGGATTTCTATTCGACACGGCATGCAAACACAAAGCATATAAAGCCAAACAGGATATTTGTGGTATTCTACTCGGTGCAGCATGCAAAGACTAAGCATACAAAGCTGAGAAGCCAACTACTCGGTATCAAGGTGCAGAAACAAAGTGCAGAAGACTAACCTGACCAATAGGCTTGGTGCGGCTATACGGCTCGAAGCCATACAGCCACTCGTCAGTGAGCGAGGTATGCATGATGGACCTGGCCCAGACAGCCACCTCGGCTTTGGTGAGCTCGAAGGTTGTTGTCCTTGTGCAGTCATGGGCTCCCCCATGTAGCACATCTTGTGCGAACGGCGCTGGAGCGGGAGTACTCGGCGTGAAATCCAGCACGCAATTGGGTCATCCCGGCAAAACCTCTCCTCGCGCAACTCGGCCAAGCGTCGCTCAACCTGGAAAACATCCTCGATGGTGGTCTTCGGATGGTAGCCCCAGTTCTGCTGAGTTGGCAGGGCATTCTTGAACTTTGGAAGCCCTATCCGGTCTTGGATCGGCTTCCCGTCTTCCGTGGCGACGTTCTTCACGTACAGGAAGCTGCGCTTCCACTTGCGCACAGTTTCCAGTCCCTTAGCCCTTGGGTGGTGGCCAAACGAGCGCTGCAGCATCATAGCGCATCCCGTCTGGGTCATCACGCGGGCGCTATCGGTCTTTCCCGGATTGGGAATACTCTGCTTGCGAAGGAAAAAGTACCGAGCCCAAGTGTGGACAGTTGGGTACACGCCTAAGAAGGCTTCGCACACTACGGCGTGGATAGAGAGCATGACGAGAGAATTGGGCGGAAGATGGTGTGGCTGAAGGCCAAAATGTTGGAGGAACATGGAAAAGAATTCAGAAATTGGGAGGCCGAAGCCGCGCTTGAAGTGCGCAAGGAAGAAAACATACTCATCTTTCTCTGGCTTAGGAACAATCTCAGTACCTGGATGTCGACACACCACGCCGGGAGGCACGCGGCGCGTGTTGACAAGCCACTGGCAGTCCTCTGCCGGGACATCCGATCCTTCCCAGCCGGCGCGGGCGGCGACATCATCGTCTCCGTGGGCAGCCATGGCGGCGGAGATGCGCAGGGAAGATTGGAAGCGGAGGCGCTAGTGGGAGATGCGAATCGGAGATTGGAGGCAAAGGAATCTCTCTCTGTCTCTCCTGCGGCGCGTGGAGCAGCGGTGCAGCAAGCGATTGCGGTGGCGGTGTGCTCGACGACGGCGGAGAGGCGAGGAGGCGCGAGATGGGAAAGAGCAGGAAAGAGGAAAGGGGAGCGTCGAGGGGGTATTTATCTCGCTCCCTCGAGTTGCAGTTACTGGTGAGTTAATCGTGGATTGATCGTGCGCGAAGATCGTGCGGCGTGGGTTGCGCAATCGTTAGAAACGCACACAGCGCATATCGCGCGCGTAACGGGCGCAATTAATCCCACGTCGAGATCGTGGGCACTTGAGTACGGTTGAGGTGACTTAACGGGCTAGTGGGCCCAGGTTGCAGTTATTGGCGCGTGGCCTGCTGTATCCCAGGCACCGAGGCGTCGGAGGCACAGGGGTGTGACACGTGCCCTGTAGCGACACGGAGAGGCGGATTCGCTCAGATTCAGCGGGAGTGAGTTCGAAATTTCACTAAGTCATTTTACTCGGCAGCTCAGGAGAGAAAAGGCCCTACTCAGCTACCCGGAAGGTGGTCCTATGGGCACAATTGAAGAGATTTGAGAAGGAGTTTCTGGTTCAAATTGGAGTGCAACTCGGCGTTACTCATTCAAGAAGACATTTTGATTTTAAAGCTGGCAGGGCCCAGTGAACAAGTTCGCAGGATTCTACCAGCTTCGGGGACTAATGTCGGGGGGTTACCCCCGAGTAGGGGTAAGGAAAGTGCTAAATGCAATGTCAAAGGTGCTGTTTGACTGAGTAGCTGGCTACCCGGTACTTGCTACCCGGTAGGCTTCTATCCGGCCGTACCCACCGATGGCCAAGAGGAGAAATCAAGAAGTTATGTTCCTCCGAGTAGAGGAGTTGGTCCGAGTAGAGGGAGTGGTTTCCTACTCGGGCCAGAAGTCAATGGAGCCGTTCTGACAAAGGATCTCGTGTATCCTGCGTCCGTACGGCGTACGGTTCAACTTACGGAGCGCGTGATTATCCACGCTACGGCGTGGCTACAGTGCGGTAGGCGCCTGTCAAGTCCTGTCACTGACAGAGGGGACATGACAGGGCTAGGGGACTACCCTATCTCACTGACAAGGTGGACAGGTCCCATCCCCGAACGGCGCGACGACTTCCCGCACCCGCGTCAGCGAGAAGCCGGAGGCGTGCTCTGTTATGCAGTGTGCCCGTCCCATCAGTCGTACCTTTTAGTCTTTATCTATTCGGCTGGGCACCAGTATATAAGGTGCCCTGCCTCCTCCTGCGAGAGATTCGGAACCATTCAGATCTCTACCTTAGACATTCGCATAGAGAGAACTAGAGAGCTAGAGTGGCTACTCGGCTGAAGGCCTGATTTGTACTGTGGCTACTCGGTGAACACACATATAAAGAGAAAGGCAGGAGTCTGGGTGTTACGTCCACACGAGGGACCTGAACCTGGGTAAGATCTGTTGTTTGCCGTGCTTGTGACATCCTACACGCGGCGCTACTCGCCGTGTGATCCCTCCCCGATCACCTCCAGCTTCCATCGGCCCCAACCTTTAGCCATCCTATGGCATCTGCCGTGATACCACCACGACAGATTACCTCCATAATTTCATATAGTTTTGGAAATAATTTTTTTTTAAAAGGTTTGGACTTTGGGTTGTTGTTAAAAGAAAATCATTTTAAAAGGGGTTTGGTCAAAGTAGAGTGATAGATGAAGGTGATATGTTTTTCTTGTCACGGCTAGGTCACCAGGGTTAAGTTTTAAGTAGGTTATGAACATTGGTTTTGTTGTTAGGTGTTAACAAACTCAAACACAAACACAGCCAAATAGAAGTGAAACACAAGCATAGAAGTGAAACACAATCATAAGTCAAACATTTCAAAAAAAAAAATGTTGGCCCTGATTTTTGGGTTATTGAAAACCAATTTTTCCTGTCTTCCGAAAATTGGGTTGTTACAAAAATAGCCGTTGGGCTAGGTGTTACACTGTCATTTTCCTATTTATTCTCCAACCGTTCATGTATGGTTTCCATTCGACACAAATTTGGAATATTCATCTGATCAGAGACTATTTGATCCTCATCGACATGGCCGGATTCAAATACTTCCTGAAGGAGCTATGGACGTGAGGCGACCCGGCTATGCAAACGCCATTTGGGTGGTGGGTCATGTCTAGCAACCAAGTCATGGCGTCCATGGAGCAAAAACTGCATGGGCGCGCTCTCGTCGGTCGAGTGCTAGGGTCACGACCTCTAGTATCGTCGGCTGACATCATGGCCAAACATGGCACACAATTCTTGATTCTGTGGAGCCAAGTTCTCGTCGAGGTGTGCACGTCGCTCGACGATTTATTCATGTGGTTCCAGTCAGCCAATGGTTGCGAACGTGTCTTACACACCTCAAAATCTTTCAGGTGCGGCGACACGACCATCAATTTCTCTTGCTGGCATGAGGCATATGGAGGTACACCGTTGGAGCTTGGCTATCTATGCACGCTAAGCTTCGACATGATCCCTTTACGCGCCAGGGAGCTGGGGGCATTGAACCTGCTCGTCAAGAACCTAGGGGCGAGGTGGTGCAGCTGCTGCCGGCCTCAGACATGAGGTCCATTGAGGTCAAGACGTGGATCAAGGACCCGTGCATTGTCCCAAAGGTGTACCATGTAGAGATCCCGCACCCGATCACTGGAGACCCTATATGTGCGCCCCCTCCATCCTCGCCAGAGAGAATGCGGTCCTACACCCACCCGATTTTCATTCATATAGTCTACTTTGCTGACGGTGGGCCAATCATCACCTACAATCCGTGTTGTCGCTTGCGTGATGGCGGACACGCCTTTAGAGGAAGAGCGTGCTGAGAAACATTCTGATCGATGTTGGTTTCATGTAATAAATAATCAGTATCTTGCGATATGCACCCGATTTATCAATAAATAAATAAGGCCAACACGCCGCCGCACTACTTGGCATTGCAGTACCGGGGTTCGAGACTGCGCGGCGGAGGGGAACGATCCCACGGTGTAGAGGAAGGTGTTCGGGTATGCAAATGGTATTCATTCAACACACTAATAATATCTTGGTCAACGCGAGCGCCACAGTCAACAAAAAATATGGAACTCGCAAATATATATCCGGACGACACAAACATTTTGTTTTGGCGCCGATCTTTCCGTCGTGGCAGTTTTCCCCCATAACTCTAACTCTAATATGGGATTCAAATGCAGTCAGACATATTTCGATTTCTCGTCCTTTCCCCTCTACACCGTCTCGACGACCTACCTTTCCCCTCTCACTGCACCGGCCCTTCCCTTCCGACGGAGCAACGCTCTCGCGTACCCTACCTAGGCCACACCCCTCTCCCCTCCTCTCCCCGTCTCATTGGACCCAGAGTACTCTCTTCCTCATTAATGGTATGTGATTTCTTTGGATCTGTGAAGTACAATAGGGTGGGTCTAATTTGATATATGATTCATTTCATACCTCTACTTTTTAGGAGGATCACTGCCAATTCTAAGGACCGTGCGACTTGAAGAACGAAGGAAGAAGGTCCAGTTTCGTGATACATATTCCCGAGGACAAATATTATATGGTACATATTGTTTCACCAGGTGCTCGCATATCATTGATTGCTTAACTACCATCTGAATAGCAGTTCATCACACATAGATTATGTGTCATGTAATTTTGGTTCTGTAAACATGATTGTTGACTGCTGTTTGTTGTAGTTTGTTCCTTGCCGTGTGAGGAAACAGATAAATAATACAACTGTGGACTAAATAAAAATTGTGACTCCAGATGGATTTATGTATAAATTTAGTCTTGAGAAATAAGAGGACACCACAAAGATAACTAGTGCAGACTGGGACGACCTTGTCAAGCACTACATATTAAACTACTTTGATGAGATAGTGGTGGATTTGGATCACCATGAATTCTTCAAAACTACTATACTTGACCACTCCAATGAAGAGAAGGACCCGCTCATTGAGGGAGGTTATATATATAATATTATAATATCTTATATCTAGAAAGGCAAGTATAGATCTATAAACATGCATGCACATGTATATTTTACTAACATTAATTGTAATATACGATATGGGGATCAACAAGTCAATGTGTTTCAGTATCCGTTAGCTATGCAGGGTAAAAAAAATCGACAATCAATAACTGATGCGTAATTCATGTTTGGTGTTAGTAGTTTCTTCAGAAATAGAACCTCATACTACATAGCTATTGATTTAAAATAGTGTGGTTTCTTTCTTATTTTGTAGAATACTCAGAAGTACTTGATTGTTTCGAATACAATGAGTGATTGTCGTCACTGTGTTCTAAACGTCTACAAAGAATTGTTGATTTCGGTAGAAATCACTACCAACGCATGGATTTTCTTATTGATCATAAGGCTATAGACAGAAACATTCGGGGTGCTACACTAGTAAATAACAACCTAATTAGTCAAACTCAAATTCTCTTTCATATATTTGAATTCTACATGCAACATCATTGATATGTCTAATCCAATTTGCAGAAGATTGGAAATGGATTTCATCAACAATTCAGCATCCTCTCGTCGGGTGTACTATCCTTGTCGATGGAACGATTAAGCCACAAAGCCAATGTACCGTGATTTGTAGATAAAAGAGACGAATTTACGCTGGAGAAGACACGGTGGAATGAATTTACTAGCAACACTGGGATTAAAATCGGATTGGTCATCGCTCTCTGCGCTGAAAGGATCAATGGTGCTATCCATATGTGTCTTCATCAAGTAATGTGATAGCTATTATTCTGTACAATAGGGTACTTCAAACATATAACCTAGAT
Source organism: Alopecurus myosuroides (assembly GCA_028641055.1). NCBI lineage: Eukaryota > Viridiplantae > Streptophyta > Magnoliopsida > Poales > Poaceae > Alopecurus > Alopecurus myosuroides. The sequence goes on along the minus strand of CM054057.1, from coordinate 275,841,385 downwards.
CTAGTAGGATTTAGATCAAGGAATGTGATGATTCTACGGAGTAAGTAGTACTCCTGTATTTGGTCATCATATACTGCAATGGCAATGCTCAGTTATCAATATATGTACTCACTAGCAGAAGTGCTCGTGCGTTGCTACGGGTTGAATATTTTTGAACGTTTTTAGGAAATGGAAATTTTCACTACTACATTGACGATGATTTAGGGAATCATTTGACGGGCTCAATGTTTTTAGTTATGGATCTTGTTCTTAGATTTAGAAATTTGGCTAGACTTTGGCACTATTTTTCATATATGTGTGGTCCCTTGCCTTAATCCCCTATTTGTTTATGGATCATTATTATTCGTGGGTGATTTCGCAGCAAATAGAAGAGGCCATCGTTGAAAATATATATTTGAATTTTATTGGCAGTGTGGAACTGAATATTTCCAAAGATACTTTAATCATGCAGGAATAATTCTAGTTTGTGGCACTAATGCGTCACTCGTTGATAATCCGATGTCAGCAAGAACATCACCCTGTATGTACCAAAAGTCACTGTCTACTAAGGGTACTTATGCACCCTGCTGCTATTGTTCGATCACACACACTGTTTGCGAACGTGCCCTGAAACCTATTCACGGCTTCAGATGTCATGTTAATCAACAGATTATACACTGTATATATTGCAGCACTTTGGATTAAAGAGAACGGACACCCGGACGGTGTGGGGTTACCATGTGTGTAATGCGCTACATAGTGTACCACGATCTTCTCTCGTCCTAGGAAGTAGGAACCTATTCGCTAGTTTCTTCTATCCTGTGCATGTCTGATTGTTCTCGCCCCCACTCGTTCCATGAGAGATGCAGAGAGATAGTACATGCGTGTGTTGTCGCCACCCCGCACGATCGGCCGTGGGTCGCATTTGTTGGGGAGGTTTATGGTTTAGGGCTGTATACTATCTGGGTACACTACGACGGCCTATCTTCAATATTGGCTGCTCCACTGTCAACCGACGGTGCTGTCGACCGCAACCTTACTGGCGTCAGCTAAGTGTACACACGTTCGGCGGCCTATATTCTACCTTGGCAGCTTCAACATCAAACAAGTTGCCATCCTTCGCAAGATGCCGTGCTTCTCGAGGCGCGGGAGGAGAAGAGTCAGCCACACCCCACGTACACCACATGATCCACGACAAGGTGTATGCGTGTTGTTGGTAATGCAGGTCAATCTTGCAAATTGTGGAAGCTGCTCAGAGCTTCTTGAAAGTGAATGACGACTTTCGATGAACCCCATCAGCCAGAACTCATAGAAATTAGGAGAATATAGAGTAGCATTAAGGTATGTTCTGAGTAATATAGAAGAATTACCAAAGAATAGAAGTCGATTCAACTTTATTTCTACCCGAGGACCGATGCTAGCTTATTTTAGATGCCATTATTCAGGATCCTAGCTTATTTTAGATGCCATTCAGGATCTCGAATCTAGCAGTAAGATATTCATAGGTGTACACACATCTGCCTCAACTTTGGCACTCACTAAACTCGGTATTCATAGGTGTACTCGAGACTTCTAATTTAGTTATGATATAACTAGTTTAGAAGCCTCGAGTAATAAACTAATGGGCTTATGAAATAAGCTGGGGAGGGGGCGGCTTATTTCATAAGCTGGCAAAAGAACTGGGCCTAATCTTGTAGAGAACTAAGGACATGGAAGGCATCTAGGCAACGACTTTGTTCTGCTCAATGCGACATGTGCGTCGCCCTCCTCGTGCGCTGCCATGGAGAATTGAAAGATAGGATGCCTAGACGCTTGACCTGGTCCGGATGCAAATGACAACCTGGACGCGGGACTGTCAGAGGAGGGCGCCGACTTGCAGGCGAGAGGGTCAGAGGCAGCAGCCAACGCACGGGCAGTCCTCTTGTTCGTCGGCGCCGCGATGCGTTCGTGAGTATGCTGCACAGGTTTGAGTTGAGCGTGGATCTCCTCAGACAGGAGCAGGATGATGTTCTCCGTGACCTTCAGGCTGTTGGCTGACGGGATCGCGGCGCTCAGCCGGTGCTTAGAAATCTCTACCATGGATGCAATCAGCGGGTCGCCAGCTTACCTCCAACCTTCTAGGCTCCAATTGATGGAGATCGCCCTTGGTAATCCCCCGGCACAATGGCCCTCGTGTTGCTGCCGTGTTGGGTCAGACCGGCCATCGCGGTCACACTCTTCAGGTGGTCGGCCACGTTCATGATGCTGCTGCTTGTGCCGCCGCCGATGATCTGCCGGTCTCTAAAACCTAACACCGGGTCCTTCTCCTCTCCTGGATCCGAGATTAACATTGAGGGCTTATAACCATAAGAAAATTGATCGATGACTCAGGACTTGGAATATATAGTACTACCTACACGTATCCACGTATAGGAGTTAGTACTCTACACGGACAGGACCTATGGACCACACCAAGTGATCGATCGTAGGAAAGAAACACATGCACGTACCGACTCCGGTTTCTTCTGTTTTGGATGCTAGATATTCTTTTCGTTTATGTCGAAAGGGAATTGAATAACGCCGACAGACAGGGGCGTAAAACCAACGAACAAACTAAGGAAACACACGTACAATAATTTGGGGAAGAGACCTTATTAGTTTTATTATTAGGTGTAGATAAAGATTAGGTATATATCCATATTTTGGTGGAAGGGCAAAACGGTAAAATACGAGGTTGGACCGGAAGAAGCCTTCCTCTCTTTATTATTAGGTAAAGATTTGCACCAATATCTTGGAAATTCCAGCACATCTGATAATAGTACGGAATTTCCGATATTACGTACCCCGTCTATACATATTCGGTATCTCCAATAAGTGATCAACTAGCTCTAAATCATAGCCGTTGTTTTTTAGGCTACGACTGTTTTTTTAAACCGACTCGTGTTCTTAAAATATTTGGAACCCTTAGTAGATCGCGGACATCCTGGATTTGCTAGACTCGACCGTCAGAATGGGCCGCCTCATGCGGCTGCGTCGACCATTATGTTCGGCCACCGCCGATGAACAATATATCAGAACCGGGATGTTTTAAGAAAGTGTCCAAGGGTTTCGTTTCCCGGTCGGCCCGGAAACCCGACTTCAATAAGGCATAACTACTAGCACCTTATGCTCCAAAACGTCTGGGAGGACCGTCTCAGGACTATGCACGGAACCAGCTAAGATTGTGTGTATCATAGTACCGTGTGTTCCATTCCATTTCATTCATGACGATACTATCTAGTTGATTCGGGTTATCCCAATCAGGCGGGGTATCTTTCACCATATATAAGAACCAAGTATCATCTACCTGAGTACATACTAGCTACAACACCTTCTAGGAAGAAATAAATAATCAACCATGCCCATTCATCTTTGCGGGATGTTATAGAGAGAGTTTTTGGGGGTATTGAAATAGAAATGGCGCATATTGCATGGTATATCAAGTTACCATTAGAGAAGCAGGCAAAGATCATCATTGCATGTCTAGCACTCCGTAGCTTAATTCGCGATAGTAAGTTGTTTGATCTACACTTCTATCGGTATGATAATGATGAGAATTATATGTCTCCAGGACATGTTATGTCCACTAGCATAATGCCCGTGCGTTGCTACGGGTGAAAATTCATGTCACCAATAGCTTCTTTGCATTGCTACTTTCTCAATAATTTATGTCACCAGTGATATCACCAGTAGATGTGCGTTGCTACCGTTGATAATTTATGTCAACTGTGAGCCTCTCCGAGAAGCCTGCGTCTCTTTTGACCCGTACTTCGAGCCGGTACGCCATGGAGAAAATTAAACGGCTAAGGGCTGGATCTAGTCAGTCTAAGCAAGGTTTATATCATTAATTTACAAATTAGAGCTTAGCTTCGTCACAAAAGTGGGGTGCCATGGAGGAAATTAAACGTCTAAGGGCTGAATCTAGCCAATCTAAGCAAGGGTGCAATTACAAAATAGAGCTTAAGGGCGTCGCAAAAGTGTGGTGCCATGTAGGACAATTTATGTTTGACAATGCGAACAAAGAGAAGAAAAGAGAATTAAACTATGCCAAAAATGGATATTTCCAAAGTAACAACAACCTTCAATTCCATCTATGTAGACGACAGTTGTTGTTACCAAAATCAAATATTGAAAGTGTCAAAACACACATTAGCAGGAATATATGAATCCGGGTTGACATAGCTAAATATTGCAAGCTTCACCCTCCGTAGGTGTGGTAGTTGGGTGGCTTCTTGGCGATGTCAACATTGTTAGGAGTTGCATGTTTCAAATAGCATTTTAACTCCAGACACTTGGCAAGGGTTCTTCGTTACTGAAATCACAAGCATGAAACTGGATGAGGCACATTTTTACGTTTAATTCCATAACATGCTTGGGGATGGATAAAGAAACCAACTATGCCAATTGATCTTATTGTGTTACCTTGTTAAACTGTCTTGTAAGGAGCTATCATCAGCAAATTAAGAGCCCTCTCCTCTTGCGTTGGAATTGAACTTCAAGGAGGTTCTAGATGAGTTGGTGTAGTACCTGAAGAAAAATAAGGATAGAGAATTACTCCATGTTTCATATCCACAAATGATGTGATGCCCCTGAATGAGTTTGTGTGCTTAATAACACATATTAAATGTCACTATGTTACTAAATTAACAGATATTGAATTACTCCATTGGCCGGAGTACTGAAAAATCTTCAGAATAACTTCTGATAACTACTGATAGATGAATTACATAGTTTTCAGACAACAAATTAAGGCAGACCCGAGCTGTTTCTCTATTACCTGATCGTTTAAGGTGTCCTCTCGCCACTCCAGCTGAAACTTCTACAGAAGATGAGCAACCTATGCAGCTCAGGAAACTCGTCTCATGAAAAGATATGAATCCTTGCCTGCTTAATGTAATTTCGCACATCAACGATCTCAAAAACAGAATGATTCACCAACGTGAGAGAATGAAACAGGCCAACGAGTAGATTGGGTTCAGACAATGTTGGTATTGAAGTCAAAATTATGTTTCTATATATTTATACTTACAAAGCCCAAATCAGAATGAACAACACTGGAAACAACAACAAGTAGAGATAGTAGACACCTTAATCTATGTTTGATATGTAGAATCTTCAAAGAACCATCTCTATTGGTAAAGATAACTACAGTGTCAAGACTGAGATTTATTCTCCAACTTGCTGCACTATAAGAAAGGTAGATCCACCTGAAAATTAGTAAACAGGAGTAAACATTATTTCTAGTGTCTGCTGGCAGTGCCGCACTGGAATATACTTTCAAGCTAAAACTACTCACTTGTCTCAGTCATGTTACATGAAGATGCAATTAATTCCCCAAAATAGTTCAATTTGACGCTCCTACCAGACCATGTTTTACAATTGTTACAAGCACCACAAGGTATTATTATCTCAGATAGCATTGCGTTAACTAAAGCACTCAAAAAGCACACACCCTGCTACATCAATAAATGGTTGGCAAATCATGGCAATCCTTCTTTGAGCTAGTCAATAAGTTAAAATAATAGAAGGTCAAGTTCCAACATAGCAAAGAGCGCAATTATAAGGCCGACTCCTTTAGGTACATAGGCAGATATGATGCTTGTTCCTGAAAATTTACATGTGATTTTTGCCTCAAGCTCGGTTCTTGTAGTATCTAGTGTTAAATGTCTGAATATAATTATTAACCTCCTAGCAGGATAAATTGTCTTTCAAAAGAGCTGACCATAATTAAAATCATAATACTAAAATAACCAAGTAGGAAAAATGACAAAGTACCACCAAGAGGTTAACTTCACCATCATATTTAAATCCCCATTCTTGTTTAAGAGTAATATTGGCCTTGTTGGCATCTGAATGTATACATGTACACTCTATCTATGCAAACATGCAATCTCCCTTGCCGTTTCAAAGTAAGATTATCATGGTAGACATCTGAATGCATATACACTCCTTACCATGTAATGCTCCAAAAACGGCTTCCCCAATTCTAACGATTTGCCTTCTTGGTAAAACTAAAGAAGAGGTGCTAATGCTCCGATGAGCGTGGTTTAGCCAACCATACATTGACGTGATGCATAAAACATAAAAAGAGTGAAGACTTTACGATTGAAGACTCGTGTTCTTTTCTGATGCTAACCGAAATGCGCAAAGAGGGTACCACTTAATAGCTAATACCGCAGTTCTGAAATAATTTGTTAATGAACCGAGTAATGTACATATGAGTATTATATCAATCTAAGAATCGAGCTGTAGTAGAATGATGAAACCAATCTCACTTCCTCGCTTAGAGAAGAAAGCGAAACGGTGACACCAAATCTGACAGGTCTTATAGATCATCATAGGAATTCAGTAAAAAAATTGGCCATCCAATATCAATAACAAAAACATAACTTGGGCTACCATATTTAGACCTAAGTAATAACTTGCACTGGTCAAGAGCTTGTGGATTGTACTAAATTATTTACTACTCTCAAATGTTCCACAAACAAGATGATGACATCAATTTTCATAGAAAAGAACATCACAATGCAATAGTTGTACATGGTACTACATGGTTAGGTACTACTACATATTGATAGAATAAATAGAGGCCAATCAAGTGTCTCTCTGGTGTCCACAACCTTGGTGCTTGCTGCTGGAGTGGTGTGTCATCTCTGTGAAGGAAGGTGTCAAGTTAATTTTAAAACTAAAGCATCACTGTATTGTGCTTAAGAGATGGTGAGGAATTCCACCCTGTGTGCACACTATATTGAGCCTGTCATAATGAAGGACAAAAGATCGTCTGTACTTCATGTCATTAGTTTTATGTTGAACTGTTCATTAGTTTGGTCAAGCATAATTTTGCAAGAGAAATGGAGAAAATTGCTATATAGTAAATAGGCCTAATGAAAGAGAGACGATTCTCTCGACGAATTCCTTCAGTGCATGTTCAAGAATCAGGGATGGATCAGGTACCCCTGGCAACATACTATAGTTTGCATAGGGGGCAAGGCAAACCAAAATCGATCCTAATGCAGTGCAGAATATTTACTGTGATGCTTATTTGAGAACCGGGGATGGTTCGGGAGCTTCTTCAAAACAAGATAATTGAATAGCTTAATTTGATTCGCGAATCAGTGGCAACATACTACAGTTTGGATTGGTGGCAGGCAAGACAAACTAAAACTGATTAATTAAAGAGTGAATTCCGGGTTTTATCCCTTAATTTGATATTTTTCACACTAATTACCCCATTTAACAAGTTTTCATTCTAATTACCCCATTTAGCAAAATAAATGTCAAATTTTACCCCTTCTAGTTTTTTGAGCATTTGGATAGTTAGATCCCGAGTTCCCGGAGATGCTAAGCAAAACCGCACAACACCTCACGAGGACTCACTCCACTCGGGATGCACGTGTGTTCCTTGAAAGTTCCTTTCTGGCCAGGGTTAATAAATATCGAACCTGTACAAGGCATTGCTGGCTCGTCGATGTCTCCGATCTACTGACTGTAAATTGGAGCATCTAGTCCAGTGAACCACAATGGTTAGCTAGATGCGGTTTGAATGAGAATCGAGTTATCAGCTTTTTCTTAACAGATCAACCGACCAGGAGTGGTGTTCAGTTTTGAAATAGAGTACTGTTCTGACTGGCCTAAGCAAGACACCATCTTATTTTTTAAGGGAAGACGTGTTATGTCCTTCATACGAGAATACTGAAGTGAAAAACATAGTAATACGTACAACATGTCACGAGAGAGATATATAGTTCAACTCTAGAGGAAGGAAGATTACTTGATTGTGAGAAATTATTCTCAAACACCTGAACATAGTACAACGGTGTAATTAGTTAATCATTAGATTTTCTTTGTTTGTAGAATAATTACAGCACAAATTGGCACATCACACATACCTTACAATTGGGATCCACCGATCAAAATGCTCACAAATTATTATAAGGGGTAAAATTTGGCACAAGTTTTGCTAAATGGGGTAATTAAGATGAAAAATTTCTAAATGGGGTTGTTAGTGTCAAAATGTAAAAGTAGGCGGTAAAAACTGGAGTTTACTCTTAATGCTTCTCCTGAAGAGCGAAGAAGAAGATTAGACGAGTTGTCGTGTAGGAATTGCAGGTTAGGTGGTGTTTGGATTAGGACCTTGCAGGTGGAGGTGAGGACGCCCATGGCGATGGAGGTGATGAGAGGAGCGGCGATTCCGATGGTATGGGCTGGCCGATGAGCCCTCCTCTGGCGGTCGGCAGAGGCGGCAAGAGGAGAGGGACAGAGGCGGCCGGAGGAGAGGGGCGACGGCGGGGGGAGGAGGAAGGTGTGTCTCCATGTCTCCCTGGATCAGACGCTCGGGCGTCACCGGCATTCCCCTCCGCCACGATGAGATCGCGTCAGTGGTCATCATAGCCTCCTCTACCACGCCACGAGATCCGACATGTAGAGGTACGAAGACGACATGAATAGGGACGGAGGCAGCGGGATCGGAGCGCGGAGGTGACAGAAAGGTGGAGCAGTTTCTGGACGGGAATAAAGCGTACATGCGTGCGTGGTGGATCTTTTTTTTTCTTGCGGGACAAAGTCGAGCTAAGGGACGGAATTGACGAAGGACATGGCAGAGTGCATGGAAGGAGAAGAAGGAACCAAATTTTAGATATTTTAGATAGATAGATAGATAAATAGATAGGAAAAGATAGGAGGAGAGAAGAGAAGATAAGGCTGCATGCATCTAGCAAATCTAACAAACTTACCAAGATAAGGCTACATGTACGTTAGAGTTGGCAAAAAAAAATAGTGCGGTGGCACGTCATGCGAGTTATGTTGAAGTGTGACACCACCACCACAGTAACTATCGCACCCGGACTTCTAAAGAATACTCGCCGTTCCGTTGAACAGTAGTAGATTGGATTACGGGGCTTACCGGCACCCGCGTCCTCTTACGAGTAGGCCAACACACGTATGTGTGACAACCAACCCCTATCTGTTCAGCGTCGACGTAAACTATCCCATAGAAATCAGGATACTTCCATTGACGTACTTCAAATCATACACACATGGTACGTCAACGGCATTGGAACAAGTGATATCACAAAAGATCTCTACGACACAAAAGATTGAAATAAGGTGCAAACGGCTCTCATTAGAGCAGAGATAGCAAATATACTCATTCAGAGGACACATGTCCCAACAATACATCATTACAATACAGCGGAAGCATTCAACATGTCTGAGTACAGACAAGAACCAAATAGGCCTAAGAGGCCGGAAACGAAAAGACGGAGCCCATCCACGAAGTCTCGGATCCTTCCCGGGTCCGCTATCTACTCGTCAGCAGTCTCGTCATACTCCACGTAGTAGCCACCATGTAGATCCTCGGAAACGTAGGTCTGCGGAAACCACAGCCCCAAAGGGGTCAGTACATAAACGTACTGGCAAGCAAGACTCACAGTTCACCAAAGTGTAACCCGTCAACACCAAGCACAGATGCCTTGGGGTCAACGGAAGAGAGGGGATATAAAAGATGCTGCAACTGGCTGCGCTAACCAACTACAGAGATTCTACCACTTCCGGCTAACAGAAAGGAGATAAGATCGAGTGTTGTAACCAACTGAAAGATAACTTCAAACAAACCCATCCTGGATCTCGCCCCTTATCCAAAGAAGCAATCCGAGGATAACTCACACAGTTGAATTAATGATGGTTCAGATTATTGTGTCAATAAGCCTATTACTAGTCAAGTTGTTAATCATTGGGTGTAAGGTTGTTAATCATTAGGTTTAAGTTGTCCTGAGTACTTGTTAGCCAGTACTTTCACCAAGTAGTCCATAACCGCGGAAAACACGGCTTCTCGAGAAGATTATCCCTGCAGGGTTGCACCAATTTGGCCGTACACGCAAGAATAACCCGCCAGATGGAAATGCACTTCCACCAAGCGGGGCACTCTACACAACTCGACTCTTCTTCGCATCAAGCCCAAAGAACCTTGGGCGCACGGCTAATCGAGCCCAGAAGAAAATGGACCCTCATAGCACTCTAAGAACGTGTCCCCCTATATGCCGACTACAAAAGTTCCACCCTGGCCGGGGCTCGCAAAAACATGCATGCGGCAAATGGAAAACACGAACTAAATGAGGCGATTTGGACGAGATGCGAATCGAATCAAATTGAGGGGGGCGCCCATACTCGCTTCCCACATGCGGTTAGTGCGCTCATCATGGATCAGTAGACAAGACCCTTTTCCTATTAGGGTCGACACTAGCAGGCCTCAAAACCACAAAGGGCCTCCTGCCGGTGCCTTATCATCAGATTATTATTTAACAGCAACAGTAGCATGATTGATTGATTAAACATCGAGCCCCCAGAACATAATGGAATATAGTAACAGAAAGTAACGGGTAACAGACTCGAGCAAAACAACCTAAGCAAGCTAGTAAGACTCGAGCTCAAACAAAAGGTTATGGGTATGGAGGTGAGGCAATATCAGGGTTAAAGGATACATGTGATAGGTTTGTAACAGAAGCAACTAATCATAGGGCTAGCAGAATAGACAACGGAAAGTATCGGTAACCAATGTTGAAAGGAACACAGTGGTTCATGTGAGTGATAACTTGCCTGCAAACCCAGTAGCCTGGTACTGAGCTAAATCCTTAGAAGGGGTGTCGTAAGTATCGTCGGTATCAACGTCGTCGTGTATCCGAGAAGAAGCAAACAAACAAGGCAGGAATATAAACAATCATTATCATGGCATTGTGCACAATCAAGGATGATGCATGACAAATTAATGGTTGCATCAAAATAAACTAGCTAACATGATAACACAATTAAGATGGACCCCTATGCAATTTTGAGTTGCATATGGGAAAGGATCCATGAATTAAGTGGAACAAATGATTTACAATTAATTATTATGTGAAAGTTGTTAGCATGATGCATGCATGATGTTAACAACAAAATAACAACAAATAACAATAATAGATGCAAGTGATAAAAAGGATTTAACAAGTTTTGGAAATCATTTATTAAGTTTGGAAAGTTTGGTTACTTAAACATGTCACACAAACAATTATTGTTTTCATCAATTTAAAGTGTGCAAAACAATTAACAAAATTTATATTTGAAAAGAACATCAAATTTTAGTTGGATTACATGTTTCAAATATTTAAATTGGAATTAGGATGAATTTATTATGACTTAAACAATATTAAACAAGTTTTAATTGAATTTAAAACAAGTTTGAATATTATTTGAATTTTATTTATTCAAAACATAATTTCAAACTCACATTTGAAAAGTTCACACTTTGATGGTTTGAAAACATATTTTGCATGTTCAAAAAATATTTTATTTTGAGCAAGTTATGATTTTTATCAAATTTAAATGAATTAAACAAGTATTAAATTATTTAGGTAATTTAAATTATTCAAACAATGAAACAAATTTTATATTTGAACAGGATATTCAAAATGGTATGAAAAACATATTTTATTTGCCTTATTTGGAATTAGTATGAATTATTGCGAATTACATTTGAATTATTCAAATTTGAATTTTAAATGTATTTGGAAAATTCAAAACAGTACACATTTGGAATAATTGGATAGATCTATTAATTTGGAACAGAAAACATATATAACCTTTATTATTTAGAGTTATAGATTAAAAGATATTAAGGTTTTGCTTCTAGGGATTAATTCTGCCATTTAAATGATTTTGGGAATAAAAACAGAACGTGCAAACATTTGTTACAGAGTTGTACCCTACCCACAGACACTGCCCCGTGGGCCTGGTGGCCAGCGTGGCGTGTGAGGCAGTGAGGTGGCGCAGAGGGTCGCTGACCCGTGGGCCTGCCCCTGCGCGAACAATAGTGAAAAAAAGGGTGGGATAAATCCCCTAGCTGGGAATCGAACCCGCGTGCTAGCTTGCGTGCGGAAGGCACTGAACCGATGCGGTGCTGCTGTTGTTTTGGTTCAGATACAGAAGGGTTTTCTTTTCAGACAAAAAGGCCAGGCATTTGTTTCTCTGACGAAACTGACGAAAGAACGTTTGCAATCGACACAGCGGACAGCAATCGATCCCAGCGACCTCGACGGGCAACGATTTCGGCGAACAGAGGGAAGTGGACACGCGCGGGACGTACGTACGATAGTAGTGAGCAGAGGGAGGGAGAGGGAAGGAGGAGCAGAGGCTCACATCGAGTGTCTCGTCGTAGACGTTCAGACGACGAAGCAGAAAAACGGCGTTTCCGGCGACGGCGCGGTCGCCGTGGTTGCTCCCAGCAACCGGCGAGTAGACGGGGCGGCTGAGGCAGTCGCCGTGGTTCCATTCCGGGCCACGGGGCTGCCTCGAGGGGGCCGTGCTGGCGGCGCGAAGAGGAGGCAGAGGGGGTTGTGCTCGGTTGGTTTTCAGCGGTGGTGATCTTCAGAGGAGCGCGGGAGGTGGCAGAGGTAGCGAACGGCGGCGAGGAGGGAGATAGCTAGGGGAAGGTGGCTAGGGTTAGCAGTGGGTAGGTTAGTTATAGGGGCCGCGAGCTCGTACGGCGCGCCATCGAGCGGGGAAGGAGAGATCGCACGGTGGAGAAGACGACGTACAGAGTGACATCACCTCGAGGAGGAAGAAAAACGACAGCGTGGAAGGGGTATCGGGCCAAAAAACAGGGAAACGGGCTGGGCTTCGTTCTCTCCCCCCCTAAAACGTTTTCTTCTTTTTATTATTTCTGCTTCCCCCCCCCCCCCTTTTTTTTGTAGCAACTAGAAAATGGAAGAGTTTGATAGGTTTTGGTGCTAGGAAAATTAGGGGAAAAATATGGTTAGATTAGTTTTATTATGTCAACTAATTGACAACTTTGTTTTCCCAAACTTTCAAATTTAAAGTGCTGTTTGAAATTAATTCAAATTTAGGGGGTATTTTGTTATTAAATAAAATAATATTGAAAACAAAGGTTTTAATGGGGTGAACCCTACTGATTAATGTGATCAAAATTATTAGAATAGTTTGGTAGTTTTAATGACTTGGAAATTGGTGCTGTTTGCATAGGTTTCAAATTGGAGTTAGTTTGGATACATTTGGTTTGAATTGGAATCATTTTTTATTTAATATAGAAAACAACAACTTAAAAGGGGTGAGCCTTATTGATTAAATAGAACAATGTGATTATAAATGGTTTGGTACTTTTATAACTTTCACATGAGGTGTTGATTTGGAGATTTCATTTGAGTTTGAAAAGATTTGGAATTAATTGATTAAATTAATTGTTTGATTAAAACCAACAATTTAATAAGTGATCATTATGGATTAAAAAGAAAACAATTTGGTTGTTTTTATTTGTGATTTTTATTTCAAAGGTTGTAACGGAACAAGTATGAAAACAAAGTATTTGAAATTGTTTGAGTTTCATTGTGAAAACAAATAAGAACAGATGCAAAACAAATAGTAAACAAGGCAAACAATGAAATAAATATGATGCCATGATGCAATACTTTAATAACAAGAAATCAAACATTCTAAATGGTAGGTTTTCATACTTGGGCTGTTACAGTAACCTTAATAGTAAAGATAAGGAGGCAATGTAGGTAATGATTTGGGAGGGGACCACGATAGCATGAATAACACTCGTGAAAAAACAACCGATGCTTTGTTCGCATCAATTGGAGATGTCTAGATGTTAGAAAACTTCTAACATTTTTTGAGTCTGGTAAGATATGTCTAGACGCGAGAAACTTGAGCTATTTTGGATTCGTATGGAGAAGTGTTGTATTATATATGTCGCGGCATTCTCATACTATCTTTTAATATATATGATGTTTTATGCTTCTTATAATATAGCTAATTCTTGTAATATAATTGCCACGAAAATCTGGAATCACAACCCAAAAGCCATAAGTTAAAAGTCATAAGCCATAAGCCAAAATCCTACCAAATGATGTTTAAAATTAATTTACGAAAGAAAAAAAGGCCAATTGAGATAATTCAGCCCTTAAGCATGGCAACTATGTTAAAAAGTGTCAAAATTAGCTAATTCATTTCAAATCAGCACGTATACAACTTATTCATCATTCATGGGCATTGAAGCCATTTTGGATTCAAACCAGCAACAACCATCAACAACAGTCATGCCAAACATCAAATCTTAGAATCCAGGCGGTGCTTCCTACATCTGATTTCTAACAGCTTAGCAGCTACAACTGCTTCTCAGCAGCAGCAGTGCAAACAAACAGACCCTTAGGACGAGTTTAGTTGTCGTCTCCACTAGGCTAGGCCCAGCGAGAAGAAATAGTGCATGCTTTGGTGATCATGGCCCTAGAGAGCCAATGCAAAAAAACAAGGCATGTGTTTCATTTGGTAGTGTGCAAATTAGTTGTCTAGCTTACATACACAACACACATGTTATTTTGTTTAACCGCTTCCTGCATGCGACGTGTCGAGACATCGTAGTAGATTTCATAGACGGGGGTGCCATGAGACTACCGATAGAGAAGTGGGGGGACGTGATCGTATGATGAACAATGACACAAGATTTTACCCAGGTTCGGTACGACGCAGTAATGCGGCGTTCCTACTCCTGCAATCTCACTATTCAGGACTAAAGCCTGGAAATACAGAGTACAATGTGAGGTTAGATTAGCTACTCGTCAAGGATCCACCTCTCGACGAGTTAGCCTTTAGCTTCTTGTCTATCTATCTTATCTCCCGTCCGGCTTTATATAATAGTCGGATTAGGGCGTATAGAGAAGGAAACCTAAAAGAATACGGTATGTGCTAACTTGGAAAGTAAGGAATCCGCCTTCTGAAGGATCGAGAGGTTAACTAGAGGGGGAGGTGAATAGGTTAACTACAAATGTTAACTTCTTTTTCAAGTTAATAAGGTAATGGTCAAATATAGATTATCTAGATTATGCAACTAGGTGAACAATCCTATATGTTGAGCAAGTACAACTAGCACAAGGTAAGTATATGACTAAGCTAGTAGTAACTAGTAAAGGTAAGTTGAGGAATAACCGAACATAGTGACGCGGAGATGTATCCCGAAGTTCACTTCCCAATGGAAGCTAATCTCCGTTGGAGCGGTGCGGTGCCACCAAAGTGGAACACCGAGTAGGCCTCAAATGCCACACCGTATCTCCTTCGAGTCCTTCCACCGATGTGGATAGCCTCGAATCACTATGTTGCCGTTGAGGTTGACAACTAGAACCTTTACAAGGATGAGGCACACTCCACAAGATTGGAGGGTCCTCACCAAATCCCAAGAGCCTCCAAGACTCCTAGAAGCAAGATCCACGGTCACAAAAGCACCGGGGATATCAACAAGGCTCCGAGCTCCGATGAACTAAGAGCAACAAGATTCCTAGCTCCAATGAACTAAGAATGACAAGATCCCTAAGGGATGAGTGGGTGGATTTCTAATCGACTCGGTGGAGTTGTAGATCGGGGTTGTCTCCTTCAAATCCCAAAGTATCACGAGCTTTGGTTGGGGATTTGTGGAGATCTTGTTCTTGAGCTTGAGCTTGGTCAATCAATGGTGGTGAGAGAAAGTGTGGGTGAGATTGACAAAGCAAGGAGGTAGGTGGAGACCCCCATTTATACCCGTGTCCGAAATATGGTCGTTGGAGGGGGAATTCCACCTTCCTGCGTCCCCCCCCCCCGGCCTGGGGGCCGGCCTGGCCGGCCTGGGGGCTGCCAGGGCCGGGCCAAACCCACCCCGGCCTGGGGCCGGCCTGGGACAGAGGGGAGGCCGGCGTGGGGCGGCCAGGCACCCAGCCAGCCCGACCTGGGGCCGGCGTGGGGGCTAGGCGAGGCCGGCCCCCCACCCGAGCCACCCGGCCAGGAACCCGGCCTAGGGCCGGAGGGGGAGACCGGACCCCCACCCGAGCCACCCGGCCTGGCACCCGGCCTGGGGCCGGCGTGGGGCGCTGGGGGGCTGGTGCTAGCCCGGCCTGGAGCCCGGCCAGGCCGGCCAGCAGGCCGGCCACCCCTATTTCTTCACCCTTTTCTTTTCCGTTTCTCCTCTTCTTTTCCACGTCTTTTTCCGTAATATTTTCTCTCTTATTTCTACGACTTGTATGATGTTTACGGGTAGATCTTTTCTGAGTACACTTAGCAAAACACATTAGTCCATCTATATGTTGTAATCAAACATTCAAAATAGGATTTAGGAACTATGTTCTTTCAATCTCCCCCTTTTTGATGTTTGATGACAACATACGGATTTGCGTAAGAAATAATTTTGCATAGCTATTTGTGAGAGAATTAACATATATTCGTACTCCCCCTATTTGTGTGCCCATAACAATTGACATGTATATTTGATAATCATGATGAGTGCCCCTTTCATAATCTCAACTTCACACTATGTTTTATAAGATAATGATGTGACTACAACATATTTATGTGAAGTGCAAGAATTAATCCAACCATGATTTTACCATTGAAGATACACATGTATGAACACAAGTGAGCAATAATGTTTACCACTAGGATGATCTTACCATAGCATTCTTCTTATGAATAACAACTACCCTCATTATGGCTTCAACACATCGAAATAGTGAGTAGATGAAATAACATGATAGTCTTGCTATGATCTTCAATATCAATTGTCACACGCATAGATAAAGAGTACGATAGATAAATAAAGACATAGTCTTACAATAACACCAAGGTTCAACAAACCACACAAATAGTTTCAACTAAAAATGACGAAAGCAAATCACGAAGATAAGACGCAAATGAATGCATGAAATGCAATGCAATGCGTGAGTGTTCTCCCCCTTGGCATCATACACCAAAAAGGGAGAAACATGCAATCCAATCACTCGTCGCCCATCTCCTCATCTTCCTCAACGAAGTCCTCCGGAGGAACCTGACTGGAGCTAGCACCAGGGGTAGTGTATTGCGCCGCAAAGGAACCAAGGGAGCTAGCATCATCTCCACACCAATAAGTATGCACAGACTTCCACTTCTCCTCTGAAACCTCATCTGAGCTGGAAGGACTAAGTGGAATATGAAGAGCAGTCTGTATGGAGCGCTAACGGCGACTAGAGGCCTTGCCCTTGCGATAGGCTTCATAATCCTGATGTTGCTTATCAATGAAGAAGCAGTTCATCTTCTGAAGAATATTCTTAAGGTTGAAAGTCTCAGGAGGAGGAGACGGAGAAGGAGAGCAGCGAGCAAAAGTCTCAGTGCGGGTGCGCTTAGGCCTTGGATCATTAGCAGACTCAATGGGAGCATCATACATAAGAATAGATTTCTTGGGAGTCACCTTGGCATAGTTGTTGACGAGATCGGATGGGATCCTTGTCTCAATAAGACGCTGAATATAAGATCCATAGATGGGCACCCGCTTCTCACGTACCACATTCTGCATCTCTTCCCACATATAATCCAAAACATCCAGTTGCTTCTTGGCCCTCATTTGAGACTCAATGTGAAATAGGAGGTTGATCATCCACTTGCGTACCTCGCCCTTCTCACCAAATTTGGCGTTGATGGTGTTGCGAAGGAAAGTGTGCACCATATACCAATGCTCAGAAAAGAACTTGGTCTTAGGGATATGCATGGAGCCGGTACCTTCGGGATAGCAATGGCGAATACCATCCTTGGCCTTCATAATCTTCTTGGAATCACCATGAATGCGGAAATAGTACATATAATCAAAGTGGTAGTCGGGAAGACCCAGAATAGTACCAAACTAATCCATGGTAGCCTCACACTTGGAGCCACCGCTCATCCATATCAACGTACGTGGGAGCCGCGTGGGACCTCCAGATGCGAAGTGAACTGTGGAGTAAAACTCCCTGAGCAACTCTGGAGAAAACGGATGAGCAAGAGTGTCCCCCATGAGAGGAGTGAGGTTGTGGTAGTCCATGATCTCCATAACTTCAGGCCACTTGGTGCGAGCATACTCAATGTCAAAGTAATGTTGTTCCACGTGACTGTGCTGAAGCTTGCCAAGAATAAATTCATGCATAACTTGATGCATCTTGCAATAGAACCGAGGATCCGAGCATGTGCTTTCACCAAACTCATAAGGATTAAATTTCAGCCTAGCTTCCTCAAAATCGGTGGTGCTAAGTCCACCCCAGTTCTTGATCACGGGTTCCTTCGGATTGATGGGAAGAGATCTCCGTGAGGGAGTAGAACCAGCAACTTCCGCGGCACTCTTCTTGCGAGTGCTGCGAGGACGGAGAGGACGGGAGGCATCGGACTCATGTTGAGGAGGAGAATCACCTGAAACATATGATGCATGGATATGGAGCATGATAATGAGTGCACATGGTCGTTGTTTAGGAAAAAAAATTAAGCCATGAATCTATGGGACAACGACATGGTAAATGAATCTATGGGACAACGACATGGTAAACGACAATATTATGAGTGTGTGCACATTATCATAGAATGTGTATAGGATTGTATGATGTGAAAAAAAAATATTGGGCATGATACTAGAGACCATTAGGATGTAAAAATATTTAGGGTATATCATGCACATTATGTCACAATGAGAGGACAATCATATCAATGATGTAGAAATTTTATTATTTAACCATGGCCACACATGAGAAAGTAATTTGCAAAGGTAGGTGAAGCATAGTATCATAGGTCTAGGGCTAGAATACGAGGAGCATGGGACATCAACATGGCATAACATAGGAATAGATGGAACACATGTCATCAACAAATCATAATATAGCATAGCGGTATGAACCCTAGCATTAATAGATGGAAAAAAAACGTAACACATGAACACTAGTACTAGCACACCGATAGAGAGCACTCATATACACCTAATCCATAGAAGAGCCCAAAGAAGATTACCCGAGTTCGAAGCCATCTTCAAATAAAAAGCACTAGGCAATAAAGTGACCCGATCTCCTCCAATAAGGGGCCAACGAGAAATCCGTGTGGAGGAGGGGGCGGAGAAGGCCGAGGGCTTGCGGATCCGTGAATTTGGGCGGTGGGGATGGGCTAGGGAGGTGGGGGGGAGGGGGTGAGGGAAGAGCACCAAGGTGCTCTAATGGAGGGGGAGAGAGGAGGAAGAAGGGGTGTGGGATGGGTGGGGTGCGGTTGGGGGTGCGTGCGTGTGGTTGTGTGCGGGCGGGGCAGCGCCCACCCCGGCCTGGGGCCGGGCGGGTGGCCGGCCACGCCGGCTCGGCGCGTGCGGGGCAGGTGGGCGGGCGGGGCGGGCGGCCTGGGGCCGGCGCGCGGGGGGGGAGGCCGGATGGGAGGCCGGCCAGGTGCCCGAACGGCCCGGCCTAAGGGCTGGCTTGGGGCCGGAGCGCGGCGGAGGCGAGGCCGGGTACTGGCCGAACGCCCCGGCCTGAGGGCCGGCCTGGGGCCGGCACGGCAGTGGTGAGGCCGGGGTGGGAGGACAGGCACGCTCTTTTTTTTCGGCAGTTGGGTTGGGTTGGGTTTGTGTGTGTTGTTTTTTTTTTGTAAAAAAAATCTAAAAAACAAAGTAAACCTACACAACTACCAAGCCACAACGCGCAACAAACAATTGAAAAAAAATTCACTTCAACAGATTTTCATGAATATATTCTAACAAGCAAACAACAAGGTGAATCTAATGTCTTAATAACACATTTTTCAGGAATTTGTTTCTTAGAGCAATTTTATTTGACCATGTGCACGAATGGAATGAGAATGATGACATTCATATGATGTTTTCATTTGTATCCAATGGAGAAAAAAACGAGAAACGAAATGAGCAACATTGGATACCAATAAATATGAAAACAAGTGAAAGGGCAATGTGAACACTCGAACACAAATGTCTCATTGAAAATTGGCGGTGGCCGTAGCCACCATGTATGACTATGTTCGATATGTCACCGCGAAGATGTATCTTGGGTGCATTGTCGAGACTCATCATTGAAGCACATGATGTCATTAAAAATGATCATTTAGGCATGATTTGTTTATTTATGCATTATAAAGGTAGTGTTGACTCATTGATTGAGCTACACTCCCCCTATGTCTATGCGTGCATCTAAATCCAAATAGGAGTCTAGTAGGGGTGTGTATGCAAGATTTTCAATCAACTAAAATTGCTTGCACATATGATGTTGAGCTCACTCCTCAATTCCTTGAATCTCTTCACATCTAGAGGCTTGGTAAGGATGTCGGCAAGTTGATCTTTAGTGTTGACATAAGAGTGTGAGATATCACCATTGGCCACATGATCCCGAATAAAATGATACCGAATCTCAATATGCTTGGTCTTGCCATGAAGTACCGGATTGTGACCAATCTTAATAGCACTCTCATTATCACATAAAAGAGGCATTGTCTTAATATTAATTCCAAAATCCTTAAGACATTGCCTCATCCATAAGAGTTGAGAACAACAACTTGCGGCGGAAATATACTCCGCTTCCGTGGAGGAGGTGGCAATACAATTTTTCTTCTTGGAAGACCAACACACAAGGGGCCTACCAAGAAATTGGCAAGCACCCGAGGTTGATTTTCTATCCACTTTGTCACCTCCCCAATCCGCATCCGAGTATCCCACAAGATCAAAAGTTGTGTTTGATGGATACCAAAGACCATGAGTGGGAGTGTCAACCAAGTACCTAAGTATCCTCTTGACCGCAATCATATGGCTTTCCTTGGGGTTAGATTGAAATCTTGCACACAAACCCACACTAAACATAATGTCCGGTCTAGATGCACAAAGGTAAAGCAAAGATCCAATGATAGATCGATAAAGTTTTGGGTCTACCGGTATACCTTCATGATCCAAAGAGAGATTTGTGGTTGTTGGCATTGGATAAGGTAATGGTTTGGCATTGATCATATCGAATTTCTTGAGCATGGCTTGACAAATAAAAGTCCCTTCATGATATTGCTTGATCTCAAAACCTAGAAAGAACTTTAATTCTCCCATCATAGACATCTCAAATTCACTTGTCATTAGTTTGGCAAATTGATCTACAAAACTCACGTTAGATGACCCAAATATAATATCATCAACATATACTTGGCATACGAAGAAATGTCCATCTACACTTTTGGTAAAGAGAGTGGGATCAATTACCCCAAGTATGAAACCACGATCTACTAAGAACTCCTTTAAGTGATCATACCAAGCACGTGGGGCTTGTTTGAGGCCATACAAAGCCTTATGGAGGAAGTAGACATGGTTAGGATACTTGGGATCCTCGAACCCCGGAGGTTGTTTAACATATACCATTTCATTTAAAGGTCCATTTAGAAAAGCACTTTTAACATCCATTTGATGCAAGATGAAGTTATGACTAGTGGCAAATGCAAGTAATATACGAATGGATTCAAGCCTAGCTACGGGAGCGAAAGTTTCACCGTAGTCAAGTCCTTCGACTTGAGAGTAGCCTTGAGCAACCAATCGTGCTTTGTTGCGAATCACTTGCCCATGAGAATCTTGCTTATTCTTGAACACCAATTTAGTTCCAATGATATTGTGATCCTTGGGTCTTTCCACTAGTGACCATACTTTGTTTCTCTCAAAATTATGGAGCTCTTCATGCATACCTTGAACCCAATCTTAATCTTCAAGAGCATCATACACTTTGATGGGTTCAACATGAGAGACATATGAGTTAATACCACAAAACTTGAGTACTTGTCCACGAGTGGAGACACTTCTCCCCAAGCCACCAATGATATTCTTTTGATATAGTGAATTTTGTTGCAATCTTGATGCTTGACGAGACATGATACGAACTAGAGCATCATCGGGATTTTCATTAGGTGGAATATCCTCATCATTTCCTTCATCAAGACCATTGTCCACCCTTATTGGAGTTCTTGGTGACGTATCACCAAGACCATTTCCACCATTATCATTGGGTGGATCTTGATCACTTTCTTGATGGGAGGTATCCACATGAAGGTCTTCTTCTTGTTCTTGGTTTACCATTTGATTGGTGGTTGATGTAGAGGGATCCCCTTGCGTAGAGCTAGTTCCATTCTCATTTGCCACAAGGTGTCCCTCAATGGGTATAAGCGGACCTACACCCATTCTTCCTATGGCTATGGAGGATGGTTCATCACCTACATCATCACAATCAATTTGCTCCACTTGGGAGCCATTATCCTCATGAAATTCCACATTCATAGATTCTTCAACACACCCGGTGGATATGTTGTAGACTCTATAAGTGTGGGAGTTCGTGGCGTAACCAACAAAAAAGCCTTCAAAAGTTCTAGAATCAAACTTAGACAATCTAGTTCCCTTTATGTATACTTGGCATTTGCACCCAAAAACTCGAAGATATTTGAGGTTGGGTTTGTTACCGGTTAGAAGCTCATATGGAGTCATGCCAATCATCGGACGAAGGAAGAGTCGGTTAGATAGATGGCAAGCGGTGTTGATGGCTTCGGCCCAAAAGTTATATGGGGATTTGAACTCGGCCATCATAGTTCTTTCCATATCAATAAGTGTGTGATTCTTCCTCTCTGCAACACCATTTTGTTGAGGGGTGTACGCGGCGGAATATTGATGTCTTATCCCCTCATTACCCAAGAATTCATCCATGGTGTAGTTCTTGAACTCGGACCCATTGTCACTCCTAATGGACAAGATCTTGGTGTCATATTGGCGTTGCACTTCGGTGGCCCAAGTTATGAATCTTTCTTGAGTTTCACTCTTCTTCTTGATATAGAAAACCCAAGTGTATCTTGTGTAATCATCAACAATAACCAAACAATACTTCTTGCCACCAAGACTATCATATGTGGGAGGCCCAAATAAATCCAAGTGAATGCGCTCAAAGGGTCTTGTTGTGGCGATGATTGATGTCTTGGGATGATTCTTCTCATGCATCTTTCCGGCAATACAAGAGCTACATGGACGATCTTTGGAGAAATTCACACTTGTTAGTCCTATCACATGCTCACCCTTCACAATAGTTTGTAAATTTCTCATACCGACGTGGCCTAGGCGGCGATGCCAAAGCCACCCCACGTCGGATTTAGCCATTAGACATGTGGTGATATGTGTAGTTTCTTTCGAGAAATCCACTATGTACATACCGTTTTCCACAAATCCAACAAAGGCTACTTTAAGAGAAATAGTGTGAAGGACGAGCACATGATGACGCCCAAATACACATGTAAAATTGCACTCACAAAGTTGCAAGACGGAAAGAATATTATAGCCAAGGGACTCAACAAGGAGGACTTTCTCAATGGATGAATCCGGAGAAATGACCACCTTGCCATGTCCCAATACCTTAAGTTGTGAACAATCACCAATAGTTACATGAGCAAATTTGAGAAGTTGGAGCTTCAAGTCTTCTAATACTTCTTTGCTTCCCGTCATGTGTGCGGAACAACCACTATCAATCATCCATGATGTTCCACCGGAGATACACCCCTACAATGAATCAACTTCTTGTTTTAGGTACCCATTTTTGGATGGGTCCTTTTTTGTTAGTCACAAGGGTCTTGGGAGCCCAAATAGCATGCTTGTAATCATCACCATATGAGGTGCCTACATACTTTGCATAAACATGACCATCAATAGATTTAAGAAGCACATAAGATGGGTTATATTTTCCCGCAAAGTTGTTGTGAGTAGTAGTGTTCCTAGGAACAATACTTGTAGCAATAATATCAAACTCATCTTCCTAATTAGCCAACTCCCCCTCCTTCACAAAAACAATAGAGTTAGTGGAGGGAGTTAACTTCTTCTTGTAGGCCACCTTCGATGTGGAACCAAAACCAAAGCCTTCTTTACCAACAACTCTCTTATGATTACTCAAAAGATCATTGAGGATCTTTTGGCCTTGGATGCATGTGGCAAGGCCTTTGTTGAGTTGTGCCTTCAACCTATTGTTCTCCTCAATGAGAGTTGCCTTTACACACAAAGGGTTAGTAGCACAAGAGTTTTCATTCACAACTCTTACTCCTTTTAAGGTTTTGAGCTCATTTGAGATAGTACGATGATCAATTTTAAGCTTATCAAAATCCTTAATGAGTTCATTATACCCTTGGTTAGTTGCATCATTTAAACTCATGAATTCCGTTACCTTAGCAAAAGCATGTTGACAATCAAGTTTAACTTTAGCTATGTCAATTGCAAAGGTTTCTTCTATGCTTTCTTTAAGGCAATGTGATTCATCTAGAGCTTTCTCAAGCTCCTCAATTTTACTAGCATCATCACGAGCAAACTTTTCAAGTAACATTATTCTCTCCTCATGTTCATCAATGAGGCCATGTGCCTCACTTAATTGATCCATGAGAGATACAAAGATGGATTTAGTTTCTCCTTCTAGTTTTTCAACAAAGTTTGTCAAGGGGTCTTCCTCGACAAAATTTAGTAGTGAAGGAATAGAGGAGTTAGCAAGTTTAAGTGTAGGAGTCACCTTTGGGGGTATACCCTTGGCCATGAAGCACATGTGACTCGAGGGGTCCTTGTTGTCATTTGGGTTGGAGAAGAGAGAGCTTAAGTTAGGAGGTATGACGCCCCTAGCCATGGCCGCCATACCTACTTGTTCGCCTTCACCATCACTCTCTTCACCACCGGATGTGTACTCGACTTCTTTAGCAATCATTGCCCTAGGAGGGCCTCTCTTGATGAAGTTCTTGGACTTGGGAATGAAGGTGGATTTTTGGATAAGTCTTCCTCCATTCTCAATTCTACTCTTGAAGGGACACTCGGCAACGAAGTGCTCGGAATCTCCACAATTGAAGCAAGTTCTTGCTTTCTTCGTGCTTGAGGATTCCTTCCCTTTATTCTTGGTGGCATTGGATCTAAAATCTCCTTTCTTCCACCACTTGTGTTGAGCAAGAGCCAAGCATTCTTCATGTGATGTCTTCATCTCTTTCTCGGAGACTTCATGAGTGGATCCACCATCATCACTTGAGTCATTATCTTCATGGGAAATGACATTGGCCTTCAAGGCAAGAGATGCTTTCTTTGCTCGGTTTACACGGGCCATGACATCATCGGAAGTTTGCTTCATGACCTTTAGAGTGATAAAGAGACCCAAAACATCATTGGGGGATAGGTCCAAGTAGTCGGCCCTTGCTTGTACATTCATCACCATATTTTCATTGTATGGCATCAAGGTGAGTAGAAATTTCTCCTTGACCCAATTCTCCGTGCAATCCGTGAATCCACTATCTCTCATATCATTTACAAGAGCCTTGAGTCTTCTAAACATGTCTTCTATGTTCTCTCCATCACCCAAGTGAAAGTGTTCAACTTTTCTTTGAATGATTGACTTCTTGGATCTTTGGAGGTTGACATTGCCGTCAAACATATCAACAAGACCATCATAAGATTTCTTTGCACTAGTGAAGGACCGGATGTGCTCAACTCCTTCCTTTTCCATTGCCCTTTCCAACATGTGCAAAGCATGAGCGTTGAGTTGCTCATCAATGATGTCACTTGAGCTTAGATTTGCGGGATCCTTTGGCTCATATCCTTTTTCAACAATTCTCCATATTTGCATTGAAGAACTGCACATGTAAGACTTCATGGAAGCTTTCCAATTAGTAAAACGATGCCGATCCACCAAAGGAGGTGGACCAAGATGAGTAACATGCGGATGTTGAACATTAGGAGCATTGTTATATGCATAGCCAAAAGAGTTGCCACTGCTACCATTGTTTAAAGGTGAGGATGTTTCGGTTCCTTCTTTAGTTGGCAAGGGGTTTCCATGTTCATCTAAGATAATCTTTTCACTAGATTGTTTAGATGGAGATGTTAATTCTTTTATTAGTCCCTCCATCTTCTTCTCGGAATTTTCAATCATAGCTTGGATTAGCTTTTGAATCCCATCCATAGTGACGGGTTCATCGGCCATCCTTACCTCCTCTTTAGGCGGTAAAGCCTTTTATAAAGAGACGAGGCTCTAGTACCAATTGAAGGATCGAGAGGTTAACTAGAGGGGGGTGAATAGGTTAACTACAAATTTTAACTTCTTTTTCAAGTTAACAAGGTAATGCTCAAATATAGATTATCTAGATTATGCAACTAGGTGAACAATCCTATATGTTGAGCAAGTACAACTAGCACAAGGTAAGTATATGACTAAGCTAGTAGTAACTAGTAAAGGTAAGTTGAGGAATAACCGAACATAGTGACGCGGAGATGTATCCCGAAGTTCACTTCCCAATGGAAGCTAATCTCCGTTGGAGCGGTGCGGTGCCACCAAAGTGGAACACCGAGTAGGCCTCAAATGCCACACCGTATCTCCTTCGAGTCCTTCCACCGATGTGGATAGGCTCGAATCACTATGTTGCCGTTGAGGTTGACAACTAGAACCTTTACAAGGATGAGGCACACTCCACAAGATTGGAGGGTCCTCACCAAATCCCAAGAGCCTCCAAGACTCCTAGAAGCAAGATCCACGGTCACAAAAGCACCGGGGATATCAACAAGGCTCCGAGCTCCGATGAACTAAGAGCAACAAGATTCCTAGCTCCAATGAACTAAGAATGACAAGATCCCTAAGGGATGAGTGGGTGGATTTCTAATCGACTCGGTGGAGTTGTAGATCGGGGTTGTCTCCTTCAAATCCCAAAGTATCACGAGCTTTGGTTGGGGATTTGTGGAGATCTTGTTCTTGAGCTTGAGCTTGGTCAATCAATGGTGGTGAGAGAAAGTGTGGGTGAGATTGACAAAGCAAGGAGGTAGGTGGAGACCCCCATTTATACCCGTGTCCGAAATATGGTCGTTGGAGGGGGAATTCCACCTTCCTGCGTCCCCCCCGGCATGGGGGCCCGCCTGGCCGGCCTGGGGGCTGCCAGGGCCGGGCCAAACCCACCCCGGCCTGGGGGCCGGCGTGGGACAGAGGGGAGGCCGGCGTGGGGGCGGCCAGGCACCCAGCCAGACCGGCCTGGGGCCGGCGTGGGGGCTAGGCGAGGCCGGCTCCCCACCCGAGCCACCCGGCCAGGAACCCGGCCTGGGGCCGGCGGGGGCTGAGGGGGAGGCCGGACCCCCACCCGAGCCACCCGGCGTGGCACCCGACCTGGGGCCAGCGTGGGGCGCTGGGGGGCTGGTGCTAGCCCGGCCTGGAGCCCGGCTGGCCGGCCACCCCTATTTCTTCACCCTTTTCTTTTCCGTTTCTCCTCTTCTTTTCCACGTCTTTTTCCGTAATCTTTTCTCTCTTATTTCTGCGACTTGTATGATGTTTACGGGTAGATCTTTTCTGAGTACACTTAGCAAAACACATTAGTCCATCTATATGTTGTAATCAAACATTCAAAATAGGATTTAGGAACTATGTTCTTTCACCTTCTACTCCAAGCCGTATCACGTGGGTCGTGATCCGGGTTCTTCTAGAATCCGGCTTCTGTGCATCAGCTTACTGGGCCGCCCAATGGGCCGTAGCCCATTACCATCTAGGACACCCTTGTAATCCGGCACTTTAGACCACCATCTGATATACCCCTGATTGGTATATATCCGACAGTAGCCCCCAAGAAGGATTAAGACTTTGATTCGCCGTCTTTCGTCAAACGTGCATTCTTTCCGAGAAGTACTGGCTCTCTTCTTCATTCTTCTTTTCCTCTAGGCAATGCCATAACGCAAAACTCGGATTCCAGAAAGTCCGGCTTTTCTTCCACGAGCCTTCGTGGAGAAGGAACTTCCTACATTAGAGCTTTAATCATGCTGACGTCAGGGACGTTTGGGTTTCGAGCGGGAAACCCTGAAACGTATCTCTGACAGATTCTCGCGGGAAACGAGGAGATATCAATAATCACCTCTCGTTTCATTTCCCGGAATTTCCGGCGAGTGACACGCGTTGATCATCCAACGGTCAAAAGAGCCGTCAGCACGTGTCGCGACGGGTTTCCGGCTATAAATAGCCGTCTCCATCCCCTCCAGCAAACCTTCTGCTTCCTAGTTCCCAACGCCTCACGCACTCAGCGCCCAAGCACTGTGAGCAGAGCAATTCCCAAACGCACGCGCGAACCAGCGCCGTTCGCAACCTCGCCGGAGTGCACGGATCTTCCTCGCGCCGCCCGAGAATGACATCTCCGAGCTCTTCCCCGGCTCGCTCCGTCGCGGCGGAGATAGATGAAACCATCAACACCGTGGATCCCATGGTGGATTCGCCTCTCCGTGCCACCGGCGACGAGCCGGAGAAAACCACCGGCGGCCAAGCCAACGAGGAACCACCTATCGCCGCCACCAATATGGACGCGTCCTCCTCCGTGCCGTCTCCATCGTTCACTCCCGAGACAGCGGAGGAAAAGATA
The DNA here is from genome assembly GCA_028641055.1 of Alopecurus myosuroides. Lineage (NCBI taxonomy): Eukaryota > Viridiplantae > Streptophyta > Magnoliopsida > Poales > Poaceae > Alopecurus > Alopecurus myosuroides. Next base: position 275,813,218 of record CM054057.1, on the reverse strand, counting down.
CTCCTCGTCGGAGAGGAGCTTGCGGCCGCGTCGGCCGCTGCGTCCGCCGCCGCCGGGGCGGAAGACGAAGCGAAAAATGCCGGCAATTGGAGCCCGAGCATCATTCCTCCTTCCCTCCTCCCGACAATGGAGAAGGAAGGGCTATTGCTGAAGGGCAAATGGCGAGCCCGAAAGACGAGTCTGATCCGCTACCTAAGGACGGGGAACACATTCTCCTTATCTCGCATATTGCCATAGGTATGGGTATTCCGCCATCCACCTTTTTCCTTCAGATCTTGGAACATTACCGCATTCAACCCCATAACCTGCCTCCCAACTCCATCCTCTACTTAGCCAGATTTCAAGCTCTTTTCGAAGGGTATCTAGGTTTAGCTCCTAGGTTAGACTTCTGGCAGTATTGTTTTGGGGTTAAGTGAAACCCTTCCGAGGGTGCACTCCCGACTTGCGGGGCCATATCCTTCACCATGCGTAGATTCAGGGAGGATTGGTTTCCCAAGATCAAAACCTCGGAATCCGTCAAATTTTGGACGGGTTCCTTCTTCTACCATCCCGATGTTCCCTTTCTCGGAAAAAACACCGGGGTTCCACCTTTCTCAAATACCGTTGTCGTTCCCCAAGAAAATTGGGGAACAGAAGCAGTGCAAACTTTGCCACCGGATCTTCTCAGGATCAAGAGGCGCATTGCAAAACTCGTCGCCTCCGATCCACCTCTAACCGGCATGGACACAGTCCTATGCTTGTTAGATAGGCGAATTCAGCCTTTGGCTAATCACGGCACTCGCCTTCTATGTGATTACACTGGAACTGCTGACGTCATGCGGAGGACGAGCAAGTCTTTGTCGGCAAAAGACTTGCGAAAGCGCTTAAACCAGTTGGTTGCCTCGCGCGACCAATATGAAGAAAGCCGGCCAATGTATACAGCGTCTAACCCGGCTCCCAAGGTACACTTTTTCGCCTCTTTAGCTTGTATTCTTTCTGCTTTCTCGGATTTTGTTTTAACCCGGCCTTTGCTGACAGATCCTTGAACTTCCCGAGTCGGATCTTTCTACTGACGCCGAGCTGGAGGCGCTGCGCGCCAACTTCGCTAGCGGGCGTAAGCGCAAGAAGATTTCCACCTCGCAGGAAATCATCGATCTTGACGGTGTTCCCGTTGCTACTTCCAGGTTTGTTTGTCTGGGTTTTCTCGATTTACCGGAGTTTTTTTTCTATGTCTCAGAGTTTTAACTTTCCGGCCTTTCTCTTTTTTAGCTTGGCCCCCTCAACTTTGAAGCCTAAGAAGCTAAAAAGGCTTAAATCTGTGGCCAGCAGAGGTCCACATCCTTCTCCTGCTACTGCCCCGGATACCCCAGTATTAGATGCAGAAGACCATGCTGCTGCCCCCAACGCCAAAACCCAACAGACCAGCCAGCCTATTGTGCCGGAAACGGACACGAGGGAAAGGGCGGTCCCGGAAGTGGGAGGTCCTTCTCGGGCAACTGAGGAGGAAACCATTCCCACCTTCGATAAAGATTTCAAGAATATCAATGAGGGCCTTAGCGTTGCCGGGACACTGTTTGCGGATTATGCAAAAGAGTTCACCGAAACGTTGTCAGGTTTACAGCGGATGAGCCTCGTAATATCTCTAGCCCCCAAGCAATAAGTCAAATGCATGCTTTTAACTTAATGCTTTCATCATTTTTATGCTTGTTTCTAACTTAAGCATTCTGTTTCATTTCCGTGTTTCAGCAAACCGCTGAAAGTATAAACCTGGAAGTTTTTGGCAAGCATACCGTCAAGAACAAGGAGGTTAGAAACCTTCTTTTAATTCTTGACGTTAAGGAAGCGGAGCTGGCATCATCCCAGCATTAGCTGGAGGAAACGACAGGTATTTTATTTCTCCGTGGTTTCATTTTTATGCCTATTTTCTAAGTATTTTTCCAAGTTTTTCTAACTCGGAATTTTTCTTGCTTTTCAGCTGCTTTGGCGGAAGCCAAGCAAATTGCTGAAGATGTCGGCAATGCCGAGAACCTCCGCCGGGAGAACCTGGACCTTCATAAGGAACTTATGAGGGTTCAGAAAGAACTGGAGGCCAGCCAGCTGGCTGTTGGCATTGCTCAAACCAATACCTCCAACCAAGCTGAGAAGGACAAATCAACTATCCAAGACGTGGAGAATGCTTTGACCCTTCGCCTGGAGGAAGGCTCCGAGATGGATAAGATCCTCGGTAAGTGTTTTGCTATTACCAGATTTTCGATGTTTTATAACCTTTCTCTGCTTTTTTGATAACCCTTTGGTTATTTATCTGAAAAAACAGGAGACGACCCAGCTCTTACTCGGATTGAAAAAATTCGAGCTTTCGGGAAGGTCTTCACCACGCTCAAGGCTACGGGGATGGAGCTTATCAAGAAATTCCTTCCCGCAAGGACTGGGGAGTTCTCGGAAGTTGAGAAACTTCCGGAGGCTATCTTGGAGGTGGCGGAGTCCAAGGAATCCACCTTGCGCTGCGCGGCACGGGGTGGTGCACGGATGGCTCTAGGGCTCATGCGTATGCATTACCCTACTGCGAAATCTTGGCGTGTGGCGTCCGCCATCCCGCAAGGGTATACGGAAGACCAGCGGACCAACATCTTTGACCAGATCAAAGGTCACGCAACCAAGATTGCTTCCATGGTCAACATCTCGATCTTCTACCCGGAGGAGGCAATCCCGGAAACCCAAGAAGAATCCTTCAGCGCAGACGACTCGGATGCTTGAAGGAGAACTCCGGGTCCTGGGTAGATAGAAAATAGGAGCATTACTGAACTTATGTTGTAAACATTATTGTAATGCTTCTATTCTTTTGAATGAACAAGTACTCCTCCTTTTGCAGTTAATGTTATATAACTATTTTGCAAGTTTTTTTGGGTTATTATTCCTTTATCTTCTAAATTCTCTGGTTTTATATGCTTTAACTGTCCTTAGTGCTTGAAATGGCTCGATAGCGTTTTAATGTTCACGCCGAGTGACTGGGTATGACCGATCAGTTTAAAACTCGGAAACATGGATCATGTTAAAGGCATTTTTGCTTACTAGCTCCAGTGACCCGGCATAAAAACAATCAGATAATATTTAGAGAATGGTTAAGGAATTTTTGTATGAAACTCAGGCACGCAGACACAATCTAGGTTTCCTTAAGCCTTATTTAGGCTGAAAATCATTCAGTTTTTTAACACCGAGCACGCAGGCACAATTCAGGTTAACATTGAGTATTTTGAAAGATCACTGGGAAATAGATAAGGCAGAAGATATGCTTTATACTATAATAAACATGTAAAAACATAGAAGTATGGATAGCGACAACTTTATTTCATGATCTCAAAGATGTTTACATAGAAATTGAACTAAGTATAGAAGGGACGTAACTGTTGGATACTCCAGGGCCTCTTTGTCTCTCCTAGTTCATCATCTATCTTTCTCTTTCTTTTGCGATTCGGATTTTCGGGATAATCTTCCGTGTCTCGAATGTCTACAAGATAGTATGATCCATTTTTCATAGCTTTGATGATGACGAATGGTCCTTCCCATACTGGGGCCAATTTGCGCGTTCTTTGTTGTACCAATTTTAGCACTAGGTCACCTTCTTTAAAAGAACGATACCTGATTTTCCGACTATGATAACATCGTAAACCCTGCTGATAAATGGCGGATCTTTGAAGCGCAAGATCTCGTTCCTCTTCTAAGAGATCGACGACATCCCGTCGTGCGCTTTCGGCATCTGAGTCATCGAAATCCTGCACTCTTGGGCTGTCATGGATTATGTCCGTTGGAAGAATTGCTTCCGCACCATAAACTAGGAAAAACGGGGTTTTCCCTGTTGACCTATTGGCGTCGTTCAAATGCTCCAAAGCACAGAGGGTAACTCTTCCACACATGCTCCAGCTGCTCTATGAAGAGGAGATTCGAGTCTTGGGCGTATTCCTTGCAGGATTGAGCTATTCATTCTTTCAACCTGTCCATTGGATTGCGGGTGTGCCACAGATGCGAGATCTAGGCGAATTCCTGTTTGCCAGCAATATTTTGCCAACTCTCCAATAGAGAAATTTGTCCCGTTGTCAGTTATTATGTTGTGTGGAACGCCATATCTAATGACTACGTCAATAATGAAATTTATAGCAGTTACACCGTCAAGTTTTTTATGGGTTTAGCCTCCACCCACTTGGTATATTTATCCACTGCAACGAGTAGATGTGTAAGTCCGCCTCTTGCAGTTTTGAATGGTCCCATCATATCTAGCCCCCAGACCGCGAACGGCCATGTAATAGGGATAGTTTTGAGTGCTTGGGCTAGCATATTTGTCTGCTTGGCGTAATACTGACATCCAGCACATGTATTCACTATGTGCTCAACATCTGTCTTGGCTGTTAGCCAGAAAAACACTGCACGGAATGCTTTTTTGACTATGCTTTTTGATTGAGCATGATGTCCGAATTCTCCAGCATGGATTTCTTGCAGGATTTCTCGTCCTTCTTCTGGCGAAATACATCGCGGAAAAATTCCGGTAGTATTGCGTTTATACAGGCAACCGTTGATTACCGTGTATCCTTTGCATCGACGTTGTATCTGTCTTTGCAAGACTTCGTCTGCTCCATCCGGGTACTTCTGATCAACTAAGAAGTTTAAATATGGAATTTTCCATTCCGGGTTAACGAGCATGACTTCAATTGACTCGGAAACCAGAGGATAGTCGACATGTCCACCTTTTATCGATGGTTTGTACAAATGTTGGACAAACACACCTGGTGGTAAGATTTTCACCCTTTCTGATCCCATGCGGGCGAATGCGTCCGCGTTCCAATTTTTCTCCCTTTTGACATGAAGTACTTCAAATCCTAGGAAGTAGATTGCAAACTCGTCCACCGTTCTCTGATATTCGGCCATGATGGGAATTTTGGCGTCCCAAGTTTGGTTAAGCTGGTGTTGTACCAAATCTGAGTCGCCATAGCATAAGATGTGTTTAACACCTATTTCTTTTGCAATATGCAAGCCATGAAGCAGAGCTTCGTATTCTGACACATTATTACTCGCATTGAAGTGTATTTGTAATACATACTCCATTGTGTCTCCTTTAGGGGATTTTAGGACTACACCATCTCCCGCGCCTTCTTTCATCTTAGATCCGTCAAAGTGCATGACCCAGTATCCTAACTCCGGCATTGGTGTTTTTTCCATTGCTTCTGTCGAATCGGCGACAAAATCTGCCAACACATGGGATTTTATTGTCGTCCTGGGTTGGTACTTAATGTCAAATGATACTAGCTCGATGCCCCATTTGGCTACTCGGCCAGTTGCCTCCGTATTGTTTATTATATCCCCTAGTGGTGCTTTATATACCACTGTTATGGAATGTCCTTAAAAGTAATGACGAAGTTTCCGAGATGCGAAAAACACGCCATATGCCAGTTTTTGATAGTGTGGGTACCTTTGTTTAGAATCGGAGAAAACTTCACTTACATAGTATACCGGATGCTGATCTGGTATGCTTTGTTCATCTTTCCGCCTTTCCACAACTATTACTGCACTAATAACCCGGTTTGTAGCCGTGAGGAACAATAACATAGGTTCTTCGTCTTTTGGGGATGCCAAAATCGGAGCTTTCATCAAAGTTTCTTTCAACTAGGTTAATGCTGCATCTGCTTCTTCTGTCCACTCGAACTTGTCGGATTTCTTCAACAATTTGTATAGTGGCAGAGTTTTGTCCCCTAGCCGGCTAATAAACCTGCTAACGGCTGCTGCAGAACCTGTCAATCTCTGTACATCTTTTACGCACGTGGGCTTCGAGATGTTTAAAATTGCTTTGATCTTTTCCGGGTTTACTTCTATTCCTCTATGAGAAACGATGAAACCCAGAAGTTTTCCTGAGGAAACCCCGAATACGCACTTTAATGGATTTAACTTTATCTTATAAGTGCGCAAATTTTCGAAGGTTTCTCACAAATCTTCAAGGAGTGTGTCCTTTTCCTTGGAAACGACAACAATGTCGTCCACGTAAACATGGACATTATTGCCAATCTGACTATGCAAACATCGTTGCATTCAACGCTGGTAAGTTGCACCTGCATTCTTCAGGACAAATGGCATGGTTATGTAATAGTATGTCCCATATGGGGTTATGAAGGAGGTTTTGATTTGATCTTCTTCCTTCATGCGTATTTGATGATACCCGGAATATGAATCCAAAAAGCATAAAAGCTCATAGCCAGCAGTGGCATCTATTATTTGATCGATTCACGGTAACGCAAATCTATATTTTGGACACAATTTGTTCAAGCCAGTATAATCTATACACATCCTAAGGACAGTAATGTCTTTCTTTGAGACTAATACTGGATTTGCGGACCATTCTGTATGAATAACTTCCCGGATAAAATCTGCTGCCAAAAGCCGGATAATCTCCTTGCCAATAGCCTTCCGTTTTCTTCCGTCAAATCGACGGATACCTTGCTTGACGGGTTTAGATCCTGGAATCACCTTAAGTTGATGCTCAGCAAGTTCCCTGGGTACGCCTGGCATGTCCGCTGGACACCGTGCGAAGATATCCCAGTTCTCACGGAGGAACTTGATGAGCTCGTTTTCCTATTTGTCGGTCATCCCGGTTCCCACTACGAAAAACTTTGTCGGATCTTTAGGATCTAGGATTACCTGTCTTGTATTCTCGGAAGCTTTGAAGCTATCTGCAGGCTTCCGACTTTCTTTTCCTATCGGCATTTCTGTCGGCGATACTTCTTTGGCCAGCTCCTTCAGTTCTTTCTTTGCTATCACTTTTTCTACGCAAAGGGTGTTTTCTTTTTCTAGCTCATTTGCCAACTTGAATTCTCCCGTTATGGTGATTACTCCTCCTTTTGGCCCTGGCATCTTCAGCTTGTTATAAATATAACATGACCTTGCCATAAATTTGGCGAAATCTGGACGTCCGAGTATTGCGTGATACACGCTTTCGAACGGCACAACCTCGAAGGATACTTTTTCCTGACGGAAGTGATCTTTCTCTCTGAAGGTTACATCTAGGGAAATTTCTCCTAGGGATCGTGCTTGCCTGCCAGGAACGATGCCGTGAAACGTATGTTGCTGTGATTGAGCTGGGTCTCGGAAATTCGCAGATGCTTCAGTGTATCCAGGTATATTATATTAATGCTGGATCCTCCATCCATCAGCACTCTTTTTAGCCTAGTGTTTTGAACAATAGGGATTACAACAACAGCTTGCATGCCAGGTTCTGGTATATTTCCGGGATGATCAGACTGATCCCGGGTAATTGGTGTATTTGAGTACTTCAAGAATTTCGGGGTTGCAGAAACAACCGCGTTTATTTCTCGGAGCGTTCTCTTTGCCACCTTTGTCGAGGGAGTTGCCAGGAAAGTTAGGTTACATTCTCCATCAACTCTCGGAAACTTGGGATCGCCTTTTTGTTGTTGTTCCTGGATTTTTTCGTCAGTGTACGATTCACTGTCTTCTTTTTCAGCTTATGGCTTTTGCTTGGAGAATTTCCACTTAGAGTTCTTCCCTTTGCTTCCGGATCTTGCACTGCCTTTCATATGCTTGTTCAGCCGGCATTGTGCATTGGTATGGGTGGGTTTCCCAAATTGCGAGTGGTGGACACAGTTTTCCGATTTTATTTTTTCCCACTCTTCCTTGGTGTAGTTTATCGGTTCTGTACTTCGTCCTTTCCACATGTTCCCATTTTCTCTTCCAAAGGCTATGTTAACTTCTTTGGGTTTTTTGTTGCATCAGGAGTTCTTTTTTTCTCAGGGCGAGGGGTCTTTTTGGCCTGTATCAAAGTATCGATATTGCCGCCTCTCGCTCTGATATCATCTTTGGCCGTTGCATGCTCATTGGCGGTTGTAAGCATAGATCTGAGATCTTTGTGCTTTTTTGAACCGATAATGAACGGTACGAGTCCGGGTTTTAAACCATTGACGAAGGCATGCATTGCTTGAACGTCAGTTACTCCAGAGCAACTATTCTTCATTGCCGTCCATCTTGAGATGAAATCCACGTATGGTTCATCTTCAAACTGGGTGCAACGGTTTAGTTGGTTGATGCTGTTCGGGCGCTTATAAGTTCCCCGAAAATGCTGAGTAAACACTCTAGCCATATCATCCCAGTTGTCGACAGTTCTTGATTGTAATCCATTGAGCCAATCTCTGGCTCCATCCAGTAACATTAGGGGGGAAATTTTACAGCCTCCAAGTCTGTCCCATTGTTAATCTGGACGGCTGTGTAATAGTCTAAGAGCCAGGTATCCGGATTTATGCTGCCGGTGTATTTTTGGTACGTTGGACCAACTTTGGCGAAGCCAGAATGCAGGGTTATTCTTCGGATCCTATCAGTGAAACACTTAGGTCCAAAGTATAAATCATCTCTTTCCGCTCTGTCTATATGTGCGGAGTATCTACCGGCTGAATGGACAGAAGGGGATCTGATCCTTTATTTTCCATTGTGGCGTGAACGCGCTTTTCCGGGATTATCTCTATTTCCTCCGTGATCCTGCCCTTTGGGATAAGGTGGAGTTCTACTCCTGTGTATTTCCTTATTCCTGGGGGGCGTCCGGGATCTCTCACGCCTGTGAGGTATATCCTGTCTTCCAGCATTTTCAGCGGGGCGTCTCGGAGGCGGCATTGCTTTTCCGTCCTTCCGGATTTTCTCTTCCCGATCACGGGGATTAATTCCATCTTTCGGGAGATGGGATCCGGTTCTGGACGCTTCATCCTTATTGTCGGGTTTTTTCTTGTCCTTTCTCGGATCTGATTTCTTCTCTTTCGAATTGTTTGAATCTCCGGGTTCTTCCTGTCGTGGGATAATCACGGCAGATGTTACCTGGGGTAACTGATCTTGGGGCAAGTCGACACAGGTATTTGGGAGAGGGTTTAGCTCGAAGGAAGACATGGCAAAAAGCGATCTAAGAACCAGAAAGCAACTCGCCGGATCTCGAATATGAACTATACTGGATACTCAATAATTGGTGATACAACTATGACTTGAATCTCTGGCGAACTAAACCTAGGGGCCGGTTTATAAAGCACCGTTCCCCCCCCCTGGCTTAGCCTCCAAGGTACATGTTGAGTCCTACTCGAACTTCTATTTGCAAACCCTAACTTTCCTTACCGTAACCCACAATCCGGGTTGCGAGGCCTACAAACCTTGGGCCTTCCAGAAATTTCCTGTACCCTTAGCCGGATCTTATCCAATTGTCGTTTGGGCCGGGTTACACCTTGGAGTTGGTCTACCGGGTTACTATCCACCCATCAGTAGTCCCCAGAATAGCTTGGGCTTCCGAGATTCATTCTTCGAAGCGCTGGCTATTCCCTGCAGAAATATCAAACGCACAAGCACATGGAGGCCGAGTCACAACACTTTGATGAATGGCTGGGGCCAACTTCATGGGGTCCAGGCAGTAACCCGGCTCTCCTTCAAAGGCTTTCCCCAATTTTCCAAGTATGGGTCTTAATAGAAAACTCCATGATTTCACACTTTTCTCGATAATTAATTATGATACCAAAGAGGAAATCTCCCTTTCCTTTTCATCCGAACTTCTCCCTTCATGCTTTAAAGTACGTCCCACAAATTTCAAAATGGGCAGTCGTTACTCCGTATTTCCCGGGTTCCGCCCGTTGAGCTAGGCTGTACCACCCAAACCATTATAAATACACCCTTGAGCGCAACCCTAACTCCAACGGCCTATTTCCCCCATTCCTCTTCCTTCCTCCTTTCGTGTTCGAGCTCTCAGCGCACCACCACGGAAGCCCCGCGCGTATCACCGGAGCCCATTCGCCACCGTTTGCGCTCCGCCACCGCGCGATTCGCTCCTAGTGATGCCAACAAAACAATCAAGGGCTTTCTGACGGAAAAGCTCGAGGTGATCCGGAACATATCCGGATTAGAACCTTTCACCCTCGAGAACCCGGCCCCCGCGGTAAGGACCTAATTCTAACAAGTTTTAATTTTATTCGTTCCTCTTGATACAATTGTTAATCCTTGCTCTGGCGTCTCCACCTCAGGCCGACAGTGACTTCTGGAAGGCAGGTACTCCTCCTAACTCCGGAGACCCGGAAGAAGAAGGGGATGCCGTTAACTCGGACGAAGGCACACACTTAGTCCCCTTGAATACGTCATGCCCTACTTCTTATTTCCACACTATAATCTTGATTACTTTCAGAACAAGAAGACCAAGACGAGGAGGAAGAAACGGACGGGAAGGTGGAGTCTGCTAGTGATGAAGATGAACCGGAGCCAGCAATTAAAGCCGGATCCAAAAGAAAACCCCAAGGAATCGTTTTCCAGGTTTCATTTCATTTCCTTGTGCTTAATTTTGCGTTTCCATGATATCATTCACGAGCTAATCCTGTCATCATCCCTTGGGTCCTAACCGAAGGAGCCACCTGCGCCCAAACGTAGAGTGACCCGGAACAATCCGGGTAACGAGACCCTTAACCCGGGTACCTCATCGCCTCCAGTTCGACATACTGGTATTCACCATACACAAGAATTTTTCCCAAACATTCCCTCACAAAGTAATCTGACACTTTGCTTGGTATTTTTCAGTATCTTCCGGGTCTAGCAGCGGCTTTCCCTCGGACTTCCCGGTGAACCTCGGGTAAAGTCCTTTTCCTGATGCTATACCAAACTTTTATCGCCTTTTTCATAATCATGGATTAACCGTACCTTCGCACTTTCTACAGAGCCACAGCCGTTGTTAGTGACCAAGAAGACACGGAGGTTGAGGACCAGGTTGAAAATAATCCGACTGACGGTGCTTTCACCACAGCTGGCGATGAGCGAGCGTCGCCAACAGAACTGGCTAGGCAAGACACCGGGTATCCAATAGCCTCGCACGCGAGCGAGAAGGAAAAGGGGGCAGCCTCGAACGCGGGAGGGGGACCAGACTCCGACATTCGGATGACCCGGGTGCCGCCTCCTGTTACAAGAAAAACTCCTTTTCCAACTTCCCAGGCACCCGAGCCCTCTAACTCGGGTAACGCTGATTTTAACCAGCTGATGAGCGCTCTCCTCGCCATGAAGGCTTCAGAGGGAAACATCCTAGAGCGTATGGCCGCAGCACATCAGGTAACTTTATTTGGTATTACTTACTATACACCCAGTCCCCAAGTTCCGAGCGTAACTTGCTGTAATTACGCTCGGTACTTCATATAATACTCGGCTTGTCATGATATCCGTCTTACATTTTCATTCATTCCTCGCAGGCGGAGATTACTCGGTCAGATGAGGTGCTACTCAAGACCGAGCAGCTCCTGCTTGCTGAAGTGAAGCGCCGAGAAACCCTTGAGGCGGAGATGAAGACTTTGAAAAAGAACGTCTCCAAATACAAAAATAAGTACAATGATGCCCAAACTACGCTGAAGAACTTGTCGAACCAGGTCACGGACACTTATCGCATTTTGCTAAGTAAGTTTTTGTTTGCGACTAACTTGCATACTTCTACCTTATTGCTACGATAGTCGATTTTATTGATATAATTTCTTGTGTACCAATTGCAGGTGCTAACCTTGCTGCTCCAGAAGATAATGCCATTGCTCGGACTAAAACGTTAAAGACTGTTCTCCGGACGTTTTTTGCCGGCACAAAGCTTTTACTGGACGCCGTGAAATGGCCTTCCGAGGTATATCCAGGCGAAGAGAACCTTATGCAAGCCCTTTCAACCGTGCCTGGATGGATTGAAATATGGAAGCGTTCGTCGTGCCGAATCGGCATGACCCGGGCCTTCACTCTGGCGAAAGCTTATTTTCCTAAGCTTGACCCGGCAAAGGTAACATCCGGGTTTTCAGAATTCAAGGCTGACGGGACCAAGTTTACACCCAAGGACTTCAAGGTTATACAATCCGACGTACGCCACCCGGCTACTGCCTTGGCCGATAAGATAGACCTGGACACAATCATGAGCGCGTACGATTCTGACGGCAAGACTATTCTAGCGGAGGCACCCCCTCCCTTTGACATGCTGGAAAGATGGGCGACCGACCTGGCCAGGAGGAAAGAGGAAGCTGCGAAGAGAGAAGCCGAGTTAGGCTTAAGGCCGTCTTCCTCTACACCAGCTGTTCCTCCACCTGTCCGTCCTGATACAAAGAGTCCGGGTAAAGCTGCTGGAAAGGCCAAGGAGCAGGTCCAGGACGCAGACCCGGAAGACCATTCCCAGGATGCTGAGTAGGATAATGTCTAGTATTTCGTGCTTTCAAAACTGATATGATTTTGGCAGTGCGCCTGTGCACCGTGGATACTGATACTGTGATTTTGTGCTTGATAACTTTGTGCCTTTCCCGGCTTTTGATAACCTCGATCCTTGTTTTAAGCTTATTCTCGATACTTGATTGTTTATTTTCGATTCCCCTTTCGAGACTCGGTTGACCGAGTATCGTGGGTTTTGATAAGAGGGCTTTTCTTTAAGTCCCCAAGTTCCGGTAGCCAAGGTTTTCGAGCTTTAGTAACTAAACAGTTTGCTTCTGTTTCGAAGTCCCCAGTCCCCATGACCCAAAGTACGAGCCAAGGGGGCGTGGCCTTTCTCAGATGGCAAACCGCTCTTTACCAAGCTGACAACCAATAGCCATTCACGTAAATACTGAAGTCATGCTTAATACTTGTTGAGTTTCCGGCTATTTTAGCCTTGTACTCTGCATGGACTTGTGGTTTAGATGACCCTTTTGATTATCTTGTACTGTAAGCCGGCTTTCGCGTGGATACCATGTTGTTGCATCTATACGAAAAACAGGGTCAAGCAGGTCCCATTGGGCTGCATAGTTTGATTGTAATCGTAAGTGAACAGATCATGCCACTTTGTTGCGAGTCACATCGAGCTTAAATAAGAATAACCAAGAAATTTGGCTCCTTCGTCCGGTTATAAGATTGCAGCCGTACTCGTCTTGCGAGTAATCGGCCCTCATAACTCATAGGCATCAAGGCCGGGTCTCCGGGTTTGTGACTACTATTTAAGCAGCTCAATTCCCAAAGACCTATGTACGTGCAACGTATTTTGATGATACTGATGTATTGATGATAACAAACATTAACTTACTTGCAACTGAAGCAAAGACCATGATAAGACTTGAAAACCATCTCTTTTATTGATATGAAAAGTTTGAGTCAGCAGGCCGCCTCATTAAAAACCTTCCAGTCCCCTTAGGTACCCTGGGTAGGAAAAGAGCGCGTATGAAACCTGCTGTCCGTTACACTGCTTTAGTTATTCCTGAGAATCGGCCTCGCGTTGGCATGGCCGATGCACATTCTCCATTCGCTAGTTCCTTTCATGATGAGTACCGGGTTTGTTAGCCAATCCGGGTATGTCGTCCTTGTGGCACGATCAGCCATAGATGGCGGTATGGCTTCCTCTTCCCTGTCAGTTAGCTTGGAAGGATCGCTCCTGACGAAGCCCACCATCTTAGGATCTTGTTCTGTCCTAGTTTTTGCTTTATTCCCTTCAGAAGTCGGCCTTTTTGACATTGTCCTTTCCTCTAGGTCCACCTGCGATCGGTAGTGCTTGAGCTCTTCTTTCCTGCAGGCTTGCTCAGCCATTGCCGCATCTCCTTCATCACATTCGGCCGCTATGTCTCGATTCCCGTGTATGGTAATGGTCTTCTTAGGACCCGGGATTTTCAGCTGTAGATACACATAACACGGTCTCCCCATGAACTTAGCATAAGCCGGCCTTCCAAACAATGCATGATAGGGACTGCGCAACTTAACCACCTCAAAAGTAAGCCACTCGACTCGATAATTGTCCTTTGACTCCCCAAAAGCTACTTCCAACGCCACTTTTCCTTCGGGGCACGCCGAATGACCCGGCACTATCCCGTGAAAAACTGTTGTACTCTTTTCCAACTGAGATTCCTTTAGGCCCATGCGCAGAAAAGTTTCCCAGTATAGGATATTGATACTACTTCCTCCATCCATCAAGACTTTTTTCAGCTCGTACCCATTGACCTGTGGTGCCACTACCAATGCTAAAACTCCCGGGTGATCAACTCTGTCCGGGTGATCCCTTCTGCTCCAAGTTACCTCCTGTTCTGACCACCTCAAATATCTTGGAACGGCGGAAGAGACTGAATTGACCGCCTGTTTCAATATCTTTTTATCCTTGTTAGAGCCTCCAGTAGTGTGCACGTGATATTGACCCAACTGTTTGGGGTTAGCTTGAAAACCTCCTGCTCCCCCTTGATTATTGCCTGGATTCCCTGCTGCCGGGTTACCGGCTGGGGGTGGACCGTTGCCCAAATTTCCACCTGGACCCGGGCCTCCTCCCCGACCCGCTCCTCGCATGGCTCTATTTACTTCCTCATTCTTCCATCTCTGTAAGTCGGCGCATTGCTCCAAGGAGTGATTAGCCGGCTTGCCGTTCCTGCTATGCTTCGGGCATGCCATCCTAAATATGTCCCAACTGTTACTTGGTCTTGGAGGTCCTTGGTAATGTCCCCCACTGTGATTTCCAGTATTAAAATTCCCTTCAGATCTGGGTCTTGAAGACCCGGCCTCCTTGTTAGCTACAAACTCGGAATTCCCTTCAAACGGGCGCTTGTTCTGGCTACTTCCATTATTACTTCGCGCCGATCCATTGCCGGTTCTCCCACTGCTACTTGTGTTTGTTTTTGCTTTCTTGTCATCAATTTCCTCCTCTGTGGTGTCCGTTGCGGCGTGTTTGTTGCACGCATCCATTAATTCTCCCATTGTTACCTCCGCTGCATTCCTACTAGATTTCATGCGAGTTAACTTTTGCACTAAAGGAACGTACTTACATGTTTTCGCCATAGCTTGTAGCGCATCCTTGGGCTGAATATCTGTGGATGAGTGGAGTATCTCCATAACCCGGCGTACCCAGCTGCGCGCTGACTCGCCCTTCTTCTGAACGCATCGTTCTATATCGTCAATAGTAAACAGCTTTCGGCACGTTCCATGGAAGTGCTTGACAAATGCGGTTTTTAATTCTTCCCAGGATTTGATCGACTTTTCCGGCAGATTGGTGAACCATAACTTTGCTGCTCCCTCTGACATCATTAAGTACATGAACTTGGCTTGAAGATTCTCGGATGCATTGCGAATTGACATTGCCATCTCGTAACTGCTCAGCCATGTTTCTGGATCCATTGTTGGCTCATAATTTACTACTTTCCCCGGCTCTTTGAATTTTTCCGGGTAAGGTTCCGCTCTGATGTCGTCCGAGAGACACTTTGGTCCCGCCAGGGTGATTGAGGCTGGTCTTACTCGGGAAACATGTGACCCGGCGGGGGGTGCCACGGGGTGCGGCGCCACCGGTAACTCATGTGCTACAGACCCGGCCCCGGCCCTTCTGGCCCTGGAGCTGTCCACAATCGCCTGCGCCGCCGGTGCTGCTGGTGCTGTCTGGATATGAGGTGGGGGCGGCATTTGCTGTTGCTCTTCCCTCCGCCGTGCTGAATTTGTTTGAATATTGCCCTGTTGCTGACTGGGGTATGGTGTCCCATGCATCCCGCTTCTATGGTCTGGATAGTTGGCTTGCTGTGCCACCGCGGTGTGTAGTAGATCGATCGCTCGCCGGGTTACTTCCGCATGGGGCGATTCTCTCACAGGGATCTGATTCAAGGCGAGTGTCGCTGCATATACGTTGTCCATGGGATTGTTGTAATGACCTGCTGGTGTGCGAAATCGTGATGGTGGTGGTAACTCATTGCCGGGTGCAATTCTAGCCTGTGGTGGGAGTAACCCGGCCTGCTCATTTGCCGGCTGTATTCCCGCTGTATTAACTGCCGTCGCAGGTGGGGGTGCGGTTCCCTGGTTTACCGCTGGGATTGGTTGATCCTGGGGTGTGATAAACAGAGCTGCCGGATCAATAACCCCGCCCGTTGCTGGCAGCCTGGTCTGGTGCCTCTGATGCGCTCTAGACGTTTCCTCCCGGAGCCGAGTCTCTAACGCATCCAACTCGCGCTGCCGTGTGGCCATCCCCTGTCTCTCTGCTTCCACTTGCCTTCTTTGCTGCTCCAATGCGCGACGGGCCACATCCAGTTCTCTGACCCGCTCCACCGCATTCTCTGGAGTGATCACTGTAGCGAGGACGGTTGGATCTAAAATCAAATTGTTATCGAACAGGGCCGGGTGGCGCGGGTTCGAAGGACCCGCCCCCGGTGTCCGGTTTGCTTGGAATCCGAACATGTTTGCCCGCATCTCCTCCTCCGGTGCGCGACTGGTAACCGATGCCGACTCTCCCTCAACCCGGACCAGAACCGGGTCAGATGTACCCTGCTGTTGATTCAATGCCTGAGCCGTCCCGACTGCGGCCGCGGTCACGCTCTCTTGATTTACGTTAGCCGCGGGAGCCGTGTAGACCGCAACCCGGTGCATGATGCTTGGCATGAATTCATGCCGTTCTTCTTCGCTGTTTTCCTCCTCATATCGATCCTCCAATAGATCCCGGATAGACTCGGTATCACCTTCTCTCTCTACCCGATCGCGCGGGGTCCATACCAACTCTTTCGACTGTTCCCACTTCTCGGCGAATTCTTTTATCTGACCTGTTGTTCCGATCGATTCTTCTCTTTCCGATTGAATGTCAAGATTCGAGCCGGAAGTACATACCATACCGATGAAGACGTTGATGCGGCTGATTGTCACGACGGATCCGGCTTCGAGGTGATCCGACTCTGGCCCCCAGCCGGAATCGTCCACCATCTTCTCTCCTTGGCCGTCGACGTAAATCTCACCGATGATGAGGTTCTTCATGCTCTTCCGAGCTTCTCCCGTGATGTAAACACCTTTGGACGCAGGCCCCACGGTGGGCGCCAACTGTCGTGGGATAATCACGGCAGATGTTACCTGGGGTAACTGATCTTGGGGCAAGTCGACACAGGTATTTGGGAGAGGGTTTAGCTCGAAGGAAGACATGGCAAAAAGCGATCTAAGAACCGGAAAGCAACTCGCCGGATCTCTAATATGAACTATACTGGATACTCAATAATTGGTGATACAACTATGACTTGAATCTCTGGCGAACTAAACCTAGGGGCCGGTTTATAAAGCACCGTTCCCCCCCCCTGGCTTAGCCTCCAAGGTACATGTTGAGTCCTACTCGAACTTCTATTTGCAAACCCTAACTTTCCTTACCGTAACCCACAATCCGGGTTGCGAGGCCTACAAACCTTGGGCCTTCCAGAAGTTTCCTGTACCCTTAGCCGGATCTTATCCAATTGTCGTTTGGGCCGGGTTACACCTTGGAGTTGGTCTACCGGGTTACTATCCCCCCATCACTTCCGGTCGAGTTGCTCCAGCGGCGCATGTAGCTTTTTTGCATAGGGCGGAGTCGTTGTGCAGCTTCCCTAATCGCTCTTGCCCTCGCTGTTGTTGTTGCAATGCTTTTCCTAGGAATGCATACACCCCTTGAAGTTTTTCACCATTGGAGTACATATCGTTGTTGAGGATGGCGAACGCTGCTTCCACGTTTTCTGCTGCGGTTTTGTATATTGGCTCTCCTCTGGCATCTTTGCCGTTTGCCTGCTTTTGCCAAGATGGGTTGTGAAACCTTTCTTTTGGCGGCAGTACTTCCGGTCTTGCGATTCCGGGTAACCGTGTAGGTTTAATGCCAGATCTATTCTTTCTCTCGTATTCCTCAATTTCTTCCTGCCTGAGCTTGATGTCAGCCTGGGTTTTTTGGAGGTGTTCTCGAGTCCTAAATAGATGTTGCTGTTGCCTTTGGAGTGCTCGCCTCCGGTCTTCCAGCACTTCAGGGGGCTCGTGTGGTCCCACTGGTGTTTGGAGTAATTCCTGTTCGTCTTGTTTTGTCATTGGCGGAACAGGTATTTCCTTCGTTTTCTTCTCCGCATGTTTTAGTCCGCTCGCATCTCCTACTTCCGGGCTTTCATTGGCAGGATCAGCCGATTTCTTCTTCCGGAGTTTATACTGGAGTTTTTTAGCAGCTTTGTGTTTCTTCTTGGAAGAGGGAGGTTTCTTACTGGGTTCTTCCTCTGTCAGTTCTTTGACATCAGGATATGTGGGAGAGGTTTCTCCTTCTTCTCTCTCTTCCTCTGGCGGAGGAGTTCTAGGGCTTTCCTGACTGTCGGCATCCGTATTTTCAGCCGGTTTTGATTTAGTACCTCGTGGTATCCCTCTTGAAGAGATTTAACCTTTCTTTCGAAAGCGTCCTCGTCTTCGTCTTCGGAATCGCAATTATCTGATCCGGTTTCTGATTCCAACCTCGCCTCAATGGCGGCTAACACAGAATCAGCTTCCGAGTTCGTCGTCATGTTGACGGATGTCTGATCTTCCACCTCTGTTGTGGGATTGTTGTTTTCTGCCTCTTGCACGGGATTGCTTTCATCCGTGTTTTCGGCGATCTAAGATTGCACCATGCCGATAAAGTGCGATTCAGCGGTATATCGGCGATCTGAGCAAAATCCGGCGTCATAGTCGTCTTCGACTGGGTATAGGGCGGGTGGGATAAATTTACTTCCACCACATAATCCCATTGCCTCTGCAGTTAATCCGATAAAGATGTTTGCAGATCCAATCAGTAAAACGCAGGCACTTACCATATGATTCCGCGCCGGCATGTATGATCCATTGTCGAGGAAGCGCCCGACGTCGTTGTCGAATTCCAAGCTTCCGACAGTTATGGTACTGCCGATTCCGCCAAGTATCCCCGATTGAAACATAACGCCTGACGTTGATGGCCGCACAGTGGGCGCCAACTGTCGAGACATCATAGTAGATTTCATAGACGGGGGTGCCATGAGACTACCGATAGAGAAGTGGGGGGACGTGATCGTATGATGAACAATGACACAGGATTTTACCCAGGTTCTGTATGACGCAGTAATGCGGCGTTTCTACTCCTGCAATCTCACTATTCAGGACTAAAGCCTGGAAATACAGAGTACAATGTGAGGTTAGATTAGCTACTCGTCAAGGATCCACCTCTCGGCGAGTTAGCCTTTAGCTTCTTGTCTATCTATCTTATCTCCCGTCTGGTTTTATATAATAGCCAGGTTAGGGCATACTGAGAAGGAAACCTAGAAGACTACGGTATGTGCTAACTTGGAAAGTAAGGAATCCGCCTTTTACTCCAAGCTGTATCACGTGGGCCGTGATCCGGGTTCCTCTAGAATCCGGCTTCCGTGCATCAGCTTACTGGGCCGCCCAATGGGCCGTAGCCCATTACCATCTAGGTCACCCTGGTAATCCGGCACTTTAGTCCCGGCTCCAAAAAAACGTCTGATTCGGGCGTTCCTCCAGGCCTGCACGAAGGAGCTTTGCAACCCGCACTGGCCACACCATAGAGGGCATGTGTTTGGCTGAGTGCAAAGGTCTGTGAAAAGTGCAAATATGCTAGGGATGACAATGAGACGGGTTTGGTCGGGTTGATGTGATCCAAATCCATATGCCCATATCCATGAGCTTGTTCCTTTCCCATTTATTAAAGTATCCATGGATCACATATGTTACCCATACCCATACTCGTTGGATATTCAACTATCTGTTGATATTTAGGTCCATAAAGGAATTAAAAAAGCGTCCATAACATGGTAGACATGGCAACATCAATGATTAAAATAAGGTCACATAACACAAAACACCGTGCATAATATTCCGTTAGCCTTTAGTAGGTATAGAACTGGGCCAATGGGTCTTGTACATTGGTTTTTGAAATTAATTAGACTTAGCATTTAAGCCATATTATATTACATGTGTCACATACATGTGGGCCTTACTTTTCATATGGATATCCAACGGGTATCCATGGAGCTAGTTTTGGATCCGTGCCCAACCTGTAAGTTCGTGGATATCCACCCACGAAAGATTCCCTCCAAACACTTAACCAATGGGTTGGATATCAATGGATATCCGGATCCATGGATAATATTGCCAATCTAAAATATGCTCTTGTTTTTTGTGCCCGCCAATTTTGGCTCTCGGGGTGCATCCTACCAAACAACACCTTAAATCCTTCGTGCGACTCCCACATGATCTCATACCTGAAGATCCTCTCGTGAGTTGTTCGTTGCTCTCTCGCAATTTCATGCTATCTCAACAATGTCGGCAAGTAAAGGTGGCATCGACCAACTCCCTCCCCCCATATCTCAACCGGCAAGGGCGCTGGTTCCTTCTCCCTCCGCTTGCCGCTCCAGCTGCAGGAGGGAGGGTGAAAGCTCATGTCTCCTCTAATGATTTTGGTGATCATAACAACGCGGGTATGATTTCTAACCATATGTTTTAAGTGTCTACAGATGGCCTCATAAATAATTCACGATAATATTCTCGAGGAGTTTCACAGAGGATTTATTAAGAAGACAAAAACTGCAGCCAGATTATTCAGTTTTCTGGCCCCGGAATTTCCGGTGGATATAGGATGGAATATCCGGCCCTAGCACAGGAATATTCCGGACCCTCTTAGTTCTTCAAACGACGAAGTCCTGGCCTCCATCTGCCCGCGCACAGAAGCTGGGGCAGAAATTTGCCCGGAAATTTCCGGGGCAAATTTCTGGCCCCTTGGTCCTTAGCAGAATTTGGAGGTGTCGATGGTGCCCGCGCACAGAAAATGGGGCGGAAATTTGCCCGGAATATTCCGGGGCAAATATCCGGCCCCTGGTCCTTAGAGAAAATCCAGTGGGTTGCTGCGGCCCGCTTGCAGAGATGGGGCGGATTATTTGCCGAAAATTTCTAGCCCCGGATTATTCAAAAATACGCCCCCCGGATATTTCAAATATTCAGCCTGACTGCCCCGGAAATTTCCGGTACTAACCCCGAAATATTCCGGCCCTGGAGTGCTTCAACGGTCAGAATTTGGAGGAGGCTATAAATAGTTGTCTTCTTCCTCTAGACAGCTAGTTCGTCCATTCCTCTCTCTCTCCTCCATTGTTCAAGAGCTCAAAACACCCAGATCTCCCTCCTCCTCCAACCAAACTCGATGCCCTTCAAGGATCTCATGGAGGAGGCCTAGATCTAACTTTCTACCAAGCAAAAAATTGTTTTCCCATACCATACCTCTTGGGATCTTGTAATGTCTTGGTTGCCTTGTCATCCTAGATAAACCCTAGTGCTTGTAGCTTCCACCTTGTAGCAAGAGGCTTCGGATTGTTGAGAGCCTTCATCGCACTTGTGGAGTAGCCTCAATCACTTGTAAAGGTTTGGTCAACGCCTTCAAGTCTACCTCATAGTGGAAACAAGAATCTCCCTCACCGGAGAAGCTCAAGGAGAACAAGGTGTGCACAACCGTGCTATTGAGGAGCGCCTAGGTGGCTCCCCACCTGTCCAACGTAGACGTACTTATTTTAAGAAGGAACTACGGGAAACATATACTTGTCTCCGTGTTTTCACTTGTGGTTATATTGTGCCTTGCATTTACTTCCGTTGAATACTCGTTACTTGTCACGTAGGTTGTTTACCTAGTTGAACATCTAGATAACCAAGTTGTTTACTTTCTAAAGCCTCTCAAAAATTGAAAAAGGATTAAACTTTGTAGGTCACCTTTTCACCCCCCCCTCTAGTTGAACTTTGTGTACTTTCAATTGGTATCAGAGCCTCGGCTCTTATATCGTGCTTAACCGCCTAATAGTATCATGGTCAACGGAGATGATCCCGAATCTTCTAAGGAGGAGCTCTCCAAAATGGCCGAGACTATAGCTAACCTAGAGATAACGGTTGGAACCATCCAATCCCAATTGTCCAAGGTTAGCTCTAGTGTTGGCTCGGAGGTTTCCTATATCAAGAAGATGTTGGAGAACATGATGGGTAAACCTAAGGGGCACAAGAATCCTCCCCATGTCTCCGATGAGCATAGTTCGAAAGAGGAAACTATTCCGGACGATACGGAAATCGAATAAAACATTGCCAAAGCTAAGGCGAAAGCCGCACAAAAGGCTAAGGCAAAGGAGAATTCCGGTGGCTCCAAGTCTCAAACGGCTAATGGTTCGGGGTCCGACTCAAAAGTTCCACCACCTCAAAATTATGACTCCATCCACCCAATAGTTTCCATGCCACACATTATTAATGTTGGACTTCCTCCCATGCTTAACACTAATGAATTCTCTTCTTGGAAGTTTGAAATGGAGTCACATATTTCCGGATCGTGCACCGCTTTGTGGAGGAGTGTGATTCATGGGTTTCATCCTCATGACCCAAGCAACTTGACTCCAAGGGAGGATGTGGAATCTCAACTCAACAAGACCGCACTTGTCATCAATCAGAAGGCTCTTCCAAGGGAGCATCTCACTCACATTCGTGGTTGCAAGACCGCCAAGGAAGCTTGGGACAAGCTTGACACTTTGTTTCAAGGGAATGCTAGCATCCAATCTTCCAAGTATGATGTGGCCATTGACAAGTCCGAGAACTTCGTTATGCAAGAGGACGAGTCCCCCGAAGAGCTATATAGACGAGTTGTCACCCTTGCCAACCAATTGAGGGACTTTGGAAAGGAAGAGATCTCCGATGAGTGGATAAAGAGGAAATTTGTCAAAGCAATTACACCCTTTGAGAAGAATCTCTCCACTAGCATCCGAACAAGAGCGGACTACAATACTCTCAACTCCATTGGTGTGCTTAGTGAGTTCATTGCCATCTCTCTATCACACAAGAGTGCGAATGATGCTCTCGCTCGTTCTAGAGGAATGGGAAAGTCACCCAATCTCGCATTGAAGTCAAAGGCAATGGCTCGAGTTGAAGAAAGTTAAGAGGAGGATGATGATGAGGAATACTATGAGGACACCTACACTAGAGCTCACAAGTGCATTGCTCTTTCCATGCACGGATATTGGAAGAGATGGGAAGCTCACAAGGCCGGCTCTCCAAGACCTCCACGAAACAAGAACTACAAGAAGAAGGGGGAGCGACCAAGGACTTGCTACAATTGTGGAAGTGCAAACATTTTGTGAAGGAGTTCCCTTTTGAGACAAGAGAAGAAAATGAAGGCAAGCTTGTTCGCAAAAACAAGGCCAAGGCTCCACAAAACAAGAACTTCGCTAGAAGAGTGCCAGGGGCTCTCTACGTTCAAGAAGGGGCGGTATTGGAAACCTATATCTCCGGAGATGAAGGAGAAGATGAAGTGGTAGGTGTGGCCCATGTTTCCATAGCTACCGCCTAATCTCCGTCGGTCTCTCTATTTGAATCCCCCAATGAGATTATGGCTACCCGACCTACATGTCTTATGGAAAAGCCACTTCAGTATGCTCTCCTAACTCCCAAACCATTGTCACTAACCCTCATTCATTATTGGATTGTGTTGAGAATATTTGTGAGGAGGATGGTGAGGTAAAATAGTTAGGCGTTTGGTTAGCAAGCCTCTGTAACATCCCAAGTATGAAAAACTTACCATTTAGAATGTTTGATTTCTTGTTTATTAAAGTTTTGCATCATGTCATCATATTCATTGAATTGTTTGCATTTGTTTTAATTTGTTTTCATTTGGTTTGCATCTGTTTTTCTCTGTTTTCACATTTGAAATTCAAACTTTATTCAAACATTTATTTCATACTTGCTCTGTTACAATCTTTTTCAAATAAAAGTTCAAATAAAAACAACCATTTGTTTACAATTATTCCATAATGATCAACTAATAAAATGGTGGTTTTTATTTCAATTAATTACTTCCAATGTTATTTCAAATTCAAATCAAATCCCAAACAACACCCAATTTGAATTTATGAATATTACCAAAACAATTCAACTCAATTGTTCTAATTAGTAATAGGGTTCACCCTATTAAAATTGTTGTTTTCAATATTAATCAATTAATTATCAAATTCTTCAAATTTTAAACCAATTTGCAAACAGCAAATAAAAATTGAACATTTGAAAAACCAAAGTTGTCAAATGGTGGATGTTGACCTAATTAACTCCCATGAATTTTTCCTAATTTTTTTTCAACTCAAAACCCTATCTTTTTCTTCCTATTCTATTTGCTGCAAAAAAAAACAGAAGAACAAAAAAATAGAAAAAGGGAAAACAGACGCGCGCGCGGCAGCTAACCTACGCAGCCCAGCCCACTAACTTACCCGATGGCCCGCGTACCGCTTCGCTCGCGCACCCCCCTTCTGTTTCCAGTACGGCAGCGCATCGGGGGGTGCCACGGCGGCACTGTTGCACGCCGACGGCCGTCCTCGCTCCCTAGCCCCTATATAAGGAACCCTAGACCCCCCTGGCGCCGCCCTAACCTACCTACTCCTCTCTCCCTTGAGCTCCGCCGCCGATCGCCACCTCCCTGCCCCGATTCCCCTCTCTCTGTATCCACCTTACCTCACCGGAGCGACGCCGCCTGAACCCGAGATGCTCACCACCACCTCGTTGTGCCACCACCCTAGCTAGCCACTGGAACCAGACCCCCACCTATCCCTCTACCTCCTGGACACTTCCACTAGCCCGGAGAGGCACTGGATCCACGCCGCCATCCTCAACGTCGCCGCCGCCGTGTCTGCACCGGGCCTCTGCCACGATTACATCCGCGGTGAGCGCCACCGTGTTCTCTCCTCCCTCTCCCACCTCTGCATCTTGCTCGCAGCACACACGCACCCGTGCACTTACACCGCAAGCACCACGAGCCCGACAGCAGCGTTGATCGTCGCCGTTGAGCCGCCGCGAGCATCTGTCAAGTTTCAGAAACTTTCGTCGTCAGTTAAAAGTTCAGATACGTGAACTGAACCTTACCTTGTGTGCGCGCGGTATACTGACAAGAACCGCTCGCTCGCCCCAGTGGCAACGCCACAGCACGCGCACGGGAGAGGCCAAGGTTCGAGCCCTGGCTCTCGCTCGGGATTTCCCAACCTTTTTTTTGCACCGAGCGCTGACAGGGTGGCCCCCCTGTCAGCCACTCTGTTGCCACGCAAGCACCCAGTGGCCCTAGGCCCACTGGCAGTGTCTAGGGTAGATCCCTGTGCGGTACAAAAATGTTTTCCAGCTTTTCTGTTTTAAAACAAGCCCTTTTGAATTACAGATTGGTCCCTAAAACTAAAACCCTAATAACTTTTATTTTATAATTCCAAATAACAAAAATAAAATATATGCACTGCCCCAAATTCAATTATCTATCTAATGGTAACATTTGTTTTTTGTTTTGAATGTTCCAAATGCATTTCAAATTTGAATTCAAACAATTCATTTGTAATTTGCTAAAATCCATAACTAATTCATACTTAATCCAAATAATGCAAATAAAATATGTTTTCCATGCTATTTCAAACCACCTTTTCAAATATAAATTTTGTTTCATGTTTTGAATAATTTAAATTGCTTAAATAATTTAAACCTTGTTTAAATCATTTAAATTTGATAAAATCATAACTTGCTCAAATTGAATTATTTTTGAACATGCAAAATATGTTTTCAAACTAGAAAAGTATAAACTTTTCAAATATGAACTTAAATTTATGTTTGGAACAAATAAAATTCAAATAATTTTCAAACTTGTTTTAAATTCATTTAAAATTTGTTTAATCTTGTTTAAGTCATAATAAATTCACCCTAACTCCTTTTCAATATTTGAAACATGTAATCCAACTAAAATTTTGTATTCTTTTCAAATATGAATTTTGCTATTTATTTTGCACAATTTAAATTGGTGAAAACAACAACTATTTGTGTAATTCCTTTAAGGAACCAAAAAATTCCCTAACTTAATAAATAAATTTCTAAATTGGTAAACCTTATTTCCAATTGGTTCTATTGTTGTTATTTCATTGTTTTCCTCATCCATGCATCATACTAATCCACTTTCACCTGTTGGTTAATTGGAAAACAATTGTTTCAACCAAAATTCATGGGCTTTTCATATGCAACTCAAAATTGCATATGTGTCCATTTAAATTGTGTTACCATGTCAACTAATTCATTCTGATGCATCTATTAACTTGACATGCATCATCCCATGATTGTGCACTATGCCATGATATTGATTGTTTATCTTTCTGCATTGTCTGTTTGCTTCTTCTCGGATAGACGACGACGTTGAGACAGACGATACTTACGACACCCCTTCTGAGGATCTAGCTCAGTACCAGGCTGCTGAGTTTGCAGGCAAGTTATCACTCACATGAACCATCGTGTTCCATTCAACACTGGTTACCGATACTTTCCGTTGTCTATTTATGCTAGCCATATGTATCGTTGCTTCTGTTACGAACCTATCACATGAATCCCTTAACCCTGATATTGCCTCACCTCCACTCCTACAACCCCATTGTTTGAGCCAGTGTCTTACTAGCATGCTTAGGTTGTTTTGCTCGAGTCTGTTACCCGTTACTTTTTGATTACTATATTCTATTATTGTCGTGGGATAATCACGGCAGATGTTACCAGGGGTAACTGATCTTGGGGCAAGTCGACACAGGCGTTCGGGAGAGGGTTTAGCTCAAGGGAAGACATGGTACAACTTGATCTGACACCCGGGTCCTACCCATACACGGCGTGCTAACCCTAATTTTCCTTTACAATATCCATAATCCGGGCCATTAGGCCCACGAGCCTGGGCCTCCACGAACATCTTTACCACAGCCGGATCCTGTATACCATCCTTTGGGCCGGGTTATTCCCCGGAGCCTGGCATACCGGGTTAGCATCCCCCCGTCAGTAGTCCCCAGAATAGCCTGGGCTTCACGGATCTCCTTGAAGCGCTTGCTATTCCTGAAAAGATATCAATCACACGGGCACATAGAAACCGGGTTAAGATGTTTCAACATTCAGCTAGGCCTTGCTCCTTGGTGGCCATGCGATAATTCAGGTTTTTTCCTCCAAACACCTTGGTTCAAACTTCTGGGTCCAAATCATAGTAGCAACGCCAAGATCCTATGCTTGACAGTTAATCCCATCATCGCGGGACGAATCCCCTTCTTTCTTTATCCGGATGCTTTACTCAATACTGGGCGCATATCTCGCAGGAACTTTAATAAATAGCCGTTTTACCCCCACAATTCCCGGCCTCCACTCACCGAACCGGGCTTATCCAGTCGCACTATAGAAAAGCTCCTTAGGGGTGACTCGAACCCTAACGGCTCATTTCCCCCATTCCATTCTTCTCTTCCCCTGAGCTCTCCTTCTCCCTGAGCGTCACCACGGAAACTCCGCGCACGTCACCGGAGCCCGTCGCCCGGAGGTTACGCTCCGCCACCGTTCGCCCCGTGCCGCCGCCAAGATCCGCCGGCGCATCCTCATCCGGCCCACCAAGATCCGCGAAGGGACATCAGGCCTGCGCCATCTGCCTCCGCAAGGCTTCACTCAGATTGCCTCCGGTAAACCTTTTGCACCCACTAATTTGCCCTTGCAGCCTTTAATTTCTTCCTCAGATTAGATCTAGATCAGTCCGCCTCAAATTTCTTGACTAGGCCGAATTTGGCTACCCGTAGTCTCTTTAGCTCGCGTATAGGATAAGGCGCATGCTCCAATCCACTCTCCTACTGCCCACAATCTTTACCCTTGCCACAAATTTGAAAATAGAACTTCCAATCTAGACTCGAACTACTCGAGATTTCCGCCTTGGCATCAGTCACCCGGCGGGACCACTTCTTTTTAGTTCCTTCTATTCACGTTTGGCGCTTAAGCCATTGTCCACTATATTCAAAAAGCTTCTTCACCGTTTGGATCCCATAATTTTCACCATAACACTTGACACCCGGGACTTTCGAACTTAGCTCTGCAGTCTAACACCCGGAACTCATACCATACCTCAATATCATCCGGCTTATACTTGGGCGTTTTGCAACTTCCATGTCTTAACCTTCTTCTTATTTTGTGCTTTGCAGGCCGACCACATGGCTCCCAAGAAACAGGGGAAAACCCCTACCAAGACTAAAGCTGCCAACACCATTTCCGCCAATTGGGGGCGATCTATGGTCACACAGGCCAAGTTGGAGGAGTTGGTGGAGCTGGGAGTTCTTCCTCCTCAGGAAAATATCCAATGGAGGGTGCCGGGTAAGGAGACCCGGCCCACCCCTACGAAAGATGAGGTAATCTGCTTCGTGGAACACGTGACCCGAGGTTTCCGACCACCGGGTCATCCCTTTTTTCGTGATATTCTTAGTCACTATGGCCTTCGCGTCTTTGACATCGGGCCCAACTCCGTGCTAAATATTACCCATTTTATCGTCCTTTCTGAATCCTACTTGTGCACTCCGCCAAGTCTTGCTCTTTTTATCGAGCTTTATCAATGCAAACCATGCCGCGAAAGCGGTGATGGGGCGCTTCTTGCTTGCGGCGGGGTTTCGATCCAACGCCGCAAGAACTCTCTGATGCCATCCCTCACCCTTAATTCTCATGTCAAGCACTGGCAGCTCTCTTATTTCTACTGCCAGGACACTTCCCCACCCGGCCAAAAGAAACTGCCGGGTTATTCTGATGGTCTTCTAGACATTTCTGATAAGTTTAGTGCCTTCGCCCCTGACCCGGACAGGGAGGCAATTCAACCCCTTCTTGCCAAGATCACCACTCTTACAGCCCAGGGCCTCATCGGCCTCAACCTAGTGAAGACCTGGGTCGATTTTAGGATCCAGCCCAACTCCATCCGCACGAAGCTGATGTGCGAGTATTCAGGAGAACCTTCTGATCCGCTCCGATATTCCGACAACATTTTCGCACCTGGCGACACTCATAAAACCATCAAGGGTTTTCTAACGGAAAAACTCGAAGTGATCCGGAACATATCCGGGTTAGACCCCTTCACGCTTGAAAACCCGGCCCCTGAGGTAAAAACCCAATTTTGGCGCCTTTACTTTCATTCTTTCCACTTGATACAGTTGGTAACCCGTGTATTTACACCTTTCAGGCTAATGACGACTTTTGGAAAATCAACGCCTCCCCTAGCTCCGAAAGTCCAGAGGAGCAAGAGGCCGTTCACTCGGATGAGGGTACTCTTCAAATTCTATTTGGTTCCTTTGAACTCGTCATAACCCCTTCATTTTCAACCATAACTTTGACGATATTTCAGAACAAGAGGATGATGAGGAGGAAGACTCGGATGGCAAGGTAGAATCTGCCAGCGACGAGGACGAACCGGAACCGGCGACCAAAGCCGGATCCAAAAGAAAAGCTCAGGAGGCCCCTTCCAAGGTTTCATATCCCCTCCTCGCATTCAATTCGCGTCACCTTAATGATATACCTGAGCTATTTTGACATTACTCCACTGGCCATTCTTGAAGGAGTCGCCCATGATCAAGCGTAGGTCAACTCGAAATAACCCGGGTGACAACGTCATCAACCCGGGTATTTCTTCGACCCCCATTCAGCGGGATGGTAATTATTCTATCTTTTCTTGGCCGGCACATTCCCCTTGAACTATTCTTATATGACATCTAACCTGGCAATTTTCAGCCTCTCCCGAGTCTGATGACGGATTTCCTTGTGACTTCGCGGTGAATACCGGGTAAGATCCCCTTCCGGACGCTCTTCCACACTTCACCACCCTTTCTTGACCGCGTATTTTAACTGTTTCTTGATATCATTTACAGGGCCACGGTCGTCGTTAGCGACCAAGAGGGTATGGAAGACGAAGGCCCGGGTCAAGGGAGCCCGGCCGATAAGACTACTGTCATGTCTGGCGATGAAAAGCAAACCTCGCCGATTAAACCGGACGCCCAAGAAACCGAGTATCCAATTGCTTCCCATGCGAGCAAGAAGAAGAAAGCCACAACCTTGGGTGCCGAAGGAGTGTCGGATTCCAATGCACAAATGACCCGGGTTCCGCCTCCTTCTAAGAAGAAAACCTCTTCTCGGAATTCCCAAGGCCCCGGGTCTTCTGATACAGGTAAAGATACTTTTGATCAATTGATGAACACGCTCCTCACCATGAAGGCTTCAGAGGGCGATATTTTAGAGCGCATGGCTGCAGAGCACCAGGTAAAAGCGCTTGTCATCTCATATTGCATATCTAGTCCCCAAGTTCCGAGTATGACTTGCAAAAGTTATGCTTGGTACTTCATGCCAAATTTATCTTATCCTAACATCCCACTTATGTTTGCCCTCCTTTCTACTTTCAGGCACAGATAACTCGGTCTGATGAAACTTTACTGAAGACCGAACAACGTCTTCTTGCCGAGATAAAATGGCGGGAAATCCTTGAGGATGACATGGAAGCTTTGAAGAAGGATGTTTCCAAATATAAGAAGAAATGCCACACCGCTCGGACCGACTTGAAGAATTTATCGGATCAAATCACCGACACTTACCAGATTTTACTGAGTAAGTTTTTGTCTGCCGACTGACTTCATGCTTCTTGTTATGCACCATTCTAGGTTTTATGATGCCTTCTTGCTTCTGTTTCAACTGCAGGTGCCAACCTTGCCCCTCCAGAGGAAGATACTATTGCCAAGGCTAAGACCCTGAAGACTGTGCTCCGGACTTTCTTTGCCGGCACAAAATTTATATTGGACGCCATACATTGGCCCACAGAAGCCTATCCGGGTGAAGAGAATCTTGTCCAAGCCTGCTCCACTGTGCCTAGCTGGTTTGAACTTTGGAAACGTTCGTCCTGCCGAATTGGAATAACCCGGGCATTGACCTTGGCCAAAGCCTACTTTCCGAAGCTTGACCCGGCGAAGATAATATCCGGGTTTCCCGAGTTTAAGGCGGATGGTGCCAAATTTACGCCTAAGGACTGCAAGGCCATTCAGTCAGCGGTGCGCCCCTCGGCTACCTCTTTAGCCGATAGCTTGGACCTGAATACGCTAATGGCTGCGTATGACGCCGATGGCAAAGTTATCACAGAGGAAGCACCCCCGCCCTTGGACCTCTTGGAGAAGTGGGCTGATCACTCGGCCAAAAAGAAGGAGGCAACCGCAAAGAGGGAGGCCGAGTTAAAATCAGGGCCATCCGCCTCTACACCGTCCGTCCTTCCACCCATCCGCCCTGGCGCGGTGAGTCCGGGCGGTTCTGCCAGGAAAGCTAAGCAGCAGGCCCAGGAGCAAGACCCGGAGGTCCGCACTCAGGAGGCCGAGTAGGGTGATGATGTCATAATACCTTAATCACGTGGGACCTTTTTGTTTAAGCTATTTTATTCTGTTAATGGTGCGCCTGTGCACTTCTGATACCGATGCAAAAACTTGTAATATACTTCTATTTGGTGACATATTTTCGCGGCTTTCCCAGCCTTTTGATAATCGTACTTTTTGCTGTTCTTCTGAACTTGTTCTTGATACCCATCTCTCTTTTTAGCTCCCTTCATAAGACTCGTTTTTTCCGAGACCAGGGGCTTTGATAAGTGAAATTCTCTTGAAGTTCCCAAGACTCGGATGATAGGGCCGTTTTGAACCTTGGTATCAAAGTGGTTTGTTTCTGTTGCGAAGTCCCCAGTCCCCATGACCCAAAGGACGAGTCATGGGGGTGTGGCCTTTCTCAGAGGACAAATCATTCCCTACCAAGGCAAAAACCCTAAAACCATCTCATGTAAATACTGAAGTTATGCTTGATAATCACTGAGTTTCCGGCTTATCAGCCTTGTACTCTGCATAAACTTGTGGTTTAGATGACCCTTTTAACTATCTTGTACTGTAAGCCGGCTTTCGCGTGGATACCATGTTGTTACATCCATACGAGAACAGTGTCAGGCAAGTCCCATTGGGCTCCATGGCTGATTGTAATCGTAAGCGAACGAATCATGCCACTTTAGTGCGAGTCACATCAAGCTTAAGTAAGATAAGTCAAGAAAAGTTGGCTTCTTTGCCCAGTCATAAGATTGCAGCCGTGCTCGTTTGCGAGGAATCGGCCCTTATAACTTATAGCTATCTATGCCGGGTCATTCGGGTTAGTGGCTGGTTACCTGAGCAACCAACCCCCAAGACCTACATGCAATCGATGCTTTTGATGATACTGAATTATCGATGTCGCCGGGATACTACTTACTTGTAATCAGGGTGTAATGATATAGGACTTGATAACCATTTCTTTATTGATACTAGAAATTTTGGATCAGCAGGCCGCCTCATTAAAAACCTTCCAGTCCCCTCAGGTACCCTGGGTAGGAAAAGAGCGCGTCTGAAACCTGCTGCCCGTTACATTGTTTAGTTCCTCATAAGCGCTGGTCCCGGTCTGGCTTGACCAATGCACATTCTCCATATGTTGGATCTTTTTCTGATGAGTACCGGGTTTGCTAGCCAACCCGGGTGGGGTGTTCCAATGACCTTGCTGGTTGTGGGCGGCCGTGAAACTTCTTCCTTTACAGCAGACTGCTTGGGAGAGTCAACTTCGATTAAGGCCACCATTTTAGCATCTTGCGTTACCTTGGACTTTGCTTTTTCGCCTTCAGTATTTGGCTTCTTTGATGTAGTTCTGTCCTCCGGGTCTGCTTGAGACCGATAGTGCTTGAGTTCTTCCTTTCTGCAAGCTTGCTCGGCCATTGCTGCATCTCCTTCGTCGCATTCAGCGGCTATGTCTCGATTTCCGTGTATGGTTATAGTCTTCTTGGGACCCGGGATTTTTAGCTGTAGATATACATAACACGGCCTAGCCATGAATTTGGCATAAGCCGGCCTTCCAAACAGCGCGTGATAGGGGCTGTGTAATTTCACTACCTCAAAGGTGAGCCACTCAATTCGATAGTTATCCTTTGATTCTCCGAAAGCTACCTCCAATGCGATTTTTCCCTCGGGGCATGCTGAATGACCCGGCACTATTCCATGAAAAACTGTTGAGCTTTTTTGCAGTTGAGATTCCTTGAGACCCATGCGTAGGAAGGTTTCCCAATACAGTATATTGATGCTGCTTCCACCATCCATTAAAACCTTCTTTAGTTCGTACCCATTAACTTGCGGTGCGAATACTAGTGCCAAGACTCCTGGGTGTTCCACTCTTTCTGGGCGATCCCTTCTGCTCCATGTTACCTCCTGTTCTGACCATCTCAAGTATCTCGGAACGGCTAACGAAACTGAGTTGACTGCTTGCTTCAGTATCTTTTTGTCCTTGTTAGATCCTCCTGTGGTATGCACATGATATTGACCCAATTGTTTGGGGTTAGCCTGGAAGCCTCCTGCCCCCCTTGGTTATTACCTTGATTTCCAGCCGCCGGGTTACCAGCTGGGGGTGGGCCGTTGCCCGGGTTTGCCCCTGGACCCGGTCCTCCTCCCCGCCCTGCACCTCGCATAGCTCTGTGCACTTCATCATTTTTCCATCTTTGCAAATCGGCGCATTGTTCTAGGGAGTGGTTAGCTGGCCTGCCATTCCTGCTGTGCTTCGGACATGCCATTCTGAATATGTCCCAATTGTTACCCGGCCTTGGTGGACCTTGATAGTTTCCTCCATGGTGGTTACCTCCGTTGAAATTTCCTTCTGCTCTTGGCCTTGAAGACCCGGCTTCGGTGTTAGCGACAAACTCGGAGCCTCCTTCGAAGGGACGCTTGTTCTGACTATTTCCATTGCTTCCTGACGCTGTTCCGTTGCCGGTTCTTCCATTACCGCTTGTGTTTGCTTTTGCCTTCTTGTCATCAGCTTCTTCTTCTGTGGTATCTGTCGCAGCGTGTTTGTTGCACGCATCCATCAATTCTCCCATTGTGACTTCTGACGCATTTCGACTGGACTTCATGCGAGTTAACTTTTGCACTAAAGGTATATACTTGCATGTTTTTGCCATGGCTTGTAGCGCATCCTTGGGCTGGATGTCTGTGGATGAGTGAAGTATCTCCATAACCCGGCGCACCCAACTGCGCGCCGATTCTCCCTTCTTTTGGACGCATCGCTCTAGATCATCAATGGTGAATAATTTCCTGCAGGTCCCGTGAAAGTGCTTGATAAACGCGGTCTTCAATTCCTCCCAAGACTTGATCGATCCCTCTGGTAGATTGGTGAACCACAATTTTGCTGCTCCTTCAGACATCATCAGATACATGAATTTGGCTTGGAGGTTCTCGGACGCGTTGCGGATTGACATTGCCATCTCGTAACTGCTTAGCCACGTTTCGGGATCCATGGTTGGCTCATAATTCACTACTTTCCCTGGATCTTTGAACTTTTCCGGGTAAGGTTCAGCTCTAATATTGTCCGAGAGACACTTGGGCCCCGCAAGAATGATTGAAGCCGGCCTTGCCCTGGAAACGTGTGATGCCGCGGGGGGCGCGTCTGGGCGCTGTGCTGCGGGAGGTCCATGCGCTGCAGACCCGGCCGCGGCCCTCCGAGCCCTAGAACTGTCCACGATGGCCTCTGCTGCTGATACTGCCTGAGCGCGGGGAGGAGGCGGCATTTGCTGCTGCTCTTCCCTCCGCCGCGCCGAACTCGTTTGTAAATTCCCTTGCTGCTGGCTGACATATGGCGTCACGTGCATTCCGCTTCTGTGATCCGGGTAATTGGCTTGCTGCGCCACCGCAGTGTGCAACAGCTCGATGGCTTGCCGAGTCTTCTCTGCATGGGGCGACTCTCCCACAGGTATTTGATTCAATGCGAGTGTCGCCGCATATACGTTGTCCATAGGATTGTTGTAGTGGCCGGCTGGCGTGCGGAATCGCGATGGTGGCGGCGGCAGTAGATCGTTGCCGGTTGTGACTCTAGTTTGCGGTGGGGGTAACCCGGTCCGCTCATTCGCCGGATGCGTCGCTGCTGTTGTCGGTTGGGGTGCGGTTCCCTGGTTCACCACTGGTATCGGTTGGTCCTGAGGCGTGATGAACAAATTAGCCGGATTAATAACCCCGCCCGTTGCTGGCAACCTGGTGTGGTGCCTTTGATGTATCCTGGACGTTTCCTCTCGAAGCCGGGTTTCCAACGCGTCTAGCTCGCGTCGTCGGGTGGCCATCCCCTGTCTATCTGCTTCCACTTGCCTTCTTTGCTGTTCCAATGCACGACGAGCCACGTCCAGATCTCTAACACGCTCTGCCGCGTTTTCTGGGGTGATAACAGTGGCGAGGACTGTAGGGTCCAAAATCAAATTATTATCGAACAGGGCCGGGTGACGCGGATTCGAGGGACCCGCCCCTGGTGTCCGATTGGCTTGAAACCCGAATATGTTGGCGTGTTGCTCCTCATCTGCTGCGCGACTGGTGACCGATGCTGACTCTCCATCGACCCGGGTCAAGACCGGGTCTCCGTTAACCGCGCCCTGTTGCTGGGCCACTGCCTGAGCCGCCCCGACTGGTGCCGCGGCTGTGTTTCCTTGGTTGGCCGCGGGGGCTGCATAGACTGCAACTCGGCGCGCGATATCCGGTGTAAATTCAGGCTGTTCCTCCTCACCGTTCTCCTCATACCGGTTTTCCAGTAGATCCAGGATAGACCCGGTGTCATCTTCTCCTTGGACCCGGTCGCGTGGGGTCCATGCCGGCTCCTCCGGCTGTTCCCACTCCGCGATGGGTTCTTCTGCCGGATATGTCGTTCCCGTTGATTCTTCATCATCTGATCGGATAGACGTGGCTTTTCCTGGCATAGAATCAGATCCAACGTTGTCAGGGACCGAATTGGAAGCACATACCATACCGATGAAGACGTTGATCCGGCCGATTGTTACGACGGATCTGGTTTCGAGGTGATCCAACTCCGGCCCCCAGCTGGAATCGTCCACCACCTTTTCTCCTTCGTGGTCGATGTAGATCTCGCCGATGACAAGATTCTTCATGCCCTTCCGAGCTTCTCCCGTGATGTAGACACCTTTGGACGCAGGCCCCACGGTGGGCGCCAACTGTCGTGGGATAATCACGGCAGATGTTACCAGGGGTAACTGATCTTGGGGCAAGTCGACACAGGCGTTCGGGAGAGGGTTTAGCTCAAGGGAAGACATGGTACAACTTGATCTGACAGCCGGCAATCGAAGTCGCCGGATCTCTATTCTCGATACAACAACTCGATTAGGGTTTACACTGGATACTCGATACCACACGATATTGCTAGGGTTCTTAGATCTCTCTCTTAATCTATACCCGGGGGTCGGTTTATATAGTACCCGTACCCCCTAACTTACTTTACAAGGCACACCCGGGTCCTACCCATACACGGCGTGCTAACCCTAATTTTCCTTTACAATATCCATAATCCGGGCCATTAGGCCCACGAGCCTGGGCCTCCACGAACATCTTTACCACAGCCGGATCCTGTATACCATCCTTTGGGCCGGGTTATTCCCCGGAGCCTGGCATACCGGGTTAGCATCCCCCCGTCAATTATGTTCTGGGGGCTCGATGTTAATCAATCAACCTGTTAATAATAATATGCTGATAAGGCACCGGCAGGAGGCCCTGTGTGGTTTTGAGGCCTGCTAGTGTCGACCCTAATAGGAAAAGGGTCTTGTCTACTGATCCATGATGAGCGCACTATCCGCATTTGGGAAGCGTGTATGGGCGCCCCCCTCAATTTGATTTGATTCGCATCTCGTCCAAATCGCCTCATTTAGTTCGTGTTTTCCATTTGCCGCATGCATGTTTTTGCGAGCCCAGCGCAGGGTGGAACTTTTGTAGTCGGCATATAGGGGGACACGTTCTTAGAGTGCTATGAGGGTCCCCTTTCTTCGGGGCTCGATTAGCCGTGCGCCCAAGGTGCTTTGGGCTTGATGCGAAGAAGAGTTGAGTTGTGTTGAGTGCCCCGCTTGGTGGGAAGCATCCCATCTGGCGGGTTATTCTTACGTGTACGGCCAAATTGGTGCACCCCTGCAGGGATAAATCTTCTCGAGAAGCCGTGTTTTCCGCGGTTATGGTTGACTTGGTGAAAGTACTGGCTAACAAGTACTCAGAACAACTTACACCTAACTAATGATAACTTGACTAGTAATAGACTTGTTGACACAACAACTTGATCCATCATTCATTAATCCAACTGTGTGAGTTATCCTCGGATTGCTTCTTCGGATAAGGGGCGAGATCCAGGATGGGTTTGTTTGAGGTTATCTTTCAGTTGGTTACTATACGCTATCTTATCTTCTTTCTATTAGCCGGAAGTGGTAGAATCTCTGTAGTAGTTAGCGCAGCCAGTTGCAGCATCTTTTATATCCCCTTTCTTCCGTTGAACCCAAGGCATATGTGCTTGGTGTTGACGGGCTACACTTTGGTGAACTGTGAGTCTTGCTTGCCAGTACGTTTATGTACTGACCCCTTTGGGGCTGTGGTTTCCGCAGACTACGCTTACGAGGATCCCAGTGACGGCTACTACGTGGAGTTTGACGAGGCTGCTGACGAGTAGGTAGCGGACCCGGGCAGGATCCGAGACTACGTGGATGGGCTCCGTCTTTCTTTCAGTTCCCGGCTTCTTAAGCCTATTTGGATTTTGTCTGTACTCAGACCCTTTGAATGCTTCCGCTGAGATGTAATGATGTTATGTTGGGACATGTGTCCTCTGGATGATTGTATTTGCTATCTCTGCTCTAGTGAGAGCTATTTGCAACTTATTTCAATCTTTTGTGTCTTAGAGATATGTTGTGCTATCATTCTGTTACAAGCCGTTGACGTACCATGTGTGTATGGTATGAAGTACGTCAATGGTAGTGTCCTGATTTCTATGGGATAGTTTACGTCGACGCTGAACAGATAGGGGTTGGTTGTCACACACACGTGTGTTGGCCTACTCGTAAGAGGACGCGGGTGCCGGTAAGCCCCGTAATCCAATCTACTACTGTTCAACGGAACGGCGAGTATCCTTTAGAAGTCCGGGTGCGACAAATGGTATCAGAGCCTGTCTGCCTGTAGGATCCCTTTTACTGGTCGCAGTTTGAGTCTAGAAACTATTTTGTAGCTATATAGGAAAAATGAAACGTGAGAGTAGGAATTCTGCCATTTTTCTTCTTTCCCCACCCACCCACCCTTTTCTGGTAAGGAAGTGCAACGTTGTTTTCTCTTCTCACCCAAACTTTCAAGTTAGGTTTTCACGTGTTTTGGGTTCTCCATAGTACCTTAGGAGTTTTTGGTCTCGTTTTCCCGATGTTGCTTCGATATCCTGTTCTTCTCAACATCCTTTTCATCCGTTGAAACCTTGTTGTTGTTTTCCACTTCAGTTCTCTACCGGCGTCTAATCAAAACTTCCCCGATCATCTGCAGATGGATCTCAGGTTCTTCCCGCAGGTGGTTCGGATGACTCGTTGCGAGAGCACCGCCGGTTATCCGGAGATGCTGAGAGACATGGTCACTTATCTGGGGTTCCGTTGGGCACCAGAGTACCAGGTCTACGAGCAGCAGCGAGAGTTTGACCAGACCTACTACCAGGCTATCGTCTACATTCTGTCAGATGATGGCATGAGCGTTGTCCACCGCTACGAGGCAGTAGGTTCCACAGTGGATATGGCTGTGCAGCAGGCAGCTTATGTGAGTCTCACCGTCCTTCGTGCTGACTACTGGGGATTTGACGATTCTATCTATCGCCACATCCCCCGTGGTTACATCACTTCGGAGGGAGCTCACTTCACTCTCTACGACAACTTGGATGTCTACGAGCATGATAACACCAGGCTGCACACCACCGCTCAGTTCGTGAGGCACAGTGACGCAGTTGCCACCACACTTTCTCAGGAGTTGGCCTCAGTCAGGGAGCAGCTCTACCTTGCTTTGACTCGTCTGGCGACTTACACCACAGACTTTGTTGGAGATGAGCGCTTTGCACGTTTCGATCAGCCAGTTGGTCGTCGTCTGCCAGATGCTGGAGTTTACGAGCCGATCAGAGGTCCACTCCTCAACCTCGGTGCTGGTTACACTGGGATTCCACGCTTTGGAGCACAGGGAGTCGACGCTATGTACTTCACCACACCTAGAGTCGCTCTCAGGCCACGTCAGATCTATGTGGATCGTCGTTTTACCTACTTTCGTGGGCGTGCTCCTCACCGTACCCCTCGTAGTACTACTCACCGTCGTCCTGCGTGATGAGCATGGGAGTACCGATGTATCCATTCTTAGCTATGTTTAGTTATCTTTTGGTTTTTGAACCATGTATTGGTGTGTTGGATATTCTGATGTATTTGAACATGTGATGATGTACATGTTGGTTATCTATTCATGCGTCGGAATAATCTCTCTTTCGGTTACCAAGTCTATCCTTTTCTGTTGTTGTGCTAAAACGCATGTCTATTCAGGATGCCGCCAACAAGGAACAACCCGCCTGAGCCACCGCAAATCACGGAGCTGTTGACTCAGATGACTCAGGTCGTGGCACAGATGGCCCAGTTTCAGACTAACCAGCACAACAACCAGAATGCTCGACGGGTCAGCATCAAGGAGTTCCTCAGTCTGGGTCCGAGAAATTTCATGGCAACACGCGAGCCTCTGGATGCTGATGACTGGATCCGGCAGATGGCCAGGGCTCTGGACATTGCTCACGTTGCTGAGGAAGACAAAGTCAAGTATGCCACCTACCTACTGAAGGGTCAGGCAGCTACCTGGGGGAGAACTACAGACCATGAGAGCTGGATACCCAATCACTTGGGGCTGTTTCAAGGATGCCTTCCTGAAGCACCACATCCCAGATGGTCTCATGGAAAGGATGCGTGAAGAGTTTTGCTCTCTCAAGCAGGGCAAGCTGGACGTCATTGGCTATCAGAATGAGTTCAATCGCCTCGCTCGTTACGCTGGTGATGAGGTGTCCACTGAGGCTAAGAAGATGGCAAGGTTCCGCCGAGGTTTTAACCCGGAACTCAAGTACGCGCTCACCAACATCAAGTGCAAAGACTTCGAGAAGCTCGTGAACACCGCGCTCAATGAGGAAAATGGGTGCAAGGCGTTCGAGGAGTCTCGCAAGCACTCGCGTGAGGGTGGTTCCTCCTCCAACATGACCACCCCTTCGCAGAAGCGTCGCATCTGGGTGCCAAATGGTGCTGTCACTCGGGCTCCATATGCCCAAGCTTCTCCAGGCTTTGCTCCCCGCCCACCCAACCCATCTCAGATGCATGGTCAGAGGGTTCCAATGGGGCAGCCAAGGCCAGGTCCTCCTCGTGTCGTCACTTGCTTCAAGTGCAAGGAGACTGGACACTACGCTGATAAGTGCACTCAGAGGCAGCTACCTCCACCACCTCGCCCCAACACCAACCAGGCAATGGTGCGTGCTCCCCCGGCTAAAGCCTTCAACTCCAACAACAGGCCTGTAGGGAGGACCGCGAGGGTGAATCATATCAAGGCCGACAGAGCTGAGGAAGCTGCTGACATCGTTCTCGGTATATTACCCGTAAACTCTTTTCCAGCTAAAGTGTTGTTTGATACCGGAGCATCGCATTCTTTTGTGTCAAAGATCTTTGTAACAACATACAACCTAATTCTGGTTCCACTAAGCAATCAAATCACCGTTCACTCTCCGGGATCTCAAATGTTGACTTCCAAGATAAGTATGGACAATCAAATCCTAATTGGAGGTCGCATATTCCTTGCTTCACTCATGTTGCTGGGAAGTTCTGACATTGATGTCATTCTGGGCATGGATTGGTTGAATACCAACAAAGCTAAGATTGACTGTGCTCAAAAGTCAATAACTCTCTCCCACCCTTCTGGCCAGATAGTCTATTCTCCATATGGATCAAGGTCTATTCAGCTATGAACACTCGATGCAAAACCTCTACCTCTACTCGAAAATGTTCCGGTGGTTTGTGAATTCCCTCACGTCTTCCCAGAAGAATTGCCAGGAATGCCTCCGGACAGAGCAGTTGAGTTCGTGATCGAACTTGAACCAGGTACTGCTCCAATCTCTAAGCATCCATACAAGATAGCTCCTCCTGAACTGAAATTGTTGAAGGAGCAAATCGATATGTACATGGAGAAAGGTTACATTCAACCTAGTTCCTCCGCTTGGGGTTGTCCAACTCTGTTTGTTGCCAAGAAGGATCAAACAAAGAGACTCGTGGTTGACTATCGTCCTCTCAACGAGAAAACCATCAAAAACAAGTATCCAATTCCTCGTATCGATGATCTTTTTGATCAACTTGCTGGAGCCTCAATATTCTCAAAGTTGGATTTGAGGATGGGTTACCATCAAATAAAGATCAGAAAGGAAGATATCCCTAAGACAGCTTTCACCACTCGGTACGGTCTATATGAATACACCGTCATGTCTTTTGGTCTAACCAATGCACCGGCGACATTCTCTAGACTCATGAATTCTGTCTTCCATGAATACCTCGACAAGTTCGTTGTGGTATATCTCGATGACATTCTGATCTACTCAAAATCCGAGGAAGAGCATGGAGAACATCTTCGTCTCACTCTCATGAAACTTCGCGAGCATCGTCTATATGCCAAATTCTCCAAGTGTGAGTTCTGGATTCCAGAAATTGCTTACCTTGGTCATATCATCTCTGCCGAAGGCATAGCCATTGACCCGGAAAAGGTTAAAGCAATTGTTGATTGGAAACCTCCCAAGACGGTGAAGCAAGTCAGAAGTTTTCTTGGCTTGGCTAGCTATTGCCGTCGTTTCGTCCAAAACTTTTCCAAGATTGCCAAACCTCTCACTTATCTCACAAAGAAGGACAAGAAGTTCGTTTGGACTCCACAATGTGATGAGAGTTTCAATCTCTTGAAGACTAAACTCACTTCCACCCCAGTTCTGGTTGGCCCAGATACTACCAAACCTTTCCAGATATTCTGCGATGCATCTCTCCAAGGTCTAGGTGCAGTTCTTATGCAAGAACGTCAAGTTGTGGCTTATGCTTCACGTCAGTTGAATGCACATGAGCAAAACTATCCCACACATGATCTTGAACTTGCAGCAGTTGTGTTTGCCCTCAAGAAATGGAGACAATACTTGTTGGGTAACCGCACTGAAATCTTTTCCGATCATAAGAGTCTGAAATACATCTTCACTCAACCAGATCTAAACCTCAGGCAAAGGAGGTGGATTGAAAAGATTAAAGACTTTGATCTCACCATTTCTTACACTCCAGGCAAGGCTAATGTTATGGTCGATGCTCTCAGTCGCAAGTCCTATTGCAATAATCTCATGATCATGGAAAGCCAACATCCACTTCATGAAGAATTCCAGAAGCTGAACCTTGGTCTTGTTCCTCAAGGTTATATTGCTAGCTTGACAGCTAGACCAACTCTCGAGGACAAGATTCGTTCTGAACAACTTCGTGATGCTGAAATCAAGAAGATTGTAGAGCACATCAAAGAAGGCAATGATAAATTCAAGTCCTTCTCAATTGATGACAAGGGAACTGTGTTCTTCGAAGGACGCATTGCAGTTCCTCAGATTCAAAGTCTCAAAGATGTCATTCTCAAGGAGGCTCATGAAACTCCTCTCTCCATCCACCCTGGGAGTACAAAGATGTACCAGGATC
This sequence comes from Alopecurus myosuroides, assembly GCA_028641055.1. NCBI lineage: Eukaryota > Viridiplantae > Streptophyta > Magnoliopsida > Poales > Poaceae > Alopecurus > Alopecurus myosuroides. The sequence continues at coordinate 275,771,121 of CM054057.1, read as the reverse complement.
TTAAGACACTGTATTTGTAACACCTGGGGTGCTACCCTAGATAGAAAGTTGGTTGTTGCATTGCATCACATGCATCATATGCATTGCATCATATTTTCAAAACAAATCTCAAATTTTCAAACCAAATTAAACTTTCCAACATTGTCCAAATTTTCAACTTAATAATTGCAATCAAACAACTCCTATTGTTTTCACTAGTTTGAAGTTGTTTGCTTGTGAATAAAATTCTTTTTTATCCACACCCTAATGGCAAACTAAGTTTCAAATCTTTCTCCTTCTTGTTTGACATGATCAAAGTGTGGTTTAAGAAAATTAATAACTTGCACTCTTTTTAGCTCACTAAGTTTTTTGGGTTCATTAAATAAAATTTGTCAATTTTAAAAAATCAAATGAAACCCTATATGAATTTCAAATACCCAAAAATTAAAAACTAATTGTCATTTCTTTTAAATTGATGCAAAATAAGTAACCTACCTTGATGTTGCTGTTTTGTTAATCAATAAAATATATTTCATAAAATATAAACACCCCAAACCCTATTTCATCTCTCTCTCTCTTTATCTCTTACAAAAAAAAATAATAAGGAAAAATAAATAAAAAGAAAGCAAAGCTTAGGAGAGGGGCATGGCCCAACCCTTTTCTTTTCCTCCCCCTCGAAGCCCACTTACCTCTGGCCCACTACCCCTCTACTGCTTGTCGTCTTCTACCTTTGGTACGAACACGTTCAGAACCGCATGATCAACTCCATCCCCCCTCCAGATCACTGCCGTACTAGCTTCCCTCCTCCTTAAGTACCCTACTCCCCACCCCTCTGCCCTAGCAGCCCTAGCTAGCCCCTCCTTCCATCGCCGCCATCCACCATCCCCTCTCTGTCAGCACCCTGTTCCTTCTGAACCGCACGAGAGAGAATACAGAGAAGGGCGAGCTCGCGGCCATCCCCTGCCCTGGTCACCTCGAGGGGCAACAGAGTAGGGGAATGGAACCTTGGCGCCTCCCTGCACCTCCTCGTCTCCTCGCCGCTCGCCGGGAGCGGCCGTGGGCGCCGCCATCGTCGACTTCCTCCCCGGCGGAGGAGCCTGCTGCGCCACCTCGACCAGAACCGGTGAGCGCTCCGTTCTGCTCCTCCTCCCTCGCCCTTTGCTCCTGTTCTGGCGCGTCGCGCACCCGAGACCACGCCCTGCACCCACCCGTCCGTCGCGAGCCCTAGTCACCGTTGTTGCCCACCGGAGATCACCGCTGCCCTCTGTTCGGTTTTCTGTCGCCAGGTTCAGATACTTGCCTGTTCCAATTGCAGTCAACCCGCGTCGCACACCTCATCTTCAGTTAGCTCCCTGTTGTATCACCAAGTCTCGGCACAGCGCACTGGTTGCGTGCTGTTCCGCGCAGCGCCAGCTCCTGGGTTCGATTCCCAGGGAGCACACACCCCTTTCCCTTTTTATTTCCACCTCGCGCGCGCAGGCCCGCCTGTAAGCCCCTCTGGTGTCCACGAGTGCACCTGTATGGTCCACGTAGGCCACGGTCCCACGGGGCAGTGGTTGGGGTTAGACCCCGTGGCGGTAACAAAAGAATTAAACCATTTCTGTTTTGTTTTTCTATTTTCTTTAAAATGGCAGAATAACACACCAACTTTAAAAAAATCAATAACTTTTCATCTATAATTCCAATAAGTGAAAGTTGTATATGTTTATTGCTCCAAATTTTATTGTCTATCCAATTATTCCATTTGTGCACTGTTTTGAATTTTCCAAATACATTTAAAAATTCAAATTTGAATAATTCAAATGCAAATTGCTAAATTCAATAAATAATTCATACTATTTCCAAATAAGTCAAATAAAATATGTTTTTCATACCATTTTGAATGACCTATTCAAATATAAATTTTGTTTCATGGTTTGAATAATTTAAATTGCCTAAACAATTTAAATCTTGTTTAATTCAATTAAAAATTGTTTAATATTGTTTAATTCATAATTAAATAATCCTAAGTCCAATTTCAAAATGTGAAACATGTAATCCAACTAAAATTTGATGTTCTTTTCAAATATCCACTTTGTTATTTGTTTTGAACATTTTAAATGGTTGAAAACAACAAATACTTTTGTGTTCCCTGTAAGGCACCCAAAATTCCCTAAGTTAATAATAAAATTCTAAATTGCTACACCCTATTTTAATTTGATTCTAATGTTGTTATTTTGCTGTTTTCCTCATCCATGCATTATACTAAACCACTTTCACCTAATGGTTATTAGGAAAACAATTGTTTCAACCATAATTCATGGGCTTTTCATATGCAACTCAAATTGCATATGGGTCCATTTAAATTTGTTTATCTTGTCAACTAGTTTACCTTGAGGCATCTTTAAACTTGTCATGCATCCATATCTTGATCATGCTGGATCTTTTGCCGTAGTAGTAATTGTTGCATCCCGTTGTTTGTTCGAGGTTCGTTGCTTCTTCCCGGATAGGACGTTGAGATGATGTGAGCAACGACAAGTTCTGCTACCTTGCGGGATCTCAGGCAAGTATACTCACTTGCATGCCATATGGCTGCCTTTCATCACTTGCTACCGATTCTTTCCGTTGATTCTTTTCTGCTAGCCTTAGTGGTAGTTGTTTCTGTTACGAACCCATCACATGAATCCCTTAACCTTGATATTGCCTCACCTCCATACCTACAGCCTTTGTTTGTGCCTGTTCTTATCTAGCATGCTTAGGGTTGCTTTTGCTCGAGCCTGTTGTCGGTTACTTCTTTTACTATCGTACTATTATTGTTGTTACCGTACCGGGGGCTCGAATGTTAATCAATCAATCCTGTTAATGCTGCTGTTAATAATAATTTGATGATAAGGCACCGGCAGGAGGCCCTTTGTGGTTTTGAGGCCTGCTAGTGTCGACCCTAATAGGAAAAGGGTCTTGTCTACTGATCCATGATGAGCGCACTACCCGCATGTGGGAAGCGAGTATGGGCGCCCCCCTCAACTGACTCGATTCGCATCTCGTCCAAATCGCCGTACTAGTTCGGGTGTTCCATTTGCTGCATCATATGCAGGTACGAACCCTTGGCGCCAGGGTGGAACTTTCGTAGTCGGCATTTAGGGCGGCGTGGTCTTCCAGTGCTATGAGGGTCCTCCTTTTCTTCGGGGGGCTCGATTAGCCGCGCACGCACAGCACGCGGTGCTTTGGGCTTGATGCGAAGAAGGGTTGGTTGTGTAGAGTACCCCGCTTGGTGGGAGGCATCCCATCTGGCGGGTTATTCTTGCGTGTACGGCCAAATTGGTGCAACCCTGCAGGGATAATCTTCTCGAGAAGCCGTGTTTTCCGCGGTTATGGATTACTTGGTGAAAGTACTGGCTAACAAGTACTCAGGACAACTTAAACCTAATGATTAACAACCTTTCACCCAATGATTAACAACTTGACTAGTAATAGGCTTATTGACACAATAATCTGAATCATCATTAATCCAACTGTGTGAGTTATCCTCGGATTGCTTCTTTGGATAAGGGGCGAGATCCAGGATGGGTTTGTTTGAAGTTATCTTTCAGTTGGTTACAATCCACGATCTTATCCCTTTTCTGTTAGCCGGAAGTTGTAGTATCTCTCTGTAGTTGATTAGTGCAACCTGCTGTTGCTTATTTGCAATAACACCCTTCCTTTCCGTTGATCCTAAAGTATTTGTATCTTGTGATGACTGGCTACGCCGGTAATTTGTGAGTATGGGTTTTATCCCCCTTGCCAGTACTTAACCGTACTGACCCACGAATCTCTTTCGTGGCTGCATATTCAACATTGCAGTCAACAGGTTTGAAGTCTGACGACGTTAGCTTGGGAATCCCTCCGGCTTGGCCTGGGCAGGGATTGGACGCTCTCGGTTATCTTCAGGACTCTTAGTCCAATTGGTGTCTTGTCCGTAGACGGACGATGTGTTGTTTCTTCCGCTGTTATTTGGATCTTTGTATTGTATCAGTGGTATCCCTGACTCGTTGAGTCATCTTGTATCTATCTGTTTTCTGTTGTAATTGTGGAATATTCGTGAACTATTGTAATGTTATCATAAATGGCAACCTGGAATCGGTTATTATGCGGATTTGGCGGAAATGCTGAAATCTGCATAGTGCCCGATCTCGGGGCGTCACAGTATTGGTGGCCTGGCATGAAACGTGAAATTGCTCAATACGTTTCTGAATGCGACGTTTGTCAACGTGTTAAGGCAGTTCATCAGAAAACAGACGGTCTTCTACAACCTCTGAAAATTCCTGAGTGGAAGTGGGAAATGATTGAAATGGACTTCGTCACTGGTTTTCCAAAGTCCAAGAAGGGCAACGATGCAATCTTCGTTGTCATTGATCGTCTCACTAAGGTAGCTCACTTCTTTGCTGTCAAAGAAACAATCTCAGCTAGCCAGTTAGCAGAGCTCTACACAGCAAAGATTGTTCCTCTTCATGGTGTTCCATTGGAAATAAGCTCAGACCGTGGAAGCATATTCACTTCTCATTTCTGGAAAAGCTTTCAAGAAGCATTGGGCACCAAACTTCTGTTCAGCACAGCTTATCACCCTCAGTCTCAGGGGCAAGTCGAAAGAGTCAATCAGATTCTCGAGGATATGCTCAGAGCATGTGGTCTCTCCTTTGGCATGAAATGGGAGGATTTCCTTCCATATGCTGAATTCTCCTACAACAACAGCTACCAGGCAAACCTAGGTATGGCACCATTTGAAGCTCTCTATGGCCACAGATGCAGGAGTCCAATCAATTGGTCTGGAGCTGGTGAACGTTCACTCTTAGGCCCTGACATTGTTAAGGAAGCCGAGGAGAAAGTTCGCATCATTCATGACAATCTCAAGATTGCTCAGTCTCGTCAGAAGAGCTATTATGACAGCAAGCACAGGGATATGATCTATGCACCTGGTGACAAATCATATCTCTGTGTAACTCACCTCAGAGGCACTCATCGTTTTGGTGTGAAAGGAAAGCTTGCACCAAGATACATTGGTCCTTTCAACATCCTCTCAAGGCGTGCGGAAAATGCCTATCGTCTTGAACTTCCAGAAAAGCTATCCAAGGTGCACGATGTGTTTCACGTGTCACAGCTCAAGAAGTGTTTCAAAGATCCAGATCGTGCAGTTGATCATGATTCCATTGAACTGCAAGATGATCTCTCTTATGAGGAGCACCCTGTTCGTATTCTCGATGAGACCGAGCGTAAGACTCGCAACAAGAGAACCAAGTTCTTGAAAGTGCAGTGGTCGCATCATTCCGATAAAGAGGCAACATGGGAGACCGAAGAGGATCTTCGCAAGAAGTATCCGGACCTTTTCTCTTCTCCATAAGGAATCTCGGGGCGCGATTCCTTCAAGGGGGGGCGTTTTGTAACATCCCAAGTATGAAAAACTTACCATTTAGAATGTTTGATTTCTTGTTTATTAAAGTTTTGCATCATGTCATCATATTCATTGAATTGTTTTAATTTGTTTTCATTTGGTTTGCATCTGTTTTTCTCTGTTTTCACATTTGAAATTCAAACTTTATTCAAACATTTATTTCATACTTGCTCTGTTACAATCTTTTTCAAATAAAAGTTCAAATAAAAACAACCATTTGTTTCCAATTATTCCATAATGATCAACTAATAAAATGGTGGTTTTTATTTCAATTAATTACTTCCAATGTTATTTCAAATCAAATCCCAAACAGCACCCAATTTGAATTTATGAATATTACCAAAACAATTCAACTCAACTGTTCTAATTAGTAATAGGGTTCACCCTATTAAAATTGTTGTTTTCAATATTAATCAATTAATTATCAAATTCTTCAAATTTTAAACCAATTTGCAAACAGCAAATAAAAATTGAACATTTGAAAAACCAAAGTTGTCAAATGGTGGATGTTGACCTAATTAACTCCCATGAATTTTTCCTAATTTTTTTTCAACTCAAAAACCTATCTTTTTCTTCCTATTCTATTTGCTGCAAAAAAAAACAGAAGAACAAAAAAATAGAAAAAGGAAAAACAGACGCGCGCGCGGCAGCTAACCTACGCAGCCCAGCCCACTAACTTACCCGATGGCCCGCGTACCGCTTCGCTCGCGCACCCCCCTTCTGTTTCCAGTACGGCAGCGCATCGGGGGGTGCCACGGCGGCACTGTTGCACGCCGACGGCCGTCCTCGCTCCCTAGCCCCTATATAAGGAACCCTAGACCCCCCTGGCGCTGCCCTAACCTACCTACTCCTCTCTCCCTCGAGCTCCGCCGCCGATCGCCACCTCCCTGCCCCGATTACCCTCTCTCTGTATCCACCTTACCTCACCGGAGCGACGCCGCCTCGTTGCGCCACCACCCTAGCTAGCCACTGGAACCAGACCCCCACCTATCCCTCTACCTCCTGGACACTTCCACGAGCCCGGAGACGCACTGGATCCACGCCGCCATCCTCAACGTCGCCGCCGCCGTGTCTGCACCGGGCCTCTGCCACGATTACATCCGCGGTGAGCGCCACCGTGTTCTCTCCTCCCTCTCCCACCTCTGCATCTTGCTCGCAGCACACACGCACCCGTGCACTTACACCGCAAGCACCACGAGCCCGACAGCAGCATTGATCGCCGCCGTTGAGCCGCCGCGAGCATCTGTCAAGTTTCAGAAACTTTCGTTGTCAGTTAAAAGTTCAGATACGTGAACTGAACTGTCGGATATATACCAAATAGGGGTATAGAAGATGGTAGGCCAAGTGCCGGATTACCAGGGTGGCCTAAGTGGTAGTGGGCTTAGGTCCATTAGGCGGCCCAGTAATCCGACGCGCAGAAGCCGGATTCTAGAAGAACCCGGATCACAGCCCATGTGATCTGGCTTGGAGGAGAAGACGGATTCCTTGCTTTCCAAGTTACAAGTTACCGTAGTTTTCTAGGTTTCCTATTCTGTAAGCCCTAATCCGGCTATTATATAAAGCCGGACGGGAGATAGACAAAACAAGGAGAAAAACAGGGAAGCTCTACGCCAACTCGCCGAGAAGCTCATCCTCGTCGAGTAGCTTAGATCCATACCCTCACATTGTAACCCTGTTTACGGGCTTTAGTCCCAATTAGTGAGAAGTGCAGGAGTAGGCACGTCGTACTGTCGCGACGTACCGAACCTGGGTAAAATCCTGTGTTCTGTGTTACTACGCTATCCCGTTACCCCACGTCTCTACCGTAGTCTCATGGCACCCCCGTCTATGAAAACTACTACGATGTCTCGACAGTTGGCGCCCACCGTGGGGAAAACGACGTCAGGCGTAAGATTCCGATCTGGGATACTCGGCGGAATTGGAAGATCAATCACTGTCGGAAGCTTGGAATTCGACAACGACGTCGGGCGCTTCCTCGACAACGGATCCTACATACCGGCGCAAAACCACCTGGTAAGTGCCTGCGTGCTACCGATAGGATCTGCTAACATCTTTATCGGGCTAACTGCAGAAGCAATGGGGTTTTGCGGTGGAAGCAAATTTATCCCACCCGCCCTATACCCAGTCAAAGATGACTATGATGCCGGATTCTGCTCAGATCGCCGACACAAAAGTGATACACACTTAATCGGCATGGTGCAATCCGAAATCGCCGAAAACACGGATGATGGAAATCCCGTGCAAGAGGCAGACAACAACGCACCCGTTATGGAGACGGAAGATCAAACACCCGTCACAGAGGCGGAAGATCCGACATCCGCCAACAAGACGATGAACTCGGAAGCAGAATCCGTGCTTGCCGCCATTGAGGCGAGGTTGGAGTCGGAAACCGGATCGGATAACTTCGACTCTGAAGACGAAGATGAGGACGCCTTCGTAAGAAAGGTTAAATCCTTTCAAGAGGGATTCCATGAAGTCTTAATGGCAAAACCGGCTGATACCACGGACGCCGGCAGCCAGGAAAGCCCTAAAACCCCTCCGCCAGTAGAAGAGAGAGAAGACGGAGAAACTTCTCCGATATTCCCCAATGTCAAGGAGATGACAGAAGATGAGCCTGTCAAAAAACCTCCCTCTTCCAAGAAAAAGCACCGTGCTTCTAAAAAACTCCAATACAAAATCCGGAAGAAAAAATCAGCTGATCTCGCTGATGAAAACCTGGAAGTTGGAGATGTTAGCGAAACAAAGCCTGCGGAGAAGAAATCTAAGGAAATCACTGCTCCGCCAATGACGGAACAGGAAGAGCAAGAGCTATTGCAAACACCAGTGGGACCAGATGAACCCCCTGAGATGCTGGAAGCCAGGAGACAAGCTTTCCAACGGCAACAGCAACATCTACTCAGATCTCGGCAACATCTCCAACAAACCCATAATGACATCAAAGTCATGAAGGAAGAAATAGAGGAGTACGAGAGAAAGCATAGATCCGCGTTAAAACCTACTAGGTTACCCGGAATCGCAAGACCGGAAGAACTGCCGCCAAAAGTAAGGTTCCATAACCCATCTTGGCAAAAGCAGGTAACCGGCAAAGATGCCAAGGGCGAACCAATATACAAGACCGCAGCAGAAAACGCGGAAGCAGCGTTCGCGGTTCTTAACAACGATCTGTATTCCAACGGGGAAAAACTCCAAGGGGTGTATGCTTTCCTAGGAAAAGCATTGCAACAACAACAGCGCGCTCAAGAGCGATCAGGGAGGCTGCATGATAACTCCGCCCTATGCAAGACAGCTACTTGCGCTGCTGGAGCACCTGGACCGGAAGAACCCGGGGATTCAGACAACTCAAAAGATAAAAAAGAGGATCCGAGAAAAGACAAGAAAAACCCCGACAACCGGGATGCAGCGTCTAAAACCGGATCCCATCTCCCGAAAGATGGGTATAAACCCCATGATCGGGAAGACAAACACCGGAAAGACGGCAAAATAATGCCACCTCCGAGAAACCCAGCTGAGAAAGCTGGAAGATACGATATACCTCACAGGCGTGAGAGATCCCGGACACCGCCTAAGGACAAAGAAAGGCACAGGAGCAGAACTCCGCCTAACCCAAAAGGGCGTGAACACGGAAGAGATAGAAACAATCCCGGAAGAGCGCGTTCGCACAACAATGGAAGAGAAAGGAGCAGATCCCCTTCCGTCCATTCAGCCGGAAGATATTCTGCACACATTGACAGAGCAGAAAAAGATGATCTATACTTTGGTCCTAAATGTTTTACCGACAGGATCCGAAGAATAACGCTGCATTCTGGCTTTGCCAAGGTCGGTCCAACGTACCAGAAATACACTGGCAGCACAAACCCGGATACCTGGCTCTCGGATTACTATACAGCCGTCAAGATCAACAATGGGACAGACCTGGAAGCTGTCAAGTTTCTTCCCCTAATGCTGCTGGATGGAGCCAGAGATTGGATCAATGGATTACCGTCACGAACAGTCGATAGCTGGGACGATATGGCTAGAGTATTTACTCAGCATTTCCGGGGAACATACAAACGCCCGAACAGCATCAACCAGCTAAACCGTTGCACGCAATTTGAGGATGAACCATACGTGGATTTCATCTCAAGATGGACAGCAATGAAGAATAGTTGCTCTGGAGTAACTGACGTACAAGCAATGCATGCTTTCGTCAATGGCCTAAAACCCGGACTTGTACCGTTCATGGTGGGTTCCAAAAAGCACAAGGATCTCGGATCCATGCTTACAACCGCCAATGAGCATGCCGCAGCCGAGGATGACATCAGAGCAAGAGGAGGCAATATTGAATCGTTGATACTTGCCAAGAAAACCCCTCGTTCTGACAAAAAAGCCACTCCAGAAACAACGACAAAGCCCAAAGAGGTGAACATAGCCTTTGGAGGAGAAAAGGGAAATAAGTGGAAAGGACGCAACCCAGATCCAATCAATTACACTCCAGAGGAGTGGGAAAGGATTAAGTCGGAACCTTGCGTTCACCACTCGCAATTTGGGAAACCCACCCATACAAACGCGCAATGCCGGCTAAATAAGCACATGAAGGGCACTGCAGGGTCCGGAAATAAAGGGAAGGGTTCCAAAAGGAAACCCGCCAAACAAAAGCCAGAAGCTGACAAAGAAGACAGTGAATCGGACACTGACGAAAAAATCCAGGAACAGCAGCGTAAAGGCGAACCCAAGTTTCCGAGGGTTGATGGAGAAGCAATGCTAACTTTCTTAGCAACCCCATCAGCAAAGGTGGCAAAAAGAACACTTCGAGAAATAAACGCGGTTGTGCCGGAAACCCTGAAATTCTTGAAGTACTCTAACACACCGATAGTCTGGGATCAGTCTGATCATCCCGGAAATATCCATGAACCCGGCACACAAGCTCTTGTTGTAAGCCCTATTGTTCAAAATACCAGGCTAAGAAGAGTGCTGATGGATGGAGGATCCAGCATTAATATAATGTACCTGGATACACTGAAGCACCTGAAGATTTCCGAGTCTCAGCTCAACTACAACAATATACGCTTCCATGGTATCGTCCCTGGCAGGCAAGCACGATCCCTAGGAGAAATTTCCCTAGATGTCACCTTCGGAGATAAAGATCACTTCCGGCAGGAAAGAGTATCCTTCGAAGTAGTGCCGTTTGAAAGCGTGTATCACGCAATACTCGGACGTCTAGCTTTCGCCAAATTCATGGCAAGATCCTGTTATATTTATAACAAGCTGAAGATGCCAGGACCCAAGGGAGGAGTAATCACTATAGCTGGTGATTTTAAGCTGGCAAATGAGTTGGAAAAAGAAAACGCCCTTTGCGCTCAGAGAGTTATAGCAAAGGAAGAACTGAAGGAATTAGCCAAGGAGGTATCGCCGTCAGAAATGCCGGCAGGAAAAGAAACTCGGAAGCCAACAGACAGCTTCAAGGCATCCGAGAATACAAGACAGGTAATCCTAGATCCCAAAGATCCGACAAAATTTGTCGTCGTAGGGACTGGGATGACTGACAAATAGGAAGGCGAGCTCATCAAGTTCCTCCGTGAGAACTGGTATATTTTTGCCTGGTGTCCAGCGGACATGCCAGGTGTACCCAGGGAACTTGCTGAGCACCAACTTAAGGTTATTCCTGGATCAAAACCCGTCAAACAAGGTCTCCGTCGATTTGACGGAAGAAGACGGAAGGCTATTGGCAAGGAAATTATCCGGCTTTTAGCAACGGATTTCATCAAGGAAGTGATCCATACTGACTGGTCCGCAAATCCGGTATTAGTACCGAAGAAAGACACTACTGCTCTTAGAATGTGTATAGATTACACAGGCTTGAACAAATTGTGTCCGAAAGATAGGTTCGCATTACCGCGAATCGATCAAATAATAGATGCTACAGCAGGCTCTGAGCTTTTGTGCTTTTTGGATGCATACTCCGGGTACCACCAAATACGCATGAAAAAGGAAGATCAAATTAAGACTTCTTTCATAACCCCATACGGGACGTATTATTACGTAACCATGCCGTTTGGCCTGAAGAACGCAGGTGCAACCTACCAGCGTTGCATGCAACATTGTTTGCATAGTCAGATTGGAAAAAATGTCCATGTTTATGTGGACGATATTGCTGTCGTAACCAAGGAAAAAGATACACTCCTTGAGGATTTGCGAGAAACTTTCGAAAACTTACGCATCTACAAGATGAAGTTGAATCCATCTAAGTGCGTATTCGGGGTTCCCTCAGGAAAACTTCTGGGTTTCATCGTTTCTCACAGAGGAATAGAAGTTAACCCGGAAAAGATCAAGGCAATCTTGAACATCACAAAACCTACCTGTGTCAAAGATGTCCAAAGATTGACGGGTTCCGCAGCTGCCGTTAGCAGATTTATTAGTCGGCTGGGGGCTAAAATCTTAACATTATACAAGTTGTTGAAGAAATCCGACAAAGTCAAGTGGATAGCAAAGCTTTGGAATACATAGCAGTTATGTCTCTTCTATACTTAGTTCAATATCTATGTAAACATCTTTTGAGATCATGAAATAAAGTTGTTGGATTTCTGGTATCCATGTTTTTTACATGTTCATTATAGTAAAAGCATGTTTCCACCTTCTCTATTTCCCAATGATCTTACAAAATACTCAATGTTAACCCGAATTGTGCCTGCGTGCTCGGCGTTAAAAAACTGAATGATTTCAGCCTGTTAATGGCTAAAGGAAACTCGGATTGTGCCTGCGTGCCCAAGTTTCAAGAAAGTTCCTTACAAATCTTTAAGCATTACCTGATCGAATATATGTTGGGTCACTGGATCTGGTTAGTAAAAATGCCTTTAGTATGGTCCATGTTTTCGAGTTCTAACTGATTGGTTATACCCAGTTACTCGTCATGATGATCATAATGCTATCGAGTCATTTAAAACACTAAAGACAGTCAAAACACACATGCCAGAGAACTTAGTAGATAAGGGAGCAATTCAACCCGACAAACTTGCAAGGAATGTCATAATTCAAAGCTGCAAAAGGCGGAGTTCTTGTTTCGACAAATGAAATAGAAGCGTTACAATATGAATTACAGTGTAAATAGCGCTCCTATTATACAAATCCATCATCCAGGTTAGAGGCAGTCCTTCAAGCATCCGAGTCTTCCTCGCTGCTTTCATCTTCGGGGACCGCGGGAACCTCTTCTTCTGGATAAGTGATAGAAATGTTAACCATGGAAGCAATCTTGGTGGCGTGGCCTTTGACTTCATCAAAGATGGCGGTTCGCTGATCCTCTGTATACCCTTGAGGGACACCAGAGGCCACGCGCCAAGATTTCGCGTCAGGATAGTGCAGGCGCATAAGGCCTAGTGCCATGCGCGCACCACCTCGTGCATCGGAGCGTAGGATGAATTCCTTCGATCCCGCAACTTCCATGATGGCACCCGGAAGTTTGTAAACTTCCGAGAAATCTATAGTACTTGCGGGAAGGAACTTATTAATCAATTGCATTCCTGCATTTCTGATCGCGTTCCATACTTCTCCAAAAGCTCGGATTTTCTCAATCCGAGAAATGCCTGGAATATTCCCTGTTTTGATGGCAGAAACAAGTTTAGGCCACAAAAGAAAAGGAAGTAAGACATGGAGAAATTGGTAAAAGGAACTAACTTACCAAGAACCTTGTCAATTTCGGTGCCTTCTTTCATGCGCGGGAATAGCATACTTTCAAAATCATGGATAATAGATTTATTTTCCGCCGCTTGCAAAGAAGCCTGGGATTGAGCAATCCCAAGGGCCAGATTACTGGCCTCCAGGTCTTTTTCAACTTTCGTAAGTTCCTTGCGAAGGCTCGAGTTTTCTGCACGGAGCCGAGATACATTGCTAGCGTCCTTGGCTATTTTGTTGGCTTTTGCTAAAGCAGCTAGGGGACACAAAAACATCTCGAGCTTATGAAAATTCGGGACAAATGTTATCCGGATAAAAACTGCAGAGAATACATACCTGTTGTTTTAGACAATTGTAGCTGAGATGACGCCAGCTCGTTGCTTCTCAACTCAATCATGGATTGAAGGGTTTTTACTTCTCTACTTTTGAGATTAAGCTTCTTAAAAACTTCCAAGTTTATGGCATCTGCGGAATGCTGAATACGGAAATGAAAGCCAAAATGCTTAAGTATGAACAAGCATATGATAAAACATTAAGAAGAATTCAGATTTTCAACTTAATGCTTGGGGGCTAGAGGTATCACCTGGCTCATTTCTCGCAAGTCGGCCAAGTGCTCGTTGAATTCTTTGGCATATTCAGTAAAAAGAATCCAAACATGATGAAGGCCATCTTGTAAGACCTGGCGAGGGTTAAATACAATATCATTGCGAACCACTAATCCACCTTGTGGCCAAGGACGAATTAGAGGGGCAGGAGCGAAGAACTTTTTAGCCTCCGGACGAATATATCCGAGATCGCCGAACGGTTCTTCTTTTATCCGGATGTTACTGTCCAAATTGGAGACGGGTTCGTTTCCAGCAGAGGTCCGGAGATTTTCGCCTGTCTGAGCTTCCGTTCTATTCCTCGGGCCCATGGCTGCAGAAGAAGATTCTTCTTTGATAGCAGCCTTATGTTTCTTCAGCTTCTTTGTTTTCAAAGGAGTTGGGGCAAGACTGCAAGAAGAATATCCGAGAGTTAAAAATCTCGAAGAACTGAAGGAGGATGGTAACTAGGAAAAACCCGGTAAAATACCTGGAGGTGGCGACAGGAATTCCGTCAACAGTTACCATTTTCTCGAAAGTCACCTGCCTTTTGCGCTTCCGGTTGTTGTAAAACCTAGCATGTATTTCGCTGAGTTCGGCATCGGAAGCAAGATCATTCCCTCCGAGTTCGTTGAACTAGGAAAGAATTCACAACATGATCAAAAGGTGGAGATACAAGTTAATCTGAGGAAAACTCGGAAACGAGGAAAGTACAAATACCTTAGGAACTCGATTTTCCACGTGATAAATGGCTAGGTTTTCTTCGATTTGGGCGCTGGAGGCAACTAGCTGATGAAGTCGCTTTATAAAATCTTTCTTGGTATAGGCTTTATCTGTTCCCCTCATGCTATCTTCTGGCCCTTGGTATTCGCAAAGAAGCCGGGAACGAAATGAAAGGGGTTGAATGCGACGTCCGAACCAGCATAAAACAGTGTCTTTCCCAGTTAAGGAAGGTTTGGAAGAAGTAAGCTTGGCAATACGGCGCTTTATCTTCATTAAATTTTCCGGCAATGTCTCAACTGCTTCAGCTGTCCAACTCTCTCGAGGAATGGCGGCGGAATTAACGAATGAAGGAACCCCGATTTCCTTTCTAGGGAATGGGATGTCCTGATGATAAAAGAAGGAACCCAGCCAGGATTTGGTGGGTTCTGGCATTTGTATTCTCGGGTACCAATCCTCTCTATTTTTCCGAAGAATAAAAGACATGGTTCCACAGATAGGGGAAATACCTTCTGTGATGTTATGTTTTACTTCAAAACAGTATTGCCAAAAATCTAGACTAGGATTTGTTCCGAGATATCCCTCAAAAAGGGCTTGGAAGCTAGCTAGATAGAGGATGGAATTTGGAGAGAGGTTATGTGGTTGGACGCCGTAATAGTTAAGGATGTCTATGAAGAAGGCGGAAGGCGGTAAACCCATACCTCGCGTAATGTGAGATGTAAGGAGGACACACTCTCCGTCTTTTGGTCTGGGCTCGAGTTCACCATCTGACTTTCGCCATTTGCCTTTAACTATCAATCCCTCTTTTGACATTTGTCGAAGGAGGACGAGGGAAGAGTTACTCGGACTCCAGTTGCCGACAAATTCTGCTTCTCCAGCGGTGGCGAGTTCGTCGCCAAGGAGTTGAATTTTCTCCTCCGCCGTTTCTGGAGCAAACGGCGGGGAGGCTGCGGAGCTCGATCCCGCAACGTCCGCGGCGGCGGAAGGATTTGCGTCACCCGCCGCGGAGGCCGTGGTCTTCTCCGGCTCGTCGCCGGTGTGCTTGGGCGATCCCAGTTGCGGATCTAAATCGCTGATGAGCTCGTTGATGGCGGCGCGGGTCGGCGATGACGGCGAGGAGGCCATCTCGTGATGGCGCGTTGCGTTCCGGTGT
Source organism: Alopecurus myosuroides (assembly GCA_028641055.1). Classification (NCBI taxonomy): domain Eukaryota; kingdom Viridiplantae; phylum Streptophyta; class Magnoliopsida; order Poales; family Poaceae; genus Alopecurus; species Alopecurus myosuroides. The sequence continues at coordinate 275,755,640 of CM054057.1, read as the reverse complement.
GCTTGGATGCTAAGAGCGCCTGGGACAAGTGCTTTGCTCTCGAGCTCGTTCGCGTCAATGGCGTGGGCAGTGGGGAGTGAGGAAAGTTTTCGTTGAGGACGAGGACGGCTATTTATAGCCGGAAAACCATTTAGATGCGTGCCAACGGCTATTTTGACCGTTGGATGTTTGCCGCGTGTCGCTCGCCGGAAAATCCGTGAAATGAAACGACGGAGTAATGATGATTATCTCCTCGTTTCCCGCGCGAATCTGTCAGAGATACGTTTCTGAGTTTTTCCGAGTAAATCTCAAACGTCGCTTACATCAGCATGATTGAGTGCGCTGACGTAGGAAGTTTCTTCTCCGCGAAGGATTGTGATAGAAAAGCCGGATTTTTAGGATTCCGAGTTTCATGCCACCATATTTTTCAAATGAAGAATAAGAAGAATCAAGACTGCTGAATCAATATTTCTCGGACAAGGAACATTTGGCGAATAGCGGAGAATCAGAGTTTTGATCCTTCTTGGGGGCTACTGTCGGATATATACCAAATAGGGGTATAGAAGATGGTAGGCCAAGTGTCGGATTACCAGGGTGGCCTAAGTGGTAGTGGGCTTAGGTCCATTAGGCGGCCCAGTAATCCGACGCGCAGAAGCCGGATTCTAGAAGAACCCGGATCACAGCCCATGTGATCTGGCTTGGAGGAGAAGACGGATTCCTTGCTTTCCAAGTTACAAGTTACCGTAGTTTTCTAGGTTTCCTATTCTGTAAGCCCTAATCCGGCTATTATATAAAGCCGGACGGGAGATAGACAAAACAAGGAGAAAACAGAGAAGCTCTACGCCAACTCGCCGAGAAGCTCATCCTCGTCGAGTAGCTTAGATCCATACCCTCACATTGTAACCCTGTTTACGGGCTTTAGTCCCAATTAGTGAGAAGTGCAGGAGTAGGCACGTCGTACTGTCGCGACGTACCGAACCTGGGTAAAATCCTGTGTTCTGTGTTACTACGCTATCCCGTTACCCCACGTCTCTACCGTAGTCTCATGGCACCCCCGTCTATGAAAACTACTACGATGTCTCGACATGAACCTTACCTTGTGTGCGTGCGGTATACTGACAAGAACCGCTCGCTCGCCCCAGTGGCAACGCCATAGCACGCGCACGGGAGAGGCCAGGGTTCGAGCCCTGGCTCTCGCTCGGGATTTCCCAACCTTTTTTTTGCACCGAGCGCTGACAGGGTGGCCCCCCTGTCAGCCACTCTGTTGCCACGCAAGCACCCAGTGGCCCTAGGCCCACTGGCAGTGTCTAGGGTAGATCCCTGTGCGGTACAAAAATGTTTTCCAGCTTTTCTGTTTTAAAACAAGCCCTTTTGAATTACAGATTGGTCCCTAAAACTAAAACCCTAATAACTTTTATTTTATAATTCCAAATAATAAAAATAAAATATGTGCACTGCCCCAAATTCAATTATCTATCTAATGGTAACATTTGTTTTTTGTTTTGAATGTTCCAAATGCATTTCAAATTTGAATTCAAACAATTCATTTGTAATTTGCTAAAATCCATAACTAATTCATACTTAATCCAAATAATGCAAATAAAATATGTTTTCCATGCTATTTCAAACCACCTTTTCAAATATAAATTTTGTTTCATGTTTTGAATAATTTAAATTGCTTAAATAATTTAAACCTTGTTTAAATCATTTAAATTTGATAAAATCATAACTTGCTCAAATTAAATTATTTTTGAACATGCAAAATATGTTTTCAAACTAGAAAAGTATAAACTTTTCAAATATGAACTTGAATTTATGTTTGGAACAAATAAAATTCAAATAATTTTCAAACTTGTTTTAAATTCATTTAAAATTTGTTTAATCTTGTTTAAGTCATAATAAATTCACCCTAACTCCTTTTCAATATTTGAAACATGTAATCCAACTAAAATTTTGTATTCTTTTCAAATATGAATTTTGCTATTTATTTTGCACAATTTAAATTGGTGAAAACAACAACTATTTGTGTAATTCCTTTAAGGAACCAAAAAATTCCCTAACTTAATAAATAAATTTCTAAATTGGTAAACCTTATTTCCAATTGGTTCTATTGTTGTTATTTCATTGTTTTCCTCATCCATGCATCATACTAATCCACTTTCACCTGTTGGTTAATTGGAAAACAATTGTTTCAACCAAAATTCATGGGCTTTTCATATGCAACTCAAAATTGCATATGTGTCCATTTAAATTGTGTTACCATGTCAACTAATTCATTCTGATGCATCTATTAAATTGACATGCATCATCCCATGATTGTGCACTATGCCATGATATTGATTGTTTATCTTTCTGCATTGTCTGTTTGCTTCTTCTCGGATAGACGACGACGTTGAGACAGACGATACTTACGACACCCCTTCTGAGGATCTAGCTCAGTACCAGGCTGCTGAGTTTGCAGGCAAGTTATCACTCACATGAACCATCATGTTCCTTTCAACATTGGTTACCGATACTTTCCGTTGTCTATTTATGCTAGCCATATGTATCGTTGCTTCTGTTACGAACCTATCACATGAATCCCTTAACCCTGATATTGCCTCACCTCCACTCCTACAACCCCATTGTTTGAGCCAGTGTCTTACTAGCATGCTTAGGTTGTTTTGCTCGAGTCTGTTACCCGTTACTTTCTGATTACTATATTCTATTATGTTCTGGGGGCTCGATGTTAATCAATCAACCTGTTAATAATAATATGCTGATAAGGCACCGGCAGGAGGCCCTGTGTGGTTTCGAGGCCTGCTAGTGTCGACCCTAATAGGAAAAGGGTCTTGTCTACTGATCCATGATGAGCGCACTATCCGCATGTGGGAAGCGTGTATGGGCGCCCCCCTCAATTTGATTTGATTCGCATCTCGTCCAAATCGCCTCATTTAGTTCGTGTTTTCCATTTGCCGCATGCATGTTTTTGCGAGCCCAGCGCAGGGTGGAACTTTTGTAGTCGACACATAGGGGGACACGTTCTTAGAGTGCTATGAGGGTCCCCTTTCTTCGGGGCTCGATTAGCCGTGCGCCCAAGGTGCTTTGGGCTTGATGCGAAGAAGAGTTGAGTTGTGTTGAGTGCCCCGCTTGGTGGGAGGCATCCCATCTGGCGGGTTATTCTTACGTGTACGGCCAAATTGGTGCACCCCTGCAGGGATAAATCTTCTCGAGAAGCCGTGTTTTCCGCGGTTATGGTTGACTTGGTGAAAGTACTGGCTAACAAGTACTCAGAACAACTTGCACCTAACTAATGATAACTTGACTAGTAATAGACTTGTTGACACAACAACTTGATCCATCATTCATTAATCCAACTGTGTGAGTTATCCTCGGATTGCTTCTTCGGATAAGGGGCGAGATCCAGGATGGGTTTGTTTGAGGTTATCTTTCAGTTGGTTACTATACGCTATCTTATCTTCTTTCTATTAGCCGGAAGTGGTAGAATCTCTGTAGTAGTTAGCGCAGCCAGTTGCAGCATCTTTTATATCCCCTTTCTTCCGTTGAACCCAAGGCATCTGTGCTTGGTGTTGACGGGCTACACTTTGGTGAACTGTGAGTCTTGCTTGCCAGTACGTTTATGTACTGACCCCTTTGGGGCTGTGGTTTCCGCAGACTACGCTTACGAGGATCCCAGTGACGGCTACTACGTGGAGTTTGACGAGGCTGCTGACGAGTAGGTAGCGGACCCGGGCAGGATCCGAGACTACGTGGATGGGCTCCGTCTTTCTTTCAGTTCCCGGCTTCTTAAGCCTATTTGGATTTTGTCTGTACTCAAACCCTTTGAATGCTTCCGCTGAGATGTAATGATGTTATGTTGGGACATGTGTCCTCTGGATGATTGTATTTGCTATCTCTGCTCTAGTGAGAGCTATTTGCAACTTATTTCAATCTTTTGTGTCTTAGAGATATGTTGTGCTATCATTCTGTTACAAGCCGTTGACGTACCATGTGTGTATGGTATGAAGTACGTCAATGGTAGTGTCCTGATTTCTATGGGATAGTTTACGTCGACGCTGAACAGATAGGGGTTGGTTGTCACACACACGTGTGTTGGCCTACTCGTAAGAGGACGCGGGTGCCGGTAAGCCCCGTAATCCAATCTACTACTGTTCAACGGAACGGCGAGTATCCTTTAGAAGTCCGGGTGCGACAGCCTCAAAGGTGGGACTAAGGAGAAAGTGAATGCCCTTTTGCGGAAACTTGATGATGCTAACTCTCTTGTCGATGAAAAGGAGCAAATTATCATTACCTTGGAAATACATGGAGGTCACTCTTGCAATGATAAAGAGCTTGAAAAGGCTCTTGAGAATGAGCGTTCCATTCGTGCCTCTCTTGAGGAGAAATTATCTAGTCTTGAAGAAAATTCTGCCATGAGTGTCTCTAAGCTTAGGAAGGATAATGAACAATCTATTGCTCTTATTAAAACACTTGAAAATGAAGAGTTGAAGCTAGGAATTGCTCACGGGGAACTTGTTACTAGTCATGAAAAACTAGAAAAGGAGTTCACGTCTCTTAAAGAAATTCATGACAAGCTAACCAAATCTCTTGACAATCTCCTAGCTCAACAATCAAATAAGCAAGTCATGTCATTTTCGTCTACTAGCATTAGTACTTTGCCTAGCAATTCTTGTGGTGCAACTAATCTTGTAGGAAGTGAGAAGACTCTCAATGAGGTGGCTCCTCAAAGATTCAAGAATGGAAAGGAGGGACTTGGCTATGTAGCTAAGTCAAAGAAGAAGTACAAGAAGAACAAGAAGAAAGTCACTTATTCCTCACAAGAAGTAAGATTTGTGAAATAGGGAGAGGTGATCAAATAGAAGGAGACCAACACCATTGTGGGTGGTGAAACCTCTAGGGGGAGCACCACTCATAATGAATTTGCCGGGAAATACAACCCATCTTATGTTCTTATGAAATCTAGAGATGGTCATGTGTATGCTAAGTATGTTGGTACTTCTTATGGTGATGATTATAATTGGAATATTTGGGTTCCAAAGACCCTTGTTGCTAAGAAAAGAGGACCCATTCAACGATGGGTACCTAAATCAAGACACTAATATATTGTAGGGAAGTGCTTCTGAATCGAGCAAATGGACGGTGGATAGTGGTGCATCCCAACATATGACCGGAAGCAAGGACGCAATGAGTGATCTTAATACTCCATTACCTCATCTCAATTGCGTTACTATTGGTTATAACTCCGAACTAAAGGTATTGGGACGAGGCAAGGTAGAAATCTCAAATGACTTGGCAATTGAGAATGTTCTCCTTGTCGAGTCCCTTGGCTATAATCTCATCTCAGTTCTTCAACTTGCAAAAAGCGGTTTTACCTCGTTCTTTAATAAAGAGAATGCGATTGTCACTTGGGAGACGACTCTTAAAGTAGATTCTGTTGGGCATGTCGAGAACCGCATGTATGTAGTGGACTTCTCTAAAGGAGACACGTGTGCTGCGACATGCCTAATGGCTAAAGTTGATGTGGGTTGACTATGGCATCACCGGTTAGCTCACACCAATATGATGACGTTGCATGACCTTCAAAGTGGTAATCATGTTCTAGGACTAACGAATGCTAAGTTTGCCAAAGATTGTGTGTGTATCTCTTGCGTTCTTGGAAAGCAACATGGAGAAGATCACCCCACCAAGACCAACATCACCACCTCAAGAATCCTGGAGCTCATTCACTTGGACCTATTTGGTCCCCTATCATATGATAGTCTTGGAGGCAAGAAGTATTGCTTGGTGATTGTGGATGATTACTCAAAATATAGTTGGGTGTATTTCTTCACGGGGAAGAGTGAGACTCAAAAGAGGGTCATCGAGTTCATCACTTTGGTGGAGCGCCAACATAATGCGAGCATCATGGCTATCCGAAGTGATAATGGCTCCAAGTTCAAGAACTACACCGTGGAGGGGTTTCTTAGCAAAGAAGGAATTGCTCATCAATATTCCACTCCCCACCCCCCTCAACAAAATGGTGTGGCAGAGAGAAAGAACCAGTCACTAATGGATGCGGCAAGAACCATGATTGTGGAGTTCTCTTCTCCTTATAACTTTTGGGCCGAGGCCGTCTCCACCACTTGTCATGCTAGCAACCGGTTGTATCTCCGCAAGATCTTGAACAAGACCCCTTATGAGATTCTCACGAACAAGAAGCCGGATGTTTCATACTTCAAGGTCTTTGGGTGCATGTGCTTCATTCGTAAGAGAGGTAAACGCTTGTCAAAATTCGAGACCAAGTCATATGAGGACATTTTTGTTGGTTATGCCACAAACGCTCACGCCTATAGAGTCTACAAAAAGTCCACCAGACAAGTTGAAGAAGCTATAGACGTGGTGTTTGATGAGGATAATGGGTCCCAAGGTGGCCGTATAGATCATGGTGTTGTAGGAGATGCAATTACTCCCATCGTTATAAGAAGAATGGGGACTGGTGAAATAATCCACATTGAGGGTTACCGGATGACGGAGGGAGAAGGACTATGCTCTACTCAAGTGGAGCCATTGACTACAGCCATGTATACTCAAGCTACCCAACAAGATGCACCAAGCCCTCAAGCTTCAAATCAAGGCCAGGCCAATGATCAAGATCATTCCATCGATCAAGGCCAAGCTAACACTCAAGGACAAGCTCATGATCAAGGACAAGCTCACAATGAAGGACAAGAACAAGACACTCATGTTGGTGATAGAACCCAACACATAAGAGATCCATCTCCCGTTGATGAACAAGCTCAAGGGCAAGAAGGACATGACTCCGATGATGAAGGTCATGATCAAGTCATATCAAAGGAGACTTTGGAGGAGATGCTAGCGCGTAGGGTGAAGAGAAGGCTAGATAATCTTGCGCGTTCCGGTCACACGGAGGACATGATTCTTGGAGAATTTCATGGAAGGGTTGTCACAAGGAGGCAATTAACGGATTTTAGCAAGGATCATGCTTTTGTCTCTCAAATTGAGCCCAAGAAGGTCTATGAAGCGCTTGAAGATCAAGATTGGCTTGAAGCTATGCAATATGAGCTCAACAACTTCGAGCGCAATAAGGTGTGGAAGTTGGTGCCAAGACCCAAGGATTGCAAGAACGTCATCGACACCAAGTGGATCTTCAAGAACAAGCAAGATAAATATGGCATCGTCATTCGCAACAAGGCAATATTCGTGGCTCAAGGTTTTTCTCAAGTCGAAGGTGTCAATTTCGGTGAAACTTTCGCTCCCGTAGCTCGTCTTGAATCAATTCGTATCTTGATTGCATATGCTTCTCATCATAATTTCAAACTACAACAAATGGATGTTAAAAGTGCTTTATTAAATGGTCCCATCCATGAGTTGGTTTATGTCAAGCAACCTACGGGTTTCGAGGATCCCAACCACCCCGATTATGTCTACAAACTCGATAAGGTGCTCTATGGACTTAAACAAGCTCCGCGTGCGTGGTACGAGCATCTTAAAGAGTTTCTAGTGGATCGTGGGTTCAATGTTGGTTTAATAGATCCCACCCTTTTCACCAAAAAGGTTGGAGGTGACTTGTTCATATGCCAACTCTATGTGGATGATATCATTTTTTTGTTCTACTAACACCGCATTCAATGATGAGTTTTGCAAGCTTATGCGGATAAATTCGAGACGTCTATGATGGGCGAGTGGAGTATTTTCTTGTCTTTGAGATCAAGCAACACCCCGAAGGCACATTCATCAAGCAAGCCAAGTATACTCAATATATTCTCAAACGATTCAACATGCATGATGCCAAGCCGATGAAAACCCCCATGTCCACGACTATTGACTCGAAGCCCGACCCGAATGGTAAAGAGGTAGATCAAAAGGTGTACCGCTCCATGATTGGATCTTTGCTCTACCTTTGTGCATCTAGACCCGATATCATGTATAGCGTAGGTAAATGTGCAAGGTTTCAAGCCTCTCCGAGACAAAGTCATTTTGAAGCGGTTAAGCACATCTTTCTCTATTTAGTTCATACCCGAAACTTTGGTCTTTGGTATCCCAATAGTTCAAGCTTTCAGCTCATTGGGTATTCGGATGAGGACTATGCGGGCGAGAAGACAGATAGAAAGTCTACATCTGGTGGTTGTCAATTTCTTGGCCGCTCATTGGTATGTTGCTCTTCCAAGAAGAAAAATTGCATCGCCCTCTCCACCACCGAGGCCGAGTACATATCCGCGGCAAGTTGTTGTGCTCAATTGCTATGGATGCGGCAAACTTCGCGAGATTAAGGTATCGACTTCGACAAGGTCTCCCTCTTGTGAGACAATGAGAGTGCTATCAAGATCGCCTACAATCCCGTTCTTCACTCCAAGACGAAGCACATTGAGATACATCATCATTTCATTCAGGATCATGTTGAGAAGGGCGATATTGAACTTTCCTATGTGCCGACCAAGGATCAACTTGCGTACATCTTCACGAAGGCCCTTGATGAACCAAGATTTCGTGGATTTAGGAATGAACTAAATGTTATCCATGCGTCTAACTTCTCTTAAACCCTTGCATAGATACCTTCACTACACTTGTTATCTAGGTTTAGATGTAGGCATGTACATAGGGGGAGCGTATTTACAATCATGAACCAACACTCCTCATATCATGCGCAAAACAATCAAAACTTCATGCATATCTAGTCATTATGTGACTTATTGTGCTTAAACGTGAGTCATGATTTTGGGCCCAAGATATATCTTCGCGGCTCCTTGGTACACACTCAAACACGGTGGCTCCAGCCACCAACATTTCTCTCTTTTATTATGTTGCTTGTCTCGTTTGCTCTTTTCTCGTTTTTGTGTTTGTGTGCTCATTGCCCTTTTTTTTGTTTTTGTTTTTGTTTTTGGTGGCTCACATCTTTTATCTTATTTCTCAAAAACTCGGCGTGTGCGGGAACCCCGGAAATTCCGGCCCCATGATACTTGCCTCAGAAATTTTCCCTCGTTTCCTCTGTACCTTCTCACAGAAGGCACTCCGGAAATTTGAGCGGAAATTTCTAGGGCAAATATCAAGGGGGGGGGCAGAATATTCCGTGTCTTAAGCCCCGGAAATTTCCGGGGCTCGATATTTTCCCAAAAAATCAGTCCCCAATCCATTGTGCCCCCTCGCAGAAGGCACCCCGGATTTTTGGGCGGAATTTCCGGGTGAAATCTCCGTCCCCCGGAAATTTCTGGCCTTAACATCGTAATACTCCGAGGCAAGAATCTAGGGGCTATAAATAGGCGACGAGAGAGGAGTTTCCAGATCTTTTCCCCTCCCCTCGCCTCCACTCCGTCCCCAACCGCAGCCGCCGCCTCCGAGCTCCCCGGGAGGCCCTCTCACCTCCCTACTCCGTTTTCCGGCTGCCTTTTGCGGATCAAGAGACCGCACACCCGCGCCTCACCCCCATGGATCCCGGTATGTGCCATGTTTTCTCCGTAATCTAGGGTTGTTGTATGATTAGATCTCGTTTCCTTCATCTTCTATGAGTTTTGGGTTGGAACGTCCGTCTATCAGTCCTATATATCTCCTATTGTTCCTCCCATCGCTCTACTTTGTTGTTTTAGATTCATGGCAGGCCTGGATTCGCATCCCTAATGCGATTTTTTGAGGGCCGGAAATTTCATCAGTGGCCGGAACATCCGGCATGTCCTGAATATTTTACAGAGATCCCTTATTCCACTCTTCTAAGTTGTGAGCCCCTTTTTGATGTTTTTTTTGTTTTTCTTTGCGGTTTCTTTCGCTTTTCTCGCAGATGGTTCAAGCTCTAGGCCCTCCAAGGTGACTAGCTCTCATAAGAGGTGGCGCAACTTAAGGGAGGATGATGATGGTACGTTTGTTGATGAAGCGGAGACTCGCCGTCGTAAGCGTGATGCGGAGCAAGAATATGAGCGTCAGCGCGATGCCAACATGGCAGCTCCTAGGGCCAACAAGCAACAGGGCAAGACCTCACTCAATCTGGCCACCATGTATGTATCTGAATTCAGGGCATGGCGCTCCAAGGCATGGTACACTAAGCGTCCTCAAGACCCGTCTATTGATTCTTGCTTCTGGCATGTGGAGCAGGAGACTCTGTTCAAGCAAGTATACACTGTGATGAGCAAGCCAGTCTGCCCAATGAAGTACAACAATTTTGCACACATGGATGCCAGTCCTTCCTACTTCAACAACTCTGTTCAGATTGCTGAGCTTCTTGGTCTGCGTCCGCTCATGGAGACCCAATGCTCCTTCAAAACCACTTTTATTCAGCAGTTCTTCTCCACACTGGTCATTGATGAGTCCGAGGAGATTGGGATGTCCTGGATGTCTGGTCCTCATTTGCTCACCGCCACATTCCATGACTTTGCTGCTGAGCTTGGATACCCATTTGCTGGCCTCAATGTCCCTCAGGGTACTCGCATGCACATTCACGGGATGGAGTATGAGAAGAACGGGTTGATTGAGTTGTATGGTCCTACTGGCACTGTGGTTTCTGCCAAGGGTCTCTATCCTATTTATGACATCCTTCTGCGTATGTTCAGGGAGACTATTCCACCTAGCGGTGGCAATAATGATGAGATCCGTGCCGGCTTGGTGAACCTCATGTACCATGCCTACCTGACTTTCACTAAGGGCGATCTTGAGGATAATGAGCGCCACAAGATTGATGTGATGGACTTCATCTTCAATGAGATCCACTTCGCTCTCTTCAACCGCAAGGTGCCTCCGTGTCGAGACATCGTTGTAGTTTTCATAGACGGGGGTGCCATGAGACTACGGTAGAGACGTGGGGTAACGGGATAGCGTAGTAACACAGAACACGGGATTTTACCCAGGTTCGGTACGCCGCGACAGTACGACGTGCCTACTCCTGCACTTCTCACTAATTGGGACTAAAGCCCGTAAACAGGGTTACAATGTGAGGGTTTTAGATCCAACCACTCGACGAGGATGAGCTTCTCGGCGAGTTGGCGTAGAGCTTCTCTGTTTGTTCGTTGTTTTGTTTATCTCCCGTCCGGCTTTATATAATAGCCGGATTAGGGCTTACAGAATAGGAAACCTAGAAAACTACGGTAACTTGTAACTTGGAAAGCAAGGAATCCGTCTTCTCCTCCAAGCCAGATCACATGGGCTGTTATCCGGGTTCTTCTAGAATCCGGCTTCTGCGCGTCGGATTACTGGGCCGCCTAATGGTCCTAAGCCCACTACCACTTAGGCCACCCTGGTAATCCGGCACTTGGCCTACCATCTTCTATACCCCTATTTGGTATATATCCGACAGTAGCCCCCAAGAAGGATCAAAACTCTGATTCTCCGCCGTTCGCCAAATATTCTTTGTCCGAGAAATATTGATTCAGCAGTCTTGATTCTTCTTATTCTTCTTTTGAAAAAGATGGTAACATGAAACTCGGAATCCTGAAAATCCGGCTTTTCTCTCACGATCCTTCGCGGAGAAGAAACTTCCTACGTCAGCGCACTCAACCATGCTGACGTAAGCGACGTTTGAGATTTACTCGGAAAAACCTAGAAACATATCTCTGACAGATTCTCGTGGGAAACGAGGAGATAACCATCATTACTCCGTCGTTTCATTTCCCGGATTTTCCGGCGAGCGACATGCGGCAAACATCCAACGGTCAAAATAGCCGTTGGCGCGTATCTTGACGGATTTCTAGCTATAAATAGCCGTCCTCGTCCTCAACGAAAACTTTCCACACTCCTCACTGTCCACGCCATTGACGCGAACGAGCTCGAGAGAAAAGCACCGTCCCAAGCGCACTTAGCCTCCAAGCACGCCGGAACGCAACGCGCCACCACGAGATGGCCTCCTCGCCGTCTTCGCCGACCCGCGCCGCCATCAATGAGCTCATCAGCGACTTAGATCCGCAATTGGGATCGCCCAAGCACACCGGCGGTGAGCCGGAGAAGACCGCGGCCTCCGCGGCGGGTGAAGCGAATTCTTCCGCCGCCGCGGACGTTGCGGGATCGAGCTCCGCAGCCTCCCCGCCGTTTGCTCCAGAAACGGCGGAGGAGAAGATCCAGCTCCTCGGCGACGAGCTCGCCGCCGCGGAGGCCGCCGCCTCTGCCGCCGCTGGAGCAGACGAAGAGGCGGAGTCTGCAGGCAATTGGATTGCCTGCAGCATTCCTCCGGCTCTCCTTCCAAACCTGGAAAAGGAGGGCCTGGTTCTTAAGAAGAAGTGGCGGCTTCCAGAAGACGAGACCGAGCCAACGCCAAAAAATGGCGAAAGGGTCCTTCTTTGTTCCCACCTTCTTCGAGGTATGGGACTTCCACCTTCTTCCTTCTTCCTCCAAATTCTTTCTCACTACAACATCCAGCCCCATAACCTTCTCCCAACTCCATCCTCTACATGGCCGGCTTCCAGGCTTTGTTCGAGGGCTACTTAGGGCTAGAACCTAGGTTAGATTTCTGGACTTACTGCTTCGGGGTTAAGCGGAACTCTTCGGAGGGCGCACTCCCGACTTGCGGGACCATATCTTTCACTCTTCGGAGATTCCGAGAAGATTGATTCCCCAAGATAAAAACGTCGGAATCCGTCAAATTTTGGACGGGTTCCTTCTTTTATCACCCCGACGTGCCTTTCCTTAAGGAAGCCGTCGGGGTTCCTCCTTTCGTGAACTCTGCCGCAGTTCCCCAAGACAACTGGGGGACGGAAGCCGTCCAGGTTCTGCCGCCAGATCTACTAAAGATCAAGCGGCGCATCGCCAAGCTCACCTCCATGGATCCGCCTCTAACCGGCATGGACACGGTTCTATGCTGGCTGACTAGGCGAATTCAGCCATTGGCCAACCACAGTGGCCGTCTCCTGTGCGAATACACGGGAGTCAAGGATCCGATGCGGACAACCACCAAAGATTGGCCCGCAAAGGAGCTTCGACGGCGCATCAACCAGTTGGTCGCATCACGCGACCAATACGAAGCGAGTCGGCCAATGTATACGGCCGACAATCCGGTTCCCAAGGTAATTTTTCAGTCATTTGGGTACAGTTTTATTTTTTCTCGGATTTTCTAGCTTCTGATTCTGATCTTGTTTGTCCGACAGTTCGCGGATCTTCCAGATTCGAATTGGTCTCCGAGGCTGAGCTGGACGCGCTGCGCACCGCCGCTACAGGTGGACGCAAGCGCAAGAAGATTATTTCCTCTGAGGAAATTATCGACCTTGACGGAATCCCCGTCGCCACTTCCAGGTTCTTTCATCTGGGTTCTTTTTCTTTCATGAGAACTTTTCATCCATCCTCGGTTTTTTAACTTTTCCGGGTTTTTTGTTTTTAGCCTGCCTCCCTCCAGTTTAAAACCAAAGAAGCTGAAGAAACACAAGGTTGCTTCCAGCCGAGGCGGTCAACCTTCTCCCGCCGTTGCCCCGGACACGCCGTCCACAATGGCGGAAGAGCAAGCTGCAGCCCCCACCACCAAGCCCTCAGAGCCCAGCCAGCCCGTTGTGTCGGACATGGACACGAGGGAAAGGGCGGCTCCAGAGGTGGAGAAATTTTCTCGGACTTTCGACGAAGAAATTCCCACCTTTGACAAGGACTTCAAGATTATCAACGACGGCCTAAGCGCGGCCGGAACTGCTTTTGCGGAATACGCAAAAGAGTTCAAGGAAAACTTGGCGGGTTTGCACCGAATGAGCCAGGTATGTAACTCTAGCCCCCAAGCATTAAACAAAATTGCATGCCTGTTTTGCTTTGATGCTTTTTGTAACCATTCTTTTCCTTGCTATGTTGCAGCAAACCGCCGAAACCATAAACATGGAAGTTTTCAACAAACTCACCATCAAGAATAAGGAGGTTAGAAATCTCCTTTCTATTATTGAGGAGAGAGAGGCGGAACTGGCATCGTCTCAGCTCGCTTTGTCGGAAACACCAGGTACACATTTTTCCTCTGAGGTTTGCGATTCAATTTTTTGTCTAAGTACTTATTCCGGAAATTTTCTAAACCCGGAATTTTCTTTGCTTTCCAGCTGCTTTGGCTAAGGCCAAGCAAATAGCTGAAGATGCCGGCAATGCCGAGAATCTCCGAAAGGAGAATTTGGAGCTTCACAAGCATCTTGTGAAGGCTCAAAAGGATCTGGAGGCCAGCAACTTGGCCCTTGGAGTTGCCAACTCCAAGGCTTCTGAACAGGCGGAGAAGGATAAATCCACCATTCAGGATTTAGAAAATGCTCTGAACCTTCGCCTGGAGGAAATCTCCGAGATCGACAAGCTTATCGGTAATTTTCCGTTACCTTTTGTTATTTTTCCATATCTTGTTTTTCTTCTCTGTTTTTTGCCTAATACTTTTGATTGTTTTGTCGAAAAAAAACAGGAGATATCCCAGATGGTACCCGGCTTGAAGGGATCCAAGCCTTTGGGAAGATGTGGACTTCGATCCGTGCTGCTGGAATGCAGCTGGTGAACAAGTTTCTTCCCGCAAGGACTGGGGAGTTCTCGGAGGTTGAAAACTTCCGGGAGCCATCATGGAGGTAGCGGAATCCAGGGATTCTATCCTGCGTTCCGCTGCACGGGGTGGTGCGCGTATGGCACTCGGCCTTATGCGCATGCACTACCCCGGTGCTAAATCCTGGCGCGTGGCGTCCGGTGTCCCTCAAGGATACACGGACACTCAGCGAAATACCATCTTTGATGAAATCAAAGGCCACGCCACCCAGATTGCCTCCATGGTAAATATTTCCGTCAACTATCCAGAAGAGGAGATCCCTCCAATCCCCGAAGACGACAGCAGCGAGGAGGAATCAGATGCTTGAAGGGCTACCTTTGACCTGGATAGCAAAAATAGACAATAGGAGCATTACTGTTCTTTCAATGTAATCTGCAATGTAATGCTACTATTTGTATGAATGAAAAATTCCGCCTTTTGCAATTTTTAGTTATGAAATTTTTTGCAAGGTTTTTCGGATTTTACTATTCCTTTATCTTCTAAGTTCTCTGGCATATATGTTTTAACTGTCCTTAGTGTTTGAAATGGCTCAAATAGCAATATGAATCTTCATGCCGAGTAACTGGGCGTAACCAATCAGTTTAAACTCGGAAACATGGACCATGCTAAAGGCATTTTTACTAACTAGTTCCAGTAACCCAACACATACGCAATCAGATAATGCTTAGAGAAACAAGGAATTGTTTGACCGAAACTTGGGCACGCAGGCAATTCAAGTTTCCTTTAGCCGTTAACAGGCTGAAAAAACATTCAGTTTCTTAACGCCGAGTACGCGGGCGCAATTCGGGTTAACATTGAGTATTTTGTAAGATCATTGGGAAATAGAGAAGGTGGAAACATGCTTTTACTATAATGAACTTGTAAAAAACATGGATACCAAAAATCCAACAACTTTATTTCATGATCTCAAAAGATGTTTACATAGATATTGAACTAAGTATAGAAGAGACATAACTGCTATGTATTCTATAGCTTTTCTATCCACTTGACTTTGTCGGATTTCTTCAACAACTTGTATAGTGTTAGGATTTTAGCCCCCAGCCGACTAATAAATCTGCTAACGGCAGCTGCAGAACCCGTCAATCTTTGGACATCTTTGACGCAGGTAGGTTTTGTGATGTTCAAGATTGCCTTGATCTTTTCCGGGTTAACTTCTATTCCTCTGTGAGAAACGATGAAACCCAGAAGTTTTCCTGAGGGAACCCCGAATACACATTTAGATGGATTCAACTTCATCTTGTAGGTGCGTAAGTTTTCGAAAGTTTCTCGCAAATCCTCAAGGAGTGTATCTTTTTCCTTGGTTACGACAGCAATATCGTCCACATAAACATGGACATTTTTTCCAATCTGACTATGCAAACAACGTTGCATGCAACGCTGGTAGGTTGCACCTGCGTTCTTCAGGCCAAACGGCATGGTTACGTAATAGTACGTCCCGTATGGGGTTATGAAAGAAGTCTTAATTTGATCTTCCTTTTTCATGCGTATTTGGTGGTACCCGGAGTATGCATCCAAAAAGCACAAAAGCTCAGAGCCTGCTGTGGCATCTATTATTTGATCGATTCGCGGTAATGCGAACCTATCTTTCGGACACAATTTGTTCAAGCCTGTGTAATCTATACACATTCTAAGAGCAGTAGTGTCTTTCTTCGGTACTAATACCGGATTTGCGGACCAGTCAGTATGGATCACCTCCTTGATGAAATCCGCTGCTAAAAGCCGGATAATTTCCTTGCCAAAAGCCTTCCGTCTTCTTCCGTCAAATCGACGGAGACCTTGTTTGACGGGTTTTGATCCAGGAATAACCTTAAGTTGGTGCTCAGCAAGTTCCCTGGGTACACCTGGCATGTCAGCTGGACACCAGGCAAAAATATCCCAGTTCTCATGGAGGAACTTGATGAGCTCGCCTTCCTATTTGTCAGTCATCCCAGTTCCTACGACGACAAATTTTGTCGGATCTTTAGGATCTAGGATTACCTGTCTTGTATTTTCGGATGCCTTGAAGCTGTCTGTTGGCTTCCGAGTTTCTTTTCCTGCCGGCATTTCTGACGACGATACCTCCTTGGCTAATTCCTTCAGTTCTTCCTTTGCTATAACTCTCTGAGCGCAAAGGGCGTTTTCTTTCTCCAACTCATTTGCCAGCTTGAAATCACCAGCTATAGTGATTACCCCTCCTTTGGGTCCTGGCATCTTCAGCTTGTTATAAATATAACAGGATCTTGCCATGAATTTGGCGAAAGCTGGACGTCCGAGTATTGCGTGATACACGCTTTCGAACGGCACTACTTCGAAGGATACTTTTTCCTGCCGGAAGTGATCTTTATCTCCGAATGTGACATCTAGGGAAATTTCTCCTAGGGATCGTGCTTGCCTGCCAGGGACGATACCATGGAAGCATATGTTGCTGTAGTTGAGCTGAGACTCGGAAATCTTCAGGTGCTTCAGTGTATCCAGGTACATTATGTTAATGCTGGATCCTCCATCCATCAGCACTCTTCTTAGCCTAGTATTTTGAACAATAGGGCTTACAACAAGAGCTTGTGTGCCGGGTTCAGGGATATTTCCGGGATGATCAGACTGATCCCAGATTATCGGTGTGTTGGAGTACTTCAAGAATTTCGGGGTTGCCGGAACAACCGCGTTTATTTCTCGAAGTGTTCTTTTTGCCACCTTTGCTGATGGGGCTGCTAAGAAAGTTAGCATTGCTTCTCCATCAACTCTCGGAAACTTGGGTTCGCCTTTACGCTGTTATTCCTGGATTTTTTCGTCAGTGTCCGATTCACTGTCTTCTTTGTCAGCTTCTGGCTTTTGTTTGGCGGGTTTCCTTTTGGAACCCTTCCCTTTATTTCCGGACCCTACACTGCCTTTCATGTGCTTATTCAGCCGGCATTGCGCGTTTGTATGGGTGGGTTTCCCAAATTGCGAGTGGTGAACGCAAGGTTCCGACTTAATCCTTTCCCACTCCTCTGGAGTGTAATTGATTGGATCTGGGTTGCGTCCTTTCCACTTATTTCCCTTTTCTCCTCCAAAGGCTATGTTCACCTCTTTGGGCTTCGTCGTTGTTTCTGGAGTGGCTTTTTTGTCAGAACGAGGGGTTTTCTTGGCGAGTATCAATGATTCAATATTGCCTCCTCTTGCTCTGATGTCATCCTCGGCTGCGGCATGCTCATTGGCGGTTGTAAGCATGGATCCGAGATCCTTGTGCTTTTTGGAACCAACCATGAACGGTACAAGTCCGGGATTTAGGCCATTGACGAAAGCATGCATTGCTTGTACGTCAGTTACTCCAGAGCAACTATTCTTCATTGCTGTCCATCTGGAGATGAAATCCACGTATGGTTCATCCTCAAATAGCGTGCAACGGTTTAGCTGGTTGATGCTATTCGGGCGTTTGTATGTTCCCCGGAAATGCTGAGTAAATACTCTAGCCATATCGTCCCAGCTGTCGACTGTTCGTGACGGTAATCCATTGATCCAATCTCTGGCTCCGTCCAGCAGCATTAGGGGAAGAAACTTGACAGCTTCCAAGTCTGTCCCATTGTTGATCTGGACGGCTGTATAGTAATCCGAGAGCCAGGTATCCGGGTTTGTGCTGCCGGTGTATTTCTGGTACGTTGGACCGACCTTGGCAAAGCCAGAATGCAGCGTTATTCTTCGGATCCTGTCGGTAAAACATTTAGGACCAAAGTATAGATCATCTTTTTCTGCTCTGTCAATGTGTGCAGAATATCTTCCGGCTGAATGGACAGAAGGGGATCTGCTCCTTTCTCTTCCATTGTTGCGCGAACACGCTTTTCCGGGATTGTTTCTATCTCTTCCGTGATCACGCCCTTTTGGATTAGGCGGAGTTCTACTCCTGTGCCTTTCTTTGTCCTTAGGTGGTGTCCGGGATCTCTCACGCCTGTGAGGTATATCGTATCTTCCAGCTTTCTCAGCTGGGTTTCTCGGAGGTGGCATTATTTTGCCGTCCTTCCGGTGTTTGTCTTCCCGATCATGGGGTTTATACCCATCTTTCGGGAGATGGGATCCGGTCCTAGACGATGCATCCCGGTTGTCGGGGTTTTTCTTGTCCTTTCTCGGATCCTCTTTTTTATCTTTTGAGTTGTCTGAATCCCCAGGTTCTTCCGGTCCAGGTGCTCCAGCAGCGCAAGTAGCTGTCTTGCATAGGGCGGAGTTATCATGCAGCCTCCCTGATCGCTCTTGAGCGCGCTGTTGTTGTTGCAATGCTTTTCCTAGGAAAGCATACACCCCTTGGAGTTTTTCCCCGTTGGAATACAGATCGTTATTAAGAATCGCGAACGCTGCTTCCGCGTTTTCTGCTGCGGTCTTGTATATTGGTTCGCCCTTGGCATCTTTGTCGTTTACCTGCTTTTGCCAAGACGGGTTATGGAACCTTTCTTTTGGCAGCAGTTCTTCCGGTCTTGCGATTTCGGGTAACCTAGTAGGTTTTAACGCGGATCTATTCTTTCTCTCGTACTCCTCTATTTCTTCCTTCATGACCTTGATGTCATCATGGGTTTGTTGGAGATGTTGCCGAGATCTGAGTAGATGTTGCTGTTGCCGTTGGAAAGCTTGTCTCCTGGCTTCCAGCATCTCAGGGGGTTCATCTGGTCCCACTGGTGTTTGCAATAGCTCTTGCTCTTCCTGTTCCGTCATTGGCGGAGCAGTGATTTCCTTAGATTTCTTCTCCGCATGCTTTGTTCCGCTAACATCTCCAACTTCCAGGTTTTCATCAGCGAGATCAGCTGATTTTTTCTTCCGGATTTTGTATTGGAGTTTTTTAGCAGCACGGTGCTTTTTCTTGGAAGAGGGAGGTTTTTTGACAGGCTCATCTTCTGTCATCTCCTTGACACTGGGGAATATCGGAGAAGTTTCTCCGTCTTCTCTCTCTTCCTCTGGCGGAGGGGTTTTAGGGCTTTCCTGGCTGCCGGCGTCCGTGGTATCAGCCGGTTTCGCCATTAAGACTTCATGGAATCCCTCTTGAAAGGATTTAACCTTTCTTACGAAGGCGTCCTCATCTCCGTCTTCGGAGTCGAAGTTATCCGATCCGGTTTCCGACTCCAACCTCGCCTCAATGGCGGCAAGCACGGATTCTGCTTCTGAGTTCATCGTCTTGTTGACGGATGTCGGATCTTCCGCCTCTGTGACGGGTGTTTGGTCTTCCGTCTCCATGACGGGTGCGTTGTTGTCTGCCTCTTGCACGGGATTTCCGTCATCCGTGTTTTTGGCGATTTCGGATTGCACCATGCCGATAAAGTGTGTATCACTTTTTTGTCGGCGATCTGAGCAGAATCCGGCATCGTAGTCATCTTCGACTGGGTATATGGTGGGTGGGATAAATTTGCTTCCACCGCAAAACCCCATTCCTTCTGCAGTTAGCCCGATAAAGATGTTAGCAGATTCTATCGGTAGCACGCAGGCACTTACCAGGTGGTTTTGCGCCGGTATGTAGGATCCGTTGTCGAGGAAGCGCCCGACGTTGTTGTCGAACTCCAAGCTTCCGACAGTGATTGATCTTCCGATTCCGCCAAGTATCCCAGATCGGAATCTTACGCCTGACGTCGTTTGCCCCACGGTGGGCGCCAACTGTCGAGACATCGTTGTAGTTTTCATAGACGGGGGTGCCATGAGACTACGGTAGAGACGTGGGGTAACGGGATAGCGTAGTAACACAGAACACGGGATTTTACCCAGGTTCGGTACGCCGCGACAGTACGACGTGCCTACTCCTGCACTTCTCACTAATTGGGACTAAAGCCCGTAAACAGGGTTACAATGTGAGGGTTTTAGATCCAACCACTCGACGAGGATGAGCTTCTCGGCGAGTTGGCGTAGAGCTTCTCTGTTTGTTCGTTGTTTTGTTTATCTCCCGTCCGGCTTTATATAATAGCCGGATTAGGGCTTACAGAATAGGAAACCTAGAAAACTACGGTAACTTGTAACTTGGAAAGCAAGGAATCCGTCTTCTCCTCCAAGCCAGATCACATGGGCTGTGATCCGGGTTCTTCTAGAATCCGGCTTCTGCGCGTCGGATTACTGGGCCGCCTAATGGTCCTAAGCCCACTACCACTTAGGCCACCCTGGTAATCCGGCACTTGGCCTACCATCTTCTATACCCCTATTTGGTATATATCCGACACTCCGTATGCTCCCTATATCATGAAGCTCATCAAGTCCCGGTACCCTGATGAACTTCGTGAGGATCTGAAGATGGACTGTGAGTCGCACAAGGATGTGAAGCTGTACAAGAAGAGTGCCCACACTCAGCAGGATGCTCATGATGTCGGTGCTACCGGTCAGGGACACCGTGATCCTCGCATGCGTCCAGCTCCTCCCGGTACCAAGAAGCGCTCCTGGATCGCTCGTGCCATTGAGAAGGTGATGTGCATGAACATGTGCATCCACAAGGAGAACTACAATGCCTATGTCGAGCGCCGCAACATTCAGGAGAATTAGCGCGCCATCATGACTGCTCTCAACGTCCCCAATGTTCATGCTCCTCTTCCTGACAGGATTCCTTACCGCAACTGGAACAACCGTGATGTGGACTGGGATCTAGATGTTGCTGATGATGAGGACATCGCCACTGCTAGCGAGGAGGAAGAAGACACCCAGGCCTAGATTTTGTTCCATGGGACGTAGTGCATCCTTCTCTCTTTTTGGTATCCTGATGCCAAAGGGAGAGAAGATCTAGAGATCGCGGGATTTGCTTGGGTGGGCTGCTTGTTTTTTATTTTCTCGTGCTTTTTGAACAACTTCGTTTTTTCATCGTGCATTTCATTTTCGTGAAGTTATATTATCGAGAGGCATGTCTCCTAAGTTATGATTATATGTGTTGTTCTATTTCCTATTATCTTCTTGGATTATCATTATGCAAATACCCGTGTTG
Source organism: Alopecurus myosuroides (assembly GCA_028641055.1). NCBI lineage: Eukaryota > Viridiplantae > Streptophyta > Magnoliopsida > Poales > Poaceae > Alopecurus > Alopecurus myosuroides. The sequence continues at coordinate 275,734,323 of CM054057.1, read as the reverse complement.
TCATCACTCACCAAAAAGGGAGAGATTGAAAGCTCATGTCTCCTCTGATGATTTTGGTGATGATAACAACGTGGGTATGATTTCTAACCATATGTTTTAAGTGTCTACATATGGCCTCATAAATAATCCACGATAATATTCTCGAGGAGTTTCACAAAGGATTTCTGAAGAAGATAAAAAATGCAGCCGGATTATTCAGTTTCTGGCCCCTCTTAGTTCTTCAAACGACGAAGTCCTGGACTCCATCTGCCCACGCACAAAAGCTGGGGCAGAAATTTGCCTAAAAATTTCCGAGGTAAATTTCCGGCCCCTTGGTCCTTAGCAAAATTTGGAGGTGTTGCCGTAGCCCGCGCGCAGAAGATGGAGCGGAAATTTGCCCGGAATATTCATGGGAAAATATCCGCCCCTGGTCCTTAGAGAAAATCCAGTGGGTTGTTGCCGCCCGCTTGCAGAGATGGGGGCGGATTATTGGCCGGAAATCTCCGGCCCCAGATTATTCAAAAATCCGCCCCCCGGATATTTGAAATATCCGGCCTGACTGCCCCGAAAATTTCCGTTACTAACCCCGGAATATTCAGGCCCTGGAGTGTGCAACGGTCAGAATTTGGAGGAGGCTATAAATAGATGTCTTCTTCCTCTAGACAGCTAGTTCGTCCATTCCTCTTTCTCCTCCATTGTTCAAGTGCTCAAAACGCCCAGATCTCCCTCCTACTCCAACCAAACTCGATGCCCTTCAAGGATCTCATGGAGGATGCCTAGATCTACCTTTCTACCAAGCAAAAAATTGTTTTCCCATACCATACCTCTTGGGATCTTGTAATCTCTTGGTTGCCTTGTCATCCTAGAGAAACCCTAGTGCTTGTAGCTTCCACCTTGTAGCAAGAAGCTTCAGATTGTTGAGACCCTCCATCTCACTTGTGGAGTAGCCTCAATCACTTGTAAAGGTTTGGTCAACGCCTTCAAGTCGACCTCATAGTGGAAACGAGAATCTCCCTCACCGGAGAAGCTCAAGGAGAACAAAGTGTGCACAACCGTGCTATTCAGGAGCGCCTAGGTGGCTCCCCACCTCTCCAACGTAGATATACTTCTTTTAAGAAGGAACTACGGGAAACATATCCTTGTCTCCGTGTTTTCACTTGTGGTTATCTTATGCCTTGCATTTACTTCCATTGCATACTCGTTACTTGTCACTTAGGGTGTTTACCTAGTGGCACATCTAGATAACCAAATTGTTTAGTTGCTAAAGCCTCTCTAAAATTGAAAAAGGGTTAAAATTTGTAGGTCACCTGTTCACCCCCCTCTAGTTGACCTTTGTGTACTTTCTGAGGGGAACCTCGTTTCTCCGCCCAGTAGTTAGGGTTAGGGTCTGTCTGCTGTGGTGTGTTGTTGGGGTGGTGGGAGCGGCACCCAAGCACATGAATCTGCCTCAACTCTACTCCCATACCGGCGGCGTCTCGGAGTTGAGGGCAACACATGTTTATCGGTCCTTCAGATCGACAACTTGATCTTCTCGTCATTTCTTAGATCTAGCGAGATCAGTTTCTTGGTGTGTCTTTGGCGTGTGTCGTTCTCTACGACAACGCATGCGGCCAGGGCAACTTGGTGCTTCTAGAGAGAGGATATTGGTCCGGAGATGGTGGATCTGTCATTCTTCTTCGACTTCGTCGATGAGAGGCGCCAAATCTCGGTCCAAGAAAGCACGGGGACGTCCCCGGTCAACGTGCCACATCGACATGTGACTTGCTGCATGCAGCAGGCATGTTCATCGACTCTCAAAAACTCTCTAGCGATGGTGCTTACTTGGATCTTGCAATGGCGGAGGCTCGGCGTCTCTTCCGATGTCCATCTTGGCGGTGCTGGACTTGGGCGGCCGCGTATTACGATGGCCGCTGGAAATCCTAGGGATCTCGATATCTTACGATTTGCAGATCCGGCGGCCGCTTGCTACATGTGACTTGCTGCATGCAACAGGCATGTTCATCGACTCTCAAAAACTCTCTAGCAATGGTGCTTACTTGGATCTTGCAATGACGGAGGCTAGGCGTCTCTTCCGGTGTCCGTCTCGGCGGTGCTGGACTTGGGCGGCGGCCGCGTATTACGATGACCGCTGGAAATCCTAGGGATCTCAATATCTTACGATTTGCAGATCCGGCGGCCGCTTGCTACGATGGCCGCAGGAAATCTTAGGGATCTCGATCTCTTACGATTTTATCTGCAAATTTAGGATAATGAGTTTATCTCAGTCTGTCTTTTAGTTTCCATGTGTGTTGCGTCTTATGACTTGATTTTCGATTAATGTAGTATACTAGTTGAATGCCCGTGCGCTGCTACGGGATAGTTACGGGCTAGTTTTTTTTTATCGGACATGTAATGATAATTTACTTGTAAATTCACGTGTATAGAAAGAGATAGCTATCTTGTATTCTGAAAATAGTAAGATACTATTTTGCTTAGTTCTGAACAAATCTAAGTCAGACATCCATATATGAACAAAACTAAGTCTAACACCCACAAAAATCACTATGAGAACGGACAAATGAATAATTAACAAGACAACATTGTATAAAACTAAGTTGGAATGAAAATTTGTTGTGTGCATCTATCATTGAAAATAATACAAGAGCACAAGTCGCAACACAATATTGTCAGGTATTTATAGTTAACTCCCTATAGACCAAATTAGCCTGAACAACAATAGAGCTCCAATATGACTCGGCATAAGTAACTTCAAAGCTACTTGGGTCCTCCTGATGAATTACTTATTAGGAGTTTAAAATATAGATCATGGGCCAAAATATTTACGATTGAATGGGAGTTTGAATTATTAAATATTCTAATTCAAAAACACTTGGAGCTCACCCTGCAGACAATGAAGTAATATGACCGTCCCTAAGCTTTGGTATCGTCAAACATGTCAAGATTACAGATTCCCCTAAAGACGTAATCCGATTCGGCAGTTCGGTGCGCATATTATTGGTGCATATCCGGTTCTAAGCTCACAATTCAGAAACCTGTTGGATGGAAGGTATACCATCGCCAGGACATTCTAAAGTGTTTTGACAATAATTAAAATGATGAGCAGAATCTTGGATATGAAATTAGTATCCATGCCAGGACCATCATCTATAATAGTTCTAAAGCAAGTTGTAGTAACAATCATTAATCAGTCAATCGGAAATTTAACAATGCAAAAATAGAAAAAAGGAGAAGCCCTAGCTACGGAGTTACCTTCTCACAGGAGCGGCATGGTCCAGGATGTGGGCGTGCAGCGTTCCTGGGGTGGTGACGTTGCAGCACGACCATACTGGATGTGGGGGCACGCTCTTGGAAGGGAAGATAGAAGCGACGACCAACGGGAGATGGCATATTCCCAGAGTGGGAAGCACCGCGTTCCTGGACAATGTAGCTGCAGGCGTTACCGAAGACGGCAGCGGCGACCTTTGGTGGTGAAGTGGTGCCGTCACCTCGTCATCGGTCCGTCGAAGGCGTAGATGTAGCAAAATGGCATCTCTTCTTGCAGCCGTTTACAGAGCCGAAGGAGGAGTACGGCCCTTCCGTTCGGATGATCAACACTTGCAGGCTTGCTGCGTTGTCACCAGCCCTGGGCGCGCATCGCCGCCACTACCTGCAGAATTGATGGATATGTCCTCTTGGGCATCGCGACACGGTGCCGTCTCTGGGCGAGGGCGATGGAGGCCGGGTGGCCAGTAGCGAATGGCCGACGTGTTGAAGGACAACACTGGCGGCAGTCGGCGGTGCTCGAGCTTGACATCGCGAGATATGATAGGATTCGAGGCGGCCGGCCGGCGGCGTGTTGCAAGAGATTGGACACAGGGAGATGGGTGGCAAATTAGCTAGGAGGCAGAAACTACTGATTGATAGCACACTAATAGAATACTAGCAAAAGAGCCCGTGCGTTGCAACGGAGAAATACATATTTTAGTGATTCATAATTTTTGAAGAAAAAATCCTTTGTGTTGCAGCGAATCCAAAGTGAATAATGTATGTTTACAACGGATCGATAAAAAAACATAGGTAAGTGAGAAAATATGAACGACTTTGTGATTTGGCTGACTTTATTTACATTTCCAATATCTTGAGTGAATGCCCTTTCGGTGCACCATCTCAAAACTATAAGAAATGCACCATCCTTTTGCCTATTGTCTCATCAACTCCTTTCATCAGCGCACTGAAGGATCTCCTAAACAGCATAAATTCCAATAAATTATCTCAATCTCTAAAAGTACTTTCTCATTTGAATAGCCATACGGCTAATTTGTACCGGGGAACAAGGCTCATTTGCATGGTTCAAAGGTGTCATGAGTGAACTTGCTGAATATGATAACGATGCACAAGTCAACCGAAACTGTTTGAGTAAACAACAACGTCTAATTGTCCAGTTTTGTAAATGGAAAATAGCATAACCTCTTGTTGTCACAACTACCTGCAAAGTTTTTGTGAGGAAGGAGATGCGAAGTCAGCTCTGAATCTCTAATCGACATGGCTCAATTAGTCCAACACATACAAAATGATGTGGATTTTGTCTCTGGCAGCAAAGATTTTTTTCCCTCCTTCCTTCTCACTTCCCCTATTATGGATAAGGTGAGAAAACTACCTGGGAGGAGCTAATGTTGACGAATATTCAGTAGAAGCCATAGGAAATCATCGTGGAGGAAAGAAAGAAACGCTAACATTCCGATTTTTATGCAACTCACATCCGTGCTATGATGCCCTCATGTGTAGCCGCGCAGGCAGGACCTAGTTGATGGGTTCCAGGAGTGCGGCAACGAGCACCTTCAGGCGGGCGCGTCTCGGGCCAGGCCGGCGCCGAAGGCGCGTTCTATCTTTTTCTGCATCTCTCTGTATGGAAACAACGGGAGCGTCTGATCTGTGACATCGGTCGCCGTTTCACTGGAAAACTCTACAGCTTGCTGATTCAGAATTAATTCCCATCCAGTCGGCAAGTCGGCAACCTGGAGACAGCGACACTCGCGTTACCCTTCAAAATATCCAAATCAATTCACAAACCAGAAGCAAATCAGGCTACTTGGCAGATCAGTTGAGCACATAGTACGCCCAAAATAGCGTCCATTAGTTCACCGCGGCTCTAGACCATGGTATCCTGCTTCAGTGCTCTGTTTTTCAGAAGTTCAAAGCGATGTAGCAAGAAGTTCAAATCCAAATAGGAAAACACACAGACAATCAGGATCTCGATCGGAGGAGTGTACTGCCTCTACTCGAATTGACGTCTTCGTGGGGAGCTGGCCAACTCCGGGAGTCGAATCTAGCCAACGCAGGCGACGAGGAGAACTGGGTCGGCGAGCTCCCAGAGCAAGAGCTTGATTCCCGTGGGGCGAGCTCCCAGGACCAGGCATCTCGATGGCGACTTGACGATGGAGGCGGGGCATGGCCTCCCAGCAGCGGCGCGGGGACCGGGAAGAGAACAGATCGCGGGCATCGTGGGGCCAGGACCGCGGGCGTCACCCGTGCTCGGCGTGCAGAACCGTTCTTGGCGGCAGCGCGCGGAGGGCCGGCGGCAGCACAGACAGTTCCCGACGAAGCAGTTCCTCTGCGCGCGGGGAAACCAGCAACCGCAGTGTGGAGCAGTTCCTGGAGGTGGTGCGTGGAGGGCCGGGCAACGACAAGGAATCTGGTCTAGGGGCGGGTCGTCTCCGGCGGCAGAGAACGTGGAAGCACGAAAGCGCGTCGGCCAGCTAGGCAGCAGCACGTCGGCCGGCCAGCGCGCGGGGGCGTGTGTAGAAGGTAGGAGGAGATGGGAGTGGCTTGCGGGGAAGAAAGGCACCCCTATAGGAGGGGATGCTTGTACGAGTCTGTTGGAGATGAGGAGAATCAGCTAGTTAGTTGTTTCATGCAAGTTAGTTAGCTGAAGTTCAAAGCCGTAGGCATGCATGTAGCTAGCGTTGTGCATGGTTTGTTAGTGCCTTGGTGCATGCGTGCGTGCTGCTGTGGCCAGAGTGGGCTGCCGACGGTTAGTGGATAGTCGAAAAATCATAGAGTGATTTGGGTCGAGGTTGTTGAGTGCGGTGGCATTTGCAGTGTAAATAATGGGAAGTGTGACACCGCCTCACTGCCACAGCAACCTTAATAGTAAAGATATAGGAAATAAATTGATTTGGTGATTCGTCTATAATGAACGAGGGAAAGAGAAAGGAAAGGTAACGCTATAAGCGGTGCTGGCCAGGCCAGGTTTAGCGGTAGCGAGGGAGATCAATGATGGCAGGGATTAACGGAAAATGATTTGGTGCGATCGAAGGAAGGGAAGGATGGCAGACCATTTGACGACGGGAGACCAACGTACGACCAACTCCCATTTAATATAGTATAGTAAATAGTACTTAATATAGTATAGTAATAGTAATAGTAATATACTCCCTCCGTTTTAAAATATAAGACTTTTTAGCAAACTGTTTTAGCTCGCTAAAAAGGTTTACATTTTGGACTGAGGAAGTTGTAAAGATGGTTGCTCTAAAAAAAGGCAGTGATCTATGCTGCACCTGTCAGACGGCTACTCCATGACGTGGCCGGCAGATCTCCGGAATACATTTGTTGCAGTATACTCGAGAACAATTGAGCTGTGGCCTGTAGGCTTTTGTTGTTGGCCCAACAGCACGTCTGTTTGAACTTCGAGACGGGCTACGGTCGACCATTCCCCCTCCGAGCAGTCCAACAAGTCAAAACAACAAAGGGAAAGGAAAAACTGAACCCTAGCACCCACCTCCTCCGGCGATGCCTTCGCCGTCGCCGTCACGGCCGCCGACGCTGCCGGTGCTTCCAATCTCGGAGCACGAAGACGAGATCGTGGCGGCCGTGGAGGCGAATCCGGTGATCGTTGTTATCGGCGAGACTGGCTCCGGTAAGAGCACCCAGCTCTCCCAGATACTCCACCGTCGAGGCTACACCCGCCGCGGTGCAATCGTGGTCACCCAGCCCCGCGCGTCGCGGACGTATCCGTCTCCAGGTACCCACCTCTCTCTCAATCGCGCGTATACATGGTTACATTTGCTGGAGCGTGGGCTGGTTGCGGGGGATTTAGGCGCCATGGGGAGCCTGTGGTTCCACTTGCTGAATTATCATGCTATCATGTTACTCCTCAGAAAAAAAAATATCATGCTGTCATATTTATCTTCACTCTGAGTTGTGAGGTTGTGAGGGCGCAGCTAGAGCAATTGGCTGGATTGGAAAAGGAGGATGCACCTGGGATTGATTATGTGTTGAGAATTTTCTACTGGTCTATATGGCCGCACAGATACCAAACTCTGTTATGTTTTACAGAGTAGCAGCATAATGTTCGAGGGAGTATCAGTTTGTTGGACAAAAATATGTCAAGAAAATGAACACCTGAAACTGCCCCGTAGGAAATTCATATCATACCTGAAATATTGAGAACAACTTGAATTATTTGCAGGAGGGTGGCACAAGAGCTCGGTGTCTCACTTGGGGAAGAAGTTGGCTATGCTATCAGATTTGAAGACCGAACTTCAGAAAAGACTTCCATAAAGTAAGCTTCATAAATCTTGAATTTCTTGTAACATAGATATGTCCCGAGTTTGTGAGTGAATATGTTGACTCCGTTCGTAGGTACCTGAGTTTGTGACTGAATATGTTGAATCCATTCGTAGGTACCTGACAGATGGTGTTCTTCTGCGGGAAAGCCTTTCAAATCCTGAGTTGAAGCAATACTCAGTGATTATCTTGGATGAAGCTCATGAGCGTAGCTTGAACACGTATGGTGATCCATCAACTTGTTATATATAATTCTGGAGCATGTCCTAACCCTAATCATGTGTAACTGTGACATTTAATGTGTTACTATGATATAATCTCTCAAGTTAAAAAATGTAGGATAATAATCCGTAATGGGCCGTGCACCACTCCGTAGTAGATAATCTTTGTTGACAGCATAGTTTTATGTAAGATCCATCATATGCATGTTGTACTTTTCAGCGGCCATTCAGTATAAAGTGATAGGCACTACTGCGCACAACTTATATTTTATTGAAGTAGGTTGCGAAGCGCTAGCATAAAATGTATAGCATAGTAGAGTGCAAACTTTGGGGATATCGAAATATTAGGATGACCAAACTCTGTTATTTTGGCAGATCGTGCCATATTGTGTATCGAACATCAGTAAATCAGTCTTCACCTATACTAGCAATAGAACACTTGGGCCTGTCAGTAACTCAGTCTTTGTGCCAAGAAACTTTGATTCTGCATACCATAAATACATTGGGACAGTTTGGCCTTTCTGAGTTTATGTCCAATTTGTGTAATGAACTTGTGTTGTGAATTTCGGTAATGAACTTTATTTTATTCTAATTATGCTTTATTTCTCTGTAGCACGAATTTTTTTGTATAGAGTACATATCAAATTCTTAATTGATCACTCGCTAATATGAGTTTTCAAATAACATATATAATGCATGACCTAAACCGTAATTCTCTCAAGTACATGCTTTACCTAGTTACTCTTTAGTTGAGATTCCTCTGATTGCAAATGCAAAAAGTAACATCTAGCTCTTGAATGCAAATGTTGTCCCAAAACTTTCATATATCCATCTCATGAAAGAAGGAAAATGTCCCTCTAAAAGGTGTGAGACAAGGCGCTAAAACTAGGGTTTACATTGTAAAAAATCTTGCGCTCCTTTGCTTCTAAATGCACCAAGCAGACGTGGCATTGACCTCCAATAAGTACTTAGAAATGCACACAGATCTTACGTAACATGAAATGGAGCAACATTTGTTGCATCAGTGTTCTCTTTGCTTTGCAAATTACTCCATCTTTGTTTCATTTGAGTATGAGAAGATGGCTTTTCACATGAACATAATTTTCTATCAAGTCTTTACTAGTCCTAGCATTTCAATGAAAAGAAAAGATATGTGTCAGTTACAAGCCTATTGAGTATTTTACTGGAAGCTATGCTGTCAGTCCTTTCATATCAAAATAATAGGTTCATGTAAGTAAGCCCTTCTGCGGCTATTTTTAGGACATCTTTAACTCCAGATCACATTACAAACCTTATAGAGTTGTTGCTGATCTGTTCATTTTTCATTATAGGTCCGGGTATTTGCTCCAGCACCTCCAGATTGTCGACGGTTCATTGTTGCAACAAATGTAGCTGAAACATTGTTGACCGTGGATGGAGTTGTGTAAGCAGCAATCATTATCAGTTAAAGTGCACAATACTTTCAGTTTCTTTCTCCAAAGTCGTGTTTTGTTAATTAATTTTGGTGACAGAAATGTTGGGTTTCTGAAGTAGTGAATCTGTATTCGACTTTGGGCTTTGTAGAACATATACGCAGGAAAATTGCCAGAATTATTCTTTTATGGACTTGGATTCTGCTACTCTCCAACATGAGCTTATTTGAATTTTGTAGAAGATTGATATTGTAAACTGGAGGTGGTGTACTTTTGCCTGTTAAGCCATAATTTCCATCTAACTCACACAACTTTGACATTATTTAGTCTACATGTGAATTTGTGATTCATGCATGGGTTGCATCTTGATAAACTAGTCTATGTTTGATAAACCATACCGATATAAACTTGAAAACTGGCTTATGAATGCCTGCGGGGATTGTTAACAATTGATGAGATCCAATTTTTAACCTCAGTATAATGATTATAATTAAAAATGAATCATCTATATTATAATCATGATGTTACTTTGGATGGAGGAGATGATAATACATGAGCAACTACCCAACTGAGACTGAACTATTAAAAATTGCAATATTTTGTATATCTAGCTGAGTACTCAAAATGTCTGCAATTTTATGTTCCTGGAGATCGGTTTCACTAATAGTACTATATCTTATTTCCCCAGGTTCGTGATTGATTGTGGTTATGTAAAGCAACGCCAGTATAATCCGTCGACTGGAATGTATTCACTTGATGTAGTTCAGATTAGCAGGTAAATAATATGGAATTTGCGCTCTGGTTATTATTACTTTCGTACTTTCGTTCATTGATGCCTAGCTATAATGCACAATATGTACTGATTTTTTTTCATGAATAACCAGAGTGCAAGCTGACCAGCGAGCTGGACGAGCTGGAAGAACTCGGCCTGGCAAGTGTTATAGGTTGTACCCAAGTTCCATCTACCAAAATGAGTTTCTTGAGGCCACAATTCCTGAAATTCAACGAACTTACCTTGCTGGAAGTGTTCTGTATCTGAAATCATTAAATCTTCCTGATATCGACATCCTGAAGTTTGATTTCCTTGACCCTCCATCACGTAAGATAAAGATCAAGAATCTTCTATTCATGATAATCCTTCCACATACACTTTTGACGCCTATTTTCATCTAATTAAGTAGTAGGTGTGGTGACCGAAGCAGCTGTAGGGCTAATCTTTGTTCAAGCATGTCATGATTTGAACGCCACCTTTCTTGTGCTGGGTCGAGCCTTGAGAGAACGTATCCGGTTACTGGCTTTGGTGCAACCAGGTTACCGGAAGTCGCAAACATACTTTAGAAGTTCTAAAAAATCTGAAAATAATTTATCACATAGACATTTTTTTATATCTGTCATGTCATAGCTTCAAATCCAATTTTGATCCGTAGTTTGAGAAACAAAGATAACATTTTCAACACTGGTAGTGTTAATGGGCCAGATGTATGGTTCAATTTGAAATAAGTACTACTAAGTACTAACATGATTTGACTATTTTGTTTCTCGAGTCGTGGGTAGAATATGAATCTGAAATTTTGTGACATGGTAAATATATAGTATATTGTATTGATGTGCTCAGTTATTCTCAGATTTTTTGACAACTTTTATAGTATTAGTGCACCACAAGAAGGGATGCACGGGTTACGTTCTCCTAACTGACCTAGAGAATTTAGCGTGCTGCCGCATATTTGCAAGTTAATTGATGTTTGCACTTGACATTTTGTGATTAGTGTAATAATGTATTTCCAGAACTTGCCTACCACTGTCATTAGCGGTTCGGCATCAGGAATCTGAAGCTCCAAAGATCCTGATGGAAACCCATTGTTTTGTCTGTAGTGATCTAATGGATAAAGTTTTGATTATCTTTCGTCTCTTTATTGATGGACCAATGCTAATGACTTGTAGGTGAATCATTAGAAGATGCTTTGAGGCAGTTATACCTCATTGATGCAATTGATGAAAGTGGGCAGATAACAGATGTTGGAAGCCTCATGTCAGGTATGAATTTGAGCCTGAAATCAAAATTGTTCAAACCTATCGTGGAGGATATATGTGCATGAAAATGGCGGTTTAAGAGTTTCAAAGTTTCTAATTGGATATGCATGATCAATAGAATACAATGTCGCATCTTTAGTTCAAAATGTATATTGGATGTACTCTTCACACTTGGCATATAAGTATGATGTACTGGCACTAGTAGATAAACATTTCAGGTGAATTTAGAAACAGGTCGGAATTTAGCCACCACATTCAGTGTATTGGCATTAGTAGAAAATATTTCAGTTAAAATTTACAACAGTCAGATCCTAGCCGTCACATCTAGCAGGTCCTGTTTGAAAATTGACACCATGCCAGATGGCTGAGGTTTAGTTTAGTGCCCAATTGCTAGTTGAGAGGGTAAACAAACCAACATATAGATCCATGTGCCAAATGCGTTAAAACTGCTGATCAACCCCTTCACATGAAGCCCAAACAGAAGAGTAAGAGGGTGGTGGTGGAGGCGTGGTGTATCCACAATGGGAGTTACACCTAAGCCTATTTGAAGCTGGGGCATCACCGGAAGGTCACCTGTCACCTATAGAATTGAAATAGGACAAATGAGTACTCATTGTAAAGCGCATTTTGCTGCCTTCACTGTATTACTTGCCACATCGAACAACCATAAGCTCCAGAAAGCTCAAACTGTGACAATTTTGATTACACCATGTCTACTTGATTTTTTTTATGGGTTTATGTTGGATACGTTTATTTTGTATTGGTAAATTTTGAATCATCTGATTTGGCTGTGTAAGTTATATGCTGTAAAAATTATGTACAGAGCTCCCTCTTGACCCTTCGCTTTCAAGGACTTTGATTGAAGCAAATGAACTGGGATGTCTGTCTCAGGCATTAACTGTTGCTGCAGTTTTGTCAGCTGAAATCACACTGCGGCAAACTAGAAGGTGATCAATTTTTTGTATTTCATGTAGTCTATAACCAATCATATGATGAACTTGTTGCTTCATATATACAGCAAGGACATGGAGGGAAAGAGGAAACGGCAAGAGCTTCCTGATGGTTCTGGCTGGGGTGACCATGTGCAATTGCTTCAAATATTTGAAAGCTGGGATCAAGCAGGCTATGATCTAAGATGGTACTCAGATCATGATTTGCAGGTGAATAAAAATAAATTTGTGATTCAATATGCTAAGAAGAAAATTTAGAGGAGTGAGCACTTATTCGTCTTAAGTTTGTGAACATAAATGCAATCATATTGGACTTGCATGGCAGTCAAGCTGTGTCAAGAAGCATGTGACAAGTAACAATACCTGATTTGAGTTATGCCCACTTTATTTGAGTTTGTCAAAGAGGACAAAGACGAAATAATATTGTGCTCAGCAGAACTGAATCTATATTCTGCTGATATAATATGTTTTGATTCCAATGCGTTGTTGAATGTAAGGATCATCTAGTCTTCTAAATTGAATGAACTGCTTGAAAAGTAGGGAATTATCTCTGTATACATAATACCATCTTTCGATGTATGGCAATGCCTAAAGCTATTAATTACTGTTCAATGGCTTAACAGTTCATTGTCCTTATTATAACCTAAAATTGTACTCAAATCCGTCTCGAATTAATTATCTCAAAGTTGGACAAAAATGGATGTATCTAGACATATTTTTAGTGTTAGATACATCCACTTTTATCCAACTTTGAGACAATTAATTTGAGACGGAGGGAGTATTTGCAGCTACATATAGAACAGTATTAGACTTAACGTGGAAATTTACAATAATTAAAAGTTTAAAATGTCATGGGACCATCGTATGCTGATCCTTGCGTTTACAGAAAGGCAACAGTTTGGCTAAGGGAGTATGATTAAGTCGACGTGCATGTAATTCATATATTTGGAAGACTTTGCAATCACACTTTGTTTTGTAAAGATATTAGATTTCTGTGTTTTCCTTGACCACCAGACTTTCACCCACCAGAAAATCTCATATAATCCCTTGACCTCCTTAGCCTGCTATCTTTTCAGGTGCGGGGCATGAAATTCAGCAAAGATGTGAGGAATCAATTGAGTCAGATTATTCAAAAAGTTGCAAAAGGTCAGTGTATACTTATTAAAAGTCTCGACAAAGTACCCTTTTAATCCTCTCGCCTGTCTCCCCTATGCTGAGACAAGTCTCTCTTGTAGAGCTGCTTTTCATATAAAGTACATGTTTTGTTTCTGTTTTGATTAGTAAGAATTACCTTAAAATTAAGTAACAGTAAAACTCACCTAGCTAGGAGCGACCACAGCGACCTGATGATACTCTTAAGTCTTTGATCTTCCTGTTGGACGCTCTAGATCTCCCTGTCATTCAATCCAGCTTTGCTGCGGCATTTTTTTGACGTATGGTCGTCCCACAACGCGCTCAGCAGGGCCTTCCACTGGTCATCCCACACGTCACGGGGCACAGAACCAGGGCTGCTGCTCCGAATATGGACCTGGACATTTCTCCTATATTGGGCTGAAATGTTGTGGTCGAGACATTTCCTTAACCAGACCTCGAAATTAGCTATCCTTTCTTTTGTTTCTATAAAAGATGAACAACAAGTTTTTAAGTAAAAAGCTAGAAGAAAGCAAATGTTGGTTTACAACTACACCGATCTATCTCACCTCACGAAAAGCAGAAACACGCTTTCACCTAAATGTTTTGCATTTTTTTTTAAAGTATATCTAGGTGATCCCACCTTCCCTACGTTAGTGTCATGTGAGGCACCACCCCTCACGATTGGAACCGTGATGGAGGCGCGCACCCCTCACGATTGGAACCGTGATGGAGGCGCGCACCCCTCACGATTGGAACCGTGATGGATGCGCTCACCCACACATACCTCTAACAGTTCCAGTGGCGACTTCTCTTGTAGGGTAGCAACATGGATTAAGAGTCGAACGACTAGTCGATGAATCACAATCCAGGTTGACTCGAAGTGTCGACTAGACTAGTTGGGCGAGTCAGAGTGACTCAAAATTAGTCCCACATGTCATTTTTTTTTCAACATTGGCACTGCCCCCATCTGGAAACCTAGACCGAGGTGCTTGTTTTCTCCGGTGATACCCAACACTTAACTCTGAGACCACCGACTCCCGCATGCCGATCCTCTCCCTTGGCCGCCGCCTCTAGTCTGCCGGCCGGCGCTGTCATGCCAGCCCATGGCACCACCATCTGTTCCGTCCGGCCCGTAATATTCTCCTCCACCTGCTGTTCATGAGCCCATGGCACCCACCATCTGTTGCTGGTCTGCTCGTTCTGCCGGCTGGTGGTGGTGGTCTGCTCCTCCACCTGTGGCTGCTGCTCTTGGTGGATTGCTCCTCCACAGTGTGCGGCTGCTCCCAGGCTTCTCTCCTCCCAACTCTCCTTCACCATTGTATGGAATTTCCCAGGTTTCTCCCCTGTCCCCAGCATTCTATTACAAAATCTTTGATTTTTATATGGAATGATAACACGAATAGAGAAGAGGAAAAAATGTCACATGGTGGGCCCACAAAATACTCTATCCTCTTCTGCAACCGCGTGGCCAACCTGTAAGACGTGTCACACCAAGGGCGTACACGTCGCAGACTGTATGTGACGACGTATGCGAGTGGTACACTGGTACCCACTAGCATACAAAATGTGCCACACAGAAAAGGCAAGAGCGTCGGAGGGAACACAACAAGAGGAGAAGAGGAAAAAGTATCACAGGCCCGCAAAATGCTCTCTCCTCTTTCGCAACCGCGTGGTCAACCTGTAAAACATCACAGACCATCAAAAGTACGACAAAAGTAATGGCGACGGTTGCCCGTGAAATCGGGAAATCATTGAGTATGCAAGTGGTACCCACTAGCCTAAAAAACGTGTCACACCAAAAAGGCAAGAGCGACGGGTGTCATGACAGGTGGTACCTCCCTGAGAGCTATAAAAGAAGACAAAATCTGAGGCGAAAACAACCATCTTCCTCTCCATCCGTGACCACCAAGCCTCCGCCTCAAACCCTCGCCTCCTCCTTCTGCTCCCATGGCTGAGCCTGCACCTCGCCCATGGAAGAACCTCCCTGTTGACCTCCTCACTGAGATCGCCCGCCACTTACCGTGCCCCGTCGACCGCCTCTCCATGTCGAGGACGTGCCATGATTGGTGGTTCGCTGTCCAATGGTCCCTGCCTCCGCGTCAACTCCCGTGGCTCTTCCTCCCGGATCCCACCACCGTTCCTCTCCCTATCCTTCCGAGGCCGGGCAGCACGCGGAGGGCATCTTTTTATTGCGTTCTCGGCAACGGAGACACACACAACCTCCGCATCGGGCTTGACACTGCCGGTGCGCGCTTCTTCGGCACATATGATGGTGGTTGGCTCTTGCTTGCCCATGGCCAGACCAACGGCCATGCGCTTCTCAACCTCCATACCGACCGGCGCTTATTCCTCCCTGACTACGCTTATTGTGTGAGAGGGGGTGTATGGCCCGTATCCATCGTGATCCTCGCTGCCACGTTCTCCTCCTCCCCGGGGCCGGGGCAGAACGCGCGGTGCTTCGGCGCTGCCATCGTTGGCTCACCGTATGGGATCCTCGGCCCGCAAGTTGCCTTCTGGAGCATGGAGGGGGCAGGATATGGTGATCGTCCGGTGGCTGTGGGTTTCATGGGAAGTCCATGGTCCCGACTCGAGGATGTCATACATCACAAAGGAGCTTTCCATTTCCTCACCAATACGGAGCAGGTCAGCGTGTATGACATATTCGAGCTCCAAGAAAGCGAAGAAGGTATACATTCCAGGGTAGGTGCGCACCACCACCACCAGTGCTACTTCACGCAGGGGGGACCTCGTAGCTCCAGCGTGCGAGTCGCCGCTCGCTACCTCGTGGAGTCCCGCGGGGAACTATTGATGGTAGTGAAGTTCGCGACATCGTCTCCTGGATGGTTCCTGCAGACAGGGGCTTTCCAGGTGTACCGTTCGACACAACATCTCACGGGTGCCGGCCTGGTTCAGTTCGCCTGGTCTGAGCTTCCTTCGCTGGATGGAAGGATGTTGTTCGTCGCGCGGGGGTGCTCCAGGGCCTACGAGGTAGCCGATTTCCCAGGCTTTGGCTTTCGAGACGGCATCTACTTCTTGGATGACTGGAACTCAGCGGATGTGGACGTGGTGTCCCAGTATGAAATGCTCGGGCGGCGCAGACGCAGGTACGACTGGTGGGGTCTGTATCTGGAGGAGGAGCCGATCCAGCGGTACGCCTGCCGTGACAACGGGAGGTGTCAGTGGGTGGAAGGGGAGTCACGTCTCCAAGTCTTCCAGCGCTGGTTCACCGACAAGCAACGCTCTAACTACTCAGCTCCGATTTGGTTCATCCCTTGAGGTTACACATGCAGCAGGTTTCAGTTATGGTGATCCGGTTAATACATTTGAGTGATGTTTGTTTCACCTCTGGAGCTTAAAGACTTGCAGTTTCAATTGTTATGTAATTCCGGTACTTGATTTCTGGCACATGATCTCTTATCAGATTTCCAGATTTAGTTGAGAATAGACCAGCTGACCAGATGCAGAATTAGTTGGTGCTCTAAGTTATTTCGTGAATCGCATCACATCCTCATTTCTTGTAAGAACTTCAAGACAGGAGGGCAAACCTCAGACATGATGGTTTCCAGCTTTTCCTTGTGTTTCTGTGACTTAAAACAACGACGCACGCCAAAGACTTCTCTCCACAGATTTACATGTAGTCGGGAAGTAGGGGGATTTTTATTTCCTCGCTTAACTCAGTTGGTAGGTTCCTTAGCTCGATTTGGTTCTATCTTCTTATTCTTCTCTCAAAACTTCCAGGTGGAGTCTTCTATTCTAACACCATCCTTCAGAAGTTGGGATTACCACTCTATAATTTCAATTGCACTTTAGCTAATAATAGAGGCTATTCTAGGAGTGTTAGTAAGTATGTTCTGCTAGCTTCATCGGTTACTTATAAATTGAGTGCAATGAAAATTGAGTATATACATGAGTACTTTGAGATAGTAATTCTAAGAGCCTGAAGACCTTCTTTGTAGAACGCCAACTGAGATTCTCCAAACAGTAGGCATTACCAAGCATTAAACAAGGGTGTACACTAGCAGTTTCCGTGCTTTCAGTGGGATGACCGGATCATCCCAGTCGGTTATTTTTATGATGTAGACTTCATGTTGTCATCATTGTTTCATTTTTATCTGAAAATTAGGCTGTGAGTAAAACTGGGCATCTGGATCATGTGAAAGCTTGGTACATAACGTACTATGCTGGCATCGTATGTTACAGTCTCTTTTTGAAACAATACATAGATTGAGGAATTAGTTATAGCTCTTGTGCCAAAAGAGGCCACTGAAAACTGTGTTATATCGTCTGTCTTACAAAACTGTGCTACGATCCATGTCAATGAACATTCAAGGATGGGAGCAAGTACATCTGTTCCCATATGTTCTCTGGCAGGTTGCACATTATTAGTTTTCCTCGGCGTTGCGACAACATTGCCACACCATGCAAACTATAACTTCATTGTTCCCTGCAAGAAGAGGCAATATCATACATCACATATAATATATACATGTAAAGGAAAAAACTGCATCTGTGTTGTAGACCTCCCACTTTGACCATAGTGAGTGGTGCATCCCTTCAGATCATCAAGCTCAGAGAAAAGCTCATACACCATTACACACACAGATAACTCGGAAAATGTTTTGCTTCGTTTGAAGAAGGGTGATCTGAAATAGCTCAGAAATTGAAAGGTACAGGTTGATCAGAAGAAAATTCAATATTTGGATGCAGTATGGATCAGAATAAATAGTTTAAGCTTATAATTTAACCATCCATAATGGCAAAGGATTGCAAAGGGACTTGAATTATTATTGCAATGTACATACGTGAGCAATAAATTGAATCAGTGGGAACTTACTGAGGAGGGGCCGGTCATGGAACCAGTGAATTATTCTGAAGGGAGTGAATTTTGCAACAAGTGAGAAAGAGGAAAACCAGATAAGGAAAAAAAAAATCTTCAAAGCAAAAGCGTTAACCTTCATTTGGAGAATTGATACATTTTGTGCAAGGGAAAAAATGGAGGGAGAGGGAGAGGGAGAGGGAGAGAGAGATAATATAGAAGTTCACAGATGATACACTTTTGGTATAGGAATACATATATCTGATATATATCCCCACACAAACATCCTTATATATGATTGACATCAACCAAATTGAAAGGAAGATGGCAACATAAAAAAGACGCAGCTGATTGTGAGCAATGAGGAGTGAGGATTATTAACAGCGCCAGAATTTTTAGGAGGGTTTCAAGAAAAAAAAAATCTTCAGATGGTGTTGTCAAAATTCTTCTTTACAGAGTGTTTGTTGGCTGTATTTTGTCTAATCATAAGTTTTTGGAACTTTTAAATATAAGGAGGGGAACTAAACAGAACAGAAAATGTCGTTTATTCACATAGTGCCGGCAGAATATGTCAGTCATGGTTTTTAAGGTGTGTGTGGGGGTGGGGGCGACGACTAAGCGGACGCTTTAGGCGCCCAAAGCGGTCGTTTTTCTAGGCGGAGGGTTAGCGCCTTGACGCCTAAGCGACGCCTTGAAAACCATGATGTCAGTGCATGCACGTATCTAATCTTTGTTGCCCATCGCCAGCATACTTTTGTCCTTACATTGATGATTCGTAATTGCTCATATGTAATCAGAACATGTCAATTTTTTAGAATGTGTATGCGACCTACTGTTGAAATTTCATCTCATGTCAAATAAGTATATCTTATACACAAAAAGGAGATATTGTGACAGGTACACTTGATGTCCATGTCAGTTCGAAATGTCTTGTATGTTGACTTCCTGCTCTCCCCGAGATTGCTGGAAAAAGATTGGAATAGTCCTCCTTTTTGTTATTTTGTTCTTTAATGTTTGTGCTTTGGAAACCCTTTAATCATCCCCCAAATGACTATATTTAATAGCAAACTTACAAAATAGAACCTATTCTATATGGTATGTTGCAATCCTGATCTTGGCCTTTTTTTCTTTCTGGAAAATGGCTCCATTTCACTAAATTATGTAAGCGAACTTGCATTTTAAAATTCAGGTCCAACAGATTTGCAACCAAGGAGAGGACGGAAGAGTGACCCTGACTACAGAAAATTGAGGAGAGCTCTTTATGTAGGTTATGGCAACCAGTTGGCTGAGAGGATGATCCATCATAATGGTTACCATACGGTTGGATACAGGACACAACTTGTTCAGGTATGACGTTGGTATTTTTCTGTTTTATTCAGTTAGTGGCAATGTGTAGGGATAACGCAAGATTAAAATCAGGTAGCTCAGAGGATGATCCATCATAATGCCTCAGTTAGTATGTAAAATCAGCAAACCCAAAGCAGGTCTTCAAAAAGCTGTGGTCTGCCATAGTTCCATTTAAATCCTTTGCACCATTTAAATCGACCGCTAGTGAAACAGTCCTGGTATTAAATTTTGGAATGTGATAATTGAATCAAATGCCGCCTTTTGTGCATGTCTTGATATTTGTGGGAACCAGTGAAATTGCCAGTTGCCGCTTCAAGTTTTTAATTGTTTCTTGGCGATGCTTAATGTTTGTTTTGTGTGGGTTGGGGGTTACACTTTTTTCTTGCAGGTGCATCGATCTTCGGTACTGGAAGGTGATGAATACGGGAAATTACCTGTGTATGTTGTCTACTAGACCTTTCAAGAGAAATGTTTGTGGGGTCGAGCAGAATTGGGTTAAACCAATCCTAAAGAAGCTTGAGAAATTGAGCATAAACAAATTAAGGTACGGAAGACATTATTCATGATGATGATTATTCTGGTAGCAAAATGTAGTGCCAGCTAGCTACACAAGTAACCTTGAGTGTCTCATTGCAGTGGCGGTTCGAGTACATTGACGGATTCTGAACCTCTAAATGACAAGCAACCAGGCTCGCCAACAAAAGCTGGGGGCGATAAGCAGTCTGATGTGGATAGCAAAATCCAGGCAGCCCGAGAACGCTACCTTGCACGGAAAGGCAAGAAGTGACACGGTTATATGATCATTTTGAAGAGAGTGGTCCGTGCTTATGAGGTCCACCGAGCACCATGAGCACACACATTCAACTGAAATCGTTTTCTCTTGTATACTAAGAGAATGCCACTGAACGATCTTGGGATCCTTGAAGAGAGTGGAGAATGTTACTCGACCTGCCCCACTGCTTTTAGTTTTTTTAGGGCATCCAGTGCTTTTAGTATACATATGTCTTACCGCCTGATGTTTGTGACTCATGGGAGGTATGAGATAATTGCCCGGATTATAAAGCAATTGCAGTTCCTCTATTGATTTTTTCTTCTTCTCAATAGGTTTGTTTCTTCCTGTGAGTGATGCGGTGTCCATATAGATTTGGCTGATCTCGTGGCCAAGTGTGCTGAATAGCTTGTGTTTCTTTTCTCTATTTGATGGAAACAAACGTCAATTTCCTTGGGAGTGAATTCAGGTGGTATAGAAACATTGAGCTCAGTTAGTCGAAGCAGTTTCAGTTTGCTATAATGAGAAAACTGGACAAAAGAAATCAAAACCTTCTTGTGTCGTCATGGAATCAAATTCTCGTGTTAATGTAAATGTCACCAAAAGTAAATCATCTAAAAGTTCTTTCTAATATGCTACAATGGCATACTTTGACATGTAACCCAGGCGCTCTTTCGCGTTCTGGGCCGCACGCTCGCGTAGGAAATTAATTCCCTGCCCACCGATTGTCTTCAACCACACGCTATGCGTCGCCTCCTGCCATTGATGCGAGCCGTCCTACTCCCTTCACATGCACGCCACCCCCTGACCCAGCGGGCCTATTCCCATGGTCCCTCTGCCGGTGCACGGGATCTTCACGACCGCCTTGACCGTGGGCTGGCCCGGCCGCCGTTCCTCCCGGTGCACTCCCCGCCCCCGCATGCCGGCCTCCAGCCTAAGCGTAAGGCCGCGTTCTGTGGCTTTCATGCGCGGCCGCTGATCTAGCTTCTCGCGCGTCAAGGTCTCATGTCCTCCGGCTGCCCTGCGACGCTGTGTGGAGGCTGCTGAGCCGGTTTCCCGTGCGTCGAGATCGCTGACCTTTCCCCCCGTGCATCGAGCCAAGCGGCTGCCTTACTCCCCTTTAGGCCCTGTTTGTTTCTAGAGTTTTCTAGGGGATTGGTGGAGATTATACCGGTTAAAACCCTAAATCCCATGTATTTCTAAAAGGTTGTTTGTTTCTAGTGTATTTGACAGATTTTATCCCCCACTTTTCCCCCCAAATCCCCAATCTCTAGTACATTTTTCTCAATACCCAAAACACTACCCCTACCTAGTGGATTGGGGATTTGCCGGGATTGGGTGAAGTTTGGGGATTCACCCAATCCCTTTGGGGATTATCCCCATGAATCCCCTACAAAACTCTAGAAACAAACAGGGCCTTATTAAGGCAAAGAGCAGTAGGATCAGGAGATAATTCCCTTGGGCCAGGCCTTGAGCTATTGGCTTTTTGCAGCCGCATCAAAAGATCATGTTCTTTGCTTTTTACGTGGACTAGCAAAAATTCCCGTGCGTTGCAACGGGAGACAACGTCCACATTATGTATTTAAAAACGGTACCTTGCCCGTGCCGCCACTTATCCTGCTTCCCGCCCTCGCTGATGGGTGGTCGTGGTGTCTATCATATGAAAATGTATCCAGCATGGTCAATCCCAAGAGATGTACTCGGGTTGATGCGCGTAGATTATATTAGATATGTTAAGTATAGATTGTAGCTTTGCCTACGGATTGGTTGAATCATCCTTCCAGAGGGCTCTCGCGTCGCTCGACAGGGCGACTCGGGGGCAAGCCCTTACGCCACCGAGCCGGTCCTGTCCTCATCACCGGCCCACGCCGCCGCTGCTGCCGGCTGTCGCCGCGGTGGCGGCGGGCCCCGCCCCCTCGAAAATCGGCAGGCTGGGATCTCCTGGCCGCTTGCTCGCGTGGGAGCTTCTGGAGGCCGCCGCGGTGGCCCCGGGTCGAGGTGGTTGGCGGCGCTGCGACCGCCTGGGCGGTGTGGTAGCCTGCTTGGGCGCCGGCGGAAGCGGCTCGGGCAGTGTCACACGGCGGCGGGCGCGTGCAGGCCCGATCTTGACCACGCGCGGGCCGGGCGGGCCGCGGCCGGTGCTGGCTAGACGGTGGCGTGGGGAGGATGGGATGCGTCAGGACAGTGGGCCAGCGAGAGGTGGCTCCATGACGTGAAGGTAGAGATTCTGGGTGCGGCGTAGGTCTTCTCGCTGCCGCTCTCCGGCAACCGGGCTGCGTGGAAGCCTGGGCGGCGGCCCCAGAATGTGTGTTGCCTTTGTCGACACAACATGGGTTTGCGGAGTGAGTTGTCGCGTTTTGCCATGATCTGTAGGTGAGCTTTGTGGTCGTCTGGCCGGTCCCTGTTTGTGGGGCTCGCGACGCACCGCCGGGAAAAAGCACTGCCCTGGTTTTAGCCGGGGCCGACGACGGCGACGCCTTCAGGCACCGCGTCCTTCTTGAAGGCGTCGTCAGGGTGGTGCTCTTGCTTCTCCGCGTTGGGTTCTCCGCGGCAACTACTCTTCATCGGCTAGGTGGTGCGTGGCCCTAGGGCCGACGTGGATGTCGGAGTAGCGGCTCCGAAAGACTTGCGTTAAGACTGTCTCCGCTGTGTGTAGTGTTGACTTGGGTTGCTAGGGCAGCATGGTCATCGGCTAGTTTTGGGGTGCGGCCTTAGGGCCGACGTGTATGTCGGAGCGGCGGCTCCGGGTTTTAACCTCCGCCGTGTTGCGTCGAGGTCGAGATGGTGTCGTCTTTGGTTGTTCGTGCGACGTGGACGTCGGCCCGCGTAGGGGCGCAGCCTTGGGGCTGGCGTGGATGTCGGAGCGGCGGCTCCGGGTTGCGTTGAGGTTGCCTCCGCCGTGTTTCGTGTGAGGTGTTAGTGTGACCATGATAGTTAGGGCCACGTGGTTGTCGACTCGGATCGGGGCGCGGCGTGGTGCGTTGTCATGTATGGTTTTCGGCCGGTTTTCCTTATAAATTGTTCGACTATTTTCGACTTTATCAATCAAAGGCATTGGCGAGATTCGAAAAAAAAATATATTAGTTAACAAACCTACCAAGTCTGCCAGATGCATGATTATAGCTTTGCCTACGCACTTGGAAAAAAGAGTTATGGTGGACTACTACTCCATGTAGCCGGTCTTGCTCTATATCATATCAGAGTTCTTGCATTACAGCAATCTGATTCACTGATTCGATTGCTCGGCAGATGTCATAGCCCGCATCTGCAACCCAATAGTTCCCAGTCATATTATATTTGGTGTTTAGCCTACCCAGATAAGCTAGCCAGAGAAATATTTTGTGCCGCCTGGGGATTGGTTTAGCCCACACACAACTGCACTTTTGTTCAAAAAGAGAAAACTGTTGTGCTGGGTATCAATTGCATCTCGCTCTTCTTTCCTCCTTAGCAAAATGAACAATAGAGACGTGCATATTAAATATCTTATTTACAAACATTGAAAGATGCACATAGCGTAATGACAATGTTTTTCTCTGCATATTTGTAGATGGTTTTGTGACTTCAAAAATAATAGGACCATGTGTTGCCACGGTTTAATTTTGTATTGTAGGGACGGCGATAATTCAACACCGTGTTTATTCTCACAAGATTTATTCCATTTAGAATTTATCTCATGTAGAAGACAACGCTCTATGATTGGATAGCATTCAGTTCTGTCACATTTAAAAATATTCTACCATTGATTGATTTTTGTATGTTCAATTTTCGATATTAGAATTTATTGAAAACTTCACACTTAACAAATGCTTGTGCTGCTAAAATAGAAAGATCAAACAACACATTAGTCTTGATTCAAATGTATAGGCCATAACACCATGAAGTAGCAGAATTTAATTTTTTGACATGGGAGATCAGAAAACTCATTCTCAAATAAAGATCACAAAACTCATGTACAGCAAATTGTTATGTTGTTTGCATCAATTGTCTCTCAACTCTGGTTACCTTCTTGCCATAAAACCATGAATGTGTTTATTTTCCTTAGCTATCCAACGATCGGTTGTATTTATATTTGTTTGTTGATTGGCTTATCTTTCCGTTATTCCTGCTAGATTTACACCTATATATACCAAAATCTTGTGTTATCAGCACTGGAACCGGAGAGCCCCAAACAATTTAGTACAGTAAAACTGCACTCGTCATGCGAAACCTCACTACCGATCACCTAAGAAACTCCCGCGTACATGATCTAGCTTCACCAGACCTTATTACGGCGGTTCAGCACCACGACATGAAATCTCTCTCAGCGGCATACAATTGAACACAATACGTGCCTCCTCCCCTAATTGAAACCAATACCTTTTGATCATAATCAAAATTTCTACCAGAGGCCCTGCCTTAGAGCCCTCGCATGTGAACGCATCCAGCGCCATGGGACCTTCGCAACACCTTCCGTGTCGTGCGAGAGCGGTGCCAGAGCCCCGGTCCGACGGCGAGCGCCATATACAGTAAATGGATGAGAAAATCTAATTCCGCCACAACGCCACACCTTCCGATTTGAGCTGAGGCATCACTAAATTCAGGAAAACTAATTAACATGCTATATGACGTATTCTTTCTTTCCTGAACGGCACATGGTTTACTTGTGCTTTGGTGGATCCATTGTATCCTTCCAAACAAATCTGAGCTCCATGAATCTAGCCGGTTGATTTTGCTTTGCAAAGATGGTGCCCGGGGGAGGTCGCCCCTACTTCAAACAACAACTGTTCGTGGGAATCGGCCAGAGAGCTCGCTCCTGCCACAAAGAAACAGCCGGTCATGGGGATCGGTCGCGCCAGAGAGGTCGATTTGGCCGTCAGGTGCTTGATTCGGTCGCCGGAGTGGTCGATCTGGTTATTGTGGAGATGACCAGGTTACTCTTTGCCTCTATGGCTCACCGTTTGGCTGGTTCGGCTCTTCCAAAGGGAAAACGGAATTAGGGGCGGATGTAGGAGATGAACATCTTTGTTGCTGCAGAGCTCTGTCCCAATCGACCATGGTGGACAGGGGGGCGTAGATGTAGGGAGCCCTCCACGCAGATGTGATCTCCGGCGGCGCCGTCCTCCCGGTTCAACCGATTCGACAGCAACTCCACCGTCGCATCAATATAGTCGAAAACGAATCCCCAATCTGGAACCACAGAAATTATTATGGTGAGTCTTATAATCATCCTCGCCTGGTGGCCCTCCCATGGGAGACCCTCTCCACCTCATCGTCGGGCGGCCCTCTCCGGCAGACCCTCTCCGTGTACAGCTCGGTGTCTCAAGCTGAAGAGAGAGAAAAAGAACATGGCTCGGCTACGGGTTGGTTCAAACAGAGAGGTGGACGGTTGAAGAAGAACGTACCGATGGCAAATAGACAGTATTATGAGGTTTAGTAGAAGGGTAAAATTGTCTTTTTATGTTGGACGAAAATTTTGGCAGAAACCTTAATGCCTTTATTATTAGGTAAAGATTTGTATATTTCTGTCATATTATTGCCTATCAGAACATGGAAGTTGCTTATGCTGAAATTCGGATGGACCTATGTGGCCATTAGTCAATTTCCACTTAATTCCAAAGGCCCATGCTGCCATAGCAAATGGTGGGAGTTTAGTCCCACATTGCTAGTTGGGAGAGTTTTGCACCAGTTTATAAGGTGAGCTCTCTCCCCACTAGTGTGAGTTGGTATGAAGAGAGAGGAGTAGTGGAGGTGTTCCACACGCGCGCTCCTCCTCCGCCGCCCGCCTCGTCACGACGCGCCACGCCGCGGGTTGCGGGAATGAGCCGAGCCGATGCCTTTATTTTGGCAGTTGGAAACGGAGAGTCAACAGACACGCCAATAATATGAGACATGCGCAACGCCAAATGAATTCGTGAGGTGACCGTTCCGAAACCCCGCCTCTCCAGATCCTGTACGGGAGAGGGCGATTAGGTTTTTGGGGAGCGTCTCCTACGCGACTGCTCGCTGCTGCTGTACGTCTACTTCGTCTACTACCGCGTCGCCTTCGTCATCAACATGGCATCCGAAGCCGAACGAGCTGCTGCTGCTGCCGCCGAGGCCGCTGCTGCTGCTGAGGCCGCCAACGCTGCTGCTGCCGCCGCGGCCGTCGCCTCTGCTACGACTACTGCCAATTGGCCAACTGCAGGGTATAACACGTTTATCCCTGTCCTTGTTATTTCCATGTGTGCGATACTAGTAGTTTGCGTAGATGTGTCTACTGACAACCTAGTATGCATGAATATGGTTAATTATCAGTATGCTTATGTCATGATCGTGATTTATACTTGGATTAATTTAATCTGTAAATTGCCTAAATTCCTAACAATCCAAAAACCTAATATGTGTAGGCAATTTTCGATTCATGGTTTTGCTACTGCACTGAAACCGGACCCGTTTACGGGGACGTACTTTAAGCGTTGGCAGACCAAAACATTCTTATGGCTCACGGCTATGAACGTGTTCTGGGTCGTCGGTGTCACTCCCACGGAAACGATTACTCCTGATCAGGAGAAGGCGTTTAGGGATGCCACCGTCGTCTTTGTTGGATGCGTTCTAAGCGTGATCGGAGAGAAGTTTGTTAACGCATATTTACATGTGCGGGTTGCCAAGGACTTGTGGGAGGCGCTCGAATCCAAATTCGGCGCAACCGATGCTGGCAGCGAGATGTACAGTATAGAGCAGTTCCATGACTACAGAATGGTCGAAAACCGTTCTGTTTTGGAGCAGGCTCATGAGATACAGTGCATCGCTAAGGAGCTTGAAATTCTCAAGTGCGTGTTACCGGGCAAGTATGTCGCGGGATGCATAATCGCCAAGCTGCCTAATTCCTGGAGGAGCTTTGCCACTACTCTAAAACATCAGAGGCGTGAATTCTCAGTAGAGGATGTCATCGGCCATCTGAGTGTTGAGCAGAATTCGAGGGCAAAGGACTCGCATGGAAAAGGGAATAAAGGGACTTCTGCGGCCAATATGGTACAGAAGAACTACAACTCCCACAAGAACAAGGCGAGGACTGGTGTCCAGCAGAATACCGACTTCAAGAAGAAGGCTAAGAAGACCTTCAAGAAGGATAAGAAGAAAGATGGCTGCTTCACTTGTGGTTCACTGGAACACTGGGCTGGGAAGTGCCCAAAGAAGTATGTGAAGCCAGGACAGGATTCCAAGGCTGTCAACATGATCGTGAGCAACAATGAGAATGGGGCATCTGGGTATGGTAATTTGTTTACTATATTTTCAGTTTGTCAGTTTACTGATTGGTGGATTGACACAGGTGCAAACATTCATGTGTGTGCTGACATCTCATTGTTTTCTTCTTATCAGGTCACAAGGAACGGGTCCGTATTGATGGGGAACGGCGCAAGTGCTTCTGTACTTGGTGTTGGCACGGTCGATCTGAAGTTTACTTCGGGAAGGATCGTGCAGCTCAAGAACGTGCAGCATGTCCCCGCCATCAAGAAGAATCTCGTTAGTGGCTCCTTTCTATGTAGAGAAGGATTTAAGTTGGTTTTCGAGTCCAATAAAGTAGTTGTAACGAAATATGGACTGTTTGTTGGAAAAGGGTATGAGTGCGGAGGTCTGTTCCGCTTTTCCCTCGCTGATTTTTGTAATAAAGTCGTGAACAATATTCATTCGAGTGTTAATGAAACAGAAGTTTGGCATTCACGTCTTTGTCACGTTGGTTTCAGTTGCATGATGCGGTTAGCAAAACTAAATTTAATTCCAAGTTTCACTTTAGCCAAAGGTTCTAAGTGCCATTCGTGTGTACAAGCAAAGCAACCTCGCAAGCCCCACAAGGCTGCGGAGGAGAGACACTTGGCGCCATTAGAACTCATACATTCTGATCTCTGTGAGATGAATGGTGTGTTGACTAAAGGTGGAAAGAGATACTTCATGACGTTAATAGATGATTCCACTAGGTTTTGCTATGTATATCTGTTAAACACTAAAGACGAGGCTCTACACTACTTTAAAATCTATAAGGCAGAAGTTGAGAATCAACTTGAAAAGAAAATTAAACGAATCCGGTCAGATCGTGGTGGAGAGTATTTCTCTAATGATTTTGACTCTTTCTGTGCGGAACATGGCATTATTCACGAGAGGACGCCTCCCTATTCACCTCAGTCAAATGGGGTTGCCGAAAGGAAAAACCGTACTCTAACAGATTTGGTTAACGCCATGTTAGATACATCGGGTTTATCCAAGGCATGGTGGGGGGAGGCTATATTGACATCATGTCATGTCCTGAATAAAGTTCCGACGAAAGACAATGAGGTCACTCCCTATGAGCAATGGGAGAAGAGAAAAACAACACTCTCGTACTTACGTACTTGGAGCTGTTTGGCAAAAGTCAATGTGCCGATCCCCAAAAAGCGTAAACTTGGACCAAAGACCATGGATTGCGTTAATTTGGGATACGCTAAGAATAGCGTTGGCTATAGATTTCTAGTAGTGAAATCTGAGGTACCTGACGTGAAGATCGGTACGATTTTGGAGTCTAAAGATGCTACATTCTTTGAGGATATTTTTCCTATGAGAGATATGCAAAGCACTTCTAGACAGGAATCAGAGGAGACTCCTGAACCTGCCATTCCTATGGAATATTATGAACAAACACATGATGAGAATCCTGAGAAGGATGACGAGGAAACCCTTGGTAGGGGCAAGAGAGAGAGGACTGCAAAGTCCTTTGGTGATGATTTTCTTGTGTACCTTGTGGATGATACTCCCACTTCTATTTCAGAAGCTTATGCATCTCCAGATGCTGACTACTGGAGAGAAGCGGTCCGTAGCGAGATGGATTCCATCATGGCTAATGGAATGTGGGAGATCACTGAACGTCCTTATGGCTGTAAACCATTAGGATGTAAGTGGGTGTTCAAAAAGAAGCTTAGGCCTGATGGTACGATTGAAAAGTACAAGGCTAGACTTGTGGCCAAGGGTTATTCCCAGAAAAAAGATGAAGATTTCTTTGACACTTATTCACTTGTGGCCAGACTGACCACCATTCGAGTATTACTCTCGTTGGCGGCCTCGCATGGTCTTCTCGTCCATCAGATGGATGTTAAGACGGCTTTCCTAAATGGAGAGTTAGACAAGGAAATCTATATGCAACAGCCAGATGGCTTTGTGTTAGATGGTCAAGAAGGAAAGGTGTGTAAATTACTGAAATCTTTATATGGGCTGAAACAAGCACCTAAGCAATGGCATGAGAAGTTCAATACAACTTTAACATCTGTTGGCTTTGTTGTTAATGAAGCTGACAAATGTGTATACTATCGCCATGGTGGGGGCGAAGGATTTATTTTGTGTTTGTATGTTGATGACATACTGATATTTGGGACCAACCTCAAAGTAATCAATGAGGTTAAGTCATTTCTATCCCAGAACTTTGAGATGAAAGATCTTGGTGTGGCTGATGTTATCTTGAACATCAAGCTATTGAGAGACAATGAGGGTGGGATTACACTTCTGCAATCCCATTATGTTGAGAAGGTTTTGAGTCGTTTTGGATATTCGAACTGCAAAACTTCTCCAACGCCATATGATCCTAGTGTGCGGATTCGAAAGTTCGAAGGCACAGCTAAGGATCAGCTGAGGTATTCTCAAGTAATTGGTTCACTCATGTATCTAGCGAGCGCTACGAGGCCTGACATCATGTTTGCTGTGTGCAAACTAAGCCGGTTTGTTTCCAATCCGGGTGATGTGCATTGGCATGCTGTAGAAAGAATTATGCGCTATCTGAAAGGTACCGTGAACCATGGACTTCATTACAGTGGATATCCTTTGGTACTTGAAGGGTATTGTGATGCGAATTGGATCTCTGATGCTGATGAGATGAAAGCCACAACGGGGTATGTGTTTACCCTTGGAGGTGGTGCTGTTTCCTGGAAGTCTTGCAAGCAAACGATCTTAACGAGATCGACAATGGAAGCAAAATTAACAGCATTAGACACGTCTAGTGTCGAAGCAGGATGGCTTCGAGATCTTTTGATGGACTTGCCTGTGGTTGAAAAGCCAGTACCGGCTATCCTTATGAACTGTGACAATCAAACAGTAATTGTCAAGGTGAAGAGTTCAAAGGACAATGCACAGTCCACAAAGCACATAAAAATGAGATTAAAAGCTGTCAGACATTTAAGAAACTCCGGAGTGATAGCGGTGGATTATATCCAGTCGGCTAAGAATCTGGCAGATCCCTTTACTAAAGGGCTATCGCGTGTTGTGATAGAATGTGCATCGAGGGAGATGGGTATGAGACCCACATGAGTTGCCATGGCAGTAACCCAATCTATGTGATCGGAGATCCCGTGAAGTGGGACCTGGGAAAACAAGCTAGTGGTTAACTGAGGAGAGTAATTTTTACTAACCCACTCCACTGGAGATGCAGTACTCTCAAAAACTGTATGGCAGGTTGACTTTTGTCTTAATGTGTTCCAAGGCTTGTATAAGCAAGATGCTATCCTACAGAGCGATCTTTGGAGGAACACACCTATATGATCCTGACTGCTGGTCACAGTCTATGAGATTGGGTGATCTCTAATAAGTTCATGAATAGGCCAGGAGTATGACTAATATGCTCCACCCGAGGGGTCAGCCTTCGGCAGCCTAGTACTGGCAAGACATTTAGTGAAACTATTTTACGCCAAACTGACAATTCAAGGCATAGTCCATTGTTCAGTTGTGATGTAGTGTAGCTACTTGTTCTAGGTGGAAGTTCAACCTTAACGGGTCTCCACTGAAAATGCCGGTATATAAAAACAGTGAATGGAACAGAGGACAACACCATGGGTCTTCGGGATCTGGTGGGGGATTGCTGAAATTCGGATGGACCTATGTGGCCCATTAGCCAATTTCCACTTAATCCCAAAGGCCCATGCTGCCATAGCAAATGGTGGGAGTTTAGTCCCACATTGCTAGTTGTGAGAGTTTTGCACCCGTTTATAAGGTGAGCTCTCTCCCCACTAGTGTGAGTTGGTATGAAGAGAGAGGAGTAGTGGAGGTGTTCCACACGCGCGCTCCTCCTCCTCCGCCGCCCGCCTCGCCACGCCTCGCCTCGTCACGACGACGCGCCGCGGGTTGCGGGAATGAGCCGAGCCGATGCCTTTATTTTGGCAGTTGGAAACGGAGAGTCAACAGACACGCCAATAATATGAAACGTCATATTGATTGCTGTCTATTGTGTCACATTTATTTTGGTAACAGCCGCGCGCAGTAAAATGCCGCATTGATCACGTAGTAACCGCGCGCAGTAAAACGCCGCATTGATTACGTGGTAACGGCTGTAGTAAACGCCAAATGAATTCGTGAGCTGACCGTTCTCCTACCCGGCCGTGCCTATATATTGAGGGCGCAGGGGCGGACACAAATACACAACTCATACCCTCTTTGTGCCCACTGTCGTGCCACCACCTGTTGCTGCCTCCGGTGATCCCATCCCGTCTACCGCGTACACGGCCGACGGGAGAGCAGGCCTCCGAAACCCCGCCTCTCCAGATCCTGTATGGGAGAGGGGCGATTAGGTTTTTGGGGAGCGTCTCCTACGCGACTGCTCGCTGCTGCTGTACGTCTACTTCGTCTACTACCGCGTCGCCTTCGTCATCAACATGGCATCCGAAGCCGAACGAGCTGCTGCTGCCGCCGCTACTGCCGCCGAGGCCGCTGCTGCTGCTGAGGCCGCCAACGCTGCTGCTGCCGCCGCCTCTGCTACGACTACTGCCAATTGGCCAACTGCAGGGTATAACACGTTTATCCCTGCTCTTGTTATTTCCATGTGTGCGATACTAGTAGTTTGCGTAGATGTGTCTACTGACAACCTAGTATGCATGAATATGGTTAATTATCAGTATGCTTACGTCATGATCGTGATTTATACTTGGATTAATTTAATCTGTAAATTGCCTAAATTCCTAACAGCTTAATCATGTCAATTTGTTGCCTAATAATTGGTTAATTATACCAGCTAATAATACTTGTTCATTTTTGTTACTTCGTGTGGAGTTGCTTATTATTACTGTGAAATTGCCTTCAGATGTTACGAAATTGCCTATCCACTGCTAAATTGTCTACCACTTTTCATTAAGTTTTCTATCGTCTAATCAACTTTGGTGCACTATGAAATAATTTTTCTGCCCAACAAACCAATTTGGTCTGCGTGGGGGCAACTTCACAATAGTCGCAAGAAACTTTGGTATCAGATGAAGCAACTTTAGAGTGTGATTAGACAACTTTATAACAACCATAAGAAACTCTACAAAAACTAAAACAACTACAGCCACTCAGAAAACTTGTCTGCGCAAGAGCATGGGCAGATTCACCAAATGGTAGTTGAGCACGGGGATGAACGGGCAACCTCTCTCGAAGATATGTCGACACACTCCCGAAGATATGTTGACAGAGTAGCACGGGCAAAGGAACCGAACACTAGATCGAAGGGCGTTGTGGGGGAGGGGAGGGGTGCCGATCCAGGTAGTGATGGGGGTTGTCATGTTAGCCGCTGGCTCCGCTCCAAGGTTGACAGCAGGATGGCATACGTTTTGCTCTGCCCTGCCTTTGGCTAGAACACCGCGAACCGTTTTAGTATGCAATGAGGCAACTTCACAATGGCGCTATACAATTTTTCTATGCAATGAGGCATCTTTCAACAACTATAAACAATTTTGGTGTACGTTAAGCAACTTCACAACTACGGTAAGCAACTTTGGTGTGCGATGAGACAACTTCACAACATAATTAAGAAACTTGACAAGAACAACTAAAACCAAGTTTAGTACGGTAGGAAGTAACTTTCATGTGTTGAAGCAACTTCACATAATCAATAAGCAAAATTTTGGTGTACAAGGTAAAAGCTTTGGTGCGCTAGAAAGCAACTTTGTGGGCGATGCAACAACTTTGTCAGTTTCGTTTGGTGAAATTAGGGAACAAATTGGTAGAATCGAGCAACTAATATATACGGTTAAGCAACAAATCGATATAATTGACAAATTACTAGATGGATAACCTCATAAATAAATTGGTGGAATTGCACAACCATTTGTATATTTCAAGCAACAAATTGGTAAAATTGAGCAACTAATATATGCGTTTAGACAAACAAATTCTTCAAACGGAGCAATTATGTTGGTTTACATTTTTCCCCTATTCTCTCGTTTTTTCTGTTCCCTCTTTTCTTTCTTTCTTCCCATCTCTTTCTGCCCTTAACGTGCAAAAGAAGCCATCGGCCGTCCCCTAGCTATTCCCTATGGTGTCGCCCCTATGCCCCGTCATCTTCCCCGGGACTCGAAGCGAGCTCGTCCCCCTGCACCTGGCAGTGTCGTCTGAAACGCTTCACCTCTTTGAGATCGCCAGAAGGCCGCACCGCGCCGCCCCAAAAGATCTCCAAACCGTGGTGAGAAGGCCAGTGTGGGATGTCAACCTTATGGCTGCCAGAGGCGTGGGACGACGACCCTATGGCCGGCGACACGCAAGCTCGTGAGGACGGGCTTGGAACGACGGTCGGAGGAGGCAACGACAAAGCCATGGATGCGGGTCAGCGAGTTGCAGTGGCTCGGTGGTCGGAGCAGACCATGGAGGCGCGATGGTGCAGCCGGAAGCGAGGGAGCCATGGTGCACAGAGCTGGAGAATGAAGCCGACGTCCGGTCGTGATGCACGGAGACGACGAATCATGGTTGCCCGAGCAAGGGACAGGGACGGCGCGTTGTGGTGGCCGTACGGAGCACGTGGCTGCCAAAGACGGGATGGGGCGGAGCAGGATGGCGGACGAAGATGGACGCGCGCGGTGCAGGGTTGTCCACATCAGTAGCATGGGCGCTCGATCTGTACAACCAGCGCGCGGGCGGGATTAAGTATTTGGGGGGAAAATGTTGACAAGTAGTTTTGTCTAGGGTTGACGGTCAATTTTGGCTTACAAAGGGGATGTCACCAAGCTCATCTAAAATGAAGAAATGACATGAACGAATGTGTGTCTCGTCGAAACGAGCAATTTTTATTTTTAGATCATCTCAATCCGACGTCGTGTGTAAAATGTAGAGCCAAAATACTGCTGCCGGCGGCGGCAACTTGTGATCATTGGAGTTGGATTATCCGGCCATTCAAGCATCTCCTAGAATTGTGTCTACGGAAAAGAGGCGCGGCACGCAGAAGTTCTACATGTTTTACTTCGTTTTCCGTGTGATTTCATGGACTAACTTATTAACAAGATGTCCACAGTCAATTTCTGTTTTCTCATGTTTTTTATGTTTCAGAAAAGTTCTAAAGAAAATATTCACCAAAAGTCCTCAAAATTCACGGAGGTCATTTTTTACCCGAAACAAGGACGGATTCCAAAGGGGAGCCGGAGGGGAGCCAGTAGGCCACTAGAGGGGTGTCAGGAGCCCCTAGGCTGCACCTGGTGGCCCCTCGTGGCCCTAGCCACCGCCTCCCGTCGCCTCTTCGCCTATAAATTCACTTGAACCCTAAAAATATCGGGACAGAGAAATTTTCCACGAAAAACATACAGAGGCGCCGTCACCTCGAAAGTACAATCTAGGCCTTTTGGAGTCCTGCTCTAGCACCCTGCCGGAGAGGGGGGTCGTCAACAGAGGCCTCTACATCGCCATAATTGCCTTCGGACAGATGTGTGGGTAGTTCATCCCGTAACTACGGGTCCAAAGTAGCAGCTAGATGGTGTTCTCTCCTCCTTATGCCACCATGTTTAGATATTGTGAGCTGCCTATACGATCAAGATTGCCATTATTTAATTTTTATATGTTGTGTTTGCTGAGATCCGATGAACTATGAGATTATGTTATTTTGTTCATGTCATATTGAGTTGCATCACTTATATCTTTAGAGAGTTTTAATCTTGTCTTGCAATGCTCTCCGGTACGTATGATTTCCTTAGCCAAATTATTGTATGAACCTCCAAGAGGGGGTTTATATGCTAGATAGTGGGTTCATGACTCCTTTACATCTGTGCTCGAGTGACAGTAACGTGACGGGCCGAGGATGTGCCGTTGCCACTAGGGAGAAAACAATGGTGTTCTTGTCTACGGATGAGGATTATCGGTTACATTAATATTATTCTTAGTGCATCTGTCTGTTGCACACAAGCAATCACTTTGTTGCTGCAACTTAATACCATAGAGATTTGCTGGATTGCTGTCTCAAGATGGAACTTTAGTAATAGATGTTGTCAGATAACAGCCTATTTATCTTGACGTAATGCCTACAATGTTAGAACTCGTGCACTATATTTCGTCATAATAGCATTGTTATACGTTCATGATTTATCAATTGTACATGTGTATTTTTTTTACCCATCATGTTTATTGTTCTTAGGAGAGACACCACTAGTGAAATTATGGCCCGGTCCTATTTTCCTCATTGATTACAACCTCGTTTACTTACTTTTCATCATCATTTTCTCTATGTTCTGTTTTCAATTAATAGTCTTCAACCATTTAATAGAATTAATTTATAGTTTTGAGCAAGACGGGAAGGTTGACAACCTTATCGGAAATTTGGGAGTAAGAGAAGATTTGTGTTTGTGTGCAGGTCCACGCTTGTTGAAGCGCTAGACAACAAATAACTTACTGAGAGACTTCGAAGTCCTACTGCATTGATCACCCCAGTTCCTTAACGGGGGAAATTCGCTGCTAACGACATCATAGCTTCCTTTTGGGCTTTCCCAACGGGTGTGTGAGCATGCCAACAAGCACATAATTTCTGGCGTCGTTGCCAGGTGAAAGAAAATTTCTTGATCCCTAGTGTTGTGTGTGTTAGATAACAACACTAGTGATGTTTTAACATCATGTTGAGTGGTGCAGGTTTTACAGATAAAATCATACAAACTGGTGCCACCAAAAAGATCAGAGAAAAGCTCTCTATCCAGGCCGGAATATTGGGGTCGGATACTCCATGGTCAAGTTTTCCAGGCCAAAATATTGGCTAAGGACCTGTGTGGCACCCTCTCTGGAAAGGCCGAAATATTTCCCCGGACTATTTGTCCAGGGTCGGATATTCCGGTGTCCCATTCCCAGTCGGGAAATCGGCTAAGAAACTGGTGGTTCACTCACAGAAGTTCCGGGGCCAAACATTCCGAGGTGGAAATTCCAGGCTAAAAAATGGCTAAGGGCCTGGGTGGTTCACTAGCAGAACCTTCCCGGAATATTTCTTCTTGAACGGATATTCCGGTGTGGATTTTCCTAGGACATAATTTCGACTAAGGATATGTGTGGTTCTCTCATAAAACTCACGCAGAAATTTCCAGCCGGAATATTGGCAGGAGGCGGATATTCCAGGGTGCTTTTTGAAGATCGCGGAAATGGCTAAGGATTCAAGTGGTTTGCTCACAGAATTGGCCCAAAAATTTGGTCCGGCATATTTGGCATGAAGCCGGATATTCCGGGGGGCGGGCGGATATTCCGTCCTCAACTTAGCACGGATATTTCGTCCCCCAAATCAAGTCAAACGGCTACATTTCGAGGAGGGCTATAAATACCCCCTCCTTTCTCCTAGCTCCAGCTAGCTCTTCCAGCATTGAAGCCACCATTAATTGAGCTCACCAACCCTCGAGGTCTCCTAGTACCTCCACCCAAACTCGTTGATCTTAGGAGGATTGAAGGATAAGGCCCCAATCTACAACTTCACCAAGTCGTTCTTCATTTCACCCTCATTCACGTGAGGTATTTGTGTCTAGGGTCTCCGTGTGGAAAACCTAGATTCCATTGTTACTCACTTGTTGTTTGTAGCAGATTCTTGGTTCTCTTGAGAGCCCCCAATTCGGTTATGGATGTGTGTGCCTCAAGCTCATTGTAAAGGCTCTGGTTTTCGCCTCGAAGGATTCCATAGTGGAAGGCGAACTAGGCCTCTGTGGCGAGGTTCATCGGATAATAGGGTGAGGCCTTTGTGGTGTTTAGTAGGACTTCATGGAAAATCTCACACTCCTCTAACGAGAAATACTCCCCTCAAAGGAGTAACTCGGGAATACATCATTGTCTCCATGTGCTTCCTCTATCAGTTCTTTCTATCCTTTACATTTACTTTGTGTTTGTCTCTTGCTTAGTGTAGCCCTTGTCATATAGGTAAATTCACCGTAGTGACATATCTAGAGAATTTACCTTTGTGTCAATCCTAAATAAAAAAAGTATTAAAATTTGAAGGTAGCACATATTCACTCCCCCTCTAGGTGCCCATACAATCCGTTCAGTTGGTATCAGAGCCTCGACTTTTATTTTGGCTTAACCTCCTAAGAGAAGTATGACCACCGAAGAGGAAACCACCGTGCCCATGGCTCCGGCCACCATGGATGATCTCAAGAATTTGCAAGCTTCCTTGACCTCCTCCATGGCGACCCAAATTCAAGGACACGCCTTTAGAGGAAGAGCGAGCGGAGAAACATTCTGATCGGTGTTGGTTTCATGTAATAAATAATTCCTATGATGCGATTTGCACCCGATTTATCAATAAATAAATAAGGCCAACACGCCACCGCACTACTTGGCATTGCAGTACCGGGGTTCGAGACTGCGCGGCGGGAGGGAACGATCCCAAGGTGTAGAGGAAGGCGTTCGGTTATGAAAATGGTATTCAGTCAACACACTTATAATATCCTGATCAATGCGGGAGCCATAGTCAACAAAAAATCCGGAACTCGCAAATATATATCCGGACGACACAAACATTTTGTTTTGGCGCCGATTTTTCTGTCGTGGCATCTTTCCCCCAT
Organism: Alopecurus myosuroides; assembly: GCA_028641055.1. Lineage (NCBI taxonomy): Eukaryota > Viridiplantae > Streptophyta > Magnoliopsida > Poales > Poaceae > Alopecurus > Alopecurus myosuroides. The sequence goes on along the minus strand of CM054057.1, from coordinate 275,696,396 downwards.
AACTCTAACTTGAATATGGGAGTCGATTGCAGTCAGACACATTTCGATTTCTCGTACCTTCCCCTCTACACCGTCTCGATGACCTACCTTTCCCCTCTCACTTCGCCACTCCTTCCCTTCCGATGGAGCAACACTCTCGTGTACTGTGGTGACCCAGCACACCCTGGGACGTTACATGTACCCTACCTCGGCCACACCCCTCTCCCCTCCTCTCCCCGTCTCATTGGACCCAGCATACTCTCTTCCTCATTAATGGTATGTGATTTCTTCGGATCTATGAAGTACAATAGGGTGGGTCTAATTTGATATGTGATTCATTTCATACCTCTACTTTTTAGGATGATGACTTCCGATTCTGCCACAATCCTGAAGGCCCGTGCGTCTTGAAGAACGAAGGAAGAAGGTCCAGTTTCGTGATACGTATTCCCGAGGACAAATATTATATGGTACATATTGTTTTACCAGGTGCTCGCATATCATTGCTTGCTTAACTACCATCCGAATAGCAGTTCAACACACATGGATTATGTGTCATGTAATTTTGGTTTTGTAAACACGATTGTTGACTGCTATTTGTTTTAGTTTGTTCCTTGCCGTGTGAGGAAACAGATAAATAATACAACTGGGGACCAAATGAAAATTGTGACTTCAGATAGATTTCTGTATAAATTTGTTCTCGAGAAATAAGAGAACACCACGGAGATAACTTGTGCAGACTGGGACGACCTTGTCAAGCAATGAATTAAATTACTTTGATGAGATAGTGGTGGATTTGGATCACCATGAATTCTTCAAAACTACTATACTTGAGCACTCCAATGAAGAGAAGGACCCGCTCGTTGAGGGAGGTTATATATATATAATATCCTCTATCTACAAAGGCAAGTATAGATCTATAAACATGTATGTAGATGTATATTTTACCAAGGTAATTGTAATGTACGATATGCAGATCAACAAGTCAATGTGTTTCAGTATCCGTTAGCTATGCAAGGCAAAAAAATTAACAATCAAAAACAGATGCGTAATTCATGTTTGGTATTACTAGTTTCTTCAGAATTAGAACCTCATGCTACATAGCTATTAATTTAAAATAGTGTGTTTTCTTTCTTATTTTGTAGAATACTAGAAGTACTTGATTGTATCAAATAGACAAATACAATGAGTGGTTGTCGTCACTGCGTTCTAAACGTCTACAATGAATTGTTGATTTTGGTATAAATCACTATCAACGCATGGATTTTCTTATTGTTTATAAGGTTATAGACAGAAACATTGGGGGTGCTACACTAGTAAATAACAACCTAGTTAGTCAAACTCAAATTCCCTTCACATATTTGAATTCTACATGCAACATCATTGATATGTCTAATCCAATTTGCAGAAGATTGGAAATGGATTTCATCAACAATTCAGCATCCTCTCGTCAGGTGTATTATCCTTGTCGATGGAACGATCAAGCCACCAAGCCAATTTACCGTGGTTTGTAGATAAAAGAGACGAATTTACGTTGGAGAATATACAGTGGAATGAATTTACTAGCAACGCTGGGATTAAAATAGGATCGGTCATCGCTCTCTGTGCTGAAAGGATCAATGGTGCTATCCATATGTGTCTTCATCAAGTAATGTGATAGCTATTATTTTGTACAATAGGGTACTTCAAACATATGACCTAGATCTAGTAGGATTTAGATCAAGGTATGTGATGATTCTATGGAGTAAGTTGCACTCCTATTTGGTCATCATGTACTGCAATGGCAATGCTCAGTTATCAATATATGTACTCATTTGCACCAATATCTGGCAAACTCCAGCCCATCAGATAATAGTACAGAATTTCCGAAATTACGTACCCCGTCCATACATATTTGGTATCTCCAATAAGTCATCAACCAACTGTAAATCATACCCGCTATTTTTCAGTATACGACTGTTTTTTAAACCGACTCACGTTTTAAAAATATTCGGAACCCTTACTAGATCGCGGACATCCTGGATTTGCTAGACTCGGCCGTCATAATGGGCCGCCTCATGTGGCTGCGTCGGGCCATTACGTTCGGCCTCTGCCGATGAACAATATATCAGAATCAGGACGTTTTTAGAAACCGTCCGAGGGTTTCGTTTCCCAACCGGCCCGGAAACCCGACTTCAATAAGGCCGGATTATTAGCACCTAATGCTCCAAAACGTCTGGGAGGGCTGGCACAGGCCTATGCACGGGAACCAGCTAAGATTGTGTGTATCATAGTAGTGTGTGTTCCATTCGGTTTCATTCATGACGATACTATCTAGTTGATTCGGGTTATCCCAATCAGGCGGGGTAACTTTCACCATATATAGGAATCAAGTATCATCTACCTGAGTACAGACTAGCTACAACACCTCCTGGGAAGAAACAAATATTCAACCATGCCCATTCATCTTTGCGGGATGTTATCGAGAGAGTTTCTGGGGTATATGAAATAATTTTTGTGTCCAACAAACCAATTTGGTATGCGTGGGGGCAACTTCACAATAGTCAAAAGCAACTTTTGTATCAGACGAAGCAAATTTAGAGTGTGATTAGACAACTTTATAACAACCATAAGCAACTCTACAAAAACTGAAACAACTACGGCCATTCGGAAAACTTGTCGGCGACAGAGCATGGGCGGATTCGTCAAACGGTAGTTGAGCACGGAGATGACCGGGCGACCCTCTCTCGAAGATATGTTGACAGAGTAGCGCGGGGAAAGGAACCAACCACTAGATCTAAGGGCGTCGTGGAGAGGGGAGGGGTGCCGATGCAGGTAGTGAAGGGGTTGTCCTGTTAGCTGCTGGCTCCGCTCCAAGGTTGACAGCAGGATGACATACGTCTTGCCCTGCCCTGCCTTTGGCTAGAGCACCGCGAGCCGTTTTAGTATGCAATGAGGCAACTTCACAACATCGCTAAACAATTTTTCTATGCAATGAGGCAACTTTCAACCACTATAAAAAATTTTGGCGTGTGTTAAGAAACTTCACAACTACGGTAAGCAACTTTGGTGTGCGATGAGACAACTTCAGAACATCATTAAGCAACTTGACAAGAACAACTAAAACCAAGTTTGGTACAGTAGGAAGAAATTTTCATGTGTTGAGGCAACTTCACATCATTAATAAGCAAAATTTTGGTGTACAAGGTAAAAACTTTGGTGCGGTAGAAAGCAACTTTGTGGGCGATGCAACAACTATGTCGGTTTCGTTTTGTGAAATTAGGCAACAAATCGGTAGAATCGAGCAACTAATATATGCATTTAAGCAACAAATCGGTATAATTGACAAATTACTAGATGGGTAACCTCATAAATAAATTTGTGGAATTCCACAACTATTTGTATATTTCAAGCAACAAATTGGTAAAATTGAGCAACTAATATATGAGGTTAGAGAAACAAATTCTTCAAATGGAGAAATTATGTTGGTTTACATTCCCCCCCCCTATTCTCTCCTTTTTTTTCATGTTCCCTATTTCCTTTCTTTCTTCCCCTAACATGCAGAAGAGGCCACCGGCCATCCCCTAATCGTTCCCTGATGTCCACCCCTGCGCCCCGTCGTCTTCCCCGGGACTCGAAGCGAGCTCGTCCCCCGGCGCCTGGTACTGCCGCCCGAAACGCTTCACCTCTTTGAGCTCGCCACACGGCCGCACCGTGTCACCCCAAAAGAGCTCCAAACCGTGGTAAGAAGGCCAGTGTGGGATGTCGACCTTCTGGCTGCCAGAGGCGTGGGACGACGATCCTATGCCCGGCGGCCTGCGAGCTCGTGAGGACGGGCTTGGAACGGCGGTCGGAGGAGGCAACGACAACATGGATGCGGGTCAGCGAGTTGCGGTGGCTCGATGGTCGGAGCAGACCATGGAGGTGCAGTGGTGCAGCCGGAAGCAAGGGAGCTATGGAGCACAGAGTTGGAGAATTAAGCCGACGTCTGGTCGTGATGCACGGAGACGACGAATCATGGTTGCCGCAACAAGGGACAGGGACGACGCTCTGTGGTGGCCATACGGAGCATGTGGGTGCCGGAGACGGGATGGGGCGGAGTAGGTTGGCTGACAAAGATGGACGCGCGCGGTGCAGGGTTGTCCTTGTCAGGAGGGTGAGCGCTCGATCTGTCCAACCAGCGCGCGGGCGAGATTAAGTATTTGGGAAAAAAATGTTGACAACTAGTTTTGAAATGGGTTGACGGTCAATTTTGGCTTACAAAGGGGATGTCACCAAGCTCAGCTCAAATGAAGAAATGACCTGAACAAAGGCGTGTCTCGTCGAAATGAGCAATTTTGATTTTTAGATCATCTCAATCCGAGGTCGTGTGCAAAATGTAGAGCCAAAATACTGCTTCCAGCATCGCAAACTTGTGATCATCGGAGTCAGTTTATCCGGCCATTCAAGCGTCTCCTGGAATTTTGGCTAAGAAAAAGAGGCGTGGCACGCAGAAGTAGCCAGAGATTTAGCCAGAAAACTGGATTATTCCGCCCTCGGGGAAATTCTGTTAAGGAAAAAGAGGCGTGACACGCAGAAGTTCTTACATGTTTTGTACATGTTTACTTCGTTTTCCAGGTGATCTCATGGAATAACCTATTAGCAAGATTCCCACGACCAGTTTCTGTTTTTTTATGTTTCAGAAAAGTTCTGAAGAAAATATTCACCAAAAGTTCTCAATATTCACGGAGGTCATTTTTTTACGCGAAACAAGGACGGATTCCAAAGGAGAGCCGGAGGGGAGCCAGTGCGCCACCAGATAGATGTCAGGCGCCCTCCTAGACCGCCTCCCGTCTCCTCTTCGCCTATAAATTCACTTGAACCCTGAAAATATCGGGACGGAGAATTTTCCAGAAAAACATACATAGGCGTCGTCATCTCGAAAGTCCAATCTAGGGCTTCTAGAGGCCTGCTCTGGCACACTGCCGGAGAGGGGGGTCGTCAACAGAGGCCTCTACATCGCGATAATTTCCTCCGAACTGATGTCTGAGTAGTTCATCCCGGAACTACGGGTCCATAGTAGTAGCTAGATGGTGTTTTCTCCTCCTTATGCCACCATGTTTAGATCTTGTGAGCTGCCCTATATGATCAACATCATCGTTATTTAATTTTTATATGTTGTGTTTGCTGAGATCCGATGAATTATGAGATTATGTTTGTTTTTTTCATGTCATATTGAGTTGCATCACTTATATCTTTAGAGAGTTTTAATCTTGTCTTGCAATGCTCTCCGGTGTGTATGATTTCCTTAGCCAATTTATTTTATGCACCTCCAAGAGGGGGTTTATATGCTAGATAGTGGGTCCATGCCTCCTTTACAACTATGCTTGAGTGACAGTAACGTGACGGGTCGAGGATGTGCCGTTGCCACTAGGGAGAAAAGACCCGGGAGGGTGGAATGCTGAAGTATGCTTCGTGCCAGCCAGCATGGTGTTCTTGTCTACGGATGAGGATTATTGCTTACATTACATATTGTTCTGAGTGCATCTGTCTGTTGCACACAAGAAATCACTTCGTTGCTGCTACTTAATACGAGAGAGATTTGTTGGATTCTTGTCTCAAGGTGGAATTTTAGTAATAGATGTTGTCAGATGACAGCCTATTTATCTTGACGTAATGTCTACAATGTTAGAACTCGTGCACTATATTTCATCATAATAGTATTGTTATATATTCATGATTTATCAATTGTCCATGTGTAATTTGTTTACCCATCATGTTTATTGTTCTTAGGAGAGACACCACTAGTGAAATTATGTCCCCGGTCCTATTTTCCTCATTGATTACAACCTCGTTTACTTACTTTTCATCATCACTTTCTCTATGTTCCGTTTTCATTTAATATTCTCCAACCATTCGATAGAATTAATTTTATAGTTTTCAGCAAGACGGGAAGATTGACAACCTTCTTGGAAAGTTGGGAGCAAGAGAAGATTTGTGTTTGTGTGCAGGTCCACGCTTGTTGAAGCGCCAGACAACAAACAACCTATTGAGAGACTTCGAAGTCCTACTACATTGATAACCCCGGTTCCTTAACGGGGAAAATTCGCTGCTGACGACATCATACCTTCCTCTTGGGGTTTCCCAATGGGTGTGTGATCACGCCAACAAGCACATAATTTCTGGCATCGTCGCCGGGTGAAAGAACATTTCTTGATCCCCAGTGTTGTGTGTGTTAGATAACAACACTAGTGATATTTTAACATCATGTTGAGTGGTGCAGGTTTTCCAGATAAAATCATACAAGCTGGTGCCACAAAAAAAAGATTAGAGAAAATCTCTCTATCCAGGACGGAATATTTGGGCCGGATACTCCATGGTCAAGTTTTCAAGGTCAAAATATTGGTTAAGGACCAGTGTGGCACCCTCTCTGGAAAGGTTGGAATATTTCCCCGGACTATTTGTCCAGGGCCGAATATTCCGGTGTCCCATTCGAGTCGAGAAATTGTCTAAGAACCTGGTGGTTCACTAGCAGAACCCACCCGGAATATTGGGCCGAAATATTTTTTCTTGGCCAGATTTTCCGGTGTGGATTTTCCTAGGACATCATTTTGACTAAGGATCTGGGTGATTCTGTCACAAAACTCACCCGGAAATTTCCAGCCGGAATATTGGCAGGAGGCGAATATACCAGGGTGCTTTTCGAAGATCACTGAAATGGCTAAGGACTGATACGTCATAAACGTATCCCTAATTTCTGATGTTCCATGTTGTTTTCATGTTGTTTCCCACATGTTTTCTTTATACTTTATGTCATTTTTACACGTTTTCCGGGACTAACCTATTAACAAGATGCCACAGAGCCAGTTCCCTGTTTTCTGCTGCTTTTAGTTTCAGAAAAGTTGTTCTGGAAATATTCTCGGAATTGGAAAATTCGAAAGCCAGAAGTCCTAAAAGTCCCAGAAGCTTCCAGAAGTCCCGAAGAGCCCCGGAGGGGGGCCACACCATGGGGTGTGGGCCCCCCGGCCACCTCATGGCATCGCCCTTTCGCCCATATATACTCGCTGATGCATAAACCCTAGGAGAATCGACCTTTTACGCAAAATACATCTGTAGCTCCTCCGCCACCACCACCGTCAAGTTTCGGGAGACAGATCTCTATTCTGGCACCCTGCCGGGACGGGGAAGTGCCCCCGGAAGCCATCTCCTTCGACTCCACCGCCATCTCCATCGCCGTTGTTGTCTCCTATGATGAGGAGGGAGTAGTTCTCCCCCGAGGCCGAGGGCTCTACTAGTAGCTATGTGGTTCATCTCTCTCTCCCATGGTCTGATCTTTATGTGATCATGAGCTTTGTAATCTAGTTGAATATGTAGATTGATCTTCATCTATTATGCTACTCAAGTGGTTTTGTTATCTCCATAAACAGTTTGATCACGGGGTAAAGGTGATAGTGTGTGCACCGTGTGGTTTAGCATGATATTTATATCTTGTGTTGGAAGATGAACCTATGAAATTGTGGCATTTGTTTAGTACTAATTTATGGCGCTCGTAGTGACATTGGGGGTGCCCTAGAGAGGGAATATAGACTTGAGGAGTGTTGTTAAAGCCCTACGCAATGATTAGTGTTCATTATTCGACCGGAGAGTGGTTCGGAGTAGCATAGTGAAGAGATGATATTTATGCATTCAATTATGTGATCTTTGTTGAGAGTGTTCTCTAGTGAAAGTAGGAGCCCTAGGCCTTATTTCCAAGCATTGAAACACTGTTTTCTGCCTGTTCTGCTACATGTTTGATTGATTTCATTTTTATTTCAGATTATTATTATCACTTATAATCATCCATACTACTTGTATTTTACTCTCTCTTCGCCGAACTAGTGCACCTATATACCTGACAAGTATATTGGGTGTGTTGGGGACACAAGAGACTTCTTCTATCTTGATCGCAGGGTTTCTTGAGAGGGTATCTTTGACCTCTACCTCCCTGAGTTCGATAAACCTTGAGTGATCCACTTAAGGGAAACTTGCTGTTGTTCTACAAACCTCTGACTTGGAGGCCCAACACTGTCTACAAGAATAGAAGTGTGCGTAGACATCAAGCTCGTTTCTGGCGCCGTTGTCGGGGAGGTAAGGTAAAAGGTACTCACATCCTCGGGTGTGAGTACTCGAAGTTATTTCCTTTAGATTCTGCAATTATATCTTTTTGTTTCTTGTTTTCACTAGTTAGGCTTATTTTTACTCGCTTGCTGTTTTTATTTTTACTAGTAGTCTTAATGGAAAACAACAAAAATATGATAGAACTTTATAATATTTATCTTGAATTAGGACATGATTCTTTTGAAGAGAAAATTAAAAAACCTAGGAAGTTTGTTTGCATAATAGTGATAGAAATGTTATTAGCATTAATTATTTGGATACCATTATTTCTAGTACTATGGAAAATTCTAAGCTTGGGGATGCCCAAGGCAGTACTATTTCTTATAAGCATGTTAATTTTTGTCGAGCACTTAGACATTGTGAAAAGAATCAAATTGAAGAAGAATATCGTATCCATCATAGGAATGAAAAAACTAGAATGTGGAGTAGGGCTCTAGATGATCTTGGTGAAAAAGTTTGTGTCATATATCCTTTTATTTGTGAACTTTGCTATAAAGTGGGTCATTTCAATTTCCAATGCTCGGGCCATGATAGTAGCCTTTCGAATCCTATGAGTGCTGCAAATTTGTATTGTGATGACATGATCACCCGTAATGAGCATGATAAACTTACATTATTTTTGGGGTGTGAAGAGTTATTAAGAAAATCTTCTTTGATAGATATGAGTGCTTTTGATATGAATAGTCTCTTGCATGGATGCCATCTTTATTGTGTTGATAATTGCCATGCAAATACTTACATACAAAATATTATAAAAGCGGAGACTTTACCAAAATATGACAAGACTAATATGTGTTTTGTTCTTATTAATACAGAGGAGAAATCCTCCCAAGTTCTTTCTATTGTTCCTGATAATAAACGAGGGTATGTGGAGAAGCTCCCTTTTAAGCCTCTCCCTCCTAAAGAGGGGAATAAGAGGAATAAGAAGAGGAGGAGTAAAAAGAGAGAGGTAACAGTATCCCCCCTAAGCATGTTGCTCCCATTATAGTTTTTGATGAGTCTGAACTCGATGATCTTCCTATGCCTGTTATTTATGAAAGTGATCATGATTGGGAGAAACACACTACTTTTGATATTGAAAATTTGTTTGGTACCAATTCGGAAAAATGATGACAATAATTGATGTACTATTAGTACCATCCATGTTCCTTCCAATGATGATATAGAAAGCTCTAAACTTGTGGATGATGTGTTCTAAAATCCCTTTGCTATTAATGATTATATGCTTGATACATGTCCTCCTAGTAAAAATGATGATATGTTTACAAATGAACGCATTTTGGAAGACAACTATTTTATTGCTTGTGATGATACTTTGCCTCCAATATATGATGATTATAATGATTGTGGTATTCTAGTTCCACTTACTATGAATGATAAATTTTATTGTGATCATGACATGCCTTCTATATATGATGATTACAATGATGAATATGTTATTTTCAGTCCACCTACGATTGAGGAGAAAGTTAATTATGTTTATAATATGCCTCCTATATTTGATGATTATGTTTATGATAATAATAATTATATCTATTTTGTTTAATTTGCTCCCACTACTATTAATAAGAATGACTATGCTTATGTGGAGAGTAATAATTCTTTTATGCATGTGGCTCATGATAAGAATGTTTCTTGCGATAGTTATATTGTTAATTTCATTCATGATGCTACTGAAAGTTATTATAAGAGATGGAAACATAGTCCGATGCATCTAAACAATATCAAGTTTCCCCTCTTTATGTTGAAATTTCTGAAGTTGCACTTATTTTGCTTTCCTATGCTTGTTGCTTTGTGTTTTCATGGCTTGTTTTTCTACAAGATTATTTTTTATAGGAAGTGGGTTAGACTTAAATGTGTTTTATATTTTCTTCTTGATTTTATCTTATTGTGCTTCAACTCTTATTATTATGTGAGCATATTTAAAAATCATTGTGCCTAGCTGAAAGGCGTTAAAGAAAAACGCTACCGGGAGACAACCCGATTTATTCCTATGTTTTAATTCTGTTTTTCATTGTTTTCTTTGGTGTTCTTTGCACCTTGGTGTTTTATATTTCCTTAGCAAACCCGCTGTATCTTTTCCTTTGAGTTTTGTTTGAGCCAAGTAAATCCTCTAGTGGAAAGTTGACACTATATTTCGGATTTCTGCGCAGAAAACAGATTTCTCATGTCCACTGTGAATTCCGTTAAAAACAACAGAAAATTCAATGTGACCTGAGATTTTTTATGCTTAATCCTGAGTTATATACGCAACTTTTCTTAGTTGATAACTTTTTGATTTGAGAAACAGAAGAATTTCTAAAAAATCAATCTCTGCCTGCTGTTCTGTTTTGACAGATTTTTGCCAATTATTGCATTTGCATCTTAATCTTTTTCTTCTGGTGTTATTTTGAGAAAATAGTTTTAAAATAAGTTGTGAGAGTATATAATATGTTTTTTATTGCTAGTATTGTGTTGAAACTGAACCATGTGAGTTTATTATTTCCATTGCACTAATGTTGCTAATGAAGATTGTGAGAAGTTTGGTGTGAAGGAAGTTTTCAAGGGCCAAGAGAAGAGGATGATATGATGTGATCAAGAAGAGTGAAAAGCCTAATATTGGGGATGCCCCAGTGGTACATCCCATAAAACTCCAATAAGACTCAAGCATCTAAGCTTGGGGATGCCCAAGGCATCCCCTTCTTCATCAACAATTTATCAGGTCACTTCTAGTGAAACTATATTTTTATTCAGTCACATCTTATGTGCTTTATTTGGAGCGTCTTTTATTTTTATTTTCAGTTTGTTTAGTTTTCTATGCTGTAATAAATAGTTGGATCCTATCATAATTGTGTGGGAGAGAGACACGCTCCCTTTTCATTGCTTAGAACACTCTACTTTTCATTCTTTTTGTTCTGTGAGTGTTCACTTTTTGCTAGTACTGCGTTTAGCCTTTGTTTTCATTCATCTCTTATTCAGAGCTGTTAGTTTTAGTAGTGTTATGTGAGTAATCTCATGTTTGATTGTTGTATCATGTAGAGTATTTTTGTTAAAACATATCTTGTATGGTGCTTGTTGGGAAAAGAAATTGCTGGTTGATGTAGAATTTATAACGGTGCGAGTAGAAGCTTGTATAGACTATGGCTAGAAATTTTTCATGCCATGCTAAATGTTATTTTAGTTTTAAAGCCTTGTGTTTATTTAGTAGCATTATTAGCCTTAAATATCTGAGAGTGCTTAATATGTCTTGAAAGATTCATGAGTTGTTCTTTCATAGTAAAGCATCAATATATGGTATTCTCTTTTGAATGTTTTATTTGGTTGACTTGGCGCATGCTCACACCATGTTTATGACTACAAACCAGTAACTAATATCCTCCATGACATTTAGTTTTTGAACTTGTGATACCTCTTATGCTTTAATTAATGATGTTTATGTCGCTATGCATGATTATGGCTCTTATGCTCTCTTGATTTGTCGCTCCCAGTCTTTTGCTAGCCTCCACATGTACTGAGTATGGAAATCTACTCGTTCATACAAAATCCTTAAAACAAAGTTTTTCCCATTGTGTACACCATACCTACCTACATGTGGTATTTAACTTCCACTCCAAGTAAATTGCTCATGTGTTACCTTTAAAACCTTCAAAATTATTCCTGTTTTGTGTTCTTGTTTTTGCTCGTGAGGACGTCAATAGAGAATCTTTATCTCACTTGTTGATTGGATTTCACACCCTGGACTAGTGGCTTCATCCGCTTATCCAAATGATAGAAGAGCTGGGAGCGGGGTGCCCAGCCCCAAAATTAATACAAACAAATTCTCTTCACTATTTTTGCCCCTGATTTATCAGTCAAAGCATAATTGTGTAAACAAAAGAGAAAGAGGGATGACCTTCTACACCAGTTGAGTCCTTCACCATGGGAGCCGCTCTTGTGAATCCAATTGGCTTGTGACGTACTGTATTGTCTTTTTACCATTCGTTGACACTAGCATACACCCCTCCTAAAATATAGACATTCCTCCACAAATGTCAAACTTTTAATACCTCTGTTTAAAAAAATAAAAAGCTCTAGAACATGAGTGATCTCTGCTTCCCTCCCTTTCTTTTACTTTTACGTTGATTCTCCATCTTCTAACTTTATGCACAGTTGAGAGAGCATTTTTGCCATTCTGATTTCTTTGTGCATTTGTCCCATAAACATCAATAATTACTTCATGATGTGATATTATTTGTTCTTAAATTATTTGTTCTAGTCTTCCTCATGAACTTTGAAAGTGTCCTGGCATTTATGTTTTGTCCCACTCTTAAGGACTAGCGAAATACCAATTTGCCATGCTTTCTCTAAACCTGAAACAAATGTTTATCTTTCTTTGCATTATTATCCATGATCCTTTATTTAAGATACTCTTCATGATGCAAAGTGATTGCTATGCTTTATTATTAAAGTTCTATTTATCATGTTTGTGTTTGAAGTTCTATGATCTGAGCGTACATATGCTTTTACTTTATAATGATCAAGTTAATGATAGTAGCATGTCACCTCAGAAATTATTTGTTTTATCATTTACCTACTCGAGGACGAGTAGGAACTAAGCTTGGGGATGCTTGATACGTCATAAACGTATCCCTAATTTCTGATGTTCCATGTTGTTTTCATGTTGTTTCCCACATGTTTTCCGGGACTTACCTATTAACAAGATGCCACGGAGACAGTTCCCTGTTTTCTTCTATTTTTATTTTCATAAAAGTTGTTCTGTAAATATTCTCGGAATTGGAAAATTCGAAAGCGAGAAGTCCTAAAAGTCTCGGAAGCTTCCAGAAGTCCCGAAGAGCCCCGGAGGGGGGCCACACCATGGGGTGGCGCGGGTCCCCCTAGTCACGCCACCTAGGGGTGTGGTCCCCCTGGCCACCTCCTGGCATCGCCCTTTCACCCATATATACTCCCCGATGCATAAACCCTAGGAGAACCGACCTTTTCCGTAAAATACATCCGTAGCTCCGCCGCCACCACCGACAAGTTTCAGGGGGACAAATCTCTGTTCTGGCACCCTGCCGGGACGGGGAAGTGCCTCTAGAAGCCATCTCCTTCGACTCCACCGCCATCTCCATCGTCGTTGCTGTCTCCTATGATGAGGAGGGAGTAGTTCTCCCCCGAGGCTGAGGGCTCTACCGGTAGATATGTGGTTCATCTCTCTCTCCCATGGTGTGATCTTTATGTGATCATGAGCTTTGTAATCTAGTTGAATATGTAGATTGATCTTCATCTGTTATTCTACTCAAGTGGTTTTGTTATCTCCATAAACACTTTGATCACGGGGTAAAGGTGATAGTGTGTGCACCGTGTGGTTTAGCCTGATATTTATATCTTGTGTTGGAAGATGAACCTATGAAATTGTGGCATTTGTTTAGTACTAATTTATGGCGCTCGTAGTGACATTGGGGTGCCCTAGAGAGGGAATATAGACTTGAGGGGTGTTGTTAAATCCCTACGCAATGATTAGTGTTCATTATTCGACCGGCGAGTGGTTCGGAGTAGCATAGTGAAGAGGTGATATTTATGCATTCAATTATGTGATCTTTGTTGAGAGTGTCTTCTAGTGAAAGTAGGAGCCCTAGGCCTTACTTCCAAGCATTGAAACACTGTTTTCTGCCTATTCTTCTACATGTTTGCTTGCTGCCATTTTTATTTCAGATTGTTATTATCACTTATAATCATCCATACTACTTGTATTTTACTCTCTCTTCGCCGAACTAGTGCACCTATATACCTGACAAGTATATTGGGTGTGTTGGGGACACAAGAGACTTCTTGTATCTTGATTGCAGGGTTGCTTGAGAGGGATATCTTTGACCTCTACCTCCCTAAGTTCGATAAACCTTGGGTGATCCACTTAAGGGAAACTTGATGTTGTTCTACAAACCTTTGCACTTGGAGGCCCAACAGTGTCTACAAGATAGAAGAGTGCGTAGACATCAAGGACTCAAGTTGTTTGCTCGTATAAGTGACCCATAAATTTGGGCCGGAATATTTGGCAGGAAGCCGGATATACTGGAGGGCGGGCGGATATTCCACCCTCAACTTAGCCCGGATATTTATGCCTCCAAATCAAGCTAAACGGCTACATTTAGAGGAGGGCTATAAATACCCCTCCTTTCTTCTAGCTCCAGCTAGCTTGTCCAGCATTGAAGCCACCATTAATTGAGCTCACCAACCCTTGAGATCTCCCAGTCCATCCACCCAAATTCGTTGATCTTAGAAGGATTGAAGGATAAGGCGTCGATCTATAACTTCACCAAGCCGTTCTTTATTTCCCCCTCGTTCACCTGAGGTATTTGTGTCTAGGGTTTCCTTGTGGAAAACCTAGATTACATTGTTACTCACTTGTTGTTTGTAGCAGATTCTTGGTGTTCTTGAGAGCCCCCAATTCGGTTGTGGGTGTGTGCCTCAAGCTTATTGTAAAGAATCTTGTTTTTGCCTTGAAGGATTCCATAGTGGAAGGCAAACTACGCCTTTGTGGCGAGGTTCATCGGAGAATAGGGTGAGGCCTTTATGGTGTTTAGTAGGCCTTCGTGGAAAAACTCACACCCCTCTAACGAGACATACTCCCCCTCAAAAGGAGTAACTAGGGATACATCCTTCTCTCCATGTGCTTCCTCTATCATTTCCTTCTATCCTTTACCTTTACTTTGTGTTTGTCTCTTGCTTAGTGTAGCCCTTGTCATATAGGTAAATTCACCATAGTTGCATATCTAGAGAATTTACCTTTGAGTCAAGCCTAAATCGAAAAATTATTAAAATTTGGAGGTAGCACCTATTCACCCCCCCTCTAGGTTCCCATACAATCAGTTGATTTGGTATCAGAGCCTCAAATTTTATTTTGGGATTAACCGCCTAATAAAAGTATTGCCACCAAAGAGGAAACCACCATGCACACGACTCAGGCCACCATGGATGATCTCAAGAAGTTGCAAGCTTCTTTGACCTCCTCCATGACGACCCAAATGAAAGGGTTACGTGAAATCATAGTGCAACTCATGAAAGGCAATGTCATGGCTTCTCCCTCATCAGCGTCACCGAAAGAATCCGTTCCGGAGGACAAAGGTGAGGAGGAACAGTGTGAAACAACTAAAATTCAAAATTCATCGCCTAAGAACCCTTCACATTCTAAGGGAGAGGATGGGAAGGAAGATTACCATAAGGTTTCCGGTTAGTACTCTCCCTACCCTCCTATCCCACACCCTCATATAAACAATAGAGGTGGCCCACCTAAAATTGATGCACATTCCATTGGCCAAAGGCAATATTTCATGAAAACTCACTTGAACTCTTTTTGCATTGAGCTATGGAGAATCATTGAATATGCATACAAGCCCGTTTATCCAAAGAACTTGACAAGAAGAGAAGTGGTTGATCGTCAACTAAACTTTGTGTCTTTGTACGTGATCCAACAAGCCACGGGTGAGAAGATCATGCCACAGATTTAACAATTCTCCACTGCCAAAGAAACATGGGGTGCTCTTGTCTCCATGTTTGAGGGAAATCGAAGCATGAAGAGGAATATGTTTGATGACTTGCGCAATGAGGCCGAAGGGTTCTATATGCATGATGGTGAAAGCCGTGAAGACATGTATGAAAGACTCAAGACCCTTTCTACCGCCTTTAGTGGTCTTGTTGCCACTTATGTTGATGATGCTTGGATTAAGAGGAAGTATGTGAGTTCCCTCATGCCATTTGAACCAGTTGACTTGAAGAGCCTTCAAGGAAGACATAACTACCATCTCATGACTTGAAATGAGGTTATTCAAGAGATGTTTTCCTTCCAAGTTCAAACAAAGTTTGATCACGACTCTCGTGCTCGTGCTATTGGAATGGACAAAGGGTCCTCTATTGCTTTGAAGTCCAAAGCTGTGACAAAGGTGGTGGACAACGAAGAATAGGTTGAATCGGAAGGAGAATTGGCCCCTCTAAAGGCCAAAGAGTATGATCCGGTGCTTAAAGACTATATTGCTATTGCCGCCCAAAAGTTTTGGAGGAACCCACCCAAGTCCAAGGCATATATTGAGGAAAAGACCAAGTCAAGTTATGTCAAGGAGGGGGATAAAAATATGAGGTCTTGTTTCAATTATAAGACAAGTCTCACTTTTGCCGAGTGCCCTTTCACGAATAGATAAACTCATGGAGGAAGACTTGTTCTCAATGATAAGACAAAGCTCCATCACAGGAAGCCCTTCTTCAAGAAGAACTCCTCCAACAAGAAACCAACTTCAAGGATTGTGTCGAACTGTATTTTCTGTTTACCATTCGTTGACATAAGCATACACCTATCTTTAAAAAAATAGACACTCCTCCACGGTATGTGATTGTTGGCAGGCACCCGAGGATTCGGTTAGCCATGGTTTGTGTAAGATGGTTGGGAGGAGTGTCAAACATTTTCAATACATCTGTTTAATAAAATAAAAAGCTGTAGCACATGAGTGATCTATGCTTCCCTCTGCGAAGGGCATTTGTATTACTTTTATGTTGAGTCTCCATCTTCTAACTTTATGCACGGTTGAGAGAGCATAGTTTCCATTCTGAGTTTAATGTGCATTTGTCCCAGAAATATTATTAATTGCTTCATGATGTGTTATTACTCGCGCTCAAATTATTTGTTCTAGTCTTCTTCTTAAACTTTGAAGGTGTCCTGGAATTTATGTTTTGTCCCACTCTTAAGGACAAGTAAAATATCACTTTGATATGTTTTCTCTATACTTGAAACAAACGTATAACTTTCAATGCATTGTTATTCATGATCTTTTATTTGTGTTACTTCTCATGATGCAAAGTGATTGCTATGTTTTATTGCTAGAATTATATCTATCATGCTTGTGTTTAAAGTACTATGATCTCAACTTACATATGATTTTACAATATTTATGATCAAGTTTATGTTGGTAGCATGTCACCTCAGAAATTATGTGTTTTTTATCGTTTACCTACTCGAGGATGAGTAGGAACTAAGCTTGGGGATGTTGATATGTCATAAATGTATCCTTAATTTCTGATGTTACATGTTATTTCCTACATGCTTGATATACACTTTATGTCATTTTTATCGATTTCCGGGACTAACCTATTGACAAGATGCCACAGAGACAGCTCCCTGTTTTCTACTATTTTTAGTTTTTGAAAAGTTGTTCTGGAAATATTTGCGGAATTGGAAAATTCGAAGCCCGGAAGTCTTAGAAATACCAAAGGTTCGACAGAGAAGAGGCCCGGAGGGGGGACACAGGGGAGCCACACCATAGGGTGGCGCGCCCCCTGGCCACGACATGGGGTGGTGTGGGCCCCTCGGGCATCCACCGCCATCGCCCTTTCGCCTATATATTCCCTCCGATACGTGAACCCTGAAAATATCCCACTTTTTCCCGAGAAACACCCGAGGCCGTCATCATCATCATCCCAAGATCGAGAGGGTTCTAGAGCTCTCCTCGGCACCCTGCCGGGAGGGAAATTCATCACCGGAGGGGTCTACACCACGATGCCCTCTTCCGAATGATGCGTGAGTAGTTCATCCCTGGACTACGGGTCCATACCAGTAGCTAGTTGGTTGTCTCCTCCACTTTATGCCTCATGTTTAGATCTCGTGAGCTTCCCTACATGATCGAGACTGTCGTGGGATAATCACGGCAGACGTTACCGGGGGTAACTTGTCTTGGGGCGAATCGACTCGAGTGTTTGGGAGAGGGTTTAGCTCAAAGGAAACCATGGTGATATGCGATCCGGTAGCCGGCAATCAAGTCGCCGAGTCTATGATCTGAATATATTAGCTCGATACTGGTGTTACAATGGATACTCGAAATCTCTCAATCTGGCGATCAGGTTCTTGCTCACGTAAAAGCTTGTCTAACCCTAACCTAGGGGCCGACTTATATAATATCCGGACCCCCTGGCTTACTCTCCAAGGCGCACCCTGAATCCTACCCGGACACTGCTTACAAAACCCTAAACTTCCATAACGGAACCCACAATCCGGGTTACGAGGCCTATGCTCCTGGGCCTCCTAGAAGCTCCTTTATCTTAAGCCGGGTCTTGCGCAGCATCCTTTGGGCCGAGTTACTCATTGGTGTTAGCCTACCGGGTTATCATCCCTCCATCAGTAGTCCCCAGAATAGCTTGGGCTTCACGGGATCCTCCTTGAAGCGCACGCTATTCCCTGCAAAAATAACAAACATACAAGTTCATAGAGGCCGGATTAGATTGCTTTGAGAAACAGCTAGGCCTAACTCCATGGTGGCCATATAGTAACCCGGCTTTCTCTAAGTCCATTGTTTACTTTTCCGGGTCAATGCCCCGATGAGAATGTCAAAGATCCGGCTTACTTCACTTGATAATTGACCCTGATATCGCGGAAAGATTTCCTTCTTATCTTGTCCGGATATCGCTCTCGGGCACTTAACGCATATCCCGAAAATCTCGGACGGGTGTCCCTTATCCCGAAAATTTTGGTTCCCGCCCGTTGGCCTAGGTTTTCCCACCTGTACCTATAAATAGGTACCCTAGGGGGTAACCTAACCCCAACGGTCATTCCTTCCATCTTCTCCCTCCTCACCAGCGCTCTTTCACTCGCGCGTGCGCAACACCGCCACGGAGACCTCGAGCTCACCGCCGGAGCAAAGCCGCCGCCGGTTGCGTTCGTCCATGATCCACTCCGCGCCGCCGCCAAGCTCCGCCGCCGCGCCCCCGATCTGCCCGCCGGGAGTCGCAAAGGGGCATCAGGACTGCGCCATTTGCCGCCGTCGCGCTCTGCTTCAATCCGCTCCGGTAAGCTTGTTGCTCCATTGATTCAATCTTGCAATTCCTCTACTTGACCTAGATTAGATCTAGGTCAACCGCGGGCCATTTCTTGCCCCGCGCCGGATTAAGTCGCATAGATACATGCTAATTCATCCAATCGCTTAAGTATTGACCCTACTTCACCCTCCTACTGCTCGTAATCATCAATTCCTCCGCGAAATTGATAGTGGGATTCCCAATCTAGGTTCAGTCCGCCCAAATATTCCGCGGCTGCTATTGGTACCCGGAAAGTCCACTTCTTCCGGCTCTCTTACTTGCACCCGGTACATAGGCAATCAACCTTATATTACGAATGCTTGCCAACACGTAGATGTCCCTTATTTTCTGTACTGCTACTCGATACTCGGATAACCTGTAACTTTCGCTCCGTCCAGTAATACCCGGGCAATTCATAGTTCCCATGCCTCTTACTGACACTGCTTGCGTATATCCGGATAACTCACGATTTTCGAGTCTTATGTCTTGTACTTTTTTGTCTCGTGTTTCGCAGACTGAACCCATGGCTCCCAAGAAGCAAGGGAAGCAGCCGGCTAAAACTAGGATGACCCAATCGATATCCGCCAACTGGGCGCGATCCACCGTCACCAAGGCCAAGCTGGAGGAGCTCGCCAAGTTAGGGGTCCTCCCCCCTCAGGAAGATATCCACTGGAGAGTGCCGGGTGATGAGACCCGGCCCACGCCAAACCCGGACGAGGTAATTTGCTTCGTCGAACATGTGATCCGGGGGTTTCGCCCCCCGGGTCACTCTTTCTTCCGTGAAGTCCTCCGCCACTATGGCCTCCGGGTGTTCGACATAGGGCCTAACTCTATGTTGAACATAACCCATTTCATTGTCCTCTGCGAGTCTTATTTGTGCATTCCGCCAAATCTGGCTCTTTTCATTGAACTCTTCCAATGCAAACCGTGCCGCGAAAGCGGTGACGGGGCGCTCTTAGCTTGCGGCGGGGTCTCTATCCAGCGCCGCAAGAATTCACCTATGCCGAACCTTAATTTGAACTCCCACGTTAAGCATTGGCAATTGTCCTTCTTCTACTGCCGAGACACCTCCCCACCCGGCGAGAGGAAACTGCCGGGTTACTCGGAGGGTCTCTTAGATCTCTCCGATACCTTCAACGCTTTTGCCCCTGAATCGTACAGGGAAACCATTCAACCCCTCTTAGCAAAGATAGCCGTCCTCTCTGCCCAAGGTCTCCTTGGGCTCAATCTAGTCAAAACATGGGTCAACTTCCGGATCCAACCCAACTCCACTCGCTCGAAACTGATGTGCGAGTACTCGGGGCACTCTACGAATTCTCTCCGATATTCTTCGAAGAATTACCCGGCGGGTGATACCAACAAGACCATCAAGAGCTTTTTGACGGAAAAGTTGGACGTCATCCGGAATATAGCCGGACTGGAGCCTTTCACTCGCGAAAATCCGGCTCCTGCGGTAAGATCCGGCACATATACCTTCATTCTCATGCTTTCACTTGATCCAATTATTAACCCCTACCTTCACACCTTTGTCTCAGGCTGATAATGTCTTTTGGAATGTTGAGACCTCCCCTTCCTCCGGAGACCCGGAAGAAGACGAGGAACCGGCTGACAATGATGAAGGTATTCATCCGGGTCTTCTATCAGCTTCACTTGCATCATTTTGCTCACACGTCTAACTTTTTCCGACTATACATACTCGGCTTACAGGATTGGAGGACAAGGATGACAAGGACGAGGAGGACCCGGAGGCCACCGAGTCCGATAAAAGCGAATCCGAACAAGAAGTAACGGTCGGGAACAAGAGGAAGACCAGAGGGGTGGTATCCAAGGTTCCCTTCTCCTTTATGTCCTCCGAACCCTATTCCTTTGATAACATGCGTAAACTTAACCAACAACTATCCAACTCATCACACTTGAAGGAATCTCTTCCGGCCAAGCGCAGGGTGACCCGGAGTTCCCCGGGTGACGATCCCCTCAACCCGGGCATCTCCACCTCACCAGTCCGCCGTGCCGGTACTCCTCCGCCTCACCCTTCCAACTCTCCTCAACGTCACCCCTCCCCCAACCATCCACTGGCCGGGCAGTTCCGGGTTCCGCTATCGGTTCCCGTGACAGCTTCATCCGCTTCCAGCAGCGAGCTCCCACCAGATTACGCTGTGAACACCGGGTGAGTCTTTGCTATATGGTATCCTTGTATACTTGATAATTTTCATCCATTGTCGTTAACTATTTCTCTCTTTTTCCCTTAGCGCCCAAGTCACACTTAGTGACCCGGAGAACATGGAGACAGATAACCGGGAGACGGAGGGGTCAACTGATGATATGGACGCCGCGACTGGCGATGATGTTAAAGATAACCAGGAACAAGGCCCCTTGGGTGACCCGGCTCGCCAGGAAGCCGGGTCTCCGAAGCCATCTGAAGAGACTGAGGACGAGGAGGTTGAGATCCTGGAAACAAAGACGGGTTCTCCAAACCCGGACACCCAGACAGTCCGGGTCTCGACCCCAAAGTCGGGGAAAGTTTACCAGCCAGGCGAGCAAGCTGCCGGCTCTTCTGGTGTCAGGCCCGAAGACATGACGTTCTCCCAGATGCTTGATGCCCTGCACACCTTGAGGGCCGATGAAGAAAATATCTTAGAAGCTTTAATAGCTAAACATGAGGTAAATCCGAATAATATTGCCTGTATCCTTATCTAGTCCCCAAGTTCCGAGTGAATTTATTCATAATTTGCTTGGAACTTCGTAGTATATCCGACTAATCTTTCCTTGTGTCTCCACTCAGGCGTTCGTGACCCATGATGTTTCTCCGAGTAGCCACAGTACAAATGATATCGCTACCGAGTAGCCACCCTCCTCCTTCCGAGTAGAGCTAGGTCAAGAACTTAGGGTTTCTAGGGTTCCCAGTGAGCATCTATCAGCGTGCCTCGCGCAGGAGGCGGCGGGGCACCTTATATACATGGTGCCCAGCCGGATACGTCCAAATCCAGACAAGTGTCGACATAGTGTGCACATCGTCCTTTCTCCGAGTACCCGCTGACAGCTTTGGCTCCTAACCTTGGCTGCTTCCATAAAGTCGTTGGGCAAAACTAGGGGACAGACTGGTATCACTGTACCTAGGCACAGAGTAGGCCCCCCTTATCCTGCCACGGCCTGCTTCCATGCTGTCACTGTCAGGCAGGCCGGTCCCAGATGAACAGTAGCTCGAATGCTGCCAAGTACGGACCCAGGATACGCGGGATCCTGTGTCAGAACGGCTCCTTTGACTTTCTGGCCCGAGTAGGTTCCCGCCAATTCTACTCGGGCTACCTCTTCTACTCGAAGAGATAGAACTTGCTTGATTTCTCCTTCTGGTCCTCTTGAGGTGAGACCGAGTAGCAGTCGACCGGGTAGCGAGTACCAGGTAGTCGGCTACTCGACCAAACCTCCCTTCTGTAAGCTGCCTTTACCACTTGCTTTTACCCTACTCGGGGGTAACCCCCCGACATCCAGCATATGATTCTGATGACAAGGCTATCAAGTCGGATCTTCCCAAGCCATACGACATGTTGGCCCGGTGGAAGGCGGAGGCTGCCCAGTTGAGAGAGGAGGCCGCGAAGAAGAAGGCTGAGGCCGACTCTGCGCCTGCTACCTCCACACCAATCGTCCCTCCTCCCGCACGGGCCGGCACTACTGCTGATCCGGGTGTTGCTGCTACCAAGAGTGCTGAAGAGCAAGTCAAGGGACAGGACCCGGCTGGCAAGGGCAAGGAGAAGATGGATGCCTCAGCCCAAGATGCCGAGTGATATTTGCTATCCACTGTCATCAGATACGTCATTCGTCCAATGGGCTTTTTAAACAATTATTTTTGATGGTGCGCCTGTGCACCTTTGATACTACTATTATGGTTTGTAATACATTTTGAAACTTAAAAGCTTTCGTGGCCCTTTTGGCCTTTGGATGAATTTGATGTCTATCTGCCTTTGAGCTCATTTATTCTTGATATTCCGACTTACTTTATGGTTCCTTTTGTGAGACTCGATTCCCCAAGTCCCCAAGACTCGGATTTTTGGGTTTTTGAGCTTAATAGCTAGATAATTTGTTTCTTTTTTCAAAATCCCCAGTCCCCAAGGCCCGAACTTCCGAGTCTAGGGTGTTAGGTCCTTCAAATAGAACAAATTGTCTTTGCCAAAGCTCAAAACCTAGAGCCGTTTCACATAGGTTTTGAAGTTATGCTTAATAAACAGTGAGTTTCCGGTTATTAACCCTGTACTCTGCATAACTTGTGGTTTAGATGACCCTTTTGGCTCTCTTGTACTGTAAGCCGGCTTTTGCGAGGATAGTCATGTTGCTACATCTATACGGAGACAGGGTCAGGCAAGTCCCATTGGGCATCATGACTGATTGTGATCGTATGCGAGCAAATCATGCCACTTTAATGCGAGTCACATCGAGCTTAAGTAAGAAAAGTCAAGAAAGTTTGGCTCCTTCGTCCGGTTATAAGCTTGCAGCCGTACTCGTTTGCGAGTAATCGGCCCTTATAACTCATAGGCATCATGGCCGGGTCTTTGAGTTTGTAACTGTGCTATTCAAGCAATCAGCCCCCAAGACCTAGATATACGCAAACTGCTAAAGAAGCTAATGTACTAAAAAACAATAAACAATACTTACCTGGAAGAAAGATAGAAAAGTATAACAAAAATAAAAATTGATAAAGACACATGCAAAGGAAATAATATATTGTTCAACCATCTCTTTATTGATATGAGAAAAGTTAGGTCAGCAGGCCGCCTCATTAAAAACCCTCCAGTCCCCTTAGGTACCCTGGATAGGAAAAGAGTGCGTCTGAAACCTGCTGCCTGTTACATCGTGCAATTCCACTTTATGAATCTAGGCTATGCTAGGTATAGTAGGGACGCAGCTGAGCCACGTTCCATGGTCTTTCTTTCTCTTGCATAGATGAAGTGGTATGAGCGGTGTCATTAACCGTAGCCGACTCTTCCCTTGCATCTACCAAGTAATATGATCCATTGTGCAGATTCCGGCTTATGATGAACGGTCCTTCCCATGGCGGTGATAATTTGTGTTTTCCTTCCTTTGATTGCACCAGGCGCAGAACCAGATCTCCATCCTGGAAGACCCGGGTTTTCACGCGCCGGCTATGATATCTCCGCAGATCCTGCTGATATATGGCTGGTCTCTCCAAAGCTTGTTCCCTGTGTTCCTCTAGCATATCCACGGCGTCTTGCCGGGTCTTCTCGTTCTCCACCTCGACATAAGCCGATACTCAAGAAGAGTCATGGATAATATCACTCGGCAACACTGCTTCTGCGTCATAAATCATGAAAAACGGTGTCATCTGGGTAGATCTGTTAGGTGTGGTGTTGATACCCCAAACTACTGAAGGTAACTCCTCTACCCATGCACCAGCGGCTCTGATACACGGGACTCGCAACCGTGGTTTTAATCCACGAAGCAATTCCTGATTCGCTCTTTCCACTTGTCCATTAGCCCGTGGGTGGGCCACTGAGGCTATGTCCAAACGGATGCCATTGTTTCCACAAAACTTCTCCATCTCGCCAAGGGACATGTTGGTTCCATTGTCGGTAATTATGCTGTGGGGATATCCGAACCGATAGATAATCCTTTTCAGGAACTTGACTGCTGTAATTGCTTCACAATTGGTAACTGGCATTACCTCAACCCACTTGGTAAACTTATCAACTGCCACTAAGAGATGTGTCTTTTTGCAAGGTGACATGTGGAAGGGGCCAACCATATCCATACCCCAAACAGCGAACGGCCAGGTTAACGGGATAGTCCGCAGTTCCATAGCCGGCACATGGGTTTGGCGAGCGTACCTTTGACATCCGTCACACCTTGCCACCAAGCGCTCCACGTCTGCTAGGGCCGTGAGCCAGAAGAAGCCGTGTCGATAAGCTTTAGCCACAAGAGATCTCGTGGATGCATGATGCCCACAATCACCTTCATGGATCTTCTTGAGGATCTGTCGGCCTTCTTCTGGTGCTACACATCGCAAAAAGACTCCTGCTGCACTTCTTTTGTACAACTCCCCATTGATGATAGAATATCCTTTTGCTCGCCTCATAATTTGTCTTGCTAATACCTCCTGCTGTGGTAACTCGCCCCGTGATAGGTAGGCCAAGAACGGCTCTGTCCACTCGGGAACAGCACGTACTGTGGCCACGAGCTCCAAATCCGGGTCTTGATTTGCCAGTTCTTCCTCAGACTCGGTTTTAACTGATGTTCACCATAGCTCATCCAGGAAAACATTGGGTGGAACCGGCTCTCTGCGCGAGCGAGTCTGGCGAGTGCGTCTGCTGCCTCGTTTTTTCTTCTGTCTATGTGCTCCACCTCATACCCGGAAAAACATCCGGCAACCCTGTCCACCTCTCTGCGGTATGCTGCCATAGTTGCATCTTTTCTATCCCAAGTGCCTGAGACCTGTTGTACCACAAGGTCCGAATCTCCAAAGCATCGTATCCTCTTAATGTTCATCTCCTTGGCTACCTTTAAGTCGTGCAATAGGGCCTCATACTCGGCCACGTTATTGGAACAATCAAAATGAATCTGCAACACGTAACTTAACTTGTCTCCTTTGGGTGATGTTAGCACCACTCCAGCCCCTGATCCCTCGTACTGCTTAGAACCATCAAAGTGCATTATCCAAGACTCGGAATTTGGAGCCATGGTGGGCATGCCTGTGTGAGTCCAATCATTAATAAAATCGACTAGAGCTTGAGATTTGATTGCTGACCTGGGCTCGTAGTTGATGTGATAATCTCCCATCTCGATCGCCCACTTGGCTATTCTACCCGTAGCATCCGAGTTTCTGATGATATCCGACATTGGTATAGAACTAACCACTGTTATGGGGTGTTCCTGAAAATATGGCTTCAATTTCCGGCTGGCCACGAAGACCCCGAAAACCAGCTTTTGCCAATGTGGGTAGCGTTGTTTTGCCTCTGATAATACCTCGCTGACATAATAAACCGGCCTATGGACCGGGTGATCTTTCCCATCCTCCTTACGCTCGACGACAACCACTGCGCTAACCGCCCAAGGCCCGGCTGCAACGTATAATAGCATGGGCTCTTTAGGACCCGGGGCTGCTAGGACTGGTGCCTCGGATAACTGCTTCTTTAGTGCTTCGAACGCCTCGTCCGCCTCTTGATCCCATACGAATTTATCTGATTTCTTCAAGAGCCGGTACAAGGGTATTGCCTTTTCTCCGAGTCTGGATATAAACCGGCTGAGCGCTGCTATGCACCCTGTGAGCTTCTGAACATGCTTCAAATTTTCCGGCTTTTTCAGATTTTGGATAGCTTTGATTTTATCCGGATTTGCCTCAATTCCTCTCTCAGAAACGATAAAGCCAAGTAATTTCCCGGCTGGGACTCCAAAGACACACTTTGTTGGGTTAAGTTTCATATGGTACCTTCTCAGATTCTTGAACGTTTCCTTTAGATCATCAATAAATGTCTCCGCATTCCTGGTCTTGATCACCATATCATCCACGTATGCGTGAACGTTGCGTCCAATTTGGTCCTCAAAGCACTTATGAATACACCGTTGATAGGTTGCGCCAGCATTCTTCAATCCAAACGTCATGGTCTTGTAACAGAAGGCCCCAAAAGGGGTTATGAACGATGTTTTCTCCCAATCTTCCTTCTTGAGCTTGATCTGATGATACCCGGAATATGCGTCCAGGAAACATAATAGGTCACTTCCAGCTACTGCGTCAATGATCTGATCTATCCTTGGTAGTGCAAACGGATCCTTTGGGCAATGCTTGTTGAGACTTGTGTAATCGATGCACATTCTCCACTCATTGGTCTTTTTCATCACGAGAACCGGGTTTGCTAACCCGTCCGGGTGAAATACTTCCATGATAAAGCCGGCTGTAAGCAGCCGTGCGATTTCTTCTCCTATAGCCTTCCTTCTTTCTTCATTCATTTTTCTCAGGCCCTGCTTCACAGGCCTGGACTTGGGATCAACGTGCAAACTGTGCTCTGCCAGTTCTGTAGGGATACCCGGCATGTCGCTGGGCGTCCAGGCAAACACATCCTGATTCGAACGAATAAACTCCACAAGTGCTTTCTCCTGCTCGCTGTCCAAGTTAGATCCTATAGCAAATTGCTTGGAGGGATCACCCTCGACAAAAGCTACCATCTTGGTGTCCTGCGCTGCCTTGAATTTTGCTCTCTCATCTTCGGTATTCGGCCTTTTTAACGTTGTTCTGTCATCCGGGTCTACTTGAGACCGGTAATACTTGAGTTCCTCTTTTCTGCAGGCTTGTTCAGCCATTGCCGCATCTCCTTCATCGCACTCAGCCGCTATATCCCGGTTCCCATGTATGGTGATGGTCTGCTTTGGACCCGGGATTTTTAGCTGTAGATACACATAACATGGCCTGGCCATGAACTTAGCGTAAGCCGGCCTTCCGAATAGCGCGTGATAAGGGCTGCGCAACTTGACCACCTCGAAAGTGAGCCACTCAACCCGGAAATTGTCCTTCGATTCTCCAAAAGCTACCTCCAGTGTGATTTTTCCCTCGGGGCACGCTGAGTGACCCGATACTATCCCGTGAAAAACTGTCGAACTCTTCTGTAGCTGGGCCTCCTTGAGACCCATGCGTAGAAAGGTTTCCCAATATAAGATATTGATGCTGCTATCGCCATCCATCAAGACCTTTTTCAACTCATAACCATTAACCTGCGGCGCAACCACCAATGCTAAGACTCCCGGGTGTTCTATCCTTTCCGGGTGATCCCTTCTGCTCCATGTTACGTCCTGCTCTGACCATCTCAGGTATCTCGGAACGGCCGAGGCAACTGAGTTTAGCGCCTTTTTCAGTATCTTTTTATCCTTGTTGGAAATTCCTGTAGTGTGTACATGATATTGTCCCAACTGCTTGGGGTTGGCCTGGAAACCTCCAGCTCCCCCTGGTTATTACCCGGATTTCCGCCTGCTGGGTTGCCGGCTGGGGGTGGGCCGTGGCCCGGGTTTCCACCCGGACCCGGTCCTCCTCCCCGACCTGCACCTCGCATAGCCTTGTTTATTTCCTCGTTCTTCCATCTCTGTAGGTCCGCACATTGCTCCAATGAATGGTTAGCCGGCCTACCGTTTCTGTTGTGCTTTGGGCACGCCATCCTGAAGATATCCCAATTGTTACCCGGCCTTGGCGGTCTTTGATAGTTTCCTCCGTTCTGGTTTCCTCCATTAAAGTTTCCTTCCGCCCTAGGTCTCGAAGACCCGGCCTCTGTGCTAGCGACAAACTCGGAGCTTCTCTCAAACGGGCGCTTATTCTGGTTGTTCCCATTGTTACCTCCATTGTTACCCGGCGTTGATCCATTGCCGGTTCTTCCATTGTTGCTTGTGTTTGATTTTGCTTTCTTGTCATCGACATCCTCTTCTGTAGTATCTGTTGCAGCGTGCTTGTTGCATGCATCCATTAGCTCTCCCATCGTAACCTCTGAAGCATTTCGACTAGATTTCATGCGAGTTAACTTTTGCACTAAAGGTATGTACTTGCACGTCTTTGCCTTCGCTTGTAACGCATCCTTGGGCTGAATATCTGTAGATGAGTGAAGTATCTCCATGACTCGGTGCACCCAACTGCGCGCCGATTCTCCCTTCTTCTGGACACACCGCTCTAGGTCATCAATAGTAAATAGCTTTCTGCATGTCCCATGAAAGTGTTTGATAAACGCAGTTTTCAACTCCTCCCATGACTTGATGGATCCCTCCGGTAGATTATTGAACCATAACTTTGCTGCTCCTTCTGACATCATTAAGTACATGAACTTGGCTTGAAGATTTTCAGTTGCGTTGCGGATTGACATAGCCATCTCATAACTGCTCAACCATGTTTCTGGATCCATAGTCGGCTCATAATTCACTACTTTACCCGGTTCCTTGAATTGATCAGGGTAAGGCTCAGCTCTGATGTTATCCGACAGGCACTTAGGCCCGGCGAGATTAGTCGGAACCGGCCTCACTCGGGAAACGTGTGATCCTGCGGGGGGCACGGCCGGACGCGGCGCTGCTGCTGGTCCATGCACTACAGACCCGGCCGCGGCTCTCCTCGCTCTGGAACTATCCACAATAGCTTGCGCTGCTGATGCCGCTGGTACTGCTTGAACGCGGGGAGGAGGCGGCATTTGCTGCTGCTCTGCCCTCCGTCGCGCTGAGCTTGTCTGAATATTGCCGGTATTGGCTCGTTGCTGGCTGATATACGGTGTCCCATGCATTCCACTTCTGTTGTCCGGGTAATTAACTTGCTGTGCCACTGCCGTATGCAATAAATCGATCGCCCGTCGGGTCTGCTCCGCATGGGGTGACTCTCTTACGGGGATCTGATTCAAGGCTAACGTTGCAGCATACACGTTATCCATGGGGTTGTTGTAATGACCTACTGGCGTGCGAAACCGCGATGGTGGTGGTGGTGGTAATGTATTGCCGGTAGTAATTCCAGTCTGTAATATGGGTAACCCGGCCTGCGTGTTTACCGGTTGTGCTCCTCCAGTTGCGGGTTGATGTACAATTCCTTGGTTTGCCGCTGGAATCGGCTGATCCTGTGGTGTGATAAATAGTGTGGCCGGGTTTATAACTCCACCCAGTTGCCGGTAATCTGGTCTGGTGTCTTTGACGCACCCTGGTTGTCTCTTCTCGGAGCCGGTTCTCCAATGCATCTAGATCGCGCTGGCGCGTAGCTACCCCTTGTTTTTCTGCTTCCACTTGCCTTCTCTGTTGCTCCAATGCACGACGGGCTACATCCAGGTCCCTAATGCGTTCCGCCGCGTTTTCCGGGGTTATGACTGTGGCTAGAACGGTGGGATCCAGGATCAGGCTGTTGTTGAACAGGGCCGGGTGTTGCGGATTTGAAGGACCCGCCCCTGGTGTCCGGTTTGCTAGATATCCGAACATGTTTGCCTGCAACTCGCTATCCGCCGCATGGCTAGTAACTGATGCCGATTCTCCGTCGACCCGGGTTAAAACCGGGTTTCCGTCAACCAGATTTTGCGTCTGGGCCAAGGCTTGCGTTGTTCCGACAGCGGCCGCGGTCACGTTCCCCTGATTAAGATTGGTTGCGAGGGCCGTGTAAACTGCGACCTGGCGCACAATGCTTGGCGCAGATTCGTATTCTTCCTCATCATCACTGTCTTCCTCGTACCGGTCCTCCAGCAGGTGCAGGATAGACTCGGTGTCGTCTTCTCTCATAGCCCGACCACGCGGGGTCCATGCCGGCTCCTCCGGCTGTTCCCTCTTTGTGGTGGGATCTTCTGCCGGATCTATCGTCCCGACTGATTCCTCCCCATCGGACTGAGCGCAGGTGGCCTCCCCTGACACAGAATCAAATCCAAAATCGTCAGGAGCTAAACCGGACGTACGTACCATGCCAATGAAGACGTTGATCCGGCCGATTGTCACGACAGATCCGGATTCGAGCAGATCCGACTCTGGCCCCCAGCCAAAATCGTCCACCATCTTCTCTCCTTCGGGGTTGGTGTAGATCTCGCCGACGACGAGGTTCTTCATGTTCTCCCGAGCTTCTCCCGTGATGTAAACACCCTTGGACGTAGGCCCCATGGTGGGCGCCAACTGTCGTGGGATAATCACGGTAGACGTTACCGGGGGTAACTTGTCTTGGGGCGAATCGACTCGAGTGTTTGGGAGAGGGTTTAGCTCAAAGGAAACCATGGTGATATGCGATCCGGTAGCCGGCAATCAAGTCGCCGAGTCTACGATCTGAATATATTAGCTCGATACTGGTGTTACAATGGATACTCGAAATCTCTCAATCTGGCGATCAGGTTCTTGCTCACGTAAAAGCTTGTCTAACCCTAACCTAGGGGCCGACTTATATAATATCCGGACCCCCTGGCTTACTCTCCAAGGCGCACCCTGAATCCTACCCGGACACTGCTTACAAAACCCTAAACTTCCATAACGGAACCCACAATCCGGGTTACGAGGCCTATGCTCCTGGGCCTCCTAGAAGCTCCTTTATCTTAAGCCGGGTCTTGCGCAGCGTCCTTTGGGCCGAGTTACTCCTTGGCGTTAGCCTACCGGGTTATCATCCCTCCATCAGAGACCATCTTTATGTAATGCTACATGTTGTGTTTGCTGGGATCCGATGAATGTTGAATGCTATGTCTTTTGATTATCAATCTATCATGTTATCTTCATGCATATGTTATTTATGATCTTGCATGCTCTACGTGATTAGTACATGCTCTCGCCAAGTAGATGCTAGTAACTCCAAGAGGGAGTATTTATGTTCGATAGTGGGTTCATGCCTCCTTTGCATCTGTGCTCGAGTGACAGAAACATGACAGATGGAGGATGTGTTGTTTCCATTAGGGAGAAAACAACGATGTTTACTTCCCTTACATTGTTTACAATAAACACTTTGCTTACTACGATTATCTGTTTCTTGCAACTTAATACCCAACGTTTGTTCGGATGATATTCGGAGGGTGGACTATTAGTCATATATGCAGTTGGATGACGGTCTATGTATTTTGTTGTAATTCCCGCATGAATCACAAAGTAATATTTATGCCTTGCATATGAACTACGGTGCAGCCTTCATAGTGTTTTTTACACCATACATTTAACCTCTTTGTGTTCAGCAAAACAGTTGAGATTGACAACCTCACTGCTTCGTTGGGGCAAAGTGATTTGATTGTGTTGTGTAGGTTCCCCGTTGCTGCTGAACCGGTAGTGCACCCTACAATCTCAACTGCATCAACCTTTTGAAATTACTCCTTCCTCCTACTGGTCGGTTAAACCTTGGTTTCCTTCTAAGGGAAAACTGCTGATGTGCTCATCATACCTTCCTCTTGGGGTCTCCGAACGAGTGCAAGATCTGCACCATCACCTATCCTTAGAGCTTGGCGCTCGGCATCCATGGTGGCCACATGTGCGCCTTCTCGAGAGCAAGGGGCATGGTGGAGCATGGCAGGGAAGTTCACGGAGGCGCTGCGGTCCTCCAGAGTCTGATAGAGAGGAAGGGGAGGCTTTGAGGTGAGCGGAAACAAGCGCTCTCCGATTTCCCCCGCAGGTGTTCGACAATGAGTAGAGGGAGAAGGAAAAAGAGAGGGGCGAATGGAGATCACGGGCGTGCTCCTAGGAGGCTCGTGGAGCTAGTAGACAAGGAGGGAGGGAGAGGTGCGCGATCCAGGTGTTGGAACGCGAGCGACGTGTCGTGCGTGTCCTAGGCGCCATGGCCAACTCACGGGCAAGAAATAAGGAGACAAGGAGAGAGGAAGAGGCTTTTCCAGGGGTCATGGGGTGCGATAGGAGACTTCTGGCGCAAGGTCTTCTCCTGGAATGTGGATTGAGAAAGAGGGGGTGATCAATACCTATCCACTAGTTGGTGGCTATGATAGAGAGAGGTAGGGGTAGGTAGACCATGTCTAGGAGGGTGAGGGAGATGTTTTCTATCTCTCAGAACAAGAGAGAGGTGGGTAGAGTGAAATATTTGGCCAGGACATGCATGAACTCCATGGTGACCAGAATAACCAGTGAGAGTTTTTTATTGTTTTCACAAGAATTTTGAATAGAACACATGTAAAAGATCATGTCCAATGGATATATGAAAAATGTAGTCTAGGGATGTTGGCCTCACAATTTTTTTTAAAATATTTGTTTCACAAAATTTTGGAAATTCAAAAAGGGCTGAAACTACTTTTGAATGTTTTATTCTAAATTGTCAAAACAACTTGCAATTTTTTTTGTATAATTAAGTCCCACATGACCATGTGAATGTTGGGTAATTTTTCCAAGAATTTAGGAAAAACTTTTATTCACAAAATATTTAAAAGTCCATTTCTCGCCTTTTGGAAAATAAAATATAATAAATAGTAAAATGTTTTTAAAACAAATATTTTTGAGTTGAGATGAGAGAGTATATAATATAGGTCTCAAAAATTATTTTTAATAAAAAACTCTTTTGAAAACATTTGAGGTTCCAAGAGGAAAAAGGGTGAAAACGTGAGATTATTTATTAGGCCAAAAACCCCGAGAGAAGAATAATCAAGTGGCCATTGAAAAATAAATGGAACACATGGATGTAATATATAAGTAATGAATATGGAAAGGTACATTTATGGAGCTAAAAAAATGAACATGAGTGATTTTTAAGAAGACAACCAAAATGCATCAAGATAACAGGGATGTGATCAATATTTTGGGAATGCCTTAAAAAGGACATTGAAAGAAGACGCTAAAGATTTTAAATATCCAAATTAACAACTTGGATGGACATTATAGATATGAAACATGAGATCCATAAAGGTGCATTGATGAATAGATCAGGATTTGACATAGAGGCATGTCTCCAAAGTTGGAAGATTGAAAGAAAACAAAAGATGAGATAGAGATAGGATGGAATCTGATACTGATGCATGGTCTTGTTATTTATAGATTTTAATCATTTAAAAAACTCACATTCATAACCATAATCAAACATATGTAAACACTTCAAGGAAAACACAGATAAGATCACACATAAGCAGAAAAATAACAAGACTATCAGGTTCACTCAAGCAATGGGGTTCTTTAATCCAATTTCCAAAGTGGTTTATCAAGTGCTAAATAAAGGTAGTGATCAAGACATACTATGACAAGATGATTTTAGAAGGGAGTTCAACTCAAACCTTGTTATTTACAAAATAATATAATTGAGGTAGAACACAGGGGTAATATAGTCCCCACTTATGGGTTTTGCAAAGAAGGAAGTGAGAAGGTTTTTCTTTTGAAATACTCGCAAAAATATCTTGGTTGAAAACAGATAGGAGATGATTACCTCCATAATAATTTTCATATAGTTTTGGAAAATACATTTTGTTTTCTAAAAGGCTTGGCCTTTGGGTTGTTGTTAAAAGCAAATCATTTTAGAAGGGGTTTGTTCAAAATAGAGTGATAGATGAAGGTGATATGTTTTTCTTGTCACGACTAGGTCACCAGGGTTAAGTTTTAAGAAGGTTATGAACATTGGTTTTATTGTTAGGTGTTAACAAAATCAAACACAAACACAAGCAAATAGAAGTGAAACACAATCACAAGTCAAACATTTCAAAAAAAAAAATGTTGGCCCTGATTTTTGGGTTATTGAAGACCAATTTTTCCTGTCTTCCGAAAATTGAGTTGTTACAAAAATAGCCGTTGGGCTAGGTGTTGCACTGTCATTTTCCTATTTATTCTCCAACCGTTCATGTATGGGTTCCATTCGACACAAATTTGGAATATTCATCTTATCAGAGACTATTTGATCCTCATCGCCGACATGGCCGGATTCAAATACTTCCTGAAGGAGCTATGGATGTGAGGCGACCCGGCTATGCAAACTCCATTTGGGTGGTGCGTCATGTCTAGCAACCAAGTCATGGCGCCCATGGAGCAACAACTTCATGGGCGCGCTCTCGTCGGTCGAGTGCTAGGGTGACGACATCTAGTATCGTCGGCTGACATCATGGCCAAACTTGGCACACAATTCTTGATTCTGTGGAGCCAAGTTCTCTTAGAGGTGTGCGCGTCGCCCGACGATTTCTTCATGCGGTTCCAGTCAGCTGACGATTGCGAACGTGTCTTATGCACCTCAAAATCTTTCAGGTGCGGCGACACGACCATCAATTTCTCTTGCTGGCATGAGGCCTATGGAGGCACGCCGTTGGAGCTTGGCTATCTATGAACGCTAAGCTTCGACAACATACCTTTACACGCCAGGGAGCTAAGGGCACTGAACCTGCTCGTCAAGAACCTCTGGGG
The DNA here is from genome assembly GCA_028641055.1 of Alopecurus myosuroides. Classification (NCBI taxonomy): domain Eukaryota; kingdom Viridiplantae; phylum Streptophyta; class Magnoliopsida; order Poales; family Poaceae; genus Alopecurus; species Alopecurus myosuroides. The sequence continues at coordinate 275,661,737 of CM054057.1, read as the reverse complement.
TGAGGTGGTGCAGCTGCTGCCGGCCTCAGACATGAGGTCCATCGAGGTCAAGACATGGATGAAGGACCCGTGCATTGTCCCAAAGGTGTACCATGTAGAGATCCCGCACCCGATCGCTGGAGACCCTATATCTACGTACCCTCCATCTTCGCCAGAGAGAATGCGGTCCTACACCCACCCGATTTTCATTCATATAGTCGACTTTGCTGACGGTGGGCCAATCATCACCGACAATCCGCGCTGTCGCTCGCGTGATGGCGGACACGCCTTTAGAGGAAGAGCGGGATGAGAAACATTCTGATCGATGTTGATTTCATGTAATAAATAATCTGTATATTGCGATATGCACCCGATTTATCAATAAATAAATAAGGCCAACACGCCGCCCGACTACTTGACATTGCAGTACCAGGGTTCGAGACTGCGCGGCGGAGGGGAACGATCCCACGGTGTAGAGGAAGGTGTTCGGGTATGCAAATGGTATTCATTCAATACACTTATAATATCCTGGTCAACGCGAGCGCCACAGTCAACAAAAAATCTGGAACTCGCAAATATATATATCCGGACGACACAAACATTTTGTTTTGGCGCCAATATTTCCGTCGTGGCAGCTTTCCCCCATAACTCTAACTCGAATATGGGAGTCAATTGCAGTCAGACACATTCCGATTTCTCGTCCTTTCCCCTCTACACCGTCTCGACGACCTACCTTTCCCCTCTCACTGCACCGCCCCTTCCCTTCCGACGGAGCAACGCTCTCGCGTACCCTACCCAGGCCACACCCCTCTCCCCTCCTCTCCCCGTCTCATTGAACCCAGAGTACTCTCTTCCTCATTAATGGTATGTGATTTCTTTGGATCTATGAAGTACAATAGGGTGGGTCTAATTTGATATGTGATTCATTTCATACCTCTACTTTTTAGGAGGATCACTTCCAATTCTGCCACAACCGTGAAGGCCCGTCTGACTTGAAGAACGAAGGAAGAAGGTCCAGTTTCGTGATACATATTCCCGAGGACAAATATTATATGGTACATGTTGTTTCACCAGGTGCTCGCATATCATTGATTGCTTAACTACCATCCGAATAGCAGTTCAGCTCACATGGATTATGTGTCATGTAATTTTGGTTTTGTAAACACGATTGTTGACTGTTGTTTGTTGTAGTTTTGTAACATCCCAGTTTTTCTATCAAAGGGTTGTGGTGTTGTGTTCATATCATACATGCATGAAAACAAAAATTTAAATCATGTTTCAACCAATTTAATTTGTGAATTTAAATGGTTTGAGAAAAATCCCACAAATGGTACTTAATTTGGTTTCCAAAATATTGTATTGAAAAATATTTCAAATACACCAAAGAAAAATATGGTTAGGTTGGAATTTTCACAAGCTTTCCAAAAAGTTATTTTTGCCAAATTTTTAGTTTGCAAAAAGGGCCTCAAAACAATGTTTCCTTTTCTGTTTTAAAAGAGAAAAGAACCTCGTTGTAATTTTCTCGAGAGGGCAGGGGGTTATGAGGAAAATGTTCTTTGTCTTCTACCTCTGGACAGAACGCATCTGCGTGTCCACCCCCTCCCGATGCCACCTCCTGCTTGCGTAGTTGTGCTCCCCGAGTGGATGACCTCTCCTGGACGCCGTGCTTCCCCCTCCTTCCTCCTCCCCACCCGCGCCATCCCTCTCCTTCTCTCTGTCTCTTCCCCGAAGCGAACCCTAGCTTCCGGCCATAGCCGCCGCTTGCCGCCGTCGATACGGCCGCTCCCGAGCGTTGTGGAGCACCTCACCGCCTCCGCCGTCTCCTCCTGGTCCTCCTCAAGCTCGAGCAGAAGCAGGGATCCCCGGTAGAGCTCCAATCGCGGCGTCTCCTCCAACTCCGGCCGCCGGCTTCCGACGCTCACCGCCACTGATTCCGGCACCACCTTGCGCCTCCTTCGACTCCTACGTGCTCTCGGTAACCTCCCGAGCACCCTCGTGCTCTTCGTTGCTCTCCTCTCCCTCTTGTTCGTCCTCACCACCGTGTACCTCAGGCGCCGCCGCGGTTCCTCGATGCCGGCGAGCCTCTGGCGAATATCCCCGAGCGGCGCTGCCACCGTTGCGTTCGTAGTCGCCTCCTCTAGCTTATGGACCATCTCAATCGTGAGATTTCCGCGGAATCGATCAATTGCTTGATCAACAGAGAAGATCTTCCCTGGATGACGCAAGGATGACGTCACACTGACGTCATAATCCCATTTTTAGTAAATTCAGGAAATTCCAGAAAAAGGTATAAAATTGATTAATCAATATCTTCTAAAATGTTAATCAGAAAAATAAAATGAAAACATGGAAATGTTCAGAAAAATGTACTCTTTTCAAATATGTCATTTTCACCCATGTTTGAGAAAGTCCAAAAATGAGCATTTATTTAATGTTGTTAATTCATTTTAAAATAGATAAATAAGTTTTTAATCACTAAAATTAGAAAATTAAAAGTTATATACGAAAATGCTCAAAATGACAAATGCAATCTAGTTATGATGTTTTCAAACCCATTTGAGCAATTAAGACTTTACCCACTTTCATAACCGTCCGAAACCCCCTCCGGGGTCCATTTCGGGCAACTTCAGTAAAAGTGCATATTTGACATATGAACCCTAGCAATCCAACGAACATGTTTAGGGCTTTATTTCATTGCATTAACTTGCTCATGCATACATATTGCGCATTGCATCGATTCCATGGTTGATTGTTATTTCTCTTTCGGCGTTGTTTCCCCCTCGGTAGAACGTGACTCCGAAGAGAAGGCCAGCAATCCAATGGTGAATACTTGATCCTAACCGACAAGTCAAGCACTTATTCCTGAAGACTTTATCTGGTTTTCTTAACCAAGGCAAGCATAACCTCTTATCTGCTCATATATGTTTTTGAACAACATTTGATTCTCGTACTTTGCATTCGATTCCAAAGTATTTGATGCTAGTAGATATAGATCACCTATATACTGCATTGCCTCAATATCCTGATCCACTGCTCCTAGCCGCCATAGATTTGCTTGTGCGCATCGCCAAAGCCTCATATCTGCTTCGCTTAGTCTTATATGTTGTTTACCTCTGCTCCATCTGGTTGATGAATCAGAGTTGCGATAACCTAGTATGATATGATGACGTGGTAAGATGAGCACTGTGTGGTTAACTTGATTAAGGCTTGTACGGAAGGCCACTTGGGAAGTGGTTGTTCGTTCCGTACTTGCCACCCCTAGGAGTAAGGTCGGACGCAGAAGCCAAGACTGAGCGTACAACCACGCGCGATGGCCATGAGCCTCGCCGACCGACTAACTTAGCTGGCTTTATCCATGAGTCACGTAGTTTGAGATTTCCATTCGGCACCGCAAATAAAACCTTTTAAACGGTTTTGAAAACAAAATGCTCTGCTAGGGCGTGACCGGGGCCAAGTGATGGACGTACACGGATCTTGACCCCGCCTCACAGAGACAGGTGCCGTCAGGAGGATGGCCAACTCCCTGTTGATGGGGTGGCCCTGTCTTGGGTTGACTCATGGATAGGGTTGGGTAAGGTAAAGGTCGTGGCCAGCCACCCTCTGCCGTGTTCCATGGAAGAGCGTACATGTGGCGCTAAGAGTCGGATGGTACGTGTGGGTAAAGTGTACCCCCTACAGGGATAAATCTTTTCGAGAAGCCGTGTTCGCGGTTAAGGACGGCTTGGTGAAAGTAATTTGGCCATAGATAACTTGAACATGACGTAAAAGATGTTGACAAAGCATGGAGGCAATAGATGAAGGGTGCCTCCCCGGAGATGCCGGGAGGGGTGATCCTTGTAGCATGTGAGGTGCTGGGAAATGATGTTGGTGGATGAAAAGATGATGATTTCAGAAGTTGAGTAGTCTTCTCATCTGTTTTGAAAATACTCCTTTAGACGTGCTATTCCTCCTTGATGTGTAAAACAAAGATTGCTTTATGCAAAACAGCCTTCATAAAACCCTTTCTGAAACTAGCAGATATATAATAGGTCAATTAAGTCTTGTTGAGTACCTCCCGTACTCAGGTTTGCTTAATTTGGTTCAGGTGGAGTTCCTCACTTCAGTGGTGGTTCAACATGGACATCGACGAGTAGTTTGGGGTTCCCATGTAGGAGCCTGGAATCTATGGGCTGGGACATCGCCTTATGTTGCGGCCTCTTAGGCCTTTTTGGTTCTTGTTGATTAGCAACATAATTTGCCTTCCGTTGTCTGATGTAATGTTGGGTCGTGTGACCTCTGCGTGTAAGCTATACTCTAGTAACACATGTTTAATAAAGCTTCATGTTCAGAGTACTGCTTTGATCGGTTGTTGGTTTCGAGCTCATCGTTATACAGTTTTGGCTATGCCTGCATAGTTGTCGCAGTCGAGGGGTTGTGGAACCGATGATCCATGTCCGAGCCCGCCTGTCGATGTGATCGGCCTGGGGCGAGGTAACCCCAGTAACCCTCGATTGTTGTTGCACTGTCTGGACACATAGCATCTCTGTATAGCTTTGGTCCCGTTCCCTTCAGTTTCATTCGATTGGTGGACACTTTGATATGCATAGTTGGTTATGACTAGCATGGGTACAAGGAGTAGTAGACTGGGGATCCGGACTACATGCCGATGAATCCAGTCTGCCTGCCGTTGTTTGTTGCGGCCGGGGATGGTAACCCTAAAGCCCTTGTGAGTCCATGGCTAGGAGCACATAACAGTATGTATATCTTTGGGTCCGGGGTCGTGACAAGTCTTGGTATCAGAGCAGGACTGCCTGTAGGAAAACCTTACTGCTTGGTCGATGTTGAGTCTAGAGTTTATGAAAACTATTTGAAAACTCTAAATGGATTGTGAAAAACCTTCTTAGGATTCTTTTTACTCCTTATCTGGTATCGCTCTAACTATGGGTCATCTTACCTGTTTTGATTTGGAAATGTTTTGCTATCTATTCTAGTCATTCAAAACCCAGGTGCCTTCTTTGGCAAGGACGTCGTTTAACCAAGTTGACCTAGTGTTAAAGTTTCTAGAGTCGTGTGTGTTCCTTACTCCGTTGATTGTTGTTCAACTGGGAGATTCCTTTCCATCCTAGTCTCTCAGAGTTGTGTGGATTCCACATTCCTACATGTTCCAAAGTCTAAATCCTGAACCTCGAGATTTCCTTTTCATCTCGAATGTATCTGTTATCTTTTGCTCAAATTCCTCCGGATTTATCGTTATCCCTTGAAAGATACTCTATGATTGCTATTCATGGTGTTCTTTAAAGCACTCAAATAGTAGTTACCCCTTTCTCTAAGTTTATAACCTTGGACTTGAACCGAAGGTCCCGGAATGTGCTGAATTGTAGTGGGTTGGATCGTGTGGTTTCTTAACTATCCGATGCTCACGCTACCAGTACAGAATGCTGACCTTTAACCGAAGTTCTGTTTCCTTGAATCCTGAGGAATCTGTTCTACCTCAGGATGGCTAGGTAATCTCAGCTCCAATAGCCATAGGTTTTCTCTAGGAATCAAAAGGACCACAACAAGAGTGTTCTTTATGATTCCCATATCTTTGTTCTTGGTTCAGCTATACCAACCTTTTGGCATGGGTTCTACACATGAGTATTACCCCGTGCATCCAACGTGATCTCAGGATTTTCCAGAGCACGTTCCTACTCTTTAATTGCTTTCCGAACTTCGTCCGTTGTTTGGAAACCAAGTTACATATGGTGTTGGATTCTTCCAATGCATTTGCTTTTGTTTTCTATCAAAACATTCCACCTTGGGATGTCAGGAGAAACAAACTCCAGTACCACGTTCACCTCCAGGACCAGGTCAAAGTTTTGTAATCCACAGATTAGAGAAGTTTCGTAAGCTTCTGTTCTGTTCCACCTTCGAGTATCACACTCTTTCATATCCAGAGGCTGTGCTGAGTTTCATGTCCTTATTGATGAAGTGATACTCCTACATGTTTCCACTCACTCCTCCTCCAAGCCTGAAATGCTCGAGAAGGTTGAGTGAGTACCGATGTATGCATCATGTATTCCTAGCAATTTCTATTGCTTCGAAAAATCTAAGAAACACCTGTATCCTTCTTAGCACTATTGGTCACCCAGTCTCTGTTTGAAGTTGACTGTGTTACCAAATCCGTTCATTTCGGTGCACGTTCTTGGTCAAAGAGTTAGGTTCATACCGAAGCTCTCAAGACCATATTGATTGCTTTGAAAAGCAAGATCCCTTCCAAACTTCGAGACATACCGGTAGGTTGTGATATTCCAGTTGTCTTTCTAGAAGTATCACCAGGTTTGTCACCTGACCGTGATGTCTAAACAAGGGGTACTTTGAACTACTCCTTTCCCCAAGGAACTCTGCTGGATATCCCGGACTAGTGGGTTGAGCTTAAACAACAACCTGGAGAGTTGAAAGGCAAAAGCTCCGCCTAACTTGATCCTTTGTTAAGGGATGTCTAGTTTCCTTTGTGTTGAAGAAGGATAGTATCTCCATTGCGGTCATGCTATCATCCTACACCTTGATTTGGTTTGGGCTATCGTCAGATCAAGTCCAGATTCAAGGATCATCTTGACCGTGTTCTCACTCATAGTGTTTTGCCTGAGTACACCTTCATGTTCTTCAGTCTGACCAATATTTTGCCTTGTTCATATATCATACGAATCCCTCTTCTTGGAGTGTCTTGATAAAGATGTTGTTGAGCCCATCTACGATAATCTTGTTTTCTCCAAGTTGCAAGAGGTTCATGCTGAACAAATGGCAATAATGTTGGAAACTTTCGAGAACAATCTTTGTGTCATCACGAAGTTGTGTTCTAGAGGTTCGAAGTGGCTTACTCCAGTCCATGTGCTTATGGTGAAAGTTGACGCCGTGGATTCGAGAAAAGTTTTTTTGTTCCCTCGGGAATAATCCCAAGTCGGTCATGCATGTGTGGACTACTCTTGAGATAGTAGGTTGTTACCTCCATCTATCCGAAGAAGTTTACATCCACACTAAGCCACTGACTGATCGTTCGTGAAAGAGAAGAAGTCCAAGAACTTCGTTATCTTTGTTATCATCTTCCCAACCAGGACTCCGATGTGTTATTTTGCAAGTAATTAATGTAGGTGCAACCGTCTTTTGCAAGTTGCTAATACATGAGTTCTACACTCTCGCTTACCTTCTTGAGCTTGACATCGTAGTCCATATCTTGATAAATCTAGTAAATGTATCTCGTTGGTAACCGGTGCAATCTCTTCGCTCAAACATACCGAGTCGGAGTTATCAACCCACTAACCAGAGCTGAATCTCAAGCAGCAACGATGGTTGGTGTTTCCTCAGAAGTATTGAATTAGGTCTTTTCAAAATCCGGCATGGTTGATGTTGTGATCGACACAATTAGCCGGAAGGCCTAACGTCATATCTTTTCGAATCCGTAAGAGCAGCCACTCTCCATGAGAATTCTTGTGTGGCCTATTCTCACAAGTTTCCCTCACCGTCCCTCCGAACCAAAGTTTTAGCTTCACTTGATGACCTATAGAAGGCCTGTTGTGAGCCTGATGTCGGTATCTAAAACATCAAGGGTAACTTGGAAGTTGATCTTTCCAATATCTCTCTGTTGAACCTCCAAAACCTTGGTCTTAATGGAAGCAAGTTCATCATGAAAACATCTCGTGGTCTTTTGTAACCACTTTTGATCAGTTCCCTTTTTCAAGTGGTTTATACTTGAAGATCTGTTCATCTCACACATTGTGTGAATTTGTCAGTCACTTCAGCCATGGGATCTTAATCATGTGGTAAACGTATTACTACGTCAAATCCACCATAGGAAAAAGATTCCATATTTTCTTCCGGTGTTTCAGTCCCTCGTTGGTTAACCATCCTTATGGTCTGCCTAAGAATCCCTCCTTAATTATGGTGTTCCAACATCCGTTGGTTACTCATCTGCTGCAGTGAAGTAACATCCTGATTCTTGACAAAGTTCTACACAAATTTGATGGAATGAAAGTTCCTTTCTCTTCTGTGTCCACTCCGAAGAGTGAACCTGATCCTGTATCAAATCCTCTTTGACTCACGACTACGGTGTTTTCTCGTGTTTTCCCTCGTCTACGGATATTACATTGTGGTATTCAAGACCATCCTTCCCATCTTGGTATTCTATTTCGAAGAAACCTTTATGTCACAAGTTGTCCAACCTTTCTTTTCCAAAAGGATTTAAAGTCTTGTGCAAAGCTCATATTCTAAATCCTTTCAAGACCAATCGTCCGCAAACTTGAAACCTTCTTCTATTCCCTCCGTTACCTTGATGTGTTTCATGCCTGTTAACTCAACAGTTCTTTATGAACATTCCTGTCGTGAGTTATCCATGAGATACTCGATCTTCTTGAAGATCATTTCCTAAGAGTTTCCCTCTTACCTAAGGTGTGTCCGTTCAATACATCAAGATGCTACGGATCAACCTGTACAAGAAGAGAACCGTAAGGTTCGAGAAGATCGTTCAAAACCGGTGTTCCTTCTTTCTTCTCCTTCGGGAATCTCGGGACGAGATTCTTGTAAGGGGGTAGATTTGTAACATCCCAGTTTTGCTATCAAATGGTTGTGGTGTTGTGTTCATATCATACATGCATGAAAACAAAAATTTAAACCATGTTTCAACTAATTTAATTTGTGAATTTAAATGGTTTGAGAAAAATCCCACAAATGGTACTTAATTTCGTTTCCAAAATCTTGTATTGAAAAATATTTCAAATACACCAAAGAAAAATATGGTTAGGTTGGAATTTTCACAAGCTTTCCAAAAGTTATTTTTCCCAAATTTTTAGTTTGCAAAAAGGGCCTCAAAACAATGTTTCCTTTTCTGTTTTAAAAGAGAAAAGGACCTCGTTGTAATTTTCTCGAGAGGGCAGGGGGTTATGAGGAAAATGTTCTTTGTCTTCTACCTCTGGACAGAATGCATCTGCGTGTCCACCCCCTCCCGATGCCACCTCCTGCTTGCGTAGTTGTGCTCCCCGAGTGGATGACCTCTCCTGGACGCCGTGCTTCCCCCTCCTTCCTCCTCCCCACCCGCGCCATCCCTCTCCTTCTCTCTGTCTCTGCCCCGAAGCGAACCCTAGCTTCGGCCACAGCCGCCGCTTGCCGCCGTCGATACGGCCGCTCCCGAGCGTTGTGGAGAACCTCACCGCCTCTGGTGTCTCCTCCTGGTCCTCCTCAAGCTCGAGCAGAAGCAGGGATCCCCGGTAGAGCTCCAATCGCGGCGTCTCCGCCAACTCCGGCCGCCGGCTTCCGACGCTCACCGCCACTAATTCCGGCACCACCTTGCGCCTCCTTCGACTCCTATGTGCTCTCAGTAACCTCCCGAGCACCCTCGTGCTCTTCGTTGCTCTCCTCTCCCTCTGGTTCATCCTCACCACCGTGTACCGCCGGCGCCGCCGCGGTTCCTTGATGCCGGCGAGCCTCCGGCGGACATCCCCGAGCGGCGCTGCCACCGTTGCGTTCGTAGTCGCCTCCTCTAGCTTATGGACCATCTCAATTCGTGAGATTTCCGCGGAATCGATCAATTGCTTGATCAACAGAGAAGATCTTCCCTGGATGACGCAAGGATGACGTCACACTGACGTCATAATCCCATTTTTAGTAAATTCAGGAAATTCTAGAAAAAGGTATAAAATTGATTAATTAATATCTTCTAAAATGTTAATCAGAAAAATAAAATGAAAACATGGAAATGTTCAGAAAAATGTACTCTTTTCAAATATGTCATTTTCACCCATGTTTGAGAAAGTCCAAAAATGAGCATTTATTTAATGTTGTTAATTCATTTAAAAATAGATAAATAAGTTTTTAATCACTAAAATTAGAAAATTAAAAGTTATATACAAAAATGCTCAAAATGACAAATGCAATCTAGTTATGATGTTTTCAAACCCATTTGAGCAATTAAAACTTTACCCACTTTCATAACCGTCTGAAACCCCCTCCGGGGTCCATTTCGGGCAACTTCAGTAAAAGTGCATATTTGAAATATGAACCCTAGCAATCCAACGAACATGTTTAGGGATTTATTTCATTGCATTAATTTGCTCATGCATACATATTGCGCATTGCATCGATGCCATGGTTGATTGTTATTTCTCTTTCGGTGTTGTTTCCCCCTCGGTAGAACGTGACTCCGAAGAGAAGGCCAGCAATCCAATGGTGAATACTTGATCCTAACCGACAAGTCAAGCACTTATTCCTGAAGACTTTATCTGGTTTTCTTAACCAAGGCAAGCATAACCTCTTATCTGCTCATATATGTTTTCGAACAACATTTGATTCTCGTACTTTGCATTCGATTCCAAAGTATTTGATGCTAGTAGATATAGATCACCTATATACTGCATTGCCTCAATATCCTGATCCACTGCTCCTAGCCGCCATAGATTTGCTTGTGCGCATCGCCAAAGCCTCATATCTGCTTCGCTTAGTCTTATATGTTGTTTACCTCTGCTCCATCTGGTTGATGAATCAGAGCTACGATAACCTAGTATGATATGATGACGTGGTAAGATGAGCACTGTGTGGTTAACTTGATTAAGGCTTGTACGGAAGGCCACTTGGGAAGTGGTTGTTCGTTCCGTACTTGCCACCCCTAGGAGTAAGGTCGGACGCAGAAGCCAAGACTGAGCGTACAACCACGCGCGATGGCCATGAGCCTCACCGACCGACTAACTTAGCTGGCTTTATCCATGAGTCATGTAGTTTGAGATTTCCATTCGGCACCGCAAATAAAACCTTTTAAACGGTTTTGAAAACAAAATTCTCCGCTAGGGCGTGACCGGGGCCAAGTGATGGACGTACACGGATCTTGACCCCGCCTCACAGAGACAGGTGCCGTCAGGAGGATGGCCAACTCCCTGTTGACGGGGTGGCCCTGTCTTGGGTTGACTCATGGATAGGGTTGGGTAAGGTAAAGGTCGTGGCCAGCCACCCTCTGCCGCGTTCCATGGAAGAGCGTACATGTGGCGCTAAGAGTCGGATGGTACGTGTGGGTAAAGTGTACCCCCTGCAGGGATAAATCTTAGCCGTGTCCGCGGTTAAGGACGGCTTGGTGAAAGTAATTTGGCCCTAGATAACTTGAACATGACGTAAAAGATGTTGACAAAGCATGGAGGCAATAGATGAAGGGTTCCTCCCCGGAGATGCCGGGAGGGGTGATCCTTGTGGCATGTGAGGTGCTGGGAAATGATGTTGGTGGATGAAAAGATGATGATTTCATAAGTTGAGTAGTCTTCTCATCTGTTTTGAAAATAATCCTTTAGACGTGCTATTCCTCCTCGATTTGTAAAACAAAGATTGCTTTATGCAAAACAGCCTTCATAAAACCCTTTCTGAAACTAGCAGATATATAATAGGTTAATTAAGTCTTGTTGAGTACCTCCCGTACTCAGGTTTGCTTAATTTGGTTCAGGTGGAGTTCCTCACTTCAGTGGTGGTTCAACGTGGACATCGCCGAGTAGTTTGGGGTTCCCAGGTAGCAGCCTGGAATCTATGGGTTGGGACATCGCCTTATGTTGCGGCCTCTTAGGCCTTTTTGGTTCTTGTTGATTAGCAACATAATTTGCCTTCCGTTGTCTGATGTAATGTTGGGTCGTGTGACCTCTGCTTGTAAGCTATACCCTAGTAACACCTATTTAATAAAGCTTCATGTTTAGAGTACTGCTTTGATCGGTTGGTTGTTTCGAGCTCATCGTTATACAGTTTTGGCTATGCCTGCATAGTTGTCGTAGTCGAGGGGTTGTGGAGCCGATGATCCATGTCCGAGCCCGCCTGTCGATGTGATCGGCCTGGGGCGAGGTAACCCCAGTAACCCTCGACTGTTGTTGCACTTTCTGGACACATATCATCTCTGTATAGCTTTGGTCCCGTTCTCTTCAGTTTCATTTGATTCGTGGACGCTTTGATATGCATAGTTGGTTATGACTAGCATGGGTACAAGGAGTAGTAGACTGGGGATCCGGACTACGTGCCGATGAATCCAGTCTGCCTGTCGTTGTTTGTTGCGGCCGGGGCTGGTAACCCTGAAGCCCTTGTGAGTCCATGGCTAGGAGCACATAACAGTATGTATATCTTTGGGTCCGGGGTCATGACAAGTTTGTTCCTTGACGTGTGAGAAAACAGATAAATAATACAACTGGGGACTAAATGAAAATTGTGACTCCAGATGGATTTATGTATAAATTTAGTCTTGAGAAATAAGAGGACACCACCAAGATAACTAGTGCAGACTGGTACGACCTTGTCAATGTAACATCCCAAGTATGAAAAATAGCCATTAGAATGTTTTATTTCTTGTTATTTTATGTTTTGCATCATGACATCATCATTGCATTTGTGTTGGCATCTGTTTTCCATTTGTTTCCATTTGTTTTCCATTGTTTTCTATTGGAATTTTCAAACCAAATTCAAATATTTGTTTCATACTTGCTCTGTTACAATTTTCCAAATAAAAAGTTCAAATAAAACATCCATTTGTTTCCATTAAAATGAAAAGCTCAAACTAGTGATTTATGGCTTTTAATAATTCACTTAATTCAATTGCATTCAAATTCAATTGCATTTTTTTTCAAACAGCAACCATGTTGAAACTTATGAGAATTACAAAACAATTCTAATCAATTTGTTTCAAATAAACATGGAAAGTTCAAACTAGTTTAACATGTTTCTTTCAATAAGTTAATTAATGTCAATTTTGATCAAATTCATTTAAAATACAAACATCACCATAATTCAAAATATTTTGAAAACAAAAGTTGGCAATTGTTGCTGTTATCCTAAATAACCTCTAACAAATTTTTCCTAATTTTTCTAACCCAAAAACCCTAGCCTTTTATTCCAATTTCTTTTCAGCAAAAAAAAGAAACAGAAAAGGCAGAGAGAGGGGCAGGCCAGCCAGTGGGCTGCGCCCACCAGCCAGGCCCAGCCCACCAGCGGGCCACTTACCCTTTCACCGTCTTCCTCCTGTACGGCAGGAAGATGCCGGTGTCCACGTCGCTGCAGAGGGGAGCAACGGCCAGCAGCGGCTCGCCCTCCCCCTATAAACCTAAACCTAGGCCCCCAAGCTCTACCCTAACCCTAGCCACCCCTATCTCCCTCGACGCCGCCGTCGTTTCCCTCTCTCTCCCGGCGAATTTTTCCTCTCTGTATCTCCTCACCACCGAGCGCCACCACCACCTCCCTCCGATGATCGCCGACGATACGACGCGTCTCTGTGCAGGTTGAGTACGGGGATCAGACCCCCGTACTCCCCTCGTCCTCCTCGACCACTCCTCGTTGCCGGAGACCCACCGGAGCGCCGCCGCCGTCCTCGACATCGCCGGCGTCCACCTCCTTCCCCGAGCCTCTGCTGCACCTGCAACGTAGGTGAGCATCATCTCTCTTCCCTCCGCTATGCATCGCGTCGCAAGCACGAGCACCAGCACACCCGCAGCACGCGCACATCCACGGCCCGAGCAACGCAGCAGCAGCTCGCCGCCGGCCACCGTCCCTCTGTCGAAAAGTTCAGAAACTAACCTGCAGAAAAGTTCAGTTAGCACACTATCTAAATAATAACCTAGTTGCGTATGCTTACCTGACAAGATCGATTCGCTACCGTAGTGGTAGCAACGCTGCTCCCTCGCGCACCGCGGCGCGGGTTCGAGCCCTGCCCTTGCGGAATAAAAACCCCACCTTTTTTGCGGGGGGCACTGACAGGAGGGCCCCCCGGTCAGCTGCTGTGCACCATGCGGGCCACCGTGGCCCAGGGGGCCCCTCTGTCAGTGGCTTGGGCTAGCCACTGCAAGGTAGAAATTGTTTCTGGCCATTTTTCTTTTTAATTTAAGTCCAATTCATTTACAGAATAGTCCCTATAATTAAAATGCAAATAACTTTTAAAATACAACTCCAAATAATGCAACTAAAATATGTTTCCTGAACCAAATTAAATTCTCTACATGTTTAAAACCTTTGTATTCTGTTTTGAACATTACAAATTGTTGCAAAATTCAAATTCAAACAACTTCTTTTAAATTTGATTAAATGCATAACAAATTCAAACTTGATTCAAATAACACAAATAAAATATGTTTTCCATGCTAAATTAAACCCTCTTTCCAAATATAAATTTTGTTTCATGATTTGAATAATTAAAATTGGTTAAATAATTTAAACCTTGTTTAAATCATTTAAAATTTGCTAAATTCATAACTTGCTCAAATTAAATTATTTTTGAACTTATAAAATATGTTTTCAAAACAGAAAAGTATAAACTTTTCAAATATGAATTTGGGTTAATGATTTGAACAAATAAAAATTCAAATAAATTCATACTTGAATTTAATTCATTTAAATCTTGTTTGACTTGTTTAATTCATAAATAATTCATTCTAATTCCGTTTTCAATAATTGAAACATGTATTCCACCTAAAATTTTGTGTACTTTCCAAATATGAATTTTGTTATTTGTTTTGAACAATTAAAATTGATGAAAACAACAAATGCTTGTGTAACACCTTTAAGGAACCAAAATTCCTTAACTTAATAAATAAAATCCCAAACTTGGTAAACCTTATTTCAAAATTGTTTCTATTGTTGTTATTTTTCTGTTTTCCTCATCCATGCATCATGCTAAGCCACTTTCACCTATTGTTTAGTTGTAAAACAATTATTTCAACCTTAATTCATGGGCTTTCCACATGCAATCCAAATTGCATGTGGGTCCATTTAATTATGTTATGTTACCATGTCAACTAGCTTACCTTTGATGCATCAATTAAATTGTCATGCATCATCCCATGATTGTGCATTATGCCATGTTATTGATTGTTTGTCTCTCTGCGTTGTTTGTTTGCTTCTTCTCGAATAGACGACGACGTTGAGACAGACGAGCTTTACGACACCCCTTCTGAGGATCTAGCTCAGTACCAGGCTGCTGAGTTTGCAGGCAAGTATTCACTCACACGAACCATTGTGTTCCTTTCAACATTGGATATCGATACTTTCCGTTGTCTATTCTGCTAGCCCTATGAATCGTTGCTTCTGTTCGATCCTATCACATGTTATCCTTTAACCCTGATATAGCCTCACCTCCACACCTATAACCCCATTGCTTGTTGCCCGTGTCTTACTAGCATGCTTAGGGTTGTTACTGCTCGAGTCTGTTACCCGTTACTTTCTGTTGCTATATCATTATGTTCTGGGGCTCGATGTTTAAACAATCAATCATGCTAATGTTATGGTTAATAATAATTTGATGATAAGGCACCGGCAGGAGGCCCGGCGTGGTTTTGAGGCCTGCTAGTGTCGACCCTAATTAGGAAAAGGGTCTTGTCTACTAATCCATGATGAGCGCACTATCCGCATGTGGGAAGCGTGTATGGGCGCCCCCCTCAATTTGATTCGATTCGCATCTCGTCCAAATCGCCTCATTTATTTCGGGTTTTCCATTTGCCGCATGCATATATATTTGCGAACCCAGGCCAGGGTGGAACTTTTGTAGTCGGCATTTAGGGAGACACGTTCTTAGAGTGCTATGAGGGTCCCCTTTTCTTCGTGGGGCTTGATTAGCCGTGCGCTCAATTGCACGGGGTTCTTTGGGCTTGATGCGAAGAAGAGTTGGATTGTGTTGAGTGCCCCGCTTGGTGGGAGGCATTCCATCTGGCGGGATATTCTTACGTGTACGGCCAAATTGGTGCACCCCTGCAGGGATAAATCTTCTCGAGAAGCCGTGTTTTCCGCGGTTATGGTTGACTTGGTGAAAGTACTGGCTAACAAGTACTCAGAACAACTTACACCTAACTAATGATAACTTGACTAGTAATAGTCTTATTGACACAATAACTTGAACCATCATTAATCCAACGGTGTGAGTTATCCTCGGATTGCTTCTTTGGATAAGGGGCGAGATCCAGGATGGGTTTGTTTGGAGTTAGTTATAGTTGGTTACGATACGCTATCTTACCTCCTTTCTGTTAGCCGGAAGTTGTAGTATGTTCTGTAGTTGGTTAGTGCAGCCAGCTGCCGCATCTTTTGTATCACCCTTTCTTCCGTTGAACCCAAAGCATCTGTGCTTGATGTTGCGGGGTACACTTTGGTGAACTGTGAGTCTTGCTTGCCAGTACGTTTATGTACTGACCCCTTTGGGGTTGTGGTTTCCGCAGACTACGCTTACGAGGATCCCCGTGTTGGCTACTACGTGGAGTACGACGAGGCTGCTGACGAGTAGATAGCGGACCCGGGCAGGATCCGAGACATCGTGGATGGGCTCCGTCTTTTCGTTTCCGGCTTCTGAAGCCTATTTGGATCTTGTCTGTACTCAGACATTTTGGATGCTTCCGCTGTGATGTAATGATGAATTGTTGGGACATGGGTCCTCTGGATGATTGTATTTGCTATCTCTGCTCTAGTGAGAGCTATTTGCAACTTATTTCAATCTTTTGTGTCTTAGAGATATGTTGTGATATCAGTTGTTCTAATGCCGTTGACGTACCATGTGTGTATGTTATGAAGTACGTCAACAGAAGTGTCCTGATTTCTATGGGATGGTTTGCGCAGACGATGGATAGTAGGGAATGGTTGTCACACGTTTACGTGTTGGCCTGCTCATATTGAGATGCGGGTGCCAGTATGCCCCGTAAGCCATTTGTTCTACTATTTAGCGGACTGTGAGTATCCTCTAGAAGTCCGGGTGCGACAAATGGTATCAGAGCCTGTCTGCCTGTAGGATCCCTTTTACTGGTCGTAGTTGAGTCTAGAAACTATTTTGTAGCTATATAGGAAAAATGAAACGCGAGAGTAGGAATTCTGTTCTTTTTCTTCTTTCCCCACCCACCCTCCCTTTTCTGGTAAGGAAGTGCAACGTTGTTTTTCCCTTCTCATCTAAACTTTCAAGTTAGGATTTCACGTATCCTGGTTTCTCTAGGATGGTTATATCTACTAGTCCATAGGAATGGAGGTGGTTGTGACCTGATTTATCATGTTTCCTACTCACGATTGAGAACGGAGGCGTGTAAGCCCCGGAAGCAGATCCTCTATTCCTTAAGCAGTAGATATTGATCCTTTAGAAGCCCGGATGGGTTTTCCGTAGTACCTCAGGAGTTTTGGTCAAGTGTTTTCCCGATGTTGCTTTGATATCCTGTTCTTCTCAACATCATTTTCGTCCGTTGAAACCTTGTTATTGCTTTCCACTTCAGTTCTTCTACCGGCGTCTAATCAATAACTCTGTTCCACCCTTCTGGCCAGATAGTCTATTCTCCAAATGAATCAAGTTCTATTCAGCTATACACCCTCGATGCAAAACCTCTACCAATACTAGAAAATGTTCCGGTGGTTTGCGAATTACCTGACGTCTTTCCAGAAGAATTGCCAGGGATGCCTATCGTCTTGAACTTCCAGAAAAACTATCCAAGATGCACGATGTGTTTCACGTGTCACAGCTCAAGAGGATCTTCGCAAGAAGTATCCGGACCTTTTCTCTTCTCAGTAGGAATCTCGGGGCGCGATTCCTTCAAGGGGGGGCGTTTTGTAACATCCCAAGTATGAAAAATAGCCATTAGAATGTTTTATTTCTTGTTATTTTATGTTTTGCATCATGACATCATCATTGCATTTGTGTTGGCATCTGTTTTCCATTTGTTTCCATTTGTTTTCCATTGTTTTCTATTGGAATTTTCAAACCAAATTCAAATATTTGTTTCATACTTGCTCTGTTACAATTTTCCAAATAAAAAGTTCAAATAAAACATCCATTTGTTTCCATTAAAATGAAAAGCTCAAACTAGTGATTTATGGCTTTTAATAATTCACTTAATTCAATTGCATTCAAATTCAATTGCATTTTTTTTCAAACAGCAACCATGTTGAAAGTTATGAGAATTACAAAACAATTCTAATCAATTTGTTTCAAATAAACATGGAAAGTTCAAACTAGTTTAACATGTTTCTTTCAATAAGTTAATTAATGTCAATTTTGCTCAAATTCATTTAAAATACAAACATCACCATAATTCAAAATATTTTGAAAACAAAAGTTGGCAATTGTTGCTGTTATCCTAAATAACCTCTAACAAATTTTTCCTAATTTTTCTAACCCAAAAACCCTAGCCTTTTATTCCTATTTCTTTTCAGGAAAAAAAAAGAAACAGAAATATTTTTAAAAAAAAGAAAGGCAGAGAGAGGGGCAGGCCAGCCAGTGGGCTGCGCCCACCAGCCAGGCCCAGCCCACCAGCGGGCCACTTACCCTTTCGCCGTCTTCCTCCTGTACGGCAGGAAGATGCCGGTGTCCACGTCGCTGCAGAGGGGAGCAACGGCCAGCAGCGGCTCGCCCTCCCCCTATAAACCTAACCCTAGGCCCCCAAGCTCTACCCTAACCCTAGCCACCCCTATCTCCCTCGACGCCGCCGTCGTTTCCCTCTCTCTCCCGGCGAATTTTTCCTCTCTGTATCTCCTCACCACCGAGCGCCACCACCACCTCCCTCCGATGATCGCCGGCGATACGACGCGTCTCTGTGCAGGTTGAGTACGGGGATCAGACCCCCGTACTCCCTCCTCCTCGACCACTCCTCGTTGCCGGAGACCCTTCGGAGCGCCGTCGCCGTCCTCGACATCGCCGGCGTCCACCTCCTTCCCCGAGCCTCTGCTGCACCTGCAACGCAGGTGAGCATCATCTCTCTTTCCTCCGCTCTGCATCGCGTCGCAAGCACGAGCACCAGCACACCCGCAGCACGCGCACATCCACGGCCCGAGCAACGCAGCAGCAGCTCGCCGCCGGCCACCGTCCCTCTGTCGAAAAGTTCAGAAACTAACCTGCAGAAAAGTTCAGTTAGCACACTATCTGAATAATAACCTAGCTGCGTATGCTTACCTGACAAGATCGATTCGCTACCGCAGTGGTAGCAACGCTGCTCCCTCGCGCACCGCGGCGCGGGTTCGAGCCCTGCCCTTGCGGAATAAAAACCCCACCTTTTTTGCGGGGGGCACTGACAGGAGGGCCCCCCCTGTCAGCTGCTGTGCACCACGCGGGCCACCGTGGCCCAGGGGGCCCCTCTGTCAGTGGCTTGGGCTAGCCACTGCGAGGTAGAAATTGTTTCTGGCCCTTTTTCTTTTTAATTTAAGTCCAATTCATTTACAGAATAGTCCCTATAATTAAAATGCAAATAACTTTTAAAATCCAACTCCAAATAATGCAACTAAAATATGTTTCCTGAACCAAATTAAATTCTCTACATGTTTAAAACCTTTGTATTATGTTTTGAACATTACAAATTGTTGCAAAATTCAAATTCAAACAACTTCTTTTAAATTTGATTAAATGCATAACAAATTCAAACTTGATTCAAATAACACAAATAAAATATGTTTTCCATGCTAAATTAAACCCTCTTTCCAAATATAAATTTTGTTTCATGATTTGAATAATTAAAATTGGTTAAATAATTTAAACCTTGTTTAAATCATTTAAAATTTGCAAAATTCATAACTTGCTCAAATTAAATTATTTTTGAACTTATAAAATATGTTTTCAAAACAGAAAAGTATTAACTTTTCAAATATGAATTTGGGTTAATGATTTGAACAAATAAAAATTCAAATAAATTCATACTTGAATTTAATTCATTTAAATCTTGTTTGACTTGTTTAATTCATAAATAATTCATTCTAATTCCTTTTTCAATAATTGAAACATGTATTCCACCTAAAATTTTGTGTACTTTCCAAATATGAATTTTGTTATTTGTTTTGAAAAATTAAAATTGATGAAAACAACAAATGCTTGTGTAACACCTTTAAGGAACCAAAATTCCTGAACTTAATAAATAAAATCCCAAACTTGGTAAACCTTATTTCAAAATTGTTTCTATTGTTGTTATTTTTCTGTTTTCCTCATCCATGCATCATGCTAAGCCACTTTCACCTATTGTTTAGTTGTAAAACAATTATTTCAACCTTAATTCATGGGCTTTCCACATGCAATCCAAATTGCATGTGGGTCCATTTAATTATGTTATGTTACCATGTCAACTAGCTTACCTTTGATGCATCAATTAAATTGTCATGCATCATCCCATGATTGTGCATTATGCCATGTTATTGATTGTTTGTCTCTCTGCGTTGTTTGTTTGCTTCTTCTCGAATAGACGACGACGTTGAGACAGACGAGCTTTACGACACCCCTTCTGAGGATCTAGCTCAGTACCAGGCTGCTGAGTTTGCAGGCAAGTATTCACTCACACGAACCATTGTGTTCCTTTCAACATTGGATACCGATACTTTCCGTTGTCTATTCTGCTAGCCCTATGAATCGTTGCTTCTGTTCGATCCTATCACATGTTATCCTTTAACCCTGATATAGCCTCACCTCCACACCTATAACCCCATTGCTTGTTGCCCGTGTCTTACTAGCAGGCTTAGGGTTGTTACTGCTCGAGTCTGTTACACGTTACTTTCTGTTGCTGTATCATTATGTTCTGGGGCTCGATGTTTAAACCATCAATCATGCTAATGTTATGGTTAATAATAATTTGATGATAAGGCACCGGCAGGAGGCCCGGCGTGGTTTTGAGGCCTGCTAGTGTCGACCCTAATTAGGAAAAGGGTCTTGTCTACTGATCCATGATGAGCGCACTATCCGCATGTGGGAAGCGTGTATGGGCGCCCCCCTCAATTTGATTCGATTCGCATCTCGTCCAAATCGCCTCATTTAGTTCGGGTTTTCCATTTGCCGCATGCATATATATTTGCGAACCCAGGCTAGGGTGGAACTTTTGTAGTCGGCATTTAGGGAGACACGTTCTTAGAGTGCTATGAGGGTCCTCTTTTCTTCGTGGGGCTTGATTAGCCGTGCGCTCAATTGCACGGGTTCTTTGGGCTTGATGCGAAGAAGAGTTGGATTGTGTTGAGTGCCCCGCTTGGTGGGAGGCATTCCATCTGGCGGGATATTCTTACGTGTACGGCCAAATTGGTGCACCCCTGCAGGGATAAATCTTCTCGAGAAGCCGTGTTTTCCGCGGTTATGGTTGACTTGGTGAAAGTACTGGCTAACAAGTACTCAGAACAACTTACACCTAACTAATGATAACTTGACTAGTAATAGTCTTATTGACACAATAACTTGAACCATCATTAATCCAACGGTGTGAGTTATCCTCGGATTGCTTCTTTGGATAAGGGGCGAGATCCAGGATGGGTTTGTTTGGAGTTAGTTATAGTTGGTTACGATACGCTATCTTACCTCCTTTCTGTTAGCCGGAAGTTGTAGTATGTTCTGTAGTTGGTTAGTGCAGCCAGCTGCCGCATCTTTTGTATCACCCTTTCTTCCGTTGAACCCAAAGCATCTGTGCTTGATGTTGTGGGGTACACTTTGGTGAACTGTGAGTCTTGCTTGCCAGTACGTTTATGTACTGACCCCTTTGGGGCTGTGGTTTCCGCAGACTACGCTTACGAGGATCCCCGTGATGGCTACTACGTGGAGTACGACGAGGCTGCTGACGAGTAGATAGCGGACCCGGGCAGGATCCGAGACATCGTGGATGGGCTCCGTCTTTTCGTTTCCGGCTTCTGAAGCCTATTTGGATCTTGTCTGTACTCAGACATTTGGATGCTTCCGCTGTGATGTAATGATGAATTGTTGGGACATGGGTCCTCTGGATGATTGTATTTGCTATCTCTGCTCTAGTGAGAGCTATTTGCAACTTATTTAAATCTTTTGTGTCTTAGAGATATGTTCTGATATCAGTTGTTCTAATGCCGTTGACGTACCATGTGTGTATGTTATGAAGTACGTCAACGGAAGTGTCCTGATTTCTATGGGATGGTTTGCGCAGACGATGAATAGTAGGGAATGGTTGTCACACGTTTACGTGTTGGCCTGCTCATATTGAGATGCGGGTGCCGGTATGCCCCGTAAGCCATTTGTTCTACTATTTAGCGGACTGTGAGTATCCTCTAGAAGTCCGGGTGCGATAGTCAAGAACTACATATTAAACTACTTTTATGAGATAGGGGTGGATTTGGATCACCATGAATTCTTCAAAACTACTATACTTGACCACTCCAATGAAGAGAAGGACCCACTTGTTGAGGGAGGTTATATATATAATATCTTATATCTACAAAGGCAAGTATAGATCTGTAAACATGCATGCAGATGTATATTTTACTAACATCAATTGTAATATACGATATGCAGATCAACAAGTCAATGTGTTTCAGTATCCGTTAGCTATGCAGGGTAAAGAAAATAACAATCAATAACTGATGCGTAATTCATGTTTGGTGTTACTAGTTTCTTCAGAAATATAACCTCATACTACATAGCTATTAATTTAAAACAGTGTGGTTTCTTTCTTATTTTGTAGAATACTCAGAAGTACTTGATTGTTTCTAATACAATGAGTGATTGTCGTCACTGCGTTCTAAACGTCTACAAAGAATTGTTGATTTCGATAGAAATCACTATCAACGCATGGATTTTCTTATTGATCATAAGGTTATAGACAGAAACATTCGGGGTGCTACACTAGTAAATAACAACCTAATTAGTCAAACTCAAATTCCCTTTCACATATTTGAATTCTACATGCAACATCATTGATATGTATAATCCAATTTGCAGAAGATTGGAAATGGATTTCATCAACAATTCAGCATCCTCTCGTCAGGTGTACTATCCTTCTCGATGGAACGATTAAGCCACAAAGCGTTGTTTGTAGATAAAAGAGACGAATTTATGCTGGAGAAGACACGGTGGAATGAATTTATTAGCAACACTGGGATTAAAATCGGATTGGTCATCGCTCTCTGAGCTGAAAGGATCAATGGTGCTATCCATATGTGTCTTCATCAAGTAATGTGATAGCTATTATTCTATACAATAGGGTACTTCAAACATATGACCTAAATCTAGTAGGATTTAGATCAAGGTATGTGATGATTCTACGGAGTAAGTAGTACTCCTGTATTTGGTCATCATGTACTGCAATGGAAATGCTCAATTATCAATATATGTACTCATTTGCACCAATATCTGGGAAATTCCAGCCCATCCGATAATAGTACGGAATTTCTGATATTATGTACCCCGTCTATACATATTCGCTATCTCCAATAAGTCATCAACTAGCTGTAAATCATAGCCATTGTTTTTCAGGCTACAACTGTTTTTTTAAACCGACTCATGTTCTTAAAATATTTGGAACCCTTAGTAGATCGTGGACATCCTGGATTTGCTAGACTCGACCGTCAGAATGGGCCGCCTCATGCGGCTGCGTCGGCCATTACGTTCGGCCGCCGCCGATGAACAATATATCAGAACCAGGATATTTTTAGAAACCGTCCAAGGGTTTTGTTTCCCGGCCGGCCCGGAAACCCGACTTCTATAAGGCATGATTACTAGCACCTTATGCTCCAAAACATCTGGGAGGACCGGCTCAGGACAATGCACGGAACCAGCTAAGATTGTGTGTATCGTAGTACTGTGTGTCCATTCTGTTTCATTCATGACGATACTATCTAGTTGATTCGGGTTATCCCAATCAGGCGGGGTATCTTTCACCATATATAAGAACCAAGTATCATCAACCTGAGTACATACTAGCTACAACACCTTCTAGGAAGAAATAAATATTCAACCATGCCCATTCATCTTTGCGGGACGTTATAGAGAGAGTTTTTGGGGGTATTGAAATACAAATGGCGCATATTGCATGGTATATCAAGTTACCATTAGAGAAGCAGTCACAGATCATCATTGCATGTCTAGCACTCCGTAGCTTCATTCGGGATAGTAAATTAATTTATCTACACTTCTATCGATATGATAATGATGAGAATTATATGCCTCCAGGACATGTTATGTCCATAAGGAGGCAATGTAGGTAATGATTTGGGAGGGGACCACGATAGATGAATAACACTCGTGACTAAACAACCGATGCTTTGTTCGCATCAATTGGACATGTCTAGATGTGAGACAACTTCTAACTTTTTTTTTAGTCTGGTAAGATATTTCTAGACGTGAGAAACTTGAGCTATTTTGGATTCGTATGGAGAAGTGTTGTATTATATATGTCGCGACAATCTCATATTATCTTTGAATATACTTATGTTTTATGCTTCTTATAATATAGATAAGTCTTGTAATATAATTGCCACGAAAATCTCGGATTACAACCCAAAAGCCATAAGTTAAAAGTCATAAGCCATAAGCCAAAATCCTACCAAATGAAGTTTACAATTAATTTAGGAAAGAAAAAAGGCCAATTGAGATATTCAGCCCTTAAGCATGGCAACCATGTTAAAAAAGTGTCAAAATTAGCTAATACATTTCAAATCAGCACTTATACAACTTATTCAGCATTCATGGGCATTGCAGACATTTTAGGATTCAAACCAGCAACAGCCATCAACAGCACCCCTGCCAAACATCAAATCTCAGAATCCAACTACTGCTTCCTACATCTGCTTTCTAACAGCTTAGCAGTTACAACTAATTCTCAGCAACAACAGTCCAAATAAAAATACCCTTAGGGCGCGTTTAGTTGTCATCTCCACTAGGCCATGCCTAGCGAGAAGAAACAGTGCATGCTTTGGTGATCATGGACCTAGAGAGCCAATTCAAAAAAAACAAGACATGCGTTTCATTTGGTAGTGTGCAAATTAGCTGTCTAGCTTACATACACAACACACATGCTATTTTGTTTGACGGCTTCCTGCATGCGACGTGAGAGAGGGATGCAACCTGCATTAAAAACAAGGACATATTTTTTCTCGTTGTGACCTGCGCCCATCCTGGCTCCAGAAAAACGTCTGATTCGGGCGTTCCTCTAGGCCTGCACGAAGGAGGCTTTGCAACCCGCGCTGGCCACACCATAGAGGGCATGTTGTTTGGCTGAGTGCAAAGGGCTGCGAAAAGTGCAAAGATGCTAGGGATGACAATGAGACGGGTTTGGTCGGGTTGATATTATCCAAATCCATATTCCCATATCCATGAGCTTGTTCCTTTCCCATTTATTAAAGTATCCATGGATCACAGATGTTACCCATACCCATACTCGTTGGATATTCAACTATCTGTGGATATTTAGGTCCATAAAGGAATTAAAAAAGCGTCCATAACATGGTGGACATGGCAACATCAATGATTAAAATAAGGTCACATAACACAAAACACCGTGCATAATATTTCGTTAGTCTTTAGTAGGTATAGAACTGGGCCAATGGGTCTTGTACATTGGTTTTTGAAATTAATTAGACTTAGCATTTAAGCCATATTATATTACATGTGTCATATACATGTGGGCCTTACTTTTCAGATGGATATCCAATATCCATGGAGCTAGTTTTGGATCCGTGCCCAACCTGTAAGTTCGTGGATATCCACCCACGAAAGATGCCCTCCAAACACTTAACCAATGGGTTGGATATCAATGGATATCCGGATCCATGGATAATATTGCCATCCTAAAAGATGCTCTTGTTTTTTTTTTGCCCACCAATTTTGGCTCTCGGGGTGCAACCTACCAAACAACACCTTAAATCCTTCGTGCGACTCCCACGTGATCTCATACCTGAAGATCCTCTTATGAGTTGTTCATTGCTCTCTCGCAATTTCATGCTAGCTCAACAATGTCGACAAGTAAAGGAGGCAGCGACCAACTCCCTCCTCCTAGATCTCAACCGGCGAGGGCGCTGGTTCCTTCTCCCTTCGCTTGCCGCTCCAGCTGCAGGAGGGAGGGTGAAAGCTCATGTCTCCTCTGATGATTTTGGTGATGATAACAACGCGGGTATGATTGATAAACATAAGTTTTAAGTGTCTACAGATGGCCTCATAAGAGGAGTTTCACAGAGGATTTCTGAAGAAGATAAAAACTGCAGCCGGATTATTTAGTTTCTGGCCCCGGAATTTCCGGTGGCTATAGGCCGGAATATCCGGCCCCAGCACCAGAATATTCCGGCCCCTCTTAGTTCTTCAAACGACAAAGTCCTGGCCTCCATCTGCCCGCACACAGAAGCTGGGTCAGAAATTTGCCCAGAAATTTCCGGGCAAATTTCTGGCCCCTTGGTCCTTAGCAGCATTTGGAGGTGTCGTTGGTGCCCGCGCGCAGAAGGTGGGGCGGAAATTTGCCCGGAATATTCCGGGGCAAATATCCGGCCCCCTGGTCCTTAGAGAAAATCCAGTAGGTTGCTGCAGCCCGCTTGCAGAGATGGGCTCGGATTATTGGCCGGAAATTTCCGGCCCCGGATTCTTCAAAAATACGCCCCCGGATATTTCAAATATCTGGCCTGACTGCCCCGGAAATTGCCGGTACTAACCCCGGAATATTCCGGCCCTGGAGTGTTGCAATGGTCATAATTTGGAGGAGGCTATAAATAGTTGTCTTCTTCCTCTAGACAGCTAGTTCGTACATTCCTCTCTCTCCTCCATTGTTCAAGAGCTCCAAACACCTAGATCTCCCTCCTCCTCCAACCAAACTCGATGCCCTTCAAGGATCTCATGGAGGAGGCCTAGATCTACCTTTATACTAAGCCAAAAATTGTTTTCCCATACCATACCTCTTGGGATCTTGTAATCTCTTGGTTGCCTTGTCATCCTAGAGAAACCCTAGTGCTTGTAGCTTCCACCTTGTAGCAAGAAGCTTTGGATTGTTGAGAGCCTTCATCGCACTTGTGGAGTAACCTCAATCACTTGTAAAGGTTTGGTCAACGCCTTCAAGTATACCTCATAGTGGAAACGAGAATCTCCCTCACCGGAGAAGCTCAAGGAGAACAAGGTGTGCACAACCGTGCTATTGAGGAGCTCCTAGGTGGCTCCCCACCTCTCCAACGTAGACGTAATTCTTTTAAGAAGGAACTACGGGAAACATACCCTTGTCTCCGTGTTTTCACTTGTGGTTATCTTGTGCCTTGCATTTACTTCTGTTGCATACTCGTTACTTGTCACTTAGGTTGTTTACCTAGTTGCACATATAGATAACCAAGTTGTTTACTTTCTAAAGCCTATCTAAAATTGAAAAAGGATTAAACTTTGTAGGTCACCTATTCACCCCCCCTCTAGTTGAACTTTGTGTACTTTCAATTGGTATCGGAGCCTTGGCTCTTATATCGGGCTTAACCTCCTAAGAGTATCATGGTCAACGGAGATGGTCCCGAATCTTCTAAGGAGGAGCTCTCCAAAATGGACGAGACTACAGCTAACCTAGAGACAACGGTTGGAACCATCCAATCCCAATTGTCCAAGGTTAGCTCTAGTGTTGGCTCGGACCTTTTGTCCATCAAGAAGATGTTGGAGAACATGATGGGTAAACCTAAGGGGCACACGAATTCTCCCCATGTCTCCGATGAGGATAGTTCGGAAGAGGAAACTATTCCGGATGATACCAAAATCGAATAAAACATTGCCAAAGCTAAGGCGAAAGCCGCATAAAAGTCTAAGGCCAAGGCAAAGGAGAATTCCGGTGGCTCCAAGTCTCAAACGGCTAATGGTTCGGGGTCCAACTCAAAAGTTCCACCACCTCAAAATTATGACTCCATCCACCCAATAGTTTCCATGCCACACATTCTTAATGTTGGACTTCCTCCCATGCATGCTTAACAATAATGAATTATCTTCTTGGAAGTTTGAAATGGAGTCACATATTTCCGGATCGTGCACCGCTTTGTGGAGGAGTGTGATTCATGGGTTTCATCCTCATGACCCAAGCAACTTGACTCCAAGGGAGGATGTGGAATCTCAACTCAACAAGAGCACACTTGTCATAATTTAGAAGGCTCTTCCAAGAGAGCATCTCACTCACATTCGTGGTTGCAAGACCGCCAAGGAAGCTTGGGACAAGCTTGACACTTTGTTTCAAGGGAATGCTAGCATCCAATCTTCCAAGTATGATGTGGCCATTTACAAGTCCGAGAACTTCGTTATGCAAGAGGATGAGTCCCCCGAAGAGCTATATAGAAGAGTTGTCACACTTGCCAACCAATTGAGGGACTTTGGAAAGGAAGAGGATAAAGAGGAAATTTGTCAAAGCAATTACACACTTTGAGAAGAATCTCTCCACTAGCATCCGAACAAGACAGGACTACAATACTCTCAACTCCATTGGTGTGTTTAGTGAGTTCATTGCCATCTCTCTATCACACAAGAGTGCGGATGATGCTCTCGCTCGTTCTAGAGGAATGGGAAAGTCGCCCAATCTCGCATTGAAGTCAAAGGCAACGGCTCAAGTTGAAGAAAGTGAAGAGGAGGATGATGATGAGGAAGACTATGAGGACATCTACACTGGAGTTCACAAGTGCATTGCTCTTGCCATGCACGGATATTGGAAGAGATGGGAAGCTCACAAGGCCGGCTCTCCAAGACCTCCACGAAACAAGAACTACAAGAATAAGGGGGAGCGACCAAGGAATTGCTACAATTGTGGAAGTGCAAACCATTTCGTGAAGGAGTTCCCTTTTGAGCCAAGATAAGAAAATGGAGGCAAGCTTGATCGCAAAAACAATGCCAAGGCTCCACAAAACAAGAACTTCGCTAGAAGAGTGCCAAGGGCTCATACGTTCAAGAAGGGGCGGTATTGGAAACCTATATCTCTGGAGATGAAGGAGAAGATGAAGTGGTAGGTGTGTCCCACGTTGCCATAGCTACCGCCTCATCTCCGTCGGTCTCTCTATTTGAATCTCCCAATGAGATTATGGCTACATGACCTACAATTCTTATGGCAAAAGCCACTTCAGTATGCTCTCCTAACTCCAAAACCATTGTCACTATCCCTCCTTCATTATTGGATTGTGTTGAGAATATTTGTGAGGAGGATGGTGAGGCAAAAGAGTTAGGCATTTGGTTAGCTAGCCTCAAATGTGAGACTAAGGAGAAAGTGAATGCCCTTTTGCGGCAACTTGATGATGCTAACTCTATTGTAGATGAAAAATAGGAAATTATCATTACCTTGGAAATCCATGGAGGTCACTCTTGCAATGATAAAGAGCTTGAAAAGGCTCTTGAGAATGAGTGTTCCATTCGTGCCTCTCTTGAGGAGAAATTATCTAGTCTTGAAGAAAATTTTGCCATGAGTGTCTCTAAGCTTAGGAAGGATAATGAACAATCTCTTGCTCTTATTAAAACACTTGAAAATGAAGAGTTGAAGCTAGGAATTGCTCACGAGGAACTTGTTACTAGTCATGAAAAACTAGAAAAGGAGTTCACATCTCTTAAATAAATTCATGACAAGCTAACCAAATCTCGTGACAATCTCCTAGCTCAACAATCAAATAAGCAAGTCATGTCATCCTCGTCTACTAACATTAGTACTTTGCCTAGCAATTCTTGTAGTGCAACTAATCTTGTAGGAAGTGAGAAGACTCTCAATGAGGTGGTTCCTCAAAGAGTCAAGAATGGAAAGGAGGGACTTGGCTATGTAGCTAAGTCAAAGAAGAAGTACAATAAGAACAAGAAGAAAGTCACCTCGTCCTCACAAGAAGTAAGATTTGTGAAAGAGGGAGAGGTGATCAAAGAGAAGGAGACCAACACCATTGTGGGTGGTGAAACCTCTAGGGAGAGCACCACTCATAATGACTTTGCCGGGAAATACAACCCATATTATGTTCTTATGAAATCTAGAGATGGTCATGTGTATGCTAAATATGTTGGTACTTCTTATGGTGACAATTATCATTGGACTATTTGGGTTCCAAAGACCCTTGTTTCTGACAAAAGAGGACCCATTCAACGATGGGTACCTAAATCAAGACACTAATCTATTGTAGGGAAGTGCTTCCGGATCGAGCAAATGGACGGTGGATAGTGGTGCATCCCAACATATGACCGGAAGCAAGGACGCAATGAGTGATCTTAATCCTCCATTACCTCATCTCAATTGCGTTACTATTGGTTATAACTCCGAACTAAAGGTATTGGGACGAGGCAGGATAGCTATGTCAAATGACTTGTCAATTGAGAATGTTCTCCTTGTCGAGACCCTTGGCTATAATCTCATCTCGGTTCTTAAAATAGGAAAAAGTGGTTTTACCTCATTCTTTAATAAAGAGAATGTGATTTTCACTTGGGAGACGACTCTTAAAGTAGATTTTGTTGGGCATGTCGAGAACCGCATGTATGCAGTGGACTTCTCTAAAGGAGACACATGTGTCCGCGACATGCCTAATGTCTAAACTTGATGTGGGTTGGCTATGGCATCGCCGGTTATATCACACCAATATGAGGACGTTGCATGACCTTCAAAGTGGTAATCATGTTCTAGGAATAATGAATGCTAAGTTTGCCAAAGATCGTGTGTGTAGCTCTTGCGTTCTTGGAAAGCAACATGGAGAAGATCACCCCACCAAGACCAACATCACCACCTCAAGAATCCTCGAGCTCATTCACTTGAACCTATTTGGTCCCCTAACATATGATAGTCTTGGAGGCAAGAAGTATTTCTTGGTGATTGTGGATGACTACTCGAGATATTGTTGCGTGTATTTCTTCAAGAGGAAGAGTGAGACTCAAAAGAGGGTCATCGAGTTCATCACTTTGGTGGAGCGCCAACATAATGCGAGAATCATGGCTATCCGAAGTGATAATGGCTCCGAGTTCAAGAACTACACCGTGGAGGGGTTTCTTAGAGAAGAAGGAATTTCTCATCAATATTCCACTCCCTACACCCCTCAACAAAATGGTGTGGCGGAGAGAAAGAACCAGACACTAATGGATGCGGCAAGAACCATGATTATGGAGTTCTCTTCTCCTTATAACTTTTGGGCCGAGGCCGTCTCCACCGCTTGTCATGCTAGCAACCGGTTGTATCTCCGCAAGATCTTGAACAAGACCCCTTATGAGATTCTCACGGGCAAGAAGACGGATGTTTCATACTTCAAGGTCTTTAGGTGCAAGTGCTTCATTCGTAAGAGAGGTAAACGCTTGTCGAAATTCGAGACCAAGTCATATGAGGGCATTTTAGTTGGTTATGCCACAAACGCTCACGCCTATAGAGTCTACAACAAGTCCACCAGACAAGTTGAAGAAGCTATAGACGTGGTGTTTGATGAGGATAATGAGTCCCAAGGGGGCCGTATAGATCATGGTGTTGTAGGAGATGCAATTCCTCCCATCGTCATAAGAAGAATGGGGATCGGTGAAATAATCCACATTGAGGGTTACCGGATGACGGAGGGAGAAGGACTATGCTCTACTCAAGTGGAGCAATTGACTACACCCATTGATACTCAAGCTACCCAACAAGATGCACTAAGCCCTCAAGCTTCAAATCAAGGCCAAGCTAATGATCAATATCATTCCATCGATCAAGGCCAATCTAACACTCAAGGCCAAGCTCATGATCAAGCCCAAGCTCACAATGAAGGACAAGAACAAGACACTCATGTTGGTGATAGAACCCAACACATAAGAGATCCATCTCCCGTTGATGAACAAGATCAAGGAAAGGATGGACATGACTCCGATGATGAAGGTGATGATCAAGTCATATCCAAGGAGACTTTGGAGAGATGCTAGCGCGTAGGGCGAAGAGAAGGCTAGATAATATTCGCGTGCCGGTCATACGGAGGACATGATTCTTGGACAAGTTCGTGGAAGGGTTGTCACAAGGAGGCAATTGGGGGATTTTAGCAAGGCTCATGCTTTCGTCTCTCACATTGATCCCAAGAAGGTCTATGAAGCGCTTGAAGATCAAGATTGGCTTGAAGCTATGCATGATCAGCTGAACAACTTCAAGCGCAATAAGGTGTGGAAGTTGGTGCCAAGACCCAAGGATTGCAAGAACGTCATCGGCACCAAGTGGATATTCAAGAACAAGCAAGATAAATATGGCATCGTCATTCGCAAAAAGGCAAGATTGGTGGCTCAAGGTTTTTCTGAAGTCGAAGGTGTCGATTTAGGTGAAAGTTTTGCTCCCGTAGCTCATCTTGAATCAATTCGTATCTTGCTTTCATATGCTTCTCATCATAATTTCAAACTACAACAAATGGATGTTAAAAGTGCTTTCTTAAATGGTCCCATCCATGAGTTGGTTTATGTCAAGCAACCTCCGGGTTTCGAGGATCCCAACCACCCCGATTATGTCTACAAACTCGATAAGGTGCTCTATGGACTTAAACAAGCTCCACGTGCGTGGTACGGGCATCTTAAAGAGTTTCTAGTGGATCGTGGGTTCAATGTTGGTTTAATAGATCCCACCCTTTTCACCAAAAAGGTTGGAGGTGACTTGTTCATATGCCAACTCTATGTGAATGATATCATTTTTGGTTCTACTAACACCGCATTCAATGATGAGTTTTGCAAGTTTATGACGGATAAATTCGAGATGTCTATGATGGGAAAGTTGGAGTATTTTCTTGGCTTTGAGATCAAGCAACACCACGAAGGCACATTCATCAAGCAAGCCAATTATACTCAAGATATGCTCAAACGATTCAACATGCATGATGCCAAGCCTATGAAAACCCCCATGTCCACGACTATTGACTTGAAACCGACCCGAATGATAAAGAGGTAGAACAAAAGGTATACTGCTCCATGATTGGCTCTTTGCTCTACCTTTGTGCATATAGACCCGATATCATGTGTAGTGTAGGTAAAGGTTTCAAGAGTTCAAGCTTTTAGCTCATTGGGTATTTCGGATGCGGACTATGCGGGCGAGAAGACAAATAGAAAGTCTACATCCGGTTGTTGTCAATTTCTTGGTCGCTCATTGGTATGTTGTTCTTCCAAGAAGAAAAATTGCATCGCCCTCTCCACCACCGAGGCCGAGTACATCTCCGCGGTAAGTTGTTGTGCTCAATTGCTATGGATGCGGCAAACTTTGCGAGATTATGGTATCGACTTCGACAAGGTCTCCCTCTTGTGAGACAATGAGAGTGCTATCAAGATCGCCTACAATCCCGTTCTTTACTCCAAGACGAAGCACATTGAGATAAAGCATCATTTCATTCAGGATCATGTTGATAAGGGCGATATTGAACTTTCCTATGTGCCGACCAAGGATCAACTTGCGGACATCTTCACGAAGGCCCTTGATGAACCAAGATTTCGTGGTTTGAGGAATGAACTAAATGTTATAAATGCATCTAACTTCTCTTGAACCCTTGCATAGATACCTTCACTACACTTGTTATCTAGGTTTAGATGTAGGCATGGACATAGGGGGGGCGTATTTCAAATCATGAACCAACACTCCTCCTATCATGCGCAAAACAATCAAAACTTCATGCATATCTAGTCATTATGTGACTTACTATGCTTAAACGTGAGTCATGCTTTTGGTCCCAAGATATATCTTCGCGGCTCCTTGGTATACACTCAAACACGGTGGTTCCGGCCACCAACATTTCTCTCTTTGATTATGTTGCTTGTCTCGTTTGCTCTTCTCTCATTTTTGTGTTTGTGTGCTCATTGCCGTTTTTTTTGTTTTTTTTCGTTTTTGGTGGCTCACATCTTTTATCTTATTTCTCAAAAACTCGGCATGTGCGGGAACCCCAGAAATTCCGGCCCCATGATACCTCCCTCAGAAATTTTCCCTCGTTTCCTCTGTGCCTGCTCATAGAAGGCACTCCAGAAATTTGAGCGGAAATTTCCGGGGCAAATACCCGCGGGGGGGGGGGGGGGGGGGACATTCCATGTCTTAAGCCCCGGAAATTTCCGGGGCTTGAGATTTTCCCAAAAATTCAGTCCCCAATCCGTTGTGCCCCCTCGCAGAAGGCACCCCGGATTTTTGGGGCGGAATTTCCGGGTGAAATCTCCGGCCCCCGGAAATTTCTGGCCTTATCACCGGAATATTCCGAGGTAAGAAGCCGAGGGCTATAAATAGGCGACAGGAGAAGAGTTTCCAGATATTTTCCCCTCCCCTCGCCTCCACTCCGTCCCCAACCGCAGCCACCGCCTCCGAGCTCCCCGGGAGGCCCTCTCACCTCCCTACTCCGTCCTCCGGATGCCTTTTGCGGATCAAGAGACCGCACACCCGTGCCTCACCCCCATGGAGCCCGGTATGTGCCATGTTTTCTCCGTAATCTAGGGTTGTCGGATGATTAGATCTCGTTTCCTTCATCTTCTATGATTTTTGGGTTGGAACGTCCGTCTATCAGTCCTATGTATCTCGTATTGTCCCCCCATCGCTCTACTTTGTTGTTTTAGATTCGTGGCAGGCCTGGATTCGTAGCCCTAATGCGATTTTTCGAGGGCCGGAAATTTCCGCCCCCCAGAAATTTCATCAGTGGCCGGAATATCCGGCCTGCCCTGAATCTTTTACAGAGATCCCTTATTCCACTCTTCTAAGTTGTGAGCCCCCTTTTTGATGTTTTTTTGTTTTTCTTTGTGGTTTCTTTCGCTTTTCTCGCAGATGGTTCAAGCTATAGGCCCTCCAAGGTGACTAGCTCTCGCAAGAGGTGGCGCAACTTAAGGTAGGATGATGATGGTACGTTTGTTGATGAAGCGGAGACTCGCCTTCGTCAGCGTGATGCGGAGCAAGAATATGTGCATCACCGCGATGCCAACATGGCAGCTCGTAGGGCCAACAAGCAACATGGCAAGACCTCACTCAATCTGGCCACCATGTCTGTATCTGAATTCAAGGCATGGCGCTCCAAGGCCTGGTACACTGAGGGTCCTCAAGACCCGTCTATTGATTCTTGCTTCTGGCATGTGGAGCAGGAGACTCTGTTCAAGCAAGTATACACTGTGATGAGCAAGCCAGTCTGCCCAATAAAGTACATCAATTTTTCACACATGGCTGCCAATCCTTCCTACTTCAACAACTCTGTTCAGATTGCTGAGATTCTTGGTCTGCGTCCGCTCATGGAGACCCAATGCTCCTTCAAAACCACTTTTATTCAGCAGTTCTTTGCCACACTAGTCATTGATGAGTCTAAGAAGATTGGGATGTCCTGGATGTCTGTCCCTCATTAGCTCACCGCCACATTCCATGACTTTGTTGTTGAGCTTGGATACCCGTTTGCTGGCCTCAATGTCCCTCAGGGTACTCACATGCACATTCACGGGATGGAGTATGAGAAGAACATGTTGATTGAGTTGTATGGTCCTACTGGCACTGTGGGTTCTGCCAAGGGCCTCTATCCTATTTATGACATCCTTCTCCGCATGTTCAGGGAGACTATTGCACCTAGCGGTGGCAATAATGATGAGATCCGTGGAGGCTTGGTGAACCTCATGTACCATGCCTACCTGACTTTCACTAAGGGAGATCTTGAGGATACTGAGCGCCACAAGATTGATGTGATGGACTTCATCTTCAACGAGATCTACTTCGCTCTCTTCAACCGCAAGGTGCCTCCGTATGCTCCCCATATCATGAAGCTCATCAAGTCCCGGTACCCTGCTGAATTTCATGAGGATCTAGAGATGGACCGTGAGTCTCCAAGGATGTGAAGCTGTACAAGAAGAGTGCCCACACTCAGCAGGCTGCTCATGATGTCGGTGCTACCGGTCAGGGACACCGTGATCCTCGCATGCGTCCATCTCCTCCCGGTACCAAGAAGCGCTCCTGGATCGCTCGTGCCATTGAGAAGGTGATGTGCATGAACGTGTGCATCCACAAGGAGAACTACAATGCCTATGTCGAGCGCCTCAACATTCAGGAGAATCAGCGCACCATCATGACTGCTCTCAACGTCCCCAATGTTCATGCTCCTCTTCCTGACAGGATTCCTTACCGCAACTGGAACAACCGTGATGTGGACTGGGATCTGGATGTTGCTGATGATGAGGACATCACCACTGCTAGCGAGGAGGAAGAAGACACCCAGGCCTAGAGTTTGTTCCATGGGACATAGTGCATCCTTCTCTCTTTTTGGTATCCTGATGCCAAAGGGGGAGAAGATCTAGAGATCGCGGGTTTGCTTGGGTGGGCTGCTTGTTTTTTATTTTCTCGTGCTTTTTGAACAACTTTGTTTTTTTCCTTCGTGGATTTCATTTTCGTGAACTTATATTATCGGGAGGCATGTCTCCTAAGTTATGATTATCTGTGTTGTTCTATTTCCTATCATCTTCTTGGATTATCACTATGCAAATACCCGTGTTGTCATCACTCACCAAAAAGGGGGAGATTGAAAGCTCATGTCTCCTCTGATGATTTTAGTGATGATAACAACATGGGTATGATTTCTAACCATATGTTTTAAGTGTCTACAGATGGCCTCATAAATAATTCACGGTAATATTCTCGAGGAGTTTCACAAAGGATTTCTGAAGAAGATAAAAACTGCAGCCGGATTATTCAGTTTCTGTCCCCTCTTAGTTCTTCAAATGACGAAGTCCTGGCCTCCATATGCCTACGCACAGAAGCTGGGGCAGAAGTTTTCCCGGAAATTTCCGGGGTAAATTTTCGGCCCCTTGGTCCTTAGCAGATTTTGGAGGTGTCGCCGGTGCCCGCGCACAGAAGATGGGGCGGAAATTTTCCCGGAATATTCTGGGGAAAATATCCGCCCCCTGGTCCTTAGAGAAAATCAAGTGGGTTGCTGCTGCCCGCTTGCAGAGATGGGGGCGAATTATTGGCCGGAAGTTTCCGGCCACGGATTAATCAAAAATCCTCCCTCGGATGTTTCAAATATCCGGCCTGACTGCCCCGAAAATTTCCGGTACTAACCCCGGAATATTCCGGCCCTGGAGTGCTGCAACGGTCAAAATTTGGGGGAGGCTATAAATAGATGTCTTCTTCCTCTAGACAACTAGTTCGTCCATTCCTCTCTCTCCTCCATTGTTCAAGTGCTTAAAACCCTAGATCTCCCTCCTCCTCCAACCAAACTCGATGCCCTTCAAGGATCTCATGGAGGAGGCCTAAATCTACCTTTCTACCAAGCCAAAAGTTGTTTTCCCATACCATACCTCTTGGGATCTTGTAATCTCTTGGTTGCCTTGTCATCCTAGAGAAACCCTAGTGCTTGTAGCTTCCACCTTGTAGCAAGAAGCTTCGGATTGTTGAGACCCTCCATCTCACTTGTGGAGTAGCCTCAATCACTTGTAAAGGTTTGGTCAATGCCTTCAAGTCGACCTCATAGTGAAAACGAGAATCTCCCTCACCGGAGAAGCTCAAGGAGAACAAGGTGTGCACAACCGTGCTATTGAGGAGCGCCTAGGTGGCTGCCCCACCTCTCCAACGCAGACGTACTTATTTTAAGAAGGAACTACGGGAAACATATCCTTGTCTCCGTGTTTTCACTTGTGGTTATCTTGTGCCTTGCATTTACTTCCGTTGCATACTCGTTACTTATCACTTAGGGTGTTTACCTAGTTGCACATCTAGATAACCAAATTGTTTACTTGCTAAAGCCTCTCTAAAATTGAAAAAGGATTAAAATTTGTAGGTCACCTATTCACCCCCCTCTAGTTGATCTTTGTGTACTTTCAGAGGGGAACCTCATTTCTCTGCCCAGTAGTTAGGGTTAGGGTATGTCTGCTGTGGTGTGTTGTTGGGGTGGTGGGAGCGGCGCCCGAGCACATGAATCTGCCTCAACTCTACTCCCATACCGGCGGCGTCTCGGAGTTGATGGCAACACATGTTTGTCGGTCCTTCAGATCGACAACTTGATCTTCTGGTCATTTCTTAGATCTAGCGAGATCAGTTTCTTGGTGTGTCTTTGGCGTGTGTCGTTCTCTACGACAACGCAGACGGTCGGCGCAACTTGGTTCTTCTAGAGAGGGGATATTGGTCCGGAGATGGTGGATCTGTCATTCTTCTTCGACTTCGTCGATGAGAGGCGACAAATCTCGGTCAAAGAAAGCACGGGGACGTCCCCGGTCAACGTGCCACATCGACATGTGACTTGCTGCATGCAGCAGGCATATTCATCGACTCTCAAAAACTCTCTAGCGATGGTGCTTACTTGGATCTTGCAATGGCGGAGGCTCGATGTCTCTTCCGGTGTCCGTCTTAGCGGTGCTGGACTTGGGCGGCGGTCGCGTATTACGATGGCCGCAGGAAATCCTAGGGATCTCGATATCTTACGATTTGCAGATCCGGCGACCGCTTGCTACGATGGCTGCAGGAAATCTTAGGGATCTCGATCTCTTACGATTTTATCTGCAAATTTAGGATAATGAGTTTATCTAAGTCTGTCTTTTAGTTTCCATGTGTGTTGCGTCTTATGACTTGATTTTCGATTAATGTAGTATACTAGTTGAATGCCCGTGCGCTGCTACGGGCTAGTTTTTTTTATCGGACATGTAATGATAATTTACTTGTAAATTCACGTGTATAGAAAGAGATAGCTATCTTGCATTCTGAAAATAGTAAGATACTATTTTGCTTAGTTCTGAACAAATCTAAGTCAGACATCCATATATGAACAAAACTAAGTCTAACACCCACAAAAATCACTACGAGAACGGACAAATGAATAATTAACAAGACCACATTGTATAAAACTAAGTTGGAATGAAAATTTGTTGTGTGCATCTATCATTGAAAATAATACAAGAGCACAAGTCGCAACACAGTATTGTCAGGTATTTATAGTTAACTCCCTATAGACCAAATTAGCCTGAACGACAATAGAGCTCCAATATGACTCGACATAAGTAACTTCAAAGCTACTTGGGTCCTCCTGATGAATTACTTATTAGGAGTTTAAAATATAGATCATGGGCCAAAATATTTACGATTGAATGGCAGCTTGAATTATTAAATATTCTAATTCAAAAACACTTGGAGCTCACCCTGCAGACAATGCAGTAATATGACCGTCTCTAAGCTTTGGTATCGTCAAACATGTCAAGATTACAGATTCCCCTAAAGACATAATCCGATTTGGCAGTTCGGTGCGCATATTATTGGTGCATATCCGGTTCTAAGCTCACAATTCACAAACCTGTTGGATGGAAGGTATACCGTCGCCAGGACATCCTAAAGTGTTTTGACAATAATTAAAATGATGAGCAGAATCTTGGATATGAAATTAGTATCCATGCCAGGACTGTAGAAGGATGAGATTGGCGGAATATGTTGGATGTATTATTGAGCCTCATGGGCGAGTATATATTGGGTACAAACTTGGAGGGTAAGAAGCCTCGTAGAGATAGAGTAGGAGATTGATACAAATCCTAAACTACCAAAGATACGTACACCTAATATATCTCTAACATCCCCCCGCATTCGTAGCGGCAGCGTTGCGAACAACAGGAGCATCGCGGACGGTCAGACTGGAGAGAAACCGAAGTAGAATCCAGTGGACTGACATCGTGGACGGTGTCACGTCGCTGGAGCTTGGACCGTAGAGGAAGCTGATGAGTGCTCAAGGCGAGATGATAGCCCTTTGTGCCGAGGTCGAGGTAGCCGAGAGCGTAGGGTGGTGTAGCCGTGGTCGAGGTAGCCGTGCGAGGATCGCCGAGGTCGATGTCGAGTCGGGGTAGCCGGTGTCGAGGTAGTCGCCGTGGAGCCGCGGGGCGC
Source organism: Alopecurus myosuroides (assembly GCA_028641055.1). Taxonomy (NCBI): domain Eukaryota; kingdom Viridiplantae; phylum Streptophyta; class Magnoliopsida; order Poales; family Poaceae; genus Alopecurus; species Alopecurus myosuroides. The sequence goes on along the minus strand of CM054057.1, from coordinate 275,622,363 downwards.
AAGGAGGCGCCAAGTTAGACATAGGCGCAATGGTGTTGAAGTAGTGGTGCGCCGGGAAGAAGACGGTATGGACGAGGCGTCGCGCCGGGTTTGCCAAGCCTGTGGACGCGTCGTGGGCGAAGGCACGCGCCAGTGTTGCCAGCACCGGGCATGCGTAGAAGGACGAAGTCGATGTTGACGAGGCGTCGCACCAGGCTTGTCAGGCCCGGGGACACGTCGTGGACGAAGGCTCGACGACGGTTGCAGCGCCCGTCGGCGTGGGGGTAGAAGGTGCCGATGTCAACCACGGTTGTCGGAGCAGAGTAAGTGGTCGAGGAAGATGACGGCGATGCGTAGAAGGACGAAGGCGATGTTGACGAGCCATCGCACCAGGCTTGCCGGGCCCGGGGACACGTCGTGGACGAAGGCTCGACGACGGTTACAGCGCCAGTCGGCGTGGGGGTAGAAGGTGCCGATGTCAACCACGGTTGTCGGAGCAGAGGAAGAGGTGGACGGCGATGTAGTCGGCGGAACCAAAGGCAGCCCGTGGAGGGGCCATGTCGGTTGCCGTTAGGAGCGACACGACGGCGGTAGCCCGTGAAGGGCCACGGCGGTCACGTGTAGAAGCGCGGCGGCGATGCTCGTAGTAGGTGAAGAAGAACCCAACAACTCGAAAAAGACCACGCGCGGGCGGTGGCGTTCCCGCGCCTAGGGAGGCGGCGCGGCGCATACCACGAAGAGGTCAACGCGCGGGGACGGCGGAGTGGACCGCACGTCGTGGCGCTACAGCTCGAAGAGCGACGCAGCGGCGACGTGCGTGTCAGGGCGACGACGGGAAGACCTCGGGGCGGCGACCTGGACCGCGTGTGCTGCGGCGCTATAGCCCGAAGGGGTGACGCAGCGGCAGCACGCCGTCAGGGCAACCGCGGGAACGGCCTCGTGGCGGCGGGCACCGCGTGCCGTGGCACTACGGCCCGAAGGGACGACGCAGCGGCAGCGCACCGCTAGTGAACCGCTGGAACAGCTCGGGGCGACGGCGGGGACGGTGTGATGCAGCGCTACGGCCCGGAGGAGCGACGCAGCGGCGACGCGCGGGGTAATGTAGCCGCGGTGAGAACCACGGGGCGGCGGCGCTACGGCCCGATGGGGCGACGCAGCGGCAGCCCGTTTGCTCGATCGGTGATAGACGCACACTCAGGGACGGTCTTCACGGGAACCCGCGGAGGCGCACGCAGACGACTGTACGGGTCGGCCGCGCAGCGTGGATGGAACAGATCGCGGGCGGGCGATCAATCCGCTTGCTCGCGAGGTGGAGGATGCGCCGCTCAGCACGATGATGATGACGTAAGGCTGGGTGGTGGAGGCCGAGCGGCGAACGCAGCGTCGTGCCTGAGCGGCAAAGGCAGCTCCGTGCGTGAGGCAGCCACGGTGAAGGCGGGGTAGTGGAGGAGTCCCGATCGGAGCAGGGGCGATGACGACCGACACAAAGCGACGGGCGGGTAGACGCGCGGAAGTCGGCCGTTAAGGCCGCCGCATCACGCGAGGCCGCCGAGGCGGCGAAGAGGCCACATGGACAATGGCCATTACGGCCGCCGCGTGGCGTGGGACTCCGCGGTGTCGGTGAAGAGGCCGGTAGTCCCGCCGGTGTCGGTGTAGAGGCGCGTGAGGATCGACGGTGGCGGCGGGCGACGCAAACCGATCTTGAATCGGAAAACCAAAAAATAAAACGCCGGCCAAGCGACCGGCGGAGAGAAAGACGCTCTAGGGCAGCCGATCCACGGGACCGGCGGACGAACCCTAGGTACGGGCGGCGCGGCCCCCGGCGACGATCATAGATCCGTCCCGGGGGCGGCGCGAGGCGGAAGCGGCGGCGGCGGCTAGGGTTAGATCGTGTTTAGGCTGATACCATGTAGAAGGATGAGATTGACAGAATATGTTGGATGTATTATTGAGCCTCATGGGCGAGTATATATTGGGTACAAATTTGGAGGGCAAGAAGCCTCGTAGAGATAGAGTAGGAGATTGATACAAATCCTAAACTACCAAAGATATGTACACCTAATATATCTCTAATAAGGACCATCATCTATAATAGTTCTAAAGAAAGTTGTAGTAACAATCATTAATCAGTCAATCGGAAATTTAACAATGCAAAAATATAAAAAGGAGAAGCCCTAGCTACGGAGCTTTCTCATAGGAGCGGTGTGGTCCAGGATGTGGGCGTGCAGCGGTCCTGGGGTGGTGACGTTGCAGCACGACCATGTGGGGGCACGCTCTTGGAAGGGAAGATAGAAGCGCCGACCAACGGGAGATGGCATATTCCCAGAGTGGGAAGCACCGCGTTCCTGGACAGTGTAGCTGCAGGCGTTACCGTCTTACCGAAGACGACAGTGGCGACCTTTGGTGGGTAAGTGATGCCGTCACCTCGTCACCGTTCCGTCGACGGCGTAGATGTAGCAAAATGGCATATCTTCTTGCAGCAGTTTACAAAGCCGAAGGAGGAGTACGGCCCTTCTGTTCGGATGATCAACGCTTGCAGGCTTCCTGCGTTGTCACCAGCCTTGGGCGCGCATCGCCGCCACCACCTGCTGAATTGATGGATATGTCCTCTTGGGAATCGCGACACGGTGTCGTCTATGGGCGAGGCGATGGAGGCCGGGTGGCCAACAACGAATGGCCGACATGTTGAAGGACAACACTGGCGGCAGGCGGCGGTGCTCGAGCTTGACATCGCGAGATATGATAGGATTCGAGGCGGCCGGCCGACGGCGTGTTGCAAGAGATTGGAGACAGGGAGATGGGGTGGCAAATTAGCTAGGAGGCAGAAACTACTGATTAAAAGCATACTAACAGAATATATAGGAAATAAATTGATTTGGTCGATTCGTCTATAAGGGAAGGTAACGCTATAAGCGGTGCTGGGCCAGGCCAGGTTTAGCGGTAGCGAGGGAGATCAATGATGGCAGAGATTAACGGAAAATGATTTGGTGCGATCGAAGGAAGCGAAGGATGACAGACCATTTGACGACGGGGGACCAACTCCCATTTAATAGTAAAGATGGTTGCTAAAAAAAAAAAGCGTATCGGGCAGCTGCACCTGTCAGACGGCTACTCCATGACGCTGTAGCAAAGCGTGGCCGGCAGAAATCCCGAACAGTTGAGCTGCGGCCTGCAGGCTTTTGTTGTTGGCCCAACAGCACGTCTGTTTGAACTTCGAGACGGGCTACGGTCGACCATTCCCCCTCCGAGCAGCCCAACAAGTCAAAACAACGAAGGGGAAGGAAAAACTGAACCCTAGCACCCACCTCCTCCGGCGATGCCTTCGCCGTCGCCGTCGCGGCCACCGACGCTGCCGGTGCTTCCAATCTCGGAGCACGAAGACGAGATCGTGGCGGCCGTGGAGGTGAACCCGGTGATCGTTGTTATCGGCGAGACTGGCTCCGGTAAGAGCACCCAGCTCTCCCAGATACTCCACCGTCGAGGCTACACCCGCCGCGGTGCAATCGCGGTCACCCAGCCCCGCCGCGTCGCGGCCGTATCCGTCTCCAGGTACCCACCTCTCTCTCAATCGCGCGTGCATGGTTACATTTGCTGGATCGTTGGCTGGTTGCGCGGGATTTAGGCGCCATGGGGAGCCGGTGGTTCCACTGGCTGAATTATCATGCTATCATGTTACTATTCAAAAAAAAAATCAGGCTATCATATTTATCTTCACTCTGAGTTGTGAGGTTGTGAGGGCGCATCTAGAGCAATTGGCTGGATTGGGAAAGTAGGATGCACCTGGGATTGATTATGTGTTGAGAATTTTGTAATGGTCTATATGGCCGCGCAGATACCAAACTCTGTTATGTTTTACAGAGTAGCAGCATAATGTTCGAGGGAGCATCAGTTTGTTGGACAAAAATATGTCAAGAAAATGAACACCTGAAATTGCCCCGTAGGAAATTCATATCATACCTGAAATATTGAGAACAACTTGAATTATTTGCAGGAGGGTGGCACAAGAGCTCGGTGTCTCACTTGGGGAAGAAGTTGGCTATGCTATCAGATTTGAAGACCGAACTGTAGAAAAGACTTCCATAAAGTAAGCTTCATAAATCTTGAATTTCTTGTAACATAGATATGTCCCGAGTTTGTGAGTGAATATGTTGACTCCATTCGTAGGTACCTGAGTTTGTGATTGAATATGTTGAATCCATTCGTAGGTACCTGACAGATGGTGTTCTTCTGCAGGAAAGCCTTTCAAATCCTGAGTTGAAGCAATACTCAGTGATTATCTTGGATGAAGCTCATGAGCGTAGGTTGAACACGTATGGTGATCTATCAACTTGTTATATATAATTCTGGAGCATGTCCTAACCCTAATCATGTGTAACTGTAACATTTAATGTGTTACTATGATATAATCTCTCAAGTTAAAAAATGTAGGATAATAATCTGTAATGGGCCGTGCACCACTCCGTAGTAGATAATCTTTGTTGACAGCATAGTTTTATGTAAGATCCATCATATGCATGTTGTACTTTTCAGCGGCCATTCAGTTTAAAGTGATAGGCACTACTGCGCACAACTTATATTTTATCGAAGTAGGTTGTGAAGCGCTAGCATAAAATGTATAGCATAGTAGAGTGCAAACTTTGGGGTTATCGAAATATTAGGATGACCAAACTCTGTTATTTTGGCAGATCGTGCCATATTGTGTATCGAACATCAGTAAATCAGTCTTCACCTATACTAGCAATAGAACACTTGGTCCTGTCAGTAACTCGGTCTTTATGCCAAGAAACTTTGATTCTGCATACCATAAATACATTGGGACAGTTTGGCCTTTCTGAGTTTATGTCCAATTTGTATAATGAACTTGTGTTGTGAATTTCGGTAATGAACTTTATTTTATTCTAATTATGCTTTATTTCTCTGTAGCACGAATTTTTTGTATAGAGTACATATCAAATTCTTAATTGATCACTCACTAATATGAGTTTTCAAATAACATATATAATGCATGACCTAAACCGTAATTCTCTCAAGTACATGCTTTACCTGGTTACTCTTTAGTTGAGATTCCTCTGATTGCAAATGCAAAGTAATATCTAGCTCTTGAATGCAAATGTTGTCGTTGTAGCCAAGTAGAGCTATTTGGGTCATAGGGGTGAGAGGCCCTAGGGAAATTTTGTCACTGGCCTGCTGTTGCTGCTCTGGTCTTTTGTATTAGAAGGTAACCAGGAAGATAGAAAATTTAAAGGGATTAGGATAGCAATTGGAAAAGGGAGTATGTCAATGGTGCAACTGCAACCCTACCCACTCTGCTATGCTTAACTCTAATATCAGTGATGATTATTGTGTTGAACTAGAAGGATACCCCGCGCGTCGCGGCGGGGATCCTTTATAGTAAATGGCATGTGTGTGTTTTTTTATGCTGAGGCCAAGGGTCTTAACCTCCTTTTCCAGAAAAAAAAGCATGATGCATTATATAGTTTAAAGAAATATGAAAAAATGGTTGATCATACTCGAGGTACTAAAATTTATAGACATGTGATGCGTATTATAAACCATTAGTTTGAAAAATGGATGTTTTAAGGAATGTATGATATGTATCATCAAATTGAAAAATGGATGGTTAAAAACTGTATGATATGTAGGTTGCGTGTAATAATTAATAAATATTAGAGCAGATGACATGGACAATTGATTGGCTAAGAGGATGGATGATGTGGATAGCTTGCATGTTGAGATAGAAAAATAATTAATAAATGTTAGTGGGGTTTTGCTTGAGATGATATGGACAATTGATTGGCTAACAGGATGGATGATGTGGATAGCTTGCATGTTGAGATACAAAAATAATTAATGCATGTTAGTGGGGTTTTGCTTTATAAGAAGTATAGATTTGAAGTAGCCACTTAGAAACTTCTCGAAGCCCATCGCTTTTCATTAAGGGCATTCCATATCATGAGTGATGTCGGTTTGTAGAAGACCAATCATGGTGGAGGTTTTACCAAAATATAATCTGAAAGGGCGATGCGTGAATGACCTTATGAAAGGAGTGATTATGAGAATTTTAGCTCACAGTGACTAATTGATACATTACCAAGGAAAATCTCTTGACAACACTGCAAGTACATGTGGATGACGTGGTTAATGACTGCACTTCACTTCGGCCCATGAGATCATGGATGAAATGCAGGGTGTAAGTTAAGTTTGGCCCATGCCTGACTAATTAAAAAATATCTTCCAGAATTTTCTAATGAGTCTTTGTATCTCAAGCACTTATAGTGGAAACTGAAACTCCACGTCGACGCATTATTCTCATAGAAAAGGCTTGAGATGTTGGGATCAGCTGCCCTATATGGATATTAAGTGCTATGGGATGGCATACCTAGAGAAGCGATCAACAACTGTCAATATTACTGATTTCCCACTGACACAAAGCACCCCCCTAAATAAAATCCATGAAATAATGGACCAAACTTGCTAAGATGCCTCGAGGGGCTGCAGCATGGAACTGTCAGCAATAACCATGGGGGATACAATTGTGGACGGCATCATGGTATGCACCTAGATTTCTAGTGTCATAGTCATCTGAGAGAACTCCTTGTCGCTATGCCTAGCTGCCTTTGGGATAGCGCAGATGTAGCAGAGTACGGTGTAGTGTGGATGTGTGTTGCGGACGGTATTAGATTCTACCTTGGTAGTGATAGTTCTAGTAGGAGGTCACATGCTAGCAAGGACATGTAGCCTCAAATAAGCAGAAGGGAGGAGTCTTTAGGAAATAATATTGTATTTGGAAGCATAGGATTAAAGGATGCCAATTCATTAGGAGTGTGTATTGTGTTAAGAAAGGTAAGGGCCTAAGGGTCGAAAACTCCTTGGAGAGCCTGAGCTCGTTTGGACCCAGAAACTGCAGGCTCATTGAAGGCTTTGTGTGTTAGAACTAGTACATACAACAGTTTTCCCATCAATTAGAGACGGTTGCCAGGCAGGGCAGTTAAAGCACCAGAACGGTAATTTCCAGCTCGCTCCCGTTAAACCTGTACCAAGTCGCTGCGGTAAAAAACTAAGGCCACCTCTCTGCAGCCCCTTTTTCTTGGAGGCTGTGCAGCCCCTTTTTCTTGGAGGCTGTAATGCCGGACGACCTGGGTCGGGAAGAAAGTTAATTGTTCGTGCCGTTTAAATTTTTTATTCATGGGCTTTAAAAATGTTCGTATGTAAGAGAAAAAGTTTACACTATGCGGACCAATTATTCAGGAGATTTACAAAGCCGTTCACTTATTACTCAAGTAAAAAGATCATATGTTTTTAAAAAACCAAAAAATTGTTCGTACGGTTTAAAAACTTCTTCACTGGTTAAAAAATGTTCACATGTGAAAAAAACCGATGCAGACTAATTATTCACCAGATTCAAAAGTTATTCTCTTATTACTTGATTAAAAAAAGATTTTTGTTTTTTTAAAAAGAATTGATCGCCCGGTTTAAACAATTTCTTCACATGCTTTAAAACTGTTGGTATGTCAGCGAAAAAGTACCCACTGTGTGAACTAACTATTTATTAGATTTAAAGGTGTTCTCTTATTACTCGATTAGAAACATATCATATGTTTTTAAAAATTAAAAAGAATTGGTCGTGCGGTTTAAAAAAAATCTTCACGGGCTTTAAAAATATCCATATATCAGAGAAAAAGTTCGCACCATGCCGACTAATTATTCATGAGATTCAACGGTTATTCTCTTAGAACTCGGTTAAAAATAGATTATATGCTTTTAAAAAACAAAAAGGCAATGAAAAAAAGATAAAGAAACAAAAGACATAAACAGAAAAAAAAACATATACTTACCTCTCATACATAATAAATTGTCATATACTAAATCAGCTTTACTTATCCTGAAGCGGATGGAGTAACAAGGAATCTCTAGCCACTCATTCCATTGGGCGGTAAAAAGATGAAAGTATGAATAATTGTCAAAACGCACACAGTCACTCACCAGCCCACATTTAATGCCTTGCCAGTTATTAAACTGATCGTAAACGTCCCACATTTAATGCCCTGCCAGTACCGTACGCATTCTACCTTTACTCCAGCCTGGCATATCACTCGTCCATTGAGAGATGAACACGTCTCCCAGGAGTGTTCGCGCCCGAGCGCACAAAATCAGCTTCCCCTAAGGGTCCACTGTATAAAGATGCAAGCAATAACCGTTTTTTTTCTCTCATCTCAACCTATGCCTACCAAAACCCTCACAATACTGTAGCTATCTCATCGTGCATCATGGTTCACAACAGTGTGCACATTTGTTATGGTTGTGGTAGTTGTTGAGGCTGTGTTGCTCCTGTGAAGGTGAACATGTTGGGGGAGCAGGGGATGCAAGGATCAATTAAGAAGAGAGCTGTGGAGAGGAGATGGTTGGAGTGGCTGCGAAGTTATCTGTCAGTTTGGTAATGGTCTTCCTTTTTTGCGGGCGAGCCTTGTTGGAGGAATTGTGGCTTTTGTTTTCGCGGGGGAGGTGTGAAAGGACAAAAATCACTCTTTATACCAGTTCTTTTTGGGAACCTGTCAATGTAATGTAGCTACCTTATTTTTGAAAGGATAGACCATTTTTTTTAGTTTGATGTTGGTTGTGAATCTATCTATAGTGCCTCATTTTGATTCTTTTTTGCTACAGTGATATCCTTTTAGGTTTAATGAAAAGATTGATCAAACATCGAGCTTCGGATTTGAAAGTTCTCATCACTTCGGCGACCCTTGATGGTTTGAAAGTCTCCAACTTCTTCTCAGGATGTCCTGTGTTGAACATCCCTGGAACCATATTCCCTGTGGAGAAGTTTTACAGCACGGATCGTCCAACAAATTATATAGAATCTTCTCTCAGGACGGCTATAGGTATGGATATTTATTTCCCCGTGTAACTTTTTACAGTGTTAAACTGACAAAGAGGATGTTAACCTTGGGAGGATCATTTACTCATGTGGTCTGGTTGGCCGGGGCAACTCCCTTGGCTCTTATCGACTCGACACGATTGAAAATTTGAAATTGTGAAGAGCCTTGACAGGAAGACATATACATACTTATGGTTGGCCTGCGACCCCCCTAGCTAGTGCTTTTTTAACTGTCTTTGTGGCATAAAAATTGTCTGATGCACACAGAAATATTGTCACGGAATTAGTTTGATATGTTATGGGATTTTTTGGTCGAAACTAACATATAAATTATAAGGAAATCATATAATTATGTTTTCAGGCATTTTTAAAATTTGGTCCTGATGATTTATATTACCTCCATTCCTCAAAATAAAGGTTTACAGTACAATTTTAGTCAAAAGTCAACATAGATTCATCAAAGTTACACCAAGTTGGCTTTTGACTAAAAATATACTTATTTTTAGAAATGGAGGGAGTATATGCTTAAATTATTTGAGATCTCCTTTTCCAAAATGATACTGAGAGATTTTTCTCTGACAGATATCCACGTTAAGGAAGCTCCAGGGGATGTATTAATATTTATGACAGGAAAGGTCAGTACCTTAAAGTTTGCCACTATTTATGCTCTTATCTGCAACTTTGAAGAAGGACATACTTTGGTCTGTCACTCTAAGGAAAGACCTCGACCTGCTTCTGAACAGATTTAGTTGCACCATTTACTGTAGTTTGTCCTCCTTTATATCATTTTTAGTGGTTGGCTTCTCATGCAGCAGGTCCTTGTACAAAGTTTATATCTAAAAGCCTCAAGAGGAAAACAAGTACTCCCTCCGATCCAATTTAAGTGTCGGAAGTTGAATAGGAAATTTGTATTGGATTAGTTGTTACTTGGCGTCACTTAATACGGATCGGAGGGAGTACTTGAGATAGTTTTTAATACCTGCTACCACTTGGCCCTAATTTTTGAGCAAATCATTCTTACAAGACAATGCAATTTGAAAATGTATTTTCTTTCTCTTGTCTAGAATGACTGAAAATTTAACGTTTGGAAGTATTTTGCACAACTTTGCTCCTCAAGGTGCTTTGTGTTAGATGTGAAACCTTTTCTATTATTTTTTTTACCTATGTAAACTTTTTGGTATATTTTTCAGGATGACATTGACAAGATGGTGGCAAAATTGGAGGAGAGAATTCAAAATCTTGAGGAAGGTTCTTGTATGGATGCTCTTGTCCTCCCACTTCATGGTTCTTTGCCACCTGAACAGCAGGCAATCAGTTAATCTTCCATTACTTTTTTTTTCTCGATTTCTGTTGCCCCGAAACTTTTATATATCCATCTCATGAATGTTAGCTTCCTCTCATTTTGGAAGTAAGGGATGCTGTCAATATTTTTCCTGCATATCTGTAACTCCAAATCACTTAAGAAACTTCAATTAAAAAAATGTCGGAGCATATTCTTTTTTGAGATTTATGGTCTTGGAACTTATGCTTGACTTTGTTTGAGGGTCTACACGAAAGCATATATGTACATGAAAAGGGAAGGGAATGTACGAAGGGTGTAGCCCGAAAGGCCGAAAGATTACAGATTGTTTAACAAATCAATCAAAGATTGTCTAAGATCTTCCTTCATTCTGTAAGAAAGAAGGAAAACGTCCCTCTAAAAGGTGTGAGACAAGGCGCTAAAACTAGGGTTTACATTGTAAAAAATCTTGCGTTCCTTTGCTTCTAAATGCACCAAGCAGACGTGGCATTGACCTCAAATAAGTACTTAGAAATGCACACAGATCTTACGTAACATGAAATGGAGCAACATTTGTTGCATCAGTGTTCTCTTTGCTTTGCAAATTACTCTATCTTTGTTTCATTTGAGTATGAGAAGATGGCTTTTCACATGAACATAATTTTCTATCAAGTCTTTACTAGTCCTAGCATTTCAATGAAAAAAAAAGATATGTGTCAGTTACAAGCCTATTGAGTATTTTACTGGAACCTATGCTGTCAGTCCTTTCATATCAAAATAATAGGGTCATGTAAGTAAGGCCTTCTATGGCTATTTTTAGGACATCTTTAACTCCAGATCACATTACAAACCTTATAGAGTTGTTGCTGATCTGTTCATTTTTTCATTATAGGTCCGGGTATTTGCTCCAGCACCTCCAGATTGTCGATGGTTCATTGTTGCAACAAATGTAGCTGAAACATCGTTGACCGTGGATGGAGTTGTGTAAGCAGCAATCATTATCAGTTAAAGTGCACAATACTTTCAGTTTCTTTCTCCAAAGTCCTGTTTTGTTATTTAATTTTGGTGACAGAAATGTTGGGTTTCTGAAGTAGTGAATCTGTATTCGACTTTGGGCTTTGTAGAACATATATGCAGGCAAATTGCCAGAATTATTCTTTTATGGACTTGGATTCTGCTACTCTCCAACATGAGCTTATTTGAATTTTATAGAAGATTGATATTGTAAACTGGAGGTGGTGTACTTTTGCCTGTTAAGCCATAATTTCCATCTAACTTACACAACTTTGACATCTTCAGTTCTACATGTGAATTTGTGATTCATGCATGGGTTGCATCTTGATAAACTAGTCTATGTTTGATAAACCATACCGATATAAACTTGAAAACTGGCTTATGAATGCCTGCGGGGATTGTTAACAATTGACGAGATCCACTTTTTAACTTGAGTATAATGATTATAATTAAAAATGAATCATCTATATTATAATCATGATGTTACTTTGGATGGAGGAGATGATAATACATTAGCAACTACCCAACTGAGACTGCACTATTAAAAATTGCAATATTTTGTATATCTAGCTGAGTACTCAAAATGTCTGCAATTTTATGTTCCTGGAGATGGGTTTCACTAATAGTACTATATCTTATTTCCCCAGGTTCGTGATTGATTGTGGTTATGTAAAGCAACGCCAGTATAATCCGTCAACTGGAATGTATTCACTTGATGTAGTTCAGATTAGCAGGTAAATAATATGGAATTTGCGCTCTGGTTATCTATTACTTTCGTTCATTGATGCCTAGCTATAATGCACAATATGTACTGATTTTTTTCATGAATAACCAGAGTGCAAGCTGACCAGCGAGCTGGACGAGCTGGAAGAACTCGGCCTGGCAAGTGTTATAGGTTGTACCCAAGTTCCATCTACCAAAATGTGTTTCTTGAGGCCACACTTCCTGAAATTCAACGAACTTCCCTTGCTGGAAGTGTTCTGTATCTGAAATCATTAAATCTTCCTGATATCGACATCCTGAAGTTTGATTTCCTTGACCCTCCATCACGTAAGATAAAGATCAAGAATCTTCTATTCATGATAATCCTTCCACATACACTTTTGACGCCTATTTTCATCTAATTAAGTAGTGTGTGTGGTGACAGAAGCAGCTGTGGGGCTAATCTTTGTTCAAGCATGTCATGGTTTGAACGCCACCTTTCTTGTGCTGGGTCGAGCCTTGAGAGAACGTATCCCGTTACTGGCTTTGGTGCAACCAGGTCACCGGAAGTCGCAAACATACTTTAGAAGTTCTAAAAAATCTGAAAATAATTTATCACATAGACATTTTTTTATATCTGTCATGTCATAGCTTCAAATCCAATTTTGATCCGTAGTTTGAGAAACAAAGATAACATTTTCAACACTGGTCGTGTTAATCGGCCAGATGTATGGTTCAATTTGAAAGAAGTACTACTAAGTACTAACATGATTTGACTATTTTGTTTCTCGAGTCGTGGGTAGAATATGAATCTGAAATTTTGTGACATGGTAAATATATAGTATATTATATTGATGTGCTCAGTTATTCTCAGATTTTTTGACAACTTTTATAGTGTATTTTAGACCACGGTGCCGGTTACGTTCTCCTAGCTGACCTAGAGAATTTAGCGTGCTGCTGCATATTTGCAAGTTAATTGATGTTTGCACTTGACATTTTGTGATTAGTGTAATAATGTATTTCTAGAACTCGCCTACCACTGTCATTAGCGGTTCGGCATCAGGAATCTGAAGCTCCAAAGATCCTGATGGAAACCCATTGTTTTGTCTGTAGTGATCTAATGGATAAAGTTTTGATTATCTTACGTCTCTTTATTAATGGACCAATGCTAATGACTTGTTGGTGAATCATTAGAAGATGCTTTGAGGCAGTTATACCTCATTGATGCAATTGATGAAAGTGGGCAGATAACAGATGTTGGACGCCTCATGTCAGGTATGGATTTGAGCGTGAAATCAAAATTGTTCAAACCTATCGTGGAGGATATATGTGCATGAAAATGGCGGTTATTATTTATATCAAACTGCAAGCAAATCTGTTTAAGAGTTTCAAAGTTTCTAATTGAATATGCATGATCAATAGAATACAGTGTCACATCTTTAGTTCAAAATGTATATTGGATGTACTCTTCACACTTGGCATATAAGTATGATGTACTGGCACTAGTAGATAAACATTTCAGGTGAATTTAGAAACAGGGCGGAATTTAGCCACCACATTCAGTGCATTGGCATTAGTAGAAAATATTTCAGTTAAAATTTACAACAGTCAGATCCTAGCCGTCACATCTAGCAGGTCCTGTTTGAAAATTGACACCAGGCCAGAGGGCTGAGGTTTAGTTTAGTGCCCAATTGCTAGTTGAGAGGGTAAACAAACCAACATATAGATCCATGTGCCAAATGCGTTAAAACTGCTGATCAACCCCTTCACATGAAGCCCAAACAGAAGCGTAAGAGGGTGGTGGTGGAGGCGTGGTGTATCCACAATGGGAGTTACACCTAAGCCTATTTGAAGCTGGGGCATCACCGGAAGGTCACCTGTCACCTATAGAATTGAAATAGGACAAATGAGTACTCATTGTAAAGCGCCTTTTGCTGCCTTCACTGTATTACTTGACACATCGAACAACCATAAGCTCCAGAAAGCTCAAATTGTGACAATTTTGATTACACCATGTCTACTTGATTTTTTTTTATGGGTTTATGTTGGGTACGTTTATTTTGTATTGGTAAATTTTGAATCATCTGATTTGGTTGTGTAAGTTATATGCTGTAAAAATTATGTACAGAGCTCCCTCTTGACCCATCGCTTTCAAGGACTTTGATTGAAGCAAATGAACTGGGATGTCTGTCTCAGGCATTAACTGTTGCTGCAGTTTTGTCAGCTGAAATCACACTGCGGCAAACTAGAAGGTGATCAATTTTTTGTATTTCATGTAGTCTATAACCAATCATATGATGAACTTGTTGCTTCATATATACATCAAGGACATGGAGGGAAAGAGGAAACGGCAAGAGCTTCCTGATGGTTCTGGCTGGGGTGACCATGTGCAATTGCTTCAAATATTTGAAAGCTGGGATCAAGCAGGCTATGATCCAAGATGGTGCTCAGATCATGATTTGCAGGTGAATGGAATCAATTGAGTCAGATTATTCAAAAAGTTGCAAAAGGTCAGTGTATACTTATTAAAATTCTCGACAGAGTACCCTTTTAATCCGCTCGCCTGTTTCCCCTATGCTGAGACAAATCTCTCTTGTAGAGCTGCTTTTCATATAAAGTACATGTTTTGTTTCTGTTTTGATTAGTAAGAATTACCTTCAAATTAAGTAACAGTAAAACTCACCTAGCTAGGAGCGACCACAGCAACCTGATACTCTTAATTCTTTGATCTTCCTGTTGGACGCTCTAGATCTCCTGGTCATTCAATCCAGCTTTGCTGCGGCATTTTTTTGACGTATGGTCGTCCCACAACGCGCTCAGCAGGGCCTTCCACTGGTCATCCCACACGTCACGGGGCACAGAACCGGGGCTGCTGCTCCGAATATGGTCCTGGACATTTCTCCTATATTGGGCTGAAATGTTGTGGTCGAGACATTTCCTTAACCAGGCTTCGAAATTAGCTATCCTTTCTTTTGTTTCTATAAAAGATGAACAACAAGTTTTTAAGTAAAAAGCTACTTAGAAGAAAGCAAATGTTGGTTTACAACTACACTGATCTATCTCACCTCACGAAAAGCCGAAACACGCTTTCACCTAAATGTTTTGCATTTTTTTTAAAGTGTATCTAGGTGATCCCACCTTCCCTACGACAGTGTCATGGGAGGCACCACCCCTCACGATTGGAACCGTGATGGATGCGCTCACCCCTCACGATTGGAACCGTGATGGATGCGCTCACTCCACACATACCTCTAACAGTTCCAGTGGCGACTCTCTTGTAGGGCAGGAACATGGATTAAGGGTCGAACGACTAGTCGATGAATCACAATCCAGGTTGACTCGAAGTGTCGACTAGACTAGTTGGGCGAGTCAGAGTGACTCGATCGACTAGTCATGTCTAGTCTCGACTAGTCACCCCTCCTGAGTCGATTGACTCAAAATTATTCCCACATGTCATTTTTTTTTCAACATTGGCACTGCCCCCATGTGGAAACCTAGACCGAGGTGCTTGTTTTCTCCGGTGATACCCAACACTTGACTCTGAGACCACCGACTCCCGCATGCCGATCCTCTCCCTTGGCCGCCGCCTCTAGTCTGCCGGCCGGCGCCGTCATGCCAGCCCATGGCACCACCATCTGTTCCGTCCGGCCCGTAATATTCTCCTCCACCTGCTGTTCATGAGCCCATGGCACCCACCATCTGTTGCTGGTCTGCTCGTTCTGCCGTCTGGTGGTGGTGGTCTGCTCCTCCACCTGTAGCTGCTGCTCTTGCTGGACTGCTCCTCCACAGTCTGCGGCTCCCAGGCTTCTCTCCTCCCAACTCTCCTTCACCATTGTATGGAATTTGCCAGGTTTCTCCCCTGTCCCCAGCATTCTATTACAAATCTTTGATTTTTATATGGAATGATAACACGAATAGAGAAGAGGAAAAAATGTCACATGGTGGGCCCCACGAAATACTCTATCCTCTTCTGCAACCGCGAGGCCAACCGGTTAAACGTGTCACACCAAGGGCGTACACGTCGCAGACCGTATGTGACGACGTATGCGAGTGGTACACTGGTACCCACTAGCATACAAAATGTGCCACACAGAAAAGGCAAGAGCGTCGGAGGGAACACAACAAGAGGAGAAGAGGAAAAAGTATCACAGGCCCGCAAAACGCTCTCTCCTCTTTTGCAACCGCGTGGTCAACCTGTAAAACATCACACACCATCAAAAGTACGACAAAAGTAATGGCGACGGTTGCCCATGAAATCGGGAAATCATTGAGTATGCAAGTGGTACCCACTAGTCTCAAAAACGTGTCACACCAAAAAGGCAAGAGCGACGGGTGTCATGACAGGTGGTACCTCCCTGAGAGCTATAAAAGAAGACAAAATCTAAGGTGAAAACAATCATCTTCCTCTCCATCCGTGACCACCAAGCCTCCGCCTCTAACCCTCGCCTCCTCCTTCTGCTCCCATGGCTGAGCCTGCACCCCGCCCATGGAAGAACCTCCCTGTTGACCTCCTCACTGAGATCGCCCGCCACTTACCGTGCCCCGTCGACCGCCTCTCCATGTCGAGGACGTGCCATGATTGGTGGTTCGCTGTCCAATGGTCCCTGCCTCCGCGTCAACTCCCGTGGCTCTTCGTCCCGGATCCCACCACCGTTCCTCTCCCTATCCTTCCGAGGCCGGGCAGCACGCGGAGGGCATCTTTTTATTGCGTTCTCTGCAACGGAGACACACACAACCTCCGCATCGGGCATGACACTGCCGGTGCGCGCTTCTTCGGCTCATATGATGGTGGTTGGCTCTTGCTTGCCCATGGCCAGACCAACGGCCATGCGCTTCTCAACCTCCATACCGACCGGCGCTTGTTCCTCCCTGACTACGCTTATTGTGTGAGAGGGGGTGTATGGCCCGTATCCATCGCGATCCTCGCTGCCACGTTCTCCTCCTCCCCGGGGCCGGGGCGGAACGCGCGGTGCTTCGGCGCTGCCATCGTCGGCTCACCGTATGGGATCCACGGCCCGCAAGTTGCCTTCTGGAGCATGGAGGGGGCAGGATATGGTTATCGTCCGGTGGCTGTGGGTTTCATGGGAAGTCCATGGTCCCGACTCGAGGATGTAATACATCACAAAGGAGCTTTCCATTTCCTCACCAATACGGAGCAGGTCAGCGTGTATGACATATTCGAGCTCCAAGAAGGCGAAGAAGGTATACATTCCAGGGTAGGTGCGCACCACCACCACCAGTGCTACTTCACGCAGGGGGGACCTCGTAGCTCCAGCGTGCGAGTCGCTGCTCGCTACCTCGTGGAGTCCCGCGGGGAACTGCTGATGGTCGTGAAGTTCGCGACATCGTCTCCTGGATGGTTCCTGCAGACAGGGGCTTTCCAGGTGTACCGTTCGACGCAACATCTCACTGGCGCCGGCCTGGTTCAGTTCGCCTGGTCTGAGCTGCCTTTGCTGGATGGAAGGATGTTGTTCGTCGCGCGGGGGTGCTCCAGGGCCTACGAGGTGGCCGATTTCCCAGGCTTTGGCTTTCGAGACGGCATCTACTTCTTGGATGACTGGAACTCAGCGGATGTGGACGTGGTGTCCCAGTATGGAATGTTCGGGCGGCGCAGACGCAGTTACGACTGGTGGGGTCTGTTGCTGGAGGAGGAGGAGGAGGAGGAGCCGATCCAGCGGTACGCCTGCCGTGACAACGGGAGGTGTCAGTGGGTGGAAGGGGAGTCACGTCTCCAAGTCTTCCAGCGCTGGTTCACCGACAAGCAACGCTCTAACTACTCAGCTCCGATTTGGTTCATCCCTTGAGGTTACACATGCAGCTGGTTTCAGTTATGGTGATCCGGTTAATACATTTGAGTGATGTTTGTTTCACCTCTGGAGCTTAAAGACTTGCAGTTTCAATTGTTATGTAATTCCGGTACTTGATTTCTGGCACATAATCTCTTATCAGATTTCCAGATTTAGTTGAGAACAGACCAGCTGACCAGATGCAGAATTAGTTGGTGCTCTAAGTTATTTCGTGAATCGCATCACATCCTCATTTCTTGTAAGAACTTCAAGACAGGAGGGCAAACCTCAGACATGATAGTTTCCAGCCTTTCCTTGTGTTTCTGTGACTTAAAACAACGACACACGCCAAAGACTTCTCTCCACAGATTTACATGTAGTCGGAAAGTAGAGGGATTTTTATTTCCTCGCTTAACTCGGTTGGTAGGTTCCTTGGCTCGATTTGGTTCTATCTTCTTATTCTTCTCTCAAAACTTCCAGGTGGAGTCTTCTATTCTTTGATACCAGATTTGAGATCTTCACTGAACACCATCCTTCAGAAGTTGGGATTACCACTATAATTTCAATTGCACTTTAGCTAATAATAGAGGCTATTCTAGGAGTGCTAATAATAGCTAGCTTCATCGGTTACTTATAAATTGAGTGCAAAGAAAATTGAGTATATACATGAGTACTTTGAGATAGTGATTCTAAGAGCCTGAAGACCTTCTTTGAAGAACGCCAACTGAGATTCTCCAAACAGTAGGCATTACCAAGCATTAAACAAGGGTGTACACTAGCAGTTTCCGTGCTTTCAGTGGGATGACCGGATCATCCCAGTCGGTTATTTTTTATGATGTAGACTTCATGTTGGCATCATTGTTTCATTTTAATCTGAAAATTAGGCTGTGAGTAAAACTGGGCATCTGGATCATGTGAAAGCTTGGTACATAACGTACTATACTGGCATCGTATGTTACAGTCTCTTTTTGAAACAATACATAGATTGAGGAATTAGTTATAGCTCTTGTGCCAAAACAGGCCACTGAAAACTGTGTTATATTGTCTGTCTTACAAAACTGTGCTACGATCCATGTTAATGAACATTCAAGGATGGGAGCAAGTACATCTGTTCCCATATGTTCTCTGGCAGGTTGCACATTATTATTTTTCCTCGGCGTTGCGACAACATTGCCACACCATGCAAACTATAACTTCATTGTTCCCTGCAAGAAGAGGCAATATCATACATCACATATAATATATACATGTAAAGGAAAAAACTGCATCTGTGTTGTAGACCTCCCACTTTGACCATAGTGATTGGTGCATCCCTTCAGATCATCAAGCTCAGAGAAAAGCTCATACACCATTACACACACAGATAACTCTGAAAATGTTTCGCTTCGTTTGAAGAAGGGTGATCTGAAATAGCTCAGAAAATGAAAGGTACAGGTTGCTCAGAAGAAAATTCAATATTTGGATGCAGTATGGATCAGAATAAATAGTTTAAGCTTATAGTTTAACCATCCACAATGGCAAAGGATTGCAAAGGGACTTGAATTATTATCGCAATGTACATACGTGAGCAATAAATTGAATCAGTGAGAACTTAGTGAGGAGGAGCCGGTCATGGAACCAGTGAATTATTCTGAAGGGAGTGAATTTTGCAAAGAGAGAGAAAGAGGAAAACCAGATAAGGAAAAAAAAAATCTTCAAAGCAAAAGCGTTAACCTTAATTTGGAGAATTGATACATTTTGTGCAAGGGAAAGAATGGAGGGAGAGGGATAGGGAGAGAGAGATAATATAGAAGTTCAGAGATAATATACTTTTGGTATAGGAATACATATATCTGCTATATATCCCCACACAAACATCCTTATATATGATTGACATCAACCAAATTGAAAGGAAGATGGCAACATAAAAAAGACGCAGCTGATTGTGAGGAGTGAGGAGTGAGGATTATTAACAGCGCCAGAATTTTTAGGAGGGTTTCAAGAAAAAAAAATCTTCAGATGGTGTTGTCAAAATTCTTCTTTACAGAGTGTTTGTTGGCTGTATTTTGTCTAATCATAAGTTTTTGGAACTTTTAAATATAAGGAGGGGAACTAAACAGAACAGAAAATGTCGTTTATTTACATAGTGCCGGCAGAATATGTCAGTCATGGTTTTTAAGGTGTGTGCGGGGGGTGGGGGCGACGACTAAGCGGACGCTTTAGGCGCCCAAAGCGGTCGTTTTTCTAGGCGGAGGGGTAGCGCCTTGACGCCTAAGCGACGCCTTGAAAACCATGATGTCGGTGCATGCACGTATCTAATCTTTGTTGCCCATCGCCAGCATACTTTTGTCCTTACATTGATGATTCGTAATTGCTGATATGTAATCAGAACATGTCAATTTTTTAGAATGTGTATGCGACCTACTGTTGAAATTTCATTTCATGTCAAATAAGTATATCTTATACACAAAAAGGAGATATTGTGACAGGTACACTTGATGTCCATGTCAGTTCGAAATGTCTTGTATGTTGACTTCCTGCTCTCCCCGAGATTGCTGGAAAAAGATTGGAATAGTCCTCCCTTTTGTTATTTTGTTCTTTAATGTTTGTGTTTTGGAAACCCTTTAATCATCCCCCAAATGACTATATTTAATAGCAAACTTACAAAATAGAACCTATTCTATGTGGTATGTTGCAATCCTAGTCTTGGCCTTTTTTTCTTTCTGGAAAATGGCTCCATTTCACTGAATTATGTAAGCGAACTTGCATTTTAAAATTCAGGTCCAACAGATTTGCAACCAAGGAGAGGACGGAAGAGTGATCCTGACTACAGAAAATTGAGGAGAGCTCTTTGTGTAGGTTATGGCAACCAGTTAGCTGAGAGGATGATCCATCATAATGGTTACCATACGGTTGGATACAGGACACAACTTGTTCAGGTATGATGTTGGTATTTTTCTGTTTTATTCAGTTAGTGGCAATGTGTAGGGATAACGCAAGATTAAAATCAGTTAGCTCAGAGGATGATCCGTCATAATGCCTCAGTTAGTATGTAAAATCAGCAAACCCAAAGCAGGTCTTCAAAAAGCTGTGGTCTGCCATAGTTCCATTTAAATCCTTTGCACCATTTAAATCGACCGCTAGTGAAACAGTCCTGGTATTAAATTTTGGAATATGATAATTGAATCAAATGCAGTAACTAGTATGTCCGCCTTTTGTGCATGTCTTGATATTTGTGGGAACCAATGAAATTGCCGGTTGCCGCTTCAAGTTTTTAATTGTTTCTTGGCGATGCTTAATGTTTGTTTTGTGTGGGTTGGGGGTTACACTTTTTTCTTGCAGGTGCATCCATCTTCGGTACTGGAAGGTGATGAATACGGGAAATTAACTGTGTATGTTGTCTACCATGAACTAATAAATACTACCAGACCTTTCCTGAGAAATGTTTGTGGGGTCGAGCAGAATTGGGTTAAACCAATCCTAAAGAAGCTTGAGAAATTGAGCATAAACAAATTAAGGTATGGAAGACATTATTCATGATGATGATTATTCTGGTAGCAAAATGTAGTGCCAGCTAGCTACACAAGTAACCTTGAGTGTCTCATTGCAGTGGCGGTTCGAGTGCATTGACGGATTCTGAACCTCTAAATGACAAGCAACCAGGCTCGCCAAGAAAAGCTGCGGGCGATAAGCAGTCTGATGTGGATAGCAAAATCCAGGCAGCCCGAGAACGCTACCTTGCACGGAAAGGCAAGAAGTGACACGGTTATATGATCATTTTGAAGAGAGTGGTCCGTGTTTATGAGGTCCACTGAGCACCATGAACACACACATTCAACTGAAATCGTTTTCTTTTGTATGCTAAGAGAATACCACTAAACGATCTTGGGATCCTTGAAGAGAGTGGACAATGTTACTCGACCTGCCCCACTGTTTTTAGTTTTTTTTAGGGCATCCAATGCTTTTAGTATACAATATGTCTTACCGCCTGGTGTTTGTGACTCATGGGAGGTATGAGATAATTGCCTGGATTATAAAGCAATTGCAGTTCCTCTATTGATTTTTTCTTCTTCTCAATAGGTTTGTTTCTTCCTGTGAGTGATGCGGTGTCCATATAGATTTGTCTGATCTCGTGGCCAAGTGTGCAGAATAGCTTGTGTTTCTTTTCTCTATTTGATGGAAACAAACGTCAATTTCCTTGGGAGCAAATTCAGGTGGTATGGAAACATGGAGCTCAGTTAGGAAGCAGTTTCAGTTTGCTATAATGAGAAAACTGGACAAAAGAAATCAAAACCATCTTGTGTCGTCATGGAATCAAATTCTCGAGTAAATGTAAATGTCACCAAAAGTAAATCATCGGAAAGTTCTTTCAAATATGCTACAATGGCATATGTGACATGTAACTCACATTTTGCTTCATGACAGAATTCTGTTTCTAACAAATGCTTCAACGGCAATGAATCTTTGCTTCAGCCATTGCTAATGTATGCTTCAACGAAGGAAAACGCTGGTTATAACCCGGGGGAAAGTTGCGTTCCGTCCCCCGGGTCGCTGTCCATTGGATCCGCGTGAGGCGAGCGGTTAGATTAGGCCCACGTCCCGCTGTTTTCGCCTGGATTAGTACAGGGACGGTTTTGGTTCGTGGACTGTTTCCCATTTTCGCCCCGTACCGTTACCTTTCTACTCGCGCGGCGCGGAGGCGGCGACGAAGGCGAGGTGAGCGACGCGGGCGATGACGAGAGGCTTCGCGGGAGGCGACGAGAGGCGACGCCGTCGACGAGGCCGCCCTCCGGTTAGATTCCGGCCGTTCCTCAGATGCTATACCTTTCGCTCCCCTCCTCCTCTCCGGCTAGGCCCCCCTCTTCATCACCGGCGACCTCTCGTAGAT
This sequence comes from Alopecurus myosuroides, assembly GCA_028641055.1. Taxonomy (NCBI): domain Eukaryota; kingdom Viridiplantae; phylum Streptophyta; class Magnoliopsida; order Poales; family Poaceae; genus Alopecurus; species Alopecurus myosuroides. The sequence continues at coordinate 275,599,861 of CM054057.1, read as the reverse complement.
AGGTAGCAATCGCGAGCGCCGGCGAGCGGCGGAGCGGTCGCAGGTCTGCGCGGACTCCGGCGCCCCCCTGCCCGAGCCAATCGTGCTCTCAGGCGCCCCCCGCCGTGACCAATTTCGCCGATATTTTGCATCAACGCCGGTGGCTAGGGTTACGGAGCGGAGGCGAGCGGCGGCGCTGTCGCAGGTCTGCGCGGACTCCGGCGCCCCCCTGCCGCGCCCAATCGTTCTCTCAGGCGACCCCCCTGCCCTCGGACACCATTGTTGCTCCAGTATCGTTGGTTATGAGCAACATTTGTCCTTAATTTTGCTCCTATAGTTGTTCCTGCTCTGCTTCAGTAGCATTTAACTAGTTCAAACTTTGCTCCACTGCAGCCAACCGTCGTGCATATACCCCGGTGTGCGGAGTTTTAAGTTTTTTTTATCAATTTTTAGGGGCTAGTTTCCTGTCTTTTGTTGTAGCAATTGTTTGGAGCAAATTGCTCCTCTGCACTCCACCTCCCACATGCTTATTCCCTGTTGGTAGTCCACGTCCCATGTGTATATCCCCTGTTTGTGCTTAATTGTTAGTTGTCTTTTGAGCAATTTGCAAATTAGTGTAGCAGATTTTAGACTTTTTGAGCATATTTTTAGTTGCTCAATCGCATTCGACACCCCGTGTACACATAACCGTTTTTGTAGCAATTTCCTTTTCAGTTTGAACTGTATGTGCAAGTAGTTGTGTTTCTGAATTTCAACTATTCTTTTTGCAGGAATTTGGTGTACTTACTGGGCCTCCTAGTGTATCTGTTTGCAATCTGTAATCAGCAACGCAATGGAGGTTTGTTCTATTACTGCATTGTTTTTTGCTTCTGTTGTACATTTTGTGTGCTTCTTTTGTTTCCTTTTTTTGTTCATAGTGTTCTCTTTTTTGCTGAGCAGGGGCAGTATTGGTGTAGCAAGGACCGATTCGCTGCCAAGCGTTTGCTCAAGTGCGCAAATGATCTCTCACCGCGGAAGCGAGAAATTATTGAGCAACACAGCGCTTTTGCCTCACTTCTTAATATTTCTCCTTTCAATGTCCCTAACGAGCTCATTGATTTTGTTGCCGTCAACACCGTGGTTGAGCTCCGTGAGTTTCATTATGGATCTAAACGGATAGTTTTCACAAGGGATATTATCAAGAAGGTGTTCGGTCTACGCTCAGGATCAAAGCCTGTTGAGTTGCTGACCAAGAGTGCACATTCAGACATCAGAGAGGCATACAAAGGCACGTTGTCGAGGCTTCCCATAGAGAATGCAGCGAAGATGTTGAAGGAGCTTGATGACGGTGATGAGGATGCCATTATCAGGACATGGGACCTCTTGTGCTTTGCGACTGTTCTGAATCCTTCCACCAACAACATGATGTTCTTAGAGTACATAGGGTCCATGAGTGACCCAAAGAGGACCCATGAGTATGATTGGGAGGAGCACATCTTGGAGTTGCTGATGCATTATATTGAAAAAATTCAGAAGAAGAAGGAGCAACCGCTCGAGCTTGATGGTGTTAATCTTAGGAAGGGCAAGCAGCAGGCTGAGTCCGAGGAAGCACCCGGTCCATCGAAGAAGAAGACGAAGGTCAAGAACATGTTCGAATTCTGGATGTCCGGCCCACTGCCTGTTCTTGCTGTAAGTTTTTACCTTTTTTTCTCACAACTTGCTACTTTACATAGTTTTGTTTGCTCCATTAGATTTAATTTATTGTTGCTTTAGTTAGTTTCTGTTGCTACATTGTTTTATTTTTGTGTATTGTTTCTGTTTTTATGTTCTAGTTTTAAGTATTACCTTTTCACATCTTGCTACTTTACATACTTTTGTTTGCTCTAATAGACTTAAATTTTTGTTACTTTAGTTATTTTATGTTGCTCCATTTTTTTTATTTCTGTGTGTATTTGTTTCTGTTTATGTCCTAGCTGTAGTTTGTTTCCATTTTTTCCAGAGCTTGCTACTTTACATAGTTTTTTTTGCTATAATAGTTCATATTTTTGTTGCTTTAGTTAGATTCTGTTGCTCCAATCAGCTGAAGGATTGATTCTTGTGTGTTTTTTTTTGCGTATACAGCTGGTGTACATGGACCACTTGCTCATCCCAAAGAATGAGCACTTCATAAACAGTGGGATTCCTAGAGTTTGCTTTGTGACCAGTGAGGATTTCAGTTTCATTTTCAAGGTCGACCGCGACAATAAAATCCTGCGTAACAAGACTGTCTTTGGGAGGCGTCCTGTGAGTAGACTCTCTTTGTTTTTTTTTTTCCTTTTTGCCTTTTTCGTTGTTTGCGTTCCCCTGCCATGTTTCATTTTTTTTTGAACTCAACTTTGATTGGTTTGTTGGTTGTGCAGTTCCTTCCATTATCCAAAACAGTGTATGCATCGAGTCCCGTGGACAGTTCGATGCCCGAAGACGTTGATGTAAATCCGTCCGCATCGCTCAACGAATGACTTGTTTTCCCCACCATCGAGCAAATGGAGGTTTGTATAGTTTTCTAATGTGATGGTTTTGTAGGTCATTTTGTCTGTTCATATAGCATTTTTTTCTGCGTGTGTAGCAAGGTGTTTTCTTTTCAACAATATGCTACTTTACTTATTTCATTTTGCTCCATTAGTGTTTAAGCAATGCTGTTGTAGTTATTTTCTTTTGCTCCATTGTTTTATATCGTGCGTTCTTTTTCTGTTTTTAGTTGTTTTTACATGTCTGCTACTATAATAATTTTATTTTGCACCATCAGTTGTTTTGTTTTGTTCTGTCAATGTAGTTGCCTCAGTTTTGCTGTGTTTTTTGCTTCTTTTTTGAATGTAATCCATGTTTCTTCTTCACCACAGGTACCATCTCGCTTCAAGAACATATATGATAAGAACATGGTTAGTTTCGCTTCAAACGTTGATGCTACTATTAAGAGCCTTGCTGTAGGCTTAAAATCAATGCAGTCCAAGCAAATGGCCTTGCTATTGAATGATGTTGAAGCTGCCCTGAAGGAAGACGATGGCCCGAGTGTTGTGTTTCCATCTTCTGGGGTAGGACTGGACGGGCAGGGCAAAATGGATGGTGACAAGTCTGATTCTGACGCCGACGATCTTGATATTGATGAGGATATGGTTGCTGTGGATCCTACGGACTGTGATTCTCATGTTTGCGTAGAAGGCAATGCTGGTGCAGCAGAGAATGAACAAACCAATGCTACGGAGCTCAGTGACGTCCCGCAACCAGCAGTTGTTGTAGGGACCTCTCAGACGGACGCTGATGGTGAGGAACAGGATGCTGTTAGTAGTCCGATTAGAGGTGCTATTGGTAGCCCAGAAAAAGTTGCTGATGGTAGTCCGGTTCGAGGTGATGTTGGTTGTCCAGATGAAGTTGCTGCTGTTGGTAGTTCAGACAAAGTGGCTGCTGTTGGTAGTCCATCCAATCCTGCTGCGGTGATTCCACCCATGCCCACTGCCCTTAGCCCACCTAGAGCGGTTGCGGATAGTACTTTCATTCCTAGGTCGGCTTCTCCCTCACCTCGGCGCAACATACCAACGGGATACTGGGATGACTGTCCGAAATTTAATGTGTGGAGCCAAGACAATGATTCTTCCCAAGCCCCTGACCAGAACGACCTTGTGTGTGCGGAAAAGGTCGATGATGTTGCTGCTCCGATAGTTGGAGACAAGGTTGCTCCCTCGTGTATGTTCTCCTTCCCCCTTTTCTCTATTTTGTTACATTTTGCATTTTTCATCTTGGTTTTTGTGTGCACTGCCCGCCAAAACAAGATTTTTCAAAGTATTTCTTTTCTGATTCACCTTTTTTGTTGTGTAGCTCCCAAACCTTGCCTTGACGCCCCCATACCGGAAAATTTGGAGGAGATTCCGGAAGCTGCAACACCGGATCATGGTGACAATACAGGTTTGCTTTTTTTCTCCCATGTGCGCCTCGCTGTTCTTTCTGCTGGTTTTTTTTAAAAAAATGCTATCTTAGTGTTATGGTTTTGCTTCTTTAGATAATTCTGTTTGCTACTTCAGTTAATTCTGCTTGCTACTTTACTTAATTCTGCTTGCTACTTTATCTCAGTCTGTTTGCTACTTTAGATACTTATGGTTGCTACCTTTTTCATTTTTTTTTCTTTGTTGCTTCTTTTTTACATAATTCTGTTTGATTTCGTTAGATATTTCTGGTTTGCTAATTTTACATAATTCTCTTCATTATCACATTTTTCTTTGTTGCTACAGAGCTCTTTTTTCCTTTTGAGAACCTTAACCACTAGCTTATTTTTTGTTGGTTTTCCTAGACATTGGGGGCAGCTCAGGTGCTGAAGAGAAGAAGGATGCCAGCACTGGCGTGATAACTTTTCAAAGGAGGACTAGGCACAAAAGGGCTATGAAACATGATGCCAAGGCTCCGGTGGCGAAAAAGATGAAGAAGCCATCTGCAGATACGGTTGCATTGTACGACAAGTTTGTGCGCCATCCGCGCTATCTCAAGTCTCAAAAGAAGGGGAAAGATGACCCGTGAGTCTTTTTTTTTCTGGCCTTTTTTAGCACATTTTTGTAATTACGTGACATTCTTTGTTTTGCTACTAGCTACTCCTTTTTTGCTTTTTACTTTTGGTCATTGTAGCAACCGGGACACGTCTAATTATGTTTTATTGTTTTTCTTTTCCAGTCCTCCTTTCATTATGATTGGGGGGTCTCACTGTGACTACAGGAGTTTCCACAATTTCCTAGGCCCGAGGAAGTGTCTAGACACTCAGGTTATGTGCGTTTGGTCTGAGAGCTTCAACAAGGATGCTAAAAGAGAAGAGGAAATCAGCACAACCGCTCTGAAAAGATATGTTTTCAATTGCTACTCAACGGTTAGTTTTGTCCTAAGACCTTTTTACCTGCATGCCTCAGTTTTGTCCTAAGATCTAATACAACTTTTGCTCTTTTTCTGTTTCGTCATGAGTAACAAAAGCTCATAGTCGACCCAGCGAAGTTCAACCCAGCTGCACTTGCGAGAGAGTTCAAAATGCAAAATGTGAAGTTCAAGATCATGAAGAAAGACCTTGTGAGATATGCTTTCCCTCTTACTACATTGTTTTCGCTACGTTGTAATTACATTGGTATTTCTTTTACGAACCAGTTTTTTCGTGGACAATTGTATAACTTTCTGTTTTTTTGGACAGAATTGCTCCCATACTTAGATTTTTATGCTCTTTTAGAAGTTTTTGCTTGCTACATTAGTTTCAAATAATTGCTACATTCATATATCCAGTGATTGTATATTTTCTAATTTGGCTTTCATTTTGTTCCGCTTTCATTTCTAGCTATACTTCCCTGTGGTCAAAGACAACCACTGGATGGTTTGCACTGTCAATTTGATCCATGACCAGTTCCACGTGTTTGACTCAATGAACCACAAGGACAAGAGCTTTCTCGAGGAAGCAGCAAAGAACCTGGTTTGTTGTTAGAACTGTCTACAAGTATTACATTTTTGTTGTCTTTTGTCTATCACACTAATGTCTAATTTTTTGCTATTTTCCAGTTTATTAACTTTGCTACACTTTGCAAAGCTTCTGGAGTGTCAAACCACATAGACATCGACCGCTACACACTTTCCACACCCGCACACCCACAACAGAAGACTCTGTAAGATTTTTTTCTCCTTTTTTGATGCAATTGTACAAGTTTCTGTTTTTGGGGCAGAATTGCTCCCATACTTAGGTCTATATGCTCTTTTAGAAGTTTATGGTTGCTACAATAGGTTAAACAAATTGCTACCTTCATGTAACCATTCATTGCACATTGCTTTCGAGTTTGCTGCTAACTATGATCATTTTTTTTCTTTTCTCTTTTTTACAGCTATGACTGTGGCTTCTTCACAATGCTCTTCATTCAGCACTTCGATGCTAAAACCATGTTGCCTTTCTCCAAGGATGACATTCTTTTATATCGCATGGATATCGCAGCAAAGCTCATCGAGGAAAGAGAGAACAAAGGCAACATTGTCGACATCATGGAGGCTGCCTTGGAGCCTCGGCCGGGGGTGTAGACATATGTAGTTTCCTGTAGTCTGGAGTGACAATCACCACATGTACATTCTCTTTTGCCTCATCTAGTTTCGTGTAGCCTTGGATGGATGAAACAACCTTTCTATATGTGTTTTCATATTGTTTATCCCCCGCTGGTATCTACTGATCCACGGATTGTGTCAGTTTGTCGAACAAATTACTGTGGCTATCAATGACAAAGAGTTGACGGTGTATTTTTAACCATGTGAATGAATGTAGTTTTCCACCTGCTTGGTTTTTATCTACTAGTTCACATCAAATGAATTCTGTGTATTTTCCTGGCACCTTTTTTTGTGGGTTTATGTTTTTCCTGGAGGTGACCATGTTTTTGCTTCATTAGGTGTATAGTTTTGCTTCAATAGGTATTTTCCAATGCTACAACAGCGAAATCTGGTTGCTACAGAACACCTTTTTATTTTGTATCATACAAAGATTTTCTGAAACCCCTGGACAAGAACAGGTTTTTGCTCTCGCACAGTAAATCATTTGCTTCAATAACAGATTTGCAATGCTTCAAATGCAATAAAAAGTTGCTACCAACATTTTTCCACAAACAAAAGGGAATAATTTTATGTTTCACATAGCTGACCACATTTTTACATTTGCTCCAACGCAAGAATACAAGATATCCACAGAATAATTTTTTGCTCCAATGCAAGGTAACTATGTTTTAAATCGTTCTATACCAATAGTACCAACGCCATGTACAAGTAAAACCTCCACCCTAACAACTTATTAGTAGCAATTGTTTTCAAAAACATCATCACAAAACAGCTACAGCCTTAGCTCAGCCCCAGCAACTATTCTTTCATCCTCCACCTATTTAGCAACACAATCTTTCACCGCATGTCCCTCCTCATGACACCATGGACACTTCATTGCTCTCTTCTTTCTAGGTTGCTTGGGCTTCTTCACCGGTGTCTTGTTTGTTGCTTTGGCATCGTTAGCTTGCTTGCGCCTCTTCAAAGTTTCTTCATCGCGTAGCTCAACCAAAGTCTTCCGCCTCTGTTCTTTCATCGTGGGACGTCCTTTAGGTTTTACCCGTTTAGGATTTTTCAGTGTTTGCCCGCCGGTAGCAAATTGCCCGCTGTCACCAACCATTGTTGTTGGTTCATCTTGCCGTGGTCCATTTTGTTGCTCTTCATCCAATCATGCATCCTCTTCTTGACCTCCTTCAACAACATTTCTTTTTGCTCTCAAGATTGCAGCAACCTTTTTGCTAGCCTCACCCACCATTCCTGAAACAACCTCATAAGCTTCATCCACAAAACAAGCATCAGAGGCAAGCTGATTCATTTTTCTGCATAGTGAGTTGTATTTCAGTGTATTGGTTGGTGGGACACCAAATCTGAGCCCATTGTCCCCAGGATCAGGTGCTGGTGTTGTCGCTACCGAGGACCATCTGTAGAGCAAGTACCTTTCTGGAATTTTCTGGACATTTAGGTGGACCATGACCCTGATGATGTGTGGACATATCAGTCCACACATTTCAAACCCGTTACAGCCGCATGAGTAGAGCCCCTCCTCAAACTCAACTTGAACCCGGTATGTTCTCACATCTAGCCCAGGGTTTGGAACTAGATCAAAACAAATGCCCTCTACATCTGCCCGTACTGGATAGAACTTTGTTGATGCAGCAACATGCTTCTGGTACCTTTCAAAGATTTCTGCTGTGTAGAATTCTTGTCCTTGCTTCTCAATTGCGTAACTGCAAAACAAGTTTTTGCACCATTAATTTAAATTTAATGCTACAATAGTATGTTTTGGTTGCTACTTTAACTGATATGGGATGCTACACATACACAGCAGACAGAGCTTTTTTTGCACTAGTTGCTACCCCACTAGTGTTATGTTTTTGGTGTGCTACAATGGGTGCTATATTTTTTCAGAAATGCTGCTTTTCTTTCTTACCTTCCCCAAAGCGATCTTCTTGTTGTCTCCATTGCAAAACCTGCGTTATCCTCCCGGTCAAGCATGAATGTCTGGCAAAGCTCATACTGTTGCACAAAATTGTACACTGAGTCTCCCGGCCGTATCAGTGTTTTGAAGTATGAATTCAGTCCTTCAGACCTTCCAGTAGTGCTCGTGAATGGGAAGAAACTTTTTCTGAAATAAACAGGGGCCCATGTTGTTGTAGTCTTCCACATGTTTTGCAGATGATTGTTTTCAGACATGCCAAACTCTGTGACCATATGCTCCCAACAGTCCTCAAATTGCTTCACCGTGTCTGTTCCATAGATGCACCCATAGAAAGCATCACTGAAAGGATTACCTTCCGCCAAGTTTGGTCCCAACTTCTTCCTCGCAAGATGCAGGATATGGTAGAGACAGCACCTGTGTACCGAGTTTGGGAAAACTTGACGTATTGCTTCTGCCATTGCTTGATCTTGGTCTGTCATTATGTTATCCGGATGGACACCATCCATTGCTAGCATCCACTGCTCGAACACCCACTTGAACGTTTCTATCTTCTCATCTGCTAACAGAGCACAGCCTAGCACAATCGTGTGTGAGTGGTTATTTATTCCGACTATGGGAGCAAAAGGCATGTTGTATCTATTTGTACAGAAAGTTGTGTCAAAAAACACACAATCCTTGTACTTATGATACAATGACCTTGTTCGACCATCCACCCAGAATAAGGCCCTTACAGCACCATCTTTATCAACCTGCATAGCAAGCAGAATTAAGTAAAGTAGCAAGAAGAATTAACTAAAGTAGCAACCATAACTAAGTAAAGTAGCAAACAGAAATAAGTAAAGAAGCAAAACCTGCGAAGCATAAAAGAAGTTGCTGTTCTCAGCTTGCCTTTGCTTGAAATATTCCAGTGTCATCTCCATGTCTCTCAATGTCACCTCATTGCGTAGCATTGTTCGGATGTTTGAAACATCCCTCTTAACATAACCCAAACATCTCGGGTCTCCACCGTGCACACTGCCCAGAGCTCCCGTCAGTTGCGCTGTGGTTATGTTTTGGTTATGCAAGGTTTGTATGAACTGATAGTCCTCTTCCGGCACCTTCCTGTGTGAACGGTAGAACCTGCGCTGCCCCACTTGCTTCACCAAGGCGTGTGTGTGATCTACTCGGAAAACCGTCACAGTCCAAGCTCCATTGCGCACGCCAACGACCATGTGCGCTTTACAATCATGCCGAATGACCTTCATTCGCTGCCTCGTGTCCGACATTTGAACTTGCTCACATGCTTGCTTGCTTCGAGACTTTTGCGCGCTGTGAATGCTCATGTCATTATCTTCTTCAATTGGCAATTTGATACCACCATTGCTACCAGGCTTCTTCTTCTCAGACTGTGGTCTACCTGTGTGCACGCACTCAAACACCCTGCTCAGAATAGTATCCGGAGGAGCATTTCTAGCTTGGCTGTACTTCGTGTTTCCAATGCGTGTGCCGAAGCCCATTTTCATCGCGTAGTCGTTGTAAACCTTTTGTGCTTCCTCAATATCATCAAAAATCATCCCAACATACGGCTCAACTGGTTGTGATGTTATTTCTTCGCCAGCTTCCTCAACAGCATTTGAAACAGAACCACTATTCGCGCTACGAGGCCCATCAACGAAACCATTCGGAGTAGTGTCCCGACAATCAAAGTTGTTCTGATCCTCTCCTCCAGGTGTGGTGTTTAGGTCAAATCCTTCTAGTATGCTATCACCAAAAATTCCCTGAAACAAAAAACAGCAAAATCTGATCAATCTACTTTTGCTCACAAACTACGAAAAGAGAATTTCACTTGCAATGAACATAACATGTTTCAAGGTTGCAGTAGCAAATTACTGACAGTAACAAATTGCATCAATTCAAGCTTGCAAATTGCTACATAAATGCTACCAGGAACCACCACACCAATTGGACACACGCAACCATAAAGTTGAACCAATCAATGGGAGCAAACTTTCTGTACAAACATCAATAAACAGAGCATATTGACCATTTTTTCTTGTATAAGCAAACCATCACAAAAACCTCACCAAGTGGAGCAATTCATAGCAACAGCAATCACACTAAGACTGATACTCATAACAAGTTGGAGTAGCATTTTTTTGCAGGAGCAAAACCAAGTCTTAATTTGAGCATTTAATTGGATGTTGGGAGCAATTCATAGCAACAACACCAATCACACCTGACTGGGCTCAATTTCCAGCAACCAACCCCAGATTTTTTTGCTCCCAAGTAATCAAAACAAGTTTCAGTACAAAAACCAAGCCACAATTTGAGCAACTATCAAACATTTGCGGAGCAATTTTATGGAGGAACAACCAGTTGAGGAAAATTACTCACAGAACGGGCTGGTACATCAAGCTCTGGATCTTCATCGAAAAAGGAAGGAGGATTCCTGACGCCCTCACTCGGCCGCGGAGCAAACCATGCTCCCAGGCCGCTGTCGTACAAGCCGGTACTCCTTCTCCGCCGCCGGCTAGCCGGATTTGCTCCCGAGCTCGAATCTACTATGGAGGGTGGGGGTACGTGGTGAGGATCACCAGGAGGAGGGTACATGATCCGGTTGCGGACGTGGTTAGCCATGTTATCCGTTTCGCGGCGCGCCGCCGAGTCGTTCGCCGCCCGCGCGCCCGCGGCGATCTCCACCCGCGCCGCCCCCGGAGATCACGGGGATTTGCCCGATCCGCGCGGCTGTCTGAGTTGCTCCTTTGCTTGCGCCTTTTTGCTCTCTGTAGCAAAAGCGGGATGAGGGGTAAGCGTCGAGTAGATCGTGCGGCGCACGTACGCCCGATCGGACGGCTCGCAACCCGGGGATCGAGTTGTTTTATCCCCGGGGGACGCTCAGCGCGTTCCGTGAACTATATCTATGCTTCCGTACGAGGAATGTTTACATGCTGCAAAAAAAAAAGACTCGTCGCCCAGGCGCTCTTTCGCATTCTGGGGCGCACGCTCGGGTAGGAAATTAATTCCCTGCCCACCGGTCGTCTTCAACCACGCCGCGCGTCGCCTCTTGCCATTGATGTGAGCCGTCCTACTCCCTTCACATGCCCGACCCAGCGGGCCTATTCCCAAGGTCCCTCTGCCCGGGATCTTCACGGCCGCCTTGACTGTGGGCTGGCCCGGGCCGCCCGGTCGCCGTTCCTCCCCGTGCCAACACTGCGGCAACCTTTAGCCGGCCATGAGCGCAGCCCCAGCTAACCGCACTCCCCGTCCCCGCACGCCGGCCTCCATCCTGAGCGTAAGGCCGCGTTCTGTGGCTTTCATGCGCGGCCGCTGATCTAGCTTCTCGCGCGTGCCGCTGTGTGGAGGTTGCTGAGCCGGTTTCCCGTGCGTGGAGACCACATACTCTGGCTGCTCCGGATGGCTGCGTCGAGACCGCTGACCTTGCTCCCCCCTGCACCATGCTAGAAGCTGGCTGCCTTACTCCCCTTCATTAAGGCAAAGAGCAGTAGGATCAGGAGATAATTCCCTTGGGCCAGGCCATGAGCTATTGGCTTTTTGCAGCCGCAGCAAAAGATCATGTTCTTTGCTTTTTACGTGGATTTGTATATTTCTGTCATATTATTGCCTATCAAAACATGGAAGTTGCTTAATCATGTCAATTTGTTGCCTAATAATTGGTTAATTATACCAACTAATAATACTTGTTCATTTTTGTTACTTTGTATGGAGTTTCTTATTATTACCGTGAAATTGCCTTCAGATGTTACGAAATTGCCTATCCACCGCTAAATTTTCTACCACTTTTCATTAAGTTTTCTATCGTCTAATCAACTTTGGTGCACTATGAAATAATTTTTCTGCCCAACAAACCAATTTGGTCTGCGTGGGGGCAACTTCACAATAGTCGCAAGCAAGTTTTGTATCAGATGAAGAAACTTTAGAGTGTGATTAGACAATTTTATAACAACCATAAGCAACTCTACAAAAACTAAACAACTACGGCCATTCGGAAAACTTGTCGGCGCAAGAGCATGGGCGGATTCGCCAAACGGTAGTTGAGCACGGGGATGACCGGGTGACCCTCTCTCGAAGATATGTCGACACACTCCCGAAGATATGTTGACAGAGTAGCACGGGAAAGGAACCGAACACTAGATCGAAGGGCGTTGTGGAGAGGGGAGGGGTGTCGATCCAGATAGTGAAGGGGCTGTCGTGTTAGCTGTTGGCTCCGCTCCAAGGTTGAAAGCAGGATGGCATACGTCTTGCCCCGCCCTGCCTTTGGCTAGAGCACCGCGAGCCGTTTTAGTATGCAATGAGGCAACTTCACAACTGCGCTAAACAATTTTTCTATTTCAACAACTATAAACAATTTTGGTGTGCGTTAAACAACTTCACAACTACGGTAAGCAACTTTGGTGTGCGATGAGAGAACTTCAGAACATCATTAAGCAACTTGACAAGAACAACTAAAACCAAGTTTGATACGGTAGGAAGTAACTTTCATGTGTTGAAGCAACTTAACATCACTAATAAGCAAAATTTTGGTGTACAAGGTAAAAACTTTGGTGCGCTAGAAAGCAACTTTGTGGGCGATGCAACAACTTTGTCAGTTTCGTTTGGTGAAATTAGGAAACAAATCGGTAGAATCGAGCAACTAATATATGCAGTTAAGCAACAAATCGATATAATTGACAAATTACTAGATGGATAACCTCATAAATATATCGGTGGAATTGCACAACTATTTTTGTATTTCGAGCAACAAATTGGCAAATTTGAGCAACTAATATATGTGGTTAGAGAAACAAATTCTTCAAATGGAGCAATTATGTTGGTTTACATTTCCCCCCTATTCTCTCGGTTTTTTTCATGTTCCCTCTTTCCTTTCTTTCTTCCCATCTCTTTCTTCCCCTAACGTGCGCAAGGGGCCACCCGCCATCCCCTAGACGTTCCCTGTTGTCCGCCGCTGCGCCCCGTCGTCTTCCCCGGGGCTCGAAGCGAGCTCGTCCCCGTGCGCCTGGCAGTGTCGCCCGAAACGCTTCACCTCTTTGAGCTCGCCAGACGGTCGCACCACGCCACCCCAAAAGAGCTCCAAACCGTGGTGAGAAGGCCAGTGTGGGATGTGGACCTTCTGGCTGCCAGAGGCATGGGAAGACGACCCTATGGCCGGCGGCGCGCGAGATCGTGAGGACGGGCTTGGAACGGCGGTCGGAGGAGGCAACGACAAAGCCATGTGTCGCACCCGGACTTCTAGAGGATACTCACAGTCCGCTGAATAGTAGAACAGATGGCTTACGGGGCATACCGGCACCCGCATCTCAATATGAGCAGGCCAACACGTAAACGTGTGACAACCATTCTCTACTATCCATCGTCTGCGCAAACCATCCCATAGAAATCAGGACACTTCCGTTGACGTAATTCATAACATACACACATGGTACGTCAACGGCATTAGAACAACTGATATCACAACATATCTCTAAGACGCAAAAGACTGAAATAAGTTGCAAATAGCTCTCACTAGAGCAGAGATAGCAAATACAATCATCCAGAGGACACATGTCCCAACATATCATCATTACAACACATCGGAAGCATCCAAAGTGTCTGAGTACAGACAAGATCCAAATAGGCCTAAGAGGCCGGAAACGAAAAAACGGAGCCCATCCACGATGTCTCGGATCCTGCCCGGGTCCGCTATCTACTCGTCAGCAGCCTCGTCATACTCCACGTAGTAGCCACCATGGGGATCCTCGGAAACGTAGTCTGCGGAAACCACAGCCCCAAAGGGGTCAGTACATAAACGTACTGGCAAGCAAGACTCACAATTCACCAAAGTGTACCCGTCAACACCAAGCACAGATGCTTTGGGTTCAACGGAAGAAGGGGTGATACAAAAGATGCGGCAGCGGGCTGCACTAAACAACTACAGATGCATACTACAACTTCCGGCTAACAGAAAGGGAGATAAGATAGCGTATCGTAACCAACTATAACTAACCACCAAACAAACCCATCCTGGATCTCGCCCCTTATCCAAAGAAGCAATCCGAGGATAACTCACACAGTTGGATTAACGATGGTTCAAGTTATTGTGTCAATAAGACTATTACTAGTCAAGTTATCATTAGTTAGGTGTAAGTTGTTCTGAGTACTTGTTAGCCAGTACTTTCACCAAGTCAACCATAACCGCGGAAAACACGGCTTCTCGAGAAGATTTACCCTGCAGGGGTGCACCAATTTGGCCGTACACGTAAGAATAACCCGCCAGATGGAATGCCTCCCACCAAGCGGGCCACTCAACACAACTCAACTCTTCTTTGCATCAAGCCCAAAGAACCCCGTGCAATTGAGCGCACGGCTAATCAAGCCCCACGAAGAAAAGGGGACCCTCATAGCACTCTAAGAACGTGTCTCCCTAAATGCCGACTACAAAAGTTCCACCCTGGCCTGGGTTCGCAAAATACATATGCATGCGACAAATGGAAAACCCGAACTAAATGAGGCGATTCGGACGAGATGCGGATCGAATCAAATTGAGGGGGGCGCCCATACACGCTTCCCACATGCGGATAGTGCGCTCATCATGGATCAGTAGACAAGACCGTTTTCCTAATTAGGGTCGACACTAGCAGGCCTCAAAACCACGCCGGGCCTCCTGCCGGTGCCTTATCAGCAAATTTATTATTAACCATAACATTAACAAGATTGTTGTTTAAACATCGAGCCCCAGAACATAATAGAAATATGGTAACAGAAAGTAATGGGTAACAGACTCGAGCAAAAACAACCCTAAGCATGCTAGTAAGACATAGGCAACAAGCAATGGAGTTTTAGGTGTGGAGGTGAGGCTATATCAGGGTTAAAGGATAACATGTGATAGGTTCGTAACAGAAGCAACGATTCATAGGGCTAGCAGAATAGACAACGGAAAGTATCGGTATCCAATGTTGAAAGGAACACAATGGTTCATGTGAGTGAATACTTGCCTGCAAACTCAGCAGCCTGGTACTGAGATAGATCCTCAGAAGGGGTGTCGTAAAGCTCGTCTGTCTCAACGTCGTCGTCTATTCGAGAAGAAGCAAACAAACAACGCAAAGAGACAAACAATCAATAACATGGCATAATGCACAATCATGGGATTATGCATGACCATTTAATTGATGCATCAAAAATAAACTAGTTGACATGGTAACATAACATAATTAAATGGACCCATATGCAATTTGAGTTGCATATGAAAAGCCCATGAATTAGGGTTGGGTTCAATGATCTACAACTAAACAACATGTGAAATTGGATTAGCATGATGTATGGATGAGGAAAACAGAAAAATAACAACAATAGAAACAATTTTGAAATAAGGTTTACCAAGTTTGGAATTTTATTTATTAAGTTATGAAATTTTGGTTTCTTAAAGGTGTTACCCAAGTAGTTGTGGTTTTCACCAATTTAAATTGTCCAAAATAGGTAACAAAGTTCATATTTGGAAAGTACACAAAATTTTAGGTGGAATACATGTTTCATTTGTTGAAAAAGGATTAAAAATAATTTACTTATGAATTAAACAAGTTTAAACAAGATTTAAATGAATTTAATTCAAGTATGAATTTATTTGAATTTTTTATTTGTTCAAAACATTAAACCAAGTTCATATTTGAAAAGTTTACACTTTTCTAGTTTGAATACATATTTTATAAGTTCAAAAATAATTTAATTTGAGCAAGTTATGAATTTAGCAATTTTAAATTATTTAAACAAGGTTTAAATTATTTAACCAATTTTAATATTCAAAACAGAAAATAAAGTTTATATTTGAAAAAGTGGTTCAATTTAGCATGGAAAACATATTTTATTTGTGTTATTTGAATTAAGTTTGAATTAGTTATGAAATTAACCAAATGTAAAAAAGGAGTTGTTTGAATTTGGATTTTGAAACAAATTGAAATGTTCAAAATAGAAAACAAATGATTTAAATAGGTAGAGAATTTAATTTGGTTCAGTACACGTATTTTATTTATTTTATTTGGAGTTGAATTTTTAAAGTTATTGGTATTTTTAAACCAGGGACTAATCTGCAATTCGCAGGGACTTATTTTAAAAGAAAAACTGGGCAGAAAATGTTTTTACACCTCGCAGTGGCTAGCCCAAGCCACTGACAGACGGGGCCCCTGGGCCACGGTGGCCCGCGTGTGTGCGCGCGTGGCAACCCAGGCCACTGGCAGGTGGGCCACGGACGCTCGCGTGGCAAGCGAAAAAGTGGGCGGATTTAATCCGCGGAGGCGAGGGCTCGACCCCTCGACCTCGGGCGCGCGTGCGTGTGCTGCTGCCACTGCGGTGGCGAACGAATCTTGTCAGTAACGGAGGCGCAGGGAGGATAAGTTTCAGATACGCGTTAACTGAATTTTTTCAGTTAACTGAACCTGAACCTTGGCCGCGCTTCGATCGCTCGCCGGCGATGATCGGCTGCAGCTCGTGGTTGCTACTGCCGTGGACGCGTGCGTGGTGCGTGTGGTAGGGTGGTGTGCGTGCATGCAGAGAGAGAGGAGGGCGGAGGGCACGGTGATGCTCACCTCGAGGGACAGAAGGAGAAGGCGAGCTCGGAGAGGATGGCCGGCGACGGAGAGGACGGCGGCGGCGATCCAGGCCTTCCCGGCCACGGCGGCGGTGTCGAAGAGGGAGAGGGAGGTACGGGGGTTCGATTCCTGTGCCTACCCTGCTCGGTGGGAGGCCAGATCGACGGCGATCATCGGATGTTCAGAGAGGGTGGCGCGGTGGTGGAAAATTTCAGAGAGATGCAGATGCAGAGGGAGGAGAAGTGGCGACGGCGGCACGAGGGAAAAAGGTGGAGGCTAGGGCAGAGGCGAGGAGGAACCCTAGGGCTAGGGTCAGCTTAATAGGAGGGGTCGAGGAGCTGCTGGCCGTCTGCTGCTCGCGGATGTCGACGTGGGCAGCGGCAGATGCTGCCGTACAGGTTGAAGAAGGAGCGAAGGGGTACCAGGCCAGCTGGTGGGCTGGGCCTGGCTGGCCTGCCCCTCTCTCTGCGCTTTTTTCCTTTTTTTTCTTTTGCTGTTTCTTTTTTTTTTGCTGAAAAGAAAAAGGAAGAGAAAGATAGGTTTTGGGGTTTAGAAAATTAGGAAAATAAATTTGTATAGATTAGTTAATGCAACAGCAACAATTTGTAACATTTAGTTTTCAAATATTTCAAATTAGTTGCTGTTTGTAATTGAATTTGAATAAAAAATTTGAATTAAGTGAATTATTAAAATGAACCATTTGATAGTTTAAACTTTAAAGTTTAATGGAAACAATTGATGTTTTGATTGAACTTTTTATTTGGAAAATTGTAACAGAGCAAGTATGAAACAAAACATTTGAATATTGTTTGAATTTCAAATGGGAAAACAAAGGAAAACAAATGGAAAACAAATGCAATGATTAAGATGCCATGATGCAAAAGATAAAATAACAAGAAGCAAACATTCTAAAGGTGATTTTCATACTTGGGATGTTACAAAACGCCCCCCCTTGAAGGAATCGCGCCCCGAGATCCTACTGAGAAGAGAAAATGTCCGGATACTTCTTGCGAAGATCCTCTTCGGTCTCCCACGTTGCCTCTTTATCGGAATGATGGGACCACTGCACTTTCAAGAACTTGGTGCTCTTGTTGCGAGTCTTACGCTCGGTCTCATCGAGAATACGAACAAGGTGCTCCTCATAAGATAGATCTTCTTGCAGTTCAATGGAATCATGATCAACTGCACGATCTGGATCTTTGAAACACCTCTTGAGCTGTGACACGTGAAACACATCGTGCACCTTGGATAGTTTTTCTGGAAGTTCAAGACGATAGGCATTTTCCGCACGCCTTGAGAGAATGTTGAAAGGGCCAATGTATCTTGGTGCAAGCTTTCCTTTGACACCAAAACGATGAGTGCCTCTGAGGGGAGTTACACGGAGATATGCTTTGTCACCAGGTGCATAGATCATATCCCTGTGCTTGCTGTCATAGTAGCTTTTCTGACGATACTGAGCAATCTTGAGATTGTCACGAATGATGCGAACTTTCTCTTCGGCTTCCTTAACAATGTCAGGGCCTAAGAGTGAACGTTCACCAGCTCCAGACCAATTGATTGGACTCCTGCATCTGCGGCCATAGAGAGCTTCAAATGGTGCCATGCCTAGGCTTGCCTGGTAGCTGTTGTTGTAGGAGAATTCAGCATATGGAAGACATTCCTCCCATTTCATGCCAAAGGAGAGACCACATGCTCTGAGCATATCCTCGAGAATCTGATTGACTCTTTCGACTTGCCCTTGAGACTGAGGGTGATAGGCTGTGCTGAACAGAAGTTTGGTGCCCAATGCTTCTTGAAAGCTTTTCCAGAAATGAGAAGTGAATATGCTTCCACGGTCTGAGCTTATTTCCAATGGAACACCATGAAGAGGAACAATCTTTGCGGTGTAGAGCTCTGCTAACTGGCTAGCTGAGATTGTTTCTTTGACAGCAAAGAAGTGAGCTACTTTAGTGAGACGATCAATGACAACGAAGATTGCATCGTTGCCCCTCTTGGACTTTGGAAAACCAGTGACGAAGTCCATTTCAATCATGTCCCACTTCCACTCAGGGATTTTCAGAGGTTGTAGAAGACCGGCTGTTTTCTGATGAACTGCCTTAACACGTTGACAAACGTCGCATTTAGAAACGTATTGAGCAATTTCACGTTTCATGCCAGGCCACCAATACAGTGTCTTGAGATCCTGGTACATCTTTGTACTTCCAGGGTGTATGGAGAGAGGAGTTTCATGAGCCTCCTTGAGAATGACATCTTTGAGACTTTGAATTTGAGGAACCGCTATGCGTCCTTCGAAGAACACAGTTCCCTTGTCATCAATTGAGAAGGACTTAAATTTCTCCTTGCCTTCTTTGATGTGTTCTACCATCTTCTTGATTTCAGCATCACGAAGTTGTTCAGAACGAATCTTGTCCTCGAGAGTTGGGCTGGCTGTCAAGTTCGCAAGATAACCTTGAGGAACAAGACCAAGGTTGAGCTTCTGGAATTCTTCATGAAGAGGAGGTTGGCTTTCCATGATCATGAGATTATTGCAATACGACTTGCGACTGAGAGCATCGGCCATAACATTAGCCTTGCCTGGAGTGTAAGAAATGGTGAGATCAAAGTCTTTAATCTTTTCAATCCATCTCCTTTGCCTGAGGTTTAGATCTGGTTGAGTGAAGATGTATTTCAGACTCTTATGATCGGAAAAGATTTCAGTGCGATTACCCAGTAAGTATTGCCTCCATTTCTTGAGGGCAAACACAACTGCTGCAAGTTCAAGGTCATGTGTGGGATAATTGAGCTCATGTGCGTTCAACTGACGTGAAGCATAAGCCACAACTTGACGTTCTTGCATAAGAACTGCACCTAGACCTTGGAGAGAAGCATCACAGAATATCTGGAAAGGTTTGGTAGGATCTGGGCCAACCAGAACTGGTGTAGAAGTGAGTTTAGTCTTCAGAAGATTGAAACTTTCATCACATTGTGGAGACCAAACGAACTTCTTGTCCTTCTTTGTGAGATCAGTGAGAGGTTTGGCAATCTTGGAAAAGTTTTGGACGAAACGACGGCAATAGCTAGCCAAGCCAAGAAAACTTCTTACTTGCTTTACCGTCTTAGGAGGTTTCCAATCAACAATTGCTTTAACATTTTCTGGATCAATGGCTATGCCCTTGGCGGAGATGACATGACCAAGGTAAGCAACTTCTGGGATCCAGAACTCACATTTGGAGAACTTGGCATATAGATGATGCTCGCGAAGTTTCATGAGAGTGAGACGAAGATGTTCTTCATGCTCTTCCTCAGATTTGGAGTAGACAAGAATGTCATCAAGATATACCACAACGAACTTGTCGAGGTATTCATGGAAGACAGAATTCATGAGTCGAGAGAATGTCGCCGGTGCATTGGTGAGACCAAAGGACATGACGCTGAATTCATATAGACCGTAGCGAGTGGTGAAAGCTGTCTTTGGAATATCCTCTTTTCTGATCTTTATCTGATGGTAACCCATTCTCAAGTCCAACTTTGAGAATATTGTGGCTCCAGCAAGTTGATCAAAAAGATCATCGATACGAGGAATTGGATACTTGTTTTTGATGGTTTTCTCGTTAAGAGGACGATAGTCAACAACGAGTCTCTTTGTGTGATCCTTCTTCGCAACGAACAGAGTTGGGCAACCCCAAGCCGAGGAACTAGGTTGAATGTAACATTTTTCCATGTACCTATCGATTTGCTCCTTTAACAGTTTCAGTTCAGGATGAGCTATCTTGTATGGATGCTTAGAGATTGGAGCAGTACCTGGTTCAAGCTCGATCACGAACTCAACTGCTCTGTCCGGAGGCATCCCTGGCAACTCTTCTGGAAAGACGTCAGGGAATTCACAAACCACCGGAACATTCTCAATTGAAGGAAGAGGTTTTGCATCGAGGGTGCATAGCTGAACAGAACTTGATTCATTTGGAGAATAGACTATCTGGCCAGAAGGGTGGAACAGAGTTATTGACTTTTGAGCACAGTCAATTTTAGCTTTATTGGCCTTCAACCAATCCATACCAAGAATGACATCAATGTCAGAATTTCCCAGCAACATGAGGGAAGCAAGGAGTATGTGGCCTCCAATTAGGATTTGGTTGTCCTTACTTATCTTGAAAGTCAACATTTGAGATCCCGGTGAGTGAACAGTGATTTGATTGCTTAGTGGAACCACAGTTAGGTTGTTTGTTGTGGCAAAGATTTTTGACACAAAAGAATGCGATGCTCCGGTATCAAACAACACTTTAGCTGGAAAAGAGTTTACGGGTAATATACCGAGAACGACGTCAGGAGCTTCCTCAGCTTTGTCGATCTTGACATGATTCACCCTTGCGGTCCTCCCGACAGGCCTGTTGTTGGAGTTGAAGGCTTTAGGCAGGGGGAGCACGCACCATTGCCTGGTTGCTGTTGGGACGAGGTGGTGGTGGAGGTAGCTGCCTCTACGTGCACTTGTCAGCGTAGTGCCCCGTCTGCTTGCACTTGTAGCAAGTGACGACACGAGGAGGCCCTGGCCTTGGTTGCCCCATCGAAGCCCTCTGATCATGCATCTGAACAGGGTTGGGTGGGCGGGGAGCGGAGCCTGGAGAAGCTTGGGCATATGGAGCCCGAGTGACAGCACCATTTGGTACCCAGATGCGGCGCTTTTGCGGAGGGGTGGTCATGTTGGAGGAGGAACCACCCTCACGCGAGTGCTTGCGAGACTCCTGAACGCCTTGCGCGCATTTTCCTCATTGAGCGCGGTGTTAACGAGCTCCTCGAAGTTGTTGGCCTTGATATTGGTGAGGGCGTACTTGAGTTCCGGGTTAAAACCTCTGCGGAACCTTGCCATCTTCTTAGCCTCAGTGGACACCTCATCACCAGCGTAACGAGCGAGGCGATTGAACTCACTCTGATAGCCAATGACGTCCAGCTTGCCCTGCTTGAGAGAGCAAAACTCTTCACGCATCCTTTCCATGAGACCATCTGGAATGTGGTGCTTCAGGAAAGCTTCCTTGAAACAACCCCAGGCTGATTGGATAGCCAGCTCTCATGGTCTGGTAGTTTTCCCACCAAGTAGCTGCCTGACCCTTCAGGAGATAGGAGGCATACTTGACCTTGTCTTCCTCAGCAACGTGAGCAATCTCCAGAGCCTTAGTTATCTCACGGATCCAGTCATCAGCATCCAGAGGCTCGCGTGTTGCCACGAAAGCTCTCGGGCCCAGACTGAGAAACTCCTTGATACTGACTCGTGGATCATTCTGGTTGTTGTGCTGGTTAGTCTGGAACTGGGCCATCTGCGTCATGACTTGGTTCATCTGAGTCAACAACTCCGTGATTGGCGGTGGCTCAGGCGGGGTGTTCCTTGTTGGCGGCATCCTGAATGGAAATGCATTTTAGCACCACAACAGAAAAGGGTAGACTTGGCAACCGAAAGAGAGATTATTCCGACGCATGAATAGATAACCAACAGGTACATCATCACATGTTCAAATACATCAGAATATCCAACACACCACAAATGGTTCGAATGCCAAAGGATAACTAAACATAGCTAAGAACGGATACATCGGTACTCCCATGCTCATCACGCAGGACGGCGACTAGGAGTACGGCGAGAGGTACGGTGAGGAGGACGCCCACGAAAGTAAGTAGAACGACGATCCACATAGATCTGACGTGGTCTGAGCCTGACTCTCGGTGTGGTGAAGTACATAGCATCGGCTCCCTGTGCTCCAAAGCGTGGAATCCCAGTGTAACCAGCACCGAGGTTAAGGAGTGGACCTCTGATCGGCTCGTAACCTCCAGCATCTGGCAGACGACGACCAACTGGCTGATCGAAACGTGCAAAGCGCTCGTCTCCGACAAAGTCTATGGTGTAAGTCGCCAGACGAGTCAAAGCAAGGTAGAGCTGCTCTCTGACTGAAGCCAACTCCTGAGATAGTGTGCTGGCAACTGCGTCACTGTGCCTGACAAACTGAGCAGTGGTGTGCAGCCTGGAGTTATCATGCTCATAAACATCCAAGTTGTCGTAGAGAGTGAAATGAGCTCCCTCCGAAGTGATGTAACCACGGGGGATGTGGCGATAGATGGAATCGTCAAACCCCCAGTAGTTAGCACGAAGGACGGTGAGACTCACATAAGCTGCCTGCTGCACGGCCATATCCACTGTGGAACCTACTGCCTCGTAGCGGTGGACTACACTCATGCCATCATCTGACAGGATGTAGACGATAGCCTGGTAGTAGGTCTGGTCAAACTCTCGCTGCTGCTCGTAGACCTGGTACTCTGGTGCCCAACGGAACCCCAGATAAGTGACCATGTCTCTCAGCATCTCCGGATAACCGGCGGTGCTCTCACAACGAGTCATCCGAACCACCTGCGGGTAGAACCTGAGATCCATCTGCAGATGATCGGGGAAATTTTGATTAGACGCCGGTAGAAGAACTGAAGTGGAAAGCAACAACAAGGTTTCAACGGACGAAAAGGATGTTGAGAAGAACAGGATATCGAAGCAACATCGGGAAACACGAGACCCAAAACACTCCTGAGGTACTACGGAAAACCCATCCGGGCTTCTAAAGGATCAATATCTACTGCTTAAGGAATAGAGGATCTGCTTCCGGGGCTTACACACCTCCGTTCTCAATCGTGAGTAGGCAACATGATAAATCATGTCACAACCACCTCCATTCCTATGGTCTAGTAGATATAACTATCCTAGAGAAACCAGGATACGTGAAATCCTAACTTGAAAGTTTAGATGAGAAGGGAAAACAACGTTGCACTTCCTTACCAGAAAAGGGAGGGTGGGTGGGGAAAGAAATAAAAGGGCAGAATTCCTACTCTCACGTTTCATTTTTTTCCCTATATAGCTACAAAATAGTTTCTAGACTCAACTGCGACCAGTAAAAGGGATCCTACAGGCAGACAGGCTCTGATACCATTTGTCGCACCCAGACTTCTAGAGGATACTCACAGTCCGCTGAATAGTAGAACAGATGGCTTACGGGGCATACCGGCACCCGCATCTCAATATGAGCAGGCCAACACGTAAACGTGTGACAACCATTCTCTACTATCCATCGTCTGCGCAAACCATCCCATAGAAATCAGGACACTTCCGTTGACGTACTTCATAACATACACACATGGTACGTCAACGACATTAGAACAACTGATATCACAACATATCTCTAAGATGCAAAAGATTGAAATAAGTTGCAAATAGCTCTCACTAGAGCAGAGATAGCAAATACAATCATCCAGAGGACACATGTCCCAACATATCATCATTACAACACAGCGGAAGCATCCAAAGTGTCTGAGTACAGACAAGATCCAAATAGGCCTAAGAGGCCGGAAACGAAAAAACGGAGCCCATCCACGATGTCTCGGATCCTGCCCGGGTCCCCTATCTACTCGTCAGCAGCCTCGTCATACTCCACGTAGTAGCCACCATGGGGATCCTCGGAAACATAGTCTGCGGAAACCACAGCCCCAAAGGGGTCAGTACATAAACGTACTGGCAAGCAAGACTCACAATTCACCAAAGTGTACCCGTCAACACCAAGCACAGATGCTTTGGGTTCAACGGAAGAAGGGGTGATACAAAAGATGCGGTAGCGGGCTGCACTAAACAACTACAGATGCATACTACAACTTCCGGCTAACAGAAAGGGAGATAAGATAGCGTATCGTAACCAACTATAACTAACCACCAAACAAACCCATCCTGGATCTCGCCCCTTATCCAAAGAAGCAATCCGAGGATAACTCACACAGTTGGATTAATGATGGTTCAAGTTATTGTGTCAATAAGACAATTACTAGTCAAGTTATCATTAGTTAGGTGTAAGTTGTTCTGAGTACTTGTTAGCCAGTACTTTCACCAAGTCAACCATAACCGCGGAAAACACGGTTCTCGAGAAGATTTACCCTGCAGGGGTGCTCCAATTTGGCCGTACACGTAAGAATAACCCGCCAGATGGAATGCCTCCCACCAAGCGGGGCACTCAACACAACTCAACTCTTCTTCGCATCAAGCCCAAAGAACCCCGTGCAATTGAGCGCACGGCTAATCAAGCCCCACGAAGAAAAGGGGACCCTCATAGCACTCTAAGAACGTGTCTCCCTAAATGCCGACTACAAAAGTTCCACCCTGGCCTGGGTTCGCAAAATACATATGCATGCGGCAAATGGAAAACCCGAACTAAATGAGGCGATTTGGACGAGATGCGGATCGAATCAAATTGAGGGGGGCGCCCATACACGCTTCCCACATGCGGATAGTGCGCTCATCATGGATCAGTAGACAAGACCCTTTTCCTAATTAGGGTCGACACTAGCAGGCCTCAAAACCACGTCGGGCCTCCTGCCGGTGCCTTATCAGCAAATTTATTATTAACCATAACATTAACAAGATTGTTGTTTAAACATCGAGCCCCAGAACATAATAGAAATATGGTAACAGAAAGTAATGGGTAACAGACTCGAGCAAAAACAACCCTAAGCATGCTAGTAAGACACAGGCAACAAGCAATGGAGTTTTAGGTGTGGAGGTGAGGCTATATCAGGGTTAAAGGATAACATGTGATAGGTTCGTAACAGAAGCAACGATTCATAGGCTAGCAGAATAGACAACGGAAAGTATCGGTATCCAATGTTGAAAGGAACACAATGGTTCATGTGAGTGAATACTTGCCTGCAAACTCAGCAGCCTGGTACTGAGCTAGATCCTTAGAAGGGGTGTCGTAAAGCTCGTCTGTCTCAACGTCGTCGTCTATTCGAGAAGAAGAAAACAAACAACGCAAAGAGACAAACAATCAATAACATGGCATAATGCACAATCATTGGATGATGCATGACCATTTAATTGATGCATCAAAAATAAACTAGTTGACATGGTAACATAACATAATTAAATGGACCCACATGCAATTTGAGTTGCATATGAAAAGCCCATGAATTAGGGTTGGGTTAAATGATCTACAACTAAACAACATGTGAAATTGGATTAGCATGATGTATGGATGAGGAAAATAGAAAATAACAACAATAGAAACAATTTTGAAATAAGGTTTACCAAGTTTGGAATTTTATTTATTAAGTTATGAAATTTTGGTTTCTTAAAGGTGTTACCCAAGTAGTTGTGGTTTTCACCAATTTAAATTGTCCAAAATAGGTAACAAAGTTCATATTTGGAAAGTACACAAAATTTTAGGTGGAATACATATTTCATTTGTTGAAAAAGGATTAAAAATAAATTACTTATGAATTAAACAAGTTTAAACAAGATTTAAATGAATTTAATTCAAGTATGAATTTATTTGAATTTTTTATTTGCTCAAAACATTAAACCAAATTCATATTTGAAAAGTTTCTACTTTTCTAGTTTGAATACATATTTTATAAGTTCAAAAATAATTTAATTTGAGCAAGTTATGAATTTAGCAATTTTAAATGATTTAAACAAGGTTTAAATTATTTAACCAATTTTAATTATTCAAAACAGAAAATAAAGTTTATATTTGAAAAGGTGGTTCAATTTAGCATGGAAAACATATTTTATTTGTGTTATTTGAATTAAGTTTGAATTAGTTATGAAATTAACCAAATTTAAAAAAGGAGTTGTTTGAATTTGGATTTTGAAACAATTTGAAATGTTCAAAACAGAAAACAAATGATTTAAATAGGTAGAGAATTTAATTTGGTTCAGTACACGTATTTTATTTATTTTATTTGGAGTTGAATTTTTAAAGTTATTGGTATTTTTAAACCAGGGACTAATCTGCAATTCGCAGGGACTTATTTTAAAGAAAAACTGGGCAGAAAATGTTTTTACACCTCGCAGTGGCTAGCCCAAGCCACTGACAGAGGGGCCCCTGGGCCACGGTGGCCCGCGTGTGTGCGCGCGTGGCAACCCAGGCCACTGGCAGGTGGGCCACGGACGCTCGTGTGGCAAGCGAAAAAGTGGGCGGATTTAATCCGCGGAGGCGAGGGCTCGACCCCTCGACCTCGGGCGCGCGTGCGTGTGCTGCTGCCACTGCGGTGGCGAACGAATCTTGTCAGTAACGGAGGCGCAGGGAGGATAAGTTTCAGATACGCGTTAACTGAATTTTTTCAGTTAACTGAACCTGAACCTTGGCCGCGCTTCGATCGCTCGCCGGCGATGATCGGCTGCAGCTCGCGGTTTCTACTGCCGTGGACGCGTGCGTGGTGCGTGTGGTAGGGTGGTGTGCGTGCGTGCAGAGAGAGAGGAGGGCGGAGGGCACGGTGATGCTCACCTCGAGGGACAGAAGGAGAAGGCGAGCTCGGAGAGGATGGCCGGCGACGGAGAGGACGGCGGCGGCGATCCAGGCCTTCCCGGCCACGGCGGCGGTGTCGAAGAGGGAGAGGGAGGTACGGGGGTTCGATTCCTGTGCCTACCCTGCTCGGTGGGAGGCCAGATCGACGGCGATCATCGGATGTTCAGAGAGGGTGGCGCGGTGGTGGAAAATTTCAGAGAGATGCAGATGCAGAGGGAGGAGAAGTGGCGACGGCGGCACGAGGGGAAAAGGTGGAGGCTAGGGCAGAGGCGAGGAGGAACCCTAGGGCTAGGGTCAGCTTAATAGGAGGGGTCGAGGAGCTGCTGGCCGTCTGCTGCTCGCGGATGTCGACGTGGGCAGCGGCAGATGCTGCCGTACAGGTTGAAGAAGGGGCGAAGGGGTACCAGGCCGGCTGGTGGGCTGGGCCTGGCTGGCCTGCCCCTCTCTCTGCGCTTTTTCCTTTTTCTCTTTTGCTGTTTTTTTTTGCTGAAAAGAAAAAGGAAGAGAAAGATAGGTTTTGAGGTTTAGAAAATTAGGAAAAAAACTTGTATAGATTAGTTAATGCAACAGCAACAATTTGTAACATTTAGTTTTCAAATATTTCAAATTAGTTGCTGTTTGTAATTGAATTTGAATAAAATTTTTGAATTAAGTGAATTATTAAAATGAACCATTTGATAGTTTAAACTTTAAAGTTTAATGGAAACAATTGATGTTTTGATTGAACTTTTTATTTGTAAAATTGTAACAGAGCAAGTATGAAACAAAACATTTGAATATTGTTTGAATTTCAAATGGGAAAACAAAGGAAAACAAATGGAAAACAAATGCAATGATTAAGATGCCATGATGCAAAACATAAAATTCAAGAAGCAAACATTCTAAAGGTGATTTTCATACTTGGGATGTTACACCATGGATGCAGGTCAGCGAGTTGCAGTGGCTCGGTGGTCGGAGCAGACCATGGAGGTGCGGTGGTGCAGCCAGAAGCAAGGGAGCCATGGAGCACAGAGCTGGAGAATTAAGCCGACGTCTCGGTAATGATGCACGGAGATGGCGAATCATGGTTGCCGCAGCAAGGGACATATACTTTGCGCTGTGGTGGCCGTACAGAGCATGTGGATGCCGGAGACGGGATGGGGCGGAGCAGGATGGCTAACGAAGATGGACGGGCGCGGTGCAGGGTGTCCTCGTCAGTACGTGAGAGCTTGATCTGTCCAACCAGCGCGCGGGCGAGATTGAGTATTTGGGGAAAAATTTTGACAACTAGTTTTGGCTTGGGTTAACGGTCAATTTTGGCTTACAAAGGGGATGTCACCAGGCTCATCTCAAATGAAGAAATGACCTGAACGAAGGCGTGTCTCGTCGAAACGAGCAATTTTGATTTTTAGATCATCTCAATCCGAGGTCGTGTGCAAAATGAAGAGCCAAAATACTGCTTCCAGCAGCGCCAACTTGTGATCATTGGAGTCGGATTATCCGCCCATTCAAGTGTCTCCTGGAATTTTGGCTAAGAAATAGAGACGTGGCACGCAGAAGTACCCAGAGATTTAGCCCGAAAACTGGATTATTCCGCCCTCACGGAAATTCTGTTAAGGAAAAAGAGGCACGGTACACAGAAGTCTTTCATATTTTGTACATGTTTTATTTCGTTTTCTGGGTGATCTTATGGACTAACCTATTAACAAAATGGCCACGGCCAATTTCTGTTTTCTCTTGTTTTTTATGTTTCAGAAAAGTTCTGAAAAAATAGTCACCAAAAGTCCTCAATATTCACGGAGGTCATTTTTTACCCGAAACGAGGACGGATTCGAAAGGAGAGTCGGAGGGGATCCAGTGGGCCACCAGAGAGGTGTCAGGCACCCCCTAGGCCGCCCCTGGTGGTCCCCTCGTGGCCCTGGCCACCGTCTCCCGTCGCCTCTTCGCCTATAAATTCACTTGAACCCCAAAAATATCGGGACGGAGAATTTTTCCAGAAAAACATACAGAGACGCCGTCACCTAGAGAGTCCAATCTAGGGCTTCTGGAGTCCTGCTCTGGCACCCTGCCGGAGAGGGGGGGTCGTCAACAGAGGCATCTACATCGCCATAATTGCCTCTGAACTGATGTGTGAGTAGTTCATCCCGGAACTACGGGTCCACAGTAGTAGCTAGATGGTTTTTTCTCCTCCTTATGCCACCATGTTTAGATCTTGTGAGCTTCCCTATACGATCAAGATCACCATTATTTAGTTTCTATATGTTTTGTTTGCTGAGATCCGATGAAATATGAGATTATGTTTATTTTGTTCATGTCATATCGAGTTGCATCACTTATATCTTTAGAGAGTTTTAATCTTGTCTTGCAATGTTCTCCGGTGTGTATGATTTCCTTAGCCAAGTTATTGTATGCACCTCCAAGAGGGGGTTTACATGCAAGATAGTGGGTTCATGCCTCCTTTACATATATACTCGAGTGAGAGTAACGTGACGGGTCGAGGATGTGTCGTTGTCACTAGGGAGAAAACAACGATATTATTGTCTACGGATGAGGATTATTGCTTACATTGCATATTGTTCTTAGTGCATCTGTCTCTTGCACACAAGCAATCACTTCGTTACTACAACTTAATACCAAAGAGATTTGCTGGATTGTTGTCTCAAGGTGGAATTTTAGTAATAGATGTTGTCAGATGACATCCTATTTATCTTGATGTAATGCCTACAATGTTAGAACCCATGCACTATATTTCGTCATAATAGTATTGTTATATGTTCATGATTTATCAATTGTCCATGTTTACCCATCATGTTTATTGTTCTTATAAGAGACACCACTAGTGAAATTATGGCCCCTGTCCTATTTTCCTCATTGATTACAACCTCGTTTACTTACTTTTCATCATCACTTTCTCTATGTTCCGTTTTCATTTAATATTCTCTAACCATTCAATAGAATTAATTTTATAGTTTTCAGCAACACAAGAAGATTGAAAACCGTCTTGGAAAGTTGGGAGCAAGAGAAGATTTGTGTTTGTGTGCAGGACCACGCTTGTTGAAGCGCCGGACAACAAACAACCTATTGAGAGACTTCAAAGTCCTACTGCATTGATCACCCCGGTTCCTTAACGGGGGAAATTCGCTGCTGACGACATCATACCTTCCTCTTGGGGTTTCCCAATGGGTGTGTGATCACGCCAACAAGCACATAATTTCTGGCGCCGTTGCCGGGTGAAAGAACATTTCTTGATCCCTAGTGTTGTGTGTGTTAGATAACAACACTAGTGATGTTTAACATCATGTTGGGTGGTGCAGGTTTTACAGATAAAATCATACAAGCTGGTGCCACCAAAAAGATAATAGAAAAGCCCTCTATCCAGGCCGGAATATTGGGGCCGGATAGTCCATGGTCAAGTTTTCCAGGTCAAAATATTGGCTAAGGACCAGTGTGAAACCCTCTCTCGAAAGGCTGGAATATTTCCCCGGACTATTTGTCCAAGGCCGAATATTCCGGTGTCCCGTTCCCAGTCGAGAAATCGGCTAAGAACCTAGTGGTTCGCTCGCAGAAGTTCCGGGGCCAGATATTCCGGGTTGGAAATTACAGGCTAAAAAATTTCTAAGGGCCTGGGTGGTTCACTAGTAGAACCCACCCCGGAATATTGGGCCGAAATATTGCTTCTTGGCCGGATATTCCGGTGTGGATTTTCCTAGGACACAATTTCGACTAAGGATCTGGGTGATTCTCTCACAAAACTAACCCGGAAATTTCCACCCAGAATATTGGCAGGAGGCGGATATTCCAGGGTGCTTTTTGAAGATCGCAGAAATGGCTAAGGAGTCAAGTGGTTTGCTCACAGAAGTGACCCAGAAATTTGGGCCGGAATATTTGGCAGGAAGCCGGATATTCTGGGGGGCGGGCGAATACTCCACCCTCAACTTAGCCCGAATATTTAGGCCCCCAAATCAAGTCAAACGGCTACATTTTGAGGAGGGCTATAAATACCCCCTCCTTTCTCCTAGCTCAAGCTAGCTCGTCCAGCATTGAAGCCACCATTAATTGAGCTCACCAACCCTTGAGATCTCCAAGTCCCTCCACCCAAACTCGTTGATCTTAGGAGGATTGAAGGATAAGGCCCCGATCTACAACTTCATCAAGCCGTTCTTCATTTCCCCCTCGTTCACCTGAGTTATTTGTGTCTAGGGTTTCCTTGTGGAAAACCTAGATTCCATTGTTACTCACTTGTTGTTTGTAGCAGATTCTTGGTTTCTTGAAGCCCCCAATTCGGTTGTGGGTGTGTGCCTCAAGCTCATTGTAAAGTCTCTGGTTTCCACCTCGAAAGATTCCATAGTGGAAGGAGAACTAGGCCTTTGTGGCGAGGTTCATCAGAGAATAGGGTGAGGACTTTGTGGTGTTTAGTAGGTCTTCTGGAAAAACTCACACCCCTCTAACGAGACATACTCCCCTCAAAAGGAGTAACTTGGGAATACATGCTTGTCTTCGTGTGCTTCCTCTATCAGTTCCTTCTATCCTTTACCTTTACTTTGTGTTTGTCTCTTGCTTAGTGTAGCCCTTGTCATATAGGTAAATTTACCATAGTTGCATATCTAGAGAATTTACCTTTGTGTCAATCCTAAATCGAAAAATTATTAAAATTTGGAGGTAGCACCTATTCTCACCCCCGCTCTAGGTTCCCACACAATCCGTTTAGTTGGTATCAGAGCCTCGGCTTTTATTTTGGGATTCACCGCCTAAGAGAAGTATGGCCACCGAAGAGGGAACCACCATGCCCACGGCTCCGGCCACCATGGATGATCTCAAGAAGTTGCAAGCTTCCTTGACCTCCTCCATGGCGACCCAAATGCAAGGGTTGCATGAAATGATTGGGCAACTCATGAAAGGAAATGGCACGACTTCTCCCTCATCAGCGTCATCGAAAGAATCTGTTCTGGGGGACAAAGGTAAGGAGGAAGAGTGTGAAACAACTAAAATTCAAAATTCATCACCTAAGAACCCTTCACATTCTAAGGGAGAGGATGGGAAGGAAGATTACCATAAGGTTCCCAGTTGGTACTCTCCCTACCCTCCTATCCCACCCTCATATAAACAATAGAGGTGGCCCACCTAAAATTGATGCACATTCCATTGGCCAAAAGCAATATTTCATGAAAACTCACTTGAACTCTTTTTGTATTGAGCTATGGAGAATCATTGAAGATGCATACAAGCCCGTTCATCCAAAGAACTTGACAAGAAGCGAAGTGGTTGATCGTCAACTCAACTTTGTGGCTTTGCACATGATCCAACAAGCCACGAGTGAGAAGATCATGACACGCATTCAACAATTCTCCACTGCCCAAGAAACATGGGATGCTCTTGTCTCCATGTTTGAGGGAAATCAAAGCATGAAGAGGAATATGTTTGATGACTTGCGCAATGAGGCCGAAGGGTTCTATATCAATGATGGTGAAAGCCATGACGACATGTATCAAAGACTCAAGACCCTTGCTACCGCCTTTAGTGGTCTTGTTGACACTTATGTTGATGATGCTTGGAATAAGAGGAAGTATGTGAGTGACCTCATGCCATTTGAGCCAGTTGACTTGAAGAGCCTTCAAGGAAGACATAACTACCATCTCATGACTTGAAATGAGGTTATGCAAGAGATGTTTTCCTTTCAAGTTCAAACAAAGTTTGCTCACGACTCTCGTGCTCATGCTATTGGAGTGTACAAAGGGTACTTTGTTGTTTTGAAGTCCAAAGTTGTGACAAAGGTTGTGGACAATGAAGAATAGGTTGAATCGGAAGGAGAATTGTCCCCTCTAAAGGCCAAAGAGTATGATCTGGTGCTTAAGGACTATATTTCTCTTGCCGCCCAAAAGTTTTGGAGGAACCCACCCAAGTCCAAGGCATATGTTGAGGAAAAGACCAAGTCAAGTTATGTCAAGGAAGGGGCTAAAAAGACAAGGTCGTGTTTCAATTGTCAAGACAAGTTTCACTTTTGCCGAGTGCCCTTTCACGAATAGAGAAGCTCATGGAGGAAGGCTTGTTCTCAAGGATAAGACAAAGTTCCCTCGCAAGAAGCCCTTATTTATGAAGAACTCCTCCAACAAGAAGCCAACTTCAAGGATTGTGTCAGTGACTCAATAAGAGTATGCATCCGGTGATGATGAAGAAGAAGAAACCAAAAGTGAAGTGGCCGCTATTTCTATTGCATAATCATAATCTCCATCTATCTTTGAATCCACTAATGACAATCTTCCTCACCATAACGCAAAGTGCTTCATGGCCAAGGCCACCGAGGTATCATCTTCTTCCATCCCTAAGACTCAAAATGTAAACAAAGACCTTTCTAGTTTTAGTGTAGAAGATGAAATTGCCTCTTTGGATAACTTTATGACTAACTTGCGAGGTGAGACCAAAAATAACTTTGAGATTCTCATGACCCAGTTGGGAGATCCTCAAGAGCTTCTTGAGAAGGAAGGTTAAGGTGAGAGGGAGGATGCTCTTGGAATTGCATCTCTCACTAACACTCTTGAGGAAGAGCATGAGATTCGAGTCTCTATTGAGGAGAAACTTGAGACTATTGAGGAGTCACATAATGAATTAATGTCTAAACTCACTAAGGAATGTGGCTATGCTATTGCTAAATATAAATTGGCTAAAAAAAGGTTGAGGTTGGTGTTGGTCGTGATAAACGATACGTCTCAAACGTATCTATAATCTTTTATTATCCATGTTGTTATTATATCAATTGCCACATGTTTTTGTTTACACTTCATAGCATTTGTATGCATTTTCTGCGACTAAACTATTAAATAGATGCCACGGTGACAGTTCATGTTTTCTGCTGTTTTTCTTTTCAGAAAAGCTAGTCGCAAAATATTCTCGAAATTGGACGAAAATTAGCGTACGCACATAATACACCAGAAGAGTCCAGAAGCCCAAAGGGGAGGAGCAGCCGACCCAGAAGGTGTCCATGCCACACCAGGGTGCGGCCCACCCCTGGTCAGTGCCCTCTTGTGGCGTGGGCCCCTCGGGTGGCCACCGACGTCGCCCTTTCGCCTATATATTCCTTCTGCCCCAAAAAACCTAAATACCAGATCGATATTCCACGAAACATCCAGACGCCTACGCCGCCGTCAACCCTAGTTTGGGAGGGTTCTAAAGCTCTTCCCGGCACCCTGTCGGAGAGGGGAATCATCACTAGAGGGATCTACACTGCCATGCCTGCCTCTGGAGTGATGCGTGAGTAGTTCATCCTTGGACTACGGGTCCATAGTTGTAGCTAGATGGTAGTCTCTCCACTTTGTGCTATCATGTTTAGATCTTGTGAGCTTCCCCTACATGATCAAGATCATCGTTATGTAATGCTACATGTTGTGTTTGCTGGGATCCGATGAATATTGATACTGTGAGAAAGTTGTTTATATATCCATGTGCCTATGTTGTTTATATCTTGCATGCTCTCCGTTGCTAGTAGATGCTTTGGCCAAGTAGATGTTTGTGACTCCAAGAGGGAGTATTTATGCTCGATAGTGGGTCATTGCCTCTAGAAATCAGCGTTCGAGTGACAGAAACTTGCACGGTTGTGGATGTTCTGTTGCCACTAGGGATAAAATAATGATGCTTAATGTACGTGTCTTTTGCATTGTTTACATTACACACAATACTTCATGAAATAATCTGTTGTTTGCAACTTAATACTGGAAGTGATGCGGATGCTGACCCGAAGGTGGATTATTTAGGCATAGATGCGCTGGATAGCAAATCTATATACTTTGTTGTAATGCCCTGTTAAATCTCATAGTGAACATCTTATCATATATTGCATTGTCATGCCCTCATTATTTGTCAATTACCTAGTTGTAATTTGTTTGCCCAACATGCTAGAAATATTTATGGAGAGACACCACTAGTGAACTGCGGACCTCGGTCCATTTTCCTCATATTGTTAAACCACATACTACAATCATATTGTTCTCTATTGTTTCCTGCAATCATCACTGTTATCTGCACCATACATTTAATCCCTTTGTTTTCAGCAAGACCGGAGAGATTAAAAACCTCTCTGTTTTGTTGGGGGCAAAGTAGTGTGTTTGTTTGTGTGCAGGTTCCACGTCAGTTGCGCTGCTGACAACCTTCTGAAGAACCTATGTGTCCTCCTGGATTCAATAACCTTGGTTAATTTTAAGGAAAGCTTGCTTCTGTTCTACATGAAACTCTGCAATTGGAGTAACCTAATGAACAACACGCCCTCAAGGCATCAATAAACTAACCGAGGAACTAGATAAGCTCACCAAGGCTCAAAAGGCACTTGTACTTTATCCATCGCAGTGCAATCCATCAGACAAGCAGGGGTAGGGTTTTACACCATCACGGTGGCTTGAACCTGGGTAAACTATATGTGCTTCCCTTCACGAGCTCCCCTCTCGAAGCTTCTTGAGGTGCGTTAGAACGTGGTTAGCCCCCAGTGTTCGAACCTCTAGAAGCCACCCTATCTTGGACAAATAGTCCTTCTCCGACATTTGTCACGCATGGTAGGGGGATAAGGCATTCTCTTGCATCTCCCTCGCCATGGTCGCCTCTCGTGCCGACCAAACCGGCCATAGGGCGCGGTCCTGGAAGCAAACCGACATCGGCAGCCTCGTCACCAGCTTCTCCAGCATCAAGATCCCCCACTCCCGCTCTCCCGCGCCATGCAGCGGGCGTGACACGGCGCCTGTCGGCGAGTTCCTCGCGGACCCGACACGGACCCTACAGTCTCCTGCGCAGGCGACACTCACCCTGCGGCCATCGACTGTGCGCGCGTACGGTCGATAGTGCTCGTAGGAATCCTTGCCTGGAGCCCAGGGGCCGCGGCGCTATCCGCCCGAAGCCGGCGCCAACATTTCCCGGTTGGTACACACCACTGAAATCTCCCGGATGGCAGAAGCCACACCCATGGTGACAGGTGTGCCACCCGCCACCTGTGAGCTGATTGGCTCCACCAGGGAAGCCACGCCTGTGGCCAACCCCGACAAGATTTAGGCCATTGAAGAAATGCAGCCTCCACGACGACTGAAGGACATGCTGCGCCTTGTTGGATGCGTTGCGGCGCTGGTACGCTTCATGTCGAGACATCGTAGTAGAATTCATAGACGGGGGTGCCATGAGAGTATTGATAGAGATGTGGGGGGACGTGATTGTGCGAAGGACAATGACACGGGGTTTTTACCCAGGTTCGGTACGCCACAGTAATGCGACGTTCCTACTCTTGCAATCTCACTATTCAGGACTAAAGCCTGTAAATACAGAGTACAACGTGAGGTTCTATTATCTTCTCGTCAAGGATCAACCTCTCGGCGAGTTAGCCTTTTTCTTCTTGTCTATCTTATCTCCCATCCGGCTTTATATAATAGCTGGATTAGGGTATAGAGAATAGGAAACCTATAAGACTACGGTACCTATTAACTTGGAAAGTAAGGAATCCGCCTTCTACTCCAAGCCAGATCACGTGGGCCGCGATCCGGGTTCTTCTAGAATCCGGCTTCTGTGCATCAGCTTACTGGGCCGCCTAATGGACCATAGCCCATTACCATTTAGGCCACCCTGGTAATCCGGCACTTTAGACTACCATCTGATATACCCCCAGTTGGTATATATATCCGACAGTAGCCCCCAAGAAGGATTAAGACTCGAATTCGCCGTCTTTCGCCAAATGTATATTTTACAAGAAATATCGGCCTGCAGTCTTGATTCTTCTTTTTCTCCTCAAAGGATGTTATAACGCAAAACTCGGAATCCAGAAAATCCGGCTTTTCTTACACGATCCTTCGTGAAGAAGGAACTTCCTACGTCAGCGCTTTAATCCTACTGACGTAAGGGACGTTTGGGTTTCAGGCGGGAAACCCAGAAACATATCTCTGACAGATTCTCGCGGGAAACGAGGCGATAGCAATAATCACCCGTCGTTTAATTTCCCGGAATTTCCAGCGAGTGACACGCGTTGATCATCCAACGGTCAAAAGAGCCGTTAGCACGCATCGTGACGGGATTCCGGCTATAAATAGCCGCCTCCGTCCTCCGAGGAAACCTTCCGCTCTCACTTCGCAGCACCATTCCCAGCGCCCAAGTTCTCACAGAGCAACTCCCGAGCGCACGAACTCCACCCGAGACCTCACCGGAGCAACCGCGCGCCGCCCATCGATGGCATCCCCAAGCTCCTCACCGGCCCGTTCTGTCGCAAAGAACATCGACGAAATCATCGATACGATGGATCCACAACTGGATTCACCGGTGCACGCCTCCGGCGACGAGCCGGCGAAGGCCACTGGCGGTGCGGCGGGCGAGGAAATCCATCCCACCGCCGCAGATCTTGCGGGGTCTTCTTCCGCGCCTTCCCCGCCGTTTGCGCCCGATACGGCGGAAGAGAAAATCGCACTCGTCGGAGACGAGCTTGCGGCCGCAGCGTCCGCCGCCGCCGGAGCAGAAGACGAGGCGGAAACTTCCGGCAACTGGAGTGCCAGCAGTATTCCGCCATCCCTCCTTCCGACAATGGAGAAGGAGGGGTCGTGTTGAAGGGGAAATGGCGGACCCCGGAGGACGAGACCGAGCCCGCGCCAAAGGATGAGGAACGTGTCCTCCTTACCTCCCATATACTAAGAGTTATGGGTCTTCCACCATCCGCCTTTTTTCTCCAAATCTTAGCCCACTACAACATCTAGCCCCACAATCTGCCACCCAACTCCATCCTCTACCTAGCCGGATTTCAGGCCCTTTTCGAGGGATATCTAGGTATAGCACCTAGGTTAGATTTCTGGCTTTATTGCTTTGGGGTTAAGCGGAACTCTTCGGAGGGCGCACTCCCAACTTGTGGGACCATATCCTTCACCCTGCGTAGATTCAGGGAGGATTGGTTCCCCAAGATCAAGACATCGGAATCCGTCAAATTCTGGACGGGTTCCTTCTTTTATCATCCCGACGTTCCCTTCCCTGGGAAAACCACCGGGGTTCCACCTTTCTCGAACACCGCCGCTGTTCCCCAAGAAAACTGGGGAACTGAAGCAATTCAGACCCTGCCGCCGGATCTTCTCAGGATCAAGCGGCACATCGCAAAGCTCATCGCTTCCGATCCGCCTCTAACTGGCATGGACACAGTCCTTTGCTGGTTAGAAAGGCGGATTCAGCCTTTCGCTAATCACGACGCTCGCCTTCTCTGCGAGTATTCGGGAGACGGCGATGCTATGCGGACAACCAGCAAGGTTTGGTCGGCAAAAGATTTGCGGAAATGCGCAAATCAATTGGTCGCATCCTGCGACCAATATGAAGAAAGCCGGCCAATGTACACAGCCGCGAATCCGGCTCCCAAGGTACAATTCTTTGCCTTTTGGGTTTAAATCCTTTTCGTTTTCTTGGTTTTCGTGTTTTTATCTCAGCTTTTTCCTTCTTAACAGATTGCCGAACTTCCTGAGTCGGAACTTGCTTCCGATGCCGAGATGGAGGCATTATGTGCCACCTTTGCGGATGGACGTAAGCGCAAGAAGATTTCCGCTTCCCAGGAAATCATTGATCTTGACGGGGTCCCCGTCGTCACCTCCAGGTTCAAACATCTGGGTTGTTTTACTTTGTCGGAATTTCTCCCTTTTTCTCGGGGTTTTAACTTTCCGGCTTTTCTCTTTTTTAGCCTGCCTCCCTCTACTCTGAAGCCGAAAAAGCTAAAGAGGCACAAAGTTGTGGCCAGCAGAGGCCCACATCCTTCTCCTGCTACTGCTCCGGATACACCGGTAGTTGCAACAGAAGAGCACGCTGCTGCCTCCAACGTCGAAACCCAGCAGACCAGCCAGCCCATTGTGCCGGAAACGGACACGAGGGAAAGGGCGGTCCTTGAGGTGGGAGGTCCTTCTCAGATAACTGAGGAGGAAATTCCCACCTTCGATAAAGAACTCAAGAATATCAACGAGGGCCTTAGCGCGGCTGGGACTCTTTTTGCTGAGTACGCAAAGGAGTTCACTGAAAACTTGGCAGGTTTACAGCGAATGAGCCAGGTATTATCTCTAGCCCCCAAGCAATAAGTTAAAATGCATGCTTTTAACTTAATGCTTTCATCTTTATCATGCTTGTTTCTAACTTAAGCGTTCTGGTTCATTTCCGTGTTTCAGCAAACCGCCGAAACCATAAACATGGAAGTTTTCAACAAGCTAACTGTCAAGAATAAGGAGGATAGAAGCCTTCTCTCTATTCTTGAAGTTAAGGAAACAGAGATGGCATCGTCTCAGCTACAGCTGGAGGAAACAACAGGTATACTTTTAATTCTCTGACGTTCCTTGTCCATAATTTTTTCTAAGTAATTTTTCCGAGTTTTCTTAACCCAGAATTTTTTCCTTGCTTTCCAGCTGCTTTGGCGAAAGCCAAGCAAGTTGCTGAAGATGCCGGCAATGCCGAGAATCTCCGCCGGGAGAACTTGGACCTTCATAAGGCTCTTGGAATTGCTCAATCCAAGGCCTCCCAACAAGCTGACAAGGACAAGGCCACTATCCAAGATTTGGAGAACGCATTGACCCTGCGCGTGGAGGAAGGCTCCGAAATGGACAAGATCCTCGGTAAGTTATCAACTTTTACCGGATTTCCCATGTCTTAACTTCTTTCTCTGCATTTTCACTAACCCTTCGGTTGTTTGTCGGAAAAAACAGGAGATAACCTAGATCTTACTCGGATTGAAAAGATCCGAGCTTTTGGGA
The DNA here is from genome assembly GCA_028641055.1 of Alopecurus myosuroides. Classification (NCBI taxonomy): domain Eukaryota; kingdom Viridiplantae; phylum Streptophyta; class Magnoliopsida; order Poales; family Poaceae; genus Alopecurus; species Alopecurus myosuroides. Next base: position 275,560,353 of record CM054057.1, on the reverse strand, counting down.
AGGTATTCACCGCGATAAAGGCTGCTGGAATGTTGCTCATCAACAGATACCTTTCCGTAAAGTCTGGGGAACTCTCGAAAGTTGAAAAACTTCCGGGAGCCATCATAGAGATTGCGGATGCCAAGGAGTCCACCTTGCGCTCCGCGGCCCGGGGTGGTGCACGCATGGCTTTAGGGCTTATGCGTATGCATTACCCAGTGCCAAATCTTGGCGCGTGGCGTCCGATATCCCTCTTGGATATTCGGAGAGCCAGCGGACCACCATCTTTGATGAAATCAAGGGTCACGCCACCAAGATCGCCTCTATGGTGAATATCTCCATCACCTATCCGGAAGAAGAGATTCCAGAAGCCCCCGAGGATGACAGCAGTGAAGAAGACTCGGATGCTTGAAGAATTCTCCCTGCCCTGGATAGGAGAAATAGGAAATAGGAGCATTACTGCACTTTACAATGTAATCTTTATTGTAATGCTTCTATTCTTTTGTATGAACAAGTGCTCCGCCTTTTGCAGTTAATTTTTATGAAATCCTTTGCATGTTTTCCGGGTTTTATATTCCTTTATCTTCTAAGTTCTCTGGCTTATGTGCTTTAACTGTCCTTAGTGTTTGAAATGGCTCAGTAGTACTTTAATCTTTATGCCAAGTTAGTGGGTAAAACCAATCAGTTTAAACTCGGAAACATGGATCATACTAAAGGCATTTTTACTAACTAGCTCCAGTGACCCAACACATAGACAATCAGATAATACTTAGAGAATAGTAAGGAACTTTTTGAATGAAGCTCGGGCACGCAGGCACAATCCGAGTTTCCTTTAACCTTTAGTAGGCTGAAAATCATTCAGTTTTTAAACGCCGAGCATGCAGGCACAATTCGGGTTAACATTGAGTATTTTGCAAGATCTTTGGGAAATAGATAAGACGGAATCATGCTTTGTACTACAATAAACTTGTAAAAACATGGATATGAGAATTCCGACAACTTTATTTCATGATCTCAAAGATGTTTACATAGAAATTGAACTAAGTATAGAAGGGACGTAACTGCTGGATACTCCAGGGCCTCTTTGTCGCTCCTAGTTCATCATCTATCTTTCTCTTTCTTTTGCGATTCGGCTTCTCGGGATCATCTTCCGTATCTCGAATGTCTACAAGATAATATGATCCATTCTTCATGGCTTTACTTATGATGAATGGTCCTTCCCATACTGGGGCCATTTTGTGCTTTCTTTGCTGCACCAATCTTAGCACTAGGTCACCTTCTTTAAAAGAACGATGCCTGATTTTCCGACTATGATAACGTCGTAAACCTTGCTGATAGCTGGCGGATCTTTGAAGCACAAGTTCTCGTTCCTCTTCTAAGAGATCGACGGCATCCTGTCGTGCGCTTTCGGCATCTGATTCATCGAAATCCTGCACTCTTGGGCTATCATGGATCATGTCCGTTGGAAGAATTGCTTCTGCACCATAAACTAGGAAAAACGGGGTTTGCCCAGTTGACCTATTTGGTGTTGTTCGAATGCTCCAAAGCACAGAAGGTAGCTCTTCTACCCATGCCCCAGCTGCTCTATGAAGAGGAGATTCGAGTATTGGGCGTATTCCTTGTAAGATTGAGCTATTCATTCTTTCAACCTGTCCATTGGATTGCGGGTGTGCCACAGATGTGAGATCTAGGCGAATTCCCGTTTGTCGGCAATATTTTGCCAACTCTCCAATGGAGAAATTTGTCCCGTTGTCGGTTATTATGCTGTGTGGAACGCCGTATCTCATGACTATGTCAATGATGAAATTTCTGGCAGTTACACCGTCAAGTTTTTTGATGGGTTTGGCCTCCACCCACTTGGTATATTTATCCACTGCAACGAGTAGATGTGTAAGTCCGCCTCTTGCAGTTTTGAATGGTCCCATCATATCTAGCCCCCAGACCGCAAACGGCCATGTAATGGGGATAGTTTTGAGTGCTTGGGCTGGCATATTTGTCTGCTTGGCGTAATATTGACACCCTGCACATGTGTTTACTATGTGCTTAGCGTCTGTCTTGGCTGTTAGCCAGAAAACCCTACACGGAATGCTTTTTTGACTATGCTTTTTGATTGAGCATGATGTCCACAATCTCCGGCATGGATTTCTTGCAGGATTTCTCGTCCTTCTTCTGGTGAAATACATCGCAGAAAAATTGTCGCACCCAAGGTTTCTAGAGGATACTCTTCGCACGAACTGGAAGTCAGGTGCTTGGATTATGGGGCATACATGCTCCCACGTCCCAGCTTCCTGGTAGGCCTGCGCTTATGCGCGACAACACAAGCCCTGCTTCCACCGTCGGAGTAAACTATCCGCTAGGAACCTAAAGGCACTACTGTCGACGTACTTCATAATCAAACACGCACGGTACGTCAACAGTTTGGTACGAATGATAGCACAAACTGTCTCTAAGACACAAAAGAATGAAATAAGGGCAACTGGCCTTCACTAAGGCAGAAATATCGAATACAGTCATCCAGAGGACACATGTCCCAACACATCATTCATTACAACAGCGGAAGCAATCAAAGGGGTCTGAGTACAGACAAATCCATGGCTTAAGAAGCCGGAGAAAATAAAGAAAAGCGAAGCCCATCCACGTAGGTTCTGGATCCTGCCCTGGTCCAGCTAACTACTCGTCTGCAGCGTCGTCGAACTCCACAAAGTAGCCATCCTGGGAAGCATCGTAGTCGTAGTCGTACTCTGCGTAAACCACAGCCCCAACGGGGTCAGTACATCCAAGTACTGGCAAGCAAGACTCACAGTTCATCAAGGAGTTACCCGTCAACACAAGCATAGATGCTTGGGATCAACGGAAGAAAGGGGTGATATAAAAGTTGCTGCTGGCTGCCCTAACCAACTACAGAATATAACTACAAATTCCGGCTAACAGAAAAGATAAGATCGAGGATTGTAACCAACTGAAAGATAACTTCAACCAAACCCATCCTGGATCTCGCCCCTTATCCGAAGAAGCAATCCGAGGATAACTCACACAGTTGTGATAAGGTGAATCAAGTTATTGTGTGAATACCCTATTACTAGTCAGGTTATTAATCATTGGGTGAAACATGATTGTAAGTTATGTTGAAGTTGTCCTGAGTACTTGTTAGCCAGTACTTTCACCAAGTAATCCATAACCGCGGAAAACACGGCTTCTCGAGAAGATTATCCCTGCAGGGTTGCACCAATTTGGCCGTACACTCATGAATATCCCGCCAGATGGGATGCCTCCCACCAAGCGGGGCACTCAACACAACCAACCATTCCTCGCATCAAGCCCAAAGCACCTTGGGCGCACGGCTAATCGAGCCCAGAAGAAAATGGACCCTCATAGCACTCTAAGAACGTGTCCCCCTATATGCCGACTACAAAAGTTCCACCCTGCGCTGGGCTCGCAAAAACATGCATGCGGCAAATAGAAAACACGAACTAAATGAGGCGATTTGGACGAGATGCGAATCAGGTCAAGTTGAGGGGGGCGCCCATACTCGCTTCCCAAATGCGGGTAGTGCGCTCATCATGGATCAGTAGACAAGACCCTTTTCCTATTAGGGTCGACACTAGCAGGCTCCAAAACCACTCATGGGCCTCCTGCCGGTGCCTTATCATCAAATTATTATTACCATTAGCAATTAACAGGATTGATTGATTAACAACGAGCCCCGGTACAAATAATAAGATAGTAAAAGCAGTAACCGACAACAGACTCGAGTAAAAGCAACCCTAAGCATGCTAGATAATACTAAGGCACAAGCAAAGGCTGTAGGTATGGAGGTGAGGCAATATCATTGGTTCAGGGTATCATGTGATAGGTTCGGAGAACAAGCAACGATACATAGAGCTAGCAGTATTGGACAAAAGGATAGTATCGACAACAAGTGTGGAAAGGAACTCGATGATTCATGTGAGTGATAACTTGCCTGGCAGCTCAGTCTCGTACTGGGCTAGGTCCTGAGTAGTGGTGTCGTAAGGCTCGTCGGTACCAACGTCGTCGTCTAATCGAGAAGAAGCAAAACAACAACGAAGGAAGACGGGCAATCAATACATGGCATACGTGCACAAACATTGGATGATGCATGTCATGTTTAATAGATGCACCAAAATAACTTGCTTGACATGAAACACAAGTTTAAATGGATTCCATATGCAAAGGGTGCATATGGAAGCCCATGCTTTAGAGTTGAATTAATTGTTCTATCACTAAGCATCATGTGTAAGTGACTTAGTATGATGCATGCATGATGAATAACAATAACATAACAAGTTAAATGCAATTGGAATGATAGTTAACAATTTAGAAAAGTATTTATTAAATTTGGAATTTTGTTACTTAAATATGGTACACAAAACAATTATTGTTTTCATCAAGCTAGGGTGTGCAAAACAATTTACAAATTTTACATTTGAAAAGTTTATCAAATTTTAGTTGAGTTACATGTTTCACATTTTGAAATTGGACTTTGGATTAATTAATTATGAATTAAACAATTTTAAACAATTTTTAATTGAATTTAAAACAAGCTTAATTATTAATTGAATTTTATTTGTTCAAACCATAAATTCAAATCCACATTTGAAAGTTCACACTTTGGTGGTTTGAAAACATAATTTGCATGTTCAAAAATATTTTATATTAATCAAGTTATAATTTTATCAAATTTTATTGAATTAAACAAGGTTTAAATTGTTTAGGCAATTTAAATTGTTCAAACCAGAAAACAAAATTTATATTTGAATAGAGCATTCAAAAAGGTGTGAAAAACATATTTTATTTGGATTATTTGAAACCAGTATGAATTAGTTATGAATTATTTCAATTTGCATTTGAATTATTCAAATTTGAAATTTAAAAGTATTTTGAAAATTCAAAACAGAACACAAGTTGGATATTTGAAAAGACTATGAAATTTGGATCAGAATAGATATAAAGTTTGTGTTTATTGGATTTATAAAATAAAAGATATTGAATTTTAAAGTTTATTCCTTATTCTGCTATTTTAAATAATTAGAAAACAAAAACAGAAATTGTTTTAATCTTTTTACACGCACAGAAACATACACCCAGCCACTGCCAGGGGGGCCCGAGTGTTGCTGTGCTTACGTGGCCACATGAGTGACTGACAGGGGGCCCTCCCTGTCAGCACTCGGGAGAAAAAAAGGTGGGTAATCACGGTGCGGGAGCCAGGGCTCGATCCCTGCACCTCCCGCTCGCGTGCGCTGCGCCTGTACCAGCTGCGCTGTTGCGTCTCGTTTGACAGATACAGACGCGCGGTCAAGGTAAGGTTTCGCTGGCGCGTTTTCTGAATTAACTGACGACGGAACCAACTGCACCTCGTCAGAGAGACGTTCACCGGCGGCGAACTGCCGTGTGCTGTGCCCGTGGGTGCTGCTGTAGGTGCAACGAGTGCACGGAAGTGTGCGCAACAGAGGGAGAGAGGGATGGGAGGAAACGGAGCTCACCACCGGAGCAATTGGACGCGGCGGCGGAGGGTGACGTTGGCTGACGACAGGTTCTGCGGCGAGGTCGATGATGGCGCCGTCGACGTGGTGCTCCTCCGTGCGCGTTCAGGTGTCCCAGACGTCGAGGAAGGCGAGCCCGAGCGAATCCAGCAACCAATTGGAACAGCGAAGCACTGCAACGGCGGCGCGAGCAATGGATTCAGAAACACGGTGCGCGGTGGCCGGAGCAGAAGAAGATGGCGGCGTGGATTTGGGGCTTACCAGGGGTTCTTCTGGTGTCCAAGAGGGAGAAGGAAGAACGGGGACTCGATCCAGCAGCTCAGGTGGGGTGTAGGTGGACGGAAACGGCGGAGACCATGGTGGATTCAGAGCTGGCCTCGCCGGTGAGATTCAGACGGTGAGGGGGATGCGATCGTGGAGAGGATAACGGCGGCGCTGAGGAACCCTAGGGCGATAGGGGGGTACAGGGGTGCCCTAGGCACGCTTTATAGGCGCGGCTGGCGCCTGGTGGCCGCCGTGGTCGCCGCGGGGTCGCCGTGGAGGCCTCCGATGGCCGCCGTACCGCGCAACGATGAAGGAGCGCGCTGGCACGAATCTTGGCGCTCCGCGAACCGGTAAGTTGCGCGTAGGCGGGCTGGGCTGCGGTTAGATGGGCTGGGTAGCTTAGGTAACGCGCGCGCGCGGCTGTTTTTCTCCTTTTTAATTTTTCTTTTCTGTTTTTTTTTGTAGCAAAAGCTTTTGGTAGAAAAACATAGTTTTTAAGTTAGGGAAAAATCTAGAAAAATTAGGGGAGTTTCCTTAGGTAAAAAGCAAACATTTTATAGCTTTGATTTTCAAAATTTTAAATGTTGGCTTGCTGTTTAAAATTCTAACCAATTTGGTTGCAATTTGTTAATGTTTATAAACATTAATAAAACCATCATTTAAATAGGGTAACCCCTATTGTAAAAAGGCAATTTGAATTGGTTTGCTTTGGGTAATAACATAATTTCAAATATGGTTCTGTTTGTGAGTTTGAATTTGAATTTTAAATGGGGTTTGAATCATAATTAATTGATTTTAAACATCATCTTCCCAAGTGATTATTATGGAAAACATGGAACCAAAAATGATGGTTATTACTTGTGATTTTTATTCAAAATGTTGTAACAGAGCAAGTATGAAACCAGGTTTGAAAAAGGTTTGAATTTGAATTGTGAAAACATGATAAAACAGATGGAAAACAAATGCAAACAATAAGTAAACATGATGACATGATGCATTGCTTGAAATAAAACAAAGAACAAAGCATTCTAGGGGTATTTTCATACTTGGGATGTTACAAAACGCCCCCCCTTGAAGGAATCGCGCCCCGAGATTCCCTACTGAGAAATGAACAGGTCCGGATACTTCTTGCGAAGATCCTCTTCGGTCTCCCATGTTGCCTCTTTATCAGAATGATGCGACCATTGGACTTTCAAGAACTTGGTGCTCTTGTTGCGAGTCTTACGCTCGGTCTCATCGAGAATACGAATAGGGTGCTCCTCATAAGATAGATCATCTTGCAGCTCAATGGAATCATGATCAACTGCACGATCTGGATCTTTGAAACACTTCTTGAGCTGTGACACGTGGAACACATCGTGCACTTTGGAAAGTTTTTCTGGAAGTTCAAGACGATAAGCATTCTCTGCACGTCTTGAGAGGATGTTGAAAGGGCCAATGTATCTTGGTGCAAGCTTTCCTTTCACACCAAAACGATGAGTGCCTCTGAGGGGAGTTACACGGAGATATGCCTTATCACCAGGTGCATAGACCATATCCCTGTGATTGCTATCATAATAGCTCTTCTGACGAGACTGAGCAATCCTGAGATTGTCACGAATGATACGAACTTTCTCCTCGGCTTCCTTAACAATGTCAGGGCCTAAAAGTGAACGTTCACCAGCTCCAGACCAATTGATTGGACTCCTGCATCTGCGACCATACAGTGCCTCAAATGGTGCCATGCCTAGGCTTGCCTGGTAGCTGTTGTTGTAAGAGAACTCAGCATATGGAAGGCAATCCTCCCATTTCATGCCAAAGGAGAGACCACATGCTCTGAGCATATCCTCGAGAATCTGATTGACTCTTTCGACTTGCCCCTGAGACTGAGGGTGGTAAGCTGTGCTGAACAGAAGTTTGGTGCCCAAAGCTTCTTGAAAGCTTTTCCAGAAATGAGAAGTGAAAATACTTCCACGGTCTGAGCTTATTTCCAATGGAACACCATGAAGGGGAACAACCTTTGCTGTGTAGAGCTCTGCTAACTGGCTAGCTGAGATAGTTTCCTTTACAGCATAGAAGTGAGCAACCTTAGTGAGACGATCAATAACAACGAAGATTGCATCGTTGCCCTTTTTGGACTTTGGAAACCCAGTAACGAAGTCCATTTCAATCATGTCCCACTTCCACTCAGGAATTTTCAGAGGTTGGAGTAGACCTGCTGTCTTCTGATGGACTGCCTTAACACGTTGACAAACGTCGCATTCAGAAACGTATTGAGCAATTTCACGTTTCATGCCAGACCACCAATACAGAGTCTTGAGATCCTGGTACATCTTTGTACTTCCAGGGTGAATGGATAGAGGAGTTTCATGAGCCTCCTTGAGAATGATATCCTTGAGACTTTGAATCTGAGGGACTGCAATGCGTCCTTCGAAGAACACAGTTCCCTTGTCATCAATTGAGAAGGACTTGAATTTATCATTGCCCTCCTTGATGTGATCCACAATCTTCTTGATTTCATTATCACGAAGTTGTTCAGAACGAATCTTGTCCTCGAGAGTTGGGCTGGCTGTCAAGCTAGCAAGGTATCCTTCAGGAACAAGACCAAGGTTCAGCTTCTGGAATTCTTCATGAAGTGGAGGTTGGCTTTCCATGATCATGAGATTATTGCAATAGGATTTGCGACTGAGAGCATCGGCCATAACATTAGCCTTGCCTGGAGTGTAAGAAATGGTGAGATCAAAGTCTTTAATCTTCTCAATCCATCTCCTTTGCCTGAGGTTCAGATCTGGCTGAGTGAAGATGTATTTCAGACTCTTATGATCGGAAAAGATTTCAGTTTTGTTACCCAACAAGTATTGTCTCCATTTCTTGAGGGCAAACACAACTGCTGCAAGTTCAAGATCATGAGTGGGATAGTTTTGCTCATGTGGGTTCAACTGACGTGAAGCATAAGCCACAACTTGACGTTCTTGCATAAGAACTGCTCCTAGGCCTTGGAGAGATGCATCACAGAATATCTGGAAAGGTTTGGTGGTATCGGGGCCAACTAGAACAGGGGTGGAAGTGAGTTTAGTCTTCAGGAGGTTGAAACTCTCATCACATTGTGGAGTCCAAACGAACTTTTTGTCCTTCTTTGTGAGATCAGTGAGAGGTTTGGCAATCTTGGAAAAGTTTTGGACGAAACGACGGCAATAGCTAGCCAAGCCAAGAAAGCTTCTAACTTGTTTCACCGTCTTAGGGGGTTTCCAGTCAACAATTGCCTTAACCTTTTCAGGATCAATGGCAATGCCCTTGGCAGAGATGATATGACCAAGATATGCAACTTCTGGAATCCAGAACTCACATTTGGAAAACTTGGCATACAGACGATGCTCGCGAAGTTTCATGAGAGTGAGACGAAGGTGTTCTCCATGCTCTTCCTCGGATTTGGAATAGACTAGAATGTCATCAAGATATACCACAACGAACTTGTCGAGGTATTCATGGAAGACAGAATTCATGAGTCTTGAGAACGTTGCCGGTGCATTGGTGAGGCCAAAGGACATGACGGTGTATTCATATAGACCGTAACGAGTGGTGAAAGCTGTCTTAGGAATATCTTCCTTTCTGATCTTTATCTGATGGTACCCCATCCTCAAGTCCAACTTTGAGAATATTGAGGCTCCAGCAAGTTGATCAAAAAGATCATCGATACGAGGAAGTGGATACTTGTTCTTGATGGTTTTCTCGTTGAGAGGACGATAGTCAACCACGAGTCTCTTAGTTTGATCCTTCTTGGCAACAAACAGAGTTGGGCAACCCCAAGCGGAGGAACTAGGCTGAATGAAACCTTTGTCCATATACATATCGATTTGCTCCTTCAACAATTTCAGTTCAGGAGGAGCTATCTTATATGGATGCTTAGAGATTGGAGCAGTACCTGGCTCAAGCTCGATCACGAACTCAACTGCTCTGTCCGGAGGCATCCCTGGCAACTCTTCTGGAAAGACGTCAGGGAATTCACAAACCACCGGAACATTTTCAATTGCAGGAAGGGGTTTGGCATCGAGGCTGAACAGCTGAACAGAAGTTGATCCATATGGAGAATAGACTATCTGGCCTGAAGTGTGGGAGAGAGTTATTGACTTTTGAGCACAGTCAATTTTTGCTTTGTGGGTCTTCAACCAATCCATACCCAGAATGACATCAATGTCAGAATTTCCCAGCAACATGAGTGAAGCAAGGAATATGCGACCTCCAATTAGGATCTCATTGTCCATGCTTATCTTGGAAGTCAACATTTGCGGTCCCGGAGAGTGAACAGTCATTTGATTGCTTAGCGGAACCAGAACTAGGTTGTATGCTTTTGAAAAAATCTTTGACACAAAGGAATGCGATGCTCCAGTATCAAACAACACTTTAGCTGGAATAGAGTTTACGGGTAATATACCGAGAACGACGTCAGCAGCCTCCTCAGCTTTGTCGGCCTTGATATGGTTCACCCTCGCGTTCCTCCCGACAGGCCTATTGTTGGAGTTGAAGGCTTTAGCCGGAGGAGCACGAACCATAGCCTGGTTGGTGTTGGGGCGAGGAGGTAGGGGTAGCTGCTTCTGAGTGCACTTATCAGCATAATGTCCAGTATCCTTGCACTTGTAGCAAGTGACGATACGAGAAGGACCCGGCCTTGGCTGCCCCATCGGAAACCTCTGACCCTGCATCTGAGATGGGTTGGGTGGGCGGGGACCAAAGCCTGGAGAAGCTTGGGCATTTGGAGCCCGAATGACAGCACCATTTGGCACCCAGATGCGGCGCTTCTGCGGAGGGGTGGTCATGTTGGAGGAGGAACCACCCTCACGCGAGTGCTTGCGCGACTCCTCGAACGCCTTGCGCCCATTCTCCTCATTGAGCGCGGTGTTCACGAGCTCCACGAAGTCCTTGCACTTGATGTTTGTGAGAGCGTACTTCAGTTCCGGGTTAAAACCTCGGCGGAACCTTGCCATCTTCTTGGCTTCGGTGGACACTTCGTCACCAGCGTACCGAGCGAGACGATTGAACTCGTTCTGGTAGCCGAGAACGTCCAGCTTGCCCTGTCTGAGAGAGCAGAATTCCTCACGCATCCTTTCCATGAGACCATCCGGGATGTGGTGCTTCAGGAAGGCATCTCTGAAACATCCCCAGTTGATAGGAAAGCCAGCCCTCATGGCCTGGTAGTTCTCCCACCAAGTAGCTGCCTGACCCTTCAGTAGGTAGGTGGCGTACTTGACCTTATCCTCTTCAGCAACATGAGCTATCTCCAGAGCTCTTGCTACGTCACGGATCCAGTCATCAGCATCCAGGGGCTCACGTGTTGTCACGAAAGCTTTTGGGCCCAAGCTGAGGAAGTCCTTGATGGTGACCCTTGGAGCATTCTGGTTGTGTTGCTGGTTAGCCTGGATCTGGGCCATCTGTGTCACCACTTGGGTCATCTGAGCCAACAGTTCCCCCATTCGTGGTGGCGGAGGCGGGTTGTTCCTGGTTGGAGGCATCCTGAACAGAAATTCATTTTAGCACAACAACAGAAAAGGATAGACTTGGTAACCGAAAGATAGATTATTCCGACGCATGAATAGATAACCAACAGGTACATACTCACATGTTCACATACATCAGAATATCCAACAGACCAACACATGGTTCGAAAACGAAAGGATAAACTAGACACAGCTAGTAATGGATACAACGGTACTCCCATGCTCATCACGCAGGACGGCGGTGAGTAGTACGACGAGAGATACGGTGAGGAGGAATCCCACGGAAGTAGGTATCACGACGATCCATGTAGATAGGAACTGCTCTGAGAGCAACTCTCGGTGTGGTGAAGTGGAAAGCGTCCTCTCCCTGTGCTCCATAGCGGGGAATCCCTGTGTAACCAGCTCCGAGGTCGAGAAGTGGGCCTCTGATCGGCTCGTAACCTCCAGCATCTGGCAACGGAAGACCAGCTGGCTGAACGACACGTGCGAAGCGCTCGTCTCCAACAAAGTCTGTGGTGTACGTCGCCAGACGAGTGAGAGCAAGGTGGAGCTGCTCCCTGACTGAGGCTAACTCCTGAGAAAGTGCGGAAGCAACGGCATCACTGTGACTAGCGAACTGGGCAGTGATCTGGAGCCTGGAGCTATCAGTCTCGTAGGTATCCATGTCGCGGTGGACAGTGAAGTGAACTCCCGCTGCCGTGATGTAACCACGGGGGATGTGACGAAAACTGGACTTATCAAACCCCCAGTAGTCAGCACGGAGAACGGTGATACTCACGTACGCTGCCTGCTGCACTGCCATATCCACTGTGGACCCTACTGCCTCGTACTGGTGTGCAATGCTCCTGCCATCATCCGACAGAATGTAGACGATAGCCCGGTAGCAAGTCTGGTCAAACTCTCGCTGGTGCTCGTAGACCTGGTACTCTGGTGTCCAACGGAACCCCAGAAAGGTAACCATGTCTCTCAGCAACTCCGGGAAACCGGCGGTGCTCTCACAGCGAGTCATGCGAACCACCTGCGGGTAGTAGCTGAGACCCATCTGCAGATGATTTGGAATGTTTTGATTAGACTCCGGTAGATGAAAAAGGATGTGGAAAACAACAACAAGGTTCAACGGACGACAAGGATGTTGAAAAGAACATGATATCGAAGCAACATCGGGAAAACGAGACCAAAAATCCTGAGGTACTACAGATAACCCAAAACACGTGAAATCCTAACTTGAAAGTTTAGGTGAGAACAGAAAACAACGTTTCACTTCCTTACCAGAAAAGGGTGGGTGGGTGGGGAAAGAAGAAAAATGGCAGAATTCCTACTCTCACGTTTCATTTTTTCCTATATAGCTACAAAATAGTTTCTAGACTCAACTGCGACCAGTAAAAAGGGATCCTACAGGCAGACAGGCTCTGATACCATTTGTCGCACCCAAGGTTTCTAGAGGATACTCTTCGCACGAACTGGAAGTCAGGTGCTTGGATTATGGGGCATACATGCTCCCACGTCCCAGCTTCCTGGTAGGCCTGCGCTTATGCGCGACAACACAAGCCCTGCTTCCACCGTCGGAGTAAACTATCCGCTAGGAACCTAAAGGCACTACTGTCGACGTACTTCATAATCAAACACGCACGGTACGTCAACAGTTTGGTACGAATGATAGCACAAACTGTCTCTAAGACACAAAAGAATGAAATAAGGGCAACTGGCCTTCACTAAGGCAGAAATATCGAATACAGTCATCCAGAGGACACATGTCCCAACACATCATTCATTACAACAGCGGAAGCAATCAAAGGGGTCTGAGTACAGACAAATCCATGGCTTAAGAAGCCGGAGAAAATAAAGAAAAGCGAAGCCCATCCACGTAGGTTCTGGATCCTGCCCTGGTCCAGCTAACTACTCGTCTGCAGCGTCGTCGAACTCCACAAAGTAGCCATCCTGGGAAGCATCGTAGTCGTAGTCGTACTCTGCGTAAACCACAGCCCCAACGGGGTCAGTACATCCAAGTACTGGCAAGCAAGACTCACAGTTCATCAAGGAGTTACCCGTCAACACAAGCATAGATGCTTGGGATCAACGGAAGAAAGGGGTGATATAAAAGTTGCTGCTGGCTGCCCTAACCAACTACAGAATATAACTACAAATTCCGGCTAACAGAAAAGATAAGATCGAGGATTGTAACCAACTGAAAGATAACTTCAACCAAACCCATCCTGGATCTCGCCCCTTATCCGAAGAAGCAATCCGAGGATAACTCACACAGTTGTGATAAGGTGAATCAAGTTATTGTGTGAATACCCTATTACTAGTCAGGTTATTAATCATTGGGTGAAACATGATTGTAAGTTATGTTGAAGTTGTCCTGAGTACTTGTTAGCCAGTACTTTCACCAAGTAATCCATAACCGCGGAAAACACGGCTTCTCGAGAAGATTATCCCTGCAGGGTTGCACCAATTTGGCCGTACACTCATGAATATCCCGCCAGATGGGATGCCTCCCACCAAGCGGGGCACTCAACACAACCAACCATTCCTCGCATCAAGCCCAAAGCACCTTGGGCGCACGGCTAATCGAGCCCAGAAGAAAATGGACCCTCATAGCACTCTAAGAACGTGTCCCCCTATATGCCGACTACAAAAGTTCCACCCTGCGCTGGGCTCGCAAAAACATGCATGCGGCAAATAGAAAACACGAACTAAATGAGGCGATTTGGACGAGATGCGAATCAGGTCAAGTTGAGGGGGGCGCCCATACTCGCTTCCCAAATGCGGGTAGTGCGCTCATCATGGATCAGTAGACAAGACCCTTTTCCTATTAGGGTCGACACTAGCAGGCTCCAAAACCACTCATGGGCCTCCTGCCGGTGCCTTATCATCAAATTATTATTACCATTAGCAATTAACAGGATTGATTGATTAACAACGAGCCCCGGTACAAATAATAAGATAGTAAAAGCAGTAACCGACAACAGACTCGAGTAAAAGCAACCCTAAGCATGCTAGATAATACTAAGGAAACGGACACGAGGGAAAGGGCGGTCCTTGAGGTGGGAGGTCCTTCTCAGATAACTGAGGAGGAAATTCCCACCTTCGATAAATAACTCAAGAATATCAACGAGGGCCTTAGCGCGGCTGGGACTCTTTTTGCTGAGTACGCAAAGGAGTTCACTGAAAACTTGGCAGGTTTACAGCGAATGAGCCAGGTATTATCTCTAGCCCCCAAGCAATAAGTTAAAATGCATGCTTTTAACTTAATGCTTTCATATTTATCATGCTTGTTTCTAACTTAAGCGTTCTGGTTCATTTCCGTGTTTCAGCAAACCGCCGAAACCATAAACATGGAAGTTTTCAACAAGCTAACTGTCAAGAATAAGGAGGATAGAAGCCTTCTCTCTATTCTTGAAGTTAAGGAAACAGAGCTGGCATCGTCTCAGCTACAGCTGGAGGAAACAACAGGTATACTTTTAATTCTCTGACGTTCCTTGTCCATAATTTTTTTCTAAGTAATTTTTCCGAGTTTTCTTAACCCAGAATTTTTTCCTTGCTTTCCAGCTGCTTTGGCAAAAGCCAAGCAAGTTGCTGAAGATGCCGGCAATGCCGAGAATCTCCGCCGGGAGAACTTGGACCTTCATAAGGCTCTTGGAATTGCTCAATCCAAGGCCTCCCAACAAGCTGACAAGGACAAGGCCACTATCCAAGATTTGGAGAACGCATTGACCCTGCGCCTGGAGGAAGGCTCCGAAATGGACAAGATCCTCGGTAAGTTATCAACTTTTACCGGATTTCCCATGTCTTAACTTCTTTCCCTGCATTTTCACTAACCCTTCGGTTGTTTGTCGGAAAAAACAGGAGATAACCTAGATCTTACTCGGATTGAAAAGATCCGAGCTTTTGGGAAGGTATTCACCGCAATAAAGGCTGCTGGAATGTTGCTCATCAACAGATACCTTTCCGTAAAGTCTGGGGAACTCTCGGAAGTTGAAAAACTTCCGGGAGCCATCATAGAGATTGCGGATGCCAAGGAGTCCACCTTGCGCTCCGCGGCCCTGGGTGGTGCACGCATGGCTTTAGGGCTTATGCGTATGCATTACCCCAGTGCCAAATCTTGGCGCGTGGCGTCCGGTATCCCTCTTGGATATTCGGAGACCCAGCGGACCACCATCTTTGATGAAATCAAGGGTCACGCCACCAAGATCGCCTCTATGGTGAATATCTCCATCACCTATCCGGAAGAAGAGATTCCAGAAGCCCCCGAGGATGACAGCAGTGAAGAAGACTCGGATGCTTGAAGAATTCTCCCTGCCCTGGATAGGAGAAATAGGAAATAGGAGCATTACTGCACTTTACAATGTAATCTTTATTGTAATGCTTCTATTCTTTTGTATGAACAAGTGCTCCGCCTTTTGCAGTTAATTTTTATGAAATCATTTGCATGTTTTCCGGGTTTTATATTCCTTTATCTTCTAAGTTCTCTGGCTTATGTGCTTTAACTGTCCTTAGTGTTTGAAATGGCTCAGTAGTACTTTAATCTTCATGCCAAGTTAGTGGGTAAAACCAATCAGTTTAAACTCGGAAACATGGATCATACTAAAGGCATTTTTACTAACTAGCTCCAGTGACCCAACACATAGACAATCAGATAATACTTAGAGAATAGTAAGGAACTTTTTGAATGAAGCTCGGGCACGCAGGCACAATCCGAGTTTCCTTTAACCTTTAGTAGGCTGAAAATCATTCAGTTTTTAAACGCCGAGCACGCAGGCACAATTCGGGTTAACATTGAGTATTTTGCAAGATCTTTGGGAAATAGATAAGACGGAATCATGCTTTGTACTACAATAAACTTGTAAAAACATGGATATGAGAATTCCGACAACTTTATTTCATGATCTCAAAGATGTTTACATAGAAATTGAACTAAGTATAGAAGGGACGTAACTGCTGGATACTCCAGGGCCTCTTTGTCGCTCCTAGTTCATCATCTATCTTTCTCTTTCTTTTGCGATTCGGCTTCTCGGGATCATCTTCCGTATCTCGAATGTATACAAGATAATATGATCCATTCTTCATGGCTTTACTTATGATGAATGGTCCTTCCCATACTGGGGCCAGTTTGTGCTTTCTTTGCTGCACCAATCTTAGCACTAGGTCACCTTCTTTAAAAGAACGATGCCTGATTTTCCGACTATGATAACGTCGTAAACCTTGCTGATAGATGGCGGATCTTTGAAGCACAAGTTCTCGTTCCTCTTCTAAGAGATCGACGGCATCCCGTCGTGCGCTTTCGGCATCTGATTCATTGAAATCCTGCACTCTTGGGCTATCATGGATCATGTCCGTTGGAAGAATTGCTTCTACACCATAAACTAGGAAAAACGGGGTTTGCCCAGTTGACCTATTTGGTGTTGTTCGAATGCTCCAAAGCACAGAAGGTAGCTCTTCTACCCATGCCCCAGCTGCTCTATGAAGAGAAGATTCGAGTATTGGGCGTATTCCTTGTAAGATTGAGCTATTCATTCTTTCAACCTGTCCATTGGATTGCGGGTGTGCCACAGATGTGAGATCTAGGCGAATTCCCGTTTGTCGGCAATATTTTGCCAACTCTCCAATGGAGAAATTTGTCCCGTTGTCGGTTATTATGCTGTGTGGAACGCCGTATCTCATGACTATGTCAATGATGAAATTTCTGGCAGTTACACCGTCAAGTTTTTTGATGGGTTTGGCCTCCACCCACTTGGTATATTTATCCACTGCAACGAGTAGATGTGTAAGTCCGCCTCTTGCAGTTTTGAATGGTCCCATCATATCTAGCCCCCAGACCGCAAACGGCCATGTAATGGGGATAGTTTTGAGTGCTTGGGCTGGCATATTTGTCTGCTTGGCGTAATATTGACACCCTGCACATGTGTTTACTATGTGCTCAGCGTCTGTCTTGGCTGTTAGCCAGAAAACCCTGCACGGAATGCTTTTTTGACTATGCTTTTTGATTGAGCATGATGTCCGCAATCTCCGGCATGGATTTCTTGCAGGATTTCTCGTCCTTCTTCTGGTGAAATACATCGCAGAAAAATTCCGGTAGTACTGCGTTTATACAGGCAATTGTTAATTACCGTGTATCCTTTGCATCGACGCTGAATCTGTCTTTGCAAGACTTCGTCTGCTCCATCCGGGTACTTCTGATCAACTAAGAAGTTTAAATATGGGATTGTCCAATCCGGGTTAACGAGCATGACTTCAATTGACTCGGAAGCTAGAGGATAATCAACATCTCCACCTTTTATCGATGGTTCGTACAAATGTTGGACGAATACACCTGGTGGTAGGATTTTTACCCTTTCTGATCCCATGCGGGCTAATGCATCCGCGTTCCAATTTTCCTCCCTTTTAACATGGAGCACTTCGAATCCAAAGAAACTGATGGCAAACTCGTCCACCGTTCTCCGGTATTCGGCCATTATAGGGCTTTTGGCGTCCCAAGTTTGGTTGAGCTGGTGTTGTACCAAATCTGAGTCGCCATAGCATAGGATGCGCTTGACACCTATTTCCTTTGCGATATGCAAGCCGTAAAGCAGAGCTTCGTATTTTGCCACATTATTACTGGCGTTGAAGTGTATTTGTAATACATACTCCATTGTATCTCCTTTAGGGGATTTTAGGACTACACCAGCTCCAGCGCCCTCTTTCATCTTGGATCCGTCGAAGTGCATAATCCAGTACTCGGACTCCGGCATTGGTGTTTTTTCCATTGCTTCCGTCCAGTCGGCAACAAAATCTGCCAGAACCTAGGATTTTATTGCCGTCCTGGTCTGATACTTAATGTCAAATGCTGCTAGCTCGATGCCCCATTTGGCTACTCGGCCTGTCGCCTCCGCATTGTTTATTATATGCCCTAGTGGTGCTTTGCATACCACTGTTATGGAATGTCCTTGGAAATAATGGCGAAGTTTTCTAGATGCGAAAAATACGCCATATGCCAGTTTTTGGTAGTGTGGATATCTTTGTTTGGACTCGGAGAAAACTTCACTTACATAATATACCGGATGCTGATCGGGTATGCTCTGTTCGTCTTTCTTCCTTTCCACAACAATTACTGCACTAATAACCCGGTTTGTAGCTGTTAGGTACAATAGCATACGTTCTTCGTCTTTTGGGGATGCCAAAATCGGAGCTTTCATCAAAGTTTCCTTCAACTGGGTTAGCGCTGCATCTGCCTCCTCTGTCCACTCAAATTTGTCGGATTTTTTCAATAACTTATATAGTGGCAAGGCTTTATCCCCCAGCCGGCTAATAAACCTGCTGACGGCTGCAGCGGAACCCGTCAATCTTTGCACATCTTTTACGCACGTAGGCTTGGAGATGTTTAAGATTGCTTTGATCTTTTCCGGGTTTACTTCTATTCCTCTATGAGAAACGATGAAACCCAGAAGTTTTCCTGAGGGAACCCCAAATACGCACTTTAATGGATTTAACTTCATTTTATAAGTGCGCAAATTTTCGAAGGTTTCTCGCAAATCCTCAAGGAGTGTTTCTTTTTCCTTGGTAACGACAGCAATGTCGTCTACGTAAACGTGGACATTTTTGCCAATCTGACTATGCAAACACCGTTGCATGCAACGCTGGTAGGTTGCACCTGCGTTCTTCAGGACAAATGGCATGGTTATGTAATAGTACGTCCCATAGGGGGTTATGAATGAAGTTTTGATTTGATCTTCCTTTTTCATGCGTATTTGATGATACCCGGAATATGCATCCAAAAAGCATAAAAGCTCAGAGCCTGCAGTGGCATCTATTATTTGATCGATTCGCGGTAACGCAAACCTATCTTTTGGACACAGTTTGTGCAGGCCGGTGTAATCTATACACATCCTAAGGGTAGTAGTATCTTTCTTCGGGACTAATACTGGATTTGCTGACCATTCAGTATGTATAACTTCCCGAATAAAATCTGCTGCCAAAAGACGGATAATCTCCTTGCCAATAGCCTTATGTCTTCTTCCGTCAAATCGACGGAGACCTTGCTTGACGGGTTTGGATCCTGGAATCACCTTAAGTTGATGCTCAGCAAGTTCCCTGGGTACGCCTGGCATGTCCGCTGGACACCAAGCAAAAATATCCCTGTTCTCACGGAGGAACTTGATGAGCTCGCTTTCCTATTTGTCGGTCATCCCGGTTCCCACTACGACAAATTTTGTCGGATCTTTGGGATCTAGGATTACCTGTCTTGTGTTCTCGGAAGCCTTGAAGCTATCTGCTGGCTTCCGGCTTTCTTTACCTTCCGGCATTTCTGTCGGCGATACCTCTTTGGCCAGCTCTTTCAACTCTTCCTTTGCTATGATTTTCTCAGCGCAAAGGCCGTTTTCTTTTTCCAGCTCGTTTGCCAACTTGAAGTCTCCAGATATGGTAATTACTCCTCCTTTGGGCCCTGGAATCTTCAGCTTGTTATAAATATAACATGATCTTGCCATGAATTTGGCAAAAGCTGGACGTCCGAGTATCGCGTGATACACGCTTTCGAACGGCACAACCTCGAAGGATACTTTTTCCTGTCGGAAGTGATCTTTGTCTCCAAAGTTTACATCTAGGGAAATTTATCCTAAGGAACGTGCTTGTCTGACAGGAACGATGCCGTGAAAACGTATGTTGCTGTGGAAACTTTCAGATGCTTCAGTGTATCCAGGTACATTATGTTGATACTGGATCCTCCATCCATCAGCACTCTTTTTAGCCTAATGTTTTGAACAATAGGGCTTACGATTAGAGCTTGCGTGCCGGGTTCAGGGATATTCCCGGGATGATCGGACTGATCCCAGGTAATTGGTGTATTTGAGTACTTCAAGAATTTCGGGGTTGCAAGGACAACCGCATTTATTTCTCGAAGCGTTCTTTTTACCACCTTTGCTGAGCGAGTTTCCAGGAAAGTTAGGTTACATTCTCCATCAACTCTCGGAAACTTGGGCTCGCCTTTTCGCTGCTGTTCCTGGATTTTTTCGTCAGTGTCCGATTCACTGTCTTTTTTCTCAGCTTCTGGCTTCTGCCTGGAAAATTTCCTCTTGGAATTCTCCCCTTTGTTTCCGGATCCTGCACTGCCTTTCATGTGCTTGTTCAGCCGGCATTGTGCGTTAGTGTGGGTGGGTTTCCCGAATTGCGAGTGGTGGACGCAGTTTTCGGACTTAATCTTTTCCCACTCTTCCTTTGTGTAATTGATTGGTTCCGTGCTGCGTCCTTTCCAGCTATTCCTATTTTCCCTTCCAAAGGCTATGTTGACATCTTTGGGCTTGTGTGTTGCATCTGGAGTTCCTTTTATCTCAGGGCGAGGGTTCTTTTTGGCCTGTATCAGTGTATCGATATTGCCTCCTCTTGCCCTGATGTCGTCCTTGGCTGCAGCGTGTTCATTGGCGGTTGTAAGCATAGATCCGAGATCTTTGTGCTTTTTGGAACCAATCATGAACGGTACAAGTCCGGGTTTTAGGCCATTGACGAAAGCATGCATTGCTTGGACGTCAGTTACTCCAGAGCAACTATTCTTCATTGTCGTCCATCTTGAGATGAAATCAACGTATGGTTCGTCCTCAAATTGGGTGCAACGGTTTAGCTGGTAGATGCTATTCGGGCGTTTGTAGGTTCCCCGGAAATGCTGAGTAAATACTCGAGCCATATCATCCCAGCTGTCGACAGTTCTGGAGGGTAATCCATTGATCCAGTCTCTGGCTCCATCCAGTAACATTAGGGGAAGAAACTTTACTGCTTCCAAGTCTTACCCGTTGTTGATCTGGACGGCTGTATAGTAGTCTGAGAGTCAGGTATCCGGGTTTGTACTACCGGTATATTTTTGGTATGTTGGACCAACTTTGGCAAAGCCAGAATGCAGGGTTATCCTTCGGATCCTATCTGTGAAGTACTTAGGTCCAAAGTATAAATCGTCTCTTTCCGCCCTATCAATGTGTGCGGAGTACCTGCCGGTTGAATGGACAGAAGGGGATCTACTCCTTTCTTTTCCATTGTGGCGCGAACGCGCTTTTACGGGATTCTCTCTGTTTCTTCCGAGATCTTGCCCCTTTGGATAAGGTGGAGTTCTACTCCTGTTTCTTTCTTTATTTCTGGGGGGTGTCCGGGATTGTCGTGGTGGTGTCACGGCAGATGCCATAGGATGGCTAAAGTTGTGGGGACGATGGACGCTGGAGGCGCTCGGGGAGGGATCACGCAGCGAGTAGCCGCGTGAGTGTGAAGCTAGCAATGCAAACAACAAGATCTACCCAGGTTCAGGGCCCTCGTGTGGAGGTAAAACCCCTACTCCTGCCTTTCTCTCTTTATATTTGTGTCTCTCCGAGTAGCCACAGTACAAGTGTTTCCTACTACCGAGTAGCCACTCTTCTCTCTATGTGATGAACTAGGTCAAGAATGTGAACCGATTCTGGGGTCCCTCGCGCAGGAGGGGGCAGGGCACCTTATATACTGGTGCCCAGCCGGATACAGCCAAGATGTCGACATTGTGTGCACACTGTGCACTTCCGGCTTCCCGCTGACACCTTTGGCTTCCAAGTTTGTCTCCGTGTGCAAAGTCGTTCCGCAGAACCGAGAAACTGATCTGTTATCACTGACACTGTCATGGGGTAGGCCCCCCTAACCTGCGACGCCCTGCTTTCACCCTAGCGCGGATAAGCACGCGCTCTGCAGATGAATAGTGCCGCAGTACGGACCCGGGATACGCGGGATCCTGTGTGAGAACGGCTCCTTTGACTTCTGGCCCGAGTAGGAGACCGTCCTCTCTACTCGGTCCACTTCCTCTACTCGGAGAAGAGTAACTTCCTTGATTCTTCCTCCTGGCCATCAGTGTGTACGGCCGAATAGCGGACGACCGGGTAGCGAGTACCGGGTAGCCGCTACTCTGCCAAACGTCTCTTCTGATCTTGCCCCTTAGCACTTGCCTTTACCCTACTCGGGGGTATCCACCCGACATTAGTCCCCGAAGCTGGTAGAGTCCTGTGAACTTGTTCACTGGGCTCTGCCAGCTTAAAAACCAACCTTGTCTTTGAATCCTTAGGATGCTGAGTAGAACCTCCGAGTAGCCCTTAATCCTGTCTTGAGCTTCCTCTTTTCCGAATAGAACCACTTCTCTTCCCTGTCGCCGAGTAAAAGGACTTAGCGAGATTTCCAATCAGAATCTCTGCGTGGCAGAGCGAAATCCGGCTTTTCGTACAGCAACTGGGCACGTGTCACGCTACCACACCCCCGACGCCTCGGTGCCCGGGATCTGACAGGCCACGCGCCCAGTTTTTACGGCCTGGGCCCACTAGCCCGTTAGGTCCCATCAAGCGTAGTAATTACCCACGATCGCGTCGTGGGATCAATTGCGGCCATTACGCGCGCGTCCTGCGCTGTGTGCGTTTCTAACCGGCCCGCACACCCCACGCCGCACGATCTCCGTGCGTAACCGATCCCACTACCTCCAATCATAACGGAAACCCGAGGGGAGGTATAAGTACCCCCTCGGTAACTCCTTCTTCTTCTTCCTGCCCTCATTCTCCCTTCGCCTCTTCGTTTCTCCGCCGCCACCGAGCTCTTCACCGCCGTGCATCTCACAGCGCCTGAAAGGCCAGTTCTTTCCGCCAAATTCCACCAAACCACCATCAAATTTCCTCTCCTGCCTGATGGCTCGCGACGACGACGCTCGCGCCGGGTGGGCTGGATCCAACGTCACGGCAGACGAGTGCCGGTGGCTGGTGAACACCCGGCGAGTTCCTCCCGGCGTCCGCTGCCGGCACCCCGATGGCGAGCTCGTCCCCACTCCGAAGGCGGACGAGCACGTGGTGTTCCTTGCGCACTTCGCGCGGGGATTCGGGCTGCCCGTGTCGGACTTCTTCCGCGGCTTCCTCGACCACTTCGGGATCCAGCTGCACCACCTGCCGCCGAATGCGATGGTGATGCTCGCATATCACGCTGTGGTGTGCGAGGCGTTCCTGGGCGTGCGCCCCACGCCGATGACCTGGGCGCGCTACTTCTTCTTCGGGAAGCAGAGCAAGGCCAAGCCGGGTAGCGCAGATAGCAGCCGCGGAATGACCGAGACCGGCAGCGCCATGATGGTGCAGCGCAGCGGAACCAACCATCCGCGCATCAAGGGCCTCGACTCCGTGCGCAAATGGCAGCGGACCTTCTTCTACGTGAAGAACATCCCTATCAAGGAAGGCGAGCCCCTGGTGGACCAGATCAATCTCCCCCGGTGGACCAATTCGCCTGCTACCGGGCAGAATTGGGGATTCAAGCCCCCGCTAGACGGCGACATCAAGCAGATCAATGCGCGCCTCGCCCAGCTGAAGGAAAAGGGGCTCAAGGACGACGACCCCATCGACTGATGGATCTCCAGGCGAGTGCTCCCGTTGCAGCGCCGCGCACACCTCATGTGCTACATGGGCGGCAACAGAGATTGCACTCGGACGACCACATTCGAGCTCAGCAACGCGGATGTGGCCGTCTGGGCGCGCTCCATCATGAGCACCGGCCTCACCGACCACTGGCAGTACAGCTTTGTGCCGTACAGCCGCACGAAGCCAATCAAGCGGGTTAGTGCTTCTCATCCTGTTTCCTGCCTATTGATTCCGAGTAGATAGCCTTCTTAGCTTGGTATGTTTAGTATCCGCACTCTGTGCCGAGTAGGACACTTAGCCGTATCTCTTTAGGCTTCATGTGCTTTATGTTTGCACCACATGCCGAGTAGAACACTTGCTACCATCTGTTAGGCTTCCTGTGCTTTGTGCTTGCACGCCTCGCTGAGTAGGACGTTTACTCTGTTATGCTTTGTGCTTGCATCCCGTCCCGGGTAGAATCCCTTACACTGCTCAACTGATTTGTGTTCTTGCTTATATCTCCAGCGCCTTGCTCGCCAGCTCGCTGAGAGCGAGGAGCGCTTCAAGGCCAACTGGCACGAAGACCGAAAGGAGGATGACGAGGTCTCCTACGACACCGCGGACACCCTCTGCATCCCCCATGCCGTCCAGTCGGGTAAGCATCATGTCGACACGTCCATTCGGGACTGGTCCGAAGACGACGACGAAGGTGACCGAGTTCACCTTTTTGGTCACGAGTAGCGCAACTTAGTTTCTTTCTGTTTCTCAATTGTTTTCTTCTCTCCTACTCTGCAGATGATGCTAATGCCGACGAGGAAGAGGATGAGGACGCCCTCGAAGTCGATCCGCTTGCGGTTGCTGCTCCCGCCACTCAAAAGAGGGCGGGCAGTGGTGCCCAGGAGCCCACCGCCAAGAAAGCCAAGAAAGGCGAGAAGAAGATCAAGAAGGTCTCAGGTAGACGGCCACCCCCTTCACGTGCAGGGTAAGTGATTTTCTTCCAAGTTTCAATTTGCTGTCACTGCTTTCCCTGAATTCCTTCTTCCACCGCTGCTTCTCGGTTTCTTCTTTCTCTCTTCTTTTCCTGAATCCCTTTTTCTCTTCAGCGCCCCCTTGGACGCTGATGCTGCTGCCGCTCCCTCCAAATCCAAGAAGAGATCCTCCATTGACGTCGACAAGCTCATCGACCTCTCTGATGAGGACGAGACCGCGGCACGGGACGAGGCGCGTGCGCCCTCTCCCGTGAAGGGTGAGGACGAAGACGACACCCACATCCAGGACATGGACACTGGTGCCCAGGACGCCGAGCAGGAGCAGCAGGCCCGCGCGGAACAAAAAGCGCAGGATGCTGCTCACGACGAGAGACCCCCTTCTCCCCCAGCTGCCACAGCTGGGGAGAACACAGAGACAGCCACCGAGCATCAAGATTGTGTTGCCCTTGAGCGGCAGGAAGAGAGCCAGGAGCAGCAAGACACTGATGCTGCTGCCCGAGATGACCTTGCAGCCCAGCCGCGGGTAGATAATCAAGACGACATACTGCAAGACCCCGCTGCCGAGCAGCGGGTTGAGACAACTGATGTGGAGCCGGACCTGTAGAGCCACGCGTAGCCGGACGCTACGCCCGGTAGCCAGTCCTTGGCGCCGCCTACCCAGCAGGCCGCTCCACCAACTGCGCCAAGCTCCCCGCCCATGAAGAAGACCAAGACCACAGCCAGCCCTCCAGCCAAGCAGACCACAAAGAAAACTGCTTCCGATGCTGCTGGCAAGAAAGATGCAGCCGAGAAGAAGGCTGCTGAGAAGAAAACTGTCGAGAAGCCAGCAGCCGAGAAGAAGGCCGCTGAGAAGCAGGCTGCCCAGCCAGACGCCGAGAAGAAGGCCGCTGAGAAGAAAGCTGCCCAGCCAGACGCCGAGAAGAAGCCCGCCGAGAAGAAAGCTGCCCAGCCAGACGCCCCCGTCCGCAGGAATCCTTCGCGTGGCGCTGCTCAAGATTCTATCGTGATGCCGCCACCAAAACCAACTGCGAAGCCTGCCGTGAAGAGTGGGCAGCTTACCATCGGTGCTCCCGGCAGCGCTGCAGGCACGGCCGCGGGATCAAGCGTTCAAGACCCGCCTGTCTACCCGCCTTACATGCTGCAGATGAGCAAACAGTACAGCATCGGTCTGACCAAGACCGAGAAACAGCTCGCTCTTACGAGAGGCAAACAGGCCCAGGCTGTGAATTCCAAGCTGCCGGCCAAGGACAAGACCCATTCGATCTTCTCGCGCGAGATCCAGGAGACATAGGTGGAGTCCCAGGGGCTCGAGCAGATAATCGACCGGGTGGGCTTTATTGACGCCGAGTGGAATAGCGCGTTCCTTGGCAACGAGTCCTGGAATGGTCTGGCCTTGGGCAAGATGGACGACTGGCGCATCGACTGGAACAAGGCGGACATGGGCTACAATCCCATGACCATCTCGTCGGCCACCAGCACTCTTGCCGCGAAGCTGTTCGTCCACCGCAAGGCTGCAGAGGACCTCGAGCAAACCTATGCGGTAAGTTTTGCTTTGCCTGTTCCGAGTTGCGCTTTTCTTCTCTTCTATTCTTCTTCTTCTTCTATTCTTCTTCTTCTTCTTTTTCTTATCCATCACCCAGTCCCCGAGATTCGGGCCGAGTAGGCGGGTACTCAACCGAGTTGCCATCTTCTCGGGTCAAATCTTTAAAACATTGTCTAACTCCTTTTCTTTCTGCTTCTCAGAATAGCCTTTTGAAGAGAACGACCCTTTACCGGCACCTGCTCTGGAATCACAGCATTGCAAAAAGGCGCCTTGAAGCCCTAGAAGCAGAACGCAAAAGTGATGCCGTGACCGAGAAGGAGGCCCTGGCTCGTACCCTTCAGCTTTCCGAGCTCGAGAGTAAGCTTTTAGCTATTCGGTTCATGCGTTTTGTGTTGACGCCCGTTTTTGCTTTCTGCTCTTAACTCCTTGTACTCTGTTGGCAAGATCGAGGCGCTGACTGAGGAGCACAAGCACTGTCACGTCTTTGTTGAAAATGCCGAGACCACCATCAAGAAGTTGGAAGGTGAGTTGTCGCCTTCTCGGCTTGTTCTCCTCCTTCTTCTCTGCTATTTGCTGACCATACCCTTCTCCTCCGCAGAAGATTACAAGAAATTTCGTGAAGAGCATCTCGACTGCGTGAAGCCCGCCGAGTTGCAGCAGCAATTGGAAAGCCAAGCCGTCGAGCTCAAGAGCCAACACACCACCGAGCTGGAGCCACTGCAGGTCTAGTTAAGGGCTGCCCTTCAGGACGTCATAGACATATCCGCCGAGAAGGACAAGTTGGAGGAAGCCGCCAAGGCTAAGCAAAGGGCCCTTGAGATGGAGTGCGAGACGCTGAAGAAAAGAAACTCGGATCTCATGCTCCAACTGGCCCAGTTCCAGAGGGTCGAAGAGCGGCACGCTGCTGATGAGGAGTCATGGAAGAGGAAACTTCAGTCGCTACTCTGCGACCTGAACAGTAAGTTCTCGCATCTTCGTGCCTCCCTGTTTTCTCCTTCTTCTCTGCTGACTGATTTGCATCTCTTTGCTGCTTTCTTTTCTAATCTTTTTTGATAGCATTTTCAGAAATCTTCCCCGATCTCTGCTCAGCTTGCAAACCTGCCCTGTCAAAGGCCCAAGATGCTCGGGTAGAAAAGGGGCTGCCCATGGATACCAAGGCTTCAATCGAAGACAGCTTCACGAACATGCAGGGCCAGCTTCAGCGCCTTAAGGGCTTGGGCACGGACTTGACGTCTGTTGCCTTCAAACTTCATGCATTGTTCTGGCCCCAAGACCCCGTGCCCTCAACTATCCGCGCGCTTGCCGAGAAGCTGAACGGCGTTAAAGCCGAGCTGAAGAAGTGGCGAGCATCCGGAGCTCGGGCAGGCGCTGACATGCTGCTCCTCTTCATCTGTAGT
This sequence comes from Alopecurus myosuroides, assembly GCA_028641055.1. Taxonomy (NCBI): domain Eukaryota; kingdom Viridiplantae; phylum Streptophyta; class Magnoliopsida; order Poales; family Poaceae; genus Alopecurus; species Alopecurus myosuroides. Next base: position 275,532,868 of record CM054057.1, on the reverse strand, counting down.
TGGTATGAGAACCTCAATCTCAATACCATCCTCGAGATGCGCCGGATTCAAAGTGGGAGAAGGATCCGAGTGCGTGGCTCGCCGCCAGACAGTCGCGTGGGAGATCGCTTCCTACGCGGATACCGCGCGCTACATCGAAGGCCTCACCGAGCCCGACACGGATGTGGAAGGCGAGGGCGAAGACGAGGACGAAGATGATGATGAGGAGGCCACTGGGTCAGACGGGCTGAGCTTCTTCGATAGCACCGATGACACGTCCGGGAAGGGGAAGGGCGCGGTCGTCGCGGATAGCGACGAGGAAGCCGAAAGCGAGAAGATGACCATCGACACCGCGGCGCTTGAGTTCGGCACTTCATCAGGCGCAGCCCTTGACGACACGGCGCTACTCCGCGCTCAATCTGTTGCCTCCACTTCGGCGACGGACCTCATCTCGGTGGCCACAGCCACTTCTGATCAGGCTGCCACCAACCCAGAAGCGGATGCCACGAAGACCGATGTCGCCAACCCGGAAGCTGACGCTGCCAAGGCCATCTCCGAAGCTGATGCCGTCAAGGCCAACACCGAGAATGCTGCTACCTCCACCTGATTATGTCCTGCAACACTTATGCTCGAGATTTTTATCAAATCCCCGGAATGCCGGGTGCAGATGTACTGAACAATTTATCTTCCTGTTGCTACTCAGTTTTTATCCCAGTTGAAGTTTTATACTTAGTAATTTGAGCAGCTTTGGCTTGATGTCGGGTTGCGTTATCATGCGAGTCCCCGAGTTGCATTTTTCATCCACCCTTCCTTTTTATCTCAGCTCTTACCTGCAACTTGTTGCTTTTTTGGTATTCGAGTCACAAGAGTTCAAAGCTGAGGTTTCAAATACTTAGCCACTTGGAAACAGTCATAGTAACGCTACCCACCACATAGCCGAAAAATATAACAACAGACAGTAAAAGACACTCTATTCGGTCGCCACACGCGTCCTTCCCTTTGCAATTTTTCATGTGTTCATTGACTCTTTGGCTTGTTCTCTGGCTTGCCATGAAGCTGGTTTGCGGACAGCAGCAGAGTCGCAGAGTGTCCGGTGAGTATAAACACACTACTTTGTATGCTTTTGAAATTCTAAGCGTAGCAACCGAGTAGACAAAGAGACAACAAAATAGAAACACTTAGAGCAAATTTGGACGAGGGCAGTCCCCGAGTTCAATTTCAGATTGCAGAGTAAGAGTTTGACTCGGATAAGAGGGTACATACACACTTTTGCTCATGAATGAAAGCGACGAAGTAGAGCTACATTACAGGGGCGTTTGGATTCCTCCCCAGCTTTATCCGGCCTGTTCTTCTGTGATGGTTGCGCATCTACAAGGTAGTACGCATCATTGTGTAGAGCCTTGCTCACAATGAACAGCCCTTCCCACGGAGGGGTTAGCTTGTGCATCCCGTCTGTACGCTGCACGAGCCTAAGGACCATGTCTCCTTCTCGGAAAACCCTTGGGTTTACTTTTCGGCTATGATAACGCCTCAGGTTTTGCTGGTAAACAGCTGAACGTGACAGAGTAAGCTCTCTTGCTTCTTCTAGCAGGTCAATGTCGTCTTCTCGAGCTTCTCTCGCCTCCGCCTCAGTGTAGAGGGTTACTCGGGGGAGTCATGCTCTAAGTCGATTGGCAACACGGCCTCAGCCCCGTAAACCAAGAAGAATGGTGTGTAGCCGGTTGACCGGTTAGGGGTAGTCCTTAGACTCCACAACACCGCTGGCAACTCGTCTAGCCAACACCCTGGTGTTTTCAGCAGCGGCTCAATCAGCCTTGGCTTTATGCCTGCAAGCACCATGCCATTTGCTCTTTCCACCTGCCCATTGGATGCGGGGTGCGCGACAGACGCGAAATCTAGTCGGATGTGCTTATCTCTGCAGAATCTCACCATGGCTCCCTCAGCAAAGTTAGTGCTGTTATCTGTGATGATGCTGTGTGGGTAGCCGTATCTCAGGATCACGTCTTTCAGGAAACTCACAGCAGTAGCTCCATCACACTTCCGAATAGGCTTCACTTCAATCCACTTGGTGAATTTATCAACCATGACCAGAATGTGTGTCATGTTGCCTCTAGCCGGTTTGAAGGGACCAACCATATCCAGACACCAAACAGCAAATGGCCAAGTGATGGGAATTGTTTTCAACTCGGAAGCTGGCATGTGGATCTTACTTGCGAATCTCTGGCAGCCGTTGCACTTTCTCACGATATCTTCAGCTTGCTTCAGAGCAGTGAGCCAGAAAAAGCCATGCCGAAAAGCCTTCTTGACTAGAGCCCGAGAAGAGGCGTGATGCCCGCATTCCCCTTGGTGTATTTCCACCAGAATCTCTTCTCCTTCTTCCGGTTCCACACAGCGCTGCAGCACGCCAGTGGCACTTCTCTGAAGATGGTGTAGCCCTTGGATCTTCTCTGAATCTGCCTTGCGGTAACCTCGTCATCTGGCAGGGTGTCATCCTTTAGAAAGGATAATATGGGCATGGCCCAACTCGGCGTCTCCCGTGTGGGAAACACTGGTTCGTCCACTTCCATTGGGACAGCCACTGTTGCGTCATTTTCTGGGTTGGGGTTGACTCTCTGCAGCCCCGATCGGTTGGCAAGGACTTCTTCAAGGAATGCGACAGTCCCCGAGCTGAGAGGGGCAGTCCCCGAGTAAGGAGGAGCAGTCCCCGGGTAAAGAGGAGGAGTCCCCGAGTAGAGAGGGGCAGTCCCCGAGTAGGGAGGAGCAGTCCCCGGGTTGCAGGCGCCAGTCCCCGGGATGGAGACTGCAGTCCCCGGGTCCTCTCCTGCACCTTCCCAGTCAATTTCCATTGGAACTGCTTCCTCATCAGGAAGAGAAGGAACGAAAATGGACTCCGAGTTGGGGGATGGCTTGATGGATGGCTTTCGCAAATGTTCCAAAGCAATCCCAGCTGGGATGTACTGCCGAGAAGATCCCAACTTGGACAACTCATCAGCTGCTTCATTCTCTGCTTGGTGGATGTGTTGGAACTCGCAACCTTCAAAGAATCCTGTCATGGTTTGGACCAAGAAGCGGTATGACGCCATGTTGGCATCCAAAGCATCCCAAGTGCCAGAAACCTGCTGCACGACTAGATCCAAGTCTCCATAGCATATGATGCGCTGCACACCAACTTCCTTTGCTACCTTCAAGCCATGTACCACGGCCTCATACTCTGCAACATTGTTGGATGCCTTGAAATGGATTTGCAGCACATACTTGAGTTGATCTCGCTTGGGTGACGTAAGCACCACGCCAGCACCAAGGCCTTCCTTCATCTTGGAACCATCAAAGTGCATCTTCCAGTAGTTGGATACCGGAGTAGGAGGCTCATATTGCACCTCAGCCCAATCCACCAGAAATTCTGCCAGGATTTGAGACTTGATGGCTTCTCTTCTCGCATACGCGGGAGCGTACGCGGCCAGCTCGATTGCCCACTTGGCTACTCTGCCACTCGCTTCCTTGTTGCCCATGATATCCGAGATGGGAGCTGAGCTCACCACTGTGATGGGGTGTTCTTGGAAGTAGTGCTTCAGCTTCTTGGCTCCCAGATACACACCGCAAGTCATCTTCTGGTAGTGAGGGTAATTCTGTTTGGAGCTGGACAGCACCTCACTGAGATAATATACCGTCCTCTGCACACTTTTTCCTTCCTCTTCTCGTTCTACCACGATCACCACACTTACTACCCGGTTAGTAGCAGCAATATACAGCAGCATTGGCTCCTTGGGTAGCGGACTAGCCAAGATGGGAGCGCTACCCAGCATTGCCTTTAGCTCCTTGAATGCCACATCCGCTTGCGGTGTCCAGACGAACTTGTCGCTTTTCTTCATCAACTGATACAAAGGCAGGGCCTTCTCGCCCATTCTGCCCAAGAAACGACACAGTGATGCCAAGCAACCAGTGAATTTTTGCACATCCTTCAGGGATCTCGGCAAAGACATGCTATCAATACCTTTTATCTTTGAAGGATTGGCCTCAATGCCCCGACTGGATACCAAGAAGCCGAGTAGCTTGCCAGCCGGGACGCCAAAGGTGCATTTACTCGGGTTCAGCTTCATCTTATACTTGCGCAAGTTAGCGAAAGTTTCCTCAAGGTCACTAAGCAGAGTATGTGTTTTATTCGTTTTGATGACAATGTCATCTACGTACACCTGCACATTTCTTCCGAGTTGATCATGCAAGCATTTCTGCATGCATCTCTGATAAGTGGCACCCGCATTCCGCAACCCGAAACACATGACACGATAGCAATAAGCCCCGTACGGGGTAATGAAGGCAGTCTTTATTTGATCAGCAGGATTGAGAGCTATCTGATGAAAACCAGAGTAGGCATCTATGAAAGACAACAGTTCACAACCAGCAGTGGAATCGATCACCTGATCGATGCGAGGTAGCGAAAAAGGATCCTTGGGGCAGGCCTTGTTCAAGTCGGTGTAGTCGACGCACATGCGCCATGCGGTAGCAGCCTTGGGGTCCTCCTTTTTCTTCTCAACCATGACCGGGTTGGCCAGCCAATCCGGATGCAGCACCTCCATGATAAAATTGCTTATCAGCAGCTTGGTGATCTGGTCACCTATGGCCTTCCTCTCTCATCTCCGAAACGGCGCATAGCCTGCTTCACTGGTTTGGTGTCAGGACGCACATGTAGCGAGTGCTCAACCAACTCCCTCGGGACACCTGGTAAATCCTCATTGGACCAGGTGAACACGTCCCGATTCTCACGGAGGAAGTGGATGAGCTCGCTTTCCTATTTCTCCCCCAACCCGGAGCCAATGATGGCAACTCGGTCGGGAAACTCAGGGTCAACCTGGATCTTCTTTGTCTCCTGAGATGCCTGGAACGTCGTCCCATGCTGGGAACTCGGCATGCCAGGCGCACCAGCTTGTGCGGATTGCGCCATAGCCACCACCTCGTACATCTTCTTCTTCTCGACAGCAACCACCATGGACTCCGCCAACTGAGAACCAGCAGAGGCACACTCCATAGACTTCTTGTAATCACCAGAGATGGTAATCACGCCATTGGGGCCTGGGATCTTCATCTTCAGATATGCAGTGTGGGTGGAGGCCATGAACTTGCTCAGAGCAGGCCTGCCGAGTAGGGCATGGTAGGGGCTCTGGTGATCAACCACCTCAAACTGCAGGCTCTCTGTGCGGCAGTTCTCCCTGGTGCCGAATAGCACATCTATCCATACCCGGCCAATCGGATTGCAAGAGACTCCTGGCACAATGCCATGGAAAGTGGTCTTGCTGGGTAGCAGCATGTTCTCGGCCATACCAAGCTTCTCCAGCGTGTCTCTGTACACGATGTTGATGCTGCTGCCGTTGTCGATCAGTACCTTGCTGAACCTCACATTCTTCTCGGGACCCAAGAAGGTAGGATCCAGCAGCAAGGCGTAGCTACCCGGGTTGGGCATCACCTTGGGATGATCTGCTCTGGACCAAGTGATCTCTTGGTTGCACCGATGCATATAGTGAGGAACAGCAGGGATCACAGCATTGACCTCCATGGCACGCCTGTGCTGGGATTTCTTGTCGACAGGCTCAAAGGTGAAGATCATGTAGCTCTCGTGGTGCTCCTGGTACCGATTGCGGTCTCCGCCACCATTGTTGCCGTTGTTGTTGTTACCTTGGTTGTTGTTGTTGTTGCCTCTGTTGTTTTTGCGGGTGTAGTAGTTGTTGTTGTTGTTGTTGCGGTAGCCATCGTTGTTGAAGTAGCGGTTGGCTCCTAAAGCCACCTGGTTCACATTTTCTCTTCTCGGGAAGGCTGGAGGCCGAGCAGCGGGTGCGCGAGCAGGCTGTACAGCGGCATTCGCAGCTGGCAGAGGAGGAGGAGGAGGCAGGCCCTCATTCTTGATTTCTTCCCACCAACTGCACTGCCGAGTAGTGTGGTTGGCGGGTCTTGCGGGATGCCGAGTATGGAAACTGCATGGGCCATCCTTCATGTCCTTGAAGACAAAGTTTGGCGCCGGACCCGAGTTGCCGCTACCCTGCTGGGAAGCGTTGTACGGCTTCTTGTTGCCTTGGCCCTGATTCTGGTTCTGCCCATACTGGGCTCCAGCAGTTTTTGGCCTTTGGCTACTCCCAGCTCCGGTTGCCACAGCATTCACCTCCTCAGGATCGTACCGGGTATCAATCCGGCACCTATGCGCTTGTTGCGGAACTCATTGCGCTTGCCGGTGTTGATGTTGTAGTTCCTTCTCGGCTCAGCGGCATCAAGAAGAGGCTGAGTCGGGTCCCCCAGTGCGTACTGATCCGCAATCCGGATGGTCTCAGCAAGGGTACTCGGCATCTCCCTCTGGAGCCTTTGCCACAACATGCTGCCATGTCTGCAACCCTGCGCAAACCAAGTGATGGCCTGGGCCTCATTCACACCCTCATAGGTGTTCCTCAGAGTACTCCACCGAGTAAGATACTCACGGTCCGTCTCCTCTTCCCGCTGCCTGCAAGCGGATAGCTGCTGCGACCTATTCGGCCTCCGGTAGGTGCTGGTGAAGTTGCTGACGAATGCCTCCACGAAGTCAAGCCAGCAGTTGATGTTGTGCTTGGGCAGGTTGTTGAGCCAGGTTCTTGCCGGTCCCTCGAGCATCTGCGGGATGTACCGCACAGCCCATCTCCGGTTGCCGCCTGCAATGTGCACGGCTGTGACATAGTCATTGAGCCAATCTTCCGGCTTGGTGCTGCCGTCATAGCACTTGGTCCCCCTGGCGAGCTGGAACTGCTTCACGGATGGCTCCGTCATGATACGGGGACCAAAGCACTCTGGGCCAGGCGGCCCCTTGCTCTCGAGTTGCGCGGACAGGCTGATCCGGTCCAGCTTGTGCCTGGCATCACTGGGCTCCAGCACGCGCTCACCCACGCGATCCAGGATGTCATAGCCAGCCAACCCCATGGCCGAGTAGCCATCATCATATCTGTCCACCTGCACGACTGCAGGCTGCTCCACCGGGTTGGCGGCTGGCGCGACTGCGCGTGGCTGCTGCCTCTGCCGAGTAGGCTGAGCAACTGGATGCTGAGAAGGGCCTGGGCGCTCTCCATCTCGGGCCTGGCTGTGAGCTTTATGGGCTTGATAGCCTGCTCCTGCAGCGTTGTGTTTTTGACCGGACTGTCGCGCCACAGCGTGCTGTTTTGCGGCGACAGCCGGGTCGTACACCTGCATGTGCCTGTCTCTGCCGGAATTCCCACTCCGCTCCTTCTCGCGACTGGAATGCGGTGATGAGGCCTGATCGTTAGATCTAGCCGCATGTGAATGCACCACCTGAGAAGCTCCAGCACCCGGGTTGGCTTTCCGGAACTCCTCGTTCTGCCTAGCAGCCTCTAGCACTAACTCATTGAGCCTCTCCTGCTGCCTAATGCGCGCGTCGCCAGCGAGATGCGGCAACTCAGCAGCTACAGCCTCAGCAGCTCTAAGGGTTTTGGCGGGGGTGCTGTATCTGGGTCTGGTGGTGGCGGTGTTTTGGCTAGCGGCTTGGCCAGCAGTTTCACCAACTGCCGCCATCTCGGTGCCTAGGTTGCGGCGCGTAGCCCCTGCCTTGGAAGGACTCCTCACTACCGGCGTAAAGCCGTGAGCCCGGTTGTACTCGTTCTGGTCCAGGTTCAGCTCAAGCCTAACCTTATCCAGCTCCGCCTGCTCGGCGAGCAGCGCCTGGCGTTGCTGCTCGAGCTGCGCCCGCATGGTCATGAGCTCGAGCTCGGTGGGAGGCGGCATGCCCATCCGCACGGCGGACGCAGGTATTGTCGGAGTAGTGGAGGGAAGGAGGTTGCAGTCCTTCTCGTAGGGCTTGTGGGTCTTCCAGCCAGCACTCGGGCCAGCGAGATCCTCGATGACGCCCGCGGCGGCAGCAGCCGCACCCTTCCCGGCGTCAGCAGCAGGGCCGGTCATCATCACCTCCGCGACGTCCGCAGAGTGGCCCATCGGCCTCCCGCGTGCTGCGATGACGGCTGGGGGATCCTCCGCGACATGCACCTCCCCGGGGTACGCGCGGTCGATGACGATGGCGACGTAGACGAGGTGCGCGCCGAAGGAGATCACCGAGCCGCCCTCCGGCATGGCCCTGCCGCCGAAATCACCGGCGTTGTCGGTGACGAAGTCGAAGGAGCCGAATCTGTGGACGAGGCCACAGACCACGCGCTCTCCGGTAGCAGAAATCGATCCCGTCCGAACGGAAACTCCAGCCAGCGCTGCTGGTTGCCCCACGGTGGGCGCCAACTGTCGTGGTGGTGTCACGGCAGATGCCATAGGATGGCTAAAGTTGTGGGGACGATGGACGCTGGAGGCGCTCGGGGAGGGATCACGCAGCGAGTAGCCGCGTGAGTGTGAAGCTAGCACTGCAAACAACAAGATCTACCCAGGTTCAGGGCCCTTGTGTGGAGGTAAAACCCCTACTCCTGCCTTTCTCTCTTTACATTTGTGTCTCTCCGAGTAGCCACAGTACAAGTGTTTCCTACTACCGAGTAGCCACTCTTCTCTCTATGTGATGAACTAGGTCAAGAATGTGAACCGATTCTGGGGTCCCTCGCGCAGGAGGGGGCAGGGCACCTTATATACTGGTGCCCAGCCGGATACAGCCAAGATGTCGACATTGTGTGCACATTGTGCACTTCCGGCTTCCCGCTGACACCTTTGGCTTCCAAGTTTGTCTCCGTGTGCAAAGTCGTTCCGCAGAACCGAGAAACTAATCTGTTATCACTGACACTGTCACGGGGTAGGCCCCCCTAACCTGCGACGCCCTGCTGACACCCTGGCGCGGATAAGCACGCGCTCTGCAGATGAACAGTGCCGCAGTACGGACCCTGGTACGCGGGATCCTGTGTCAGAACGGCTCCTTTGACTTCTGGCCCGAGTAGGAGACCTCCCTCTCTACTCGGTCCACTTCCTCTACTCGGAGAAGAGTAACTTCCTTGATTCTTCCTCCTGGCCATCAGTGTGTACGGCCGAATAGCGGACGACCGGGTAGCGAGTACCGGGTAGCCGCTACTCTGCCAAACGTCTCTTCTGATCTTGCCCCTTAGCACTTGCCTTTACCCTACTCAGGGGTATCCACCCGATAGGGATCTCTCACTCATGTGAGGTATATCCTGTCTTCCAGCTTTTTCAACTGGGCGTCTCGGAGGCGGCATTGTTTTTCCGTCGTTCCGGTGCTTTTCTTCCCGATCGCGAGGATTAAGTCCATCTCTCGGGAGATGGGATCCGGTTCTAGACGCTTCATCCTTGTTGTCGGGATTTTTCTTGTCCTTTCTCGGATCCACTTTCTTCTCTTTTGAATTGCTTGAGTCTCCAGGTTCTTCCGGTCCAGGTGCTCTAGCGGCATACATAGGGCTGAGTCGTCGTGCAACTTCCCTGATTGCTGCTGCCCCCGCTATTGTTGTTGCAATGCTTTTCCTAAGAAAGCATACACCCCTTGAAGTTTTTCACCATTGGAGTACATATCATTGTTGAGGATGGCGAACGCTGCTTCCGCATTTTCTGCTGCGGTTTTGTATATTGGTTCGCCTCTGGCATCTTTGTCGTTTACTTGCTTTTGCCAAGATGGGTTGTGAAACCTTTCTTTTGGCGGCAGTACTTCCGGTCTTACAATTCCGGGTAACCTTGAAGGTTTAATTCCAGATCTATTCTTTCTCTCGTATTCCTCAATTTCTTCCTTCATGAGCTTGATGTCATCGTGGGTTTTTTGGAGGTGTTCCCAAGTTCTCAATAGATGTTGCTGCTGCCTCTGGAGAGCTTGTCTCCTGGCTTCTAGCACTTCAGGGGGTTCGTGCAATCCCACTGGTGTTTGCAGTAACTCCTGTTCTTCTTGTTCTGTCATTGGTGGAACAAGGATTTCTTTTGTTTTCTTCTCCGCAGGTTTTACTCCGCTTGCGTCTCCTACTTCGGGCTTCCATTGGCTGGATCAGCCAATTTCTTCTTCCGCAGTTTGTACTGGAGCTTTTTAGCAGCTTTGTGTTTCTTCTTGGAAGAGGGAGGTTTCCTGCAGGGCTCTTCCTCTGTCAATTCTTTGACATCGGGGAATTTTGGAGAGGTTTCTCCTTCTTCTCTCTCTTCCTCTGGCGGAGGCGTTCTAGGGCTTTCCTGACTGTCGGCATCCGTGTTTTCAGCCGGTTTTGCCATCAGTACTTCATGGAATCCCTCTTGGAAGGATTTGACCTTTCTTTCGAAAGCGTCTTCGTCTTCGTTTTCGGTATAGAAGTGATCTGATCCGGGTTCCGAATCTAATCTCGCCTCAATGGCGGCTAGTACAGAGTCAACTTCCGAGTGCGTCATGATGTTGACGGATGTCGGATCTTCCACCTCTGTTGTGGGAGTGTTGTTTTCTTCCTCTTGCACAGGATTACTTTCATCCGTGTTTTCGGTGATCTCGGATTGCACCATACCGACAAAGTGTGATTAATTTGTATGTCGGCGATCTGAGCAAAACCCGGTGTCGTAGTCATCTTCGATTGGGTATAGGGCGAGTAGGATAAATCTACTTCCACCGCAAAACCCCATGGCCTCTGCCGTTAATCCGATTAAGATATTGGCAGATCCAATTGGTAAAACGCATGCACTTACCAGGTGATTCCGCGCTAGCATGTACGATCCGTTGTCGATGAAGCGCCCGACGTCGTTGTCGAATTCCAAGCTTCCGACAGTTATGGAACTGCCAATTCCACCGAGTATCCCAAATCGAAACTTAACGCCTGACGTAACTGGCCCCACGGTGGGCGCCAACTGTCGAGACATCGTAGTAGAATTCATAGACGGGGGTGCCATGAGACTAATGCTAGAGATGTGGGAGGACGTGATTGTGCGAAGGACAATGACACAGGGGTTTTTACCCAGGTTCGGTACAGCGCAGTAATGCGACGTCCCTACTCCTGCAATCTCACTATTCATGACTAAAGCCTGTAAATACAGAGTACAACGTGAGGTTCTATTAGATTCTCGTCAAGGATCAACCTCTCGGCGAGTTAGCCTTTTTCTTCTTGTCTATCTTATCTCCCATCCGGCTTTATATAATAGCCGGATTAGGGCATACAGAATAGGAAACCTAGAAGACTACGGTACCTATTAACTTGGAAAGTAAGGAATCCGTCTTCTACTCCAAGCCAGATCACGTGGGCCGCGATCCGGGTTCTTCTAGAATCCGGCTTCTATGCATCAGCTTACTGGGCCGCCTAATGGACCATAGCCCATTACCATTTAGGCCACCCTGGTAATCCGGCACTTTAGACTACCATCTGATATACCCCCAGTTGGTATATATCCGACACTTCATGTCCAGGTTCGGCGACAAGGCTCTGCCATTGTTTAAACTCCTGAAGTGATTGGGTCCATTCAAATGGACTACCGAGGCGGCTGCTGCATTTGAGGAGATCAAAAGGTATCTGGCAAGCGCTCCTGTACTGGTCGCACCGCGACCGCAGGAGCCGCTGCTCCTGTACCTTGCGGCCACTTCTCAGACAGTCAACACTGCTCTCGTCGCGGAAAGGCCAGCTGGCAAGAAAGGAGCGACCCTGCCTCACCTGGGGCCCACACCCGTTTCTCCCCGAGAGGATCACGTTGCGTCGCAAGACCTCCACAAGGAGGACACCCTCATGCAGCCTCAGAAGAGCCCCAATGCGTCAGGACAATTCACTGCCGGAAACTCTCTAGTCGCTCTCATCGAACACCATGTCTACTTTGATAGCACAGTGCTTCGAGATGCCCGCGAGAGGTACTCTGTGCAGCAGAACCTCATGTACGCTCTCCTTGTGGCTTTGAGGAAGCTTCGCCACTACTTCGATGGACACCCCATCATCGTGGTGTCAATGTTCCCTCTCGAGCAAATTCTGTGTAATTCTGACGCCACGGGGTGTGTCGCCGAGTGGGCTGTCGAGCTCCAACACTTCAAGCTCCAGTTCCTCACGACCAAGACAATCAAGGGAGGAGCTCTGGCAGAGTTCAACGCGGAATGGACCAACCCACCGCCAGAGGGAGATCCCGAAGAGGAGACAGCCGTCCCCGGAAAGATAGCTCCCGGAGAGTGGACCATGCACCTCGACGTCTCTTTCTCCTCCAAGGGCTCGGGGCTGTCGTCGTGCTAACATCCCCAACAGGAGACAAGTTGTACTATGCCGTCCAGCTCCACTTCATCCACAAGGCCAAAGTCTCCAACAACATTGCCGAGTACGAGGGCCTTCTCACCGGCATCAGGGCTGCCATAGCTCTGGGCGTCAAGCTCCTCGTCATCAAAGGAGACTCCCAACTCTTGGTAAACTTCTCCAACAAAAGTTACACGGCCAAGGAAAAGCACATGTCACTGTACCTCGAGGAGGTTCGCAAGTTCGAGAAGAGTTTCCTCGGGGTGGAGCTGCAACATGTCCCCCGAGGAGACAACAAAGAGGCTGACGACATCGCCAAGCGAGCGTTAAGATTCTGGCCGCGGCCCCATGAGTCTTTGAATAAATACTCGACAAGCCGTCCATCATCCCCCCAACCGATGACGATGAGCCACAAGCCCACCAGCACCTCGAGGAGGAGCTTCCACCCACTCCCTCCCAAGGCGCATCGGACTTCGGGATCCCCTCGGGATACCGCCTGGTGCTTGCCTTCATCGACGAGGAAGCATGCTGGAACAAGAGAATCATTTACTATATCCAGAAGGGAGACCTCCCCGAGGACAAGGCGGAAGCGGAGCGCCTCGCTCGCCGAGCCAAGATGTACTACGTCATCAACGACAATTTGTACCGAAGGAGCCCAACAGCGTGGCGCTGCTATGCATCCCCCCGGACGACGGCGTGGAGCTCCTCAAGGACATACACCAAGGTGACTATGGTCACCACTCTTCATCGCAAACTCTCGTCGGCAAGGCCTTCCGGTACGGCTTCTACTGTCCCACGACCCTCAAGGACGCCACCGAGCTAGTCATGACCTGTTAGGCATGCCAGTTCCACGCCAAGCAGATGCACCAGCCCTCGCAGGGACTCCAAACTATCCCCCTCTTGTGGCCGTTCGCGCGGTCTGGGGGTTGGACATACTGGGACCATTCCCACGAGCGCTCTGGGGCTACCGCTACCTCTACTTCTCCATTGAGAAATTCACCAAGTGGGCGGAGGTGGGACCTGTCCGGGACATCCCGGCAAGGACGGTGGTGACGTTCGTCAAGGGATTGGTCTGCCGTTTCGGCGTACCCAATCACATCATCACGGACAACGGCACGCAATTCACAAGAGGCCTCTTCAAGCCCTACTGCGCCAACCTGGCATCAAGATCTGCTACGCCTCCGTCCGCGCAAATGCCAAGGTACCCAATGTCCTCAAGACGAGGAGCTTCAACAAGCTCAAGGCCCACTGGAAGAAGTAGATCGACGAACTTCCATCGGTCCTGTGGTCTATCCGCACCACCACCGCAACCAAGCCCACGGGGGCAACACCTTTCTCCCTAGTCTATGGGGCCGAAGCCGTTCTCCCTGCTGAACTCAAGCTTGGCTCTCCCCAAGCCATGTCCTTCAACGAGCATAGGCAGGGGGACTCCACGCCGAAGACCTACTCCTTCTTGAGGAGGCAAGAACCTGAGCCGCCACCCGCGTAGATCGGCATCAGCAAGGCCTCCGGCTCTACCACAACAACAACATCAGTCCACGTACACTTGAGTTGGGCGACCTGGTCCCGAGGAGGATTCTCTCCCGAGAGGGCTTGCACAGCTCTCTCCCATGTGGGAGGGGCCATTCCGGGTAACACACGCCGCGCGACCTGGTGCGGAATCCGTGGAACATCCAGCATATGCGGAAGTTCTACCCTTGGTACTTGCTTGCTCCACGTGCCTCTCCTAGGCCGTGGTGACGCACCCTCGAGGGGACCCCATGACGCCACGGTAAAAACGACGTCAGGACCTCTCTCTGTGAGGATCTCAGGGGGCTCTCACCAAGCGTTCCGCCTGGCCGCGAGAGCCTCTACCCACACAAGTGGGAAGCCGTATGACGCGCGAGTTTCAGCCCCAGGAAGATGGGAGTCCCGTCTCCGCACGGTGGCGTCAAGTGCTTCTTGGGGGACCGCAGGGTCATGACATTCCCAAGCGTTGTAAGAAAAACATCACCCTAGCAGTAAAGATCCCTTTTCTGCTAACTACACTTGTCGCCTCGACAAGCCCCCTTTTCCTTTTTCCTCGGGAGCGCGCATCTGTTACTTCTTCTCGAGGACACCTCGCGAGCGAGGGCTGGGATTGGTACCCATGCACGGGTGAGACCCAATCAGATTAAATCCAAGAGGTAGAGCTCTGTTTAAAACGGGTTGCTATGGTGCACGACACCTCAACTAAGTCCTTGGTTCTGACTTCCTCTCGAGGTACCCATGAGAAGAGAACCACACACACATTTTCGCTCACTGCAGAGATAACCATTCACCTCTCAAAGCAGCCAGGCGGAAATTCCACCAAGGAAAAAAGGAGCATCTCGACAAGGAACCACCGCAAAAATCCCCATGAACACAACGCACCACCAGGCAGCCCGCACAGAGCTAAGTACAATTATACCTGATGTACTCTCAGAGGCACATTACTCTAGGAAAACACCACAATAGATCTCCACAAAAGCACAAGGAACATTCTTTTTTTCATATTCAACTCTCGAAGCACATTTCAGTACATAACCACGTTGCAGGACCCTACATAAGGCAAAAAGGAGCACAAGGGAAGAGGGAGAGGTATTCCCTCACCGCAACTACGAGAGAAGAAAAGACGACGACTGGTCACGAATGAACTTGTCTCACCACAGCTAAGAGATATGGTCAGCTGACGAGAAGGAGGAACAAGAGAAGACCGGACAAAGGTCGAGGACCCATAAAAAAAAGAAGGCTGACTCATCAGGATTGTCATAACTTCCCTCTAGGCAAAGACACCCAAGGGCCCTCAAGCCTCCATGGAGTCCAACTCGTCGCCCTCCACCTTGACAGCCGACGGATCTTTTTCGTCCTCCTCTTCAGCGACATCATCTTCATCATCGTCGTCTCTCTCGATGCAACACTCCTCACGCTCGCCGCGACGACCGAAAATATTCACGAAGAGCCGATCTCCTCCATCGAAGAGGACATGGAGAACCTGGCTCTCCTCCAACTTCTGAGCGTGGGCGAAGGTTTTCCATCCTCTCACCAGCGACAGGTGGCCAGTAGAGAAAAACTCTGCGGACACCCACCAAGGCATGTTGATGCAACCCACCACCTGGAGCCAGAACCCACGGGGCGGGTTGCGGTCGACGGACCTCGTGAAGGAGTCGGGGAGCCTCAGGGGATTGCGAAGACGGCCGCAGAGTGCCACAAGGAACTCGTGCGCCAGCACATGGGTCTCCTCCGCCCAGCGAGGGAGAGAGCTTCCCATCACACCATGACCACGGGAGGCGCGGCCACCTCTGCTGCGTTGGCCCCGAGCGCTCGCCCCTGCTCGAGCCGAAGACCCCTCAGATTCATCCGCAACCACCAAGGCGCGCCGCGCACTGCGCCGGGGGCGACGCCAGAGTCCAGCGATGCGCCTCGCCCACCGTGAGCCATGCGACACCTCTAATTTCTTCTCTCTACAAGTGAAGAACTCGGAGGGGAAAGGAGTGAAGATGGCGTTGGAAGAGAGGGGGAGAAATCCACCCCCCCCCCCATTTATACACGGGCTGGGCGCCGGCACCGCACCAATTATGTCTTCTCGCCGGCCCGTACATCAAAGAAAAAAAGGGGCATGCCCCAACGTGCGTGACCAGACGCCAAGACAATTACTGCTCTGTGGCGTCCAACCAGAGCAGTCATTGCGATGGGACGTTTCCGCCATGCGTGGGAGATCGTGGGATTCCCCCACTAACCATCGTGCCACGTGTTGCGATTGGTCCTGCGACTTAAGGGCCAAAGTCGCTTCATCTCCTCTAGACGCGCGCATCATGGGCCCGGTGGATACTGTTAGACCTACGGATACCAGGGTATCCTAGGCCGTCCGCTGCTGGCCCAGCCCACGTTGTACGGAAAGGAGCCCGTACCGGCTCACCAAAGAAGATGGGCTCCATGGGTTCGTTCTTTCTACGGGAAATCCCTTGGCGAGGAGCCATCCAGGCCGGTATCATCGCCTGCCGTCAGAGAGGAGCCCTGCTTCGTCCATGCTCCTCTTCGAGAGGACCCCCTCCTATTGGGAGACATCCCATGTGGGGGGGGCCTCTGCGCAAGTGACGAAGGCACCACAAGGCGACAAAGCGACTTTGTCCACAGTTGCCGTTCTGGTGTATAAACCGAGGAACATCTCTATGCGCTCCTGAGCCTCACCCGAGGCTTTCCCCTTTGCTTCAAGAAGACCAGTCCACCACTACAAGACGGAGGGAGCGTAATTGGAGCCCCCACCACCCTTCCATGGATGGTGGCGCTATCCTCGATGACTGGCGACAACCTGTTTGGGAGTACTCCTCGGTGTACTCCTTTGGCACCATGTGGTAGCCCTTTCCCGCCCAATGAGAGGGAAAGAGGGCCAAGTGTCGGTATAAGAAGGGTTCTCCCTCCTCCGTAGAAAGGAGGGAGGAACAGAGTAGCCAAAACCCTTGTAGAGCCCCAGTGGTATGTCCCGAGCTCAAGCTCGCACTTGTACTATATCGATCGCAGTGTAATCCATCAGACAAGCAGGAGTAGGGTTTTACACCATCACGGTGGCTTGAACCTGGGTAAACTCTTCGTGTCCCCATTGTTTTCCCTTCGTCAGCTACCCTCTCGAAACCCCTCGAGGCGTGTTAGAACGTGGTTATCCCCCAGTGTTCGAACCTCTAGAAGCCACCATGTCTTGGACATATCGGCCTTCTCCGACATTTTGCGCACCAGGTAGGGGGCTAAGGAGTTCTCTCGCATCTCCGTCGCCATGGTCGCCTGTCGCGCCGACCAGACCGGCTGCAGGGCGCGGTCCTGTAAGCGGACCGACATCGGCGGCCTCGTCACCAGCTTCTCCAGCATCGGGATCCCTCTATTGCGCTCTCCCGCGTCGTGCAGCCTCCGACATCACCAAGTCATATGAACAACTTCAATCTCAACCAGCTCCATTCAATGTGCCTAGGACCTCTACTTCTTCTTGTGATCATGCAAATATTCTTGAGGGGAATGCCAAGTTGAAGTAAGAGCTTTCAAGAATTTAGGGTAAGGTCCCTAGTGTTGAGAATGTGGTAGTTCCAAGGCCAAAAAATGGAAATCAAGGTCTTGGCTATGTTGCCAAGAAGAAGAAGAAGAACAGGAATAAGGCCAAGCCCGGTCAAGCAAAGAAGAATATTGGTGCGAGTAGTGTTGTCATTAGGGACGAACCACTCATAACAAGTCCGCCGGACCTAACAATCCTCATCACCTTTTATTTGTTGATTATTATGGTGGTATGCAAGCATAATATGTTGGTCCCTATGATGGTTACATTGATTACACGATTTAGGTTACCAAGACCCTTTTTGCGAACATGAGAGGACCCTCCATGGGTCTTAACTCAAGTCAATGATTTCTTGTAGGACTATGCTTCTGGTGGGTCAAAAGGGATACTTGATACTGGACGTACAAGTCATGTGACCGGAAGCAAGGAGCTTATGACGGAGGTGATACCAAATATAAATGATGCAACAGTCACTTGTGGAGATAAGTAAAAACCCTGAGGTAATGGGCTCCGGCAAGGTGGTTGTTGCTCCTAACATCACTCTTGTGAATGTCATGCTTGTAAAATCGCTTGGTTACAATTTACTTTCAGTTCGTTCTTTAGGGAAGATGGGTTTCTCTGTCTTCTTTGAACTTGATATCATGGCATTGTTGTGGAACAAGACTGTTGATGTCGCTTTCGTTGGGCATGGAGAAAATGAGTTGTATGTGCTAGACTTTTCGGGGTCAACCAACACTCAAGCGATGTGTCTTTTTGGAAAGGCCAACGTGGGGTGGTTGTGTCATTGCCTTTTATCCCATGTCAACATGAGAACTTTGCAAATCCTTCACAATGGTGGCCACATCCTCAGACTAAAATAAAATGTTTCCTTTTCCAAAGATCATGTTTGTAGGGCTTGAGTTGAAATAAAGATGCATGGTGCTCCCCACCCAAGCAAGACTATTATTTCATCAAAGAGGATATTGAAACTTCTTCATGTGGATCTCTTTGGTGGCGTGCCCGAAGCTAGTCTTGGTGGGAAGAAGTATTGCTTCGTGATTGTTAATGACTATTAAAGATATACTTGGGTTTATTTCTTCAAGTTAAAGAGTGCGACCCAACAAGACGTCATCGACTTCTCCAATCAAGTTCCATGTTCCCATCTTGACCGTTAGAAGTGAAAATGGCTCCAAGTTCAAGAACTACACCCTAAATGAGTTTCTTAGTGAAGAGGGAATCCATCATCAATATTCCGCGGATTATACCCCTCAACAAAATGGTGTAGCCGAAAGGAATAACCTGACTCATATGGATATGGATAGGTCCATGTTGGGGGAGTATAAATATCCTCCCTATTTATGAGCCGAAGCTAGCTCTACGGCATGTCATTCATCAAACCGGCTCTGCCTCTGCAAAGGCTTAATGAAGACTCCATATGAGATCCTCACCGACAACAAACCAAATATCTCCTACTTCCGTGTCTTCCATTGTAAGTGTTTCTATTTGGTAAAAGTAGTTTGTTTTTATAAATTCCAATCTAAATCTCCCGAGGGTACATTTGTTGGTTATAGTGCCGAATCCCACACTTATAGAGTTTTTGACAAGGCCTCTCGTATTGTCATTGAATCTAGTAGTGTGGTTTTTGAAGAAAATGATGGCTCCCAAGTAGCGCAATTTCATGTTTCTAATGTAGATGTTGAAATTCCTCAAGAAGCCATAAGAAGAATGGGTGTGGGATTTCCCCGCCCCATTGAGGGACACCTTGTGGCAGTTAAACAATAATTATTCTCTACTCAAGTGGAGCCCTCGTCTACACTAGAACCACATGCCAATGGAGCAAGTGATGCACCAACGAAGAACAAGATCAAGACCCTCATCTTGTTGATCAAGTTTCTGTATAAGGACCAAGTTCTCCTATCATTAAAGATAGCCAAGATCAAGGCCAACATCAATCGTATTATTCTCATGTGGAAGCAAGCCATAATGATGATCAAGGCGGACACTCCGGTCAAGACGGGGAACCAAATGATCAATTGATTCCTTCTGGCAACAATGGAGAGATCGAAGCCCGTCGTGTAGCAAGGGTTGCTAGAGCTTTGAAGCAAATTGACTATTCTGATGATAAAGTGTTGGCTGACCTAAGAGGCAAAAGAACCTCAAGAGATCAATTGGAAATCTTTAGTGAGCATCGAGCTGACATATCCATGGTGGAACCAAAGAAAGTGTTTGAGGCTCTTGAGGATCCGGATTGGTTGGAATCTATGCATGATGAACTCAATAACTTTGAGCGCAACAAAGTGTGGAAGCTAGTTGAGAAACCCAAAGAATGTCACAGTGTTATTGGCACCAAGGGGATATTCAAGAACAAGCAAGATGCGCATTGTATTGTCATAAGAAACACATCAAGATTGGTAGCTCAAGGGTACTCCCAAGTGGAAGTCATTGACTTTGTTGAAACCTATTCTCCCGTGGCTAGCCTTGAGTCCATTCGTATCCTTCTTGAATATGCATATTTGCATAACTTTAAATTGCAACAAATGGATGTCAAATGTGCTTTTCTAAATGGTACACTGAAAGAGTTGGTATATATTAAGCAACCACCAGGTTTAAGGACCCCAACTTCCCTAACCATGTCTACAAGCTCGATAAGGTGCTCTATGGACTTGAACAAGCACCACGTGCGTGGTATGAGCACCTTAGAGATTTTTTGAAAGACTGTGGGTTTGAAGTTGGGAAAATTGATCCCACCCTTTTAAGCAAGAGAGTTAAGGGGGAGATTTTCATATGCCAACTATACATGGACGATATTATCTTTGGCTCAACTAATCAAGCTTTCAATGATGAATTTTCAAATCTTATGACTGACAGGTTTGAGATGTCTATGATGGGAGAGCTCAAATTCTCCATTGACTTTGAGATCAAGAAGTTGACTTGAGTGACTTTCATTTCTCAAGCCAAGTATACCCAAGAAATGCTCAAGAGGCTCAACTTCCAAGATGCTAAAGGGAAGATCACTCCAATGCAAACCAAGTGTCATCTCAAGCGCAATCCGGATGGTAAAGATGTGGATAAAATGTTGTAGCGTTCTATGATTGGTTCTTTTCTTTACCTTTGTGCTTCTAGACCTGATATTGTGTTGAGTGTAGGAGTGTGTGCAAGGTATCAAGCGGATCCTAAGGAAATCCATTTGATGTTAGTCCATAGAATCTTTTGATATTTGGTCCATACCTCAATATTTGGTTTGTGGTACCCAAAGGGGGCACAATTTTCTCTTAGTGGGTACACAGACTCGGATTAGGTTGGTGATCAAGACGACAGGAAATCGACTTCCGGGGCTTGCCAATTCCTTGCTAGGTCCTTGGTGAGTTGGTCTTCTAAGGAGAAACATTTCATATCTCTCTCTATCGCCGAAGCCGAGTATGCGTCAACTTCTAGTGCTTGCACTCAATTGTTATGGATGAGGCAAACTCTTAAGGAATATGATGTCCATTATGACAAAGTGCCTATTTTTGTGTGACAATGAAAGTGCCTTCAAGATTTCTTACAACCTGGTGAAACATACAAGTACAAAGCATATTGAGATTCGTCATCACTTCATTAGAGATCATGTTTCCCATGGACATATTGAGCTAGAATATGTTCCCACCAAGGATCAACTTGCCGACATTTTCACGAAGCCCCTTGATGATTAAAGATGCATTTTTTTGATGAATGATCTAAATATCATCGATTCATGGAACTTGACTTGAGGATCTTGCATACACCTTTAGTTGACTATGCGTTTGGATTTAGGAATAGGCATGGACATAGGGGAGTGTTTTCCAAACACATTTTCCTCTCCCTCCCCCCATTATGTCCAACATAAAATTCATTTATATCTCTATTTTCGAATTGATGAATTGTGAGTTAAAATATTTAGTATTGATCATGCACCCAATATACATCTTTGCGGTGTCATATCATACTCTATTATATGGTGGTCTAGGCCACCAACCTCTTCTTTTTGAAGACTTGGTTCTTGTTATATTTCATTGCATATCTTTTGGGTTTTTTTAGTTCAGTTGGTTTTTTATGGAAAACACATCCAATCTTGGCTTTAATTCTATTGTATCTTACAAGTATTGGGCGAGAAGTACCATCATCAGTTTGGAAATCTAATCCCAAGACTTCTTTCCTAAAACAGAGTTTTCTCTCCAAACACACAAGTTGTCCTCATTTTCTGAGATTGGCCACGACATGCCAGAATTTACGCCCCTTCATGCCGTAATTTCGAGGGGGGGAGAACATCCGCCCCTCTAGGCTAGATATTCCACCCCAAGAAGTTACTCACTATAAAAGGAGGTCGGGTGAGGGATTCCTGGAGAAATCCTCGTTCACCCTCAACCACCCATCTCGAAAAACTGCCTCGAGCTGTCGCCGACACCTCGCCGGATGTGATTTGACCAACAAAATTTCTGTGGCTCCTCTGGATCTTGATCTCCGTCGCCCTGGGCATCTTCTCCTCCAAGCGGTTTCTCAAATGGAAGGGGGTATCTCCACCTCCCCTAGATCTTGGGTGCTTATGACCCTAACTTTTCATAGAGTTATTTTCTTTTGTTGTCGGAGTAGATGATCCCCTAGGCCCCCCTGCAACTTAGATACAATAGTTTTGATACATTAGTGTCTGGTCTACTTTTAGACCTAGGGTTGAATCAGTTCTGAATTTTTTTGACATACCGAATATCCCCCCCCCACACACACACACATGCCGGAATTTTCGCCCCCAAGGACCGAATTTCTGCCCCCACCCAGATTTTTCAGAAGATCATTTCCAGCTCTAGTTCCTCTAGGACTATGTAGTATCGACATGATTTTACCATCTCTAGTGTGTATTTGCATTTCATAAAAATTACCTGTGTGTCCTTATCTTGTGCTATTCCTCTATGATTCCATTTCACAGGTACACTACAAGAAATATGCTGATACACGACGCTCTATTTTCGTCACTAAATCGTCACTATAGTTCGTTCATGACGATCTAATGACGAAAAACAAATCGTTGAAAACCGAGCGTCAGAAATGAACCACAACGACGATTTCTAAAAAATCGTCGTGAATGTCTACGACGATTTTGGACCGTCATAATATTATGACGATTCAAAATCGTCACGCGTAGTTCAGCCAGGCCACATCAGCTCCGACGTGGCCAGTCCTACGTGGCAAAATCGTGACGAAATGAAATCGTCGTGGATCAAAATCAGCCCGGTCCATTTCAGTGATCTTCATGGGCCTAGCCCAACAAATCTAGACTTTGCTGGTCCATTTTCTATTTAGGCCTTGCCTTCTTACGGTCCATTTCATTTTGGGGTCATGGCCCTTCTATGATTCATTTATTTTAGTATTTTATTTGCATTTTTAGGGAGGTTTCTAATTATACTATTTGGGCCATGGCCTTTCAAAGCCCACGTAATTTTTGGTCCAGTCCAGTAATCGAGAGACAAATCATAGCCTTTTTCTCCAGTCCAGTAATCGAGAGACAAAACATATTCAATCCAGTACGAGTGGGCCAAGGCCACTTTAAATACACAATACAACCCATATTAATTTCTGCATATTTTTTCTCGAGCTATTCACTTCAAGAAAATATACAGGAAATTGAATAGCAAACAAATTAGAAAGGAACTCGAATTTCAGAGCTTACATTACATCATTTTAATAATAGAAAACTTTGACAGTTCACCAGGAACATTGCATTAAATATTACATAAAACAGTCAACAAGTTCACTCCCAGCAAGTTCACACAAATGGAATGGTTCACCAAGACAGTTTGAGCTGCATCTTCTTCTGGCCGTCGAGAAGATATTTCAGTGTTGTGTTACCAAAGTAAGGTCCAATATCTTGCATATAACTTCATTTTTGGGGGACAATTGCTGCATTTTTATATTTCAAAGATTAGATTCAGTGAAATATATGCAATGTGAACGTTGGAACAGTAATATGAACACAGAAGTCTGCAACATCACTATGTATATTTGGAAGAGTAATATAAACATTCGGTCCCTAGTGAGAGCACAAATAAAAGAATATGTAGAAATAAGAGCATGTCAGTGTAAAGAAACTCCCTCCATCCATCTATATACTCTCTCCGTTTCAAAATAAGTGTCATAGAAATGGTTTAAAACAGATGTATCTAGTACTAAAACACGTCTAGGTACATCCATTCATATGACAGTTGTTTTGAGACGGAGGGAGTACTAAAATGACAATAGTTCAGCGACTTGCGGAGATTGTTTGCAAAGCTTAGGAGGGTGGGAGAACATAGATGGGAGGACGCACCGTTGGAGCAAAAGGAGGCGGCCAGGACAGAGTTTGTGTCAATGCTGCGGGTGCGATTCAGTCGCCTTCGACATCTCATCTCCACTAAGTCGATGCAGTTCATCGTCTGGAAGGAAGATGCAAATATGAACGGTTAAAAGAGAAAACAAATAAAAAATGACCAAAGTAAATGATTTATTCTGCAAGTTCTAGTTACTAATGTATTCTGCCACTTTGCTCCATGAAGCTACAGGTAGAAACATCTACTCTAGCATATGATTTCAACAGCTGGCAGGAATAATTCGATTCCATGCGACAAAAAATTAGGCAAGTATAATGTGACTACATACTTATATTAACACACATGCAAAGCAGTTTAATAGCTATGTGTAAATGATGCTAGATGTGTAAATGATACTATGTGTAAATCTGATAGAAAAAATAGATGTCATTTAATTCATGAGGACAAAAGTACGTAGTATCCTCAACCTAATAAAACATCTAATGCAAGCAGCCAACCACTAAAAATATTATTAGTACACACTAATCCCGATTTGAATAAGTCAGATCAGCAAGTGCCCATTACAGAAGATTGTGTTAAGGATTCAGACATATATACATAATTAGAGTACTTAGCACCATTTGGTCCAAATGAATTACCAGCTAGAGAAATAAACTGAACTGTAGAAATAATAGTTGAAAGACAGTACCAACAGTGGATATGTTGCTGTCTACTGAAACCACATCAAAATTACTAACAAGACATAATATTTGAACAAATCATCGCCTTAAAGGGGAAACTGACAATTGCTTCGTACTAGATACAGGTGCAAACACCAGGATAAACAGTGCCACACTAAACAAGAACATAAAGTTTTGCATAACCTGTGGTTGATAATAATTCTATAGCAGCAATAAAATTCTCACAGAACGGTGATGTCTTCCTCGGTGCTGTGGTTTTGGTTAGAACATACAACAGAAGATGTGCACCTGGAGGAACCAACCAACCATACAAAATAAAAGCAGCAGGGCTCGAGAGAGTTTATACCTCGACGCTGTAGACAATGCTCTGTGGTGTCCTGGCTGATGGCCTTCCACCTCTTGGTGCATCCAGCTGCGGACAGATTGGAGCTTTGGAGGAGATCCCCCATATCCAGTTCCAGCCTCAGCCTCGGCTGCGCCCTTGCCGGTGACATGAGCGGCGAGGGTGCCCTACTCCCTGGTGAAAGGTGTGACACCAATTAAATTCAATCAGTACATAGCGAGATGGATACAATAAGGAGCAGGGTGTGATATTTAAAATCAATTTTAATAGAATGATCTATGTATTGATCCAGCGACATAAAGATTTATAGCTGCACTCTGAAATTTGTTTACAACCCTGCAGGCAGACTAGTACACACTTGAGGGTCCAAAAGAGGGTCCAAAACAATTTTGTAATGTGTAGTATGTAATAATCTGGATGGTTAGTGAGCATTAGCTGCACCTAGAATCACAGGACTAGGTAAATAATATATGCAGACTATAATATATGAACAATGAGTGAAAAGAATAAAGCAAACTGCATACATACATACTAGTAGCATTGCGTTTTACGAGTGGATCCGAGTTTTCACGGGTACACTAAACCCAAAGACTAGTATTCTACCATAGATAATTAGCGGTCAGTTAGTGAAATCCAGTTTGCTAGTTAGATGATTAACCACAGCTAGGAGTGAGTCATAACCGTTCAACTAGATGGCAATAAATAATTATCAGTTAAACCACTGAACATGACCTAGTAGTTGGACAATCATATGACAACTCATATCAGAGGAGAGGAATATGAACGGGGGTACCTTCATGTGGTGTTTCGGAGCAGAACAAGAAGGAGCTGGCCAGCCGTAGTGCTCCCAGGATATTCACCACTCTCCTCCGATGGCTGCTCAAGACACAAAAGAAATAATGGAATTTTCAGAGGGAAGAAGCAGTGGAGGATTGAGATTGAGTGGTGGGGAGATACCTCAGTATTGAATCTGAGCAGAAGGTCCCAATCCTCTGGGCACGGCGGTGAAAAGCGTCGCCATTCATCCATGTAGCAGGTAGGTCAGGGCTGTAGCGGCCACTCGACGGTTGAGTACACGTCCTGTACTCCTGGTGGCCCGACAGGAGGAGCATAGTCACGGCGAAGTAGAGCACCTGAGCCCTACATCCATCCATGCAAGAACGAATCATTCAGTCAATCTATATTGCTGCTCCAGTGGAATTTCTCAGATGTGGTGCCAAACAACACTAGGAAATCCACGTCTCAGGTCGCCAGCGAATTGGAAACCATGGGTAGATCGGAGCATAGAAGGGAAAGAAAAAAGGGAGAAAAGGGGAGAACCTTTCATCGTGGTGGAAGTCTCCTTCCTGGGCGGCCACCGGGGGTGGCGAGCCAGGTCCTCCCCCTGTCGCAGGGTGTCGTCATCGACGATGACCACGAGGAACTCTGCTCCCCAGCCTGCGGCGCGAGTAGAGGAGCAGCAGCGACCTCCCTGCGCGCTACTGGTTGCTACTGGCGGACAGAGGCGCGAGGGCTTCGCGGCGTCGTCGAGGTCCAGCAGATGGCGGTGCGTCTTCCTTGACGCCGGTGCAGCAGGTGGAAGGCGGGGATCTCGCCCTTAGTAGGTGCATCGATCCCGGACAGCGGGAGTGGAACGAAGATTGAATAGAGCGGGGACGAGGAGGTGGTGTCGGATCTGCGGTTGGTGGCGCGAAGAGCCACCGGAGCCAGCCGGGATCTGCCGGCGATGGTGTGGAGCAAAGGTGGGGCGGCGGGTTTGGGCGAGTTAGGGTTTGGCGGCGGGGCAGAGAGAGAAAGGAGGGGGTGAATTGATGCTAGGGTTTGGGCGGGTTTGGGCGCGGGGCAGTGACTTAAACCGAAATTTCCGTGTCTCCTGGAGGGAAAGTGGGAGCCAAAAAATTTGGTAATAATAAAAGTAACTATAAAAATAGTGAATAAGTAGGAAAATAAAATATCACATGACATATTTAAATTTCAATTAAAATTAGCACAAAAATATAAGAAATTTGCACACAACCTCGGAGTAATATAAGAAACTTTTATTTTGTATTGAATAAAAACATCATTTTCTATTTTCGGAGTGTCAAAAAGGGTTTTTTTGTGAAGCACCTACCAAAATTATGTTACAAAATTTTACAAAGTAAAATTCTAAATATATTATGTCATATTTTATCTACAAATAACAAATTTACTACCACTCAATAGCTTTTCATACACCTCTTTTGAAAAAGACAAATTTCTGCCGATTCCGCTGAAACCGAGCAAAATTTGAACTATAGGTGCCTCGTAGTTTGCTCATGATTTTTTGCAAAAATTATTTTTAGGTAGACAAGTACCTATTCCAACATAGATACACCAAGAGTTCATCAAGATTCAACCTCTAGGTACTAACGGTCATGTCCCCCGTTTTGACCGTTTTCCGAAACCGGCTTTAAAAATTCCAGAAAATTCAAAAAAAATCGAAACGATGCAAGATCTTCGCGTGGTGTTGTTATATATGTCCTAGTATCCACCAAAAATAATAAACTTTGAATACGACAATTTGGTGGAAAATGTGTTCACAGAAATGAGCTATCGCGTACGAAGATTCATGGCTTTCGGGCGAAATGACGGATGTTTTGGCCACATCCGTGGCATAGTTTGTTTAAATGTGACCATATTCCACACAAAGATTCATATTGGTACAACTAACAATGTTCACGAAGAAACTTTTATTTTTCGTTGAGTAAAAATACCATTTTCCATCTCCGGAGTGTCAAAACTGGGTTTTTTTGTGAAGCACATACACAAAATATGTTGAAAAAATGTACAAAGTAAAATTCTAAATATATTATGTCATATTTTATCTACAAATAACAAACTTACTACCTCACAATATCTCAAAATGCACCTCTTTCGAAAAAGACAAATTTCTGCCGATTCCGCTGAAACCGGGCCAAATTTGAACTATAGGTGCCTCGTCGTTTTCTCTTTATTTTTTGAAAAAATCATTTTTAGGTACCCAAGTACCTATTTCAATAGAGATGTACCAATAGTTCATCAAGATTCAACCTCTAGGTACTAACGGTCATGTCCCCCGTTTTGACCGTTTTCCGAAACCGGCTTTAAAAATTCCAGAAAATTCAAAAAAAATCGAAACGATGCAAGATCTTCGCGTGGTGTTGTTATATATGTCCTAGTATCCACCAAAAATAATAAACTTGGAATACGGAAGTTTGGTGGAAAATGTGTTCACAGAAATGAGCTATCGCGTACGAAGATTCATGGCTTTCGGGCGAAATGACGGATGTTTTGGCCACATCCGTGGCATAGTTTGTTTAAATGTGACCATATTCCACACAAAGATTCATATTGGTACAACTAACAATGTTCACGAAGAAACTTTTATTTTTCGTTGAGTAAAAATACCATTTTCCATCTCCGGAGTGTCAAAACTGGGTTTTTTTGTGAAGCACATACACAAAATATGTTGAAACAATGTACAAAGTAAAATTCTAAATATATTATGTCATATTTTATCTACAAATAACAAACTTACTACCTCACAATATCTCAAAATACACCTCTTTCGAAAAAGACAAATTTCTGCCGATTCCGCTGAAACCGGGCCAAAATTGAACTACGGGTGCCTCATATGTTGCTCATGATTTTTTGTAAAAATCATTTTTAGATACACAACTACCTATTTCAATAGAGATGTACCAAGAGTTCATCAATATTCAACACCTAGGTACGAACGGTCATGTCCCCCGTTCTGACCGTTTTCCGAAACAGGCTTTGAAAATTCCAGAAAATTCAAAAAAACTCGAAACGACGCAAGATCTTCGCGTGGTGTTGTTATATATGTCCTAGTATCCACCAAAAATAATAAACTTAGAATACGATAATTTGGTGGAAAATGTGTTCACAGAAATGAGCTATCTCGTACGAAGATTCATGGCTTTCGGGAGAAATGACGGATGTTTTGGCCACATCCATGGCATAGTTTGTTTAAATGTCACCATATTCCACACAAATATGCATATTGGTACAACTAACAATGTTCGCGAAGAAAGTTTTATTTTTCGTTGAATAAAAATACCATTTTCCATCTCCGGAGTGTCAAAACTGGGTTTTTTTGTGAAGCACCTACCAAAAATATGTTGCAAAAATGTACAAAGTAAAATTCTAAATATATTATGTCATATTTTATCTGCAAATAACAAACTTCCTACCTCTGAATAGCTCAAAATACAACTCTTTCGAAAAAGACAAATTTCTGCCGATTTCGCTGAAACCGGGCCAAATTTGAACTACGGGTGCCTCATCTGTTGCTCATGATTTTTTGTAAAAATCATTTTTAGATACACAACTACCTATTTCAATAGAGATGTACCAAGAGTTCATCAATATTCAACACCTAGGTACGAACGGTCATGTCCCCCGTTCTGACCGTTTTCCGAAACAGGCTTTGAAAATTCCAGAAAATTCAAAAACACTCGAAACGACGCAAGATCTTCGCGTGGTGTTGTTATATATGTCCTAGTATCCACCAAAAATAATAAACTTAGAATACGATAATTTGGTGCAAAATGTGTTCACAGAAATGAGCTATCTCGTACGAAGATTCATGGCTTTCGGGCGAAATGACGGATGTTTTGGCCACATCCATGGCATAGTTTGTTGAAATGTGACCATATTCCACACAAATATGCATATTGGTGCAACTAACAATGTTCACGAAGAAAGTTTTATTTTTCGTTTAATAAAAATACCATTTTCTATCTCCGGAGTGTCAAAACTAGGGTTTTTTGTGAAGCACATACACAAAATATGTTGCATAATTGTACAAAGTAAAATTCTAAATATATTATGTCATATTTTATCTACAAATAACAAACTTACTACCTCTCAATAGCTCAAAATACACCTCTTTCGAAAAAGACAAATTTCTGCCGATTCCGCTGAAACCGAGCCAAATTTGAACTACAGGTGCCTCGTAGTTTTCTCTTTATTTTTTGCAAAAATCATTTTTAGGTACCCAAGTACCTATTTCAATAGAGATACACCAAGAGTTTATCAATATTCAACACCTAGGTACGAACGGTCATGTCCCCCGTTTTGACCGTTTTCCGAAACCGGCTTTGAAAATTCCAGAAAATTCAAAAAAACTCGAAACGATGCAAGATCTTCGCGTGGTGTTGTTATATATGTCCTAGTATCCACCAAAAATAATAAACTTGGAATACGACAGTTTGGTTAAAAATGTGTTCACAAAAATGAGCTATCTCGTACGAAGATTCATGGCTTTCGGGCGAAATGACGGATGTTTTGGCCACACTCATGGCATAGTTTGTTTAAATGTCACCATATTCCACACAAACATGCATCTTGGAAGCACGAACAATGTTCACGAAGAAATTTTTATTTTTCTCTTAATAAAAATACCATTTTTTCATTTTCGGAGTGTCAAAAAAGGTTTTTTTTTTGTGAAGCAACTACCAAAAATATGTTAGAGAGATGCACCAAATAAAATTATGAAGTTATTATACCACATTTCATGTTCAGAGATACACCAAGATATTATTGTAAATAATTTTACAAATTTTACAAAATTGGTTTCGGTCAATTTGAAGGTGAAATTCAAATTATATAAATGTAAACAGGAATAAAAAAAGTTAATATCTAGCCCAACCCAACTAGCTGTGAGAACCTGCTCCAGCACTAGCTACACAGGCCAAATTTCGGCCCATGCGAAGTGGGAATCATTCCCCCCAACCGCCCCGAGAAAAAAAAAATCGGCCCATGCGAAGAGGGAAGCAGCCCAACTAGTTTCGGTTTTTCCTTAAGTAGGCCAAAGGGTGTAAACGGACAAAAAACGTTAGTTGGCCTAGTGGTTGTGGTGCTTGTATGTGTGCTCGAGGTGCAGGGTTCGAGTCCCTCTACCCACAACATTTTTGGGCGAATATTCATAGGTGAGCTTGAGGCCACGTAGCTTCGATTTTTCCTTAAGTAGGCCGAATGGTGTAAATGGACAGCAACCGTGAGTTGGCCTAGTGGTTGTGGTGCTTGTATGTGTGCTCGAGGTGCAGGTTCGAGTCCCTCTACCCGCAACCTTTTTTGGCGAATATTCGTAGGTGGCCACGTAGCTTCGATTTGTCCTTAAGTTCGCCGAATGGTGTGAATGGACAGCAACCGTGAGTTGGCCTAGTGGTTGTCTTGCTCGTATGTGTGCTCGAGGTGCAGGGTTCGAGTCCCTCTACCCGCACAACATTATTTTGGCGCAAAAAAAAAAAACTAACTTCAGGCCACGTCAGGTGCAAACGTAGGTGTAGTTTGTGGGGCTGGCCCCACATGTCATTGGTAGGCAAGTGAAGCTATGGATTGACACATAAGCAAGTAAATGACAACTGAACATTACACGTTGGCAAAAATTGATGAGGTGGTCATCCAGATCAAATAAATGTGTATACGTTGCAGCGTCATGACGATTTATATTCGTCGTAATCTGTTAAAAAATAAAGCTTCGGATCACACGCACCGTTTATGACGATCTCATCTTATATGGGTACGACGTTTTTAACTCAAATCGTCGTTATTTTACAGGGTTTTTATCCCCTCAAACAACTTACGACGATCTTGTTTGAAATCGTCACAACTCTATGACGATTTCGTTCACCGTCGTTACGAGAACGTCATGTATCAACACATTTCTTGTAGTGGTAGTAGCTCTTCTAGTCCGATCCATCGTCCCCCAAAGCGCGTTCACAAGCATCATCTCTTTCCTAATGAAGAAGGTGTTCTTGTTGATGAATGTGTCACTCGTGAGCAGCAGAGGGAAGCTAAAAGGGAGTCTGTCAAAAAGGTGAAGTCTCAGGCTATGGGTCTAAGGAAGAGGATGGAAAAGTGGGTTAATTACAAGGAAATGGACAGTATGGACTATTCTTCTATGAGGCTGAAAGATTGGTTCATTGAGGAGGCTAGAGATGAAGGTATCCCTGAGAGGAACTAATGGTTCAATACCTATAAGTATATTTTTGATGACATCTATGAAGGGAATATGCCCGAGAGGCAATAATAAAATGGTTATTATCTTATTCTTTGTTTATGATGAATGTTTATTTCTCATGCTAGAATTGTATTAACCGGAAACGTTGATACATGTGTGCTTAATAAACAAACAATGGTTCCTAGTAAAGCCTCTCTTTTAACTAGCTCGTTGATTAATAGATGATCAAGGTTTCCTGATCATGAACATTGGATGTTATTAATAACGGGGTCATGTCATTAGAAGAATGATGTGATGAACATGTACCCAAAGAGAATATAGCAATGCGATCAAGTCATTTAGTTTACATTGTTATATCAAACACACGAAGTAACTTATTCCTTAGACCATGAGATCATGTCAATCACTGATACCGGAAGAGTGCTTTGATGGCATCAAACGTCACACCGTAACAGGGTGACTATAAAGGTGTCGTTAAGTATTCGGAAAGTATTAGTTGAGGATCATGGATCAAGAGTGGGATTTGTCCATCCAAATGACGGAGAGATATACTCTGGGCCCTCTCGGTGATATCACATCGAAACCGCTTGCAAGCACGTGATATGATCACAAGGATGTTATATCACGGGAACGAGAAAAGAGTACTTGTCGGTAACGAGATTGAACAAGGTATGGTTGATACCAATGATCGAATCTCGGACAAGTAAAATATCGCGAGACAAAGGGAATAGTTCACGGCGTTGTTGGTTCACACGATCACGAGAGTCATCGTTGAATATATAGGAGTCATCACGGATCTCCAGATCCCGCTGTTGATTATTGATCGGAGAGGAGTCTCGATCATGTCTATCTTATTCGCGAACCGTAGGGTGACACACTTAAGGTTCGATGACGCATTTGAGAGGATACGGAATATCGGAGAAAAGTTTGGACAGCACCGAAATTGTTTCGGGGAATATTGAAATAGTCACCGAAATTGTTTCGAGTAATTTTGAAATAGTTCAAGGGGATTCTTATCAAATGGTTGTTAATAGATTTAACAACTAACTCAAGGGGTTATATGTTAATGTTTGTTAATGTAATTAACAAATATTAAAATAAATAAATAAAATTGTTTTATTTATTTATTAAAGAAAACCCTTGGGATTTTGAGTGGGAATTAATGGAAGAATGAGTGGGTTGAGTGGAGACTCCACTCACATGATGAGGGAGAGGTGGAGGCAGCCAAAAATTCGTGGCTGCCATCCCCTCCTATAAAAGGAGGGGTGAGAGCTCCCTCTCCCCCACACACACACTTGGCCACTTCCATTTCCCTCCACCCGCTGCTCCATTTCATGGTCTCCGGCTTGGCGAAGCCCTGACCGTGGGATTCTTCACCACCACCACGTCGTCGTGCTGCTGGAGTTCCGAGGGATCCTCTACTTCCGCGCCCCGCTGGAACGAGGGAACGGAGGTCGTCATCAACCGTACGTGTGACCGATCACGGATGCACCGCCGGATTGCGGTGCCATCTTCTCGCTATCGGGATCGGTGTGAGTACGACTACGCCAACAACGAGATTTGATCTCGTACCACTTTGAGTCTTCGAGGGTATGTGTTCTCCTTAACCCTCTTGTTGCCCGTTGCACTTCGTCTCCTAGATTAGATCTTGGCCTTTCGGGTATCTCTCGCGTAGGAAAATTTTTGTTTTCTATGCTACGTTCCCCTTCAGTGGTATCAGAGCCGGATCTATGCGTAGATGTTTTGTACGGGTAGAACACATAGGTGTATGTGGGCGTTGATGATCATGTTATTACCTCCTTGATTATTTTATGATCTTAGTGGCATAGTGGGATGAAGCGGCCCGGACTAACCTTACATGTCCACGTACATGAGACTTGTTCCACAACTGACATGCAACTTGTATTGCATAAGTGGCTTGCGGGTGTCTGTTTCTCCTACTATAGTTAAGATCTAATCTATGAAGGGTTGTTAAAAATGTGTTTATCAACGTTGTGGTTGATGTTCGTAGGTATGAACGGTTCTATCCTCGAAAGCCCTAAGCCATGTAAAATATGCAAAAATAAATTAGAAGCGTCTAACTAGTTTTTGCTGGGCATGTGATGTGATATGGTCAATATTACAAATTTGATTATGAGATGATCTATTTTGTAAATTATTGATATACCGTAAGGTATCCATATGGTTGTCTTCTTATTGATGGACAAACAAGTTTGGGGTACCGTGGTACTTGGTACCACGCCGGTGGAATGATTGAGATCATACCATAATGCACATGATGGAGATCAAGTGCAAGAAGGACCATATCATATCACGTTATCCTTTCATGTGATGTCTGTGATGTTGATCCTTTTTTATGCATCTTGTTTTGCTTAGATAACGTTGGTAGCATTATAAGATGATCCCTCTCACTTAATATCAAGATAATAATGTGTTCTTCCTTAAGTATGCACCGTTAAGAAAGTTCGTCGTTTTGAGACACCACGTGATGATCGGGTGTGATAGACTCAACGTTCGCATACAACGGGTGTTTTCAAGCCTAGCATGTACAGACATGGCCTTGAAACACACGCAATACTACGGTTCTACTTGGCGAGCCTAGCATGTACAGACATGGCCTCGGAACACGTAACCGAAAGGTAAAGCATGAGTCATATGGCTGATATGATGAACATGTCGATGTTCGCCTTTGAAGCTACATCATCTCACGTGATGATCGGTTTTGGTGTAGTGAATTTGGTTCGTGTAATCACTAAAGACGACTAAGAGGGATGTTGTTTTTGAGTGGGAGTTCATGGTTTAATTTTTGAATTAACTTGAACTTATTTATCATGAACAACAAATCAAAGTGAATTTGCACAAATTGTAGTATTCATTGGCATCCACATAACTACCTTACACTTAGATTGTTAATTGAGATATAACTGTTATGATCTGGTAAATACCATTTAAGATTGGTACCGTATTAGTGAAATTTAAAATTGAGTCCTATTGTAGATTTTTGGTATTTCCTACCTAGCTCCATGTGGTTAATGATTGATTAATCTAGAGAGCAAATAATTCCTACTTAGAATCCAGAGTCATGGTTGCTTCCGTATTACTTTATCTTCAAAAGAATGTTTTGTTGATCAAGGTGATTTAGGGACTGAAAAGAGTTGTTTTCAGAAACAATCAAGTGAAAGATATATTGAT
Organism: Alopecurus myosuroides; assembly: GCA_028641055.1. NCBI lineage: Eukaryota > Viridiplantae > Streptophyta > Magnoliopsida > Poales > Poaceae > Alopecurus > Alopecurus myosuroides. The sequence goes on along the minus strand of CM054057.1, from coordinate 275,498,254 downwards.
ATCTAGAAACTTATTTGTGGCAACATGACTGAGTAAAATTTAGCGTGACAATGTTTGCTTATATTATCTGAATATATGCAATGATTGAAGACGCTAGGCGTTTGAATATTCCAAGAAGTTGGGCGCTAAAAATTATCCTCTAAATCCCTTCCTTCGAGCTATAGTAGCTTAATCATAAAAAAATTGTTATGATGGGATGGATTAAAAGTATGGGTAAAGTCGTTTACCTTACTTGAAGATTGCTAAGAGTGGAATCTAGAAGAATGCTATTAATATGGTGATATTAGTAGAACAATCAAACTCAAAGTATGACTCAATGGGTGATAGTATATGACTAACACGCCAAAGAAAATGAGCTAGTAAGACTAGCATTGTTTGATGTTGAATGATTCTTCTGTAAAGGAAAGGGAATATTGAAAATAGAATTACAAAAAGATATATGGCAGAAAAAGAAGATAACTGGAAAGTCCAGCTCAGGAGTATATGCTTGATATACAAGTTATAGATGTATTACTAGTTAACAAAGTATTTTTGGGTATTTTGATACCACATTGGTTGGTATGAGTTGTCATACAAAGCAACGCATTGAAAGAAATACAAGGGCCTAAAAGGAACTAGTAATAGATGTGGAATCGATTATGACAAGAACATAAATAAAGTGTTATTGTGTTCATTGTCGTATCGAACCAAACAGTCAAGATTTATTTGAAGAACTTAATAAGTTGTTATTTTGTTCTAGTCTTTTGTGAGAACAAATGAGATTGTTCAAACTATGATCATATTCCATAATTGATGGATATGTTAATATAAATCATGTTGGTAAAGTAAACATCTATAAGACTAAATGCTAAACGTTGCAAGACGTTGAAGAGTTTCACTTAAATTGTGACACCACCATTTTAGTTCATATCGGAAAGGAAAACATGAAGGAACTCCATATTGATGGACTCCGGAGTCATTTTGTTTTGAATAAATTGACGCTTGTGAGACCTCTTCCAAAAGATGACTAAAATTCCGTTCATAGGCCAAAGTAGAATGGACGACTAATGTAGTGGAGATTATACATGTTGATGTATATAGTCCATTATGTGTAGTCATGTATGGTGGATTGATTTTTCCTTCATAAAATTCTGTCGACGACTTGAGTAGATATGTGAGTATATCTATTTAAAGGGAACAGAGTTTGACATTTTGAATTGGTTCAAAAGGTTGTTAATATGAAGTTAAAATCAATGTAACAAGATAATCAAATATTTATGATTGGATCATAAAGGATAAAGTTTGAGTTACAAGTTTAGCAAAACATCTGAGAAGTTGCAAAATTGTTCTACAACTTATACTTCTCGAATACCCCACATTAGATTGGAGTATTCAAAAGACAAAATCAAACCCTGTTTGACATGGTAAGATTAATAAAATTGCCATTATATGTTTGTAGTTTATACATTAAGGACAACCGTTTTCCCACTGAAAAGAGCACCATCATGATCCGCTGAAATTGACAACATATAAGATATGGTTTGGGTAGTGACCCGAATTGTCACTTTCTTAAGTTTTGGTATGCATAGCATGTGTAAAATGTTTACAACCAAAATAGGATAAATATATGTTTATAAGGTTATCCCAAATAAAACATTGGGTATTTCTCCTATCCCCAAACCAAAAGACAAATGTTGTTTGTCAGAAAGGGTTGATTTCTCGAGAAAGTAGTTCTTGCGAAACAAGTGAGTGGGAGCACGGTACTAACTCAACGAGATTAGAGAATCTTCGTTATCATGTCAAGAGTAGCGCAACACTGGAAGTTGTTCCGGGGTTTACTATTTTGACTAAGTAGAAGACACTACAAATGTTGTAGATACTTCAAATGAGTTTGCGAACTGTACCAGAAAAGTCCAAAAACTTTGTACTTATAACAACTTGTGGTTTAAGTGTAAAGTGTTGTTTTGACAACAAAAGGACCTGGACCTTATAAAGGAAGAAAATGATGGGCCCTGGCTTCGTAAAATTGACTATGAGTCATTATATCCGCCATAGTATCCTTGTATGAATATCAAGTATGTGACTTGGTAGTCCTTTCGATAGGCATGATGCCTAGCGATAGCAAAAGGGTCTATATAGCGACAAAGACATGGATTTTACATCTTATTAAAATTGTACTTATCGAAAAGTTGTTTTCGACGAAGTTCAAAGAGTTAACTACTACAAGATTTTGATCTTCCGTAGTGATGCTTTAGTCTTTGCGGATAGTTCTAGCAAAAAGGTTACATATTATGATATGGCAGTTGAATAACAAAACCAACTCTCCTCTCAAGGAAGTTTTATCAAGGATGTGTACGTGACACAGTCTGAGAGTTTTGTAAAATTCAAAAGGTTGCTAGAAAGGTATGCGCACTTCAATGGTTGAAGTGAGCATAACGAAGTTGAAATCTTTACCTTAATGAAGTTATCAAAAGAGTTTGATTCCATCATGAATGATAAAGATGCTTGTAGAGTTACAAGAAATTAAGTGGGAGCGCTATGACACATTTCCAATACTTTATGTAGATGACATATGGTTGATTGGAAAATATGTATTTTAAATTAACACGGTTAAGATTTTCATATTGATGAAAGGCTTAGAAGATATTGGGCATCGATATCTATAAAAGATGGATTGAAGCGCCTGATATGATTGAAGCCAAATTACATAGATGAAATATTGAAGTAAGTCAATATAAAATTGATAAGAAGGAGTTCTTGTCACATGGAAAATAATTGAGCAAGATTCATGTGTTTTGACACATGATGAGCATCATTGAAATTGAGATTTCTAAGTCATGTTTCCATGCTATGTACACAACCAGATGAGTCCTATGCTATAAAAAGTTATAGTAGGATAATTCATATGATGATTAGACGACAGTGGGAGAGATCCTTGTGTCATTTTAGAAATGCTAAGGATATATTTTCCTATATAGTAATGACAAAATATTAGTTGTAATATGTTACACTAATAGTCTTGTCATTTATTCAAGTAATTTTATCTCAATTAAAATATGTGATGAACGGTAGCACAATAGGATGGAAGAAAGTTCCATGCTGGATTTGAAAGAGTTTCAAAATTAAAATATTGTGACAGATACTACAACAAAGGTTAAAGTATATCGTTGTGTTGACAACTGATAATAAGCGTATTTTGTGTCAAGGAGTTCTTTATTGAACTTGGTGAAATTCCAAGAATGCTAAAACTTTGAAGCTACATTTTCACAATGTTAGTAACATCAGTTTAAGCTGAGGAATTAAGGTATCACCGGAACTTGGTGAATTTCCAAGAATGCTAACACTATGAAGCTACATTTTCACAATGTTAGTGACATCAGTTTAAGCTGAGGAATTAAGTTTTCACCGATTGACCATATATATACAAAGCCATCTCATTAGAGAATGAGTGATGCGTGTAGACGCAAAGAACATGCAAATACAATAGGACCTGAACAGTTCAGATCTTTTTGCTGATGTTTACCGCATGCGAAGCATGGTAATAACACTGGTACGCCATATGTGTTTAAGTGCTTACAGACTAGATTATTGACTCTAGTGCAAGTGGGAGACTGAAGGGAATATGCCCGAGAGGCAATAATAAAATGGTTATTATCTTATTCTTTGTTTATGATGAATGTTTATTTCTCATGCTAGAATTGTATTAACCGGAAACGTTGATACATGTGTGCTTAATAAACAAACAATGGTTCCTAGTAAAGCCTTAACTAGCTCGTTGATTAATAGATGATCAAGGTTTCCTGATCATGAACATTGGATGTTATTAATAACGGGGTCATGTCATTAGAAGAATGATGTGATGAACATGTACCCAAAGAGAATATAGCAATGCGATCAAGTCATTTAGTTTACATTGTTATATCAAACACACGAAGTAACTTATTCCTTAGACCATGAGATCATGTCAATCACTGATACCGGAAGAGTGCTTTGATGGCATCAAACGTCACACCGTAACAGGGTGACTATAAAGGTGTCGTTAAGTATTCGGAAAGTATTAGTTGAGGATCATGGATCAAGAGTGGGATTTGTCCATCCAAATGACGGAGAGATATACTCTGGGCCCTCTCGGTGATATCACATCGAAACCGCTTGCAAGCACGTGATATGATCACAAGGATGTTATATCACGGGAACGAGAAAAGAGTACTTGTCGGTAACGAGATTGAACAAGGTATGGTTGATACCAATGATCGAATCTCGGACAAGTAAAATATCGCGAGACAAAGGGAATAGTTCACGGCGTTGTTGGTTCACACGATCACGAGAGTCATCGTTGAATATATAGGAGTCATCACGGATCTCCAGATCCCGCTGTTGATTATTGATCGGAGAGGAGTCTCGATCATGTCTATCTTATTCGCGAACCGTAGGGTGACACACTTAAGGTTCGATGACGCATTTGAGAGGATACGGAATATCGGAGAAAAGTTTGGACAGCACCGAAATTGTTTCGGGGAATATTGAAATAGTCACCGAAATTGTTTCGAGTAATTTTGAAATAGTTCAAGGGGATTCTTATCAAATGGTTGTTAATAGATTTAACAACTAACTCAAGGGGTTATATGTTAATGTTTGTTAATGTAATTAACAAATATTAAAATAAATAAATAAAATTGTTTTATTTATTTATTAAAGAAAACCCTTGGGATTTTGAGTGGGAATTAATGGAAGAATGAGTGGGTTGAGTGGAGACTCCACTCACATGATGAGGGAGAGGTGGAGGCAGCCAAAAATTCGTGGCTGCCATCCCCTCCTATAAAAGGAGGGGTGAGAGCTCCCTCTCCCCCACACACACACTTGGCCACTTCCATTTCCCTCCACCCGCTGCTCCATTTCATGGTCTCCGGCTTGGCGAAGCCCTGACCGTGGGATTCTTCACCACCACCACGTCGTCGTGCTGCTGGAGTTCCGAGGGATCCTCTACTTCCGCGCCCCGCTGGAACGAGGGAACGGAGGTCGTCATCAACCGTACGTGTGACCGATCACGGATGCACCGCCGGATTGCGGTGCCATCTTCTCGCTATCGGGATCGGTGTGAGTACGACTACGCCAACAACGAGATTTGATCTCGTACCACTTTGAGTCTTCGAGGGTATGTGTTCTCCTTAACCCTCTTGTTGCCCGTTGCACTTCGTCTCCTAGATTAGATCTTGGCCTTTCGGGTATCTCTCGCGTAGGAAAATTTTTGTTTTCTATGCTACGTTCCCCTTCAATCTATCAGACCTTCTAGTTCGATGTCTGTGGTATGCATCCCATCACCGTGCAACTTCTGTGTGCCAAGTCTGACTTTGTCGAGGTTGTGGAGGTCACTATGAGGATGGGACTTCACCATCTCATGCAGGTTTGGTGCAGCTATGACATCACCATCTTGAAGCAGTTGTTATCCACTCTTGTCATGAAGAATGACTATGCTCGTTCAATGAAGTGGATGACATGGTCCATTATGTGTAAGGCGAATTTCCATGACTTTGCTAGGCTTCTTGGATATCCCTTTAGTGATGGCATTCTCCTTCATTCTCCTAAGAGTCCTAATAAGAATCTGCTAAGCGATTTGTATGTTGGTGGCTCTGATGGCGCTCTTGGTCTGGTAAAGGGACTCTCGCTACTATATGACCTTCAGGTGCATATCTTGGGGGAGAACATTGATCCTAGTGGTGGAAATGAGGATGCTCTCTGTGGTCCTCTGGTTGACCTCCTCCTTCTGACCCATGAGATTGTCAACTGCAATGACCCTGCCAAGGACTTCATCTTCCATGAGATGCACGATGCTATGGTTGCTCGTCTGACCATCCCTTATGGCCCCTACATCATGCTTCTCATCAAGATACCATAAATGATTTTGATCTGAGCGAGGAATGTGTGGAGCAGAAGGTCAAGAGGTTCTCTGTGAAGAGATATTCTTCCCTTGCTACTGCTCCTGAGTGCTCTATAGGAGGTGGTCACTCTAGTGGTGCACGTGCTCGTGGTCAGCGTCAGGTTCCTCCTTCTTCAGGATCTATTGGGACTAAGATCAAGAAGCTCAACTAGTTTTAGAGGAACATCCTACACATGAAGGTGGACATTCACCGTTAGCGGTACAATGCCTAACATCGTCATCACATCACGGCCCATACTCAGCAGCTCATCCTTCACCAGCTCAGTGGTGACACGATTACTCCCCCGGCTGCTCCTGCTATCACTCCACACAATCAGTGGAGCACGTATCAGTATCCTTGGGTTGATGTGGAGAAGGAGATCTACCCTGTAGCTGCCTCCTCCTCTCGTGCCTCTGCTTGTCGTGTTGATGAGGAAGAATATGTAGAGGATGATGATGATGGTGACTATGAGGAGGAGGATGCCTCTTCCGAGGGTGTCCGCGATGAGGAGGAGGATGGCTCCGAGTGACTCTGTGGGATGTAGCATCACGCTTCGCTCCTTTTTGGTGTCTCGATGCAAAAGGGGGAGAAGTAGTTCTATTAGGAGTTCTCACCGGATTTGCATGGGCTAGGCACAAGCATGTGTGTTTTCTTTCTTTGAACTCTTGTGTCCATTTTTATTTGTGTTTGGAACTATTTGCTTTAGGTGAACTATTTGTTTGGTTTGGAACCTCATTGCTATTGTGTGTGAACCCTTATTGTATTGTGATGCTATTACATTTAAATTCCTTGCACATATCTAGGGGGATAAATTATGTTTTGTGGTTGATTCTATTGCAAAGCAATGTGTTGTCATCTAACACTAAAAACGGGGAGGTTGAACGAACATTTATTGATTCCTAGTGTTTTGTGTGTTAGATCGTAACACTAGTGATGTTTTAACGTCATGTTGAGTGGTGCAGGTTTTACAGATAAAATCATACAACTGGTGCCACCAAAAAGATCAGAGAAAAGCTCTTTGTCCATACCGGAATATTAGGGCCGGAATATTTGGCTTAGGCCGGATATTCCGAGGTCAAGTTTTCCAAGCCAAAATATTTGCTAAGGAACAGTGTGGTACCCTCTCTGGAAAGGCCGAAATATTGCCACGGACTATTTTCCCAGGGCCGGATATTCTGGTGTCCTGTTCCTACTCGAAAAAAACGGCTAAGGACCTGGTGGTTCGCTCGTAGAAGCCACACGAAATATTGGCCCAAAAACTTGCTCTGGGGGGCGGATATTCTGGGGTAAAAAATCAAGGCTGAAAAAATGGCTAAGGACCTGGGTGATTCACTCGCATAACCCACCCGGAACATTGGGCCAGAATATTTCTTCTTGGCCAGATATTTTGGTGAGGATTTTCCCAGGACAAAATTTCAACTAAGGAAATGGGTGGCTCTCTCACATAACTCACCCGGAAATCTCAGACCGGAATATTGGCAGGAGACCGGATATTCCGGGGTGCTTGTTGAAGATCGTAGAAATGGGTAAGGACTCAAGTCGTTTTCTCAGAAAAGTGGCCCAAAATTTTGGGCCGGAATATTTGGCAGGACGCCGGATATTCCGGGGGGCGGATATTCTGCCCCCAACTTAGCCCGTATATTTCGGCCCCAAAATCAAGTCAAAGGGCTAAATTTCAAGGAGGGTATAAATACCCTCCCCTCCTTTTCCTAGATCCAACTATCTCGTCCAGCATTAAAGGACACCATTAATTGAGCTCACCAACCCTTGAGATCTCCCAATCCCTCCACCCAAACTCGTTGATCTTCAAAGCATTGAAGGAGAAGGACCCGATCTACAACTTGAAGGGTTTCACGGCAGAATTTCAAAAAAAAATACTACTAGAAAACACCAGAACTTAGCCATGATATATCTATTAGTAATTCGGTAGTGATTAAAGCGGGGTTTGGGTGACATACCCTTGTAGACCGATACACAGGGATTACACCTCCGCACAGGCGTTGCTGATGAAGCCGACAAAGCCGACATCAAGGTCGTGACGAACTTGATGAGTTCCCGGCAGCCTTCAGGAGCAACGACAAAGTGTAGCGCCCCAAGTGTTGACATTGTAGACCGATACGTGGGGATTACAACCTCGCACACGCGTTGCTAATGAAGACGATGAAGCCGACTTCAAGGTCGCGACGAACTTAAAGAGTTCCCAGCAGCCTTCAGGAGAAACGACGAAGTGTAGCGCCCCAAGTGTTGCGCCTCGTAGGTATCGCGCACATACGATGTATGACGACGGTTCCCGGTCTATGACCCAACATAGGTTGCGGAAATCGATCTCCCGGTCATAGTTTCTCCAGCACGACGGCGTACCAGAGTAGAGAGAAATCTTCGGCGCGCAGCCCAAACTTTGGGGCAACTCGGTGCAGGAGAGAGAAACATATTTTGTGCAATTTGTATTTTGCCCAAAAATTATGTGTCATAAGGTGACACTATGCCCCTTGTTATATAGGGGCCAAAGGGTACCCCTCCCTTTAGCCTCCCAACATGGGACTAAAGAGAGGGGAGGGGTGGAGGGTACGGCCAACCAAGGGGTGGCACCACTCCCTGATCGTGCGTGGCCTGAAGGCACATGGGAGCCAAGCTCCCACGTGAACCTTTTCCTATTTTTTCTTTCTTTCTTTGTTGAATATTTAGTTAACTAATTAATATATTTAAATTAAATAATTAATTTTAATATTAAATCACATAAAATTACATGTGAACATATTTAATTCATAATTAAATATATCTAATTTATATTTAATTTAATATATATAATCAATTAATTCATAATTAATATATATATAATTAAATATCACATTAATTCCCGTGGCTGCGGAACACATTCCGGACCACCCCTAACTTTTTCGGCACCCCGAAACACTTCCCGTATCCCCTTTAATTTTTCTTCGAAACAATTCTAGTGTCTCTTTTCCCTTCTGGAACCACTCTGGCAATTCTCTTTTTCTCTTCGGAACCATTCCGTTCTTTCTCTACCTAACTCTGATGATTCCAAAAAAGATCCCTTATGTTGCCCCCCTTAAGTGTGTTACCCTATCGGTTCAGGACTACTTCAGACATGACCGGACTCCCTGATCAATGATCAATAGCGGGACCTTAACATAGACTCATATTCCTTTCGTTACTCAGATACATGTCTTGTCCGAGACTTGATCGTTGACATACTTATGTCATGTTCAATCTCGTTACCGACAAGATTCTTAACTCGTTCTCATGATCCTTCATCCCCATGACCTAGTCACACGCTGTAGGATATTGGATGAAGTCTCATCGAGTGGGCCCGAGTATCTCTCCATTACGTGGAGGAACGAATCCCGCTCTTGACAACATGACTCAACATATCCCTGTGGAATACCCAAGTAAACCTTTATAATCACCCTGTCACGGTGTGACATTTGATGCACTCAAAGTAACCTTGAAGAAAACAATTAAATGAAGTCTCATAGTCTGAGAATTAGGGTACTATGTGTCTAAGTGATGCCACTGTGAACTTTGTAATACGATCATGTCAGAATACTTCTGTATATGAAAGAGTATGTTCATCATCTCATTCACCCAATGAAATGACTCCACTATCTAGTGACATAAATGTCACATGATCGTGAAACCTACGATCATCAATAACCAAGTGGACTATTTTATCACAGAGGCTAACTAGGAACTTTGGTTATCGAATAACCTCTGGTTGTTTACATATCACACATGTATTAATGTTTCCTATTAGTAGAGTTATAGCATGAAATGGAACTATTATAAACTTAATGAGTTATGTCATAAATATATACCTATTTATTTGCCTCTAGGTCATCACTCCTTCAGTCTCCCACTTGCACTAGAGTACAAATAAACTAGATGCAATTACTAAATCATATCACACATATCACATAAGTGTTCCTGATTCATGCTTGGTCATGGAAGAGGAAGTGTCTTCGGTCTGCTGTAGTAGTACAGCCCATCACAAGCTATACTTTTGTGTGTAGTACTGGCCCCTGGACCGTTCACCAGCACACACAGCACAGATAGTAATCAAAGGAAACAAATGTATTGAATACTATTGAAATTATCCAGAGTAAAATAATTTATTACAAACTGCATAGCGAAGGGCTAGCTCAAATAATTATTAAACACACAGCAAAGCAGCGGTAGACCTCCATGTTCTTGTTTGTAAGCCACAGGCGAACAAAGGTTGATGTGAAGCCTCGAAAACCTACGAAAGCTAATCCGAATCCGAATAACCTGCACGTTGAATATGCAGCCCCCAAAAGGAGGTCAGATCATTCTGAGCAATGATGGAAAATGACACTATGGTGGTATATAAATGGCAAGTGCTAATCTACATGCATATTTGGCTGGTGGAGTTTCCAGGCTATTTTGCATAACTGCATTTATCCTATCTTTTGATATAAATTAATTTTGCACATATTCTGGACACTTTGGTTGATAGCAAAGTGCTCCTAAATAATTGGACACCTTGGTTGATAGCAAGGTGCTCCTACCCTTTGGATTAGCACGCTGAAAAACCATCAGGCACTTCTCCAATAACCCATAGTCAAATTATTAGTAATTAATAAAACAAGATGAACGAGATATGTCATGTTTCCCATCTAGTTGTTGAATTGTCCCTAACCAATGGAACACGGCTAAGATCTTAGTTTTAACCCTCGCGAGGTTTGTGCCCTTTACCCATGTTGCCTAATCGACCCCAAACACCATGATACACCACTAGTACCACGGAAGGAAAGAAGATCAAGCCATAAACCATAAGAAGTAGATTCCCAAACCCACCACGAGCCGGACCAACCTACCACTAATCTACATCTCTAGACAGGTTGGGTTCGAGTCACCACAACCTACAATTTATGTCTATCCCATACTAATATGAAACATGGTTGCACGCAATAACAACTACATAAAGAAAGTAAACATAATCTCAAGATACTGGGCGGCGGTCCCCACCAAACTTTGTACTCTGATGACACTCTAGCAATCCGCCCAGTGGTTAATTAATTATCATGTTGTTTTCATAAGCAATTAAAATAACGATTTTCATCATAACATGATAATGATCCCATCCACGAATAGCTAGAGAATGGCTAAGCAATCTACAACTACGATGTTTGCCTACCATATGGATGCTACAATCTAGGGTAACATGTGATTACTTCACTTGGGTGTTAGTGAAGCAATCTCTAATAATATCTAGCATAGCGATAACACTCAACTCCTACTCATGCATAACTACTATAAAAATCTAATGCATATAGTAAAATAGTAGGATCATGTGTGTCACTTGCCTTGGCAACACGTGCAGCTGTTCAAGCAATCCTCGCAACCACACTCGTTGTAATCGTTGTAATCTACACGTTGCAATCGACATACATAAGCAACAAGACATAACAATATGCAACACATGCATGCATGAAAGTTTATTGATGTAAGATAGATCTACTATTATTCTCTGGTTGTTAATGACATGTATGATGCATGAAAAGGTTTGTAATCCAACAAGACACAAAAAGCAGCTTAACCAAATTAAATAGGGTTAATTAACAATCTACAAGATCTTATCGAAATAAAGTTTATAAAACGGTGGATCTAAACCTAATATACTAATAAGATCTAAAAAGCAATTAAAACACTCAACGACAACTTTTTGGATGAATAAGAACGAAGTATAGATTTGAAAATTCGAGTTACTCCGGTGGGCAAAAGTAGATCGGAATTATATAAATAGATATATAGCTCAAATCGAAAACCTCAAAGAACAAAAGTTGTAGATAATGATGAGATGCAACTACAGTAGAAATTTGAGCGAAAACGGACAAACGGTTGAAGAGTAATTGAACGTTTACCGCTTCAGATCTGAGAGAGTAGATCGCGAAATTATCCGGCTGTGGTGGATGAAAAGAGGTGAGGTTTCTTGGGATGGACCGGTATCGACGATATCTAAAACTCTCATGAAGACTTGAACGTCAACCGAGCATGTCACGGACCGTGGCGAGTAAAATATCACGAAACAGATCTGAAATTGGAGTTTCGAGTTTGGGGCGATCTCACGGCCGGGGCTGGGGTATTTATAGGTGGATAGGTCGGTGGAAAGTTGCTCCTTGGAGTAGGGAACAAGCCAAAAGAAGCGGATTCGAATTTGAACTCTCCAATGAAGAGATATACGAGTTTGAATGGACATAGGTCAACAAAAACGTGTTTTTGTACGTGACCGAACTGCTCCCGTATGTGCCTTCCGCTGGCTGGCCTTGCTGGGCCGGCCCAATGCGGTCTGCGCGTTTTTTTAAAAAAACTTTGATAACTTTTGAAATACAACTCGGAATCGAGTCAAACAAATTTCTAAAATTTTGAAATTTGACACTCTACCATATTTGACTATTATTTAGTGACTTTGGGTAAGATAAAATATCAAAATATCTTTTGGCTTAAAAACGCCTTATAGGAGGATTTTGGGCTTTTTAAAATATGATTCATTTTGGGGGTTCCAATGCAACAAACAAAAATGCAATTTTTGAAACCATGCCATGCTATGCATATGCTCTAAATGCAAAACCTTCCAAATGTAAGATTTGGGATGTTACAGACTAGCCCCCTTAAGATGAAGCTCGCCCTCGAGCTTCGGAGTGGCTAGCAAATAGGTGTGGGTGGTCTTCTCGAAGATCCTCCTCTCGTTCCCACGTAGCCTCCTCTTCGGTGTGATGGTTCCACTGAACCTTGCAGAATTTGATCGTCTTGGTCCGTGTCATTCTCTCCGCTGTATCCAAAATCCTCATAGGCTTCTCCTCATATGTGAGATCACTCTCCAATTGGACCTCCTCTAGCGGAATGGTATCCCTCAATGGTGTATATGCCATTTCTGGGTGACACCTCTTCAATTGAGACACATGGAACACGTCATGGACGTTAGACAATCCTTCTGGCAATTCCAACTGATAGGCTACCTCTCCCTTACGTGACAGAACCTTATACGGTCCAATTAAACGCGGTGCTAGCTTTCCTTTAGTTCCAAAGCGCTTGACTCCGCGCAGTGGCGATACTCTTAGATATGCCCTATCACCAATCTCGTAGGTCACTTCCCTACGCTTTGAATCAGCATAACTCTTCTGCCTTGACTGGGCTACCTTTAACCTATCGCGAATCAGTCTAACCTTCTCCTCAGCGTCCTTGATAAGGTCGGGACCAAAGAAACTACGTTCTCCTACTCCATCCCATAACAAAGGAGTCCTGCACTTCTTGCCATATAGTGCTTCGAATGGAGCCATCTCTATGCTAGACTGATAGCTATTGTTTTAGGAAAACTCTGCGTAAGGCAAACTCTCATCCCAGCTAGAGCCATAATCTAGAGCGCAAGCTCTCAACATATCCTCTAGAATCTGATTCACTCTCTCTGTCTGACCATCCGTCTGAGGGTGAAACGCTGTGCTGAACTCTAGCCTTGTTCCCAATGTCTCATGCAACTGACGCCAGAAATGAGATGTGAACTGTGTTCCTCTATCAGACACAATTCCCTTTGGTACTCCATGTGCACAGACGATCCTACTCATGTATAGCTTAGCCAATTTGGCGCTAGTGTAGGTGGTCTTCACCGGTATGAAATGAGCCACCTTAGTCAAGTGATCGACCACTACCCAAATAGAATCATAGCCAGACCTAGTTCTAGGCAATCCGGTGATAAAATCCATCCCAATCTTATCCCATTTCCAATCTGGTATGGGTAATGGATGCAATAATCCTGCCGGCTTCCGATGCTCAGATTTTACTCTACTGCACACATCACACAACGCAATGTACTCTGCGATGTCCTTCTTCAAGTTATTCCACCAAAATCTTTCTTTCAGATCCATGTACATCTTGGTATTCCCTGGGTGAATGGAATATGGTGAGTCATGAGCTTCTTGGAATATCAGTTTTCTAATATCAGGATCCTGTGGTACACAGATACGCTTCCTGAACCATAATGTACCATCGGCATCTTCATGAAACTCCTTCATCTTTCCTTCACTCATTTTCTCTTTTATTTCCTTTATTCCTTCATCATCCTTCTGGGCTCCCTTGATCCTGTCCATCAGTGTTGGCGTTACCTCCATGGCTGCCAAATACCCTTCATTCACTAATTCCAAACGGAGGGACTTGAATTGTTCACACAATTCATCTGGTAACTCCCCTGCAGTGAGGCCATTCACATATCCCTTGCGACTTAATGCGTCTGCCACGACATTAGCCTTCCCTGGGTGATATTGGAGGTTCAAATTGTAGTCCTTTATCAACTCCAACCATCTCCTCTGCCTCATATTCAGCTCCTTTTGAGTGAATATATATTTTAGACTCTTGTGATCCGTAAAGATGTCACATTTCTTGCCCATGAGATAATGTCTCCATGTCCTAAGGGCATGTACAACTGAAGCTAGCTCTAAATAATGAGTCGGATAATTCTTCTCGTGATTTTTGAGCTGTCGTGATGCGTAAGCAACTACTCTCCCATCTTGCATCAATACACTACCCAGTCCTCGACGTGAAGCGTCACAGTACACTTGGAAATCCTTCTGGAGATCCGGCAAGCATAGAACTGGTGTTGTTACTAGTCGTTGCTTCAGATCTTGGAAACTAGTCTCACAATCCTCACTCCATAAGAACTTATTTTCCTTCTTTAGCAGTTCTGTCATGGGTTTAGCTATCTTGGAGAAATTCTCAATGAACCTACGGTAATATCCCGCAAGTCCTAAGAAACTCCGGATATCCTTCGCATTCTTTGGTGATTCCCACTCAGTTACAGCTGATACCTTGGCTTGGTCTACTGCAATACCATCTCCTGACACCACGTGTCCTAGGAATCCTACTGTATTTAACCAAAACTCACATTTTGAAAACTTAGCATATAACTTATGTTCCCTTAGCTTTCCAAGAATCAAACGTAGTTGTCCTCCATGCTCCTCTTCATTCTTGGAGTATACTAGAATATCATCTATGAATACCACTACAAACTTATCCAAGAACTCCTTGAATACATTGTTCATCATGCTCATATAGTATGCCGGGGCATTGGTCAATCCAAAAGACATGACGGTGTATTCATATAGACCATACCTTGTTGTAAAGGCGGTCTTTGGAATATCCTCCTTCCTAAACTTCAGTTGGTGATATCCAGATCGCAAATCGATCTTAGAGAACACACTAGCTCCCTTCAGCTGATCAAACAAGTCATTGATGTTGGGAAGTGGGTATTTGCTCTTTATCGTCACCTCATTCAGTGAACGATAGTCCATAACTAGACGCTGTGTCTTATCCTTCTTCTCCACAAACAAAACTGGTGCTCCCCATGACGAAGAACTCCGCTGAATGAATCCTTTGTCCAACTGCTCCCTAAGTTGTTTCTTGAGTTCCTTCAGTTCATCCACATCCATCTTATATGGCCTCTTAGCTATAGGTCCTGTTCCCGGTATCAAGTCTATGACAAACTCGATGTCCCTATCAGGTGGCATTCCTGGTAGTTCTTCCGGAAACACGTCGGGGTATTCTTTTACTATAGGTACATCCTCTAGGCTAACCCCCTTAAGAGAAATCAGCTTGATATCCTTAAGATCGTGCGTGGACCTATATCTGATTCTTCTTCCTTCAGGTGTCGTGAGTGTGATCGTTCTCTGGGCACAGTCTATCTGACCTTCATACTTTGCCATCCAATCCATTCCAATAATCACATCCAAACCTTGTGAATCCAACACTATGAGGTCTGTGGGGAAAGTGTGTGATCCTATAGATAAGGCTAGTAGGCGACACCCCTGGGTTGATAACATTTCCCCTCCTGGAGAGCTAATTCTAATAGATCTCTTAAGAATCTCAGTAGCTAGCTTATTTCTATCCACAAATGCCCTTGATATGAATGAGTGCGATGCTCCAGTATCAAATAGTGCGAGTGCGAGGTAAGTATTAACCAAGAACTTACCGAGCACGAGGTCTGGTTCAGCTTGCACCTCCTCCACGTTCACGTGGTTAATTGTTGCCTTCTGGGACATGTTGGCCTTGGTTCCTTCTACGACCTTCTCCTCCGTGCACCTGTCGGCGAAGTGTCCCGTTTTCTTGCATTTAAAGCATTGCACCTGGCTAAGGTCCTTCTTGAAGGTGTGGTTGTGGTTGCGGTTCTGTCCGTTGCCTCCCTGGTACTGGTTGTTGCCTCTGTAGCCACTATTGTTGTGACCATTCCCTCCATTGTGCTGGTGTCCTCCATGATGGTTGTGCCCATTTCCTCCAGTCCTGTGCTGCCCAGAATTACCACCGTTGTCCTGGTGAGTGCGTATCCTCTGGTGGGTGCCTGAGCTGTGGCTTCCTCCCATGTGTTTCCTCTTGCGCTTCTCAGCCTGCTTGTGTTTTCCCTCCAATATGATGGCCTTGTCAATGAGTGACTAGAAGTTAGTGATATGAACCACTGACAGTTGAATGGCCAGATCATCATTGAGTCCATCGAGGAACTTCTCGCGCCTCTTAGCATCGGTGTCCACATCCTCTGGTGCATAGCGAGCTAAGTTGCTGAACTCATCTATGTACTCAGTAACTGAGCGATGGTACTGTCGCAGGTTGCGGAATTCCCTCCTCTTGAGACTCATCACTCCAGATGAGACATGGGCGTTGCGGAATCCCTCTTTAAACATATCCCAGGTGACCTCCTCAATGGGGTGGGTAATCTGATAGTTATCCCACCAGGAAGCAGCTTGTCCCTCCAGTAAGTGAGCGGCAAACCTCACTTTCTCTTCCTCACTGCAACCAATAGTCACTAGGTCCTTGCTCACAGAACGCAGCCAATCAAGAGCAGGCATGGGCTCAGATGCACTGGAGAACTTCTCTGGCCTCAACCTCAGGAAACGAGTGAGCATGTCCACCTGTGGTGGTGGTGGTCGAGGATTGTTGTTGTTGTGGGTGATGTACCGGGCCATCAGTTGGGCTAGCTGAGTCACTGCATTCTCCATGTTTTTGTTGTTGTTGTTGTTGTTGTTCTCCTCTTCCTCGTTGTTGCGGCTGGTGTCGCGACGGGGAGCCATCTAAAGGTTAGCATAGACGAGTTTAGATAGATAGGACTAAGGAGAATAGCTACCCATACTATATATGAACCAAGCAACACTTAGCAAACATCAATCAAACACTTTATATAGCTTTTAGAAAATAGGCCTAAAATTCCTGCGAAATTTAAGGTACTTAATGTTTACAAAACTTATTGAAAATACTCGAACTACTATTGCCATACCACAACTTTTGGTATGGTCAAACCTATCACGATTTATTTCCTAACAAAGACTAATGGTGGGCTAACTATCTACTTCCGGGAGCGCTTGCTACTTGGAGACTTTCCTCCCTTCTTCCTCTTACGATCCTCATTCACGTCATAATCCTCATCATCCGTGTCTTCCTCATCCTTCTCATCTTCCACCTCCTCTGGATCTTCTTCCTCTTCCTCAGGGACTTCCACCTTGATTTCCTCATCACAACTCTTCTCTCTAACCTCTCGACTAGGTGGTTGTGGTAGTGGAGGTGGTTGAAGGAGCTCCTCGGGTAAGTCCACGCTAATCCCATTCCTTGCGAGTATGTGATCCTTCTCCACTAGCTCCATGGTGAGTCTAGTGTCACTAGCCTTGAAGTTCTCTATCTGGGCCTTGAGTGCGTCCATCTGTGCATTGAGAGCACTCAGCTGGGCGTTGAGAGCGGTGATCTCCTGCGCCTGGTGATAGACGGTGGCCCTTGTCTCCTCACTATCCATCAATTTCTTACGAGCACGATCCTCCAATCCAGCACTATAAGACTCCAAATCTTCCACGTGCTTGTGCATCCTGGTCTTGTCTGGATCGTAGCTCACCATGACTTTTCCATCTTCACTCCTCTTCCCAAAATTGCTATAGATGGATTCTTCAGGTATCTGGTCACGGTAATCATAGTTTAGCCGCGCCAGTGCATACTTCATGGAGGCGACGAGTCCTTCTTCCCAGCTGGAGTAGTTGTCCTTGAAGATGAGGACCTTGGCTTCACCATCCACAATTCCCACCACAATGGTGGTCTTGAGGTTCCACAGCTTGTCTCCTGGTACGTCGCTATCCATCTTGTAGCCCTCGATCTTCGGCAAGAAGAACCCCAGCAGCTTGGTTAGGTTTGCAAGCTCGTTCTCGAACTCCACGTCCGAGTTCTCCTCAACATGGTAGACTTCTTCTTCGGTACTCATCTATAGAAAGGTAAGAGTGGAAGTTAGCAAAGACAAGTGGTATGAGACGAAAGGTAATGAATGTAAAGATAGAAGGTAAAATAGAATTTTCATCCTCTGGCTTCCAATTCCAAACTTAGGTTTTTGAGCCTACAGTCAACATTTGCTCTGATACCATCTGTAGTAGTACATCCCATCACAAGCTATACTTTTGTGTGTAGTACTGGCCCCTGGACCGTTCACCAGCACACACAGCACAAATAGTAATCAAAGAAAACAAATGTATTGAATAATATCGAAATTATCTAGAGTAAAATAATTTATTACAAACTGCATAGCGAAGGGCTAGCTCAAATAGTTATTAAACACACAGCAAAGCAGCGGTAGACCTCCATCTTCTTGTTTGTAAGCCACAGGCGAACAAAGGTTGATGTGAAGCCTCGAAAACCTACGAAAGCTAATCCGAATCTGAATAACCTGCACATTGGAATATGCAGCCCCCAAAAGGAGGTCAGATCATTCTGAGCAATGATGGCAAGTGACACTATGGTGGTATATAAATGGCAAGTGCTAATCTACATGCATATTTGGCTGGTGGAGTTTCCAGGCTATTTTGCATAACTGCATTTATCCTATCTTTTGATATAAATTAATTTTGCACATATTCTGGACACTTTGGTTGATAGCAAAGTGCTCCTAAATAATTGGACACCTTGGTTGATAGCAAGGTTCTCCTACCCTTTGGATTAGCACGCTGAAAAACCATCAGGCACTTCTCCAATAACCCATAGTCAAATTATTAGTAATTAATAAAACAAGATGAACGAGATATGTCATGTTTCCCATCTAGTTGTTGAATTGTCCCTAACCAATGGAACACGGCTAAGATCTTAGTTTTAACCCTCGCGAGGTTTGTGCCCTTTACCCATGTTGCCTAATCGACCCCAAACACCATGATACACCACTAGTACCACGGAAGGAAAGAAGATCAAGACATAAACCATAAGAAGTAGATTCCCCAACCCACCACGAGCCGGACCAACCTACCACTAATCTACATCTCTGGACTCGTTGGGTTCGAGTCACCACAACCTACAATTTATGTCTAGCCCATACTAATATGAAACATGGTTGCACGCAATAACAACTACATAAAGAAAGTAAACATAATCTCAAGATACTGGGCGGCGGTCCCCACCAAACTTTGTACTCTGATGACACTCTAGCAATCCGCCCAGTGGTTAATTAATTATCATGTTGTTTTCATAAGCAATTAAAATAACGATTTTCATCATAACATGATAATGATCCCATCCAATAATAGCTAGAGCATGGCTAAGTAATCTACAACTACGATGTTTGCCTACCATATGGATGCTACAATCTAGGGTAACATGTGATTACTTCACTTGGGTGTTAGTGAAGCAATCTCTAATAATATCTAGCATAGCGATAACACTCAACTCCTACTCACGCATAACTACTATAAAAATCTAATGCATATAGTAAAATAGTAGAATCATGTGTGTCACTTGCCTTGGCAACACGTGCAGCTGTTCAAGCAATCCTCGCAACCACACTCGTTGTAATCGTTGTAATCTACACGTTGCAATCGACATACATAAGCAACAAGACATAACAATATGAAACACATGCATGCATGAAAGTTTATTGATGTAAGATAGATCTACTATTATTCTCTGGTTGTTAATGACATGTATGATGCATGAAAAGGTTTGTAATCCAACAAGACACAAAAAGCAGCTTAACCAAATTAAATAGGGTTAATTAACAATCTACAAGATCTTATCGAAATAAAGTTTGTAAAACGGTGGATCTAAACCTAACATACTAATAAGATCTAAAAAGCAATTAAAAAACTCAACGACAACTTTTTGGATGAATAAGAACGAAGTATAGATTTGAAAATTCGAGTTACTCCGGTGGGCAAAAGTAGATCGGAATTATATAAATAGATCTGTAGCTCAAATCGAAAAACTCAAAGAACAAAAGTTGTAGATAATAATGAGATGCAACTACAGTAGAAATTGGAGAAAAAAAGGACAAACGGTTGAAGAATAATTGAACGTTTACCGCTTTAGATCTGAGAGAGTAGATCGCGAAATTCTCCGGCTGTGGTGGATGAAAAGAGGTGAGGTTTCTTGGGATGGATCTACATCAACGATATCTAAAACTCTCGTGAAGACTTGAACGTCAACCGAGCAACTCACGGACCGTGGCGAGTAAAATACCACGAAACAGATCTGAAATTGGAGTTTCGAGTTTGGGGCAACCTCACGGCCGGGGCTGGGGTATTTATAGGTGGATAGGTTGGTGGAAAGTTGCTCCTTGGAGTAGGGAACAATCCAAAAGAAGCGGATTCGAATTTGGACTCTCCAATGAAGAGATATACGAGTTTGAATGGACATAGGTCAACAAAAACGCGTTTTTTACGTGACTGAACTGCTCTAGTACGTGCCTTCCGCTGGCTGGCCTTGCTGGGCCGGCCCAATGCGGTCTGCGCGTTTTTTTTTAAAACTTTGATAACTTTTGAAATACAACTCGGAATCAAGTCAAACAAATTTCTAAAATTTTGAAATTTGAAACTCTATCATATTTGACTATTATTTAGTGACTTTTGGGTAAGATAAAATATCAAAATATCTTTTGGCTTAAAAACGCATTATAGGAGAATTTTGTGCTTTTTAAAATATGATTCATTTTGGGGGTTCCAATGCAACAAACAAAAATGCAATTTTTAAAACCATGCCATGCTATGCATATGCTCTAAATGCAAAACCTTCCAAATGCAAGATTTGGGATGTTACATCTGCACAACCCAGTACTGTAAGTTCTTTGCAAAACAATGGTGTCATTTGACTTGACATCATTATGTTATCACAATAACATCTATAATAGTATACATTGGTAACTAAGTGAGACTAATGTTTCATGGTGTTCCAAAATCCTTTCGGGTCGTGCTTTTTTAATCAAGTACACAAAACACACACTTAGTTGGATAAACACCTTTCTTTACCAACATATTATTTTCTTTGAGTATGCAAATACTCTTATATTACTGTAGATTCTAATGCCCCTTTTAGTCTACATCACAATGATGTTTTCAAAACACTTTTCCTTAACATTCTATCCCTTTTCAATCTTTTAGGTGGATGTTCAAAACCATCTAACATAACACTTGTTAGATTTACCACCTTATATTGACTTGAAAAATACATTCTCAGTTGTTCTCAAATACTGAATATATATATATATATATATATATATACTTGACTTAATGCTTATTGAATCTCATCAATAGCATGCATTCTTCATAAGAATATGGGTCACATTTCGTTGAGTACAAATAACAGAGTTTTCATATGTTGTTTACTATAACTAGAGCATAGATATACAACATATCATTTAACTATTTACAATGTAGCCCTTCTTCCCAATCAATACATTCTTTCTTTGTTTACTATGGTCGGTTTTATAAATATACTTCCAATTAAGACCTTCTTCCTTGGTTTGTCTCATTCCAAATCTTCAGAATTTAATATAAAACACCCCGACTCCAATGTTAATTAGATTTTATCAACTTCACATAATTATTTCTAATTATCCCAATGGTACTAACTATATGGATCAGGCTCCCACTTAAATATGATAACATGCCCAAAGAATTTATTTCTTCACAAAAATCAATAAAATTAAGGTGGTTGAAAGAGAGTGTGGTTGAACAAGAAGAAGCTGCTGAAATTTTTGTTGAAAGAGAGTGTGTTAAAATTTGCACCATTCAACCTTTTGAAGAACTTAAAACCTTTATTACTCATGAGTATACTAAGTTTCATACACATGTTAATGGACAAACAAATGGGATTGGATAGGTTAAGACTTTAGGTAGAAGGAGTCCCCAAAATTTGGAGAGCGAAAAAATTTCTATTGAGAAAATTGTTGAAAGTGGGCTTGATGATAATATGACTTTAGGAGAAACTTTTCCCACTATATTTGAGCATGATAAACTTTATTTTGCTAATTGTACCCTCTATGATGTTATAAATTTATTACTGAAAATGGCCAAAGATCCTATCCTAGTAAGCTAAATATTGTTTTCACCAAACACATCACTAATGCTCTTGTTGAATCTAGAGAAGAAAGGCTCAAATTTGATGGCTCTATTCCTAGAAAATTACAAGATGGTTATGAAACTACAATTAGAATAAGAGTCAATGGTTTTGATTGCAATGCTTTGAGTGATATTGGTGCTAGTTCTTCTGTTATGAAAAAAAAATTATATGATTTACTTGAATTGAAACCTTTGGATGCTAGTATTTTGCGAGTCCATATTATTGATTACAACGTTAAGAAACCTTTGGAAACAATTGATGATGTTCTTATTAATACTAATGGTAATTAGGTTCCCTTTTATTTTCTTGTTTTGGATATTGAATTCAATGCTTCTTGTCCTATTGTTTTGGGAAGACCTTTTCTTCGCACCACTGGTGTTTTGATTGATATGAATGAGGGAATTATAAGATTTCAGTTTGCCATCAAGAAGGGCATGGAACATTTCTCTAGATGTAGAATGAACTTACCTTGTAAGTCCATTGTGAGGGATAGCTACGAGTCTATTAATAATACTTGGTTCTTTATTTATGCCTAGCTAAAAGGCGTTAAAGAAAAGCGCTTGTGGGAGGCAACTCACCTTGTTTTCTCTTGTTTTCTTTATGTTTTCTTTTTTGAATCCACTTTCGTTGGCCATTGGAATGCGTCCCAGCGAAGGTGAGCTATCACAATTGTTTTCTGTGAGTATTTGAGTTTTTACCTCTGTAACAACCTCTCTCTATACTTTTATTTCATTTTTTTGCCAAGAGTAACCTCTATTGGAAAGGAAGTGCAATCTGTTGTTTTTTGTTCAAATTTTATGCTTCACCAAAAAAATCCATATCTCTCAGCCAGAGTGCAAAACAGTTCTGGAAAAAATCAGGTGTTTGCCCTAGGTTGTTATATAACTTTCATTAGATGACCACTTTTTGATTTGAGCTACGTAAGTTTCTCTAAAAAATCCGCCTTTACACCCAGTTTTGTTTTGATAGATTTCTGCCTTTGTTTGTACTTGTCTCTTAATCTTTTTATTTTTGTGTTATTTTAAGGGGGGCTTTAAAATAAGTTATGATAGTAGCTAATCTTTAAAATGAGTGTTTTTCTTGTCTTGAAACTGAACCAAGTGGATTTATTTATTTGATGCACTAACCTCGCTAATGAAGATTGTGAGAACTTCAGTGTGGAGAAAGTTTTCAAGTGTAAGGAGAGGAGGATGATATGAGAAGATGAAGAATGGAAAAAATCTCAAGCTTGGGGATTCCATGTCACCCCAAGAAATATCCAAGGAGTATAAGCATCAAAACTTGGGGATGCCCAAGGTATCCCCTGATACGTCATAAACTTATCCATAATTTCTGTTGTTCCATGTTTTTTTCATGTTATTTGCGACATGTTTGCTTTACACTTTATGTCAGTTTTATCGATTTTCTGAGACTAACCTATTGACAAGATGCCACAGAGCAAGTTCCCTGTTTTCTGCTGTTTTTAGTTTTAGAAAAGTTGTTCTCTAAATATTCTCAGAATTGGAAAATTCAAAGCCTAGAAGTCTTAGAATTCTCGAAGGTTCCACGAAGTCCCGAAGAGACCCGGAGGGGGGCCACACGATAGGGTGGCTCCCCCCGGCTGCGCCACCATGTGGCCTGGGCCCCTCGGGTGCCCACCGTCATCGCCCTTTCGCCTATTTATTCCCCTCGGATAGGTGACCTTAAAAAGATACCACTTTTCCACGGAAAACACCCGAGGCCGCCGTCATCGTCAACCCGAGATCGGGAGGGTTCTGAAGTTCTCCCCGGCACCCTGCCCGGAGTGGAAATCATCACCGGAGGGCTCTACACCACCATGCCCACCTCTGGAGTGATGCGTGAGTAGTTCATCCCTGGACTACGGGTCCATAGCAGTAGCAATATGGTTGTTCTCTCCCCTTTATGCCTCATGTTTAGATCTCGTGAGCTTCCCTACATGATCAAGATCATCTTATTGTAATGCTACATGTTGTGTTTGCTTGGATCCGATGAATGTTGAATGCTATGTCTCTTGATTATCAATCTATCATGTTATCTTCATGTATATGTTATTTATGATCTTGCATGCTCTCTGTTGTTAGTAGATGCTCTGGTCAAGTAGATGTTAGTGACCCAAAGAGGGAGTATTTATGCTCGATAGTGGGTGCATACCTCCTTTGCATCTGTGCTTGAGTGATAGAAACGTGACAGATGGAGGATGTGATGTTTCCATTAGGGAGAAAACAACGATGTTTACATTGTTTACATTACACACTTTGCTTAATGCGATTATCCGTTGCTTGCAACTTAATACCCAAGGTTTGTTCGTATGATATTCTAGAGGTGGATTATAAGTTATAGATGCAGTTGGATACGGTCTATGAGTCTTGTTGTAATGCCCGCATGAATCACATAGTAATCATCATGTCATGCATGTTTCAATATCTATCAATTTCACAATTGTAATTTGTTCACCACACATGTAATCTATCTTTTATGGAGACACACCACTAGTGAACTGTGGAGTGATACGTCATAAACATATCCTTAATTTCTGATGTTCCATGTTGTTTTCATGCCATATGCTACATGTTTGCTAAACACTTTATGTCATTTTTATCGATTTCCGGACTAACCTATTGACAACATGCCACAGAGCCAATTCTCTGTTTTCTGATGTTTTTAGTTTTAGAAAAGTTTTTCTGGAAATATTCTCGGAATTGGAAAATTCGAAGCCCGGATTTTTAGAATTCCCGAAGGTTCCATGGAGTCCGGAAAGAGGCCCGGAGAGGGGCCACACCATAGGGCGCCGCCCCTGGCCGCGCCTTGGGGTGGTGTGGGCCCCTCGAGCGTCCACCGCCATCGCCCTTTCGCCTATTTATTCCCCCAATACTTCAACCCTAAAAATATACCTCTTCTTCCCGAGAAACACCTGAGGCCTCCGTCATCGTCAACCCGAGATCTGGAGGGTTCTGGAGTTCTACCCGACACCCTGCCATGAGGGAAATTCATCACCGGAGGGATCTACACCACCATGCCCGCCTCCGGAGTGATGCATGAGTAGCTCAGCCCTGGACTACGGGTCCATAGTAGTAGCTAGATAGTTTTCCTCTCCACTTTATGCCTTATGTTTAGATCTCGTGAGCTGCCCTACATGATCGAGATCATCTATTTTGTAATGCTACATGTTGTGTTTGCTGGGATCCGATGAATGTTGAATGCTATGTCTCTCTATTATCAATCTATCATGTTATCTTCATGCATATGTTATTTATGATCTTGCATGCTCTCCGTTGTTAGTAGATGCTCTGGCCAAGTAGATGCTAGTGACTCCAAGAGGGGGTATTCATGCTCGATAGTGGGTTCATGCCTCCTTTGCATATGTGCTCGAGTGACAGAAACGGGACGGATGGAAGATGTGTTGTTGCCATTAGTGAGAAAACAACTATGTTTACTTCGTTTACATTGTTTACATTACGAACTTTGCTTACTACGATTATTTGTTGCTTGCAACTTAATACCCAACATTTCTTCGGATGATATTCGGAAGGTGAACTGTGGCCCCCTTCGGGCCTCTTCGAGACTCCGTTGAACCTTCGAGAGTTCTAAGACTTCCGGGCTTCGAATTTTTCAATTCCGCGAATATTTCCAGAATGACTGTTCTGAAACTAAAAACATCAGAAAATAGGGAACTAGCTCTCTGGCATCTTGTCAATAGGTTAGTCCTGAAAATCGATAAAAATTACATAAAGTGTATAACAAACATGTAGGAGATAACATGAAAACAACAAGGAACATCAGAAATTAAGGATACGTTTATGACGTATCATTCACCACACATGTTATTTATCTTCTATGGAGAGACACCACTAGTGAACTCTGGACCCCGGTCCATTTTCTCATACTGATAATACAACTACTGCAATTACTGTTTTCACATTGTTGCTACTGTTTTCGTATTGTTCTCATATTGTTTTCCACACCATACGTTTAACCTCTTTGTGTTCAGCAAAACCGGTGAGATTGACAACCTCACTTCTTCGTTGGGGCAAAGTGATTTGATTCTGTTGTGTAGGTTCCACGTTGCTGCTGAACCGGTAGTGCGCCCTACCATCTCAACTGCATCAACCTCTTGAAGTTACTGCTTCCTCCTACTGGTCGATTCAACCTTGGTTTCTTTCTGAGGGGAACTTGTTGTTGTTCTCATCAAACCTTCCTCTTGGGGTATCCCAACGAATGTGTGTTACACGCGCATCAAGCACTTTTTTGGCGCCGCTGCCGGGGAGGAAGAGAATTTCTGCAAGGGGAGTCTCTCACTTCCAATCTCTTTACTTTGTTGTTGTTTTGCTTGTTACTTGCTTTATCATGCCTACTATCAATGGTTAATTTCTTTGAAACTAGTTCTTATTGGTAAGGTGGGTTCACGGAAGAACAACAAAAATATTATAAGGAACACCACTTGACACAAAAAGGGATACACTTATGGGAGAAAATTAATAGATTGCATAACTATGTTAAAAACTTGAGCTCTACGTATAATGTTACTTATTTCTTTGATAAATCTTGTTGATGTAGGAGGTATAAACACCTCCCTTTCAATGTGAGTATAATGATGATGTTACCATAT
The DNA here is from genome assembly GCA_028641055.1 of Alopecurus myosuroides. Classification (NCBI taxonomy): domain Eukaryota; kingdom Viridiplantae; phylum Streptophyta; class Magnoliopsida; order Poales; family Poaceae; genus Alopecurus; species Alopecurus myosuroides. The sequence continues at coordinate 275,471,386 of CM054057.1, read as the reverse complement.
CTTCTTATGTTAAGGGAAATTATGACTTTGATGATGTGGAACAAATTGAGGAATTTATTGCTTGGAAGGGTGCATTCGAAATTTCCTATTTGATTGAAAGTATTAATGATGCACCTTATAAATATGAGATTTATGATATGCTTGAATATTGATTTTATAATTACAAGAATTGTAATTACTACATTATTAAATATCTTAAAATATGCTCTCCACCAAAGGAAGTAAGTGATGCCTTGCAGGAGCCTATGGAAGAAGAAATTGCTGAATCTGGAAGCTCATTGGATGAAAAAGATGAGGAGAGGGACGATCAAGAGGAGTAAAAATGGAGCTACCCATGTCTACCTCCCAATGAGAGTAACTCTTTAACTCATAGTTATGATGATCCTATTGATTCTTTTGAAATATCCCTTTTTGATGAAGTTGATACTTGCTATACTTGTGACCTTGATACTACTATGAATGAAACTTGTGAGAATGATATTGCTATTTTTTTATGATGATCCATGCTAATTTGATAAATCCTATGATAATCCTCTATTTATTCCAACTATTGATATGCATGCTAATGAGGAAGTTTGTTTAGAAAATTTATATGATAATGCACTAGATGATGGTCCTATGTTACTTGATGTTATAAATTATAATGCTACTGAAAATATGATTGCTATAATGTTTCCGATACCTTTTAAGAGTGACCAATCATCTTGTTTTTCTATTGCTAAAAGTGGGAAAGAAGAGGACTTTATTCTTAATTCTGATCCCACTATTTTTTAGTTTGATATGAATTGTGTACTTTTAGACCATGAAAAACATGCCTTATCTGATAATTATGTTGTTGAGTTTGTTCATCATGCTACTACAATTTATTATGAGAGAGTAAAATATGGTTGTAGGAATTTTCGTGTTACTAAAACACCTCTCTTTTTGTTGAAAGTTTTGAAATTGCTCTTGTTCTACCTTCCCATGATTTCTAGTTTGAGTTTCTTTAATTTGTTTCTTTACAAGATTCCTATGCATAGGAAGTGGGTTAGACTTAAATTTCTTTTATACTTTCTTCTTGATGCTCTCTTTTGATTAATTCATATTTCTTATGTGAGCATCTTCTTGTTTCCATGCCTAGCTGAAAAGCGTTAAAGAAAAGCACTTCTTGGGAGATAACCCATGGTTTTATATTTGCTTTGTTTTTCTCTGTTTTATTTGAGTCAATGGGTTGTATACTTCTGTATCAACTCCTTTGTATCTTTATTTTTCATGTTTTATTTGTGCCAAGTGAAGTTTCTAACGAAAGTTGGAGTTGGTTTTGGATTTCTGTGCAGGAAACAATTTTTTGTTGTCCACCGTAAATAATCGTATAAAATCCAGAAAGACCAGAATGACCTAAAATGTTTTGTGCTTATTCCTCAGCTAATTAAGAAACCTTTTAATTAAGTTTTTCTATATGAGCAACGTAGTTGCCCCAAAATTTTTGTTTTTACAGACTGTTCTGGTTTTGACAGATTGTGCCATTTTTCTTGCATTTGCTCTTTTACGATGTCAAGTGGATTTATTTGTTTCACGAAAAATCAGTGGCTGTAGATAATGTTTAAAAGTATCAATAGCACTTTTCCCATGCAGAGCCCATGCATTTATGATTGTTGCACTAACCCTCTAATGCGAATTACTCTTTGAGTGTGGTGTGAAGGAAGTTTTCAAGGGTCAAGAGAAGAGGGTGATATAATGTGATCAAGAAGAGTGCAAGGTCAAATCTTTGGGATTCCCCCGTGGTTCATCCAGGAAATTTCTAAGAAGACTCAAGCGTCTAAGGTTGGAGATGCCCAAGGCATCCCCTTCTTCATCAACAATTTATCAGGTCACTTCTAGTGAAACTATATTTTTATTCTGTCACATCATATGAAATTTACTTGGAGCGTATGTTTGTTTTATTTTGTTTTCCTTTGGTCTTCTTTTGTTTACTTGCTGAAATAAACATCATTGGAACCTAGCATTCTTGTTTGGGAGAGAGACATGCTCCGCTTTTTCATTTGAATTCTCGTTATGCTCGTATTCTTAGTTTTTCTTCTAGTTAATGCTCATGTTTTGTTTTCGTTCATCTCTAATTCAGAGATGTTAGTTTTAGTAAAGTTATGTGAATACTCTCTTTCTTGCTTGCTGTATCATTTAGAGAGTTTTTGTTAAAACATAATTTGGATGGTGCTTGTTGGGAAAAGAAATTGCTGCATGTGGTAGAAATTATAACGATGCAAATAGAAGCTTGTATAGACTGTGGATAGACTAATTCATGTCATGCTAGATGTTATTTTAATTCTAAAGCCTAGTGGTTATTTTTGTAGCATGATTTTTCTCAAATATCTGAGAGTGTTTAATGTGCCATTGAAAGAATCATGAGTTGTTCTTGTCATATTGAAGCATAAATTTGTGGTGTTCTCCGTTGAACGTTTATTTGTTTGACTTGGCGCATGCTTACACCATGTTTATGAATACAAACAAGTCACCTATAACGTCTATGGTCATTTAGTTTTTGACCTTGTAGTACCACTTATGCTTTGATTAATGATGTTTTTGTTTCTATGGATGATTATCGTCATTATTGCTCTATTGATTTGTCGTTCCCAGTCTTTTGCTAGCCTCCACATGTACTGAGTATGAGCTCTACCATTGCATCCAACTCCCAAAAACCAAAGTATTCCAAATGTGTCCACCATACCTACCTACATGTGGTATTTAACTACCACTCCAAAGTAAATTTCTCATGTGTTACCTTTAAAACTTTCAAAAATACTCATGTTTTGTGTTCCTGTTTTAGCTCATGAGGACGTAAATAGATAATATTTATCTCACTTATTGATTGGATTTCACACCCTGGACTAGTGTCTTCATCCGCTTATCCAATCGATAGAAGAGCTGGTAGCGGGGTGCCTAGCCCCAAATTAATACAAACAAATTCTCTTCACTATTTTTCCCCTAATTTATCAGTCAAAGCATAAATGTGTAAACAAAAGAGAAAGAGGGATGACCATCTACCCAGTTGCATCCTTCAATATGAGTCGCTCTTGTTAAGTCTAGTTGGCTTGTGACGTACTGTATTTTCTGTTTATCATTCGTTGACATAAGCATACACCTCTCTAAAAAAAATAGACACTCCTCCATGGTATGTGATTGTTGGAAGGCACCCGAGGATTCGGTTAGCCATGGTTTGTGTAACAAAAGTTGGGAGGACTGTAAAAAATTTCATACCTCTGTTTAATAAAATAAAAAGCTCTAACACATGAGTGATCCCCGCTTCCCTCTGCGAAGGGCCTTTCTTTTACCTTTATGTTGAGTCTCTATCTTCTAAATTTATGCACAGCTGAGAGAGCATAGTTGCCATTCTGAGTTTAATGTGCATTTGTCCCAGAAACATTATTATTTGATTCATGATGTGTTATTATTTGCTCTCAAATTATTTGGTCTAGTCTTCCTCTTAAACTTTGAAGGTGTCCTGGAATTTATGTTTTCCCCACTCTTAAGGACAAGCGAAATATCACTTTGCTATGTTTTCTCTATACTTGAAACAAACGTATACCTTTCAATGTATTGTTATTCGTGATATTTTAATTGTGTTACCTCTCATGATGCAAAGTGATTGCTATGTTTTATTGTTAGAGTTATATCTATCATGCTTGTGTTTAAAGTATTATGATCTCAGCTTACATATGCTTTTACAATATTGATGATCAAGTTTATGTTGGTAGCATGTCACCTTAGAAATTATTTGTTTTGTCGTTTACCTACTCGAGGACAAGTAAGAAGTAAGATTGGGGATGTTGATACGTCATAAATGTATCCTTAATTTATGATGTTCCATGTTGTTTTCATGCCATATGCTACATGTTTCCTATACATGTGATGTCATGTTTATCAATTTCCTGGGCTAACCTATCGACAAGATGCCACAGAGCCGGTTCCCTGTTTTCTGTTGTTTTTAGTTTCAGAAAAGTTGTTCTGGAAATATTCTCGGAATTGGAAAATTCGAAGCCCGGAAGTCTTAGAATTCCCGAAGGTTCCACGAAGTCCCAAAGAGGCCCGGAGAGGGGCCACATGGGGGGCATGCCATAGGGCGGCACGCCCCCTGGCCGCGCCTGAGGGTGGTGTGGGCCCCTCGGGAAACCACTGCCATCGCCCTTTCGCCTATTTATTCCCCCCGATATGTCAACCCTATAAATATACCACTTCTTCATGAGAAACACCCTGAGGCCTCCGTCATCGTCAACCCAAGATCGGGAGGATTCTGGAGTTCTCCCCGGCACCTGCCGGGAGGGAAATTCATCACCGGAGGGCTCTACACCACCATGCCCGCCTCCGGAGTGATGCGTAAGTAGTTCATCCATGGATTACGGGTCCATAAAAGTAGCTAGATGGTTTTCCTCTCCACTCTATGCCTTATGTTTAAATCTCGTGAGCTTCCCTACATGATCGAGATCATCTATTTGTAATGCTACATGTTGTGTTTGCTGGGATCCGATGAATGTTGAATGCTATGTCTCTTGATTATAAATCTATGAAGTTATATTCATGCATATGTTATTTATGATATTGCCCTGATCTCCGTTGTTATTAGATGCTCTGGCCAAGTAGATGCTAGTGACTCCAAGAAGGAGTATTTATGCTCGATAGTGAGTTCATGCCTTCTTTGTATATGTGCTCGAGTGACAGAAACGTGACGGATGGAGGATGTGTTGTTGCCATTAGGGAGAAAACAACTATGTTTACATTGTTTACATTACACACTTTTCCTAATGCGATTATCTGCTGCTTGAAACTTAATACCCAAGGTTTTTTCGGATGATATTCTGAGGGTGGATTATTAGTCATAGATGCTATTGGATGACGGTATATGAGTCTTGTTGTAATGCCCGCATGAATCACATAGTAATCATCATGTCATGCATGTTTCAATATTTATCAATTGCCCAGCTATAATTTTTCACCACACATGTTATCTGTCTTTTATGGAGACACACCGCTAGTGAACTGTGGACCCCGTTCCATTTTCTTATACTGATAATACAACCACTGCAATTACTATTTTGACACGGTTTCCACTATTTTCACACTGCTACTATTGTGTTCACATTGTTTTCCTACTGTTTTCCACACCATACATTTAACCTCTTTGTTATTAGCAAAACCGGTGACATTGACAACCTCACTGCTTCATTGGGGCAAAGTGAATTGATTGTGTTGTGTAGGTTCCACGTTGCTGTTGAACCGGTAGTGTGCCCTACCACATCAACTGCATCAACCTTTAGATATTGCTTGTCCTCCTACTGGTCGATTTAACCTTGATTTCTTTTCTGCGGGAAAACTTGCCGCTGCACTCTTCACAACATTTCTCTTGGGTTTTACCAACGTCTGCCATCATCCCATTCTTCACCAACAAAATTATCATGTCAGCTTTCAAGACACTATATTTTTGTTGCATCGCATACTATGTGTTATTCTCGAAGACTCATTTTATTTTGCTTTTCAATTTTTTTGTTTGCTTGCTGGTCATAATTTATTATATCCTACCATTCTTTGTTGGAGAGAAACACGCTCCATTTTATTGCTTAGAACACTCTAGTTTTCACCCTTATTGTTTTGTGAGTGTTATTTTTTCTATTGTTGTTTTTAGCCCTTGTTTTCATTGCTTATTTTGTTTAGATCTTGTTTGTTTTATATATTTATATAAGATTATCTCTCCGGTATTTATTGAATTCTTGTTTAAATAGTTATTTCAAATAAGTTGATTGGTGTTTGGTTGGGATAAAAATATTTCATGCCTATGGTGGCGCAATGGAAGCTTGTTTAGACTGTGACTAGGATTTGACATGTCATGTTAGATGCTATTTTAATTGTGTGCTTAGTAATTTATGATGCATCATGAATAGTCTTAAATAAATGAGAGTGCTTAATGTGTTATTGAAATTAAATCATGTGTTGTTCTTAATCACAATGAAACATATTATTGTCACATTCTCCTTTGATGATTTATTTGGATAAACTTGTCGCATGCTCATACCATGGTATGACTATAAACAAAGTCACCTTTAGCCTTGATGATCATTTATTTTTAGACTCGTATTATCACTTTATGCTTTGATCAATGATGTTTTATCGCTATGTATAATTATGGTCGTTATTGCTCTCTTAGTTGGTCGCACCCAGTCTCTTGCTAGCCTTCATCTGTACTGAGTATGAGCTCTACTCGTGCATCCATCTCCTTTAAACCAAAGTTATTCCAATGTGTAAACCATACCTACCTATGCATGTTATATTATATCCATTCCAAGTAAATTGCTCGTGTGCTATCTTTAGAACTTCCAAAATTGTTAAACCTTGTTTTTGTTCCTATTTTAGCTCATGAGGAAGTATTAAATTCTTTATTATTGCTTCATGTTGGATGAATTCACCTTTTGACTTGCATGTGTAATGTACTTGTCCCCAATATCGTGAAAAGAGCTATCAAACGGGTGCCCATCCCACAAAATATAAACTACAACAATAGCAATGAATCACCACACACTTTGTTCCTGAGAAATCAGTTTAAACATAACTCGTGTAAAAAAGGAGAAGAGGAATGATGATGTCTACACACGCTTCTATTCTTGTAGATAGTGTTGGGCCTCCAAGTGCATAGGTTTGTAGAAAAGCAACAAGTTTCCCTTAAGTGGATCACCCAAGGTTTATCAACTCAGGGAAGAAGAGGTTAAATATATCCCTCTCAAGCAACCCTGCAATTACGATACAAGAAGTTTCTTGTGTCCCCAACACACCTAATACAATTTTCAGTTGTATAGGTGCAATAGTTCGGCGAAGAAAGAGTGAAATACAAGTAATATGGATGATTATAAGTGATAATAGAAATCTTAAATAAAAATGGCAGCAAGCAAACATGTAGTAGAACTGATTGTAAACAGTGTTTCAATGCTTAAAAACAAGGCCTAGGGATCATACTTCCACTAGTGCACACTCTCAACGATAATAACATAATTGAATGCATAAATATCATCTCTTCACTATGCTAATCCGAACCACTCTCCGGTCGGATAACAAACACCAATCATTGCGTAGGTCTATAAAAGCACTTCTTAGAGTTTGCATTTCCCCATCTAGGTAACCTCACACTGTCATTATGAGCCCTAGATGGTTCCAGACAAACACCACAATTTCATAGGGTCATCCAACACAAAATATATATATCATGCTAAACCACACTGTGCACACACTGTCACCTTTACACCGTGATCAAGGTGTCTACGAAGATCTCATAACAAAACTACTTGAGTAGCATAGTAGATGAAGAGTAACATCTACTTATTCAACAAGATTACAAAGCTCATGATCACATAAAGATCACACCATGGGAGAGAGAGATGAAACACATAGCTACTGGTAGAGCCCTTAGCCTCAGGGGAGGACTACTCCCTCCTCATCATGGGAGTCAGCAATGGCGATGGATATGGCGGTGGAGTCGATGGAGATGAAGATGGGGGCACTTCCCCGTCCCGGCAGGGTGCCCGAACAGATATTTATGTCCCCCAAAACATGTCGGCGGCGGCGGCGAAGCTACAGAACTTTTCATGGATGGAGGCTTGATATTTTAGGGTTTATGCATCGGGGGGAATAAACAGGCGAAAGCACAACGTTGGTGGGTGGACAGGAGGACCACACCACCTGATGTCGCGGCCAGGGGGTCCACGCAACCCTATGATGTGGCCACCCTGTGGCCCCCCTCCGGGTCATGTACGTGACAGACTTCTAAGTCCTGGGATTTTGTTTGGTTCAATTCTGAGAATATTTCCAGAATAACTTTTCTGAAAGCAAAAACAACAGGTAAGAGGAACTGGCTCTGTGCCATATTGTCAATAGGTTAATCCATGAAAACGTCCGGAAAACGAAGGAATACATGTGAAAACATAAAGGTATTGGATAGAAAACAAGCATGGAGCATCAAAAATTATAGATATGTTTGAGACGTAGCAAATGACATCGTTATTCAATGGGAGCCACTCTTCGAAGCCATTTTACATGACGGATACTAAAATATTTAGTAGCATTCATCTACATAGACATACACCTCTCTCAAAACTATATTTTTTCATGCTCTACTTTATAAAATAAAAATCTCTAGGACATGAGTGATCCCAGCGTCACTCTGCGAAGGGCCTTTCTTTTATAAATAGGATGAGTCTTCACCTTCTTAATTTATGCACCGATTAAGAGAGCATAGTTGTCATTCTGAGTATACTATGCTTAGTCCCAAAATTTAATGTTGATTGGAATATGATTATGGCATTGCTTGTCTAAACTTATTTGTATCTAGTCACCACTTGAAATTTGAAGGTGTCTTAGCATTTATCTTTTACTAATCAACGAAAGACAAGCGGAATACCACTTTATCATGTTTTTATTATGATTGAACAAACGTATCACTGATACGTCTCAAACGTAACTATAATTTCGGATGTTCCATGTTGTTTTATGCCAATTGCTACATGTTTTCTATACACTTTAAATCATTTTTATGGATTTCCTGGGACTGACCTATTAACAAGATGCCACAGAGCCAGTTCCTGTTTTCTGTTGTTTTTGGTTTCATAAAAGTTGTTCTGGAAATATTCTCGGAATTGGATGAAACAAAATCCAAGGACCTTAGAATTATGTCACGTACATGTAATCCGGAGGAGACCCGAAGGGTGGGGGGCACAGGGTGGCCACACCATGTGGCGGCGCGGGTCCCCTCTTGCGGCGCCACCAGGTAGTGTGGCCCCCCTGGCCACACACCGACGTTGCCCTTTCGCCTATTTAAGCTCCTCCTCGGGTTAACCCTAAATACCCGAGCCTCCATCCACGAAAAGTTTCGTAGCCGCCGTCATCGTCAACCCTAGTTCGGGAGGGTTCTGAAGCTCTCCTCGGCACCTTGCCGAGAGGGAAATCATCACCGGAGGGCTCTACATCACCATGCCTGCCTCCAGAGTGATGCGTGAGTAGGTTATCCTTGGACTACGGGTCCATACCAGTAGATAGATGGTTGTCTTCTCCTCTTTACGCCTCATGTTTAGATCTTGTGAGCTTCCTAACATGATCAAGATCATCTGTTTGTAATGCTACATGTTGTGTTTGATGGGATCCGATGAATATTGAATGCTATGTCAAGTGATTATCAATCTATCATGTTTATGTTATTTATGATCTTGCATGCTCTCTGTTACTAGTAGATGCTCTAGCCCAATTGATGCTTGTAACTCAAAGAGGGGGTATTTATGCTCGATAGTGGGTTCATGCCTTGTCGTATATATGCCAACTAGGGGTATATCTTACATTGGCCAAAGGCCAGATTACCAGGGTGGCCCGCGGGTAATGAATTAAGGTTCATTGAGCGGACCAGTAAGATGACGGGCAGGAAGCGAGATTCTAGAAGAAACCGGACCACGGCCCAAAGTGGTGCGGCTTGGAGGAGAAGGTGGATTCCTTACTTTCCAAGTTAGATACTTTTCGTACTCTTCTAGGTTTCCTTTCTGTAAGCCCTAACCCGTCTATCTATATAAATCTGGACGTGAGAGAAGAACAGAATCGAATCTTAGCTAGAAGCCAACTCGTCGAGAAGTTGATCCTCGCCGGGTTAGCGAAACCATACTCACAGTTGTAATTTGTATACTTCAGGCTTCATCCCTGATTTAGTGATATTTCAGGAGTAGGAATGCCGCCTGAGTTGCGACGTACCGAACCTTGGTAAAACTCGGTGTTCTCGTTACAGTACTTCCACGTTCCCCCCGCCGTTCTACGAGTAGGCTCATGGCACCCCCATCTATGAACTCTACTACGATGTATCGACAGTTGGCGCCCACCGTGGGGCAAGCAACGTCAGGAGTTACGTTCCGAGCGGGAATACTCGGCAGAATCGGCAGTCCCATAACTGTCGAAAGCCTGAAATTCGACGGCGACGGCGGACTCTTCCTCGACAATGGATCGTACATGCCAGCTGTGACGCCCCGAGATCGGGCACTATGCAGATTTCAGCATTTCCGCCAAAATCCACATAATAACCGATTCCAGGTTGCCACTTGTGATAACATTACAACAGTTCACGAATAATCCACAACAACAACAGCAAAGATATATACAAGATGACTCAAACGAGTCAAGGATACAACTGATTCAATACAAAGATCCAAATAAAAGCGGAAGAAACAACATAGCGTCCGGCTACGGACAAGATACAAATTGGACTAAGAGTCCTGAAGATAACCGAGAGCGTCCAATCCCTGCCCAGGCCAAGCCGGAGGGATTCCCAAGCTAACGTCGTCAGACTTCAAACCTGTTACTGCAATGTTGAATATGCAGCCACGAAAAAGGATTCGTGGGTCAGTACGGTTAAGTACTAGCAAGTGGATAAACCATACTCACAAGATACCAGCGTAACCGATCATCACAAGATACAAACACTTTGGGTACAACGGAAAGGAAGGGATTACTGCAAAGAAGCGGCAGCGGGCTGCACTAACTAACTACAGGGACTCGCTACAACATCCAGCTAAAAGAAAGGGATAAGATAGCGTATCCGAACCAACTACAACTACTCACCAAACAATACCCATCCAATGTTACCCCCTACTAAGGAAGCAACCCAAGGAAACTCACACGGTTGATTAAGGTGCCATTCATTCTGATGGTGGAAGTAATCTATATTACTAGTCAAGTTATCATTGTTAAGTGTAAGTTGTCTGAGTACTTGTTAGCCAGCACTTTCACCAAGTCATCCATAACCGCGGACAACACGGCTTCTCGAGAAGATTTAACCCTGCAGGGATGCACCAATTTGGCCGTACACGTAAGAATAACCCGCCAGACGGGGGATCAACCCACCAAGCGAGGTACTCAACACAACCCAACTCTTCTTCGCATCAAGCCCAAAGAACCACGTGCAGTGCGTGCGCGGCTAATCGAGCCCCCACGAAGAAAAGGGGGACCCTCATAGCACTGGAAGACCACGCCGCCCTAAATGCCGACTACAAAAGTTCCACCCAGGCGCCAAGGGTTCGCACCTGCATATGCATGCATCAAATGGAAAGCCCGAACTAAGTGTGGCGATTTGGACGAGATGCGAATCGAATCAGAATTGCGGGGGGCACCCATACTCGCTTTCCAAATGCGGTTAGTGCGCTCATCATGGATCAGTAGACAAGACCCTTTTCCTAATTAAGTTCGACACTAGCAGGCCTCAAAACCACGCCGGGCCTCCTGCCGGTGCCTTATCATCAAATTATTATTACCCAAAACTTAACGTGTTGTTGATTAAATTGACACCCAGCTATCAACTAAACAGGTGATAAGACGGACAACAAGACTTGAGCGCAAACAACACTAAGCATGCCACTACGACACGAGGGCCAACAAGGTAAACAAACAACAGGTAATAGGAAGTGGAAGGAAGGCTATATCATGGCTGCAAGGTAAACATACGATAGGATCGAGACACAAGCATCGAATCATAAGGCTAGAATAAGAACAACGGAAAGAATCGGTAACAAGTGATGAAAGGCAGCCATTTGGCAGCAAGTGAGTATACTTGCCTGAGATCCAGCAAGTAGAGGTACATCCACAGAACTTGTCGTTGCTCACATCATCTCAACGTCCTATCCGGGAAGAAGCAACGAACCTCGAACAAACACCGGATGCAACAATTACTACTACGGCAAAAGATCCAGCATGATCAAGATATGGATGCATGACAATTTAATGGATGCATAGAAATAAACTAGTTGACATGATAACATGTTTAAATGGACCCATATGCAATTTGAGTTGCATATGAAAAGCCCATGAATTATGGTTGAAACAAGTGTTTTACAACTAACCAACAGGTGAAAGTGGTTTAGTATGATGCATGGATGAGGAAAACAACAAAATAACAACAATAGAACCAATTGGAAATAAGGTTTACCCATTTTGAAATTCACTTATTAAGTTTTGGAATTTTGGTTTCTTAAAGGTGTCACACAAGCATCTGTTGTTTTCATCAAGTTTAATTGTTCAAAACAGATAACAAAGTTCATATTTGATTAGAACACAAAATTTTAGGTCGATTACATGTTTCAATTATTGAAAAAGGAATTACAATGATTTAATTATGAATTAAACAAGATTAAACAAGTTTTAATTGAATTTAATTCAAGTTTGAATATTATTTGAATTTTATTTGTTCAAAACATAAATTCAAATTCATATTTGAAAAGGTTATGTTTTTCTGGTTTGAAAACATATTTTATAAGTTCAAAAATAATTTAATTTGAGCAAGTTATGAATTTAGCAAATTCAAATGATTTGAACAAGGTTTAAATTATTCAAGCAATTTTAATTATCCAAAACATGAAACAAAATTTATGTTTGAAAAGGTGGTTCAAAATGGCATGGAAAACATATTTTATTTATGTGATTTGAATTAAGTTTGAAATAGTTATGCAATTAATCAAATTTTTAAATGAATTGTTTGAATTTGAATTTTGAAACAATTTGAAATGTTCAAAACAGAAATCAACTGACTTAAACAGGTAGAGAAGTGAATTTGGTTTGGAAAACATGTTTTGAGTATTTAATTTGGAGCAACCATTTGAAAATTATTAATTATGCCATTTAGTTTGTCATTTTTAGGGATTATTAAATAACCTTAATTTTAAGTGTCCAAATTGCAGAACAAAGTTGATAAACAGAAAGTACATTGAATTTTGACTGAAAAACATATTTTACATTTTCAATTTGGAGTTGTTTTGCAATTTCTAGAGGCAAAATAAAAACAGGGACCAAAATGTGATTTCTAGGGACCTGGATGTGAAGGAAAAGGTGGGGTCTGGGCCTCTCTGCGAATACTGCGCCCAATATGGTTGCAGCACAACGGCACCTTAACCCTAGGTCGATGACACGCGGGCCCTCGCCACGCTGGCGTACACGCGGGCGCGGGTGGCAGCTGTGCTGGCCTCCACGGTCGCTGACCAGTGGGGCCAGCCACGGGCGCGCGGAAAAGAGCGAAAAAAGGTGGGGGATTTCGCCTCCCCAGGGTTCGATCCCGTGACCTACTGCGCGCGCGCAAGGAACAGCACCAGTGCGCTGTCGCTGAACTTGTTGTCAGGTAAGGGGTGCGATCAAGGTTGAAGTGTATTCCTTGCGGTGTGTTAACTGAACCCAAAAGAACCACTCGTTCTCTGACGGACTAAACGGCGACGAGGCAGCAGAGGACCGCGGCGATCGATGGGGTGGTGGAGTGCAGGGGTGGGGTGCTGGTGCGTGGACGTGTGGGGTGCGGTGCGTGGCGATGGGAGAAGGAGGAGGGGAAGGGGAAACGGAGCGCACCTGCTGCTGTCGCGGAAGCAGGTGGTGATGGCGACGTTCGGTGGTGGTCGCCGTCGACGGCGCGGGAGGGAGGCTTCCAGGGCATCTCCGGCCCGGTGGAGGCGACGAGGAGGGAGGCCGGGCCCTCGGGGTTCCATTCCCGGCCACGGTTTGCCCCGGTGGTGGCCAGGGTGACGGCGGGCGGCGAGTTTCTGACGGCGGCGGTGGAGGTGCAGGTTCAGGGTTCAGCAACAGAAGAAATCGGGGGGGAAGAAAGGAGAGATGGCGGCGCTAGGGCGAGAGGTTAGGGTCTAGGGTTACCGGAGGGGGATGGTTTTAACGGGAGATGAGCTCGGTACGGCAGGCATCAGAGGAGGGGGGGAGATGATCCTGTGGTGGGGAGGTAGTTCGTACTGTCGATGACGACAGCGAGGAAGGAGATGATCCTCTCGAACGGGTATCGGGCCAAAGGAGGGGTGGTGGGCTGGGCCACTAGCTGGCCTGAGGAAAAAAAAGGGAGAAGGCTGGTCTGCCTCTCTCCTTGCTGTTTTAATTTTCCTTTTCTTTTTTTTTTTGCAAGAAAGAAAAGGAGAGAGAAGAGAATTAGGTTGGGGTTTTAATTTTTATGAAATGTTTTATTAATTTGCAAACAGTAAATCAAAGCAATGTTACCATCATTTCCAAAAAATTTGAGATGTTAATTTAATTTTAAATTGTTAGTTGAATTTTCAAATAGGGTTTCACTTGGGATTTTGAAATAAACAATTTTTTTTATTTAATAAGATCAAACACTATGAACTTGGTGAGTTTTAAAATGTTTGGAAGATTTAAAATTGTTACACCACAATTGGATTATGTCAATTAAGAATGATTGATTGATTTGAATTTTTGAAATTACCATTAGGGTTTTATCAAAAGGGAAATTTTTGTTAACAAGCCATTTGAATAAATCAACTTCAAAACTATTGGAAACAATTGAGTTGTTTAGAAAACAGGATGCAATGCTTATGTGATGCATGTGATGCAAAAAGGAAGCAACCAATTCTACTAAGGGGGAAACACCCCAGGTGTTACAGACGACACCACTAACAAGGGATTGCGCCCTCGCAATCCACCTACTAACCCGGGAGGGGAAAGAAGTTAGACTATCGATTCTTCATGCTTCCAGTTGATCTCCTCGACACCACTAACAAGGGTTTCTCGACACCACTAACAAGGGTTTCTTGCTCGGGCTGATGACGATGTTCTTCCACCAGGAATCTTCCGATGATCGAACCTATTAGGTTAACGGCTCAGAAAACGTCCACCCACGTAGGATCCTAACACTTTGAAAGATAGATAAGGGAAGAGACTCCAAAACAAATAAGATGGGAGGGGAAATAGAATAGGGATAAGGAGAAAACAAGAATCCTATTGAGATGTTTTTCCAAAATAGTTTAGCAGAAATAGTTTTTGACACTCTAGAAACAACAACCGTTAGCGAGGTTATCCTACAGGCTTTGCGGACCCGTTGCTTCGATAACCATTCGTATCGAAAGAATATCGGGAATCGGAACCAAGGCTCTGATACCATTTGTGCAAACAGTAAATCAAAGCAATGTTACCATCATTTCCAAAAAAAATGAGATGTTAATTTAATTTTAAATTGTTAGTTGAATTTTCAAATAGGGTTTCACTTGGGATTTTGAAATAAACAATTTTTTTGATTTAATAAGATCAAACACTATGAACTTGGTGAGTTTTAAAATGTTTGGAAGATTTAAAATTGTTACACCACAATTGGATTATGTCAATTAAGAATGATTGATTGATTTGAATTTTTGAAATTACCATTAGGGTTTTATCAAAAGGGAAATTTTTATTAAAGCCATTTGAATAAATCAACTTCAAAACTATTGGAAACAATTGAGTTGTTTAGAAAACAGGATGCAATGCTTATGTGATGCATGTGATGCAAAAAGGAAGCAACCAATTCTACTAAGGGGGAACACCCCAGGTGTTACACCAGCACGGAATCACCTGGTAAGTACCTGTGTTTTACCGATTGGATCTACTAATATTTTCATCGGATTAACAACAGAAGCGATGGGATTCTGTGGTGGAAGTAAATTTTCCCCACCCGCCCTATACCCAATTGAGGAAAACTATGATACCGGATTCTGCTCAGATCGCCAAAACACTTCTGAAATTGCTGCCTCTTCGGAGATGCCCGCAATCAGATCTCACTTCATTGGCATGGTGCAGTCCAAGATAGCTGAAAACACGAAAGAAAAAAATCCCGTGAAAGAAGGAGAAAAACATAATCCCACGGAAAAGTGGAAGATCCGACATCCGCCGATCAGACAACGAGCTCGGAAGACGAATCTGTATTAGCTCCCATAGAATCAAGACTGGAATCGGAACCCGGATCTGATGTAGATTCCGAAGATGAGGATGAAGATGCTTTTGAAAGAAAGGTTAAATCCATGCAAGGGACCTTCCATGAAGTACTCATGGCAAAGCCGACTGGAAACTCGGACAATGAGAAAGAGTAAGATCCCAAAACCCCTCCGCCAGAAGACAGGGATGACGAAGAGGAAGAGGGAAGTTAGTACGACTTATCCTGACGTCAAAGAATTGATGGAAGAAGAGCCTAACAAATAAACCATCTTCCAATAAAAAGAAGAAATCCTCCAGGAAGCTGCTATCCAAGTTAGAGAAGAAAAAAGAAAGGCTGGCAGATACTGCTAATCAGAACCTAGAAACCAGATGAGGCAGCGGTGTAAAATCAGTGGAGAAGAACAAGGAAATCCCCTTTCCCCAAATGTCGGAACAGGACGAGATCGATATGATCCAAACCCCGGTTGCGCCTAATGAACCACCGTAATTTCTGCAAGCCAGAAGGCAAGCCCTTACGTGGCAACAACAACATCTATTCCGATCTCAAGAAACTCTCCTCAAAGCCCAAGCTACAGTAAAAGCAAAGCAGGAAGAAATTGAGGAATTCGAGCGTCGGAATATGTTCGGGATAAAGCCCACGAGATTACCCGAATTTCAAAACCGGACATACTGCCAGCAAAAGAACGGATCCAAAACCCTTCTTGGCAAACAGAGGTGAACAACTTAAATGCTAAGGGTGAACGCATCTATAAAACTGTAGCAGAAAACGCAGAGGGCGTGTTCGCCATCCTTAATGACGATCTGTATTCAAAGGAAGAAAAGTTGCAGTGAGTGTATGCTTTCCTAGGAAAAGCATTACAACAGCAACAGCGAGGTCAATCACGTTCCGAAAGTCACATGATGACTCAACATTATGCAAAACTGCCACGTGTGCCACTGGAGCACCTGACCCAGGCGAACCCGGAGATCCAGGCAATTCTAAGGAAAAGAAGGGAGACCCTAAGAAGGACGATAAAATCCCCGATAACATGGATGCGGCATCCAAAACAGGATCTCACGTGCCGAAAGGTGGAAAAAATCCCCGGGATAACAAAGAACGAGAGGAACAAAACCGGAAAGACGGCAAGGCAATGCCGTCTCCGAGATGCCCAGCTGACAAAACCAGAAGATATGAAAGGAGCTGTAGGATCCGGGAATAAGGGAAAGAATTCCAAAAGGAAGTCAATAAGCAAAAGCCAGAGTCTGAGAAAGCAGGTAGTGAGTCTGATACTCATGACAAAATCCGGGAGCAGCAACGAAAAGGCGAACCCAAATTCCCGAGAGTTGAAGAAGAATGTAACCTAACTTTTCTGGAACTCCCTCATCCAAACAGGCAAAACGAACACTTCGAGAAATCAATGCGGTGATACCTCCAACACCAAAGTACTTGAAGTATTCAAATACGCCAATCACCTGGGATCAGTCAGATCATTACGGAAATATCCTAGAACCCGGCACACATGCTTTGGTAGTAAGCCCTATTGTCCAAAACACTAGGCTCAAAAGAGTGTTGATGGATGGAGGATCCAGTATCAATATCTTGTACTTAAGTACATTAAAGCAGTTGCATCTCTCTGAGACTCAGCTCAAACACAGCAACATGCGCTTCCACGACATTGTTCCGGGTAGGCAAGCATAGTCCCTAGGAGAAATTTCCCTAGATGTTACCTTTGGTAAAAGAGAACACTTCCGCCAGGAAAAGATCTCATTTGAGGTACTGTCATTCAAAAGCGTGTACCACTCAATACTCGGGCGTCCGTCTTTCGCCAATTTTATGGCAAGATCATGTTACATCTACAACAAGCTCAAGATGTCGGGGCCGAAAGGTGGAGTAATAACTATCTCAGGAGATTTCAAGCTAGCAAACGAGCTAGAGAGAGGAAAAGCCCTTTGCGCCGAACAAGTAATAAGAAAGGAAGAACTGAAGGAGCTGGCTAAAGAGGTATCGCCGACAGAAATACCGGCAGGAAAGGAAAGCCGGAAGCCGACAGATATCTGCAAAGCATCGGAGAATACAAAGCAGATTATCCTGGACCCCAAAGATCCGACAAAATTTGTCGTTGTGGGAAAGGGAATGACTGACGCATAGGAAAGCGCGCTCATCAAGTTCCTCCGTGAGAACTAGGATATTTTCGCCTAGTGTCCTGCGGACATGCCGAGTGTACCCAGGGAACTTGTTGAGCATCAATTGAAAGTGATCCCAGGATCAAAACCCGTCAAACAAGGTCTCCGTCGTTTTGATGGAAGAAGACGGAAGGCTATTGGCAAGGAAAATATCTAGCTTTTAGCAGCTGATTTTATCCGGGAAGTTATACATACTGATTGGTCTGCGAACCCAGTATTAGTCCCGAAGAAGGATAGTATTATTCTTAGGATGTGTATAGACTACACCGGTTTGAACAAATTGTGTCCAAAGGATAGGTTCGCGTTACCGCGGATCGATCAAATAACAAATGCCACTGCTGGCTCTGAGCTTTTATGTTTTTTGGATGCTTATTCCGGGTAGCATCAAATATGTATGAAAGAAGAAGACCAAATAAATAGCTCTTTCATAACACCTTATGGAACATACTATTACATAACCATGCCTTTTGGCATGAAGAACGCAAGTGCAACATACCAGCGTTGCATGCAAAGATGCTTGCATAGTCAAATTGGCAAAAATGTGCATGTTTACGTGGATGACATTGTCTTCGTTTCCAAGTAAAAGGATACACTCCTTGAAGATCTACGAGAAACTTTCGATAATCTACGCACTTACAAAATGAAGTTGAATCCATTAAAGTGCGTATTTGGGGTTCCCTCGGGAAAGCTTCTGAGTTTCATCGTTTCTCACAGAGGAATAGAAGTAAACCTGGAAAAGATCAAAACAATTTTAAACATCAAAAGACCTACGTGTCTAAAAGATGTCCAAAGATTGACGGGTTCCGCAGCCGCTGTAAGAAGGTTTATAAGTGTGACGCCCCGAGATCGGGCACTATGCAGATTTCAGCATTCCCGCCAAAATCCACATAATAACCGATTCCAGGTTGCCACTTGTGATAACATTACAACAGTTCACGAATATTCCACAACAACAACAGAAGAGATATATACAAGACGACTCAAACGAGTCAAGAATACAACTGATACAATACAAAGATCCAAATAACAGCGGAAAAAACAATATAGCGTCCGGCTACGGACAAGATACAAATTGGACTAAGAGTCCTGAAGATAACCGAGAGCGTCCAATCCCTGCCCAGGCCAAGACGGAGGGATTCCCAAGCTAACGTCGTCAGACTTCAAACCTGTTGACTGCAATGTGGAATATGCAGCCACGAAAAAGGATTCGTGGGTCAGTACGGTTAAGTACTGGCAAGTGGATAAACCATACTCACAAGATACCGGCGTGACCAGTCATCACAAGATACAAATACTTTGGGTTCAACGGAAAGGAAAGGATTATTGCAAAGAAGCGGCAGCGGGCTGCTCTAACTAACTACAGAGACTCGCTACAACATCCGGCTAAAAGAACGGGATAAGATAGCATATCGTAACCAACTACAACTAACATCAAACAAACCCATCCTGGATCTCGCCCCTTATCCAAAGAAGCAATCCGAGGATAACTCACACAGTTTGATTAATGATGGTTCAAGTTATTGTGTCAATAAGACTATTACTAGTCAAGTTATCATTAGTTAGGTGTAAGTTGTTCTGAGTACTTGTTAGCCAGTACTTTCACCAAGTCATCCATAATCGTGGAAAACACGGCTTCTCGAGAAGATTTATCCCTGCAGGGGTGCACCAATTTGGCCGTACACGTAAGAATACCCCGCCAGATAGGAAATGCACTTCCACCAAGCGAGGCACTCAACACAACCCAACTCTTCTTCGCATCAAGCCCAAAGAACCCCGTGCAATTGAGCGCACGGCTAATCAAGCCCCACGAAGAAAAGGGGACCCTCATAGCACTCTAAGAACGTGTCTCCCTAAATGCCGACTACAAAAGTTCCACCCTGGCCACGGGTTCGCATCTGCATATGCATGCGGCAAATGGAAAACCCGAACTAAATGAGGCGATTTGGACGAGATGCGAATCGAATCAAATTGAGGGGGGAGCCCATACACGCTTCCCACATGCGGTTAGTGCGCTCATCATGGATCAGTAGACAAGACCCTTTTCCTATTTAGGGTCGACACTAGCAGGCCTCAAAACCACGCCGGGCCTCCTGCCGGTGCCTTATCATCAAATTAATATTACCCAAAACATTGACATGTTGTTGATTGAATTGAAACCCAACTATCAAACTAAACAGGTAATAAGACGGACAACAAGACTTGAGCGCAAACAACACTAAGCATGCAACTACGACACGAGGGCCAACAAGGTAAACAAACAACAGTTAATAGGAAGTGGAAGGAAGGCTATATCATGGCTGCAAGGTAAACATATAATAGGATCGAGACACAAGCATCGAATCAAAAGGCTAGAATAAAGGCAACGGAAAGAATCGGTAACAAGTGATGAAAGGCGGCCATTTGGCAGCAAGTGAGTATACTTGCCTGGAATCCAGCAAGTAGAGGTACATCCGAAGAACTTGTCGTTGCTCACATCATCTCAACGTCCTATCCGCGAAGAAGCAACGAACCTCGAACAAACACCGGATGCAACAATTACTACTACGGCAAAAGATCCAGCATGATCAAGATATGGATGCATGACAAGTTTAAGGATGCATCAAAGATAAACTAGTTGACATGGTAAACATATTTAAATGGGCTCATATGCAATTTGGATTGCATATGGAAAAGCCTCTGAATTAATTTTGACTTAAATGATCTACAAATAACCATGATGTGAAAGTTGATTAGAATGATGCATGGATGATGAAAACAATAAGAAAACAACAATAGCATCAATTGGAAATGAAGTTTACCAAGTTTGGAATTTTAGGTATTAAGTTATGAAATTTTGGTTTCTTAAAGGTGTTACACAAGCAGTTGTTGTTTTCAGCAATTTAAATTGTCCAAAATGGATAACAAAGTTTATATTTGGAAAGTACACAAAATTTTAGGTGGAATACATGTTTCAATTATTGAAAAAGGAACTAAGATGAATTACTTATGAATTAAACAAGTTTAAACAAGATTTGAATGAATTTAATTCAAGTATTAATATTATTTGAATTTTATTTGTTCAAAACATTAAATAAAATTCATATTTGAAAAGATTTTACTTTTCTGGTTTGAAAACATATTTTTAAGTTCAAAAATAATTTAACTTGAGCAAGTTATGAATTTAGCAATTTTAAATGATTTAAACAAGGTTTAAATTATTTAACCAATTTTAATTATTCAAAACATGAAACAAAGTTTATATTTGAAAGGGTGGTTCAATTTGGCATGGAAAACATATTTCATATGTGACATTTGAATTAATATTGAATTAGTTATGAATTTCACCATTTAAATGATTTAATTAAAGCATTAAGTAATTGTATTAATTTTATTTATCCAAAACAGAAAACAAATGTTATTTTTGGAAAGAGTATGAAATTTTGGATGGGAAACATATTTTATTTGAATTGTTTGGAGTTGGGGTTTGAAAGTTATGGGCAAAAGAATTTTAGGGGTGTTTCTGTAATTTTGGAGGACCTAGGTGGAAAGAAAAACCAGGGCTAGGGACCTGTGTGAGAAAATCTGTGCAAGAAAATGGATCTGCACCTGCGCAGCAGCCGCCCAGGGCCACTGACGCGTGGGCCAGGCGCCACGCTGGCAGCCACGCGTGCGGGTGTGGATCCCCCGTGGCCACCAACGCCACTGACGCGTGGGCCTGGACGCGCGGGCGGAAAATTGCGAAAAAAAGGTGGCGCTTTGGGCGCACTGGGGGGTCGAACCCGCGACCTAGGGCGCGCGCGCAGAAGGACGTTGCCACTGCGGTGCTCTGTGCGTTGTGATGGTAAGTGATTCTGGCGGAATATGAGTGCTACAAGCGAGTTAACTGAATTTTTTGCAACCAAAGTTTCAGACACCGTACGGGGAGGAAACAGAGGGGTGGCCGGCAGCGATCTCGAGTTGCTGTTGCTCGACCGCGAGCGTGCACACGCCGTGTGCGTGTGGGGTGTGCAGGTACAGGAGGGATAAGAGGGAGGAGGAAGGGGAAACGGGGCTCACCTTGGGCTTGGTGGTGGACTAACGGACGAGGGAGGGTGGAGCAGCAGGTTCCCGCTGGTGGAAAGCACGACGACGCCGCGGCCCTGGTGGCGCCATGATCCCGACGAAGAGGCGCCGTCCGGAGCTGGATGTGCCCCGGTTCCATTCCCGCCGGAACCGGGGTCCATCGAGGAGGGTATCTGCGGC